>JBAIAC010000156.1:0-1200000 GCA_037349315.1 Chelydra serpentina | reverse complement strand
TCCCCAGCCCATTCCTGCTTAGGGGTTCCCGTTAGCAAGGAGGGATGTGGGGGGGTGGGGCTGTAGTTAGAGGATGGGTGGGGAGCAGGGAGTGGCTAGGATGATACAGAACCATGACCCTGACCTCCAGCTTCATCCTCACGTCCATGCTGGCACCAGCCACTTGGTCCAGACACCGGCTGGCTGCTTCCACCTGACTGCAGTATCTGCCGTAGAGCAGGAACCTGGGAGGGCAAAGGGGAGTATGGCCATGAGCCGGGGAAGGGGAGGGAGAGCTGGAATGTGGCCCTGGCCCAGTCTGGAAAGAACCCTTGGCTTGTCTTCTTCCCGTCTCCACCCACAGCCAAGGGAAGAAAGAAAGAAAGAAAGAAAGAAAGAAAGAAAGAAAGAAAGAAAGAAAGAAAGAAAGAAAGAAAGAAAGAAAGAAAGAAAGGTGGGAACTCCACGGAGGAGACAAGACTCTACCAGGACAGCACCTGGGGGCCCCATCACGAGGGAGAGGACACAGCTAAACTGAGGCAAATCTGGGCTCAGGATGAAGGATGTGTCATCCGGGAAAGAGGTGCTGGGAGCCCCGTATCCTGGGAACGGAGAGTGGGGGGACACAGGGACCAGCTGTGCCCTGACTTCCTTGTCCCTCCTCTGCTCTCCGAGTGCCAAGAGAGCTCCCAAGAAGCATAGGCGCCGACTTCTACTCGCCCCGGCGGGTGCTCGACCCCTCTCTGCCCCCGGCCCTGCCCCGACTCCACCCCTGCCCCCATTCCAACCCTTTCCCCAAAGTCCCTGCCCCAACTCCGCCCCTCCCTGCCCCTATTCCGACTCCTTCTCCAAATCCCCACCCTGGCCCCGCCTCTTTCCTACCTCCTCCCCTGAGCGTGCCACGTTCCCACTCCTCCCCCCTCCCTCCTGAAGCTTGCTATGCCGCTAAACAGCTGTGGGTGTTTTTCCCCGTGGGTGTTCCAGCCCCGAACCACCCACAGAGTCGGCGCCTATGCCATGAGATGGGCTTAGCTTTCTTGCTCGGCAGGGGGCACCATGGGGGCAGGGAATACAGAATGCGGGGGGGGGGGGAGGTGGAGAGAAGGGGGCATCTCCATGGATTCTTCTGGACACTGAGCTATCGGGGCAGGAAGGAGAAAGGGGAACTGACCCTCCCCCCAGCAAAATGTTCTGGCCGAGGGGGATGGGGAAGAACATGTGGCTACAGAGCATGCCCAAGTGACCCCACTAGGGGATGCTCCTCCACCCCTTTCCAGGGCTTCTTCTCCCCACCCTCACCTTTCCGGACAAGCCTCACCTTTCCTTGTACTTGATAAAGACCTGGTAGAGGTTCTGGGCATTGCTGAAGGACAAGACATTCTTCAGGTCATCCAAGAAGAATCGATGCACCTTCACAAGATCCTAGGAGCGTGTTGCAGGGAAAGTGGAGGGAAATTAGCTCAGAGCCACTCAACCTACTACAACTAGCTCAGTCACCAGCTATGGGCTGTTCAGAAACATCACATGCACCACAAGTCCCATGCTGGAGGCCCAGGGGAGGTGGACTTAGATCTAGACCCCAGGATCAGACTGTGGAACCACCAGGACATTTGCTTCCTGGGCTAACAGCTGATGTGAAATGTGTCCAGTCCTCACTTATGGAGCTGGAACCCATTGTACTGGGTGCTGTACACACACAGAACAAAAATATCAGTGGGGCCAGATCCCCAGCAGGTGTAAATGGGTGTGGCCCCACTGACAATGGACCAGATCCCCCAGCTGGTGTTAATGAGATCCCCTTTGTTCTAACAACCAGGCCTCACTCTTATCCAGAAATAGAACCCAGGAGTCCTGACTTCCAATCCTTCGTGATCTAACCACTAGACCAGACTCCTTCCTAGAGCCAGGAATAGAACCCAGGAGTTCTGACTACTAAGCTGGCTCATCCCAACCAGTAGGCCACACTCCCCTACCAGAGCCTTTCAATTCTAGGAACCTATCCATGACCTACTGCAGGAGATAGGGTGACATTCATAACTACCCCTGCACGGATTGCCAGTGAAATTTGGATCCAGGGCCTTCAGCACGGACTGCTGCCTTTTGAGCTAAAGAAGCAACTTCCTCAGCTGCTAGCAGTAGCAGGTTGTTATACACTTTGTGGAACAGCCACTAGAATGCGGGGATATATAGCACACACTGAACTTCTGAGTCACACAGTCCCCTAAACAGGGAAGGTGGATTGATGGGTGGTATTTAGCCTGGGTTTCCAGGACGGAGCTAGGTTTGAGTCAGGAGAGATATATGAAGAAGAGAGCAACTTACCTCGATGTTGATGAAAATGTTCTCCATGTCCTCGGGCTTTAGAAATCTCTGCAGGGGCTTCATAAAGTGCTGCAAACACACACAGGGGAGTCGTCATGCGGGGCAGACCTGTCTGAATCACATGGCTCAGGGGCGGATTCCACAGACAAACCCTGGCTGGATTTTCATGGAACAGACCCAAGGGAGTGAGGGTCGCTGGGACCGCAGATGGGGTAGTGGGAAAGGAAACAGCATTGTCATTTAAAGGGGTTGCCCTCCTGGAGAGGGTAAAACGTGCGCCTCGGTGATTCAGGGGTTCAAGGTCAAATGTGTAAGCTAAAGATTGAAGCTTAAAGTGATCCAGGAGCTAAAGCGTCGCTCAATCTAAAGTTAAAGTGAGCTCAATCTATTTAGCTTAACAAAGAGAAGGTTAAGGGGTGATGTGATTATGGCCAATAAGTACTGACATGGGAGACAAATATCAGATAACGGGCTCTTCTGCCTAGCAGAGAAAGGTCTAACATGATCCAATGGCTGGAAGTTGAAGCTAGACAAATTCAGACCGGAAACAGGGCGTAAACTTTTAACGGGGAGGCTAATTAATGATTGAAACAATTGACCAAGGGTTGTGGTGGATTCTCCCATCACTTTTTAAATCAAAATTGGATGTTTTTGTAAAAGATCTACTCTAGGAATTACTTTTGAGGAAGTTCTTTGGCCTGTGTCATCCAGGAGGTCAGAGTAGATGATCACCATGGGCTTTTGTAGGCTCGGAATCTGTCATTCTCTGTCTCTAAGCCTGAAGGTCAAAGTGATCCAGGAGTTAAAGGTCGGTCCAAATTTTTCTGTTGAAATTTTTTGGATGGAAAATTGGAGCGTTGACATTTTCACAGAAAGCGTCTGCCTTCCGCCAACATTTTTACTTTTTCTTTTTTGGCTCAGAAAACTGAAAAACGCCCCGCTTTGGACCAAAACTTTTGGAGGTGGTTTCTTTTCTTTTCATTTTCTCATCAGGTTTTTGATGCAAAATCAAAATTGCCCACTGAGAATTGTGTTCTCAACTAAACATTTTGCAGAACCCCCGGCATTTTTCTACCGGCTCTAGGGGAAAGCTCCTCTTCTCCTGAGGTACGGGGAGACCTAGCAGACTCATCCCCCATGGTGGGGCGGTTGTCTGTGGGGACCGAACCTGCAGCGTCTGGAGCTAAAAACTGGTGATTCTGTTGCTTGAGCTGTAGGCAGCAGAATGCTTTTATACGGCTACATATGGTGCAGCCACTAAAGGGCTAGACACTCTGTAGCCACCGCCTCTGCCCCAAGTAGCACCATGGCAACCCTTGGCCCCATGCTACCATTGGCTTTGACAGTCTTTCATGCCAACCTGGCCTTTTCAAGGGTGTCCTCCCCAGCTCCTGCTGCCCACGCAGCCCTCCCATTAAGGGGGCCGGGAAGCCAAACTGAGATGAGCCCCTTGTTCACCATGTCACACCTCTGCCTATGGCACCGGGGGAACGGTCCGCCCCCCGAGCTGGCCGAGTGGCCAGCAGAGATGGCAGGACTGGCGGGCCGCCCACCTGCCGTACCTGGTAGATGGATTCTAGTGTGTCTGTGTATTTCTCCTCCGTCTGTCGGATTTCTTGAAGGCAGCAGTTCCGCTTATCCAGCTCGGTCATCTTCTGCTGCAGGAAGACCCAGTGCAGATACTTGACATTCCGTAACCTTAACCCCTGGGGCCAGATCCCCAACTGGAGACCCCACGACCCTCCCCAAGCTAGTAATCGAACCCGCGGGTCCAGACTCAAAGCCCCCTCTGCTCTAACCACTAGACTCCAGCTCTTTTCCCAAGCTGGGAACAAAGCCCAGGAGTGCTGACTCCCCCTCCTCTCTGCTCTACCCCCTAGACCTCATTCCCCTTCCAGAGCTGGGAATGGAACCCAGGAGTCCTGACTGCCGTCTCCTCCTCCTCCTCTAACCTCTACATCCTACTCCTCTACGAGAGCTGGGAACAGAACCCAGGAGTCCTGACTCCCAGCCCCTGGCTTTGATCACTAGCTCACACTCCCCTCCCCAGAGAATGGAACCCAGGAGTCCTAGGATATCTCCACCTCAAGTCACCTTCAGGGTACAGCCCACTCCAGCAGCAGGGACTCAGCAACGCATCCTTCCTGTTACTTACTGGCATGCCCACCGGCTCCGACCTCATCAGGTCTTCGTAGATTTCATCTCCTTCCGCCTCTTCATTCTCCACACAGTCGTATAGGTCGTCATCGTCCTCCACCGTGTCGCTGGGGAGTTGAGAGCGAGAAGGAAGCTCAGTGCTCTGGACCGGGTCTGACCCCTTATCTTGCAGAACAGTCCAGATGTTCAAACTCAAGGGCCAAAATTCTATATTTAGGCACCGAAATAAGGGGTCTGATTCTCAGGAGTGATGAGCTCCCCCAAGGGTTCCTCAGCACCCCCTGATTAATATCTGCACAGACCTGGACTGAGATCAGGGCCCCCCTTGTGCCAGGCGCTGCACAGACCTGGACTGAGATCAGGGCCCCCCTTGTGCCAGGCGCTGCACAGACCTGGACTGAGATCAGGGCCCCCCTTGTGCCAGGCGCTGCACAGACCTGGACTAAGATCAGGGCCCCCCTTGTGCCAGGCGCTGCACAGACCTGGACTGAGATCAGGGCCCCCCCTTGTGCCAGGCGCTGCACAGACCTGGACTGAGATCAGGGCCCCCCTTGTGCCAGGCGCTGCACAGACCTGGACTAAGATCAGGGCCCCCCCTTGTGCCAGGCGCTGCACAGGCCTGGACTGAGATCAGGGCCCCCCCTTGTGCCAGGTGCTGCACAGACCTGGACTGAGATCAGGGCCCCCCCTTGTGCCAGGTGCTGCACAGACCTGGACTGAGATCAGGGCCCCCCCTTGTGCCAGGCGCTGCACAGACCTGGACTGAGATCAGGGCCCCCCCTTGTGCCAGGTGCTGCACAGACCTGGACTGAGATCAGGGCCCCCCCCTTGTGCCAGGCGCTGCACAGACCTGGACTGAGATCAGGGCCCCCCTTGTGCCAGGCGCTGCACAGGCCTGGACTGAGATCAGGGCCCCCCTTGTGCCAGGCGCTGCACAGGCCTGGACTGAGATCAGGGCCCCCCTTGTGCCAGGCGCTGCACAGGCCTGGACTGAGATCAGGGCCCCCCTTGTGCCAGGCGCTGCACAGGCCTGGACTGAGATCAGGGCCCCCACTGTGCCAGATGCTGTTAGGGTTGCCAGGTGTCCAGATTTTGACCGGAACACCTGGTCAAAAAGGGACTCTGGCGACTCTGGTCAGCACGACTGACCAGGCCGTTAAAAGTCCGGTTGGCGGGGCTGGTAGGCTTCTTATCTTGCTCCCCAGCCCCTAGACGTAGAGTCGGCCAGGGGGGCTCCATGCAGTGCCCCCACCCTGAGCGCTGGCTCCGCAGCTCCCATTGGCCAAGAACCGTGTCCAACGGGAGCTGCGGGAGCGGCACCTGCAGACAGGGGCAGCACGCAGAGCCACCTGGCCACACCTCTACCTAGGAGCCTAGGGACATATTGCCGCTTCCGGGAGTCGCCTGAGCTAAGCACTGGCTGGAGCCTGTACCCCTCAACTCCTCCTGCACCCTAATCCCCTGCCCCATCCCTGAGCCCCCTCCTGCACACCAAACCCCTCATCCCTGGCCCCACCCCAGAGCCCACACTCCCAGCCAGAGTCTGCACCCCCTCCTGCATCCCACCCCCCAGCTTGGAGGCTCCTCCTACACTCTGAACCCCTCATTACTGGCCTCATCCTGGAGCCCGCACCCCCAGCCCAGACCCCCTCTCCCACCCCAACCCCCGGCTTTAGCCTGGAGCCTCATCCCACACTCCGAAGCCCTCGTCCCCAGCTGTACCCCCAGCCAGAGCCCTCACCCCCTCCCACACCCCAACCCACTGCCCCAGCCCAGTGAAAATGAGTGAGTGAGTGAGTGAGGGTGGGTGGGGGAGAGCGAGCAACAGAGGGAGGGGGGATGAAGTGAGCAGGGGCGGGGCCTCGGAGAAGGGGCAGGGCCTTGGGGAAGGGGAGGGGCAAGGGTGTTCAGTTTTGTGCGATGAGAAAGTTGGCAACCCTCTGCACAGACCCTGACTGAGATCACGGCCCCCATTGTGCCGGGCATTGGACAGACCCCAACTGAGATCAGGGCCTGTTGTCTTGGGCACTGCACAGACCCCAAAAACGATGGGGGGCCCTCATTGTGCCGGTCACCTCACAGACCCCAAGCGAGATCGGGGCCCCCCTTGTGCTGGGCCAGGGTTTAATTTGTGCCAGGGCTGAGCTCCGGCACCTCTGGGCTTGCTGCATCAGTTATGAATGTAAAAAAATTGCTTGAGTCCCGGCACCTTTTTCATGCCAAATGAAGCACCGTGTTGGGCACTGCACAGACACATAATGAGAGAGTCCCCGCCCCGAGGAGCTTGCAATAGATGCAGGCAAGACAAAGTCAAGAGCGTAGGCTCCATTTTACAGACGCAGAATCGCCCAGTGGAAAGCCAATGCCAAGTGCCAAGCCAGTGCTCTCTCCAGGTCACCCCCTGGAGACTCAGAGGGCACTTACTCAATCTGATCCGAAAGGTCACCGTAAATGTCATTGTCCGCGACGCTTTCCTCGGTGGGGAAGGGCCTGAAAGAGGACAGAGTCAGCTCGTGATCAGGTTATAACGCGGGCAAGCCTCGTTGGCGAACGTCTCCTCTCCAGGAGGGTTCGTCTCTCTGGCCTTTTCTCCCCTCAGCTTTACCCTTGCTGCCCCCAGGTCCCAGCGGCACAGGGCTGCCTGCATCCCTGCCCCTGTCACGGAACTGATCAGCCAGAAGGGGTCACTCAAGAGGCTGTCCGTGGGCAAACTTGGACAGGTGTCACGGCCAACCAAGATGGCCATTTACTAACCACATGGCCACCACAGCTGATAACGTGTCATTGAGGGGAAGGTCTGGGAGGCAGGACGAGGCCGTCAGATAGGGTTTGGTGGGGAACGATTTTCCTGTCCTGCGAATATTTCTGAGAGTTGAAAATTTTTCCCATATTGAATGGGGGCAAAAGGCTGCAATCTTGAAACTAGTCCCGCATTGAAAAAACTTGTTTTTTTCATTTCAGGTGCATTGAAATGTTTCATTTCAATCATTTCAAACATTTTGTTTAGACTGGCCAATTTATTCTTTTTTTAAAACCCTTTTTTTTTCACCCATCTAATTAGTTTCCATCCCAACAAAAAGTTGTTTCCAACTGGAGAACTGGGATTTTTCCATTTTGAAAATGTCCAAATGACACATTCTGACCATCTGAAAACGTTCTTCCGAGTCAGGAAGAAATTGGCCAGCCCATTGCTCTTTCACCACCAGTTTTGATGTCAACGAATAGCATTTTCTGATGAAAAAATGATTTGTTGGAAAATTCCTACCCTCGATATCACCCAGTGCGGGACTCGGCATCCCTGGATTCTAGACCCAAGTAGGCTGCCTGATTAGGACCATAAACTAATGATCCTTCCCAGCAAGGAGAGTCCCGATGATGTTAATGAACTACCAGGCTTATTATCCCATCCACCAGCACATTCCAAAGAGAAATGAAGCCGCCCAACTCATGCATATTCAAATTCCTTGCTCCGGCACTCAACCATCCATACTTACATGATCCCTTTGGATTGAGCTATCTGAGTCCATGAGAGAATCGACAAGGTCTCGATCACCTGGAAGGGGAGAGAGGGGTGTGTTACATCCGGGGACAAGATGGACAATTGCGGGGGTGGCAACAGAACCGTCGTGAGGGTGGATTGGACCCACAGAACCCGGATCGGAACTCCCCCAGGCTCTGGGAACGCAGCTTTGCCCCGTGAGAACGTTAAACTGAGAGCAAGGGAGAGTGATCCCCCATCCATTGAGCGCAATGGAGACTCCCAGGGGAGCGGCTGAACCTTCAGCACAGTTGCAAATATGGCCCCTTGGTGCTAAACCCCAGGGCTTTCCGTGCCCTGGGTTAAAATGAGCAGCAGGCTGGGGATCTTGCCAGGATTTTCCCAGCCTCAAAGCCTGCTGGGCCAGCTTACCCCAATCCTCAAATTGCGGCTTTCCCAAAGTACAAAAAGAAAAAACCAGGAATGTCTCCGTCCAGGGAGCTTTTATTCCAGGGAACAAGAAAGAACCAATGTAAAGTCTCCATGGGACGCCCATGTACTCAGAGATGCAGGGTCTCTCACACACAAAGCCCCCTTGTAACAGCCCACATCTGGACTGCAACACCAGAACAGCAGCTGTCTCTGCAGACAGATAAGGAGAATCCTTTACATTTAAAGTCACTGGAACCAGATCTTCTTTCAGGCACTATATATCGCGACAAACTGCACACCAATTATCTGGGGGCTTTGGGTGCTCCCCACTAACCCAAGACATTCACATACTTGGGCTTCTTCTGCACACGTGGTTTTTAGGACTTTGGGACCTTTGGATTGAAAGGGGCAATATAAATCTATGTTAAACGCCTGCTTCCAGAGTGCCCCCTGCTGCTGTGATGGGAAAAGCACCACAAAACCCAAACTGAAACTACTCAAAGGCCAGGTGGGGACACCCACTCACTTCTCAAGAACCATCATTTATGATTGTGATTATTTATTTGTGTTACAGTAGCACTTACAGATCCCTAAGCGAGATCAGGTCATTCCCCCCCCCCCCACCCTTGCATTGTTCTGGGCACTGCACAGACCCCCACTGAGATCAGGGCCCCGTTGTGCCGGGCGCTGCACGGACCCCAACCGAGACTATAACCTCACTGTGACAGTCCCTGCTCTGAAAAGTTTATAATCTAAATAGACAATGGGGTGGGCGGGAAATAGAGACCCGATGGGGGAAGCGACTTGCCCAAGGTCACCCAGCAGTTCAGTGGCAGGAAATGCTCCCAAATATGTCCCCGAACTCTGGGGCAGTGCTCCAGGCCCAGACGCGCAGCGGCAGAGTTCTATTGAGGGTTACTTGAATTGTGAGCTCTGTGGAACAAGGAACTGCTCTTTGTTCTGGGTTTGTACCGCACCTAGCGCAGCGGGTCTTGGTCCGTGACTGGGGCTCCCAGGCACGGCCATAATCATGATAAATAATCATTCTAGGTCACCCCGAGGTGACCCTAAGGGACATGCCAGGGCAGCTAATATAACTATTCCAGACCCAGAACGATGTCGCTGTGCCACAGGGTGACACGGGAGCCCTGCAGACGTTGCTCACCGCGCTGATCCTGCCTTCTTCCCTAAGACAGAGCTGGAGAGTCGGGGCTGGCTGGGGAGCAAGGGAGGTGCGTACGGTGGGGCCCAACTCACTCCGTGGCTCCGGGTGGCTCTCCAAGATGGCTGCCTCATGAGCCAAAGCCCCAAGTGACTCGAATCTAGGGTTGCCAACCAGACAGTCCAGGTTTCAGCTTGTCTGTCCGGGGGCCATTTGACAAGCCCTGAGGTCCTGCTTTTTGATTGTGGGTGGGGAGAGGTGGAGCAGGGGTGGGGCTTTGCGGAAAGAGGCGGGGCCTTGGGGGGCCAGTTACCGGCCATTAGAAAGGTGGCACCCTACTCCAATCAAGGCCAAAAGGGGGCCTGGGTGCGGGGAGGGGGGGCGTGACTGGGCACTCAATGATCCACAGGTATCTTAAAGCCTCTTAAAGGGGGCAGGACGGGGAGGAGAAAGAGGTGATCAGAGATCAGTAGAGTGACCAGATGTCCCGTTTTTAAAGGGACAGTCCCATTTTGGGGGACTTTTTCTTACAGTTGCTACCTATCTGGCCACCCTAGAGATAAGCTCTGTGTGATACCTCAGGACATCTGATCTGCGGTGCAGGTTACATCACCTCAGACTGGCCTGTCTGGGAGGAAGCACAAAACTCTCCACTTCCTCCTGGGCCAAGACTATTTGACACACTCCTGGGTGTGCGGGTGGAGCCTTTCCCTTTTCCCTGTTCAGCAGGGATCATGGGAGGCAGCTCCGGGGAGGGTGTCACTGTCACACAAGTCACTGAGAGGCAGCGGGGAGGTTGATTTACTAGCAGTGACCATGAAGCCTAGTGCGTGGATGGGTAGGCTTCAGAGCCGGGCGACGGGAATGATCAGGAGCCTGGAAGAACTCTCCTATGAAGAGAGATTGAAGCAAAGAGGAGACAAATATACGGGTACAGAATAAGGGATTCATAGATTATAAAACCAGAAGGGACATTGTGATCAAGTCTGACAACTAGAGAAAACACAGTGGGAGCTTTTACTTGCCCTGATGGGCTACCCGCACAAGGGGCCCCTTTGAATGAAATTGAACCGTGGCAAAGGAAATGCTTTTTCCACATGCCGGGTGATTAACTGGTGGAACTCATTGCCACAGGACACTGCCATGGCCAAGAATTTGCCAAGATTCAAAGGGGGAATTGGCTGTTTACCTGAACAACAAGGAGATCCAGAGTTAGACCAGTAAATGTTAAATGTTTTGGAAGAGAGAGAAACTCATCAGGGCACAAAACAACCCCTCACTATTGGGGATTAAGAGAAGGTATTCATAGAATCATAGAATATCAGGGTTGGAAGGGACCTTAGGAGGTCATCTAGTCCAACCCCCTGCTCAAAGCAGGACCAATCCCCAATTTTTGCCCCAGATCCCTAAATGGCCCCCTCAAGGATTGAACTCACAACCCTGGGTTTAGCAGGCCAAGGCTCAAACCACTGAGCTATCCCTCCCCCCTGATTATTCCACCTGAGTCTCTGCAGCATGTGATGCTGGCCACTGTCTGAGGCAGAATACGGGACTAGATGGACTCTGAGTCTGACAATTATTGTTATTTATTAGGTTTATTACGGCAGTGCTAGAAACTCCACGTCTGGACCAGGACACCACTGTGCTAAGTGCTGTACATGACTTATTTAGGAGTATTACGGTAGCATCTAGGAGCCCCAATCTTGGCCTAGGACCCCACTGTGCTAGGCACTGTACATTATTTATTAGGTGTATTACGGTAGTGCTAGAAACCTCCATCATAGATCAGGTGCTAATTGTTGTACATAGAACAAAGAGACAGTCCCTGCCCCAAAGAACTTTTTCAGTCTGGCAGTTCCTATGTCATTTCTCCAAAGCCCAGTGAACTACGAGTTATCTTCCCTAGCTGCTTATCCGGCCCCCACCCCTGTCATGTCTGAGCACCTCACAATCTTTACCGCATTTACTCTTACAACACCCCCTGGATGTCACAGCAGGGTTGTTGTGCCCATTGTACAGATGGGAACTGAGGCACAGAGAGTTGCCCAAGGTCATACAGAGAAGCTGTGGCAGAGCAAGGAATCTAACCCCGGTCTCCTCAGCACTGCTTCATGCTCAGCATTGTTGTAGTAAGGGGATGTGTAGCATCGGCTGTTCTCATCATGCATGGGAGAGAGAGCCCACGTCAGGCTTCAGCCTCTCTTCTGAGGCTGCCAGCGTGGGGTGGGGCAAGATCAGTGCCAATTGCGAGGGTTTGTGATGAGGCCTACTAGGATATCATAGAATATCAGGGTTGGAAGGGACCTTAGTAGGTGATCTAGTCCAACCCCCTGCTCAAAGCAGGACCAATCCCCAATTTTTGCCCCATATCCCCAAATGGCCCCCTCAAGGATTGAACTCACAACCCTGGGTTTAGCAGGCCAATGCTCAAACCACTAAGCTATCCCTCCCCCCCCCAGGATCTGAGGATCTGGGCTGAGACCCAGCAAACTCACTCCCGCCAGGTTCTAATCTCCTCTCTACACATATTCTTACAGATACGCAGCCAGCTACACTATCCCCAAGGTCTCAAAATGGAGCAAACTGAGCCAGGGCTAGAATAGTAACAGCTAGTTCTCCTAGAGCGCTTTTCATCCATAGATCTCAAAGCACTTTTCATAGGAATCCGTATCACTATCCCTACAGTACAGATGGGGAAACTGAGGCACGGGGGGTGAGGCAATGACTTGCCCAAAGTCATCCAGCAGGCCAGTGGCAGAGGTGAGATCCCCGGAGAAAGGAAATTACAGGACAGTTCAGCTGTCAAGCATGGGATGGCAACTGGCAATTTCTCACATGCTGACTTGCGCATCCTCCATCCCAAAGAGGCAATTCTCCATAGTATAAAGGGGGAAACTGAGGCACGGGAGGTGGGGGCAGGGAAGTGACGTGCTTAAAGTTGTGCGGTGAGTCAGTGGCAAAAATGGGACTAGAACCCAGACTCCCAGGCCCCCTGCTCTAACCACTAAATGCCACTCCCCTCCCACAACTGGATTTAGAACCCAGGAGTTCTGACTCCTAGCCCGCCCTGTTCTAAACACTGCACTCCCCGTCTCAAAGCTGGGGATAGAACCCAGAAGCAGCTATTACTCAAACCTAACAAATGCTAGACCGTGGCGCAGAGGTAAGGAGACTATCCATCCATCGTTGGAAATGCCAGGCAAATAGGAGGCAGCTTGCTGAGTGGACAGCCCAGGGGACACTGAACCAGGGGATCTCCACAGCTTTCAGCATGAGTCTCTCCAGCTTCAGCTACAGAAGCAGCTTCATTGCAGCTCTAACCAGCCCACCGTCTCTGTGGCTCAGGCACAGAATGGGGGACATGTAACACACTCTGAGCAGGGGATTGCACGTGCACCCCAACCCCCTCCTGGATGGAATCAGAACTGGTCAACTGTGTGTGTCATAGGCCCTATACTGCCAACAGCAAATGGCATTTATGCCATTGCGCAGGTGTCAGAGGATGACCTATAGCAATAATAGTGTCACCTAGCTCTTTTCATCTCAAAGCTCTTTGCAAAGGAAGCCAGGTTTGTTATCCCCATTTTACAGAGGGGAAAACTGAGTCACGGGGCGGCAACATGATTTGCGGTCACCGGCAAAACTAGCACTAGAACACAGGTCTCCCGGTTCAGTGCTCTAACCGCTAGATCGCACTGCCTCATGCTATCAGACCTTTGTGGCCCCAAATATCACAATGTCTGAGCATCTGACTCTCTTTAATTTGCATTTATCCTCACGCAATCCTGGGAGATAAGGCAGTGCTGCGATGCCCATCTGATAGCCAAGGGAGCAGATGCACAGAGAGATCCGCCCAAGGTCACGCTGGAAACCTGTAGCAAAGCAGGGCCTGGCACCCAGCTTGGCAGTAAGTGCTCTAACCATTGCACCATCTCGTCCCCGAGTCTCAGATCTGAAGTTTGAGCCTCCACCCCTCGTCCCCCATGACGCGCAGCAGCATCACAGTACGTGACGCACGCGCCCAACCATTCAGCTCTGTGAAAGCCAGAGAAAGCTGCCGGCCCCAGCTCCCCTTCCACGCCCCAGCAGAACAGAAACTGAGCGCGCGGCCCAACCTCGACAGGATGCGAGATCGAAAAGAAAAACCACACACGGGCTGCAGCACCAGAGCCGCAGAGACACAGCAGGCGCGTCTCGCGTGCAGTGCGAACGCGGCCTTCGCAGCTCCACAGATTTTGGGACCAGACGAGACCATTCGAGCATCAAATCGACGCTCCCGTAGAGCTCAGGCCGGAGAATTTCACCCCCTCACCCTGTCTTGAGCCCGACCACTTGCGTTTGTCTAAAACATCTTCCAGAAAGGCTGTACTGGAAAACCTCAAGAGATGGAGAATCCACCACTTCCCTGGGGAGTTTCTGTCAATGATTCCCACCCCCTCACTGTTTAAAATTGGTGCCTTGTTTCTAATTTGAACGAGTCTGGCTTTTCCCTTCCAGCTGCTGGTTCTTACTGAACCTTTCTTCAGTTGATTAAAGAGCCCTTTAATAGACGGTAGTTTTCTTCTGCATCCGCGGGTATGTTACCTACACTGGACATTCTGGCATGTCTACCCCCTGCAGTCAAAGACACAGGGCCGGCGCTTGCACTCAGGGCCGGCTCCAGGCACCAGCCTACCAAGCACGTGCTTGGGGCAGCACCCGGAGGGGGGCGGCACTCAAGGGTTTTTTTGTTTTTGTTTTTTAAATTTACAAAAAAAAACAATCTCCCGCCAGCGCCCCAGCCGGGGCAGCGGGGCAGCAGGCGTGCTCCACTCCCGCCGGCGCCCCGGCCGGGGCAGCGGGGTGGCAGGCGTGCTCCACTCGCCGCCGGCGCCCCGGCCGGGGCAGCGGGACTGAAGGCGTGCTCCACTCCCGCCGGCGCCCAGGCTGGGGCAGCGGGGCTGCAGGCGTGCTCCGCTCGCCGCCGGCCGGGGCAGCGGGGCTGCAGGCGTGCTCCACTTGCCGCCGGCCGGGGCAGCGGGGCTGCAGGCATGCTCCACTCGCCACCGGCGCCCAGGCTGGGGCAGCGGGGCGGCTGGCGTGCTCCACTCCCGCTGGCGCCCAGGCTGGGGCAGCGGGGCTGCAGGCGTGCTCCACTCCCACCGGCGCCCCGGCCGGGGCAGCGGGGCGGCTGGCGTGCTCCGCTCCCGCCGGTGCCCCGGCCGGGGCAGCGGGGCTGCAGGCGTGCTCCGCTCCAGCCGGCGCCCAGGCTTGGGCAGCGGGGCAGCGGGCATGCCGCCCTCCCCCCTGGCGTTTTGGTGGGGCGGCGTTGTTGGGGGGGGCGGTGTTTTGGCCGGCGTTGGGAGGGGGGGCGGTGCTTGTGGGTTTTTGTTTTTTTTTTGCTTGGGGCGGCCAAAAAGGTAGGGCCGGCCCTGCTTGCACTAGGCGACCCTAGGCGGTCGCCAAGGGCGCCAGGATTTGGGGGGCGGCGGGCGGCTGCCTCCCAGCTCCACGCTCAGCGGCTGAGCATGGAGCCGGGAGGCAAGGGGCGGCTCGCCGCGGCTGCCTCCTGAGTCCTGCCTCCCAACTCAGGGGGCAGCTCGCCGCGGCTGCCTCCTGCCTCCCGGCTCCGCGCTCGGCTCAGCAGCTGAGCGTGGAACTGGGAGGCAGGAGGAGGCTGCCGCGGCCCGCAGGCGGGGGGCTAGCCGCCATGGGGGGTGGGGAGCCGGCTGCCGCGGGCGGGGGCCTGAGCTGCCACGGGCGGGAGGCTGAGCTGCTGCGGCCCACGGGCGGGGAGCTGCCGCGGCCTGCGGGCGGGGAGTGGGGAGCCGCCTGCCGCGAGCGGGGGACCTGGCTGCCGCGGGGCGGGGCGGGTGGGGCACACAGGGCTGGTGTAAGGAAGTTTTGCCTGGGGCACAAAAATTCCTTGCACCGGCCCTGCAAAGACCCATGGCACGGCCGTGGCTGGCCCAGGTCAGTTGACTCGGGGTTGCAGGGCTGGCAAATTGCAGTGTAGATGTCTGAGCTTGGGTTGGGGGCGGGTCTCAGAACCCAGGGTCCAGCCTGAGCGTCTACACTGCTATTTCGAGCCCCGCAGCCCGAGTCAGCTGGGCCAGGCTCTGAGACTTGCTGCCCTGGGTTTTAAAAGCGCAGTGTAGACGTGCCCCAAGCCTGGGCTCTGATTCAGGCTTGAGCCCAAACCCCACTTCCATCTACACACAGATCAGTCTGACTGAGGTCAGCAAGCACCCCGCCCCTAGACCCCTTTTAGGGGGCTGGGTCAGAGCCCAGGTCCTGCGGTGACTTGGGTCCAAGCCCTGTCGTTCTACAATGCGGACGCAGCTCAAGCCACAGATCCGAGTCGGAGAGCCTGCATCGTGCAGTGGGAGCCGGGCCCAGCAACTGGCTTACGATGCAGGGTGGACAGCCAGGCTCGGGCTGGGGAACATGAGTCCACAAGCCTGGGGCCCACAGACCTGGGCTTCATGTGCAGTGTAGACATACCCAGGGGGGTCAGGAGGGCTAGCAAGTCAGCTCTTCTTGGGGAAAAGTTGACACTCCCTAAGGAAACATTTCTCAAATGCGGCCACCAGGGGCTTTACGTGTGGCCACAACAGCCACCTGAGCGGTGATGGGGGGGCAAAACATCGTGCCCCCCCCCCACTTTGTTGCTCCGGAGTTCTTATCCACGTTGGAGGGGGGGCGGGGGAGTTTGGGAAGCAAGCTGTAGTGGTGGGACTCCAGGAACCTGGCAACGCGGCCCCGGGATCCGACCGTGGGGCAGCGGGTGCTGACTCCCTCCCCACCCCCGGCTCTGGCCACACGGCCCTGGCCTGCCGCTGCAGGACTTCAGCCTCCGCCCCTGGTTCCAGCTGGGTGGCAGCAGGCGCTGGCTCTCGGCACCCAGCCCCAGCCACACAGCGGCGGGCTCTGATCCCTGGCTCCATCCACGCAGTTCCTGTCCCCGGATCCAGGTTCTGGCTGAGGGCACTGAGCCGCATGGCAACAGACACTGGGCCCTGGCTCTGGCCACACAACAGACTGGACCCTGCTGCCTTCCTGGCCTCACATCCATCCCCCCCACCATTGCCCTGGGCCCCCGCTGCCTTCCCTTTCAGCCCCCTCCCCCATCCAGGGCTTAATGGGTCCTGGGGCTTGCTGAGAAAAGTGATATTAACAAACGTGCAAATATCACTTTTCACAGCAGACTTACTAGCTATCTGTGAAAAGTGATACTTGTGTGTTTGTTAATATCACTTATCACTTTTCTTTGCTTCCCATGTAGCTACTAAGTGTGCTGTGATATTAACAAAGATACAAATATCACTTTTCACAGCAAGCCCCAGGACCCATTAAGCCCCAGACGAGGGGTCGAAGGGGGAGGCAGCATTATCTTTGTTATTGAGTCTGCCCAAAACCCCTACAAATATAAGTTACGGTGATCTGGATGTGACTCTGTGCATATTTAATTGTTTTTCCTAAAGTTCATTATTTTATGGAAAAAGTGTCAGTGAAGCCTCCAGTGAGCATTGGTGGGTGCACTCTGACGCCACTAAACAATTGTTGTGAGAATGCCTGCCCTAAAGGGAGCAGATTTATTGTCCAACAGATACGTACTCAGAGCACTTTACAGCAGTGAGCCATTAACCCCATTTTACAGTTGGGGAAACCGAGGTACAAAGCAATTGTAGCCTCTTCGAGGTCTCACAATAGCAGAATCAGAATAGAACCCATATCTTCTGAGGGTTAGTTTACTGCTCTAGCCACTAGACTGTACTGCTCTAGGAGGCAAATGGTTCTCCTTGAAGACTCCTTGAATGTCTCAGCCTTGCAATGGCCTTGCCTGCAATGATAAATTCAGTATGGCCAGCCCCAAGCATTCAAAAATCAGGAGCCAGGTTCCAAAACAATCACCAGACTGGCTTACACATCACGAGATTTAAAAACAATAATAATACTCCATTTAAGGTTCTTTTTCAGATCTTTCCTTTACCATTTTAATATGTAATTTGTCAGTAAAGGTAAAAAAATCAATAAAAAGGTGATTTGTTTTGGAAAAAAAATGTTAATAACAATTTTGGTAAAAATGTCACTAAAATTTTCACCCCCAAATTCATCAATATTTTCACTTTTTTTTTGCAATTATTGTCCCCCTAACTCACTAGTATTTCTTGAACATTTTCATTAATATTTTCCTCAAAATCTTTGTGAATTTTTCCCAAATCTCTTTCCCCCCCCAAACAAAATCACTAACAGTGTCCTGAATGTTTTCAGTAATATCGCCACACAATTTTCCACCAGTATCACCACCCAAAAGTTCACTAATGTTTTCAGACACAAAAAACACTAAAGTTTTCAAGAACATCGTCACTAATATTTTCATGACAATTTTCACCATTATCGCACAATTGGTCACTAACGTTTCCACCAACGTTTCACAAATATTTTCACACAAAGAAGTCACCCCAAAAAATTCACAAATATTTTTGTGCAAAGGGGTCTGTTTCGATCCATGTTGACATGTTGATATTTTTCACCAAATCGGTTCACGGCTTCTCAACCACTCATTACGGCACTTGCTAGCAGTGACTCATTGAGGCTGGGGTTAAGGGCCGGGGAGCTGGGTTTGGGAGGAGTTTGACTCTTTCTGAAACTATTTGAGAAACCTCAGGTGTAAAAAGAAACTGAAAAAAACAAAAAAAAAGGTTCCACTTCTCTGGTGTGGGTGGATGTGGGGGAGGCAAGATTGGGGCAATGGGTCTCGCTATGGCACGCTAAAACACATTTATTCGGATATGGGCAATGGTTATACTGTACACTGTCTAAACAGCAGTGGGGTGTACATTAGAGCAAGGCGTGGAATGGATGGGAGTCAGGACTCCTGGGTTCTATCCACAGCTCTAAGATGGGGGTGGGGGCTAGTGGTCAGAGCAGGGGGGTCACCAGGGAGCCAGGGCTCTTGAGTTCTTTCTCCAGCTCTGGGAGGGGCGGGGAGGGCAGTGGGGTCTAGTGGTTAGAGCAGGAAGGCTGGGAGTCAGGACTCCTGGGTTCTATTGCCAGCTCTGGGAAGGTAGTGGTGTCCAGTGGTTATGGGGGGGCGATGGCACTGGGAGCCAGGTCTTGTGGGTTCACCACCAGCTCTGAGAGTAAGTGTGGTTTAGTGGTTAGAGGACGACACTAGGCACGAGGATTCTTGGCTTTACTGCTGATGTGCTGTGCTGCCCTTCATCAAGACACTTCCCCTCTTTGAGCTTTGATTTCTCCACGAGGATGACCAGACAGCAAATGTTAAAAATCGGGATGGGGGTGGGGGGTAATAGGAGCCTATATAAGAAAAAGACCCAAAAATCGGGACTGTCCCTGTAAAATTGGGACATCTGATCACCCTATACCCCACACCATCTCAGAGTCGAGAACAAGACTGGGGATCCATTCCCTGCTCTGCCACTGACTCCCTGGGGAACCATGGGCAAGTCATTTAGCCGCCCTGTTCTCAGTTTCCCTATCTTAACCCAGGGATATTAGCACTTCCCTGCCATGCAATGGGGTTGCGAGGAAAAATGCATCCAAGATCGTGAGTTGCCCAGATGCCACAATGACAGGCACCAAATAGATCCCAATCAATAATCCAACCCATCAAAGGCTGACCTTCCCGAAATCCCGCACGTCGAAGAGATCGAAGACTTCAAAGAGTTCATTCTTGCGCAGGCCGAACTTATCGCAGCAGGTGGAGAGGAAGGTGCGGATGTTCTTGAGACACAGGAACTGAAAAGGAAACAGGAGTTGATGCTTAATCTGCGAGCTCATTGGGGCAGGGACTTCCCTTTTATGGCCACGTGTCTGTGGCAGCCTAGGGTGACCAGATGTCCCAATTTTATAGGGACAGTCCCAATTTTGGGGGCTTCTTCTTATGTATCATAGAATCTCAGGGTTGGAAGGGACCTCAGGAGGTCATCTAGTCCAACCCCCTGCTCAAAGCAGGACCAACCCCAACTAGATCATCCCAGCCAGGGCTTTGTCAAGCCTGACCTTAAAAACCTCTAAGGAAGGAGATTCCACCACCTCCCTAGACAACCCATTCCAGTGCTTCACCACCCTACTAGTGAAAAAGTTTTTCCTAATATCCAACCTAAACCTCCCCCTCTGCAACTTGAGACCATTACTCCTTGTTCTGTCATCTTCTACCACTGAGAACAGTCTAGATCCATCCTCTTTGGAACCCCCTTTTAGGTAGTTGAAAGCAGCTGTCAAATCCCCCCTCACTCTTCTCTTCTGCAGGCTAAACAATCCCAGTTCCCTCAGCCTCTCCTCATAAGTCATGTGCTCCAGCCCCCTTATCATTTTTGTTGCCCTCCGTTGGACTCTTTCCAATTTATCCACATCCTTCTTGTAGTGTGGGGCCCAAAACTGGACACAGTACTCCAAATGAGGCCTCACCAGTGCCGAATGTAGGTACCTATTACCCCCCACTTGCTGTCTGGTCATCCTAGTGGCAGCCACACAGGTCCCTGTCTTGGCAGCCTCTGTGCGGGGTTCGTCATGGGGAGAGCAGATCTTGAGAGAGTGGGGGATCTGGGAATGGTGACAGGGCAGTCCCAGGGGACAGGGAGTCGGAGGGTCAGACAGGAGGTGGGCTCCTGGGGGGGAAGAGATTCCTCAGAGAAGGTGCGGGACACCGAAAGCCATTCCAGCCACCCAAGCAGCAGAGGTTGGTGCTGGAAGGTGACATCGGACACAGCCAGGTCCTGACACAATATTTGCAAATGAAGAAACAGCTTAAGACAGAGTGACACAGATAGGGTGAGATGAGCAGCTTCTGTGCACAAACCTGTTTCTTTAATGCTTCCAGCTCCATGTTGGATTAGATTTATTCTTAGTGTAATAAATATGATGCTTTATTTTCACTAACTCTCAGCCTATGGCCTGGTCTACACTAAATACTTAGGTCGACCCAGCTACGTAGCGCAGGGGTGTGAAAAATCACACACACCCCCGAACAGCGTAGTTAAGCCGACCTAACCCCTAGTGTAGACAACACTAGGTCGATGGAAGAATTTATCTGACCTCCTGTATAAAACAGGCCATAAAACTTCCCCCAAGTAATTCCTAGAGCAGATCTTCTAGGAGAAACATCCTCATTCCCAGAGACTTGGGCCCAGACCATCAGAGGTATTTGAACTCCTAACTTCCACTGAAATCAATAGGAGTTAGGTGCCTAAATACATTACAGAAGCTGTGCCTCGGGGACTGCCTGGGGGCAGCGAAAAGGCTAGGGGGGCTATCAACCCCTTCCCAGTCCCTGCATTCTGAGACCCTGCCTGGCCACTGGGGTCATTTAGAGCAGCCTCAAGGCTGCTCTAACTCTTCCTCTGCTTCACTAGGAAGCTGAAATTAGCTGTAGCGCAGTATGTTCTGTCCGTGAGGCTGGGAACACAGTAGCTGTAGGGCTCTTACAAGTTCCACACTGATCCCCTCTGTGGGGAGATTCTCAGGGGGCTGTTTCCACCCGCTTTAAGGCCCCTCTATGCTGCACCAGTGTAGCTACACCGGTGGCTTAAAATCCCACCACAGATAAGGCCCAAGTCTGAGCCCTGTTTTATTCACCACCACTGAAACAGACTGAAATAGACTGAGATGTGTCGCCAAAGCACTGTGAGGTCTCAGTGGTTAGATGCAACCCCGTGAGACATCCAGAACTGGCCTGAGATTTGTGTCTGCTAGTTGCTCCCAGAAGAGATGGCTTAGACTCCTGGCCTGCACATGCTCTGAATGCAACACCCACGTGGTGCTGCTGAAGCAGCTAAGCTTTGGACCTTCATCGTAGCCGGTCAAAGCTACCAACTCTCCCAGGGGATCTGAAGGCTGCAGAACCAAAGCTAGGCTGGATACAGGTTTTCTTGGCTACAGAGGGGAGGGATAGCTCAGTGGTTTGAGCATTGGCCTACCTTAAATCCCAGGTTGTGAGTTCAATCCTTCAGGGGACTGTTTAGGGAGCTGGGGCAAAAATTGCAGATTGGTCCTGCTTTGAGCAGGGGGTTGGATTAGATGACCATCTAAGGTCCCTTCCAACCCTGAGATTCTATGATTTTCCCATCTTGTGGGGGAAGAAATTGAGATTCCAAACAATGTGCATGTCCTGAATTGGGTGAAAAGTCAAAAATCTTGGAAATGTTAAGGAATGAATTTCCAAATTTTTTCTCTCTTGGGCGGATCAAAATGTTTCATTTCAACTTCCACCATCTTGTAAATTTCAAAACAAAAAGGCGTTTTTGAGCCAGGAAACCAGAACCATCTAGAAAATGTCAAAATGAAGCGTCTGGAGAATGTAAACAACATTTTTCAAACATTTTGTCGAGCCAAGGAATTTGTCGAAGCCGACCCTTTCCCGCAAAAACTTTCATGGGATTGGCATTTTGACAAAAAAAGTCTCATCCAAAAGTTCCTGAAAAATCCGAATATAAAATTCCATTCAGGGCAATTGAAACAGTTCCTTGTGATGATTTCAAAATGTTTCATTTCTGTTTAATTTTTTTAAACTGGAATCATCTTAAATTTTGAAACCAAAATTCATTTTGAGCCGGAAAAAATGGAATTTTCCATTTCGAAGCATTTTGCGAATTGCAAACCAGCCCCCCCCCCCCCCCCCCCCGATATTTTTTCCAGCCGAGAAATTTGTCAGGATTGACCCTTTCCCATGGAAAGTCACGACTGATTGGCATTTTCCGACCAAACAAAAAGTTTAACTGAAAATTCCTACACAGTTCTACCCTGAACCTTCCCACATGGACACCATCATGCAGAACAGGGCACCATCACTTGCAGAATGGACAGTGGCAAAGGGACATATCCTCTTCCATTTGCCAACCTCAAATCCCTCCAACTTGACCTCAGTCTTTGGCACTGCAACCTCCTGGATCATCTGCTCCACTATCCTGGTGTCCCCAACCCCTAAACAACATGTGTCGCGCCAGCCCTGCCCCTGGGCATCCTGTCTCTTGTCTCCCTCTCCAGGCCACGCCCTCTCCCATGGCGGTTAGGCCGTTTCACACTTTAACCACAATTGTCCCCTTCCTGCCAACTTTCGCTCCCACCCCGGCCCTGTCAGCAAGCTGGCTCCGTCTTACCTCGAGTGGCAGTCTGGGCTAGCGGATAGGGCACCCAGCCAGGACTTAGTAAACATGCATTCCATTCCCAGCTCTTCCACTAGTTTACTAAGTGATACTGGGCAAATCGCTTCTCCGTGCCATGCCTCAGTTTCCCCTCCTACCATTAGACTATAAACCCTTTGGGGCAGGTGCTGCCTCATGTGTGTACAACACCCCCACAAGGAAGCCCTGATCTCGGTCAGCATCTCTAGATGTTACTGTAATACCCATAATAGCTTCATGAACCTGCTTTCCCATCTTATAATCTTGGGGGTCATCCTTAACCTTGCATTGCTGTCCCCTTCAAAAGTTTGACAGAAGAAGCCCACTTTCCTGTGGTGTACAGGAATAGGGTGGTATCCCTTTAAATACCGAGGGAGCCCTCTGATGGTGCACTATGTTCCGTGTTTTAGAAGCCACCAGAAACCAGCCAGAGCAAGTGGTGTGGCCAGAGCTGAGCCTTGAGTGTTTGTATATATGCAGTGAACACAATAGGTTATTTGGTTATGCCCAGACGGTTCCTTCCCAGTCTGTTTTGTGTAAAGAGCAGAAGGCAGAACACATGGCCTGGGCGCTCATCCTCCGAGATGCAGAGGAGATTTGAGCTGAGCTCTGCAGAAAACCTGGCCACCTCTTCCGGTGCCTAAGTGGGAGCCCAGATCTTTGGAAATCTGGCTCCAGTTTGACTAGGAGCTCAACAACGGTCACCAGTGGATGGCCTGGGGTTATGCAGGAGAGCAGACGAGATGATCTAATGGGCCCTCCTCATCTGAAAATCTATGGGGATGAATTTCATTCCCTAGCCCTCTGCCAGTGAATTGGAGACCTAGATATAAAGATTCCAGACCATCACAGCCAACCACTGCTCCAAACACCTGCTTGTGCTGTTCATCCTCACTGAGGCGGAGGGTCACACGCTGGCTGTTGCAGAATGGGACCTATGACACATACTTGGACAGATCTTACATATCAGCCATGAATGCTACAGGCTTTTTAAAGCCTCAACACGGCTGCCATGAGACTCGGCTGGGAATTTTGATCGGGTCTCCATCCATCCTCCCTGCAGCCCAGGCAGGAAGCCGGCAGGGTCGGCAGATCAGGAGAGAAGATCTACTGGGGGACTGTCTTTGCAGCTATCCAGCTGCCGTGGTTCATCACATCAGCCCCACTGCTATGGCTGCTCCTTGAATGGCCTTTACCCCAAAGACACAAAAGCCTCCAGAAATGATCCTGGCAGTACAGATTCATAAAATAGCCTTTTTGACGTTCTAAGCAAATGGTCCAGGATTAAGGTTTGCATAACAAATCGTGTATGTGTGTATGGCATTGTTAGAGGGGGAAAAACAAGCCTTACGTTTCAAAGCACACAAGGAAAGATGGACAGCCCAGGGGCGTCAAGGTTTGGAACCCTGTGTGGAGAGGTAGAGCTATTTATCCTGATTCACCCTGGCAGCCAGAACAGGTGGGTCCTTTTATTACCAGCTCAGGAGTATTGAAGGGTTTGAATGTCCTGCTGCCAAGTACCAAGACCCTTTGCAGAGATGCAGGGCTACTTTTGCTGACTCACCCCAATGCCACGTCCCTGCACAGACTATTTCATGAACCTTTGTACCACCCTCGCAGCTCATGTTCAGAAATGCAGCACTATTTCTGCTGACTCACTCTTGCTGCCAGACCAGATGGGTCCCATGAATTCCAACCCGGGAGTATGAAAAGGCATGTGCATCCCAGAGAGAATTAAGGTGAGGAACTGAGGAGGTTTTATAAAAAGAAACAGTCAACCTCAAGAGAAAGCTTAGGTTGAAGTTTATGTTTTGGGGTTGTTCAGATGAGGAAAGGGACAAACATTGAGAAGCCCTGGTTGTGTGTTGCTGCTGAAGAGGCTACCAGGGAGGAAATATTTGAATGTACCTCCACCTAGTCTCTCATCCAAGGACCAACCAGATCTGGTCATGCTTAGCTTCCAAAATTGTAGCATAATCCCCCTTGTCAGTGTCAAGTATCCGAAGGGTAGCCATGTTAGTCTGGATCTGTAGAAGCGACAAAGAGTCCTGTGGCACCTTATAGACTAACAGACGTATTGGAGCAGAAGCTTTCGGGGGTGAATACCACGAAATACCATGATCCGAAGAAGTGGGTAGCTCAACTGGAGTATTGTGTCCAGTTCTGGGCACCGCACTTCAAGAAAGATGTGGAGAAATTGGAGAGGGTCCAGAGAAGAGCAGCAAGAATGATTAAGGGTCTAGAGAACATGACCTATGAAGGAAGGTTGAAGGAATTGGGTTTGTTTAGTTTGGAAAAGAGAAGACTGAGAGGGGACATGATAGCGGTCTTCAGGTATCTAAAAGGGTGTCATAAGGAGGAGGGAGAAAACTTCATCTTAGCATCTGAGGATAGAACAAGAAGCAATGGGCTTAAACTGCAGCAAGGGAGGTTTAGGTTGGACATTAGGAAAAAGTTCCTAACTGTCAGGGTGGTTAAACACTGGAATAAACTGCCCAGGGAGTTGTGGAATCTCCATCTCTGGAGATATTTAAGAGTAGGTTAGATAAATGTCTATCAGGGATGGTCCAGACAGTAATTGGTCCTGCCATGAGAGCAGGGGGCTGGACTCGATGACCTCTCGAGGTCCCTTCCAGCCCTAGAATCTATGAATCTATGACTCTTTGGGGAGGATGCGCCACCAGCTCTGGATTGTAGAAGGGGCCTGGCCTATCGGGGAATTCTGATTTTAAACACCCAGGAGGTTTGCGGGCGCTCACATTTGGGGAGGGTCTCGGGCCAAGAAGCACGGCCTAGCTCCACCCCGTCTCTCACAGGGCTGCAGCCCCACCCCCACCCCGGCGACGGGGGTGGGGGAGGGGGGAAGGGAGGGTCCACAGGAGCTGAACAACTACAGCTCTTTCAAATCACTTGTGTTCTCTCCTCCACCCCTGGATTCCCTCCCCCACTCCTTCCTCTTCCTCTCCCCTGCCCCTCCCCCAGTATGCCCTCCCCTCCCCCTGCTTCCTTTTCCTCACCCCTTCTCCTCCCCCTTCCCCTGCCTGCCTCCTCTCCTCTAAACTTCCTCCTTCCCCCCTCCTCCCCCCACCCCATTTTACAGTAACTGGAAGCGTCACACGCCGTGTCCACTCGCTCCTTCACAGCCCGGTCAGCTAAGCCCACAGAGCCCGCCGCAAGCTGAGCTCACCAGCCGCAAATATGCCCCCGACTCCCCGGTGTCGCTTTCGTCGCCTTGCTAAATTTCAAGGACCCCGAGTTCGGAAGAGAAAGAGAGACTGTGGGAGGGGGCACGGCAGACCCAGACCTGCGGATCGGAATGCGCCCAGCTCTGGGGGGGGCGCCTGGGGCCCTGGTGCTAGACCAGGCCAAAGAATCCAGACCTGAACTCAGTGTAAGCGGGCCCAAATCAGCGGAGCAACGAGATGCCACTGCCAGCCCTGGGGCGATGGAAACCAGCGTTGCAGCTTGGGGAATGCCCAGGGTGGGGATGGTTAAGTGGCTTTATGTACCCCCTGGCATTCCCTGGATACTGGGGCTGTGCAGAGCCCTGCTTGGTGCCTGGCATCAGTAAGAGCAACCTCTGGGCTGCTCTAACTCATGCTCTGCCCTCTATGGGCCCAAGGGGAACAGAGAATAGCCACAGAGCAGTGCCCGCCAGCCGTACCCCTCATCCACCCCCTATGGGCTTCAGTGTACCCCAGCCATGCTCCCAATCTGACCCCCGTGGGCCCTGGAGAGTAGGAATAGCTACAGTGCAGCACACAGTCCAATCCACTTCCTACACCAGGGGCTGGAGGCTCCCTGCATTGGAAGGATTCTCAGGGGCCAGAGCAATCAGAAAGATCTTAGCATAGGCAAGAATCGAGCCCAGCGGGTCAAAACTCATCTCTCTTTTGACTCCACCGAACACAACAGAGCACTCATGGACAGAGGAGCCAAGAGGGATTGTAGCCTGGGAAAGTTCATGGCTGCGGGATAGTTCCAGGGGAGAAGGAGCAAACCATAATTCAGTAAACACCAGAGGTGTATCCCAGACAGGAAGGATCATCCAGGGGTAAAGGCGTTAGTGTATGATTTGGGAGACCCAGGGTCAATTCCTAGCTCCGCTCCAGACTCCCTGGGTGACCGGGGGCAAGTCACTCAATCTCTTTGCACCTCAGTTTCCCCATCTGTAGCATCAGGATAATAGCACTGCCCTGTCTCATGAGATGTTGGGATCAATACATTAGAGACTGGGAGGTGCTCAGACCCGACAGTGATGGGGGCCAGCTAAGTACCTTACATAGCTATCACCCAGGTCACCATTGTGCTGGGCGCTGTACATACATGGAACAAAAACACAGCCCCTGCCTGCAAAGACCTCACAATCTGAAGCTTGAAACTGTGACGCCTAAAGGGTGCAAACACTAAATGGCAAATAGAGAGAACCCCCACGTTTTTTATGATTTAAAATCTCACGATTTTAAAGCCGATCTCATGATTTTTTTATTTATTTTTTGATGGGGCGGCACTGTATTTTTTTTGGAAGACGTGGGGCTGGCGACGTCGCGTGGGGCGTGGTAACGTCACAGCCAGGCCAGCCACGCTGCATGGGGACTGGCAATGCTATGCTGGTGCTGGCAACGTCGCCTGGGGGCTGACAGAGTGAGGCTGCATGGGTGGGGGGCTGGTGAGGCTGCACCGGGACTGGCGCTGCCCGGCTGGGTGGTTCAAGATCCACCAAGGGGCCGTGCTCCCTTCCGCCAGCCACATCTCTTTATGACTGGGGAGGGCTGGGCCGGAAACAGGAAGCTCTGCAGAGCCATCAGAACGGCTTCATCCTCCCCCGACCCCCCGCTGGGGAAACTGGCTACCGCAGAGAGCAACCAATGAGCGCAACAGGGCAGGCGTTTTCCTCCAACTGCATCTGCACAGCCTGGGCTGGGGATGTCCCATATCAGACCTACCCAGTCGGTGCTGGGCTGTCTGGAGCGCACACTTAGCGGCAAGTGAATCCCGACAGAGTCTGAGCCGGCGGCTCGTCGGTGTCCATTACATCATTGCTGTCAGTTACACCGGCGTAGACCCCACCCCTCGCCCTGGATCCTCACTTCCCCGTTCCCCTGCCTTGGGTAGGAATGGTGGGGGCACCTTTAAACTACCTTTGTGCTCCCCATATTCTGGGCCCTGCCCAGCTTCTGGTCCAAGTTAGAGCAGCCTTGGGGCTGCTCCAACTCAGTGGCCCCTGAGAAGCAAAGAACAGCTGCAGCGCGGTGCACTCTAGCCGTGCCACTGCTCCACGCCCTGTGGGAGCAGAGCCTGCCCCTTCCACCAGATCCACCAGGTGGGGAGGCCCCCACATGGGTGGAGGGGATGCTCGGGGGGGGGGGCTGCACACTCCCAGAGCAGCCTAAAAGGCCCTTAGCCTCACCAAGAATCGAGCCCTCAGGGCCTCCAGCTGCCCCACTGGGACGGCCAGTGGGCTACGAGCAGCCCCAATACAGGATGCTAATGGAGTTGCAACAGGGCCAAGTTTAACCCTGGGGTAAGTCCCACCAGCGCCACTACTAGGGAGTCAGGGGCTGGGTGCAGAGTCCCGCTCTCCTCGCGCGGTCTGACCTTAGCGAGGCTGAGCCTGGGCTGCAGGGACCCATCTCCTCTCTCTGCGGCGCCTCTGTGGCTCGGGAGCCTTGTGCTAGCTGGAAACCACCTGCTCTGACTGTAGCTGCCCTTTCAGAAACCCCGGAGCTCTGAGGTCTCCCCACCCCCGCGGGGCTCTGAGCACGCTCCCCAAAGGGAATCAAAGCGCAGGGCGAGTTCCCAGGTGAAGGGCAGGTCTTCACTGCAGAGCTAGCATGGCCCCCCATCCCCCTTCCGTGTCCATCCACACACAAGCCCCGCCCAGCTGGCCCGGCGGGTTAGAGCCGGGTGCCAGGTGCACTTTGCAGTGTGGATGCAGGTGAAAACCACTGTAGTCCTCCAACGCCTTCCCCTCCTTCCCCCCACGCGCCCGCAAGGGCAGACAAGTTCTCCCACAAGGACCCGAGCATAGTGCCGCACTGAGATCCCCGGGCGTGTGCCTGCAGCAGCAGCGAGGAGTGGACCAGTAACTGGGGTCGGGCTGGGCTAAGCCAGGCACCGATCAGCCAGGCTGTCTCTCCCGTGAAGCCCTATCTGGGGTCTGTTGTATACGCCCGCCCCGCCCTGCGTTTGCACTGGAGACGGCCGATCAGAGAAGCGTGTCGGGTGCTTGGAAGAGATGGGGGGCAGGTTTGGGAATGGCCCCCTAGTTCTTGTGGCAGGTAGTTCCACCAGCTGGGACAAGGAGGCTCTGTCTCCTGCACAGACCAGCTTTACCCTGACCGTGGATGGTTCCTTGGGGCCTGAGCAGCAGCAACGTTGGCCACTGGCCCCGTCCCGGAGCTTTAGGCTGGGTCCAGGCCAGCAAGAAGCTGGAAGAGAAAGACCGAGCCCTGGAACGTGGCCTCTCTATTCCATGGGAGCTGGCGCTGAGAGCCGCGGGCGAGGTGATGTGCTCGCTTGCCGAGGAGGCGGACTGGACGAGCCGGAGTTTCCCAGGCACCGGAGGCTTCATGCCAGGTCTATCGCACGGCCGCAGTTCAGTGACGAAGGCCTGAGTCACTGAGGCCAGGTCTTTGTCCAGCGGGACGGGATGGAGTCCCCTAGCCAGCCGGCTGCACACTCCTCTGCGGGCTTCCCCCCGTCCTCCAGCATCACCGCTGTGTGGCTCGGGTCCAGCTTCTCTTCGGCCATGCGCTCACCTCGTCCCTGGGCCACGTGCGGGTGCATGGTGATGGAGAGGCAACATCTGCGTCTTGCTGGTACTTCAGTCCATGTTGTCTAACCGGGCTCGCCGGGTGCTGTTGAAAAGCACCCGCGGGACCATGGATTTCTGTGGGACTCCACCAGGGAGGGGCCCAGTGGCCGAGCGGCGGTTCCCCACCCCTGCTCGTCAGCTGCATCCCTCCAGGAAGGACTTAAACTATTTCGGGGCATTCCCTGGACCCCGTGTCATGGCGCAATGATCCCCACGCTGTGACCCACCGCAGTAGCGTAGCCGGGGGGAGCAGGGGGAGCGGCCGCTCCCCCACTGAGCAGAAGCGGCGCCTTTTTTGTGCTACGACACCTTTTGCTCCTATGCTGCAGCCAGAGCGGAGCTTTTTTTTTTTTGCTCCCGTCGCCTTTTTTTTTAGCTCCGCTCCCCCTGTGCTCTAAACCTGGCTACGCCACTGACCCACCGCACCACGAGACGGGATGCCGGAGTAGACGGGCCATTGGTCAGATCTGGTTGGGGCAGGGATCCATCTTTTTGTTCTGTGTTTGTACAGCGCCGAGCACCATGGGGGTCTCGATCCAGGCGTGGGGCTCCTAGGCAATACCATAATACACCTAATACATAATAATAATGTGGCAGTGGCTAGCACACCAGGCTAGCTAGACCGTTGCGCTGATTCAGTGCAGCAGGGGATGAGACCCCAGACTAGATTACTAGGAACATGGGGATTGCTGGATAGGATCGCACCCGAGGTCCTTGCAGCTCAGGATCTGTTCTCTGACAGTGGTCAGTGCCAGGTGGCTCAGAGGAAGGGGGGGAGGTTTGGGAATGGTCCCTAGTTCTTGTGGCAGGTAGTTCCACCGGCTGGGACAAGGATGCTCTGTCTCCTGCACAGATCAGCTTTACCCTGAAGTAGCAAACGGGGAATAATCTGCCCCCCACATTAGGTCTCCCCCTGGTCTCAGAGATCGTCTCAAACCCTGAAGTTTAATCTCCTTTCACAATGGGACCACCAGTAATTATAACAATTCTGGATATTATGTGTATTATGGTAGCAGCCAGAGGTCCAACCTAGATTGGGGTCCCCCGTTGTGCTGGATACTGCCCAGACCCTGATTGAAATCAAGTCCCCCCATTGTGCCAGGCGCTGCACAGACCCCGACTGAGATCAAGGTCCCCGTTGTGCCAGGCACTGCACAGACCCCAACCGAGATCAGGGCCCCCGTTGTGCCAGGCACTGCACAGACCCCGACCGAGATCAGGGCCCCCATTGTGCCAGGCGCTGCACAGACCCCGACCGAGATCAGGGCCCCCATTGTGCCAGGCGCTGCACAGACCCCGACCGAGATCAGGGCCCCCGTTGTGCCAGGCGCTGCACAGACCCCGACCGAGATCAGGGCCCCCGTTGTGCCAGGCACTGCACAGACCCCAACCGAGATCAGGGCCTCCATTGTGCTGGGTGCTGCCCAGGCCCCAGCCGATATTTTTCATCCAGCTCTGCTTAGGTGCCAAAGTCCCATTGACTTTCAATGACACTTAGGCTCCTGGGGCCCCAATTTACTTCTGAAAATGGGACTTTAGGCACCTAAGTCATGTAGGCGCTTTTGAAAATTGCACCAAGGCAGCTTGGGAGCAGCGTGGAAAGCAGCTCTGGGGAGAAGCAGCGAGAGCGAGCGGCTCCCGCAAGCGGAACTGAGGAAGGAACTCGAGTGCAAGCCCAGCAGAATGAAGGGTTTCAGCGAAACAAACAGTTTTGCTCTCTCGGCATCTGCCCGAGTCACACACACGTGCAGGGAGGCTGGTATGTTTCATGTCTCCTGGGAAAGCTCTGATTGGCCGCCCCCTCACCCATCTTCCCCTGCAACCAAGGGGCCAGAGACTCTCAACCAAGCCTGCGTTCACCCACCAATAGAGCAGCTAGCATGCCTAGGGTTGGATCCAAACACCCTCTGAATATCGGTTCATGGACTGCATTGAAGTTCAGGTCCGCCTCTAATTTACACAGCGTATCCTCCATCCTGGGAAACCTCAGAGCACTTTACAAACTAGACAAGGATCGCTTTGCCACCACTAAAATGCAGCCACCTCTAGGGTAGGACGTGGCAGCTGATCAACGGCACTTGGTGATGCTGAGCAGGCATTTCTCACCCTGCACTGAAATGCAGCTAGCTCTGGTGTGGGACACAGCAACTGTCCAACGGGACACAGCAATACTGTGCAAGGGATCGCTCACCCAATACTGAAATGCAGCCACCTCTGGGGTGGGATGCAACAGCTGCTTAACAGCTGCACAGACGAAATGCGCAACACTGCCTCGGGCAGAAAGTGAAGGAGAATTAAAACAGCAAGGGGGGTAATTTAGAGAGGCAAAATGGAATAACTGAGATTAGAAATCGGGTAGAGCACCAGGGTTCACACCCTTGAGCAAATCGCCCTGGGCTCTTGAGTGACCAAAATCCCCCAGTGACAGGTGCCTCCGAAATATAGAAGTGGTAAGAGCCTCAGAACAGGCGAGAGCACACTGCGTAGCCAGCAGGGCGTTCCATGGCTGAGAGTCCAGGACCAAGTGACACCAGGGGCCAAGAGAGAACCACAGGGTTGGTCTGTGTCCAGCAGCCTCCATAGAGAATCCATAGAGAATCCTCTTTATAGTCATCACAGCTGAGTCCTAGGTTGTTCCGACCACCAGGGACGCTCTGGATGGTCTCCAGAAGTGTAGCACCCCAGTGATGGTACATTGAGGTCAGTCCTGAAGTCAGGTGGCAACCTGCCCACAACAGCACCCTGGGTTTCCCATCCAAGGACCAACAAGGCCTGGCCATGCTTAGCTTACAGAAATCGCAGTATAACCCAGCACGGAGCGCACATTACAGTTCTCCCTGCAGCCCTTATCCACAGGGAACACGAGCTTGTTACAGCCCCAGCTCACAGGGCTCACCCACCCACCACTGAAATGCAGCCACCTCTGGAGTGGGATTTAGCATCTGCTTAACAGTGGCAGAGCCACAGTGCACAACAGCCAAGGACGGGAAGTGAGGGAGCATTAAAACCGCAGTGGGAGGGGGATTTTGAGAGGCAGCTAAAGCCTGGCTCGTCAGGCATTGAGCTCTGGGGTGACCTGTGTGTCAACCAAGATAATTCCCTGGCCAGCTTCCTTAAAGTTCCTCTCCTTGGGAGAGCCTGCCTGGGGCATCCTGGCTCCATTGTTCAGTTTGTGGTCGCCCACCCTAGGAACAATCCCGTAACATGGCAGCCTCACCCAGGATTTGACTATCTAAACACAGCAGGAGCTGTTTACAGCATGTTCCCCGATCAATGGGGATGTTGTTTTTAAACACCGTGTCAAGTTTACATCTTGTCGGGGCCAGTTCCTAGAGGCGGTAGAGCCTAGTGGGCGAAGCACTAGACTGGGACTCAACAGACCTGCGTTCTAGTCTCAGATCTGTGTCTGGGTGACCTTGGGCAGCTCTGTGCCTCAGTTTCCCCACCTGTAAAATAGAGACACTGGCGCTTAACCTCCTTTGAGATCTCCTGATGAAAAGGGGGAGCTAGGGATGATTATTATTCAGGACCCGAATCCTACTGGGCAAGAGGCAGGGAATATATGGTCTGCCAAATTCTTATCCACCAGTACTCCCTTAAACCCAGTGCTAGCTAGTTCCACAGTCTCATAGCGTTTGAGGCTAGACGGGACCATTAGATCACCGAGTCTGTTCTCCTGTGGAGTGCAGGCCACTCTGTCCCACCCAAACGCCCCTATACTGAGCCCAATGACTCGAGTTAGACCAAAGTGTTTCAGCCCTCAAGGAATAAAGTGTTTTGTGCCATACACAGAGACCAGGAGAAACTGAGGCCCCTGTGATGGCAGAGCAGGTGAGACATGCCCAGGTGATCCTCCAGAAAGGCATAAAACCGCCAACGTCCCTGCCAATTTGACCCAGGGGAAAATTCCTGCTCCGATATGCTTCAGAGGCAAGGGAAGCCTACAGGCTGCATCTAACGATGTGACTCCCTAGCCGCAAATCTCAAAGAGTTTTATCCTCATCCCCAGAGGGAGGAAACTGAGGCACAGAGCGAGAACGGTCACCCAAGCATGTCCCAGGCGTCCTGACTCCCAATCTGGTCTCCTGCCCACTAGAGCCAGGGAACAGGTGGTTCTTGCTGACCCCGGTTGGTGGTCAGCCCTGAAACCTGGTGAGGGCACCGCCACATAACGCCTTTCCAAAGCAGTTCCACGTCGCCATCTGCGCAAATGGGGAAATGGAGGGCCAGGAGGGGAAGCAGCTTCACAGACGGAAGCAGTGGAGTCCAAAATGGAACATAGACATCCCACCCTTCGTGCTACTCACCCGCACTTCCCTCCCTGAGCTGGGAATAGAGAGAACTCAGGAGAACTCCCAGCCAGCCTGCTCCAACCCCTAGACCTTCTTCCCTCCCAGAAGTCCTGACTCCCAGTCCCGCTTGTCTGATCACTTCCCCAGACTTGGGAATAGAACCCAGGAGTCCTGACTCCCAGTCCCGCTTGTCTGATCACTTCCCCAGACTTGGGAATAGAACCCAGGAGTCCTGAGTCCCAACACGCTGCAGAACCCAGTTAGTAAACACTTCTACTGGGACTCAGCAACACACAGGCATGCCAGGGTTGGCCACACACAGGCTCCTGTGCTGACTGGTTTCCGGCAGCTTCTCAAACACAGAACACAGTGAGCGCCACTAGAGGACTCACAGAGCATTTAAAGGGAGACTCCCCTATTCCCACGCAGGACACAAGGCCTTTCTTGCCAAGCAGGATTCCAAGATGATTGTCACCCTAGATGTGGCGCCCAGAGGAAGAGCTCAGTTAACAAAGACAAGGGCTCACCTGACACAACCCCCCACATTTCCTTTTGATCTGGTGTAAATCCGGAGTAAGTGCCTTGACATGCCGGATTTACACCAGGGTACGTCAGAGCCTGCCCTAGCCTCCCTGTTTCTATGAGTCTCCGAGGAGTAGGAGAGTGAGAGCGATTTGTTTCTTTTGTCTCCCCGCACAATCACATGGGAATGACTGAGACACCCGAGGACTCATTTCCAGAGAGGAATGTCTTACCAGTGAGGAAAATGCTGGCCCAGCCTGCCCTGCCATCCTCAACCCAGGCCACCGCCAGCACCGATCAGGGCCCCCCGCCCCAGAGCATGTGTCAGGGGTGGAAAGCAAGCCCGATTTTTGCCTCATCTCAATACACCCGATTCAGGATTTTCCATCCCTTTGAAGGGATTTGACCCTCCCTTGAGCCTAGATCAGATTTAATGGAGGCTTAATTCACCTCCTGGCCACGCTTTCCGGATCTCACTTTTAAGTAACCAGGCCCAAGTGTGTAACAGCCAGCCTAGCTGTGTCGGTTCGGGGTGTGTGTTTTTACCGCCCTAGCTAAGCTCTAGTTTGTAGGGACGGGGCTATACCAGGAGGAGAGGGCCGGGGAACCAACATCAGCTATAGCAGCAAAAGCCCTATTCGGACGGGTGTACATTAAAAATGTTGCCAGTATAATAATGTTGCTTAGGGATGTGACATCCCCATACCAGCAAAAGCCCTGCTGGAATTGCAGCTATAGCGGCCGAGAAGTGCCTGTGCCGATATCGCTTATGTTGTTGTACGGTATAAGCGATACTGATTCATAGATTCTAGGGCTGGAAGGGACCTCGAGAGGTCATCGAGTCCAGCCCCCTGCCCTCTTTTGCCATAAGCTGTGTCTATACTAGGAGGGTTTGCTGGTACGGCTATTCCAGTATAAACCAGGCCTTAGAGCCCACACTAGGAGGGCATGGCTGGTATAGATGGGCCGGGGAAACTTAAGTGTAGACATAGCTTGACGGTCCATTTGCACCGGCATCTTTTGTAGCAGGGCAATTGTTGTATGCAGTGTTGTTGTCAACGTTGGTCCCCATCCACCTTGTCTCTCTAATAGCAGGACCCTGAGAGAGCTGGGAAAAGAACCCAGGAATCTTGACTTCCAGCTTCCCCTGATCTAACTACTAGACCCCACTCCCTTCCCAGAACTGTGGATGGAACCCAGGAGTCCTGACTCTCCCTGCTCTAACCCCCTCCCAGAGCTGGGAAGAGGATCCAGGAGTCAGGGCTCCCCAGTCCTGTTGTAAATTCCCCCCCACCTACATGCCCGCTGCACGCACTCACCCGGACGGTGGTTAACACAGCTCTAAAGCTCAAATTTACTTTGAGAAATGGTCTTATTAAGCACAAGTCTGAGCGTCAGGACTCCTGGGTCCTGTCTCCAGCTCTAGGAGGGGAGCAGGGTCTAGGGGTTAGAATGGGGGGGGGGGGGGCGTCTGGGAGTCAGGACTCCTGGGTCCTGGGAAAGTAGTGAGATCTAGTGTACTGGACCGGGAGGGTTGGGAGTCCGGACTCCTGGGTTCTTTTCCTTCCTGCCATGGGCATGTTATGAAAGGCTCCGATTCTGCCCACTTTGAGTCTCACACGGAGCCCCAAAACTAAGGGCCGACCCATTGCCCCTAGCTCAGGGCCCACTGAGCCTGGCACCCCCTATTCCAGACACAGCTCCATGGCTGGGCACCCCTCCCGTGACTGTCCTTCCTCTACAGAGCCAGGGCCTGCTCTGGTCTCCCCGCCAGGGGCTTTGCAGCTGGGACTTGGAGTCTCCAACCCTGCTGCTCAGCAGGGCTTGTCAGCCCCCACCCCACCATCGTTCACCCTCCTGCCTGTGCCCCAACCCCAGGGCCCATCTCAGCGCCCCCCCCCCCACCCCCAGCCATCCCTGCTGTTAACCCCTTAGCTGCTGAAGGGTTCATTGCTGGTGCCTGCTTCCCCCCACTGGATCCCATTTCCTCCCCACCCCCAAAGACAGAAATGCCTGCAAGCGCCCGCCTCCCCCACCACCCACCTTCCTGTTAACCCCTTAGCTGCCAGGTGAGGAAGCATGTAAGACTCCCCAGTTCCGTGTTAACCTCTTAGCTGTCAACTGGGGCCCATAGCCACCCACCACCCTGCTGTTAACCATTTGGCTGCCAGCTGCCCCAGCAACTCCCCACCCCCGGACACACACACTACTGTTAACCCCTTGCGTCACAACTGGGCCCCATAACCCCCCTCCATCTCTCTCGCAAACACACGCACAGAGTTAACCTCTTAGCTATCAGCTGGACTCCATGAACTCCCCCTCCTCTTGGATGTTAACCCTTTAACTGCCAACTGGGTCTCAATCCTCCCCCCCCCCCTTTTTTTGGGTGGATATTAACCCCTTAGCTGCCAGTGAGCCCCCCCATAAGCTTTGCCTCCCCCTTTGACAGTTACCCCTTAGTTACCAGCTTCATACCATAAGCTCCCTCTCCCCGTGGACATTAACCGCTTCACTGCCAGCTGGGTCCCATAAGTCTCTGGCTCAGCTCCCAGATTAACACTTGAGCTGCCGGGAGGCTGGAGGATGCCCGGCCCCATTCCTCCCGCTCACCCACCTGGGACATCTGGGGCCGCAGGTTGATCTCCCGCAGGTTGACGGCGTGGGGCGTCAGGTTGTTGAGAAGCTGGCAGAGCAGGACGCCGTCGCGCAGGGCCTGAGCCAGTTCGCACACCTGGGCGCTGGGCCAGGTCACCCGGTGGTTGGGGGGCAACACCCGGCACTGGATCAGCCAGCTGGCGCATTGCTTCCACAGCTCCATCTCCCCACACTGAACGTCCTCGCCGGCTGGCTGCTGGCTGCTTCTGCTGCCTCCACCTCCGCCTCGTGTCTGGGAAACCGATGCCTGAGAGCGACAGCTTCCTCTTTTGCAACTGACAACACCAAACCACAGCGCGAGGGAGCCCATGTGGGGGCTGGGGTGGAGCAGGCCTGGGAGCTTCCCCCTCCCGCACCCCAGGGAGGAGCTGCAAAGGAAGGGTGCCCCGCCCCTCCAGGGGCATCAGAGAGAGCTGCTCTGGCAGAGGAGACAGGCCCCTTTTAAAAGCACCCACTGGGGGGGGGGAAGTCACAGTAAGCTCCTGTGTGGCACACATAGCTTGGGGAGCCGGGGCTAGACCCCCGGTCGCTCTGCTCTGCTCCCAAAGATTTTGGTCCCCTGAGCTAAAGGAAAACCTCCTCTGCTGGGGGCAGTAGTAGACACCTTATCTTCTCTATAAGACCGGGCAGTATGCTCTTGCTGTCTTTTTCACACACACACACCATGTGGCAGGCAGGTCAGTATGATCCCTGTTTCACAGGTGGGGAAACCGAGGCATGGAGCAAGGGAGTGATTTGCCAAAGATCAGCTGGGAAGTCACCAGCAGACTTAATAGAAGCGACTCCCGGTTTCTGTCATAAGATGGGTGGGTGGCCGTTCTCTGCGGCGTGCTTCCCCCTCGTAAGGCAAATCAGTTCCCATCGAGCACAGCCGGAGGGGGTGACAAGAAGCAGAGACAGCCAGGGATCTGAGCAGTAGAAGCAACAGGTGGGTTTGCTTTTACGGGGAGCTCATGGGAGGGGGCAGGCCGGGGAGCTGGTAGCTACAGTGAGATGCCCTGGGTGGGTCTGCTTCTGGACTGTGCCTGGAGCAGTCTCCATCCCCTAAAACCCTCCACCCCGTCCCCCCTGCAAATTCCTAGCAGCGCTTCCAACCCTATCTCCTCCTCCCACCTTCTCCATTGAAACCCCTGTGCTGCCACCTGTTTGCCCGAAGTGCCCACTAGGGGTCACCCTTCTCCATATTTTGCAGCAGAGGAGGCAGCGTTTGCAGACAGATTTGTGAGTGGACGGTAGGGGAGTTTGGGCTCGAACCTGAGTCTGAGCTCTGGGTTTACAACACAGTGTAGACATAACCCTAGGGGTGCCTGGCCCTTCACACCTACACAGCTGGGATCTAACCCTTTTCCTGGGCTAAAGGGTTGTGTCCACATTGTATCCTCGGGGTGGGGCGTGGAGAGAGAGAGACAATATCTATCTATCCACATATTCCCCAATTCATCTATTCCCATTAACAACCCAGACTCTGTTTGTCTAGAGCAGTGATTCTCAACCAGAGGTACACATCCCCCTGGGGGTACACAGGGGTCTTCCCGGGGGTACATCAACTCATCTAGATATCTGCCTAGTTTTACAACAGGCGACATAAAAACATTAGCGAAGTCAGAACAAACTAAAATGTCATACAATGACTTGTTTATACTATTCTATGTACTAGCCACTGAAACGTAAGTACAATATTTATATTCCAATTGATTTATTTTATAATGGTATGGTAAAAATGAGGATGTCAGCAATTTGTCACTGCTAGTGTGGCTGGGACACTTTTGTATTTTTAGGTCTGATTTTCTAAGCAAGTGGTTTTTAAGTCAGGTGAAACTTGGGGTACACAAGACAAATTAGACTCCTTGAAGGGATACAGTAGCCTGGTAAGGTTGAGAGCCTGGGGGGAGGGATAGCTCAGTGGTTTGAGCATTGGCCTGCTAAACCCAGGGTTGTGAGTTCAATCCTTGAGGGGGCCATTTAGGGATCTGGGGCAAAAAAAAATTGGGGATTGGTCCTGCTTTGAGCAGGGGGTTGGACTAGATGACCTCCTAAGGTCCCTTCCAACCCTGAGATTCTATGATTCTATGAGAGCCACTGATCTATAGCAGTGGTTTTCAACCTGTGGTCCTTGGACCCCTGCGGATCCACAGACTATGTGCAAGATTTCCAAAGGGGTCCAGATCTCCTTTCGAAAAGTGTAGGGGTCCACAAATGAAAAAAGGTTGAAAGCTGCTGATCTCTAGCCAGGAGAACTGTTTAGAAACTGATGCCGTGGGTCACAATTTTTTTTAAAGCTCATTTTCTCAAAACTTTTCAAAAACCCACAGAAAATTTCCTATTTGTTCACCCCAAAAACCCACAAATGTTTTAGTTGTGAGGGCAGGAATTGTCTCTCGCTATGTGTCTGGGCAGCAGCTGGCACAGTGGGGGCCCTGATCTCAGCTGGGGTCGGTGCAGTGCCCGGCACAGCGGGGGCCCCAATCTCTGTCGGGGTCTGTGCAGCACCTGTGTTTGGCTAAAGCATGTTTTCTAGAAAGACATCCAGTCTGGATCCGAAGACATCAGAGATGGAGAAGCCGCCCCTTCCCTTGGGAGTCTGTTCCAATGGCTATTCACCCTCCCTGTTAAAAATACATGTCCTATTTTCTAACTGGAACGTATCCAGACTTCCTGTCCAGCGATCAGTTTCTGTGGTGCCTGTGAGGGTACTTACCCAGGGTGATCAAGTCACCACATTTGTGGTCATGGGTTTGGAGCTGACGTTAAACAAATCTCAATGCCCGGTCATTTCCTGCCCAGTCATCCAGCTCAGAGTTCCCCATCAGAGCACCTGCAAGGTAGGTCAGTTTCTGAGTCACCACTTGAGAATGTCCCAGCCTGATGGGGTCAACTTCTCAACCAGCCACTCCAGAGCCTGGAGAAAACAAGAGGGAAAGAAATTGATTCATTGGCGAACGGACTGTCCCACAGGGCAGTTATTTATCTCTGCTTCTCCGACAAGTACGTCTCTGCTTCTCTCTCCGTCCTACCCCTTAGGAACGGGAAAAGCAATCTCGCGAGCTTAGGGATCTGTCCTGCCCTCCATCACCATAGCGCCTGGGCACTTCCCACGTAAAATCAATAGCCGCAGTGGAGGCCCCCAGTTCCAAAACTCCAGCTCAACGTCCGTGAAACTCATAGTTCACATCTGCCATGCTGAACCTGATAACAAGCTAGGCACGCTACAGCCACTGCTCCTGATTGGCCAAGGATCGGGCCCTGCCCCGCCGTCTCATATACCTCACCATACACGAGGCAGGAAAGGGCTTTTATGTCAGTTTCCCAGTTGGGGAAACTGAGGCACAGTCGCACGTACCCGCTCTCTATAGGAAAAGGGGAGGGCGGAAGCAACTTTCCCAAGGCTGCAGACAAAGCGTGTGACAAAGCAAGGAATTGAACCCAGTCTGCGTTAAGCCCCAGGCTAGTGCTCTAACCACTGGCGCACTCTTCCCCTTTCTTTTCTGTTTTGTCTACTTGAATCAGAAGCCTTTCAAAGTGGACCTGGCATTTTCTATATTTGTACAGCACCTAGCACAGCTGGGGCCTGGCCTGGTTGGGCTCTATGTGCTACGGTTTAAACATTAACATAAATATAACATAAAATAACATAAATAACAACATTATCTGGACTCTGGCATGTGAGAGGCAGTGGGGTCTAGTGGCTCGGGCACGGTCTAGGGACTGAGAACCCCTGGCTTCTAATCCCGCCTCTCTTGCTGCCTTGAGCAAGTCACACCCCTCTCCGTGCCTCAGTTTCCCCTCCCGTTGTCTGTTTGGAAGGGGAGCCCTTTGGGGGTGGGGACTGGGTGTATGTGCAGCACCGAACTCCGTGGTTTACACCAGCTAGGGAGTTGGCCCCCAGGTAAAGGCTGGCGATTGCAGCCACGGGTGATCTAACAGTGACAGCATCATCCTTCCCGCCGCAGAGATTACTCATGGCACCGAACACGGAGCCAGGCACCGTGCTGCTGAGATGGGATTCAGCCTGATTCAGCCGGCTTCTCTCAGCCTCAGCTTTGTTCCAAGCTGACACAGTCATGGCAACAGCAGGGAAATCTGTCAGCAAGCGCCCCCCCACCTGTTCAACAAACCCGTTGGAAAAGTCAGCCCACTCCTCCCATCCCCAGCTGCCACCAGCCATCTGGCGCCTTGTTCCTGCTTCAATCCTTGCTGGGCTCCTACTTCCAGAGTCTTTTATAAAGGAAAAGCTCCTTTATAAGGCCGGGATCTGATCCCCCCCCAGCAGGGTCGGGCTGGGTCCCACTTTGAACAGGGAACCTTGCACTCAAGAGATCGGTGAGGGTGGTTCAGTAGGGGGCGCTCTCCCTTCTAAATCAGTGCTGACCCCGCTATCCCAGGGCGGCACTAGGGGGCGCTGTGCTGCAGGGAGCAGAGTGGGTGATTGGCTCATTCAAGGGGGTTCTCCCCGCTGACTCAGTTCTGATCCCAATCCCGTAGCCTGGTGGCAGGGGGCACTGTGCTGCTGCAGGGAGCAGGGTGACGGGTCAGTAGGGGGTGCTCTCCCCTGTGAGGCAATGATGGTCCCAATCCCATAGCCTGGTGGCAGGGGGCGCTGGCCTGCAAGGAGCAGGGGACGGCTCAGTAGGGGGCGCTCTCAGCCTCCACGCAGCCCCCAGTGCTGTGGCAGGGGGTGCCATTCAGCTGCACAGGATAGCTGGGCTGGGGGATTGAACCAGGAGCCGGTTGAACTAGGAGGGAAGCAGTTCTGGCTGACAGTGTGGGATGGAGCCGGGCGGGGGCTGTGCACAAGGCCCTGGTGAGAGGAGGTGTTTTGTACACCAGCACGCACATTCACACTCAAGCCGACACCAACCCACAGTCACATTCACACCGACCGTCCTAGAGGAGTGGTCACATCTGCTGCACAAACAACAACTCTCGCCGCGGCTGTTCTTACGCCCTCACCCCCCATCACACACGTACTTACACACACACACACCAGCTGCCCCTTCACAATCGGCCTCACAATAACTCATAATCCTACAGGCTCCCAAACACGCTTCTCACACCTTCAAGGCTACACAAGCACACTAGCACCCAGACACACTGGAAACACAGACTCACAAAGACGACCCAGCTGACACCCACAAGCCTTCCCAAAGACACTAATGTGCCATTACACCAATTTACACCCAGAAATCAGACTCACAAACATACCAGCTCACACTCATACACTTCAAACTCACAACCAGACTCACCATATCAGTCACAGAGATACACTCAAACTCACACCCAGAACACACAACCCAACTCACAGTCACACAAATACATTCAAACTCACACTCACTAACACACCCAGAATACACAAGCCGACTCAGCAACACACAAACTCAGTCATATACACTCCAACTCACACCCAAAATGCAGAACCAGACTCACCTTCTCACAGTCACAGTCACTCAAACTTACACCCACTATCACAACCCAACTCACCAACTCACAGATACATTCAAACTCACGCCCACTAACACACCCAGAGTACACCAGACTCAGCAACACAAACTCACAGAGATACACTCAAACTCACACCCGACCCAGAACACACAACCCAACTCAGTCACACAGATACATTCAAACTCACGCCCACTAACACACCCAGAATACACCAGACTCAGCAACACAAACTCACAGAGATACACTCAAACTCACACCCGACCCACAACACACAACCCAACTCACAGCCACAGGGATACGCTCCAACTCACTCCCAGACTCACAAGCGCTCACCACCTCCCATCGGCAGCCCCTCACCGTTGCACGCAGCCCCGCCCACACACCCCCGGCTCCGGCTGCCCCCGGCGCCCCTGCCTGGTCCCGGGCTCTGCGGCTCCCGGGGGTGGGTCCGGGCCCTGGGCGGAGCCGCTGCCGGGTGCTGGAATGCGCGGAATGGGGAGAGCGGAGCGCCCGGGGCTGGAGGGAGCCGGAGCCGCACACGGGACCCCCCAGCGCAGCGCAGCGCCCCGGCCGCTCAGGTAGGGGAGAGACGCCCACCCCTGCGCCTGCCCTGGCCGGGGGTGGGCAGAAAGGGGGAGCCCTGTGGGGGGGTGACTGCAGGGGACCCGTTGCTTCTGTTTTGGGGAGCGGCTAGAATCCGGGGGTGTGTGTAACCTGGACGTGAGATCTGGGTGGGTGCCCTGCCCTATAGGAAGGGAAATGAGCCAGATCGGGGTGAGGGACTGTCCCGAGGTGAGATTGGGGTGGGGGGACCCTGCCCATAGGAGGAGATCCAGATTGGGGAGGGGGTGTCCTGGAGGTGAGCTCTGCTGGGGGGGGGGGTGTGAAGCCCTGCCCTATAGGAGGTGGCCAGGATGGGGGGGGGGCTATCCAGAGCATGAGATCTTGAGGGGATGCTGCCCAATAAGAGGTGGCCAGGATCTGGGGGGTGGGAATCTACTCTGGGGACCCCGCCTTGGCAGTGAGATGGGAGACGTTCCCACTGGCTCCTGCCCTCATGGGGTACCCAGTTACAGGGGTGGGGGAAGATTTGTTTTGGGGGAGCAGGTTAGCAAAGACCTCCCCCCATAGGGTGACCAGACAGCAAATGTGAAAAATCGGGACAAGGGATCGGGGGTAATAGGAGCCTATATAAGAAAAAGACCCAAAAATCGAGACTGTCCCTATAAAATTGGGACATCTGGTCACTCTATTCCCCGCCCCCCGATTCCCTAGGGGGAATCTCATGTCTGTTCCCCACTGCCATTTTTCAGACTGTTTCCTCAGAGGGAGACTGGAGCTCTCCCTAAATCTCCTGCCCCCACCCCAGCACCCTTGGTTTGCCACACACACACACACACACACACACACCCACACACACCCACACACCCACACACCAAGCACAACACCCCTTACCTAGCCCTTGCAAGAGGGGCTTTGGCCGCGTGATGCTCTGTCTGCAGGAAAGACAGTTGGGGGTGGGGCTGGTTCAGCCCCGACCCCGTGGCAGTTGGAGGGGGACCCTGGATTTACCCTGGGGTAGCTGACATCAGCACGTGGCCAGCATGTGTCGTGCCTATGCTGTGGTCAGGTGGCCCTCGGTGCCCACGGAGCCTTGGCAGAGGTGATTCGCACAGGCTGCGCTGGCGGCGGGTGACCGGCTTCCTTCCCCGGCGGTTGCACTGGCTCCATTGTTGGTGTTCAATCCCTTTGCTAGCGCGAAGGGTCCAGTTTTGCCCCCGGGTAAATGGGTGTTGCTCCGGTGGAGTTGATGGGGCCAGATCCCCGGCTGGTGTAAACTGGCGCAGCTCCTTTGGAGTCGTGGCTGATTTACACCGGCTGAGATCCCGCGGGGAGCAGGGGAGGAGGATCCAATCCCTGAGCCTGCCTCGGGGCTGGTGTTATTCCAGCAAACCGGGCCTGTGATGGCTGGGGGGAAGCACGCCAGGGTGGAGGATTTCCTCCCCATTGTGCGGCCGCCCGGCCCTTTGTGTTTGGATTCCCATGGATAGAGCCACAGGGCCAGGGCCATGTCCTGAGCCGGGCGTGCAGCTCCCATCCAATGGGGCTGCGCCGGGGGATTAGAAGGGTGGTGAGAGCCAGGAAAACTACAGCGTTACGAGGCCCCTGCATTGCTGCTCACCTAGTGACATGGAGTTCAGGGGCTGGGACACAGGGACTGTCCTGCGGGATCAGACCAATGGGCCCATCTAGCCTGGTATCCTGCCTCCTCCCTGCTGCCCACACCATGGTGCCAGGTCAGGCCCATCTAGCTCAGTATCCTGCCCACCTCACCTCACCTCACCTCATAGAACTGGAAGGACCTTGAAAGGTCATCAAGTCTAGTCCCCTGTCTTCACTAGCAGGACCCAGTACTGTCCCCTGACAGATTTTTGCCCCCGATCTCTAAATGGCCCCCTCAAGGATTGAACTCCCAACCCTGGATTTAGCAGGCCAATGCTCAAACCACTGAGCTATCCCTCCCCCATGGATTGGCTCAATGGACCCATCTAGCTCTGTATTGCCTCACCCTTGATGGGCCCATTGGTCTGGTCTGTCACAGGCAGCCTGGTATCCCCCACCCTGCCCCCCGAACCCTGTTGCATTAGATCCAGACAATGGTGTCAATCCATGGATGTCACTGGAGTGACTCTGGATTTACACCGCCCTAGCCGAGGTCAGACCCTGGCCCCGCGTCTCCCCATTCTCCGTGGAGCGTGGCTGGTGCGCTCGCCTGGCTTAGCTGCTTTTTTGGTCTGCCCCTGCTGATAAAAATCGGGGCCCAGCATGTGCCATCTAAATGCACATGGAATTCCATTCTAAAATGGAAACTAGGACAAATGACAAAGGATGAATATAGGCAAACAACACGGGAATGCAGGGGCAAGATTAGAAAGGCAAAGGCACAAAATGAGCTCAAACTAGCTACAGGAATAAAGGGAAACAAGAAAACTTTTTATCAATACATTAGAAGCAAGAGGAAGACCAAGGACAGGGGAGGCCCACTACTCAGTGAGGAGGGAGAAACAGTAACAGGAAACTTGGAAATGGCAGAGATGTTTAATGACTTCTTTGTTTTGGTCTTCACCGAGAAGTCTGAGGGAATGCCTAACATAGTGAATGCTAATGGGAAGGGGGAAGGTTTAGAAGATAAAATAATAAAAGAACAAGTTAAAAATCACTTAGATAAGTTAGATGCCTGCAAGTCACCAGGACCTGATGAAATGCATCCTAGAATACTCAAGGAGCTAATAGAGGAGGTATCTGAGCCTCTAGCTATTATCTTTGGTAAATCATGGGAGACAGGAGAGATTCCAGAAGACTGGAAAAGGGCAAATATAGTGCCTATCTATAAAAAGGGAAATAAAAACAACCCAGGAAACTACAGACCAGTTAGTTTAACTTCTGTGCCAGGGAAAATAATGGAGCAAGTAACTAAGGAAATCATCTGCAAACACTTGGAAGGTGGTACGGTGATAGGGAATAACCAGCATGGATTTGTAAAGAACAAATCATGTCAAACCAATCTGATAGCTTTCTTTGATAGGATAACGAGTCTTGTGGATAAGGGAGAAGCGGTGGATGTGGTATACCTAGACTTTAGTAAGGCATTTGATACGGTCTCGCATGATATTCTTATCAATAAACTAGGGAAATACAACTTAGATGGGGCTACTATAAGGTGGGTGCACAACTGGCTGGATAACTGTACTCAGAGAGTAGTTATTAGTGGTTCCCAATCCCGCTGGAAAGGTGTAATGAGTGGGGTTCCGCAAGGGTCTGTTTTGGGACCGGCTCTGTTCAATATCTTCCTCAACGACTTGGATATTGGCATAGAAAGTATGCTTATTAAGTTTGCAGATGATACCAAACTGGGAGGGATTGCAACTGCTTTGGAGGATAGGGTCATAATTCAAAATGATCTGGACAAATTGGAGAAATGGTCAGAGGTAAACAGGATGAAGTTTAATAAGGACAAATGCAAAGTGCTCCACTTAGGTAGGAACAATCAGTTTCACACATACAGAATGGGAGGAGACTGTCTAGGAAGGAGTACGGCAGAAAGGGATCTAGGGGTTATAGTGGACCACAAGCGAAATATGAGTCAACAGTGTGATGCTGTTGCAAAAAAAGCAAACTTGATTCTGGGCTGCATTAACAGGTGTGTGGTGAGCAAGACACGAGAAGTCATTCTTCCGCTCTACTCTGCGCTGGTTAGGCCTCAACTGGAGTATTGTGTCCAGTTCTGGGCACCGCATTTCAAGAAAGATGTGGAGAAGTTGGAGAGGGTCCAGAGAAGAGCAACAAGAATGATTAAGGGTCTAGAGAACATGACCTATGAAGGAAGGCTGAAGGAATTGGGTTTGTTTAGTTTGGAAAAGAGAAGACTGAGAGGGGACATGATAGCGGTCTTCAGGTATCTAAAAGGGTGTCATAAGGAGGAGGGAGAAAACTTCTTCATCTTAGCCTCTGAGGATAGAACACAAAGCAATGGGCTTAAACTGCAGCAAGGGAGGTTTAGGTTGGACATTAAGAAAAAGTTCCTAATTGTCAGGGTGGTTAAACACTGGAATAAACTGCCCAGGACGGTTGTGGAATCTCCATCTCTGGAGATATTTAAGAGTAGGTTAGATAAATGTCTATCAGGGATGGTCTAGACAGTATTTGTTCCTGCCATGAGAGCAGGGGGCTGGACTCGATGACCTCTCGAGGTCCCTTCCAGCCCTAGAAGCTATGAATCTACCTGTGTCTTTTTATCTGTCTCGCTAATTCTTTGCTGATGAAGACACCTGGGCTCCTGGAGGGGGCCCCCCGAAGGGCTTGGGAGCCGCCCCTCCTTTCATCTCACTTGTCTTGCCAATCAGTTTCTTCCCAGGGGGCTTTTGATCTGAATCTCATCACCTTTTAGGAGGAAGCATTTCTGTGGGGGGCGGGGGAGCTGGGTGGGGGGTTGTTATGAGCCCTGGAGGATGGAGACCTATCAAACCCAGTGGTGAACGGTCCTCGAGGGTTGGATGCCCCGTCAGATTGGGCATCCCCTCACGTGGTGCCCCGGAGTTGCCTATAAGTCGGAGATTCTTGTATCCCTTGATGTGAGTGATTCAAACCGGGCCTGATGCTGAGAGACTTAAACAGCCTGATTTGTTTATGTGAAGAGGTGGCTTGAGCACAGCCTAGAAGCACCTACCCTAGGCAGCTCTTACATTTAGCAGGAAGAGATGCAACGGCTGGGAGCTGCGGCCAGACAAATTCATGCTGCAAATAAGAATTACATTTTTAACAGTGAGGGGAGTTAGCCACGGGGGAGGTCTTGTGATCTACAGAGCGGGGCGGTTGCGCTGGCTGGCTCTGCCCTTCTGTAGACGGGGGCCTGTCCCTGACCTTGGCAGGAATTTTGTCTTGGCATCTCCGCTGCAAGGATCAAAGGAGGCCGAGGGCTGGCTGGCTGAGCAGGGGATATATAATCATAGCTCTTACACGGCGCTTCTCATGAGCAGATCTCAGAGCCCTTCGTGGTCTTTAATATATTTATCCTCAAGAGTCACGACTCCCGCTCTGAGGCAGGGCACTGCTGGTATCCCCATTGTACACATGGGGAAACCGAGGCTCAGAGAGGCTACGTGACTTGCCGCAGGTCACCCTGGGCATCTGTGGCAGAGCAGGGATTAGAACCTGGGTTTCCTAAATCCTAGGCTACGGCCCACATTATGGGAACATCATTCCTCTTAGAGCCTTTTCCTCTCTGATTCCAGCACGGGTCTGTAGCCGCGGGTGCCCATCCTTGGCATCTCAGCAGCACCTGTGTGGATTGAACGGGTGGGGCTGAACCCCGTTCCATACGGGCTTGTGTCCCTCCTGTGGGAACCCAGTGCCAAGATCCAGGAGGGGAAGAGCACCCTGGAGTCTGCAGGATGATGGCCCAGTGGGGAGTCACTGGCCTTTAGGTCTCCAGGGACAGCCTGAGGTCCATATTAGGACTGTGGGGTCCTACATTGCAGCCCATTGTGCCACGTGTTTGTGGCCCACATGGGCAAATGCTCCCTCCCAGGCTCACGTATGAGTGGTGCGGATGGTCGTGTAGCTAACGCACTGGGCTGGGACCCCTGCCCCTGCTCAGGGCCTGATCCTAGACCCGTTGACATTAGCTGCAGAATGCCCGCTGCGTGGGATCAGGGCTGGAGGGAGAGCTTGGCTCATGCCAGAGCTGGGTGGGTGGCCCATGCTGGGACACCACTGGGGACCGGTGCTCTGAGGAGGGCCAGAGATGTCTGGCTGGTGGGTCTTGCTCACTACTCAGGGTCAAACTGATCGCCAGATCTGGGGTCGGCCAGGAATTCCTCCCCCACACCCCCCCGGGCCCAGATTGGCAGGGACCTTGGAAGCGACGGGAGCTGGAGCGTGGGTCGCCCGCTGGGGTCATCTGGGCAAGCCCCCACGCCCTGATCATTGGGCCCCTCGATGGTCGGGCTGATGAAGCGAGTTAAACTGCAAGAGCTCCTCTTTCGCCCAGCAGGATCCTTGTGCTGGGTGGCCCTGTCCTTGTTCATTGCGTTCAAGGCAACGGAGCCACGCTGGGCAAACAGGCTTTGTGGGCACGTAGACCCCTGCGAGGAGGCTTTAGATCAGAATCCCAAGCGGCGGCTGTCTCATGTCAGCTAACGGGGGCAGAGCGTCCGTCCCGCTTGGGTGTGGTGCCTGCGGGTGTATAGATGCTCTCAGCCTAGGCAGGGGTTCGCAACCTTTTTCTTTCTGAGCCCCTCCCCCCCGCCCCCCCCCCGCTATACAAATTCTATGGCCCACCTGTGTCACAACAACGGCTTTTCTGCATATCCAGTAGATTAAAAGCCAGGGCCGGCATTAGGGGGTAGCAAGCAGGGCGATTGCCCAGGGCCCTACGCTGCAGGGGCAGGGCTGGCTCCAGGCACCAGCCTACCAAGCACGTGCTTGGGGGCCGGGGCGGCACCTTCGGGGGGCGGCGCTCAGGTGTGTGTTGGGGTTTTTTTGTAAACATGCAGCGGGGAGAGCGCTGCCGCGCTCGCCTCCTTGCCCCCGGCGCTCCGGCCGGCCGGGAGAGCGGGGCCGCGGCCGGGCTTGCTGCCCGCCCCGCGGCACTCTGGCAGGGAGAGGCGGGGGGGATTGTTGCGGCACAGGGGGTTGTTTTTTTTTGCTTGGGGCGGCCAAAACGTTAGAGCCGGCCCTGCGCAGGGGGCCCCCGTGAAGCTAAGTTGCTCGGGCTTCGGCTTCAGCCCCAGGTGGTGGGGCTGGGGCTTTGGCTTTCTGCCCTGGGCCCCAACAAGTCTAACGCTGGCCCCTCTCTGGTTGGTTTTGGAGGCCCCCCTGAAACCTGCTGGTGGCCCCCTAGGGTGACCAGATGTCCCGATTTTATAGAGACAGTCCCAATATTTGGAGCTTTTTCTTATATAGGCTCCTATTACCCCCCCCCCCTCCATCCCAATTTTTCACACTTGCTGTCAGGTCACCCTACGGCCCCCCCAGTTGAGAACCACTGCTGTAATGTTCCCGGCGCGGCGCGGCAGCTGGTTGGGCAGGGCGGTGCCGGGATACGGAGACACACCCAGACCACAGGGAAGGACGCTGTTTGGGGCCAAGGGGGCTGGGTGAGCCACATGGCAGTGGCACAGGGAGCTCAGAGTCTGTTTGTGACCTACAGAATCTGGAATCCCGCTGCCGCCTCTGTTGTAGAAGTACCGCTGTAGGAAATGTAGGCTACCCCAGTCCTGGCCTCTCCCTGCAGGGGGCGCTGTGGGGAGCGGGGCAGGAGTACTGGCTGTAGGGGGAGCTCCCAGCTACCCCAGTCCTGGCCTCTCCCAGCAGGGGGCGCTGTGGGGAGCGGGGCAGGAGCACTGGCTGTAGGGGGAGCTCCCAGATACCCCAGTCCTGGCCTCTCCCAGCAGGGGGCGCTGTGGGGAGCTCCCAGCTACCCCAGTCCTGGCCTCTCCCAGCAGGGGGCGCTGTGGGGAGCTCCCAGCTACCCCAGTCCTGGCCTCTCCCAGCAGGGGGCGCTCTGGGGAGCGGGGCAGGGGTACTGGCTGTGGGGGGAGCTCCCAGCTACCCCAGTCCTGGCCTCTCCCAGCAGGGGGCGCTGTGGGGAGTGGGGCAGGAGCACTGGCTGTGGGGGGAGCTCCCAGCTACCCCAGTCCTGGCCTCTCCCAGCAGGGGGCGCTGTGGGGAGCGGGGCAGGAGCACTGGCTGTGGTGGGAGCTCCCAGCTACCTCAGTCTCGGCCTTTCCCAGCAGGGGGGCGCTGTGGGGAGTGGGCAGGAGCACTGGCTGTGGATTAGAACCCAGGAGTCCTAGCTCTGGAAGGGGAGTGCCAGGCAGACTGGGGAGCAGGACTCCTGCATTCTGTTCCCAGTTGCGTGGTCTCTGAGTGCCACCAGGGTGTGGGAGGAGGGGAAACTGAGGCACATACGCAACCAGGGTGCAGTGACCTTGTGGGGCGCACGCTGGCTGCAGGGCGAACCCCCAGCTCCTGCAGCGCCCGCTCCCTCTCCTCCGTAAGCAGGAGTGCAGACTCGGCTAGAACGGCCCCGGCCCCTGTGCTGAGGGCTCTCGCATGCCCGCCGGTTGGAGCTGTACCACGGGGCCTGCTCGCTGGGCTGGAACTCTTCCGGCCTGCTGGCGGGCTCCCAGTGCCGCTGACTCAGCGCCCAGGCATCCCAAGGTGTGCTCGGCGTCTGATAACCTGCCTAGACAAGGAGCTGCGTGAACCGGAAGGAGCCCGCCCCGAGCAGACAGTCCGGAGGAGCCACCGTTGGGACAGGAGGATCTGATCCCGAGGACTAGACTCCTCCGGATCCGGGTGAACAGGCAGGCGCTTCGTGGGGTAAATGGATTGGAGAGGGTTACATGCCACAGCTGTTTTTGGCACTTCGCTCTTTCCACTCCCGCTTCTTATCGCCTTCCCCTCTTCCTCACCCTCTCTGCACAGCCATCCCGGGCGTCCCCCACAAAGCGATCGGCACTAATGTTAGTGGCGATATTACAGTAGAGCCTAGAGCGGTGGTTCTCGCCCTGGGGTCTGGGGCCCCTTGGGGGGGGCTGCGAGCAGGTTTCAGGGGGGCCACGAAGCACAACTGGCATTAGACTCGCTAGGGCCCAGGGCAGAAAGCCGAAGCCCTGCCGCACAGGACTGCAGCCCAGGGCCCCGAGGCCTGGCACCTGGGGCTGAAGCCTGAGCAACTTGGCTTTGCGGGGCCCCCTGTGGCATGGGGCCCTGGGCAGTTGCCCTGCCTGCTACCCCGTAACGTCGGCCTGGCTGTTATATGCAGAAATCAGTTGTGGCACAGCTGGGCCGTGGAGTTTTTATAGCATGTTGGGGAGGCCTCCAAAAGAAAAAGGCTGAGAACCCCTGAGAGGCCCCGACTGGGATCAGCTCCCCCTGCCCCCCGCCATTGGGCTGGGTGCTGCGCAGGCCCCAGCTGAGATTGGGGGTGCCCCGCCCCCTGCCATGCCGGGTGCTGCTCAGGCAGAGGGAGATTGTCTCTGCCTTGAAGAGCTCACAGTCTAAAGAGACAAAGCGAGAGGAAGGATTGTTTTTTACCATTTTGTCTATTTCTCCTTGTCTGCAGTGCCCGGCACAGCGGGGCCTGATCTCAGCTGGGGCAGGGCCTGTCTCTCTTCGTGTCTGGGCAGCGCCCGGCACAACGGGGCCCTGATTTCAGCTGGGGCAGGGACCGTCTCTCGCTGTGTCTGGGCAGCACCCGGCACAATGGGGTCCTGATCTCAGCTGGGGCAGGAACAGTCTCTCTCCGTGTGTCTGTGCAGCACCCAGCACAACGGGGCCCTGATCTCAGCTGGGACAGGGCCTGTCTCTCTCCGTGTGTCTGTGCAGCGCCGGGCACAGCAGCTCCCGATCGCGGTTGAAGGCGCTAGGCACAGCTGTAATGCACAGTGGGAATGTGAAGGTGGCGCCGGCACCGGCGGCGACCCAGCAGGCCTGTGCCTTGAGGTTCCCATTGGCACCGGGACATGCTGATTCAGCCCTATGGAATGACTAGCGTCTGTCGTGCTAAAGGATCCGGCAGGGAAGGGGTTAATGGATGACCAGAAGGAGTGGGGGGCAAAGTCCTCAAGGCGGTGGAAGGGGGGTGAGGGGGATCCTTGTCTGCTCTCTGATCCTGGTAGGAACTGCCCTGTCCTGAGGTCACAGGCTGGGGAGGTCAGAGTCTGGGGGAGGGGAGGCACTAAACCAGTTGCTGAGAGGAAGATGTTGCTGCTGACCTGTGACCTTTCACACCCAGGAGGTCTAAGCGGAGATGACCATGGAGCTGGCCAAGGAGAAGCTCAGGAAGGAGCTGGAGGAGGAGCTGAAGCTCAGCACGGACGAGCTGCGGAGCCACGCGTGGTACCACGGCTGCCTGCCACGGGAGGTACTCACGATTCCGATCTATTAGGTGTATTATGGTAGTGCCCAGAGGCCCCAGCTGAGGTCAGGCCTCATTGCCCTGGATGCTGCATAGATCCAGAGAGAGGCCCTGCCCCGTGGAGCTCAGTCCCGCAGGCCCGGGAGGCTCGGTATCCCTGTTTTATGGAGGGGAAGCCAGAGGTGCAGGGAGGGGAAGTGACTTGGCCATGGTCACATAGAAAGTCAGTGACAGAGCCAGGGATGGAACCCAGGAGTCCTGACTCCCAGCCCACCCCTACTCTAACCACTAGACCCCACTCCCCTCCCAGAGCCAGGGATGGAACCCAGGAGTCCCGACTCCCAGCCCCCCTGCTCTGATCACTAGACCCCACTCCCCTCCCAGAGCCAGGGATGGAACCCAGGAGTCCTGACTCCCAGCCCCCCTGCTCTAATCACTAGACCATACTCCCTTCCCAGAGCCAGGGATGGAACCCAGGAGTCCTGACTCCCAGCCCCCCCATCTCTAACCACTAGACCTCACTCCCCTCCCAAAGCCAGGGATGGAACCCAGGAGTCCTGACTCCCAGCCCACCCCCGCACTAACCACTAGTCCCGCTGCCTGCCATCCCCACCAATGAGCAGCCCTTGTCTCCCCAGGAGGCCGAGTCCCTGCTGGGGGAGGACGGGGATTTCCTGATCCGGGACTCAGGCTCCAGCCAGGGGCACTACGTGCTGTCGTGCCGCTGGCAGGGGGAGACCCTGCACTTCAAGATCATCCGGGTGGTGCTGCGTCCTCGCCTGGGCTACTCCCGCACCCTCTTCCAGTTTGAGCAGGACCAGTTTGACAACGTGCCGGCCCTGGTGCGCTTCTACGTGGGCAACCGCAAGCCCGTCTCGGAGACCTCGGGCGCCGTGGTCTCCCGGCCCGTCAACAGGGACGTGCCGCTGCGCTGGCTGCAGGAGCGCTACGGGGCCCCCGGCCAGCCCCGTGCGGACGGGCAGGAGCCGGCCAAGGGGGACGCGGCTCCCCGCAGACTCAGCCTCCGCAGACTCACCGCTGGGGAGATGTCGACAGAGGGGAGCCTGCTCCGGTGAGCGCTGGTCAGAGCGGGGGCTGGGGTGCTGGGAGTCCGGACGCCTGGGTTCTCTGCCCAGTTCCGGGAGGGAAGTGGGGTCTAGTGGTTAGAGCGGGGGAAACGGGCTGGGAGTCAGGATGCCTGGGTTCGGTTCCCAGCCCAGGGAGGGGAGTTGTGGGTTTGAGCGGGGGGGGACTCGGGGTCAGGACTCCTGGGTTCTATTCCCACTGTACCATAGAGCCACAGTGTGATCTTGGGGGAAGCCCATTCCCCTTTCCTTGCCTCAGTTTCCCCATCAGTGAAGCGGGTCTTCTGATCCTCTCATCCGGGGGTGGGTTGTGATGCTCAATTCCTTACTAAGCGCTTTCCGAACCCAGGGGGATAGGGGCTGCCCTGATTATTAACCCCCTGTCTGCCACACTGCCCCCCGCGCCGTGGGTTGGGTCTGAAAGGCTTGTTCCCTGGTGCTGTGCCTGACTCACACCAGCGATTCGGGCGCCAAACTGGCTTCCCCACGAATTGCCACATTCTGTGGAGCCCCTCAGCCCTGGCCCGAGGGGCAGGATCCCAGATCTGCCAGCCGGGCACGTTACTCCGGCATCCCCTTCATTCTGGGCGTGGGCCCTTTGCAGCTTGGGAGTCTGCAGCGGCCCCGGGCTCATGGTGTCGCCGCTTCCCCCCGCAGGGTGAAAGACAGGAGCGGGAGCCACCCCACCGGGCTGGATCAGCTGGGCCGGTGCCCCTCGCTCTACACGGCGCAGTCAGACAGTAACCTGCGGACAGGTGCGTGGGAGCCAGGGCTGGAGGGCAAAGGCTGCCTCCGCTGGGGGGGGAGTATTAACCCCTTCCGCCACCTGGGGGTACAGGGCAGGGGTTGGTTTGGCTGCCACCTTCAATGCAGTTCCTCCAGATTTATGCCGGTGTAACAGGATTTGTGCAGCTTCCTAATGCAATGCTGCCAGGTGGTACCATAATACACCTAATAAATAATGTACAGTGCCTAGCACGCTCATGGAGTGGGGCGCCTAGGTGCTACCATAATACATCTAATAGATGCCTTAATAGGCAGCAAGTTTAAAACAAACAAAAGGAAATCTTTCTTCACACAACGCACAGTCAACCTGTGGAACTCCTTGCCAGAGGATGTTGTGAAGGCCAAGACTATAACAGGGTTCAAAAAAGAACTAGATAAGTTCATGGAGGGTAGGTCCATTGATGGCTATTAGCCAGGATGGGCAGGGATGGTGGTGTCCTTAGCCTCTGTTTGCCAGAAGCTGGGAATGGGTGACAGGGGATGGATCACTTGATGATTCCCTGTTCTGTTCATTCCCTCTGGGGCACCTGGCATTAGCCACTATCGGAAGAGAGGACACTGGGCTAGATGGACCTTTGGTCTGACCCAGTATGGCCATTCTTATGTATAATGTACAGCGCCTAGCACGCTCCTGGTCCATGAGCAGGGCACCTAGGTGCTACCGTAATATATCTAATAGATGATGTACAGTGCCTAGCACAACAGGGTTCTGGACCATGGTGGGGGCTCTCAGGCGTTACCATAATACACCAACTAACGGACTCCTTACAAGCCAGATCCTCAAGCTGGTGTAAATTTGCATCTCTCCATTGACTCCAGTGGAGCTAGAGCCTATTTCTGCCCTCTGGGGATCTGGCCCTGCTGCATGTCACCATAGCTCCGATTGCCACCCCGCTGGACTCCGAATTCACACCTGTCCTGGCTGAGATCAGAACCAGGCTCCGGGGAGTCCATGTGTCCGGCTGCTCCGCTCCCCCCTCTGACACGGTCCCGTCTCCCTCTGCAGGCAGCCCGGAAGCTCCAGCCGGCAGCCAGGAACGGAGCGAGCTCCCGCCCCCCTCGCCCGTCTTCCGCACTGGCAGCGACCCCGTGCTGCGGCCCACCGCCCCCCGCTGCCTGGACCCCGAGGGGGGTGCAGCCCTTAGCGGCTCAGAGGGGCAGCTGCACTCCAAGGCTCCCCCCAAGCCCCTGCGGGCCCCCTCCATGCTGGTGGGCGCCGCCTGCCAGGAGCAGCTCAGCACCTACTGCGAGCTGGTGCCCAAAGCCCCGGCCGGCCTGCGGAGCCACGTGGCTCGGCTGCACACCGAGGAGACGTGGCGTGGCCGGGCCCGGGCCACGGACACGGCCTTCGGCTTCCTCGAGGACGAGGGGGCGCCGCTCCCCCGGCCGCGCCACTACGAGGAGGAGACGGGGGGCTTTGTGCGCCCCCTACTGGAGACAGCCTCCTCCTTCCAGCCCCACAGCTTCCACTCGCTTCTCCTGCCCCCCGACAACAAGCCCCTGGAGCCCGGCGCCCTCAAACGGCTCAAGGACCTCTTCGCCCGGCATGACTGCCGGACCATGGCCCTGCACGTCCTCTACATGGACTGTCTGGTAAGGGGGAGCTGGGCAGCAGGACTCCTGGGTTCTATCCCTAGCTCGGGGAGGGGAGTGGTTAGAGCAGGGGGCTGCTGGAAGCCAGGACTCCTGGGTTCTATCCCTAGCTCTGGGAGGGGAGGGGAGGGGAGTGTAGTGGTTAGAGCACGGGGAGCACTGGGAGCCAGGACTCCTGGGTTCTATCCCTGGGGTGGGGTGGGGAGTGTAGTGGTTAGAGCAGGGGGGCGCTGAGAGCCAGGACTCCTGGGTTCTATCCCTAGCTCGGGGAGGGGAGGGATGGAGTGTATAGTGGTTAGAGCAGGGGGCGTGCTGGAAGCCAGGACTCCAGTCCCAGCTCTGGTGCCAACTCACTGTGCAACTATGGGCCAGTCACTTCCTTGCCTCGTGCCTCAGTTTCCCCAGACTGTATGGTGTGGGGGATGTCCGTGCCCTTCAGGGCAGTGGGGTGCGGGGAGGTGAGCTGGCTTTGAGATCCTTTTAGCGGAAGACCCCACAGAGCCATAGAATTCAAGGCCAGACAGATCGTTGACCTGGATATCACAGACTACTAGCGCCAGCCAGACACTAAACCCGACCAGCGTGGGTGGGTGGGTGGTGTTACCCCCTGCCTCTAACGGCCCTGGACCCCAGGACCCCCTGGGGATGCAATCGGACCCTGGGGGTAAAAACTGGCCACTGGGGTCTGTGCACTTGTACCCCAGCCATGCACAGCGGCTGCTCCGCTCTTCCCGGGGGGCAAGATCAGGGGGGCTTGTTATCCTGTGTGGGCAGCTCCATCTCATACCTTTCCAGCCCAATTAATAGAGAGCTCCTCTCCTCTCATGCCCCAGCCCCACCCATGGCTTGGTCCTCAGGGTCTCCCCTCCCCCTCCAAGAGGGCCCATTGGATGGGCCCTTCCCAGAGCTGAGACCTTCCAGCTTAGCTAAGCTGCAGCCTGTGGGTAGAAGAAGGGGTTAAATATTGAGGGGAGGGGGGTATTGCTTGGGGAATAGGGGAACTCGGGGGCCGTGGAACTGTCCCCACCCCCACCCTAAGGGGAATGGGTAGGTGCCCCATAGCTCCGATGGGAAGCAGCCCTGGAGAACAGGAAATAGGAGATCCGGGTAGTTATAGGGGTTGGGGTCGGCACTGCCTGTGAGGGGAGAGCACCCCCTCCTGAGCCCCCCGCCCCACTCCTTTGTAGCACAGCGCCCCCTAGCGCTGTGCTGGGGCATTGGGGTCAGAAGTAATTGTGTGGGGAGAGGGCCCCCTACTGATCCCCACTCCCAGCAGCACAGCGGTCCTGGAGATGGGTAAGGGGGTGGCTTATGGACCGACGGTGACCCACCCTCCCTGGTCTTTGGATGGGCCTGCTTGAGCCTGGCTGGGGGTACTGCTCACTCCCCAGTGAATGTGGAATGGGGGGATCGGAGTATCCGGGGGCTCTTCAGTGTAATAAGAAAAGCCCCAGGCCGCTTGGGGGACCCAGTGACCTGGCTCCCCTCCACCCCACCCCCCACCCCCCACCGGCAGGAGGGTCCCTTTGTCCCGGCAGGTCTCGGGCCCTCACCCCTGCGCTTGTTTGTTGCTTGCACCAGGTTGGCAGGATCACTGGGGTGCCCAGGGAGCAGCAGCAGGCGATGGGGGTGAGCTCGGGTCTGGAGCTGATCACCCTGCCTCACGGGCACCAGCTGCGCCTCGACCTGTTGGAAAGGTACCGGCCTGGGGGAGCGGGGGTGGGACAGAGGCTGTGGGATGAGGCGTAGCAGTGTTGAAATGCGGCTGCCTCTGGGTGAGGGCACACGGGCGACTAAACAGCTGCACAGCAGGATTTGCACTGGCAGGAGGAGGAGCTGGAGTCTCATGAAAGCTACGGGGGAAAGTTAGAATAAAACATGTCCGGGGCATGGCTGGGTAAAGCCTTTACTGACCACAGAATAGGTTCAGACGTCACTTAAGGGCTTGTTTACATGAACATTTAGTTCGTGGCAAACTAGGGTGGGAGCCTCCCACCCCCCGCTAGCCTGCGCGCTCTGTCCCTGTGCACCCAGCTGACGCTTAAAACTCTGCACCGAGGCTGTGGCTGGCGCTTTAATGAAGTTGCTCTAAGGTGACAGGAGAAGGCTAGCTCACAGGAGGGAGGGATAGCTCAGTGGTTTGAGCATTGGCCTGCTAAACCCAGGGTTGTGAGTTCAATCCTTGAGGGAGCCATTTAGGGATCTGGGGCAAAAATTGGGGATTGGTCCTGCTTTGAGCAGGGGGTTGGACTAAGGTCCCTTCCAACCCTGAGATTCTATGATTCTATGAAACGCTCTCTCAGCACAGGTAATCCACCTCCGCAAGGCGGTAGCTTTGTCAGCGGGCGAATCCCTCCCGTCCACATAGTGCTGTCTATGCCGGGGGTTAGGTCGGCACAGCGGTGTCGCTCGGGGCGGGGCGGTTCACACCCCTGAGTGCCATATTTATACCGATATGTAGTGGAGACCAGCTCTTAGGTGGCTGGGCAAGCTTTTTGGCTTGAGGGCCACATTGGGGTTCTGAAACTGTATGGAGGGCCGGGTAGGGAAGGCTGTGCCTCCCCACACAGCCTGGCCCCTGCCCCCATCCACCCCCTGACTGTAGTTTGCCCACCTCTGTCTTAGAGAGTGTGGCAGGCTGGGGTAAGTTCCCACCCGCGGCTTGCTGTGAACAAAATGTTTGTGTAGACAAGCTCGGGGCCTCGCGTGGAAAATGGCAGAGCGCCTCCTAGCCCGGGCCGGCACTACCGTTTCTGCCGCCCCAAGCAGCGCGCCGAATTGCCGCCGTGGGGTGGCCGAAGATAGGAACTGCCGTTGAATTGCCACCGCCCCGGACGGCACGTGCGACGCTAACGGCACACGGACTGCCCCCCCCCTTGCAGATTGCCGCCCCAAGCGCCTGCTTGGAACGCTGGAGCCAGCCCTGCTCCGTGTGGTACGGAGGTCTGCACTGACTGCCAGGGGGAGAGCGCCCCTCCCCATCTTACGCACGGGCTGTTTCCCTTGCAGGTCTCCCATTTAACCCACAGCCCAGCCCAGCCCTGCTTAGCTTGCCCCCGGTACCGCCAGCCTCCCTCGAGCAGCTATAGCCTCGCTGCAGGCCCTGCTCGCGAGCGGTAGGGCTCAGCCCCTGCGGTGTCTCTGCCCCTTCCAGGCACCATCTCATTGCCCTGGGCATCGCGGTGGACATCCTGGGCTGCACGGGGGCCGTGGCAGAGCGAGCCGCCACCCTGCACAAGATCATCCAGCTGGCCGTGGAGCTAAAGGCCTTGGCCGGGGACCTGTTTGCTCTGTCGGCCGTGATGAAGGGCCTGCAACTGCCCCAGGTGAGGGGCGGGCCTGGGGGGTGACTCGCTCCTGTTCCCCGTGGCGGCTGGCCCTGGAAGGCCGCCTTGATGAGGCCGACACAGAGGGATGGCTCGGGATGGCCCATAGGGAGGGGGGGCGTATGGAATAGTCTCTTCAAGGGACGGGCTATGAGCCCTGGGGAACAGACTGTAGGGAGCAGAACTGCCTTGGTCCCCATTGGGGGGGGTGGTTATGTGCTCTAATGGACTAGGAGCCCTGTGACCTTGGACAAGTCACTTCTCCTCTCTGGGCCTCAGTTTCCCCTGCCCGCACTGTGTGTGTATACAGTGAGCTGTTCAGGGCAAGGACTGTCTATGGGTCTGTGCAGCGCCCAGCACAGAGGGGAGCCCCCGATCTCGGCCGGGACCTGCGCCACACCTGGCACAATGTGGCCCTGAACTTGGTCTGTTGGTCTGTGCAGCACCCGCCGCAGTCGGGGATCTTGAGTTGCTACATCATAATGGGATCCTATAGGCCTTGATCCATCCCTAAGGAACGGGACTCCCATCCATCTGGCAAGTTGCCAGGATCGGGTCAGTGATGCTTGCCCCAAGGCGTGGCACCCGCTGTAACCTCCCACCCCCCCGCCATATCTCACTTCTATCCCCATGTCCCTCCACCCCGCAGATTGCGCGGCTGGATCAGACGTGGCAGAAGCTGCGGCAGAGACACACCGAGAGCGCCATCGCCTTCGAGAAGGACCTCAAGCCCTTCGTAAAACGCTTCAACCGGGGGGAAGGTGAGACGTGGCCCGCTGGGCGCCCTGGCCATGGGCCTGAGAGGGACGGAACAAGCTGGGGAGGGATCTGCCGGGGTGAGGAGGGGACATGGCGGGCACATCATGGGGGTGAATCTGGCCCCGGGCAGAGGACTGCAGAGGGCGGCTGACAGCTGGAGAGGTGGGAATTAGGCTGGGGGGAGGGGGGATGGACGGATGGCCTCATCTGGGCTTGGGTCCCGCCAGCCTGGGCTGGATCACTGCCAGACCCCCTCCCCCACCTCTGTTGCCAAATGATACAGGTCCCCTAAATGTGCTGCTATTCCCTCTCTCTCCACAAATACCCTTTTATGCCCCCATGCCAGAGCCCTGGCCCAGTCCAGGAGGATGGCTAGCCCAGTGGTTAGAGTGCTGGCCTGAGACTTGGGAAAACCAGCTTCAATTCCCTGCTCTGCTCCAGACTCCCTGTGGACAAATTACATAGTCCCTCAGTTTTCCCATCTGTACAATGGGGATGAGAGCCCTGCCTCTCTGGGGGTTGTGAGGATAAATGCATTAATGACAGTAGAGAGAATTAGACTCTCCCCCGCAGTCCCCATACTGACTAAACCATCTACAATCATGTGGGGGAGGTGGGATGGTGTCTGTTGCCTGTTTTTCTGAGCAGCTTCCACTGCAGTTTCGGGGAGGAGGAGGGGGAGGGTGTATGTGATTAGGACAGACCTCTTCTGGGCTTGTTTGCCTGATACATCAACCCCAGTGGCTCGACTTGAGGAGACCAAGTCCTGAGATAAAAGACCTACTGCTGCTGCTGGAGTCTTCTTCCAGCTCCAGCGGCCACGATCTGCATGTTTGCTGCTTGAAGGATCTGGGTTGTCAGCCCAGCTCCCGCCTACAAGGCACAAGTTGGATACGCGAGTAGGTACAGGCCCCTGCTTGGAGGTGTCTGACCCCTTGTCCCCATGCTGCAGGGAACTCCTCCCCAGGAGAGGTTGCCGTCCCTCACCTCCTGCCTCTCATCAGCCTCATGGAAGGGGAGCAGCTCTGGGACGACCATGAGGAGAGCTGTGACCTCCTCTTACAGACACTGGAGTCCGCCCGCTCCATCGCCACCAGCGCCGGGGCCTACAAAGCCACCGCAGAGGCTAAGCTCCAAGGTAGGGCTGCAGGGAGCTGTGTGTGTGTCTATCAGCCCAGCTAGGGATTGGCTGAAGGTTTTCTAGAGCCTCACGGGAGGTGTAGTTCAGTTGCCTCCGTCATGCTCCCCATTTTCTCTGGGTTGGGTTTTCTAGCTGGACTACATCTCCCATGATGCCCCCCTGACCTGGACCTCCCATGATGCCATTGCTTCACTGCACCATGAAGTGATGCTGTAGTGCCTCATGGGAGACGTAGTCCAACGAGGGGGCCCGGCCCCTAGAGGTGGTGGTGGATATGCGGCCACTGCACTGAAGCTCCCACAAGGCACGGCCGAGGCAGATCCAAACAGTGATATTCTCAAACCCAGCTTTGATGGAAATGGTTTGAGTAGCCTCCGTGTATGTGGAGCTAGGCCTTGCCTTCAATAAAGCGAGTTCTTAGGACCCCGGCCTGCGATTACACAAACCGCATAGGAAGGAACGAGCCAGAACCCTCCTGTGCCTCTCAGCCCTTCCCTGGTATCTTCTCTCCTCCCTAGGATTCCAAGCCACGCCGGAGCTCCTCGAAGCTTTCCAAACCGAGTTCGCGCTCCGCTTATTCTGGGGCAGCAAAGGAGCGGCCGCGGACCGGGCCGAGCGCTACCGGAAATTCGACGCCATCCTCACGGTGCTGTCCCAGAAACTAGAATCGGCGGGGAAAACGGAGCCCTGAGTTTCCTCCGCCTCCGTGGCACGGACCAGGAACAATGGCTTGCAGAGCCAAGACAGCACGGGATGGAGGAGCACCAGTGCCCCCCGAGCCTGCCCACCAGTGGGGCAGGGGAACTAGCCTGAGAACGAAGGCCTTCCAGGCCCCACCGCCGCAGAGGATGGTGGATACAGAGATTTCAGCGGCTTGCGCCCGTGCACTATTCTACCAGCCCCCCGCGCCTTGCTGCTGGAGGTGGCTACTCCATGGACAGAAGCTTGGGGGAGTGGGAAAGATTGGTGGACCCATTGCACCCGCAAGCATATGGCGTTTTAAATGCAAAATGCCACTGCCGCTCTAGCTTCCCCCGCCTCTTTGCCAGCGTGGGAGGGTGTGAGATGGCTAAAGGGAGCGGAGGAGCAGGTGGGGATTTCCCCTCCCCGCAGAGGAGGGGTGGCTGTAGCAATAAACCGAAGCCTTCCAGCTGGCTTTGATAACTGCTGCAAAGGGATGCAGGGGAGGCGGCTCGGGGCCCTGAGGGCTAAGTTGCCCCCTGTGGCAAATTGGAGCAGTGCAGCAGGAGCAGGGCTAGAACTCACAGCCCGGGGCTTGAGCGCTGTTGCCTTTTCCAGGAGAGGGGCGGGTGGTAGAAACCAACTGGGCCCTTCACCCCCATTCAGGGGGTGCTCTAGCCTGAAGGGGATCCCCACCCTTCCCCCTTAGAATGTCAGTTGGAGACAGAGGAAGTGAAAAATCTCTTTGCCCCTGCCCCCTTCTCCCCTGAAAGGAAGAGGTTTTGTGCTGCCCTCCAGGCATTAGGGGAGCTCCCCTGAGCCTGGGTGGCAGGGGGCTGGTATCTCTGCCACAGGGATGAAGAATTGCCTAATGGTTACAGCAGCAGACACCTGGGTTCTGCAGCCAGTGCTGGCAGGAAGCCCGCTGCAGCAGCGGGAGCAGAAGGGGGTGAAGGCCAGGAGAGGCCAGCCAGGGGTTAGACTAGGACGCCGGGCATCTGCTGGCAGCCACTCTAACTAAAGCATCCCAGTGGCGGCCCCCCGGCCTGGGCCCCAACCTCAGCCCAGCGCTCGCCTCAGCAGCGGGCAAGTGAAACCAGACAATGCCCCACAGAGAACGGTCTGAGCCAGGCTGGTGTGTTTCCTGCCCCCCCCCCCCTTCTATGCTCATGTGAGGGGAACTAGGGTGCGTCGGCGCCCATCCAATGCCCCAAGGAGTCGCTGGCCAGGAGGGTTATACCCAGGAGAGCCTAAGGGGGGAATTTCAACCAGGGTAAGTACAGCAAGGCTTAGGCCTGTGTGGATGCTCTGAACGTAGGCTAAGCTCTTGTCTAGAGGGGAAGCTATACCACTAAGGAATTTAAGCCCCCCCCCCCCCTCTGAATAAGCCAATGGAAACTCCAGCTGAGCTAAACTGCTGCTCCATTCATGGGGTCCCCCTCTCTTCCCCACAGCCACTGTGGAGTAGGAAGGGGGGTGGTTGGAGACAGCACATGGCGGGACTGGCCCCCTGCTCTACTCGAGCAGAAAACAGCCATTTAAATGGTGTTTAACTCTAACACACTATTGAGTGCACCACATCCCTTCCGGGGAAACTGAGACAGGCCTGTGGTCACAGAGCAAAATCAACGGAAGGCAAAGAGAAGACTCTAAACCTACTTGAACCCACGCCCCCCCAACACCTGAGACTAGAACCCAGGAGTCCTGACGCCCAGTCCCCCTCCTCCCCTGTGCCTAGCACTGCTGACAGAACCCAGGAGTCCTGGTGGCCAAGCCCCCCTACTCTAAACCCACCAGCACCCCGTGAGGCTACCTGTGTTCTAGTTGCATATCTGCCACTGTGCAGCTGGGGGGGTTGTCACTGCCTCTGTGCCTCAGTTTCCCCAAATGAAAAACAGGGATGAGCAGTCCTTAGCTCTGTCCTCACTGCAAAATCAGGATGCATTCCTACTGCCGGATAGGCCCACGAGGGTGGTACATCACATTGGCAGAGGCACGGGTAATTTACCTCAACAGAGGTGGTCTAGAGCAACCCTCTACCACTCCCTCCAAAGCTGGAGCTGGCCTCAACTAGCTACATAGCATTTAAAAGCTTCCCAGGCCACATCCCCAGCACGTTAGCAAAAAAGTGCCCTTAACTGATGTTAGCCAACACCTTGACACAAGGCGAAGTTGCAGTGAAGACCAGGCATAACCTCAAGGAAACCAAGCTCCTCCATAGTTTTGTAGCTGGACCTGCTAGCGCCTGTGAAAACGACACCCTGCCTCGACCACACGAGAGCGTTGTCACGTGTATTAGAACCCCTCAGGGTTTGTCTTCACCGGACAGCTGCACCGCTGTCGTACTGGAGTGAAAACGCTACTCTGCCGGCAGGAGAGCTGCTCCCGGCGGCGTAGTTCATCCAGCGTGCCGAGCGGCGGTGGCCACGTCGACAGGAGAAACACAGTGCTGTGTATGCAGGGGGATAAGTGGGTATAACAGCATTGCTCAGGGCTGTGGATTTTTCACACCCCTCACTGCCATAGCCATATTGATATAGGGCTGTGGTGTAGACCTCGCCTTAGTGAAGACGAGGACCGGAGGTCGGGCCCAGGCCACCGCACTGGGGTCCTGCTCTCAGCTGGGGGGCTTCTAGACATGGTAATATACACAGCTAACCGCGCCCCTCCCCCTAAGAGCAGGGGAGGCTAGGTGTTGCCGCAATGCAGACGAACCGCTCTGCTCCTCTCCCACGTCCGAAACAAACCGAGGCCTCAGCGCCACAGAGTCGGTATCGTTTTTATAAACGTCTTAAAAACTGCACCGGGGGGGGGAGAAATCAACTATTTACATAAAGTGTAGAAGGCACCAGGCTGCAGTGGAAATACATTCTATGGCTCAAGCGCCACGGCACAGCGACCCCCCCAGACCCACTTCTCAGAACCAGAGGGGAGACAGGATCTGCCCCCTCCCTTCCCCAGAGGGTGAGCAGAAGCCAAGACAACCAGGACATTTATACGTATGTTACAGGTTAACTGAGACAGAGGCTAAAATGAGCAGTAATGGGGCACTGTATAAAAGGCTAATATATTAGAGTCCTCTAAAAAAAAACAAGGAATTATTACACAGAAGGGGTTGGCTGCAGCTCCGACCCCTGGGCTCCCCACAGCGAGATCAGCCTCCCCTGCCCCCCAGGGGACAGATTCATTGATGCAACAGGCACTTTTTTGCTCTTTTTTCCTTGGCTGGGCGAGTTTTGGAGTCTGGGGAATAAAGTGCATGGTGTGGCCACAGTGGCGGAGGGGGAAGCGGGCTGGGGCTCGGCCAGTGATTGAGGTGGTAGCATTAGGCGTAACAGGCACTCAATTCCACCCAGGGCCAGGTGAATTCAGACCCATGGGCCCTGGCAGAGAACACACAGCGGTTCAGGCCCTGGGCTCTCGGCTGGCTTGTGACTCTCTTCCATGAACATCCAGGTTGGCACCAGCCTATGGGGGGAGTCACAGGTCCTGGGTTCAAATTCCAGAAGGGAAACAACCCATCAACCCAGGATTGAGGTTCATCATGCTGCTTAACAGGCAGGTGGAAGGCGCCCAGATACCAGGGTGATGAACGTGGAAGAATCCAGGCAGAGGACACACTTTCCATTCCATAAGGCCCCACGATGGGCTCGGCCCATCGCCACCCTTAGCCTGCATCCCTTTGCCTTAAGCGAGCAGGAGGCCGGGCAGTTCCCTTCACCCCAGAGACCTCCTGCAACACCCCTTCCCTCCCACAGGGGGAAATGATAACAGGCTCCTATGAGCCCCACACTGGAGGGGGTGGGGGGCAGAATGGGAACCATGTCCCCATTGAGTACAGCGGGATGGAATCGGAACCGTGCCCCCTGGTGGAAACAGGGATTATTGCATCCACCCCCCTGGGGGAAATGTGGGGTTCACAGCCCAGGTGCTTAAGAGCAGGGGAGGGGTGCAGCAGATGCTTTTAGGAGGAGGTTGAGTTACTCCCTCACAGGGGATCTGAGGGAGGGGGCGCAGTATGGAGTATGCAGGGGCAGCAGCCAGAAACCCCGTCCATCCCTTCCCCGGCAAGCCGACAGGCTGTGCTGAAAGGTTAAATGCCCCAGAGCTGGGGCTTGGGCAGAAGGGGGTGGGGGGGTTTCTCCTTCCCTTCACAGGTGATCGGCTTTGCAAGCAGGCGCCACTGCTTGCCCACAGGGGCCACTTGTCTATGCGGGACCGGAGGCCACTTCCACGCCTGTGCCCACGAGTCCCAACCCCCAGGTTCCAGCAGCGCTGCTCCAATCCCCGGCACGCCCCCTGCAGCTCCACGAGCCAGCTGCCGCGCTCCAGCCGGGCGAGGAGGCCCGAAGCTCAGTTCACGGTGACCCGCAGGTAGGACGTTGGCACGTAACCCTCGCCGCCTTTGCTCCTCCGCACCCGGGTCCAGCCGTCGCCTTTGTCCTCCTCCATCAAGCTCAGCTCCTCCCCCTCCGTCATGGAGATGGTGCCCTCGCTGGAACCTGGGGCGGGAGGAAATCAAGGCAACGGGGTTAGAAGAATCGCTCGTTTCAGAGCTCAGCCGGGTGATGGGCAGCTGTTAAAGTGGGAACAGCTGTTAAAGGGGAACTTATGCCAAACTCCTACCCGGCGGGGAGACTGAACGGGGGTTTGGAGATGTAGCCTGCTTGGCGGTGAAGGCTCCACCCCCTAAGTGGGCTTTCAACTCAAGACTTTCAGTATTAAAATAGGTTCCTACTGTTTGTAACATTGTGTGCCAGTCACGGGGGTGTGGAGGGAGGGGGAAGTGGCTAAGGATGGTTGAAAATTTTCCAGCAGAAAATTGGTTTTTGAATAAATGAGATTTTTCAGGTAAAGTATCTGCTTCCCATGGAAATGTCAATTTTTCTGTTGAAAAGCTACCCAAAAAGCAAAATATTTTGATGTGGAAATGCTGTCATAATGCCTCATGGGAGTCATGGTTCAGTTGCCTCATACTCCCATTCACCTTTCTGGGCCCAGCTCCCAAGCTGGACTTCATCTCCCATGATGCACCTTGGCCCAAGACTCCCATAATGCACTGCTTCCTCTGTCAAAGAGGGGGGAGACCCTGGTGAATCATGGGAGATGGAGTCCAACCAGGGAACCTGGCTCAAAAGTGTCTTCGGCGGGTACCTTCAAACTGGTACATGGCCACACAGGTGCCGACGGGTGAGGCCAAGTCCTCCTCGAAGTCCTCATCAAACTCCGTGTAGATCGGCTGGTTTAGGGCATCCTGGCTGTCGTCGGAGTGGGTGGCATCAGGGCTGAGGGAGGAATGAGGAGACAGGGTGAGCGGCTGTTTCTGGGGGTAGCTCCAGCCACAGGGAGTCCAGTGTGGCTGTTCAGATGCAGGAGTGTGGGCGAGTGGGTAGGGGGAGGGGCTGAGAGTCAGGACTCCTGGGTTCTAATCCCCACTCTGGGAGAGGTGCAGGATCTAGTGATGAGAACAGGGGGCTAAGGAGCCAGGACTCCTGGGTTCTATTCAGACTCTTCAATGAAAGAAATCCTCCCCTGACGAGACAGACAGCATCCAGCCCAGAGATCCCAAACCACACATGGGGCTGACGATTCAGCAGCACCCACACCTGGGTATTACGGCCACCTGCTCCCCCTAGCTCCTGGGGACAGACATTTCACCTCCTCACCTGTCCTTCTCGTGGGAGCCGTTGTTGTTCAGGGTGGCAGCGGGGTCCAGGTGGCGGCTGTGTCTCAGGATGTTGTCCGGCCGGTTACTCAGCATTCTGCTCTCGGCTTCGGCCAGCCACGACTGGGAGGCGCAGGGGAGAGAGAGATTCAAGCATTTCATTCCTGCCTCCCCACATCAGAGACGGATCGCACCCGGGGGCAAGTGTCTTCGTTCACATGGGACTTCCTTCTCTGCTCCTAGGCCTAGTCCCCTGGCAGGGCACGCCCCTTAGCAGCTGCCCCCCTATGGGGTCTTGGCCCCATCCCTGCCCTCTCAAAATCTACAGGCCCAGCCCTCTGCCAGGCAGTCAGGTGCTTTTCCACCCTGATTCTCAGTTCTGCTCCCAGCTTCACGCAGTCTTTGGGCTCCCCATATTTTGTCTTGCCCACCCCGCCCTCAGTGTAAGTTAGTGCAAAACCACAGCTCAAAACCCAGGAGTCCTGGCTCCCAGCCCTCCTGCTCTAACCACTAGACCCCATTCCTCCACGGTGGTGCTAGGCGTAAGCAGACTAAGCAACTGCTTGGGGGCCCAAACGGCTCAAGGGGGACCCGCTTTAGTAACGCCCCCTAAATACAATTCACCTTATTTAACAAGCTTATCAGTACATGGTGGCTTGTAATATTTGTTATGGAAATACCATTAGTATTTTAGTAGGTGGGTGAGGCAATGGGGCCCCCCCCCCCCAAAATATCCCTGTTTAGGGCCTCCAGTGGGTTAGCACCGCCTCTGTCACTTCCTCCAGAGCTGCAAATAGAACCCAGGAGTCCTGCCTCCCAGCCAGTTAGCTGCAATCCCATTCTGCCCTCTACAGTATCAGAGACGTGGGCTATGAACTGTAGGAACAGGAAACACCCAAGAGGATCTGAATCACAGGAGGAATGGGGCAGGGGAAGGTGCCGTGACCTGTGCTTTTATCAGGCTATGCACATTCAGCCGACTCATTCACAAAATAAACCTGTGGCCGAGAGTAACTTCCTTAGCGAATAAGAAACTGGCAGGATTGTCTAGTGTAACGTTCGTCGCTTGAGAAAGAGAAAGCGATTGAAGGCCCAGGCTGTTTCGATGCGTGAAACGATACTGGGGACACATGATTCACCCCAGAGTAATTTAAGCATGACTCAGCTGCTCATAAATCAAACCAGCGGCCCTTAAATCATAAGGACACCTAACCTGAGAACCAATGCGGTCGTGACACCATTATTTGTAGGGTCACTGCCTGGTTTAAAATATTCTCTCATCTTTTGATATTATTCATATTGTGGTAGTGCCTAGGAGCCTCAGTCATGACACAGGTCTCCATTGTGCTAGGCACTGTACATTATTTATTAGGTGTATTACGGTAGTGCCTAGGCGCCCCAGTCATGGCCTAGGTCTCCATTGGACTAGGTGCTGTACAAACACAGAACAAGATGCTGCTCCTGGCCCCAAATAGCTTCTAATCTGAGTGGGACCCCAATATGCTTTACAGAAGCAGGATGGCGCAGCGGGTGGGGCACTAGCCTAGGACTTAAGTCCCTGATCTGCCACAGACACACTGTGTGACCCTGGGCAAGTCACTTAGCTTCTCTGTGCCTCAGTCTCCCCATCTGTACAATGAGGATAACAGCTTTGCCCTGGAAGGATAAATACACTAAAGATAGTGCGATGCTCAGATGCGACTGATGGGGGGCCAGATAAGGACCTAAAATACTTAGAATCTATCAGTAAGATAAGGGTCAACATGAGGACGCAGAGATCACTGTGCTAGAGGGGCCAGACAATCCTGACCATATATTAATGTCACTTAGGGGCGTGATTTTTTACCTTCTTATTGCAATATACAAATGCTTTTGCCAATATCGCTTATTTCGCTTGGAGAACCAGTAGACGCTACCCCTGTGTCTACACTTAGGGCTGGTCTACACTAGCCCCGAAGTTCAAAGTAAGATACGGGACTTCAGCTACGTAAATAACGTAGCTGAAGTCGAAGTATCTTATTTCGAACTTCAAAGTACTCACCCCTGGTCCACACCGCGGCGCGCAGGCTCCCCCGTCGACTCTGCCTGCTCCGTTCGTGGAGCAGGATTACCAGCGTCAACGGGGGAGCACTTCCTGGTTCGATTTATCGCGTCTAGACAAGACGCGATAAATCGAACCCAGAAGATCAATCCGACGCGTCCGACAGAGCTGGTAAGTGTAGACTAGCCCTTAGAGTCACAGACTTTAAAGGTCAGAAGGGACCATTATGATCATCTAGTCTGACCTCCTGCACAATGCAGGCCACAGAATCTCACCCACCCACTCCTGGAATAAACCCTGAGCTACTGAAGTCCTCAAATCGTGGCTTAAAGACTTCAAGGTGCAGAGAATCCTCCAGCAAGTGAACCGTGCCCCACACTGCAGAGGAAGGCGAAAAACCCCCAGGGCCTCTGCCAATCTGCCCTGGAGGAAAATTCCTTCCCGACCCCAAATATGGCGATCAGCTGAACCCTGAGCATGTGGGCAAGACTCACCAGACACCCAGGAAAGAATTCTCTGTAGCAACTCAGATCCCACCCCATCTAACATCCCACTAAGAGTAGGCTTTCTAGCGTCCACTTGCTAGCATAGGTGAGGCCTTAACAAATGCAGGGTAGCGTGGCCTAGTGGATAGAACACTTAGCCAGGGACTTAGGAGATCTAGCTTTTATTCCCAGCTCTGACACTGGCCTGCTGGGTTAGCCTGGGCAAGTCACTTCCCCCGTATTGTGCCTCGGTTTCCCCCGCCGTAAAATGGGGATAACGGCACTGTCCTCGTCAGAAAAACACTGAGCGCCAAGGATGAAAAGCACTCGAGAAGAGCAAGGCGCTGTTGCATGGCTCAGCCACTAGAGGGAGATAAAGACCTCATGGATTTACTGCACTTTGAACGGGTTCAAAGGAAGGACTGGCTGGACATACAGGGCATCGCCTGTGTCTGGAGCCACAGATGGCTGGAGAGCAGAGCCGGATGCATGGATTCCCAGAGGGGCCTGGGGAGTGTGTCAGAGGTAGTCCCACCCCGTGGCCCCCATCCCCTCTTACCTCGTACTTCTGGATTTCTAGGCGCAGCTTCTCGATGTTGCTGAGGGTCTCCGAGATCTTTGGCTCCAGGCTAGCGGGGTCGCCCATCTGGGGCGTCTTCTGGTACACGTCCTTCATCTTGTTTAAGGCATCTCTGCGGGGAAGGGGTGGGAGGGAGAGTTAGGGGAAGGGATTTAAAGGGACCACACACACAAAATTTCTGCCTTCTGGCAAAGAGATTTGAATGCAAATTGTAGGATGCAAACCGATTGGGTCCCTCCCTTTATATCCTCCTGCATATAGAGAGAACAAGGGGAAGGAGTGCTTCCTAACGGACAGAGCACTGGACTAGGAGTTACATAAGAACATCAGAACGGCCACACTGGGTCAGACCAAAGGTCCATCTAGCCCAGTATCCTGTCTTTTGACAGTGGCCAATACCAGGTGCTTCCGAGGGAATGAACAGAACAGGCAATCATCAAGTGATTAAAGCCCTTTCATCCACTCCCAGCTTTTAGCAAGCGGAGGCTAGGGATGCCCAGAGCATGGGGTTGCATCCCTGACCATCTTGGCTAATAGCCATTGATGGATCTATCCTCCAGGAACTTATCTAGTTCTTTTTTGAACCCCATTTAGTTTTGGCCTTCACAACATCCTCTGGCAAGGAGTTCTGCAGGTTGACTGTGCATTGCGTGAAGAAATCCTTCCTTTTGTTTGTTTTAAACCTGCTGCTTATTAATTTCATCAGGTGATCCCTAGTTTTTGTGTTATTAGAAGGAGTAAACATTTCCCTAGTCACTTTCTCCACACCAGTCACAATTTTATAGACCTCTACCACACTCCTCCTTAGTCGTCTCTTTTCCATTACTGGCTTTGCCCCTTACCTGGGGGAAATCACTTCTCCTCCTCCTGTTTTCCCATCCTACCCTGGTCTATTTAGGCCAGGTCTACACTAGGGGCGGGGGTCGATGTAAGGTTTGCAACTTCAGCTACGTGTTGCTGAAGTGGGGGAGGGATAGCTCAGTGGTTTGAGCATTGGCCTGCTAAACCCAGGGTGGTGAGTTCAATCCTTGAGGGGGCCATTTAGGGATCTGGGGCAAACATTGGGGATTGGTCCTGCTTTGAGCAGGGGGTTGGACTAGATGACCTCCTAAGGTCCCTTCCAATCCTGATATTCTATGATTCTATCATCTATGACTTACCGTGCCGTGAGGACACCGCAATGTCAACTGCCGTCGCTCCCGTCGACTCCGCTTCCGCCTCTCGCCTGGGTAGATTACCGGAGTCGAAAGGGGAGCGATAGGGGATCGATTTATCGTGTCTACACTAGATGCGAAAAAATCGATCCCCGAAAGATCGATCGCTACCTGCTGATTGGGCGGGTAGTGAAGACGTACCCTTAGACTATAGACAAATTGGGGCAGGGTTTGCCTCTCACAATGCACGTCCAGCGCCTGGCGCAACGGGGCCGCCCCTCTCAGTTGGGGGTCACTGTACAATGATTATTTGAAGGAGTGATTACAATTCAAGCGCACACGCTATGTGGAAATAGCATTTCCCTATTGTATGCAATCTACAGAACTCACTGCAGCAGGAGGCCAGACTATGGATAAACCTCAGGGTTTAAAAGCCTGAAGAAGGTAGGGGTGATGCATTGTGGGAGTCCCTGTCCATGGAGCCTCACGGGAGATGTAGTCCAGCATGTGAGCCGCCAGCAGGGGAGAACAAAGGCAGGAGGTACCCAAAGGCACCACCTACAGGGCATCGAGCGCTTGTACCTCTGGTCGATTTCCTTCTGCAGCTCCCGGTTCCTCTCCTCGATCTGCTGCTGCAGCTTTTTCCTCCTCTGCTCTGGCGGCAAGTGGCTGAAATCTTCCGTGATCACAGGCTGGCAGCAGGAAGGGGGGAGGAGAAGAAAAGGATACATCAATTCCCTTCATGACGTAACATGCACCCTCTTCCCCAGCCACCAAATCCCACCCCCCGGTGCTCTCCCGACTCCTTCACAGCATGGGTTGCAGGGGCTGCCGACAACCACTTCCCCGACTTGCAAGACACTGGCCAGCGTCAGGGGAATGTGCGGGCCCTGCTCTAAGGGCCCGATCTCGCCGAGCCTCCTCGACCATCACTGGTCATTGGGAGAGCTCGGTACCTCGCAGGATCGGGACAGCCGTTGGAGGCGGGGCCCCTCCCGGGGCAAGAGGCTGCATGAGGCCCTTCTGCAGCAGTGGCTGGGATCCGGAGATCTCTGGTTGTGCAGCGAAGAGAGCTGGGCGCCTGGCTGTCAGGGAGACACCAGCCATGTCCCTGCAGCTTTAAACCGACGGGCCAGATCTCAGCTTCCACCAGCAGCACGGAGGGTTAAGATCCTGGTTCTCTCCGGCTGCAGAGCCCTCAGCCCGTGAAGGAGGGCACAGCTCACAGCATCCGCCCCAGCAGTTACAGGTATGGGGGAAGCCCAGCACTGAGCCGGGACTCAGGAGATGGGCGTGGCCTCCGGCAAGTCACTTGGCGGACAAGCCTCGGACAGCGGCGTGCAATGCTAAAGCCCCACGCAGAGCCAAGATCCTCCCATCGAGGCCAGGTCCTCGGAAGCGTCAGGCGCTGCCTGAGATGCTACTGGCTGGACCGTGGCTCCGGCCTGGCAATACTTTTATTCACAGGACAAAGTTACTCAACTGGCCAGCAACGGATTTCCACCCCTGTGCCGAGGCAGCACCCAGCAAGGACACCCGTGGTGTTGGTTTTTTAAAAGCAAAACACGCTGGGATAACCACGTGCCCTCAGCCTAGCAGAGGCGGGCTCCCGCCGCGCCCCAGCATGGAGGGTGAAAGCCATGTGGGCAAGCCCTGGTTTGCGGAGGTGCTTCTACTTCCTGGGAATACTGGAGGTGGCAGGGAGAGGGGGGCAGGGGGAGAGGGAGAGGGGATCAGAAATTGGCTGCTGGATTGGGGTCTTCGGTCTCCTGGCTTGCGATGCTTTATTTAGAACAGGAAGCGGTTTGATGTTGACTGGGGCTTGACCCCCCACTCCCAGAGTCTGTACCCCAAGCAGCAAATGCGGCATGGCAGCTTCCTAAAAGGAGAATCCGACAGAAGGGAAGCCTGGAAAGCAAGGGACGGCTTGGGGTTTTAGATGGAGCAGGAGTGGAGGCTGCAAATGCTTCTGGCTGGAGGATGCGAAAGGGGAAGCTCCTGGTTGAGACGGGCAGAACAAGGTGGAATATCGTGCTCTGTGGGGCAGGTGAAAGGCTGGGCTAGGAAGTTTGGAAGGAAGGCGCGTGTATGGGGAGCCGATGCTTTTGAAACGGGCGGAAGCACTGACCGCCATACCACGCGAGGGAGGCTGGAGCGACGTGGAAAAGAGGGAGAAACTGGGGGTTTAAGACGTGACCAGTAAAAGAAGAAATAAATTGGGTGCGTGCTGGGCCTGGGAGAAAATTCCCCACAGAAACTGAATTTTTATGGAAAAATTGGATTGGGGGATTTTGGGGAAACGCATCTGCTTCGGGCGGAAAGATTTGATGTTCTCATTGAACAAAACAAAGACCTGAAACCCAATGCATTTAGATTTGAGTATGCTACTCTAATGCCTCCTGGGAGTTGTAGTTCAGATGCCTCATGAGCCCATTGTCCTATATCGACCAGGCTCCTTGGTTGGACATCTCCCATAATGCACCATGGTCTGCCCTTTTTGTAAGGGGAGGTGGTGCATCGTGGGAGATGTAGTCCCATCAGGAGCTTTGCTCATAGCAGAGAACAGGGATATGTAGTTTGGTTGCTTCATGTCCCCTTTCTCTGCTGTGAGCTAGGCTCCTGATGGGACTACATCTCCCACGATGCACCACCTCGCCTTACAAAAAGGGCACACCATGGTGCATTATGGGAGATGTTGTCCAACCAGGGAGCCTGGTGCATAGAGGACAATGGGCTCATGAGGCACCTGAACTACAACTCCCAGGAGGCACTATGGTAGCATTTCTGAATAGTTCCATTTTCATGGGGGGTTTGCCAGAAAGCCAAAGTAGATGCAAAAAGGCATTTAAAAAAAAAGAAAAAGATACTTTAAGCCTCCTTTCTGCACAGCCCCACTATGTTCCTCTCTTTGCAGGTGCCCTTCATAACAGCAGCAACTTCCCCCGGCTCGGAACAAAGCAAAATACAAGACACAAACTTACCCCCCGTTTGAGGCTGCGGAAGGAGGCGATGCGGGGTTTGACTGTCTTATTGATCTCATTCAGACAGTAAGACAGAGGGTCCCGGGTGAATTTGGGGGTTGGAGGTCCGTTGGTGGCAGACGAAGAGGAAGGAGGAGGGGCAGAGATCACCGGGGAGAGGGGAGGGGGCGGGAGCTAGGGACAGACAAAGGGACAACAGAACACATGGGGACACACAACGGAGAAAACTCTGTAAGAAAATAAACAGGCACGCACACAAAAAAAACTCCAGCACAGGGAATAAAGGGGAGAGGGGTCAGGACAAGCTTCACCATCACAATCCACCAGGCAGGGGCACCGGGGGTGTGTGGGGGAGAGGCGCCACCCATTTTGTCCGTCTCCCAAGCGTAGGGAATCCCAGTGGCGAAGGGAAGGGGAATAGGTTCAGAATCCTTTCAAGGCCAGGATTGGTCAAATGATCCTAAAAGGACCCGAGTCCCATGGGAAGTCAAAGGAATTTGGGTGCCTAATTCCCCTAAGACCCTTGGAAATATGCCTGTTAAACCCTTAGGGTCCCACCCTGCACCAGGGGTGTGACTGGCACCATGGATAGGGCCCCACCCTGCACCCTTGGCCGTTCCTGGCACCCATGTGACTGGGAAGCTGGACACCAAGAGGAGGACCCGGCTTTTGGCTCCCGCCTTCCCCTCTTGAGAGAGAGGCACTTTGGTGGGAAAAGTGAACTCTGTTCATGTCTCCCATGATGCACCACCTGCCCTCACAAAGACGGGAGACCATAATGCATCATGGGAGATGGTAAGGAGACTTCGGGGGGCGGGGGGGAAGGGGACATATTACAGCAGGAGGCAAGTAACATGAAGGTCACTTGACTGCTAGACCAGAGGCTGCTTTCCTCCCACAGGCCTGTGTATAACGCGCTCCCCCACTCCCGCCGCCTCCAATGTCACTCTTACAGCCTACCTCCCCAAGACCAGCCTGCCCCTTCCTGTCCACAGGCCTCCCAGCTAGGGCAAGGGGAACTTTCTTTTTAAAAACAATGTTTTTTGGTGCTTCCTGCAGGAAATTTCAGCTTTTCGTTGAAACCTGAAGTATTTCCATTCTGAAGTGCCACTGCGGTGCATCATGGGAGTTGTAGTTTGAGTGCTTCATACCCCACATTTGCTTCTGTGGGCCCAGCGCCCTAGCCAGACTACATCTCCCATGATGCACGGCCTCCCTTCACCGAGACCTAGGTTCATCCTGGGAGACGTGGTCTGACCGGGGAGCCTGGCCCATAGAGGAGAATGGGAGCATGAGGCATCCGAACAAAAACTCCCACAAGGCACCGCAGGAGGCATTTCCAAATGGAAACTTTTCTGCTTTCCACCACAATATCGTGATTTTAGACACTTCTGTCTCCAGTCCTGAACTGTCCCCCTCTGCAAACCCATTGCATTGCCCCCCCCACCCCCATTTCCTCCCCACCCCTGCCCTGCTTCTAGGCCTCATTCTGAGCACCTGTGCCTGGTGTTAGCGCCCCAGGGTGCAATCATAGAATCTCAGGGTTGGAAGGGACCTGAGGTGGTCATCTAGTCCAACCCCCTGCTCAAAGCAGGACCAACCCCCAATTTTTGCCCCAGATCCCCAAATGGCCCCCTCAAGGACTGAACTCACCACCCTGGGTTTAGCAGGCCAATGCTCAAACCACTGAGCTATCCCTCCCCCCCCGGAAACAATCTTTCCGCTTTACCCCTTCCCCTGCTCAACTGAAGCCCCAATCTGGTAAAGCACTTCAGGCAAGAGAGCAAGGCCACTGGCTTCCATATTAGGTGTACTACGGGAGTCCCATTGCGCTGGGTGCTGTACAGCCACAGGGCAAAGACACGGTCCCTGCCTCAAAGAGCTGACAGCCCAGGACTAGGGTTGCCAACCCTCAAGGATTGTCCTGGAGTCTCCGGGAATTAAAAATGCATCTTTAATGAACGATTATGGCCTGTGATGACACCTCCAGGAATTCGTCCAGCCAGAACAGGCGACCCTGCTCCCAGGCTTAGAAGCAAAGCACGTGCTTGAAGCCTTTCGCTGGATCGGGGCCTGAATTTCTGCCAGCTTCAGTGTGGACAGTTCATCTCATCCCCTTTAGCAAACGCCAGCCAGGGTGGGTGGGTGGGTGGGTGTGTGTGTGTGTGTGTTGGGGGGGGGGGGGGGATATCCATCCCCCCTACCCCACCCCTCACAGCAAGCTATTAGTCCCTCAACAGGGCTCCTTCCATGTAATAACTTCCCCCCGCTTTCTTGAGTGCCCTGCACCTCATGACATACCCCTCCCCCCCATAGGGGGAGCTGTTGGGTAACTGATGCACCATCACCCCAGAGGTCACCTACCTCAGCTGGAGGGGGGAAATCTGAAGGCAGGATACAAGGGTGAGGGTCTGCAGGAAGCATTCAGAGGGAACACATGGCTAATCAGGGGGCTGGGAATTGATGCCAAGTCTCTGCCTTGGCTGTATGTTCTCTGGGCCTCGTACCCCGTCCCCTCCTTACCCACCCCTGCATGGTGCAATGTGCCCTACCCACTATGCTGCTCCAGCTCCGGGGTGAGACGAGGCGAGATGTTATTTTTATACCCTGCTGGCAGAGGGGAATAGGGCCCCGAGCCAGAAACCCCAGATCCAAACCGCGTTTCGGTCTGAACTCCACAGCTTGGGTTTCCCACCGCTGGGCTACCTCCTACAGGGGAGACCCCTCGGTTTTTCCCCATGCCACCCCGCTCCTGGGCGGACGCGGGACGCCGGGCATCGATGTCTGCGTGTTGCCGGGTAGTAGGAGTTTTTAGCACATGCACGAAGTGAAGCAGCAAGCGGCTTGGATTGTGAAACAGGCGCGAGACAATTAGAGCAAGAAATCCCCCTGGGGTGGGCGAGGAAGGGAAAACTTGACCCATCTAGCAGTGCCTGGGAAATGGGCACAGCACACCCAGGGAGGGCACTGCAGTCCCACCAGCCGTGCTCGTCCTGGTGGGACACGGACCTGCTGAGCCTGGGGCGTAGCCGGGGCTCAGCGTACAGAGCACGAGAGCCCAGTTGCTTTTCTATGGGCCCCTTCCGACTTCTCTGATTGCCTCCCGGATCTGGAGGTGGGTGGGGGCACTGACCTACTAACCAACTGGGCTTCACTCAGCCCTTTCCGCCCCCTTATTCTGCTCAACGTCCTTCCTGAGGGCTGCTCTAACTTACGCTCTGCTTCCCATGGGTCCCGGCAGCGGAAAAAGCCATAGCGTGGATCACGCCGGCCAGGCCCCCAATATGCTGGGGGCTAGGCCCATATGCCAGCTCCACACTGCCTGGGAGGCCCTGAACAGGGTCTTCTCCACCCTCATAAGTCCCCTTTATGCACTGTGTGGCCAAATGGGGCCTCCAAACCATCTTCCACTAGACAGCAGCTCCAGGATCCCCAGCATCAGAGAGACGGGGCAGCCCTGTGACAGACCGACAATAACCCTTAACATCCTGACAAGCCAGATGGAAGGAAGAGAAACTTTCCTGAATGAAGCTGAACCTCCCTGCATTAGAGTTCATGCCTTCGGGAGCACTGTAGGAAAATGCACCGGGCCGAATGTGCGTGGGTGTATACGGGGGGAGCGCTGTATGAAAATGCACCGGGCCGACTGTGCGTGGGGTGTACCCTCTCTAACAGGGAGGGCTGCTAATTAACTTGCTTGGCTGCCTGGGGAGGCATCCATGGCCCTGTTCAACCGGATCTCCAGAGCCCCACTGCCCAGGAAGAGACAAGCTGGGGGTTTAGCTAGCTCAGGGCCGTCTTTCTGATCCCAGCCCAACGGACTGGTCCAAGGAGGGGCCCGATCCTCACAGAGCCTTGGAAGGACTTGGCTGACGGAGGCCTCTAAGACAGGGGGGTTGTCTCCTAAGACGTGGGGGTTGTTCGGAACCAAAGTGCGGAAGGAACCACAGAGGAACCCACAGGGCAGGGTGATGTCGGGGGAAACTCGCTAGCGGCACGTGGGTTCTTTTATTGTTCGTACAGGTTCTCTCTGTAATGCTCTTTATCTTAAGCATGAAGGCGTAACACAGATCTGAAGCAATCCGTCCGTTCTCAGCAGGGCTGTCAGAGTCATAGAATCTCAGGGGTGGAAGGGACCTCGGGAGGTCACCTAGTTCCAATCCCCTGCTCAAAGCAGGACCAATCCCCAATTTTTTGCCCCAGATCCCTAAATGGCCCCCTCAAGGATTGAACTCACAACCCTGGGTTTAGCAGGCCAATGCTCAAACCACTGAGCTCTCTCCCCCATTATCTTTGCTGGGAACCGCACAGCGAAGGCAGGGAACCGTGCAGCCTAGGATTCCCCCCAGCAGGAGGGAGCGGGACGCGGGGCTGCCTGCCGAAGAGTGGAACCACGGGGAGGTGGGGAGACAGCTGCAGTTGCCCCGAATGGTGACGAGTCTCGGTGGGAGTCACAGTGCGGCACAGAAAAGCCGCAGGGAGCTGACCTCACCAAGGAGTTCTGCTCCGGAAACGTGTCCCTTCCTCAGTGCAGCAGCCATGCAGGCCGGGATGGACAAGGGGAAAGGGGAGAATGCAGCCAGAACGCGGACGCTGGAGGAAGATGGAGCATGCAGAGAAGATGGGACGTGGGGGGAGGCGGGGGAGCAGCGCTCAGAGCCCAGCTGTGGCAGCGGTTAGGATCGGGGCTCCATTCCGGCCTTAGTCTGATCTCGTGTCACCCACCCAGCACCGGCACACTAAAGCCAACAGCCCAAATACGGCCCAGCTAGTGCAGCCCATCGGAGACTAAACTAACACGTGCCGCAGGCAGAGAATCAGAGGGACCCCTGCCTGGGGCCCTGCGCTGACAGGGAATTGATTAAGTGAGAGAAACCAACTCACAGCCCGTGCTGCAGAGGAAGGTGAAAAAAGCCCCCAAGGCCGTTTACCACTCTGACTGGTGGGATCTGGGATGATCCCTGTTCCGCACAGTACAGACGGGACGTAGGGGTTAGGACACAGGTAACACATGGGGAAGGAAGACGGACGAGAAATCCTACAACACAGATGTGACCCTGGGAGGGGTTTCAAAGGGCTGAGACGCACGCGGCTGCCGCTGGGGCGGGGACCTGCTTTCGCTAACAAGCCTCCGCTAAAACCGTGCGTGTCGGGAGCCTGAGTTTTTTATTTTGAAAAGGAGAGAGCTGGCCCGGAGCACGGCCATCCTTGATCCTGACCCACTCCCACGGGCCGCGTGTCGGGGGGTTTGTTAATAAACAGCCTCCACAGTTACTCAGGGATCCCAGAACCAAGACGCAAAAAAACCCAGACCCACCCCGTCCCTGTCCCAAGAGCTCGAACCTGGCGTAAAAGCCAGGTCAAGATTCCTTGTCGGAACAGCATGGTTCCCAAGGCAGCTCCCTGGGGCTGGGGAGGGAGGGGTGCGGCGGATGTGACTCACGGCAGACAAGAGGATCGGGCAGGGCCAGCGCTGGAGGAGACAGAAAGAGAGAGAGGCTCATGCTGGCCGATTTGCGCGCGCGCTCCGGAACGGGTTAATTATTAGCATCTCAGCCTCGTCTGGGGGCTTTGGCTCCTGCCCGGCCCAGCGCTCGAGAGAGACGGGGGCGTGATGCTCTTTATGGCGTCATGCACAGGCAGCGAGGTGCAGCCGGGGAGAAAGATCATAGCCCGGGGTCAAACGGCGCCATAGCCTGTAGCGGGCGACGGGCCGCGCTGCAGAGGAGGGGGTTGGAGGCCGCTAGCTACCCGGGCATCTTAGCAGCGCTCGGGCGAGGGGGGCAGCAGCCGAGACCCAGAGCCCCCAGAACTGCATTTGGCAGCTGCTCCTCTATAGCTGATAAGGGATGTGGCCCAGGACCAGCGCTTGGTACCACCTGCCCCTCTGCGTCGCTAGTAGGCTCGGCAAAGGGGCGGAAGGAGATGTGGACAGGCTCATGCCAACGGGTAGTGTAGGCGTGGGGGGGGGGGGGTCTCGTGGGTGCTATTCACAACTACAGGAGGGGAGTGGGGCTGGGGGTGAGGACTCCCGGAGCTGTGAACAGAACCCAGGAGTCCTGACCCCCAGCCCCGCTGCTCTAGCCACTAGACTCACCCCCCATTCACCTGCCAGAGCTGGGACTAGAACCCAGGAGTTCCTGACCCCCACCCACCCCCCGAGATGGACTAGAACCCAGGAGTCCTGAATCCCAAATCTGTGCTTCGACCGCAAGGTCCCACTCCAAGTTCCAGCCCGGTTGAGCTGCCCCAGCCTGGGACTCCAGGTCTTACCGCAGCTCCTACCTTATTCTTCTTGCTGAAGAGCCAGCGCTTCCCTTTGTTCTTGCCCAGCAGGCGGGGTCCAGCCGGCCGTCCAGGGTGCCCCGGGGCGTCCCCAGGCTGCTGTCCGAAGAGGTGCGGTTGATAGGCTGGCTGAAGTCTTCAAAGTCCACGTCTCCTGGCCGCTCGAAGCCGGACTTGTGTAACTCGATCAGCACCTGGGAGTCCTGCCGGCGGTGGGGCGAGGGGAGGGCGTCACTGCCGGGAGAACCAGAGCTGCTCCCTTCCCCGCCCCCCACCCCACCTCCCAGGGCCCATTCCTCCTCGCTGCAGCGTTCCCAACTCCCCCGCCACCTCCCAGGGCCCGTTCCTCCTCCTCGCTGCAGCGTTCCCAACTCCCCCCGCCACCTCCCAGGGCCCGTTCCTCCTCCTCGCTGCAGCGTTCCCAACTCCCAGACACACTCGCACGCAATAGCCACATGTCGCCAGCAAGGCCAGGCTCCAGGGTCCTTGAAATGGGCTCTTCCCCCCATTGATCTCTACAGACCCGACGCCAATACCTATTCTACCCAGAGGCACAAGTCCAAAAAGGACCTAGGTGTCCTGACTCTCAGCCTCCCCCTTCCCCCCACTCCCCTCGCAGGGCCCTGACTCCCTGGGTCCGCAAGAGGAGCGGGTGTAGTGGTTAGAGCAGGGTGAGCTGGAGTCAGGATGCCTGGGTCCTATTCCCATTCCCTAGGACACAAACACCCACAAATCCTCCAGGTTTGGGATCTGGGGCCGGATTGACTTAACTCTCCAGGTGAAGTAAAAGCAAAACTGCCCCCATGCTGGCCTGGAGCCCCTAGTGGAGGGGGGAGGTTATGATAGCTAGATCACACCCAGTTAGCCCCGCCTACTTGGGGTTGGGGGTCTTCCTCCCTATTGGAGGACAGGTGCTATAGCAACTCCAACGGGCTTTCCACCCTGGGGCACTAAGTTTAAAAGACACAGCAGGACCCACGTTCTTTTCGTTCACCGAGTCGGCCGCCGCCTTCATGCATCCAGGCACTTGCCAATGATGGGCATGACCTGCCGCTCAGTCTCGGAGAAGACGCCGTAGCCTTCCTTCAGCCGCACCGTCCGCCTCTCGTCCATCTCCTGCAGCTTCTGCAAGGGGCGGGGAGCAGAAACAGTGAGAATGACAAAAAGGCCTGGAAAAAGACTCTACAGCTCTTATAGAGGGCTTTATCCATAGATCTCCCAGTGCTTTACAAAGGAGGTCAGTGCCATTGTCCCCATTTTACATATGGGGAAACTGAGGCACAGAGAGGGGAAGTGACTTTCCTAAAGTCACGCTGCAGGCCAGGGGAAGAGCCAGATATAGGACCCAAGTGTCCCTTCATGCTGGACTGGCAGTTAGCTTGATTGAAAAAGGCTGGGGTTGTTTACCTTGGGGATGAGACCCTATAGAAATCCACACAATGGGTGGGCTTGAGAAGGGAGATCGGATAGGTCTGTTTCCCACAAGAGCAAGGGGATATTTGTTTTGAATTTTCCACTTTTCAGTTTTAGTAGACGAGGAAGAAATACTTTTCCTCACGTGTGTACTTTGCCATCCTGCAGCAGTGAGTTCCGCAGGCAACGAGACCAAGACCTTCCCAAGATTCACACACAAAAGCTGTGTAGTGAAAGCAGCTCAACTCCCCATAGCGCACAGGCGGTTATAGTCCCATCTAGCTATTTCCTTACTTAGACTGGAAGCTGTCTGGGGCAGCGACGACAACTTGTTCGGTGTTTAGACAGCACCGAGCACAGCAGAGTCCTGGCCCATGGCTTGGACTCCAACACATTAACACTAAACAAAACATGACCTAGTGGTTAGAGCACTGCACGGGGCCTCGGAGACCTAGGTTCTATTCTTCACTCTGCCACTGGCCTGCTGGCTGACCTTGGGAAAAATCACTTTCCCACTCCATGCCTCAGTTTCCTCATCTGTAAAACAGGGATAATGATATCTGTAGATCTCAAAGCCCTTCACAAAAGGTAAGAGCTAGGCATCATTATTATTATATTGGTATAACTGACACGGAGAGGGAAATAAAAAGAAGGGAAGGATAGAAAGGAGGAGGCAAGGCTAAGATTAAGCAGGAGGGGCTTATATTGATGGGGAGGAGCTTATAGTCAAAGGGAGGGGCTTACATTGAAGGTCTGTGGCATCTCCAGGAAGTAGAACTGGCTCTGGTCCCGGTTGAATTTCTGCAGGAAGGAGGCGTATTCGTTCTTGCTCTCCTCCGCCATGTGACTGCGCAGATTGGCTTGCTGCTTCGCCTGCCGGGGTTAGAGTGATCGTCACACCAGGCCCAGCTCCGTCCCCGCGGGCAGACGGACAGGCCCGGATACCAGCCCAGGGAATCCCTTCTAGTCAAAGCCCTGGGCCGGGGGCCAACCCCCTATCCTCAATAGCAAGCCCCCGGGAGGGTCTCCCTCCCTCCTACTCTTCTCCACTGCACCACACAGGTAACTCTCCCCATTCATCACTGCACCCCCACCCAGTGAGACCGGGGGGCGGGGCTGCATTGAGCCAGGTGCTGCAGACACGGCCCCTGAGAGGTCAGCCTGAACCGCCTCGGGAACGATCGTTAGCCCCATCACAGAGACAGGGAAACTGAGGCACACAGATGCCGTGATTGGCCCAAGGTCACCCGGGAGGGGTGGGGGTGGGGGGTCTATGGCAGAGCCAGGGACTGAACCGAAATCTCCCCAAGCCTGAACCCCAGCACCATCCTCTTCCTCTGATGCAGCCTCTTTGAACGCGGTCGGTTATGGACGGTCAGCTCTTTGGGGCAGAAACCTGGTCTTTATACCAGTCTGTAAAGCAGCTAGCAAAACCCATGGACTCTACCTCACCCAAGGGGTCCCCCCATCCTGCTGGGCCCCCTTCCATGGCGCCTGATGGCTCCCCAACCCCCAACAGGCCCACGCTAGAGGGATTCGAGCCAAGGAGACAGCAGCGTTCCGACCTTCTCCACGTCGGCCTTGGTGGCATTGAGGTCTTGGTCGAGCTTCTCGGCCGCCAGCATGGCTTTCTCCGCCTCCCGGCAGTCCCGCTCGAACTTGCGTTTGCTCTGGGGGCAGGGATACAAGCCAGCGTTACCTTGCTGGAGTGCACGGCCCCTTCCCACCCACGGGATTTGGGGGCAACCACAGGGGAGGGGTTCGGGGACTCTCCCCCGTTACACAGAGGAGGAAGCTAAGGCGAGAGGTTAAGGGACTTGCCCTAAAGCATGGAGTGAGTGTGTGGCAGAGGTGTGAATGGAATCCAGGAGTCCTGACTCCCAGGTGTCCCCCCACAATCCCCTGCTAACCCACTAGACCCCACTCCCCTCCCAGAGCTAGAAACAGAACCCAGGAGTCCTGACTCCCAGCACCTTCCATTGATCTAATGCAGCAGTTCTCAAACTGTGGGTCACAACCCCATTTGCCAGGGCTGGCGTTCGACTTGCTGGGGCTCAGGGCCAAAGCCCGAGCCCCACCGCCTGGGGCCAAAGCAGAAGCCTGAGGGCTTCAGCCCTGGGTGGCGGGGCACAGGTTACAGGCCCCCTGCGTGGAGCTGAAGCCCTTGGGCTTTGGACCCCACTGACGGGGGACTCCGGCTTCGGCCCTCCCACCCAGGGTGGTGGTGCTGGGGGCGGGTGGAGGTGCTTAGGCCTCAGTCCCCCTCCTGGGATCATGTAGTAATTTTTGTTGTCAGAAGGGGGTCATGGTGCAATGAAGTTTGAGACCCCCGGGTCTAATGCATCAGAGCCCACTGCCTTCCCTGAGCTAGCAACAGAACCCAGGAGTCCTGACTTCCAGCCTTCCCCCCACCCTAACCACTAGAAGCACAGGGCGGTTTTGCCGCACATGTCCTGGACTTCCTCTGAATAAAGCCCCTTTCATTCTCCGGAAGGCATTTCCTTCCACCAGCTGTGCTCTCTGCGGAGCACAAGCTGACCCATGCAGCTGGGTCTCGGCGAGCGCCATCCAAAGCTTCCTCGCAGTCAGTGGAAAAGTTCCTGGCGGCTCCCAAGAGCTTGGATCAGGCCCAACACGAGCACGGACAGAACGTAAACAGCTGGCCCTGCTCCCCGGGACTCACGTTTTCAAGTTGTTTGAAGGAGTTTTCTAGCTGCTGCTGGGCTCGCCGGCCCTCCTGGAAGTGCTGCAAAGAGGAGAAACGTCAGCGGAACCTAATGATTTTCAGCCGTCTCTCCATTCTGTGTTTGTACCGCACCTAGCGCAGCGAGGCACTACTAATAAATAACGTACAGCCCCTAGCATCATGGAGACCTGGCCGCTACCGTAATACAGCTAATGAATAACACCACAATGTTCTTCATCACAGCCAGAATGTGCAGAAGTGGCTAGAGATTTGGGAAGTTTGAGGCTCCTTAAATTGACCCTGATTTTCAGACAGCACCAAGCACCCTGCCCCGATGAAAAAGTCGAGGTCCCTTTAAGAAGTCTCAAGGGCCCCAAATCACTAGGCAGTTCTGAAAATTCAGGCTGTGATGAACATCCTGCTGCTGGTTATTTATTGGGTGTATTACGGTAACGCTTAGGCAGCCCCACTCTAGAGACGCTCTTTGAACCCTTATAAGCTGTATACAGCAGCACCACAGAGGACATGTCCCTTGTCCTCTCCAGGGAGACAGCAATTTTGGTAGTTCCCCAGGTTCTAAAAAAGCTCCCCAAAAGCAGCATGGCTCTTGCACCTACGATGCTCCCACAGATCCCATGTCCAGCCACAGGCAAACCCTCCAAGAAGGCAGAGGTGGCCCCAACTCCCGGAGGGAGCGAGAGTCCGTCGTTACAGTGAGCTAGCCGAAATTCTCACCCAAGGGACACAGCGTCTGCAGGGCCTGAACCCGGGTCCCCTTAGCTCTAAAAGCCCCCTCCTCGGCCACTTGAGCCAAAGGCCCTGGTACATTACTTCAAGTCAGTAGCAGGCTGTCTCCCCCTAGTGGCTGGGTCCCACAAAGAGGCACACTTGGTTGGTACATTACCCAAGCTCTCCGGGCGCAGTGGGGACCCCACGTATGACACCCGGCCGCAAAGGATGCTCAGGGCTTAGCTGGATCCACATCCCCAGCCCCCCCTAGATATCACTAAGCCCTGGACAGCTGCGCTGGAAGTCAGGGAGGGGGAAGCGTTACCAGTTTCCTCTCCTGCTTGAGCTCCTGGACATGCTTAGAGAGCTCCATGCAGATCTGCGTCATCAGGTTCTCCGCCACCACCTCCCTCTGCCCGGCAAAGTCATTGAGCTCCTTCACCACCTGCAGGAAGGCCTGGTACTGGCAGAACCTGGAGCAGGGGCAGAGTTACGGCGCGAGCAACAAGGTCATTGGCGCAGCGGCTCGGTGCGTACGTCCCCAACCCCCTCAATCCCCAGCTCATCGGCACCAGGCATCTCCAAACTCGGCCTAGACTGAAACCTGTTCTGATCCAGGCTAAGATCCCGCCTCTCCTAAACCCAGCCTGGAATCTCGAAGATACACAGGATCAACGACTTCGAGCGAGGGAGGATCCACCACGTCCCTCCGTGAGCTGGCCCAATGGTTAATCTAAATAAACCTGTACCTGGTGGGTTCTACCTAGCTTCAGCTTCCGGCCATCAGATCTCGTTCTGTCTTTTTTCTGCTACACTGAAGAGGCCTCAGCTATCGAAAACCTTCTCCCCATGTGGGTATTATTAAATCATCATAACGGTTCATTCTGGCCTTAATCTAGCAATCAATCTGAGCTGCCTTAGAGGATGGTGCAAGAAACTCTCAATTAGTGCATGACAGGATAACCTGCTACCAGGGGAAAGATGTCTCCAGCCCCCCAGCAGTTAAAGGCTGAGGCATATGCCTTGAAGCATGAGGCTTTATATCCTTTCTTAAACATTTGGGTTGGTTTGTTTAAGTTATTCTAACTCTGGTTTTTCTTATTATTTAAATAAAGCACCCACTTCTCCTTTTAAGCCTACTAAACCTTGTAGCTATGAGATCCACTGACTACATGAAAAAAGTGTTTCCTGCAGTCCGTTTTAAATGTGCTGCCTTGAAGTTTCATTGAACAAAAAACGCCTTTGTCCTTGGATCATGAGGCAGGGAGAGGAGAAATCCCCGTTACCAAAACCAGAGTCTTAGCTGAGCTTTGAGATGGCTTAATTTTAGATGAAGCAGAACTTCGCTCCAAAGCCACTGAGACTAGAGGTTTTGCAAACCCAGAACCCAGCTTACTTCATCCAAAAGAGTGACATCCTCGTCTCTCAATACAGCCTATTGCAAACACTCCGGTGCAGCGCTCTAACTAGCCAGCAGGGGGCGCCCTACTATTGACAGATCACCTGGCAGGTTTATTAGCATCCTCAGCACCACAATGGTAATCCTGGCTCAGTGGCGGGCCTGGAAAGTAAGCGTCCCACCCGAGCCTGCACTCATCCCGCAGCAGCGGCTCGGGCAGCCGGTGTCCCGGGGAGCTGGGCCCAGCGCTCGGCTCCGCGTATGGCAACCCGGTGGACAGGATCAGTGCACCGCTTGGGCTTGGCAGTGCTGTCACCCGGTGCTCTAGGTGGTGACGCCCGCAGCGGGGAGCCGGGTCCAGCCCCGCAGGATCACAGGAACCGCTGCTGCGGGGTGAGTCACGGACACAGAAAAAAGCCACGGACAAAACGGGAAAAGTCACAGGGGTTTTCCCCAGCCACCGCGTGTATGTTTTGTATCAGATTTCTCTGTAAATGCAACAGCCACCTGTTTCGTGCAGGCATGGCAAGGGGAAGACGTTTTGGGCTGGAAAGTTCCGAAGGAAGTGGCCAGTCTTGCTATTGACAGCAGAGCAGAGGGTTAGAGGAAGGCGTCTGATGGGCTGGATTAGGGCCGGAGTTGGAGGTTGTTGACCCAGCCTGAACGTTTGGATTAGCCAGGGTCACCCGCTCCGGTGGGCTGCCTGGCAAGCTAAGTGTTCTGCCACTTCTGGCAGATCTCATGAGAACAGCTGATCTCGGTCAATTTCCCCACCATCCAAGGGCAGAGCCCACACCAAAATTGGGGGGCAAACAACAAAAAGGGCTTCCTTGCAATTCAGATCAGAACCAAAAAGGGTGAAGAGTGTTGATACTAGGAGATCAAATCCAATGGCCCGACACTCCTGACGTTTCTGGGGTTCGGCTTAGAGGTTCCAGCCCATCTCTGCACCCACATAGAAGCTTTTCCAGTGCTCTGCGCTAATCAGAAGTCATGGGCCTGGGGCAGGAATACAGGAATTCACCAGACTGCAGCAGACAGGCAGTCGACTCCATCGAGTCCAGGGTCCGGACAGCGCCAGCACTAGACGGAAGGTGTAAAAACCCCGCCCTATCGGATGTAGGATAATCTGCTCCCCGCATCAAGTCCCATCCAGGCCTCTAATTGTTAGAGAGCGGTTTAAATCCCAGCACCTGAGGTTGAATAACCCTTCCAGAATAGTCGTTAGCTGTAATTATGATCACTCTGGATATTCCTGCTCCCCACGTAAAGGTGTCCAATCCCTTTTTGAAACTTACTAAATTCCTGGTTTCAACCACTTCCTGTGGCCAGGAGTTCCAAAGGGTGACGTTCTCTGGCCTTTTATGTACATCAGGCTAGAGGACAATGCTCCCTTCTGGCCTTTAGATCTATTAAAGAAACTTGAACCATTGCAATTCATAGAGTTGAAGGCCAGAAGGGGCTATTCTGTTATCTCCTCCTGACCTCATGCACCTTCCAGAAAGGCAGCCGGCCAGGATTTGAAAATCAAGGGATGGGGAATCCACCGTTTCCTTGGGGAGGTTGGTCCAATGGTTTATCACCCAACCATTAAAGCATCATGCCTGATTTCTAACTTGAAGTTGTCTGGCTTTAAACTTATAATCACAGACACGTAGGGCTGGCAGGGACCTCAAAAGGTCAAGTAGTCCATCCCCTGCCACACTGAGGCAGGACCATTTATACCTAGACAGGCTTTTGTGTCCTTAGAAACACCCCGTGTTTGGTTCTCATTCTGCCTTTCTCAACTAGCGTAACGAGAATGACGCGCCAAGATCAGACAGACAGAGGCACTTACTTGGATTCTGGATCTTCTCTTGTGTTCCGTTTCGGAAGATACTTTTTCACCAGATTCCTGCAAATGGGAAAGAAAAAAAAAAAACCACAGTAGAGTGGCGGTTTCCTGGGAAACAAAGGCAGGGGGGGTTCCCTGCGTAGGGAAGATTGCATGACAGTTACCAGCCACAGAGAGGCCATCAGGCTAGAAGGCCCCTCCCTCCAAGTCCCAGCAACAGAAATCTACCTGCCCCACCCTGAGGACGATGGAAAAGCTGCAGACTTTTTGTGCCCCAGACTGTTTGTGAGCTAATCCAGGCCAGAAATGCGAGGGGCAGCTGAGGTAGGGGGAGAGGAAGTGACTTGTCCAAGATCACCGGCAAAGCTGGGAACAGAATCAGCTCTGAGGAGTCTCAGTCCAGCATCTGATTCACTGAACCCGGCTGGAAGTATGTTGTAAAGTCGTTGGAATCTGGTCTGGTTGTACTTATCTGGTACCATAACGTTTGAGTGCCCCTCAAACTTTAATATACTTCTCCACACAGCCCATCAGGTAGGGCTGTTATCCCCATGTCACAGATGGGGAAACTGAGGCAATGAGAGAGAAAGACAGTGAGAAAGAAAGAAAGACAGACTCGATCATTTCCATATAGTAAACCAGTGGAAGAGTTGAAAAGAACCCAGGAGTCCTGATTTCCAGGTCCTCTCTGCTTAACCACTGCACCTCACTCCCAGAGCTGGGAACAGAACCCAGGAGTGTCGTCTACTAGCCAGAGCAGGGCACAAGAAGTCAGGACTCCTGGGTTCTCACCCCGGCTCTTGGAGGGGAGTGGTATCTAGTGGTTTGAGTAGGTGGGGCGGGGGGGAGTCAGGACTCCTGGGTCCTACTCCCAGCTCAGAAGAGAAGATTCTTTACTTCCAATTTCCCCTCTGCTGTAGCACTAAACCAGGATTTAAACCCAGGAGTCCTGACACCCAATCTCCCACTGCTCCAGCCATTAGACCCCACAGCGAAGAAGAAAACCCAGATCTCCCCCGGGACAGTGGAAGAAAAGAGGGCATAATGAGAATGGAAAAAAAAAAAACCTTTTCTAACCACAGCAGGGACGGGACGGTGCTTTTTGGTGGGATTTCACTCCAAGGCACAATGTGAGCTGCCTCTGAAAAAGCTGGGCAAAAAGAGAAGAGAAACCAAAAAACTCCTCTGCTAGGAGCTTGGAGACCCCCCCACCCCCTCAGAGCTGAGGGACAGACAGGCAGCCTAAGTTGAAATGGGCTCAAGGAGAGAGAAGCTCCCCGTAATGTGGTTTTCAAGAAAAGTGCTGGGTTCGGACTTCTCTGCCACATGCCTGCTCTTCCTGTCAGCTACCCCGGGGCTGAGCCAGCCTGGAGGGGGCTCTTCCTTCCTCCCGCTAAATATAGGCCAGTGGCTTCCGATCGGCCTGTGGCAGAGATCGGCTTAGCAGAAAGGCTAGTCTGGCCTGGCACTTGCCCGCAGCGTGAACGGAGGCTGCTGCCCCTTAAAAGGGACAGGACGAGGTGGCTGCCTTCGCCACCACGTTCGCTTCTGCTCTGGGGGGGGGGCTGCTGCAGAGGAATCCCCATCCCACCCCAAAGGGAAAAGGAGCTCCCAAGCCTGGAGCATGGCGGGATCCACACCGTGGGGGGAGCCAGGATTCACAGCCGCCACCGCAGCCTTGGAGAGCACCAGGGGCCGCGCGCCAAGATTCACATGCAGCCTAGAGAGCGACCAGGATCCATGCCCCGGTGCCAGGATCCACACCCACGGCCTCCCTGGGCACTGGCAGGACCCATAGCGCAGGGAGGCTGGGCCAAGCCTCAAGGGCCGTGCGCTGTTTAGCCCCACTCCTCAGAGAGGCCAGAAGAGGCATTTCCTTCCCCACCAGCCACGCTCCTGTGATCCGAGAGCCAGGATGCCCAGTGCCTCGGACCCCTCCTGGAAGGGCTTCCCCAGGCGCACATGGAGAGGAAGCATGGCCGATTGGGTAAAGCACTGAGCTGGGAGTCAGGACACCTGGGTTCTATTCCTAGCTCTGCTGTGACCTTGGTCTGACTTCCCTGCTCTGTGCCTCGGTTTCCCTTCAACCCCTAGTCTGTTTAGACTGCGAGCTCTTCAGGGCAGGGACTCTCTGATCCGCCCCTGATCTCGGCTGGGGCCTCAGGTGCTGTCTAGGATGCACCCAAACTGCACTCTCCACTCTTGGCTGCGGATGGGCTGCTCTCCTGACACTGCTTTCCGTGGGGACAGGCTCGGCGCTAAGGGAGAGGGGCTCAAAGGGGACTTCGGAAGGGGCTGGAGACGGGGAAGAGCACAGCATCAATGGGAGGTGAGGGTCTGAGAAGCAGGAGGTGGGGGTGAGGTTTTAAAGGGACAGCCCCCCCCCCTTTCCACCCACCCATCGGGCCCAAGCCTCTTGATCAATAATAAAGCACATTTCACCCACAAGTCTTCAAGCACTTCACAACCCTCGCTTTAGAGATGGGGAAACTGAGGCACAAGAGGCAGCAGTGACTTGACCCAGGACACCCAGCTCTGGCTGCAGGCAGAAACGGAGGCCCAAGCCCCAGCACGTCCATTCCCAGATACACACAGCTAGCACAGAACCAAGCAGCGTTTATTACAGTCGCAGCTACAGGGCCCCAGCTGAGATCGGGGTCCGCCTTGTGCTGGGTCCTGCCTAGACAAGACAGTGTGGCAGAGGGGAAACTGAGGCAGGGAGTGGGGACACAGAACAGGGGAGGGGCAGAGTTCAGAATAGAACCCAGGTCTCCCAACCTAAGGCTCTACCCACTAGGTGACGCTGCCTCTGCTGGTTGGTTGGTTCAGGACAGACTTAAATGGCACGACCCTCTCTGCCTCCAACAGAGAAGTTCCTAGCCATGGCAGGAAACTCCCCGCCTCTCTTACATGATGCGGCCTTCCTAGAAACCAGAGCCACAGAGAGCCAGGCAGCCCACGGTTTCGCTTGCAAGTTCGGGCACAGCCCCTCCCAAGAGCTGGGAGTTTCTTTCCTGGTTAGAAAGGAGATGGAGCCTATGAGATGAGAAAAAAAAAACAAAAACAAAAAAAAACCCCCACTGGACACCCAGGAAGCACCTTGCAAATGAATCCACACCATGCTGCTGAGTTGGCAAGACCCAACTCGCTCAATTCACCGCCAGACGGAGCGCGGCAGGGCTGGCCGGGAGCCCACGATACCGCCAGACGCTGCCTCGCCCGGGTTTGTCTGCCACGCTGTAGTCATGATCTGCAGGCGGGGCTTCTCCAGAGCAAAATCTTGTGCCTCTGCCCTGAATTTCCCGTTGGGGGTTGTTGTTTTTTTTAATTCACCTACTGGTGTACGTGGGGGGGGGGGGGGGGGGGGGCTTTTGGGTGTTTTTTTTTTTTTTTTTTTAAACACACACTTCTCGGGTCAGTTTCAAGCTTTTTTCCTGCAGCCACAAGGGCTAGAAATTCACATTTTAAAAGCATCGTGTAAGCAGAGACGCTCGCGTAGACACCTGTCTCTAGGAGCTGACGCTTTCAGAGCCATGCTGTAAGTCGCGAGACTCGCAATCAAGTGACAAGAGTCGGCTGCCCCCTACCTGAATTATGCCTTGTGTGCGTGTCCGCCCCGGCACAGCGCTGCCCCCTGCTGGTGGGGTGGATCAGCACCACCCGGCTCTGCGCCTGCCTATTTAAAGCCCGTTGACCTATCGCATCCCCCTCAATCCAGCCTCATCCGCCGTGGCGTTGCTGCGCCAAGGCCAGCCATAATCGCTGCCGCTTGGCCCCGTTTAGACAGGTGAGCAGCGGACATGGACAGTCGCTCCTCCGCTGCATCGTATGCTGTATTATTGACCGATCGGTGTCCCAACTCAACACTCTCCCGCGGCGATTGGGATCAGAAGTAGCCGCTAACCACGGGCTGCTGAAGGCGACGTAACATGACTAGATCGGTTCAGTGGCTGGACGGGTCTTGCCTGCGAAAGTTTGTTGGTAAGAGACCAAGGACTGGGCCAGGCTGGAGAAAGACGCTTAGACAGACCCGTCTAGGGCAGGGGGTGAGGTGCACCAGCAGAGGAAGGGGCAGCAAGACGTACATCTAGATCTTCCAGAGGAGCTTTTTTTTAAAGCCAGTGGGACAATGAAACCTTTAAAGGGCCAGTGACCGTTTCAAAGCACTGTTCTCTAGGCCAGATGGGAGACCCCCGAACAGCCACCTAGCGCTCGCATAGGAGGACCCAAGCCTGAAAGTGACACATCAGAGGGAAAAAGAACGAGGAGTACTTGTGGCACCTTAGAGACTAACAAATTTATTAGGGTATAAGTTTCCGTGGGCTAGAACCCACTTCATCAGATGCATAGAGTGGAACATACAGTAGGAAGATTATATACTCTTCCTACTGCATGTATGTATATATATACACACGTACACCCACACACACACGTATACACACACACACACACGTATACACACCATGAAAAGATGGAGGTTGCCATACCAACTCTAAGAGACTGATCAATTAAGGTGAGCTAGTATCAGCAGGAGAAAAAAAATAAATTGTAGTGATAAGAAGGCTGGCCCGTTTCAAACAGAAGGAAAGTGACCGAAGATTCCCCGGTGAAGAAAGCACGAAAATAGGGAACCGGCCAGAGAGCAGTCCTTGAGGTTTGTATAATTAGTCATCCCAGCGCACCACAACCTGGGGGGAGGAAGAGGGAGGGGGGAGGAGGGAAGGGAAGAGTTCATTTTATTTTTAACACTATATGAATTTATTGTCTTGCCAGCATCCCTGCAATAATAGGAGGTGATGTGAGGTTAGGGGAGAGGAGGGGAAGTATGTCCATGTCTACCACTGCTCTCTGCTAGATGGAATCAGAATGACTTGATTCTGTGTCATAGGCCCTGTACTGCTAACAGCGATTTTTCGTGTGAGTGAGTGAGAGAGAGAGAGGGGGGGGGGGGGGCGGGGGAAACGACAAAGGAGCTGGATGGGTGTGGATATTTGGGGTCTATTCCAGCTGCTCTGATCTGTCTAGCTAAGGAATTTATCTAACACCCCTGCCCACACACCCAACACACACATTATGTGATACCCTTCAGGGCAGGACAACGCTATTACCCCCACTTTAGAGGTGGGGAATGGAGGCTGGGAGCAGATACGGGTCAGATTTTACAAGGTATTTAAGTACCCAATTCCCGTTGATTTCAATAGGAATTCGGCATCCTAAATACCTTGAAAAATCTGACCCTAAGTGACTTGCCCACATCCTCACAGGGGTTTGGGGCAGAGCTGGGTATAGAACCCAGGTCGCTTACACCTAAACTGCCGGCCCCCTTCCCACTGAACCACACTGCCACCGAAGGTCCATGCTAGAGCCCTAGCCACTAAACTGTCCTGTCTTCCTCGGGATGAAATGCCCAGCGGCCATGCTGTGCTGCATAGGGGCAGTCGCGCAGCGTACGTGGGCATCAAGGAGCCCCTAACTCAGAGAGGCTCACCCCTGCATCCTCCGAGTCCCCCCTGCATGCTGTTCTGTGCGGCAACAAGTTGTTCTCTTCCACCCCAGAAGCAGCCGCATTTAGCCAGCATCCAACCTTCCTCACATGCTAGAGAGTGAAACGCGTTACCGGGCAGCCAGGGCAAGAAAGCACCTTGCGTTTCCACGCTGGGTCAGCTCAATGGGGCAGGGAGGAATCCCCGAGCAGGGCAGAGGGACTCGGCAGACAGCGGTTAGAGGACAGGGCTGGGACCCAGGTGACCTCGATTCTGTTCTGGGTTCTGCCACTTACCTGCTGGGCAGGTCACTGCCGCTGGCATTGCAGAGGAACGTTAGGTGCTTTCCAGCTAGGCTCCCCTCCACTTGTGGACGTGATTTCTCACGCAGCTTTTGGTTCCCTCCCTTGGAGGTTGCTAGGATCCCTGACCGATATCGCCAGCCTCCCTGCCCTGGGATCTGAACACCTGATTCCTCTTCAATTCTAACAGGAAGGGGGAATCCACACTCCTTCACCAGCTTGGGAGCATTCCCCTGCCATCCTCTGAGCTGTCTAGTCCCCCTTGCCCGGGGGGACCTGGCCTGGCCACTTCCCCCGGCCTTGGTCTTCCCTGAAGAGTTAACGCGAGTGTTGTCCCCAACACGGGTCCTGTCGGCGCACCAACCCCTCCCTCCCGTGCGGCGGGGCTGCTAACTCGAGCCAGCCGGCCCAAGATGGGGCGTAGGCTAAAGCCGGAGCAAGCACATCTCATCAGCTGCTAACAAAACCGCCTTGTAGTGGAGACGTGGCCGCAGATGCTGCTAGCCTTCCCACTATCCCCCGCATGAAAGGATAGCCACGTTCTCCCAGGATGCACTGGGAAGGAAGTCACAGACGGGCTCAGCTTAGTGCAGTGCTAAGAATCATGGGACGCGCCCCCAGAAGCCCCAACGAGCACAAAAACTGGGGCAGTGGTGATTACCGAAGAGGTCAGGTCCCTGACAGAGTGATCTGGGCGGCTTGGTAAAATGGATGCAAGCAAACCACGTGTGTTTTAATACAGCTAAATGTAAATGTATACATCTGGGAAACAGAACGCAGGCCATGCTTGCTGGATGGGGGCCTCTTGCCTGGGAAGCAGTGACTCTGGAAAGGATCTGGAGGTCATGGCAGATAATCAGCTGAACATTAGCTCCCATTGTGAAACTGTGGCCAAAAGGGCTAACGCGATCATAGAATATCAGGATTGGAAGAGACCTCAGGAGGTCATCTAGTCCAACCCCCTGCTCAAAGCAGGACCAACCCCAACTAGATCATCCCAGCCAGGGCTTTGTCAAGCCGGGCCTTAAAAACCTCTTAGGATGGAGATTCCACTACCTCCCTAGGTATCCCATTCCAGTGCTTCACCACCCTCCTAGTGAAATAGTGTTGCCTAATATCCAACCTAAACCTCCCCCTCTACAACTTCAGATCACTGCTCCCTGTTCTGTCATCTGGTACCACTGAACAGCAGAGCTCCATCCTCTTTGGAACCCCCGTTCGAGTAGTTGAAGGCTGCTATCAAATCCCCCCTCACTCTTCTCTTCTGCAGACTAAACAAGCCCAGTTCCCTCAGCCTCTCCTCGTAAGTCATGTGCCCCAGCCCCCTGATCATTTTCGTTGCCCTCCGCTGGACTCTCTCCAATTTCTCCACATCCCTTCTGTAGTGGGGGGGCCCAAAACTGGACATAATAGTCCAGATGTGGCCTCACCAGTGCCGAATAGAGGGGAATAATCACTTCCCTCGATCTGCTGGAAATGCTCCTACTAATGCAGCCCAACATGCCGTTAGCCTTTTTGGCAATGAGGGCACACTGCTGACTCATATCCAGCTTCTCATCCTCTGTAATCCCCAGGTCCTTTTCTGCAGAACTGCTGCTTAGTCAATTGGTCCCCAGCCTGTAGCAGTGCATGGGATTCTTCCGTCTTAAGTGAAGGACTCTGCACTTGTCCTCGTTGAACCTCATCAGATTTCTTTTGGCCCAATCCTCCAATTTGTCCAGGTCCCTCTGTATCCTATCCCTACCCTCCAGCGTATCTACCACTCCTCCCAGTTTAGTGTCATCTGCAAACTTGCTGAGGGTGCAGTCCATGCCATCCTCCAGATCATTAATAAAGATGTTGAACAAAACTGGCCCCAGGACTGACCCCTGGGGTACTTCGCTTGATACCAGCTGCCAACTAGACATCGAGCCGTTGATCACTACCCGTTGAGCCTGACAATCTAGCCAGCTTTCAATCCACCTTATAGTCCATTCATCCAGCCCATACATTTTTAACTTGCTGGCAAGAATACTGTGGGAGACCGCATCAAAAGCTTTGCTAAAGTCAGATATATCACATCCACTACTTTCCCCATATCCACAGAGCCAGTTATCTCATCATAGAAGGCAATCAGGTTGGCGAGGCATGACTTGCCCTTGGTGAATCTATGTTGACTGTTCCTGATCACCTTCCTCTCCTCCAAGTGCTTCAAAATGGTTTCCTTGAGGACCTGCTCCGTGATTTTTCCAGGGACTAAGGTGAGGCTGACCGGTCTGTAGTTCCCCGGGTTCTCCTTCTTCCTTTTTTAAAAGATGGGCACTACATTTGCCTTTTTCCAATTGTCCGGGACCTCCCCGATCACTACGGGTTTTCACTATGGGCTGGATGAATGGATGGTAAGGTGGATAGAAAACTGGCTGGATGGTCGTGCTCAACGGGTAGTGATCAATGGCTCCATGTCTACTTGGCAGCCGGCATCAAGTGGAGTGCCCCAAGGGTCGGTGCTGGGGCCGGTTTTGTTCAATATCTTCATCAACAACCTGGAGGATGGTGTGGACTGCACCCTTAGCAAGTTTGCAGATAACCACTCTTCCCAGTTTAGTGTCGATACGCTGGAGGGTAGGGACAGGATACAGAGGGACCTAGACAAATTAGAGGATTGGGCCAAAAGAAATCTGATGAGGTTCAACAAGGACAAGTGCAGAGTCCTGCACTTAGGATGGAAGAATCCCATGCACTGCTACAGACTAGGGACCAAATGGCTGGGCAGCAGTTCTGCAGAAAAGGACCTAGGGGTTACAGTGGACGAAAAGCTGAATATGAGTCAACAGTGTGCCCTTGTTGCCAAGAAGGCTAACGGCATTTTGGGCTGTATAAGTAGGGGCATTTCCAGCAGATCGAGGGACGTGATTATTCCCCTCTATTCGGCTCTGGTGAGGCCTCATTTGAAGTACTGTGTCCAGTTTTGGGCCCCACACTACAAGAAGGATGTGGATAAATTGGAAAGAGTCCAACGGAGGGCAACAAAAATGATTAGGGGGCTGGAGCACATGACTTATGAGGAGAGGCTGAGGGAACTGAGATTGTTTAGCCTGCAGAAGAGAAGAGTGAGGGGGGATTTGATAGCTGCTTTCAACTACCTAAAAGGGGGTTCCAAAGAGGATGGATCTAGACTGTTCTCAGTGGTAGAAGATGACAGAACAAGGAGTAATGGTCTCAAGTTGCAGAGGGGGAGGTTTAGGTTGGATATTAGGAAAAACTTTTTCACTAGTAGGGTGGTGAAGCACTGGAATGGGTTACCTAGGGAGGTGGTGGAATCTCCTTCCTTAGAGGTTTTTAAGGTCAGGCTTGACAAAGCCCTGGCTGGGATGATCTAGTTGGGGTTGGTCCTGCTTTGAGCAGGGGGTTGGACTAGATGACCTCCTGAGGTCCCTTCCAACCCTGAGATTCTATGATTCTATGATTCAAAGATAATGGCCAGTGGCTCTGCAATCACATCAGCCAACTCCCTCAGCACCCTTGGATGCATTAGATCTGGACCCATGGACTTCTGCATGTCCAGCTTTTCTAAATAGTCCTTAACCTGTTCTTTTACCACTGAGGGCTGCTCATCTCCTCCCCATATGGTGTTGCCCAGGACAGCAGTGGGATGTGTAAACAGGGGAATCTCGAGTAGGGGCAGAGAGGTTATTTTACCTCTGTATCTAGCACTGGAGCGACCGCTGCTGGAATCCTGTGTCCAGTTCTGGTGGCCACAACTCCAGAAGGTTGGTGGTAAGTCAGAGAGAGGTCAAAGAGGAGCCACGAGAATGATAAAGGGTTAGAAAACCTGCCTGAGAGTGAGAGACTCAAGGAACTCAAACTTCTTTGCGTAACGAAGAGAAGGTTAAGGGGTGACTTGATCACAGTCTATATGTACCTACACGGGGGACAAATATTTTATAAGGGGCTCTTCAAATCTAGCAGTGAAAGGTCTAACACGACTGGGAGCCGAAGCTAGACCAATTCAGACTGGAAATAAGGTGCACGTTTTTTAACAGTGAGAGTAACTGAACACTGGAACAACCTGCCAAGGGTCATGGTGGATTCTCCATCACAGAGTTTTTAAATCACGGTTAGATCAGGATGGGTAAGGAATGGTGTCCTTAGCCTCTGTTTGTCAGAGCGGGGTGATGGATGGCAGGAGAGAGATCACTTGATCATTACCTGTTGGGTCCACTCACTCCAGGTCACCTGGCATTGGCCACTGTTGGTGGACAGGATACTAGGCTGGATGGACCTATGGTGTGACCCAGTACGGCCATTCTTATGTTCTTTTTCTCTAGCTCTGCTCTAGGAATTATTTTGGCGCAGTTCTCCAGGAGGTCAGACTAGATGATCACAATGGCTCCATCTGGCCTGGGAATCTATAAATGTGGGCAGGAGGTAGGGGGGGCAACTCACCCTGCCACTGCCCATGCAATGCACCCGTTTCTCCTGGTGCCCATCACCAGGGTATCTGGGAGGCAGCGAGCACACACACACACACACACACACACGTGTCTGCTCTGTAGCTAGGCAGAAGACTGTCTCCAGGGCAATCCAAAGCTGGATTCATAAACTACTCCCCCCAGCCAAGGGCCAGGGCACAAAGCGAGGAGTCATTGGCAAAATCCGGCCAACAACCCGAGGAGTCGCTCTCAAAGCTCCGCCCCCTCTGCTCATCCCTATTCCAGGCTGGAAGCTGCCTCGCTGGGAGAGCAGCAGCTTTTGCGGGGGCAGGGAGGTTGAAAATTAACTAGGAAACATTGAGTGGCACCTAGTTAACCCTTTGCTCCCTGCTAGGCCATGCCAAGCAGGGATCTTGGAGCACAATGCAGATAATATGGCAGGCGTGATGCATGGGAGTGGTGGTGGGGGGGAGGAGGCATGCAGGGTCACGTGCCTGCTCCCCCCATTTGCTTTTTGGCTTGTACTGAGCATGCTCAGTAACACTGCTGAAGCCAGGTGCCCTCACTTTGCCCCCCACACTACCGGCAGGTATGAGTGGTCTCTGCCACAAGGCATGGACAGGTGAGGGAGCGGGGAGACACAAGGGAAGGACAGAGGTGTGGGTGGAGCGTGGGATCGGGCCACCCTGCCAGCCAATGCTCTGCACGACTTTGAGGCAAAGGCGGTAGAAGGGATTTGCCCAGTTTCCATTTCACAGATGGGGAAATGGAGGCACAGAGGGTATGTCTACACTGCAGCGAACCCCCATGGCAGGCGACTCGGGCTCAGGCCGTGGGGCTGTAAGATTGCAATACAGAGGTTTAGGCTCAGGCACCCGCGTTACACAGCTCGGGCTCACATCTACACTGAAAATGTTTAGCCCCCGCACCTCGAGTCAGCTGACATGGGCCTACCGTGGGTGTTTTAGTGCAGTGTCGACAAACCCAGAGAGAGGAAATTGTTTGCTCCAAAGGTACCGAGGGAGGAGCTGAAGAGAAAGAACCCAGGAGTCCTGGAACCTGGCTCCATCCTCTAACCAGTAGACTCCCCTTCTCTCCCACAGCTGGGAACAGAACCCACAATTCCCGGGACCCAGCTCTAACCACGAGACGCCATCCCCCTCCAAATGAAGGGAATGAGACCCAGGAATCCTGCCTGGCCCCAGTTCTGGGAGGGAATGGGCCTAGAACCCAGGCACCCTGACCACTAGGCCCTTGTGCCTTAAGCAGCCGTTCTGGCCTTTGTCCCCTGCCCTCCTACCTCAGCTGCTTGGCGTAGGCCTGCTCGATCTCCGTCCGCTCCTTCACGAACTTCACGTACTTCTCCATCAGATCCAGCCCCCACTGGGTGTGACGCTCTATGTCATCAAACTGGTCCTGGGGGGGGGGGGGGGGGGGGGGGGAGAGAAAAGAGGGGGGGGGGGGTCACCGGCACAGCTGGAAATAATACAGCGTCCTTCCTATGCCCAACCGCCCACTCTGCTGACACCCCCCACAGCCCTGGGCTCAAACCCCAGTGTTCCCCACCCCTCCCCTCGCAGAACCCCAGGTTCAATCCCCAGCTGTGCCCACCCGCCCCCCTTCCGCCCCAAACACGGGTCTCGATCTCCTGTTGTCGCACGAACGCCCCCAAGCCCATGTCCACTAATCTCAGACCACCCCCCACCTCCTCAATAGTCACTCACCCCCTATGGGCTCTCTTGATCCTGCAAGCAAGCCCCCTACAGACTGGGCACCAGGAACACACAATGGTATGAGTCCCTAGTGCTCCCCCCATACATCCCCCCCCACTCCCACCCCTCTCCACATCCCTGCCCCGAATTCCAGCCCCCTGCCATATCCCCACATCTTCTCCCCCAGATCCCCATGCTCCCCCAGATCACCAGCTTGGACCCCCAACGCCCCCTCCTTCCAGATCTCCACTGATCCCAGCTCCCCTACATCCCCACACCTTCTCCCCCAGATCCCCAGCCTGGACCCCCCAACACCCCCTCCTCCCAGATCCCCACTGATCCCAGCTCCCCTACATCCCCACACCCTCTCCTCCCAGATCCCCACTGATCCCAGCTCCCCTACATCCCCACACCTTCCCCTCCAGATCCTCATCATCCCTAACCCCCAAGGCCCCCCTGCTGGGGTTCCCAATCCCGATCCCTGCCCTCCCTGATCCCCACCCCACACTCAGAGGCTGGGAAAGGAGCCCAAGTGCAGCAGCTCGCCTTCTGCAGGCAGCGGAAGACGTGCCTGCATTCCCGTGGCCCCCCCACAAGCTCCCCCGCTGGCCGGCAGCCAGGCCCATTCAGAGCTTAGAGGAGAAAGACGCCAAGGCAGGGGGTGGGGGTGTTTATAAACCCAGCCACACAATGCAGCCTTGTTTACAAGAGCCGCTTTTGCCAGGGATCAGGCAGGTTTCACATGGAGACCAGATTCCCCGGCCCAACGGCTCTTCTGGGCAAGGGGGAATCCCTGGCACCGGACCTGTGCCCTTCCCACCCCGATGCCAGAGCCGCCCACCAACCGGCTGCAGCCCAGTCAAAATGCATCCTTACCCCTGCCTGGCCTCCAGACCCTGCCACGATGCCAGTCGCCCACCCCCAGCCTTCTCTGTCCCTTCTCCATGCAACCTTGGCACCATGGGCATAACCTTCCACCGCCGCAGGTCCTGCAGTTGGCACAGCCTCTCAGGCATGGTCTGCAATGGGATTTTAGCCACTGGGGCCCCTGTGCAAATGGGTACACCCCCTCCCTGCCCACCTCAACCTGGTGCAAAAGGCTGCACTGTCGCTAACCCGGATTTCAAAATCCCAGCGCAGGCAAGGACCCGGTTTCGGCCTTAGCTGAAACAGAGTTATATTTGTAGTAAGGTATTAAAGTCAACTCAACCCAGACACCCAGTAGTATGAAAAGGACAAAACCCTCATGCTCCAGAGCCAGGGGTCAGGAGGAAAACGTCCCCATGGGGGAAAACCTGTCTCTAACTGCCACCCACAGAGTTTCTTGCACCGTCCTCTGAAGCACTGGATGCTGGCCCCCGTCAGAGATGGGATGCTGGACTAGACGGGCTCCCTGCTCTGATCCGGTACGGCAATTCATACAAAGACACATTCCCTGGCCTACGCCTCTTCATGTCTCTCTCCACTGCTCTGTGTACGATGGTAGTGCCTCGAGGCTCAAACCAAGCCCCGTTGAGCCAGGTGATGCAGAGACAGTCCCTGCCCTGAAGACACAGGCAGAAGGAGAACTGCCGGAGTTGCGCATTAACTATTATAAAAGGAGTATTGGGAAGGATATAAAACCTCAGGCTTAAAGCAATCTCGGTTAGGAATTAGCACAAGACCTTCACAGGAGCCTGAATTAGGAGACCCAGGGGTGTCAGCTCACATTACACACTCTATCTAGAGTCACACATTTTAAGGCCAGAAAGAACCACGATGATCTAACCCCCTGTGTAGCACAGACCAGGATGAAGTAGACCCAGAAAGGGTAGGTAAGGAACACAGCATCTGGGGCACGATTTTCAGAAACAATTCGGGATTTGGGTCCCAGCTAGGGCCCACCTTAACGCCGCGTTGGCTCGGGCGCAGTTCTGGGCTCCCCGATCCTCGGAGGGTAGGTGCTCAGAATTTTGACCCACGTCTCTTTAAGGAGCCTCAGATCAGGCACAGAAATGAGACTTGGTGGCTTCTCCAATCACTCGAAGCCTTTTACAAAGAGAAACCCGGGCTTGATTTAAAGGTCCGCTCTAGCTCAACCACCAGACATGGGCTGGAGGCAGGATTCTCTGGGTTATAAAGGAGGTCAGGTTCAGCCAGTGTTTCTCACTCCTTTCAGCTCGGCAGCTCCTTATTCAACGTCAAACATCTTCACGGCCAAGGTCCCTGCTGGGTCCTTGGCATAAAACCAGCCTCGGAGGCGCAGCTCACCACACATTGTGCTTTTGGGCTGCCGAAGCCACCCCACGAGGGTGGGTGCCTCGCTCCCTCACAGTGGCCAGCACTGGGACCCCGGCAGAACAGAGTCAGCTCCCTCCCCCATGGAGAAGAGCACACATACCCTGCTGTGCCGGACATCTCTCCCCTACTCCCATCATTATACAAATAAAGAGACCAGACCGGGACTCAGGAGACCTTCGTTCCCAGTTCGGTCACACACGCCACGTGTCATCAAGAACCTCTCTGTCTATTTCGTTATTATGGGCATTACTGTAGCGTCTCGAAGCTCCAGTCACGGACCAGAACCCCACTGTGCCAGGCGCTGCACAAACAGAATAAAAAAAAGATGGCCCCTGCCCCAAAGGTCTTACAATCCAAGTAGAAAACAAAAGCGGACAGCTGGATATGGACAGACATACTTGTCCCTCCTTAGCACAAGGACACAGACAGTATTGGTCAGCCTGTGGTAGGTAGGGTGTGGGTGTGTAACTAACAAATAACACAGAAAGATTTTATTCAAAATAGTAGATGCGAGATTCCAAGCAAAAATAAAGGTGGAGGAAGGAGGTTTAAAACCCGGCCCGTCAGTGAGGAGAGCTCAAACAGGTAGGAGCAGGTAGGAAAAGGAAAAGTCATGACATTGACTAGAAATAAAGCGAAACGGACTCATTTTAGGCCCGGATCTCTCTCAGGAAGATTTGCTCTGCTGCAGCTAGATCGATAGGGGCTACGGGAATGCAAACCAAGAGGGTATTTAGAGAAAGAACAACGCCACTTTTTAAACCCACATCCTATATTTGGAGGCTGTCTCTGGCAGACTAAATCCAATCCACCTTGCATAAAGGAGAAAGATCCGTACTGAGGGATATTTGAAATACTTTGCAAGGCACTTAATGAGCTCCTTCCATCAAAGGCTCTCTAAGCCCCCTGGAAACTTTGCAGTAAGCGTCCCAATAATTTGTTAAGTAGGGAGATATTCATGTGTAAGATTGAGGGTGGGGGGGTGACCCAGAAGGAGGAAGTGAACTTGCCTGAGGGGAAATTCTGATGCCTATTATACAGGAGGTCAGACTAGATGATCACAATGTTCCCTTCTGACCTTGGGAGTCTATAAATCTACAGTTAGTGAGGGCCCACAGGGCTGAAGTGGCAAAGCTGGGGGCTGGGGCGGAAAGAACCCAGGAGTCCTGCAGTTTCACCCCAAACTCATCCTTCTCCCCGTCCCCAGTCAAATGAGGATTAATGACATTTTATGCCTGCACTCTTTGAAGCTTAAATAATGGACCAGTCTCCCTAGCTGCGTTGTCAGAGAGGAAGGCTGGCACAGTGGTTAAGGCACTAGTCTAGATCTCAGCAGATCCAGGTGGAAGACCCTGTTCTTCCACAGAGACCTTGGGAGAGTCACTTAGCTTCTCTGTGCTTCATGTCCCTAAAAAGGAGATACCCGCAAGGCAGCACCGCACTAATGGGAGGATAAATAGACATTGTGAGGAGCCCAGCTGCTAGCGATGCTGGGGGCCAGAGACGTGCCACAGATGGTTCAGTTCGCAGAGTCCTGACAGGTTGGGACCAGAACAGTCAATTCCCAGGGTCAGGGCATCTCTTCACTAGAAAACAAGGCAGCAACAGAACACGACCTCGGAGTCACCTTAACGAGCACAATGTTCAACTGCTACTTTGCAGATCGGGTAGCCTGGGGCGAGCCGGGTTTAACATCCCATCAGCTGGTCGGGATGGAATAAGAGCTCACCCCAGCCAGCTGACGCGATGTTCAACCCAGCGTGCGCCCGGCCACACAGGAGTGTTTTAATGTCATGCTAGTTAACATGACTCTTCGAGGTTACATTCCAACACTGCCTGGGGAACCCATACGGACACGCTCCACTGCGCTGTTCAGAGCAGGGGAAAAGGGGACTCGTGTGGCTTAAAGAATTTAAGGCCCCCATAAAAAGAAACTTCAGTGATCTAATCACCTCTGTAACCTCCTCTCCCCCCAAATGCAACAAGGAGAGCAGAGCCAGCGGCAGAGGGGAAGGCAGGACTGCCTGTGACAGAACGGGGTGTGGCTTTAAGGGCCTCACTTCGCATAGCTCACAGCAGGCTGGGAATGGTTCGGATAACGGACACCACGCCTGTCACCGGAGGATCTCAAATGCTTTGCAGAACATTCAGCAGCATCCCTGGGAGGGATTTTAAAACGTTTTTAGAAGTGGGGAAACTGAGGCACGGAAGGGCCTGTCACGGGATCGTATAGTGAGTTACTGGCAGAGATAGGAATAGGACCCCGGAGTCCTGACTTTTCACTAGACTCCACCCCATGCTCTAGCCACTGGACTCCTATCCCTAGCTCTGGGGAGGGAGTGAACCCAAGAGTCCCGACTCCCAGCCTGCCTTGCATTAGTCATTCGACCCCACCCCATCTCTGGTGGTAACCATTATGCAGCGACACTGAGGGGCGCAATCTGTTACAAACAGCTAGCAGCGAAGAGGGAGTATTCCCAATCAGAATTACAGGGGAAGTCGAAGTTGCAGATTTTCCCAAGATAAAGTCATTATATTAGGGCTCGTCTACACGGGCAACGTTAAAGCACTGCCGCAGCAGGGCTAGAACGTGGCTGGTGTGGTCGCGGCGGAGCGCTGGGGGAGAGCTCTCCCAGCGCGCTAAAAAACCCACCTCCACGAGGGGCACGGCTCCCAGCGCTCGGCCACTGTCTACACTGGCGCTTTACAGCGCTGAAACTTGCTGCACTCGGGGGGCGGGGGGGGGGGGTGTTTTTTCAGACCCCTGAGCGAGAAAGTTGCAGCGCTGTGAAGCGCCAGTGTAGACAAGCCCCGAGTTTCTCCTGTAGTGAGCACAATTTTTTATTTTTTTTTTAAACATTTGACACAGGATTGTCAGAACCCAGGAGTCCCAGACCCCCAGCCCCTCCGCTGCTCTAACCACTAGACTCTACTCCCCTCCCAGAGCCAGGTAGAGAACCCAGGAGTCCTGGCTCCCAGCCACACCTTGATCTCACTCCCCGCTTTCTGAATACAATCCAGGTATCAACTCCTCATCTTCACTGCTCTACTCATCGGAGCACACTCCCCCCTCCCCAAACTGGGAATAGAACCCAGGAGTCCCAGACCCCCACACCGCCTTCTAGTAGGCTGTCCTTCCCGAAGGAATCAGCCAGGCACCCCTCCCCCTTCCCCAGTGACGGCTAGCCCCCTTTTGAGTGGAGTTGGCCTGTTTGCCATCGGATTGAGGCCTCGACACCGGGGCCCTGAAGGGCTCAGCACCACTCACAGGCTTCCCGGCCGGCGCCAGGCGTGACTCACCAGCTCCCCTGCATTCCTGCCATGCGCATGGCAGTTGATTGCAATTAGATACCAAAGAGCTACATGCCAGGTTAGATCAGCCTGGGGGTGGAGGCACCGGAGTGTGAAGGGGACGGCAGCTCTGTATCACCCGGCATAAAACCCCACAGGACCCTGGTTCTCAGTTACCTTGACCTTAATGGACCGTCTCTCTGCACCATAAAAGGGCCTTAGTTAAGGCAGCAAATCTTCCCCATACAAGGGGCACCTCCAGCAGTGCGGAGCTGGCCCTGGGCTCATCAGTCAGCACGCTATGTACTGGGCATAGCATGGCGCCCATTCTCTGCTCCCACTGGCCGTGGCCTTTGCTCCAGGTCCCATCCATATAGGGGGAGCACATGTCCCGATTTTATAGGGACAGTCCCGATAGTTGGGGCTTTTTCTTACATTGGCACCTACTACCCCCCAACCCCTGTCCTGATTCGTCACCCTACAATCACACCAGCACAAGCGATTACATTTCAGGCTGGGGCTGGCAGAGCAGCTAGGAGAGATAGCTCAGTGGTTTGAGCATTGGCCTGCTAAACCCAGGGTGGTGAGTTCAATCCTTGAGGGGGCCATTTGGGGATCTGGGGCAAAAATTGGGGATTGGTCCTGCTTTGAGCAGGGGGTTGGACTAGATGACCTCCTAAGGTCCCTTCCAACGTTGATAGTCTAAGGGTATGTCTATACTTACCCGTCGCGTCGGAGGCGTGGGATCGATGTTCTGGGTTCGATTTATCGCGTCTTGTCAAGACGCGATAAATCGAACCAGGAAGTGCTCCCTCGTCGACGCTGGTAATCCAGCTCGACGAGTGGAGCAGGCGGAGTCGACAGGGGAGCCTGCGCGCCGCGTCTGGACCACAGGTAAATTCGAACTAAGGTACTTTGACTTCAGCTACGTTATTAACGTAGCTGAGTTGCGTATCTTAGTTCGACAGGGGGGGTTAGTGTAGACCTAGCCTATGATTCAACTTCCTGGTGTTACGCAGGGTCATGAAAGAGTCTAAAAAACTCAGATTTCAAGGCCACCCTCCTCGAGTCTGAGCTAGTACAAACACAGGCCACACGACTTGCCTGGATTCCCTCCTCTCTGAATTAAAGCCAATCTTTTAGCAAAGCAACCAATCTTGATTTAAAACTGATCAGCGATGGAGAATTCACCACAGCTGTTGGCAAGCTGTTGGCAAGTTGGCAAATAGTTAATTACGCTCATTGATGAAAGTAGACAAAAGTTTACAACATATTTCTACCGTGAATTTGTCCAGCTTCAACTTCCAGCCATTGGATCACGTTAGACCTTTCCCTGCTAGACTGAGGAGCCCTCTATGATCAAGTTTCTGTTCCCCACGTAGGTACTTATAGATCAAGTCACCCCTTAACCTTCTTTGTTAATCTAAATAAATGGAGTTCCCCCCCCAGTCCCTATTTGCCAATCCTTTAATCATTCTCATGACTCTTCTCTGACCCCTCTCCAATTTCTCGACATCCGTCTTGAATTGTGGGCACCAGAACTGGACACAGTATTTCAGCAGCAGTAGTCCCACTGCCAAATTCAGAGGTAGTATAACCCCTCCGCTCCAGATTCCCGTTTACACTTCCTGGGATTGCATTAGCCCTTTTGGCCACAGCACCACACTGGCCGCTCAGGATCAGCTGATTATCCACCATAACCCGCTAAACTTTTTCAGGTTTAAGTGTAGTAGCCGTGTTAGTCTGTGTCAGCAAAACGAAAATAAGAAAGAAAAACTTGTAGCACCTTAGAGACTAACAAATTTATTTCAGCATAAGCTTTCGTGGGTTAGTACCCACTTCATCGGATGCATGGAATGAAACACACTGCAGACAGACATTTATACAGTCAGAGAAACATGATAAGGTCCAGGTGTATAGACCAATCTTAAGAGGCTAATTAGTTGAGAGGAAACATAACAGCAGGGGAAGAAAAAACTTTTGAAGTGATAAACAAGATGGTCACACAGGTGTGAATGAGGATCGTTAACTTAAGGGAAATAGATTCAATTAACATAATGGCCGAGCCATTCCAAATCTCGATTTAATCCGGAGGCAATCCAATCTAGTTTGCATATCAATTCGAGTTCAATAGTTTCTCTTTGAAGTCTGCTTTTTCAGTCACTGCTTCTCAGGAGTCCCGCACCCTACAAGTATGGCCGACATCTTCTATTCCTAGTTCGTGTCTCATCACATTAGTCTGACAGACCTATTTTCCATAAACTCATGTTGATTAGCATTAGTTACCCATCTTTAATTCTTTATTAACTGAGTCCCACATCAGCCGTTCCATTATTTTGCCTGGGATCGACACCAGGCTGACAGACCTATATTTTATCCAAGTCATCCTGTTTACCCTTTTAAAATATTCTTCAAATGGACCCTCTCTTCCAGTCTGATAGCTCTTCCACATTGTTCAAAGACTTGCGGGGGGGGAGAGAGAGAAACAATGCTAATGGTTCAATTTGCTTCTTGCCCTGCTCTTTTATAACTCTTGGATGCAACAATACTCAAGGAAGGTTGACTTTGCACAGAATCTAATGCAACAGGGTTCTGGTCCACACCTGGGGCTTCTAGCACTACTTGTACCCATGGCTCTTCCAGGGCACCTTCCATCCATAACCTCAAAGCACTTTACAAAAGGTGGCACATCATCCTCCCTTCCTCCCATTTCACAGATGGGGAAACCGAGGGACAGACACACAAGCCCAAGGTCTCACACAGAGAGCAGAGCCGGGAATAGAACCCAAGTCACCTGCCTCCCAGACTGGTGCCCAATCTGCAGACAAGACCTAGAAGTTTAGCCCAGCGTTCCACGTAACGCAGGGCCTGATCCCAGCTCTATTAGCACAGGAGGGTGGAGAATGATGTCAGAGTGCCCGGACTGCCCTCCCCCACCCTCCTATAAGCCCTCCAGCAACTGAGACGGGGTGAGGTCATATCTTTTATTGGCCCAACTTCTATGGGTGAAAGAGACAAGCTCTCGAGTTACGTCTACACTGCAGTTAGACGCCAGCCGACTCAGGCTGGAGTCCAGGCTCTAGGACCCTGCGAGGAGGGAGGGTCCCAGAGCCCAAACATCTACACTACAATTAAACAGCCCCTTAGCCTGAGCCCAAGTCAGCTGGCATGGTTTTTAGTTGCAGTGTAGACATACCTGGTCAATGCAGCCTGGAACGGATGCTGCTGCACTAACAACGCGCCGGATTCGGCTCTCATTTACGCTGTCCTAAAACGTGATTGCAGGCAAGAGGAGTCACTCCGGATCTACGCTGGCACAGCAGAGACCAGGACGTGGCGTGTAGCCTTGTTCCTGGATTGGAGCCCCCTTCCAGCGCAGCGGACCTCATGTGACCTCCTGCAGCCGTTCCAGATGCCTGCTTCTATGGCTCTGGCTGAGCCATCCCCCAGCCAGGAGGGTTACCATCTAAGCTGCAAACTATTTATCCTAGGAACTCCCACTCCAGCCAAGTCCGCCCCACCCAGGAAACAATGACCCCAGGCAGAGTTAACTCCTGGAATGCCAGAGCCGTGTCCCCCTTGATAGACCCCATCATGACAGCAGCACTGATCCCTGGAGATGGCTGAAGTCAGCCCAGATTTCCGCCCCCTCCCTCCCCCCCATTATCTGATGAGACACAGATGGCAGCAGATTAGGTTGGAGGAGAGAAGCTTCCCAGTGGCCCAACTTTCAGGCATCGGTGCCCAAAACCAAGAGCAACATAAAGCACATCAGGAAATCTGGCTCGGGGCAGGGGCCTGGCATGTGTATCAGGACAGAGCAGCCCAGCTGGGAGCCAAGGCAACAGACACAATGGATGAAACACCCTAGAAGATCAGTCTCGCTACTGACCCAAAACAACCAGCCCATAGAGCGTGTACGAAAGTCTTGCAACGGGCTCCTATAAAACTCCTCAGACGGCTTTTAAAGTTCGGGGGTCTTTTGCCATTTACTTCCTGGCTTCCAAGCCTTTGCCGCCACGTTTTGAAGGTTTCCCCCGCAGCCCTGAAGGTTAGAAACTTAGCGGAGATGATCACATTCACATGACTCCAGAGGCCTCTGGCTTTAAGAAAAAAGCAGTCAGCAAATGGCGTGAGAGGCGGCAACAGGTGGTGAAAGAGGGCAAGTTCCCTTTAATGCAGAACCCCCACCCAACTCGTAACACCTGCTTACAGAGAACTAGCCTCCCTCCCAACCGGGGGGGGGGGGGGTGCGGAGGGGGGAGAAGAGGGGAGTCAGAGTAAAGGATGTCCTCTGCTGTGTGTTTCCCCAGTCCTATTATTTCCAGCAAGAGGCCAGGATCGTGTTGATCTCACTTTTCTCTTGTCCTTGGTACCCAGGCAAGATTCAGTTCCAGGTTACACACTAAGGTAAGGCCTTTACTATTATCGCCTACAGATGAGATTGCCCCCTCTCCTCTCCGCCCCCCCGCTTGGGCTAGGTACCAAACGCACAGTCCCTGCCCCAGAAAGGGGAGACAAGTCCTGAGAGGTGAATGACTTGCCCCAGGTCACACCAGGTGGCAGAGCAAGGTTTCCTAATCACCAGTCCAGTGCTCTACTCCTGGACCACCCTAAGCACTGTGGAAGGAAGACGACCCTCACTGCACAGACCCCTTTGAGCTAAAGGAGCAACTCCACTAGCAGACAGCAGTAGTAGGCTGTTATCTTTCAGTAGGCTGGCCACCAGAGGGAGACATGAGTGGGTGCATTAATACCACCTAGCTCTTATATACAGCACAGTTCATCCATAGATCTCAAAACACTTGGGGCCAGTATCATTATCCCCATGTTATAGATAGGGAAACTGAGGCACAACAAGGGAACTTGCCCAAGGGCACCTGGCAGGCCAGTGGCAGAACCAGGAACAGAACTCTCACCTCCCAAGTCCCAGTCCGGTGCGCTGTCCACTAGGACACACTGCTCCTCGCTTAGCCAAGCTCATGTCCCTAGTTGCAATGCTACATCTGCAGTCAGGACGGTGCCTGCTATAGAGACACATCACAGCTTCCGACAGGGGGGGAGAGGAAATAGGAGTGTGAATTTTAAGGGCAATTCACAGTTAAGTCCCAGGTCTGTAGGACAGGAATGATGGATCCTTCTCTCCCGGGAGCTCCCTCAATCAATGGCCAAGACACCCTCGCAAAGGATGGAGCTAGCAGCTCAGTTGATCACATCTGTGCTTCACCCAGAGCTACCCAGCCCCAAACTCCTGCCCCCAGCGGGCACTGGGTCAGGATGGGTTTTCCAAGAGCCAGCCTTCTCCTGCCTGGTGGTCCCGGATCAGAGTCAGGATTTGGAGGGGGATGTTCCCCGAGGCACCCAGTACACTCTGAATGGGAGCCAGGTGAGTGCAAGAGACCCACCACCGCAGACGACAGAGAAACGGAGTCAACGCGTCTTATATGGCCCCTGTTGACTGTTCTCACCCAGCCGCTCTGCAGGAAACACGACGGGTAAAGGCAGGCAGCCCCCTTGCCTTACAGCCCGGTGAGTTCAGTAATCAGACGCCAAAAGTCAGACACTACAAACCCACCTGGCTTTTGCTACCGAGCGATACTGACGCTTCCGAGCGATACTGGCGTCACCAGTTTTGAAACAGGCTCGGAGGGGAGATATGCCGCCGAGGACAGACAGAGGCCTCCTAGAGCCAGGAAGCCAGGCCAGGGAAGCGGAGGCTGGCTCGTTCAGATCAGCTGAGATTCGGCTGTAATAGACCGAGACTTGCTCTCCAACCGCAATCCTCCCAGAGCACGGACCCTCCGAGGGTTGTCATGGGAGGAAATGCCAATCCACCCACTCACTTCGGTGTCTTTCAGTGAGACGGGGGCAGGGGGGGAGGAATGTAACTCAGGGAGGTTTGTTGCCAAAGGAGTTTCCAGAGTCCAAAAGAAAAGCTACCAGCAGGAAGACAAGTCCTGGAGTCGGATGGAGAAGGGCCGCAGGTCGAGAGAGATGGAGCCTATCAGACAAGGCCCACTTGCCTTGCAGTGGGAACACAGAGGTTCTCTCTGGCAGCTCTTGGGTTAGGATCTGGAGCATCAGGGATTCCTGGGGCGAAAGGGGCGCTGTGCTGCAGGGAGCGGGGCTCAGGAGAGGGCGCTCTCCCTTTACAGTCAGTGCTGACCTCAGCAGAGCGCTAGGGAGCAGGGTGGGTGCTCACTAGGGGGAGCTCTCCCCTCGCAATCCGTGCTGACTCCAGGGCTCCACTAGGAGGCACCGTGCTGCAGGGGGCTCAGTAGGGGGGCCAGATCCCAGAGTGTCATTACCAGAGCGGCCTCAGCTGGCTAATGAAGAGTTACAGATCTGGCTTGAAACACAGCCGACCTCGGCCCTGGGGGGGGGGGGGGGGGGGGGAGAGAGAGCACATCCCCCTTTTACAGACCGATGCAAAGCAATGTGCCCAAGACTCCAGAACTGGAATCTGACCTGCAGCACTGCTGACTCCAAAGTCCTGTGCTCAGATCACTTTCTGCCAGGATATTCACTTCCTGTCCCGAAGGGGGCTGATATTAAACAGTCGCTGTGCCCCACTCCAGAGCCAGCTACATCTCAGAGCCAGGTGAACGATCCCTGTACAAAACAGCTGCCATGCGCCAACCCAGAGGCGACTGCATCCCAATGCTGGGAGCAAGGAGAAGATGGTTCCCTGGTTTGGACATTAATATGGGACTCAGAAGCTCTGCCACAGACTTCTTGTGTGACCTCGGGCATGTTGCTTATCTCCATTTGATGGCTGGGGAATTAATACCACTGCCTTCTCTCAGAAGGTGTGTGAGAAAGGCACTGCCTAGAAATAGGGCATTCAGAATTGTGAGGCACTCTGATACTATGGTAATTAGAGTCATATCAGATATAGAACGGCCCATGCTCCACCCCAGAGCCTGCTGCATCTCAGTCCCGGGCATGTGCACAATCCCCATGCCCCACCCCAGAGGAGGCAGCCTCTCAGGGGTGGCCTTAGTTATCCCTGTGTAGCTTGAAAAGCACTTTGGTCCCTTCAAATCTATGAATCCTGTAGGATTATACATACAATATGATGGGGGCTAATTTAGCTACAACTAACCAGGAAAAAGATCTTGGGAGTCATCGTGGATAGTTCTCTAAAGACGTCCACGCAGTGTGCAGCGGCAGTCAAAAAAGCAAACGGGATGTTAGGAATCATTAAAAAAGGGATAGAGAATAAGACAGAGAATATCTTACTGCCCTTATACAAATCCATAGTGGGCCCACATCTTGAATACTGCGTACAATTGTGGTCTCCTCATCTCAAAAAGGCATTAGAAAAGCTTCAGAGAAGGGCAACTAAAATGATTAGGGGTCTGGAACGGGTCCCATATGAGGAGAGATTAAAGAGGCTAGGACTTTTCAGCTTGGAAAAGAGGAGACTAAGGGGGGATATGATAGAGGTATATAAAATTATGAGTGGTGTGGAGGAAGTGAATAAGGAAAAGTTATTTACTTGTTCTCATAATAAAAGAACTAGGGGCCATCCAATTAAATTAGTGGGCAGCAGGTTTAAAACAAATAAGAGGATGTTCTTCTTCACACAACACATAGTCAACCTGTGGAACTCCTTGCCTGAGGAGGCTGTGAAGGCTAGGACTATAACAGGGTTTAAAAGAGAACTGGATAAATTCATGGAGGTTAAGTCCATTAATGGCTATTAGCCAGAATGGGTAAGAAATGGTGTCCTTAGCCTCTGTTTGTCAAAGGGGGGTGATGGATGGCAGGAGAGAGATCACTTGATCATTACCTGTTGGGTCCACTCACTCCAGGTCACCTGGCATTGGCCACTGTCAGTGGACAGGATACTGGGCTGGATGGACCTTTGGTCTGACCCAGTACGGCCTCTCTTAAGTTCTTATGATGGCATTGTGATTGTCTAGTGCGACTTCCTGTCAAATGCAGGCCATAAAACTTCCCCAGAAAAATTCCTAGGGCAGATCTTGAAAAACTTCCAATCTTGATTTTAAAATTAGCAGTGATGGAGAATCCATCATGACCCTGGCACAGAGGCAGATTAGGGGGTTGTGGGGAGCCCTGGGCCCGAACAAGTGGGTGCCCCTCCCAACCCTTCTGGCTGCAGTCCCCCCCGCACCCCCTGACAAGGAGCAGGGTCGGGCACCGGGGCATACCTCACTCCCCACCAGAAGCGCCGGGTGGGCAGAGCAGGTTGGGGTGTGGGGGCTCCGATTTTTCCAGGGCCCCCCCCAAATGGCTGGGACCTGTGCCCACAGGCCCTGTTGGCTCAGTGACTAATCTGCCACTGCCCTTATAAATTGTTCCTGTGGGTAATTACTCTCACCATTAGAAACGTACGCCTTTTTTCCAGTCTGAATTTGTCTAGCTTCAACCTCCAGCCATAGGACCGTGTTTACACCGGACACACATTTATTCTGCCAACGACCTGGAGCATGCAGGTACAGAGCCATCCCTGCCTTCGCGATTCCCTTTTCACTTGCCCAGTGATCAAATCCATAGCTACAGGCGCTGAGAAACAGCTGGCTCTGGAGTGGAGCACAGCGGTGGTGTAACTCTCCCACCATTCAAGATAAGTAGTTACCACCATCACCCCCACCTGCCTCAACCCTCTAAGAGGCGGTCCCCCAAGACGGCAGCTCCCCCTCCGCTAAGTGGGTCACGCAAAGAGCTCTCCCCCGCACCCTACACAGCTGGATCCAGACTCCTGCAGCCGTTCACCAGCTGGGGGAACAGACAGAAGGGAGTATCACGACAGACTCCCTGGTGATCTTCTGGCTGTCAGCTTCCCACAGCAGGGTGGGCAGGGTGCTAGGGAGTCTCCGAGCGACTGCACCCAGGATCCAGCCTGCTGGCTCACGGAGGGTTAATTCCTCCCTAGCCCCCAGCTAGTGCTTCTGGAGTTCACATTAGGCCAGAGAACCGCGGCTGGCTTTTCCTGGCTCAGGGCGAAGGGGAGAGGAGCAGAGGCAGCAAACAGGAGAAAGTCTCATGTTCTGCAGAGGACGGTCTGGAGATTTTGGGTGGGGGTGTCAGCAAGGGAGGCATGGAAAGGAGATTTACCTTCCCTTCTACCAGGGCCCTGCCCCTATTTTAGGGACCTAGCATATGGCACAGAGCTCTAGCGAATCTGGGAAGCAGTTTAGCCTAGCGGTTAGAGCAAAGGAAACAGAACCAAGGAATCCCAAGTTAAGTGCACACACCCACACCCCCTCCCCCCACAGCTCTACACACTGGACCGCACTCCCCTCCCAGAGCCAGGAGGAGAATCTGATCATCACACGCTTTGCTCCAGACCCCACTCTTGCTCATCACTGGAAACACAAGCAAAGGATGTTGCCTTGTGGTTAGAGCAGCAATGCTGGGACTCAGGACTTCTGGGTTCTGCGGGGGGGGGGGGGGGGGGGCGCTCTAGAAGCCAGGACTCCTGGGTTCTACTCCCACCTCTGGGAAGGGAGTGGGTGGGGGGGGCAGGCAGTGCTAGCATGAAGGACGCCTAGTTCTCTTCCCAGCTCTGGGAGAGGAGTGCAGTCTAGCGGTTAGAGCAGGGGCTGCTCGTCAGGACTCCTGGATTCTGTTCCTATGACTCTGTGGGATCGGGGGGCAGGAACAACCTTATTGTCCCCCTTTAAAGTGGGGGTAACCAGGGGCACTGGAACTAGGGGTGTGATACTACTTCAAGTCAGGGGGTGCTAACAACCACCAAATATATAGTTTCCGCTTTAAGTACTTGCACTATAAAAATTGTTCCAGCACCCCTGGGGGCAACTCCTATGTGGGGGGCGGGGGGGGAGCAGCAGAGGGTTAGCTAACAAGTGTTCTTTGAGATCTTCCAATGAGAGGCAGCAGTGGCCAAGATATTCATTAGCATGATGAAATTTTACCATCACCACCACCACCCCCGCCCCACCACACACACACACACACACACACACACACACACACACACACACACACACACACACAAACCCCAGAGCAGCCCAGCAGGGACAATACTCCTCCCTCGCTGCTTCACCGCACCACCCTCAGCCACATGACAATCATTTGACTATTCAAACCAGCCCACCCCACATCAGCCTATTTGCCTATTCAAAGGAAGCCACAGCCTCATTCCCAGGCAACGCCTCTGGTGCAGAGTGGAAGCTCAGGCAGAGAGACTGATAGAGCCAGCCCCCACAGGTGGAGGATCAGCTGGGCAGTGGTTAACGCTGGTAAAAGGGCAATGGTTGTGTGTGAAAGAGAATGAGAGAGAGGACTAGGACTAGAGAAGATGAACAGCTGCCTTTTCATAGATTCCAAGGCCACTGTGATCCTCTGGTCTGATCTCTTGTAGAACACAGGCAGAGACCTGCCCCCAAACAATCCCTGGTTGAACTAGGGCAGATCCTTCAGAATCAAGCCAGTCTTGATTTTCAAATTGCCAGTGAGGAGGCCCAGGGTAAATGACCCTTGCTGTTAAAGATGCATGCCTTTGCTACAGGCGAACTTTGTCTAGCTGCAACATCCAGCCGTTGGATCTTGTCCGTCCCGCTCCCCCCCTCCCCCTTCACATGCACATTTCATGATCTAGCTGCATTCCCCACACACACGCACCCCCACACTGTCCTAAGCAAGATAAACAGATGAAGTCCCTTCTCAGGACTTATCCATATAGAGAAACTGACCAGAATAGCTCTCCATTTGCACACACTACTCCAGAACAAAAAGCCACTTAACTCTGCAGGTCTCTCTCTCCATTTATTCTGCCCTTCTCTGCCACAAAAGCACAAGAGAGTCAGCACAAAGTCACTAGCTCCTACCTCTGCCCTCCCCTCCCCAGGAATAGAACCCAGGTGTCCTGACTACCACCACAGCTGGGAATAGACCCCAAGTGGTCCCAACTCCCACCCACCCTGCTCTAACCCTACTCCCCTCCTAACCTAAAGCGCTAACTCCCTGTCCACCCTCTAGCTAGTAGATAGCCCTGCCATTAGGCCAGGATGGAGAGCTACGGAGAGGGCACGTTTAAGAGAGGCCTCTCCCCTTAGAGGGAACAACTCTTCGGCCCTCCTGACCAGCTCTAATGGATACAAATGTAGTATACCATGCCAGAAACATTTCACGCGAGCGGGGAGACCTCCCGCCCCATGGCAGGCAATGGTGGGAGTAGGCCAGAGAACGCAGGAAACCTGCAAGTTGGTACCACATTGGACTAAGATCCCAGCTGATCACAGAAGCTAAAGAGGGTCAGGCCGGGTCCGTGCTCGGATGGATGACCTGAGCGACACCTGAAAGGATATTAGTGGCACTCGCTGTGGCCCCAGTGGGTGTTTGAATAGCACCAGCGGACAGAGAATGCTGGCCAAACTCCATCTCCGGGGATTCATTCTGCCGCCTTAAACCTCCCCTTAAGTATAAGAAGCTCGGGTGCAGAGGTCAGTTTTTAGCTGCCAAATGCGAGCCAGGCTACATCGCCCCAAGGCAAGAGGCCTGGGTTATTATCCAGCAGCACAGCCCCCACCCGGCTCCAGCCACGGCACAGACTGCCACCCAGGATTACCGCTAGGAGACGGCCTGGCACATGGGCAGCGCTCCTGATGTTAGCACTGGGCTCCTTGGACTGGTGGTCACAAAATCAGTTTGCAAATCACGAGGAGTCTGCAGAGATATGACCCTCTTCCCTGCTCAAATCCAGGGACTAGGGGTGCTGGGAGTGGAATGCACAGCCCAAGTTCTTAGAAACTAGGTGCAAGCCTTTTTTTTTTCCCCCCCCCCTCCCAAATAAAACAGCGAGGGCGATGAGCCACAGAAACAGCCTCCCTATGGACAGAGTAGATTCTCCATCACATGATGTCTTTAAATCAAGGTGGGGTATTTTGGTTAAAAAGTAGCAAGAGCTCAAACAGAAGTTACTGGCTTGATACAGAAATCAATCCTCAGCCTGTGCTATGCAGATATCAGGCCATAAATGTCCCTTCTGGCTTTAAAAATATATCAATCATCAGCTAAACGTGTGGGCTTCATGGCAAACTCCCCACTGCCCCACCCACCTCGAGCAAGAGCAGAGAAGTTTCCACATCAGCAAGCTGCAGGTTATTAGGTGTATTACGGTAGCACCTAAAGGCCTCCAGCTGAGGTCTTGTAACTACATGGGGAAGTTGCACAAATTTACCTGAATTCAGTTCTTAAGCAGATCTCCTTCGACTGGTGCAAACCCCCGCGTGCATGCTCCAATTTTGGTTTTACTCAAGTAGATTCAGGCTGGGGGGGGGGGGGGGGGGGGGGGGATGAGCACAATTCAGCTGGGAACAGGATTAAATTAAACGGAGATAAAAGCATCCAACATGGGAGTTTGCACCAGTGTTAACTAAATGGCTTTAGAGTCTCACCTTAGTTAAATTGGCACAACTTTCTCATGTAGACAAACCCAGAGATGTGTCTCCCCCGCCCCCACCCAGGGGAGTTGAAACAATGCGTATAGCGGGGTGCTGAGAGCCATTGAACCAAACGGTCAACGCTGTATACGACGGAAACCACGTCAAGCCAAGGGGAGGCTGCCGCACCCCCAGCACCCGTCTCCATCATGCTGGGTACACAGACAGTGCAACGCTGTCCCTGCCCCCCAACTGGTTTACGATCTAAATGCACAAGACAAAGGACGGACTGTGATCCCCATGTCAGAGCTGCGGCAGCCCCAGAGAGGACGTGATGGGCCCAAGGTCACACAGGAGTTAGTGGCAGAGACAGGGACTGAACTGTGACCTCCCAAGCCCCGCCCACTAACCACAAGGCCGCCCTCGCTCTTTGATGAGGTTACACCACTGGCCTTCTGACAAGGATCTCTGCAAAAATCGCTCCTGGAGAGTCTAGTTGATCAACTGCTGCGAAAATCACTTTTCTCCCTGCCCTCTGGGTAGAAGGGGCTGTGGACTCTTTACAAGTTGATTTACTGCTGGCCTGTCAGACCTGGAGTCTGGAGTCCTCCTGATCTGTTATCTCTCCCACCCCAACCCAGTGAGTCTCTGCCCTACCCTGGGGGGCAATACAGGGGGGAGGAGGAGTGGAAGGGGAATTCGGTCTCCAAGGATCATTCTGTTCTTGTTGAGATCTGCTGTGGGGCTTGGTGGGGAGGCACCCCACACGTGGAGTGAGTTGCCGAGTCTCAGCACCGTTCCTAGCGCACACAAAGGGGGCATGATTGCAGCAAGTCTTGGACAATCAGCTGGGCTGGATCTGAGCTAGGGAGAAGAGCGAATGGGCTTCATGACTCATCTCTGACCTCCTCCCCCCCCCCCCCCCCGCCCCCGAAACTAGCAAGCTCCCGCCCCCATATAATCACAGCCAGGTCTCCGTCACCAGCCCCTTCCCATCTCCAATTTCCAAACCAGCTAGTCCCCCGCCCCAGCCCAGCTCTTCCGCGAGCCACTCCCAGGGTTTATGCAACCAGTACAGTGGTGTGCCAACTCGAAAAAGAGCTGCGAAGCCCGGAGTGCAAAATCGAGAGCCAGCTCCAAACCCCGGTGCTATGGAGGGGCATGCACGCTAAAAGCACACCGGCAGAGCAGCCCAGCCAGGGAGATCCATGGCTCTAGTGACCCCTCCCCGCCCTGCTCCAGTCTCCCGATCAGCAAGAGGGGAGCCCGGGGGAACTCCAGTCCGGCTAAACAGAGCCGGAATTCTAACGAGGCCACGAGGAATGAGTCACTCCCGTTCAGAGCCAGGGAGCTGCATTGTTTGAACTAATCAGCTCAGCAAACCCGTGGCTGGTTTCTGGACTGTCTGCCCCAGCCCGGAGACGCGAGCCAGCCTGCAGCAGCGAGCGCCCGGTTTGACAAACAGCGGCCGGACAGCGTGGGGAGATCTCACAGCGAGTCGCACAGAGCTGGGAAGCGGGGTCTCTGCCCGGCACCTTATTACAGCAGCGCCTACCCAAGAGCAGAGGCCTATCAAGCCAGGTGCTGTCTGTACCCCTCGCTCTCGGTCTCTTGCTTACAGTCTAAACTGACAAGAAAGTTCAGTGATGAGAGAAGGGAGGCCAGCAGTCAGGACTCCTGGGTTCCATTCCCAGCTCTGGGAGGCAAGTGGGATCTAGTGGGGTCGAGCAACGAGCTCTGGGGGTCAGCACTTCTGGGAGGGCAGCAGGAGGCAGTGGGTAGAGAACACAAGACAGTAAAGAGGTGGCACGACGTCCGGATGCTCCCCGGCGAGAGGGATAAGCTCGAGGTAACCCGTTGCCGCTCTCGAGTTTCAGCAGTCCGTATTTATACACAGCCTTGCAGATCACCGGGCTTAGCACCTGCCATCCAAGGACACCGAGTGCCAGTACAAACGAATTCAAAGCTGGGCGGGGGGAAGGGTCAAGTGTCATTTTAATGATGCCAAAACTGGGGGGCGCAGAAGAGAAGTGACTTGCCTAAGGCCACCCAGCAGCTCAGTTGCAGAGCCACGAATAGAACCCAGGAGTCCTGATGCCCAGGCCCCTCCCCACTAGACCTCACTACCTTCCCAGAGCCAGGAATAGGACCAGGAGTCCTGACTCCCACTATCCCCACCACCACTAGACCCCACTCCCCTCCCAGAGGTGAGGGCACAACACAGTTATCCTGACTCCTGAGCACAGGACCATCTTCTCCACCTCTGCCGCAGGGCGCCTACGAGCCGCAATCTCGGGCCAGCTCGCGAGTCTAAGCAGCGGGTTCCACGCCAGGTGTCGTCCTTCCCTCGCCCTGCTTGGTTTCAGAGGACCCCCCCACCCGCCACCCTTCAGGGCCGGGAGGGGCCTGTCTCAACTTCCTGCTGTCTCTCTTCCCTGGCCGAGCAGGAATAAACACAGGCAGGAAGTGGAAATAAAGTCCAGATGTGGGACCCGCAGAAATGCCTGATGCATCATGGTTCTTGTCTCTTTAATCGTCCCCACTCCCACCCAGGGCTGGGTAGGGTGGGGCTCGCTAAGGGCTCAGAGGCAGGAAGGCTTGGATTGGGGACAGCGCACCCCAGCAGGAGGGGTGGAATTGCCCTGTCTCCTGTCCCCCTCCCCAATGATGCTTGGAGAGGAAATTTGCCCCCCCCCCGCCAGCCACACTGATTAGAAACATGCTTTATAATCATCTGTCACAATTCTGGGGGAGGGAGAGGGGGCGGCTGATGAGGAGAGACCGATGGGAGTCAGCTGGTACTGAAGCTGGCTCAGATGAGAAGGGACCAGATCAGGCCAAGTGGCTAAAACGGGGGACAGGGGAGACTGGGAGTGTCAGCACCAGGTCCTGCATGCCCCAGTCAAACAGGCTTTGTACAAGTCCCTTCCCTGCTCTGTGCCTCAGTTTCCCACCCCCTCCCCCATCCGGAGGATGAGAGGAGAATCTTCCCTCCTAGGGAAATTCTGAGGCTTGCTTATTAACATGTGTCCAGGGAAGCTCTGGTCTGGAAGTGACAGGGAGATGCACAAGCTCCATCACGGTGATGTGCTTAAACAAGACCAAGTATTCGAACAGTCTCAGTCTGAGCAGGGGCAGGAAGAGTGGCCCGGTGGTTAAAGCAGCGGGCTGGGTCTCAGGAGATCTGAGTTCAGTTCTTGCCTCTGAACGCCACCATGGCAAGTCACTTCCTCACTGTTCCTCAGTTTCCCCACGGCAAAAGGGGGATGATCCTTCCTGCTCAGGGACCGTCACTTGCTAGAGGTACATACAGCACACTGGGGTGAAATTACCCGGGGGTCAGATAAGATGATCATAATTGTCCCTTGGTAGCCTGAAAATCCACTAGTCTCAATTGGGGTCTCCAGGTACTACAAATAAGGCCCTGGGAGATGAAGGTTCAATTCCTCGCTCTCCCACTCTCTGTGGGACCTCAGGCATGCCACACACTGTGCCTCAGTTTCCCAATTGGCAACTAGTAGCACTGTCCATTTCCCGCCCTTGCCAGGGTGTCGGGTGATGCAACAGCAATGGGGAGGGGCATAAAAGAATCTAGCTCGAGGCCCTGATAGTTCTTGCCTTCCATAACCCCTCTGCTTCTACAGCAAAAACATCTCTCTGCAAACTCGGCTGGGATTCCTGCCCAATTCCTCTCAGCTGCCCGACCTGTTTGTCCTAAAAATAGCCCATGACAGAGTCAGCTTCTCCTGGGCTCTGCAGAGCAGCGCCTTGTGTATGTACGTGTGTACACACACACACACACACACACACACACACACACACACCCTTGCTCAGTGCAAACAGGTGGCTGAGGATGGAACAAAGAGGCCAGATAATGCTCTGATCGCAGGCGGGAGACCCAGCTCCAGGGCTCTTTAGAGGAAATGCCTGTAGAACGGAAACCTAGGTCTCTGATCCCACCCCTCCTATGTCCTACCATCTCCTCCCACCTGATGTGGCTGGGAACCAGAACCCTGAGCGCAGACAAACTCGCCAGCAGAGGCACAAATGTATCAAGATAATGTATTCCCATGGCTGGGGCCCAATTCTGCCACTGTTCCACCCGCCCACCCCTCCACGCACAGCGGATCCGTACCAGATCAGACATTCTTGGAGTTAATAAGGACGGCTTTGTGGTTTAGGCTTGGGCCTGGGAGCAGGACTCCTGGGTTCTCTTCCCAGCTTTTTTTCTTTTTTGAGGGGGGGCGGATGGGGCAGGGATGGGGGGGAGAAGAGCATGCAGGAGTCTAGTGGCTTAGAACATGTGGAAGGGGCGGACAGAACTCCTGAGTTCTATCCCTGGCTCCAAGAGCGGAGTGGGGTCTAGTGGTCACAGCCGGGGGCTGGGAGCCAGGACGACTCGGTTCTATCCCTGGCTCCAGGGGTGGCAGGGTCTAGTGTTCAGAGCAGGGAGCTGGGAGCCAGGACTCCTGGGTTCTATTCCCAGCCCTGGGAAGGGAGTGGGGCCTGACAGCAAGGTAAATCAACTGGACTACAAAGATGGGAATAGAATCCAGGAGTCCTGACTCCCAGTCCTGCTGCTCTAACCAGTAGGAGTCAGGACTTCCGGGTTCTATATTACACAGGTAAGTCTGCTGAACGGGGAATGTTAAACAAGTCTCCTCCCTGTTCTGTGCCTCAGTTTCTCCTCCCATCCTTTGTCTATTTAGACTTGGAGCTCTTTGGGGCAGGGACTGTCCCTCACTCAGTGTCTGCAGCACCCAGCACCATGGGCCCCTGATCCCAGCTGAGGCCTCCAAACAACATGGATAATAACTCTCCCCCTAGGCTCAAATCTAAGGCTCACTGATGGCAAACCGGGGACCCCGTCAGGCTGAGTGACTGCTTGCACCCCCCTTGACCCGCTCCCCTCCCAAACACACCAACACCCCACTGCCCTGCACCCAGAGATGCTGCCTCACACGCACTGCACTGAGGACCAATGGTTTCTGCACAGCCTGGCCCCACAAACTCTTACAGGCATGGTTATCTTTACACAGCAAAGATCGCTAGGCCTCACAATAGAGAGGGCAATTCGGGCCATTGTGTTGGGAGTTGGTTATCGACAGGGAACACAATGACTGGCCAGATTAAGTTGAAGCCCAGATTAACTGAGGCAAATCAGCAGGGCCATGGCCAGGAGGAGGACTGCACAGACTGGGATTTTAGGTACCAATTTAATTTGCACCACTGCAAACCCCTCAGCGCAGACGTGACTTACAAGACCCAAAGAAGAGCTCTGTGCCGTTCAAAAGCCCCTCTCTTTCGCCACCGGAAGCTGGTCCAATAAAAGAGATCACCTCCCCCGCCTTGTCTCTCCTATCCGGAGACCTCCCCGAAGGGTCATGGTGAATTCTCCATCACTGGCCATTTTTAAAATCAAGCTTTGGATGTTTTCTAAAAGTTCTGCTCAAGGAATTATTTGGGGAAGGTCTATGGCCTGTGTAGTACAGGAGGTCGGACTAGATGATTCGAAGGCCAGAAGGGACCGTTATGATCTATGAATTTATGACCCACACACCATTTTGCAACTAGGATAAACCACGGCATAGCTTCTCTTGGGTGCAAAATGGTGCATTGGTGTAACATAAGAAAGGCCGTACTGGGTCAGACCAAAGGCCCATTCAGCCCAGTATCCTGTCCACCGACAGTGGCCAATGCCAGGTGCCCCAGAGTGAGTGGACCTAACAGGTAATGATCGAGTGATCTCTCTCCTGCCATCCATCACCCCCCTCTGACAAACAGAGGCTAAGGACACCATTCCTTACCCATCCTGGCTAACAGCCATTAATGGACTTCATCTCCATGAATGTATCCAGTTCTCTTTTAAACCCTGTTATAGTCCTAGTCTTCACAGCCTTCTTAGGCAAGGAGTTCCACAGGTTGACTGTGCGCTGTGTGAAGAGTCAACCTATGGATCTCTTCACACAGAGAAGAGTAAATCACGTCTACGCTAAGGGGTGGCTGAAATCCCAACATAAACAAGGCCTTACATGAGATCTATTTCACAGGAAGGAAGGAAGGATGGGTGCAGTGATTAGGGGCACAACCTAAGACTTGGGGCACTCAGGTTCAACCCCTGCTCTGCCACAGACTCCCTGTGTGACCTTGGTCATGACCTGTGTGATTCTGGGATGACACATTGGCTATGTCTAGGCTGCAGCCAAGAGACGCATCTGCAGCATGTATAGCAATACCCAAGCTTAGGTTTGGCCACGTGACTGGCCCAGAGATAGCTGGTCAAATATTTCAGAGCACCGATTGATTAGAACAGGAAGACCTACTTTTTTTGGTTAATCTCCAGTAGCTTTAGATACTTATTCCTAATTACCAAAAAAAAAAAATTCAACTGAACTATTTTAACTCAGAAAAAGGCAAAACACAGACATGAATTCTGAAAAAACCCTCTATGCATGTCCCCACCATGCCGGCATTCCCGCTGGAATATCGGACATTGCCTATTATTTGCCAGTCAATCGACTGGCTTGACAAGCTCACCTGAGCTAGCTTTAGGCATGGGCTCCCTCCTCCCCGAGTCTATACCCAGGTAGATCCCGGACGGGCTTGTACTTGAGCAGGTATTGGTAGCTGCACTGGATTAAAGCTAGCTCGGGTCCGTCTATACACACCACAATCAGAGGTCCGACCGCAGCGTGGCCACACCCTTAGCCTGTGGCCTCAGTAATATGGGGACAACAGGGTTGTGAGGATCAACACATGAACAAGGGAGACGATCAGATACCGTGCTGAGGGGAGCCACATCTGAGACAGACAGATATCTGCGAGACTCACTTTACGGATGCGAGTCTGCGCTCCATCAACTCAGCAGTGAGTCGATCCATCCTGATTTCAAAAGCCACCTTTGCCAGACGCTTCAGAGGAAGAAATCCTGTGGTTATTATTTCTCTTACTGTGGTGCCTCAAAGCCTCCGGTCATGGAGCAGGATCCCATTGTGTTAGGCGCAGTCACAGGACAAAGAGACACTCCCTGCACCAAAGAGCTCACAGTCCAAGCAGTGAGGGGACAACTTTCCCCCAGGGAAAGTTTCCACCTACGCCCAAGAGAGTTACATGCCACAGCAAGCTTCCCAGCCCTTCTAAATCTCCTGGTTATTTGTTCCATTCTCACACATCTGGCTTCCATGAAATCTTGTGGCCATGAGTTCCGCAGGCTAGTTGGGTGGGGCAGAGCGCTGTTTCCTTTCCTGAGGAAATAAGGGAACATGTAGAAACCCTGGGAATCTAGGGAAATCTAGAGTAGGGAAAGACAACACAGAGCAGGGGTTAGATATAAACATCAGTGCTCCTTTTACTGGGGCAAGCCGGACATGCTAATTTTAAAGTGTTGGGTTTACGATTGTTTGAGAAGAGGAAATTATGGCTTAATTTTGTCTCCACGCAGAAGGGATCAAAGCGCCGCCAGATCTATACTCCTACATACAGAGCTGTAGCTCCGAAATCCATCCTGGTGAGATTTAAGGGGGCTGTTGGCTCCCCTCTCCCCCCACCTAGCTGTCCCAGTCTCCCGGGGAAGTGCTAATCTGGGATGATGGTAATCACATTAGAAGCAACACGCATAGCACAAGGGATTTTAAAGGAAGCAGGGAAATCCCCCAGCACTTCTGCAGAGAAAGGAACAAGGATTCAATGGGTTTAAATCATCTGGACGTGGATTTTTAACCTCAGAGTCCAAGCGATCAACGACCTTGGTATTTTCGCTACCTATTTCTCTCTCCGGCAGTCAAGAACAGTGTCCAAGGGGGCGTCACGTGAGAATGATGCAGCACTAAACTTGATGCTATTTCTGCTGCTTCAGATAGGACCCTCCCCCCCACATCCAACACCGTAATCTCCCATAGCCCTTTTAATGGCCATTACCCAGGAGGGCAGGAGGCCAGACAGCACCTTCAGGCTGCCATTTAAAAAACAAAAACCACACATCAAGGTCAAACAACGATTAAACCACCAATAATGAGATTAGGGGCACTGAACACACACATCCTATTTACTGCACCAAAAGCTGCTGTTTAACGGGACAGAGCCGCCTTTCCTGGTACAGGGCAGCCCCCAGGCCAACATTTTTCCCCAGCTCAGAGCCGGGCGATTAAACCGCCAGGGTGGGAGGTGGAGGCACGACGGCTACTAGAAGTTTTAGCCCCGAAGGCCCTTTTCAGCACCAGGAGCCAGACACCCGCACAAACCCAGACAGCGTCTGTGCAAACAGGCAAAGCAGATTTTTGCCCTGAAGGAGACTTGCAGCAAACTGCAGTGCTACAAAGCCCAGTTTAGAACAGCCTGGCCCCGCTGCTGGTAGGGTTAGTGGTTATGTCACTGGATTGGGAGTCAGGAGACAGGTTCTATTGCCGACCCTGCTACTGACTGGCTGGGTGCCCATGGGCAGTTCACTTCCCTGCTCTGTGCCTCAGTTTCCCCTCCCACCCTCTATCTGATTGTGAGCTCCGGGGGCAGGGACTTTTTCTGCAGAATCTAGTATGGTGGGACCCTGATTTACAGACCCCAACTGAAGTGTGACTATACTACTATTACTAATCGTGTTTCTTACAGCAGTGCCTAAGCATCAACCGAGATCAGAGCCCCCCCGTTGTGCCAGGCGCTGCACAGACACACAGCAAGAGACAGTCCCTGCCCCCAAAGAACTGAGAATCTTAATACCGTCCCCGTGTTTGGTGCATCTACATGAGGGACTGGGCACTGAAGGCTGTAGAAGTGGGGCAAATCCCCATTGCAGATAAGGCCTCCATGGCTCGGCTCAGAGGGGGAAATTCCCCATGGGCCCCTCCTCACAGCCATGGGTGGGAAAGGACCTTTAACAAGGACGGGGGCTGCATCAAAGAGCCATTTATCTGGCTGGAGGGTGTTTAAAGCCCCTAGCAAAGGAACGAGGCCAGATCAGGTCCAGAAAGCCCCAGCCCCTTTGTGCCCTTACGTATCAGCTCCTTACATCTCTGGCGTTTCGGCGGTTTAGATCGGTGACAATTAACTTCCCGCCCTTGTCAGCACTGAAGAGCTGTTATAGCCACAAGACGCGGCCCACTCTGCTACTATCAAAAAATGTCCACCCTGCTGCAGGAGAGATGTCAGCCCCACCCCTGCCTAGCACTGATTGCCAAATAGCATGTGCCCTGTGGCAGTGAAAAGACTCATGGGGGAGAGGAGGGGACACAGAAAGGTTCAGGGCTGATGGAGGGAATGCACCTTGGAGGGGGCGGGGGAGGAGGGAAGAGGGTCGGTCTGCCCTTGGGGAGGACAGATGGCGCGGGAAGAGTTGTTTAGTTGCAAGGCAACATGGTCAAGTAGATAAGATCAGATGGAGTCAGGACTCCTGGGTTCTTTTCCCAGCCCTGCCACTGACCTTGGGAAAGTCACATCCCCTCACCAGGCCTCAGTTTCCCCTCCCTTTTGACTTGTCTAGTTAGATTGTAAGCTAGGCTGCGTCTTCACCAGGAAACCAGCAAACTACACCTGCAAAGCCCTCCTAGTGTGGATGCAGCAACACCAGCAACGCTGCACCTGGTACCACTATGTTAAATCCACCCTGAAGGCTTGTCTTCACTACCCGCCGGATCGGCGGGTAGCAATCGATCTTTCGGGGATCAATTTTTCGCGTCTCATTTAGACGCGATTAATCGATCCCCGAAAGCACTCCCCGTCGGCTCCGGAAATCCACCTCATCGAAAGGTGGAAGCGGAGCCGACGGGGGAGCGTCAGCGATCGACTCGCCGCCGTCCTCATGGCCAGGTAAGTCGATTACGATACGCCGACTTCAGCTACGTTATTCACGTAGCTGAAGCTGCGTATCGTAGATTGACTCCCTCCCCTAGTGTAGCCCTGGGCTGAGTGAAACAAGCTATCCCAGTTTTGCTGATATAGTTGCGTCCACACTTCGACAGCTGGACCAGCAGAAGCCCCGTCAGGGATCAAACCTCTTCACAGCCCTGACCAACACAGCTTTGCCGGCAGAAGCCTGTAGTGTGGACACAGCCTTACCAGGGGTTCTGATCTCCAAGTACTACAGTAATACAAATCAATAATAATAAAATCAGGCTCTCGGGTGACAGAATTTCTTGCTTAAAGGGCTGCCATCAGTCTAAAAGCAGAGTCATTTCCATCTGAATTTCACCCTCCTAGTGTTACATGTAACACCCAAAGGTTATTACAGTTTAAAGGTAGAAAATGACACCACCACCCCCCCATCCCCCGCCAATCTACTTGATGCAGCTGAGAGTACTTGAATCTGGTCAGTTTCACCAGTTTTCCCCTGCAGCTGTCTTTTACACAGCAACAGGGGAAGAGAAATTCCTTTAAAAAAAAAAAACTGATTGCAAAGCCACAGTAAACGACAGGGAGGAGTTTACAAGCACCTGAAGAGGCCAGGCTTCGGTTAACACTTAACATTGCCTCAGTTACAAACTGGGGATAGGAATCACCATACTGGATAAAAGGAACAATCCATCTCGCCCAGTAGGAGTCTCTGCAGCAGCACCAGACGCTTGAAGGAAGGCGCAAGAAACCCCAGAGTTATTGGGGACCCGAGTGAGGGGTCAGGAAGAGCCTGGCCCTGGGGGGTGGGGTGTGTCTTCACTGCTGAGTTAAGTACTGTGATCAGCACCCGGATCTGAGCAGCCAGCCGGGGTAGCCTAGGCCTGGCGTGAGCGGCCATCCTGCACAGCCCGATTGTCATCCCCGCTGCTGGGTCCCTAGGACATCTAGGGGCACATCCCGTTATCCTCGGTGCTGCAGTACGCTCCACGATTCTTCGCCCGGTGAATGGTGGGAGAACCTGTCGGTCCTCCCGGGCACACAGGGGAATTGTGGGCAGGCACCGCAGGACCAGCACACAAGTGAGTGATTTTTAGCCTGTCCCACTGCACGGGTTCAAGCCCAAGTCAAAGGGGTCCCACCAGGCAGGCCAGCTAGCCTGGAGCGAAAGCACCATCACACTCAGGCGAGATGACTGTGTGTGGATAAGAAAGTGGTGGGGGGGGGGAGGGGAGGAGGGTTTACACCCAAGTTAATGCTGCAGAGAAGAAGGTATCAGCCATCCTAAGGCAGGAGGATTTATGGCCCTAGCTAAACTTTGGGGGTTTCGTTTTTTGTTTTATTAGAAGCCAGGATGCTCTCATCCATATAAATGCCTTTTTTAAAATCCTGCTGAGGTTTTAGCTAACAGTGTCTTGTGGCAATGAGTTCAATGGCAATGCCAGCTGTGTGTAATGGGGGGGGGGGGCAAAGCACTTCTTTTTATTGGCTTGAACTCAGCCACCTTTAAAGACATTGCTTAAAAAAGGGACGCTCCTAAGTAGTTTAGATCCAACATTTATAACTCCTTAAAAAAAAAATTCACAGCAATTTAGCAGAAATCCAGAGTTTCGTGACAGTTTGTGTGTGTTTTGAAGAGGGCAGGGGAGGGATCTTCCCATGCATTGTCTGCAACCAAGCTATCCCAGCAGGCACTGTTAACCAGGAAGTGAAACAGACTAGAAACAGTAGTGAAACTGACTAACCCAACTTCAATCTTCAAGCTGAGCTAATGTAAACTAGAGCTGTAAGAAACCGGATATTAAGTACGAGATTCAAGATCACCTCTGGTGTCTCTAGCACACTTTGTTTTACAGGTGGGTGGAGAAGATTAAATGACTTGCCCAAGGTCATGCAGAAAGACTATAGCAGAGCTGAGGATAGAACCCAGGAGTCTGACTCGGAGCACAAAACCACACTCGCCCATAATCCCAACTCCTAGCTTTTCCCCCTCCTCCAACTGCTACAGATTCCTGCTTCCCTTCAGAATCATCTGTTTCACTACACTTAAAAAGCCAGCCGAGAAGGTTCCTTTACCACTCCCTCCAAATGACTTTCAAGATTTCGGATCAAAGATAAGACAACCAGGCTTCAGAACAGGATTGATCTTGCATGCAGAAGATTTAAGAACCGAAAGCAAGAGGCCAAAAAGGTGGTGGTGGGGGGAGGGGGGGACACATTGCAACACATTTCTGACTTCAAAAGTTTCCGAGTGGACTTAAAATTCAAAGCCAGGGGGATCATCCCGCTAACGCTCAGAGAGAGGTTTGAACTGAAATTGGGTCTGCCGAGATTTGGAGACGCCAATGCAAAAGCAACACAACAGAAAAATAAAAAATTTAAAAAAAAAACTTCCCTGAAAACTGATCCTGCTTTGCTGGAAGCGGAGACCTTGCATTGGTTGCTCTAATTGATTGTTCAGATGGCAGCAACCTGACGTGACCCCCACTTCGTCTCATCCCCTCTCACGGCATCATTTGGGGAAAGTAACCCACCTAACAGCATCCCCCCACGGGGGCTGGTACTTCGGGCTGCAATGTTCCCCTGGGGGATCCATGGGCTTGGACAGATCTTAAAGGGCCAGAGCTTCATTTACACCAAGGTCCCTGTTACGCCCCTGAGGCAGCCAAACGAAGCCTTAAAGTTGGCGTCAACGTTAAGAGAACTTGGCGTGAGAATCATGCCCAGATTTCTCTTTAGCTTTCAAATCCAGGCTTCGGCCCCCTTGGGAATTAGCTGTGTCGGTGTTGCCAGGTCAAAACTGCTATTAGCCCAGGGGGTGCTGACCCCCACCTTGAAACCAAGGGTTAGTCAGCACTGGCACAAGCCTCCCGCATTTGGCTTCTTACCGCGTCCCGAGGCTCTGCAGCGGGTGCAGCTGCATTAGAAGGATCGGTGGCTTCCAGCCAGCTGGACCCCTGGCCAGTAGCGGCTTCGCAAGTGGCCTATCTGGCTGAGCCCGTGGAGTATTGTGGGATAGCAGTGGAGGACCAGCCCCATTCGTGTGTGGTATCATGACCCAGCCCCACACTGGCACCAACCCATGCCACTGGACAGCCACAGCCGGCAGCACAAACCTCCATGCGATTTAATCGGGCTCACAGGGAAGTTATTCCAGAATGAGGTAAAGATTTGGCTTTTCAGTGCTCTGGCTATTCCAGAATAAGAGCGTCCACATGGGGAGTTTAATCCAGATTAGCTATTCCAGTCAATTTCATCATGTAGACAAGCCTTTAGTAGTAGATTACAGTAGCACCTAGAAGTTTTAGCGTAGATCAAAGCCCCGCTGTGCCGGGCACCATGCATGCACCTAGTGAGAAAGTTCCTGCCCCAAAGAGCTTCTCAAAGGACACAAAGGAAGGATCCTTATTTTACAGATGGGAAACAGATGCATGGAGCAATTAAATGACTTGCCCAAGGTCACAGAGTATGAGGCAGAGCCAGTCATTGAACCCAGGTCTCTCTCAGCCCAGCCCAATCACTTAACCACAAGCCCCGTTAGACTGGTACTAACCTCACTCAGCAGGGCTGGTTACTAGGGTGTGTTTTGATACAATCCCTTCCAGAAAGGCCCCTCCCTGGTGTCAAATGCAGCCCACATGCCACACAACACTGAGGCCAAGGCCTGGGGCTTAGTCAGGGAAGAGGAAGCCAGCAATGCTATCCATCCGCGAAGCTGCACAACAAACAAGGGACGTTAGGATGCAGTCGTCCAGCGCCCGCTAGAGAGGTGCCAGAACAGATGCAGCAGCAGGGCCAGCTGCAAATATGGCCGGCCCACCCACTGGGCCGGGACCAGTCCCCATGGGCCAGTCAAACTCTGCGGAGGCAGGCAACAAGAGACGGCGTTAAATAGGAAAGTGGTGGGGGAGGTTGTATGAAGCAGACACCTGCTCCCTGGGAATGGAATCGATTTGCCCAGTCACATAGCAGAAGCCCCCCCCCCCACCACACACACACACACACCACACAGACTTTGGGGGCCCCCATGGGGATCGTTCAGTCTGACCTCCCTCAGAACACATCTTGCAGAGTCCCACCCAGCTGCGGGGCCTAGTGGGTAGAGCACTGGACCGAGTCTCAGGAGCCCTGGGTGCGATCAGCTCTGAGACACCCCTGCTGCGTGACCTCGGGCAAGTCATGTCCCTGCCCTGTGCCTCAGTTTCCCCCTCTGTAAAATGAGGATAATGCTGTGGCCCTTCCTTTGAAAAACACGTTGAGGTCAGCTGATGGGAAGTGCTGTAGACCAGCTAGGTGGTATTACTAGTCCCCAGTGAAAACCAGCCCTTCATCGACACACACGCAGGGTAGCTCGCTCCTTAGCGAAGAGACACTCTCAGAAAAGGGGAACGACAGACCCAACCACATTATCTCTGCTCCTAGGGCACCAGGGACAGTCTCAGGTTACCAGCCGCAAGTTACAACAGTAGCTTCCCCATGCACAGCCATTCCTCCAAACATTGTCCCCTTCACAACTGACTAGGCCCAGGCGTCCTTCGCTCCCCCCCCCTCCCTTCCCCAGATGCATTGTTTTCCTGCCCCCAGTCACAGCCTCTGATCCACACCCACCGCTTGAGCGTACAAAGTGTGAGTCAGTCTCCATGGTAACTAGGGCTAAGGCTTCTCCTGGCAGAAGCCAGATTCAATGGGAAGGGAGCGGGGAGCTCAGTGGGTTCTGCAGACACAGGAGAGACCATGAGACTTGCAAAAAAAAAAAAAAAAATTCCATTTGCGCAGAGCGGGAGACAAGCCCCTCCACCGCCACCAGCAAAGGTCTAGGGCAGGGCCCTGGCAAAAGACGTACACAGGCTGCTGGGAAAGGAGCTCTTGGTGGGATTTCCTCCGCTGGGCCCAGTCAAAAAGGACTTCATCTCACGTCAGCTTAGAAGAGGAGCTCTGCAAAAGTGCCTAGTAAATCGGAAAACAACCCTCCTCCCCATTCCCCCCCCCATCTGCGGCTCTCACGCCCTTCAAACACAGAGCTGTCCCATTACAAAGCGTGGCAGGTTTGCTACACGGCCCTCTCCTTCCCGTCTCCGTTTGTTTGGGGTGTGGGGAGACTCCTCTTTCCCAGCAGAGGAAAATGGAGCCTTTCAGGGATGAGGGCCACAGGGGCTCCCTGCGACACTTACCAGTCTTGTTAATTTCATTACAGCCGCTGTGGGCAGAGGCGCCCTCCCTCCCCTGCCCCGCAACAAGCATCAGGTCTCTTTGGGCGACAACATTTTTAAATCAAACTCGTCAGCTCTGCAAAAGTTGATGGCTCAGGGTCATTCCACCTCCCACAAACCCTCCTCAAAGGAGAATTCCCCACTTACCCACCTGGGTGTGGAATTTCCCCAAATGTATTCACAAAAGCAATAAATAAGAAAAGCAAGTGGGGAGGATTCCTTCAGCAGAGAATGGGGGGGGAGGCGATGCACCATTTCCGGGGGGGGGGGGGGGGGGATATCAGTCAAGGTAGCCATATCTACCCAAGACGAACTTTTCCATTCAGAGCAGGTGAATTGGGTTTCCTAGACCTTTCTCTGAAGCATCTAGTACTAGCCACTGTCAGGACACTGGACTAAACGGATCCCGCCCCAGATGTGGGATGGCAATACTTTTGTTAACCCCTTCGCCTTACGCTTTGAGGGTGCGGCCTTGTACAGAAGATTCCATAACGCCAAGATGGACAGACGCGTGAGAACACCCCGGCCCCAGCTTTCCAAGGAGTGAAACATAACACGCTCGTGAACCCAGATGCAGTGTCGCCAACTTGCAGTTTTCTCAAGACTGTCCATGAGCTCTGAGGCTTTTCTTAAAGCGCCGATTTCTGGAATCAAGAAACTGATTGAGAATAATTCTTTTCCCCCCATTCAAATAAAAAAAAGGGTTCTAGCCTCCAGCTGCAGATAAAAGCCTGGAAATTTGAAGCAAAGGCACCCAAAAGGCTCAGAAACCAGCAGACAAAGTGGCCCCAAAAGTTATTTTTAAGAGAGTCTTTTTTTTGGTTAACCCTCAGAGTTAGCAATGCTGCGGATGCATTGTTTGCATGTGGCATCCCAGGCAGGAGAGCGTCGTACACGGCTTGAACATTGAGCGTATTTGCGTGTAGGAGGCGGGGGCCGAAAAGCCTGGCTTATTAAACACGGAACATGCTTGACCCCGCTCAGCTCATTAGTTGAAATGGGCTCCCTTCGCCTCCTTCCCCCACCCCCAAAGCACACAGATCCACAACAAAGACCGCCAAACAGAATACAGTAGGCCCTATGTAAACGCTGGGTAGAACTGAGTAATGGATGAACAGATCATCCAGCGCTTTTCAGATATGAAGCAATTATTACTAGCAGGTCATAGGTTCCACAGCCTCTTTCAAACACAGATCAAAGTCATTTTAAGAGTTAAGCCTCACCATCCCTCTCTCCTCCCCAAGGTGTTAGTCCCACATTACAGATAGGGAAACTGAGGCCAGAAAGAGTTAAAGGACTTGTCTTCCCCAAATCACGTGGCAGAGTCAGGAAAAGAACCCAGGAGTCCTGGCTACCAGCCCTACCATGCTAGCCACTAGAGGCACACGCCCTCCCAAAGCTGGGGAGGAAAGCCAGGAGGAGTCCTGGCTGCCAGTCCCCTACACTAGCCACAACTCCTCCTAGAGTTTACAAGAATCAAGGAGTCATAGCTACCCACTCCCCTGTGCTCACCACTAGGCATGTCACCTCCCAGAGCTGGGAAATAGAACCCAGGAGTCCTGTTCTAACCACTCCCGCACTCCTCAGGCATGCATTATAAAGGGAGTCCTCATTTCATATAGGCAGGAGCAAGCCAAGATCTGTAGGACAGACAGATAAGAGCAACAAACATCTGGGAGTCTCCATATTCCCCCCTCGCCCAGGGCAAGCACTCCCAGCCACAGCTGCTTTTGCCCAGGCAGGGGTGGGCACCGATAACTCCTCCCCCTACCAAAAAGCAACACAGGAGATTTTTTACTCAAGTGAGGCCGCCTGTAGAAAAATTTGAGATTAACCAGATTAGAAGCAGACCAACTCCTTTCAGAGGCCAAGCGCAGTTTTTCAAATGCTTCCTATCCACCCACCCTCCCCCAGTGGCGTTTGAACAATTTTTATAGTGGGGGCGCTGAAAACCATTGATAGAAACTTCAAGGCAGGGGGTGCTACCGCACCCCTAGTTCCCGCACCTCTGCCCCCACCCCTCGCCTAAGGGAAGCCATGATCCCAAAACAGCAAAGAAACTTCTGGAGCTTAACAAAAATGTTACTGGGAGAAAACTACACAGTAGAGTTACACGTGCAAACTCTTAGCCCAAAGGGCCATACAGAGAAGAAATTGACACACACAGTCTAGGGTCAGGAAGAACTCTGCCCTGAATTAGATTCAAAGCCAACTCTCCACAGAAGCCCCATTACAAACCTATCACAAGGAAGGGATTAAATCAAAAGTGTGGCCCTCCCCCGTGCAAAAATGGATAGCAACCCCCCCACTACTGAGACAACACCCCCCCAAAAAAAATAAAGTGCTTGCAGCAATGTATCAGTGTGAACACTTAAGATCTAGACTAGGAATGTTGCTTTAAAATCAGGGTGAGTCTCTATTTTTGTGATCTGGGGGGCACCAACAAAAGGGGTTCATACAGGAGGCATATGGGGGGGGGGGTAAAGTGCATCCCACAGTTTGCAACTCCACCATCCCAGAGGATCTAAAGGGGGGGGTTGGGTTGGGGGATCAGTTACATGACATCACATATACACCCCAACACACATGCCCCATAACAAGGCTGGGGAATTCCGTACCCAGGAAGTTTGTCCATCCACTGGGGGAGGAGGGGGAAACACCCACCCCACACTGAGTGCTGGATGGAAATAAGGGCTCCCGCCTTCTCCCCCCATCACCAGGGCTGGGAGAAAGTCAGAGCTAAGCTGGGCCAGGGGAGGGAGAAGCAGCCCCAGTGGAAAGGGGGAGAGGGGAACAGGGAGGTAAGAAGAGGAGAAGGGAAGAGCGAAGGGTTTGGGAGATGATCACAAGAAAAAGGAAATGGGGCTTAGATGGGGGGAGAGAAAACCAGGCTACAGGGAATAGGCACCCAGGAACTGGGGAAAGGACGGAACTGGAGGGAGAGGGAAATAATGGGGACCCCAGACTGAGGATATGGGTGGGGGCGAGGACGGAGGAAGCCTAGCACCAATCCCAGGGAATATGGGGCGGGGGGGGGGGGGGCGAGGACGGAGGAAGCCAGCCCCCGGGTGAAGGGAGTTGCGGGGGGCTGGCCCGAGGGGAAGGGAGGTGAGGGGAGTTGGGGGCCTTCCCCCAGGGGAGAGTTGGGGGCCTGACCCAGGGGAAAGGGGAGAGTTGGGGGGCAGGTCGGGGACGGAGGAAAGGAAGGGAGAGGAATTGGGGGGATGGCCCGAGGGGGAGGAGTTGGGGGGCTGGCCTGGGGGCAGGGAAAGGGGGAGTTTGGGGGCTGGCCTGGTGGGGGAGTTGGTGTCAGGCCGGGAGGAAGGGAGTTGGGGGATGGCCTCGGAGAAAGGGAGAGGAGTTGAGGGGTAGGCCGGGGGCAGAGAGAAGGAAGGGAGAGGAATTGGGGGGCTGGCCCGAGGAAGGAGGGGAGGGAAGGGAATGGAATTGGGGGCCTGGCCCGGGAGTGGGGGGAGTTTGGCAGGCCGGGGGGAAGGGGAGAGAGAAGAGTTGGGGGGCTGGCCCGAGGGAGGAGGGAGGGGAGTTGGGGGGGCTGGCCCAAGAGAGGAGGGGAGGAAGGGGAGTTGGGAGGGCTGGCCCAAGGGGGGAGAGGAGAGGGAGAGGAGTTGGGGGGCTGGCCCGGGTGAGGAGGGAAGGGAGTTGGAGGGCTGGCCCGGGTGAGGGGAGTTGGTGGCAGGCCAGGGGGAAGGGAATTGGGGGGCTGGCCCGGGTGGGGAGGTAAGGGAATTAGGGGGCTGGCCCGGGTGGGGGGAGTTGGTGGCAGGCCGGGAGGAAGGGAGTTGGGGGGGGGCTGGCCCGGGTGGGGAGCGAAGGGAGTTGGGGGGGGGCTGGCCCGGGTGGGGAGGGGAGGGAGTTGGGGGGGGGCTGGCCCGGGTGGGGAGGGGAGGGAGAGGAGAGAGGAGGGGAGGGAGAGGAGTTGGGGGGCTGGCCCGGGTGGGGAGGGAAGGGAGTTGGGGGGCAGGGAAGGGAGCTGGGGGGGCTGGCCGGAGAGAGGAGGGGAGGGAGAGGAGTTGGGGGGCTGGCCCGGGTGGGGAGGGAGAGAAGTTGGGGGGCTGGCCCGGGAGGGAAGGGAGTTGGGGGGGGCAGGAAGGGGAGTTGGGGGGCTGGCCCGGGTGGGGAGGGAAGGGAGCTGGGGGGCTGGCCGGAGAGAGGAGGGGAGGGAGAGGAGTTGGGGGGCTGGCCCGGGTGGGGAGGGGAGGGAGAGAAGTTGGGGGGCTGGCCCGGGTGGGGAGGGAGAGAAGTTGGGGGGCTGGCCCGGGTGGGGAGGGAGAGAAGTTGGGGGGCTGGCCCGGGTGGGGAGGGAGAGAAGTTGGGGGGCTGCCCCCGGGTGGGGAGGGAAGGGAGCTGGGGGGAAGGGAGCTGGGGGGCTGGCCCGGGAGGGGAGGGAGAGAAGTTGGGGGGCTGGCCCGGGTGGGGAGGGAGAGAAGTTGGGGGGCTGCCCCCGGGGAGCCCTGCGCGGCGCTGGGGCCCCGCAGCCCGGCCCCACTCACCCACAGCTCGGTGCCCCAGTCCATGCTGGCGGCGCCCGCTCCCCCCGCTGCGGTCAGAGCGCGGCCGGGCCCGGATCCGCCTGCGCCGCCGCCGCCTCCTGCTCCGGGCTCACAACATCCCAGCGCGGCGCTGCCTCCTGCCGCTGGGCCGGGCGGGCCCCCGCCCCCTGCTCCTTAAAGGGACAGGGACCCCGCCCAGCCCCGGCCCGGGGACACCCCACACGGCCCCAGAGCGAAGGGCATTCCCCCACTGGCACCTATAGAGACAGGGGAACCCCCACTGTGTTCCCCGTAGAGAGACGGCAATCCCACACGCTGCCCTTATAGAGAGAAGGAAACCCCCACTGTGTCGCCTATAGAGAGACTGGAATCCCACACACTGCCCCTATAGAGAGAAGGGAACCCCCACTGTGTCGCCTATAGAGAGAAGGGAACCCCCACTGTGTCGCCTATAGAGAGCCCGGAATCCCACACACTGCCCCTATAGAGAGAAGGGAACCCCCACTGTGTTGCCTATAGAGAGAAGGGAACCCCCACTGTGTCCCCTATAGAGAGCCCGGAATCCCACACACTGCCCCTATAGAGAGAAGGGAACTACACACAGTGCCCCATAGTGAAGGGCATTCCCCCACCATCCCCCATAGAGAGATGGGGACCCCACACTGACCCCTATAGAGAGAGGTGAATCCCCCACACTGCCTCTATAGAGAAGGGAATTTCCCCACTGACCCCTATAGAGAGAGGAGGACCTACACACTGGCCCTATAGAGAAGCCCCCCCCCCCCTTGTCCCCACAACCCCCTATAGGGAAGGGCATTTCCTACACCCTCCTCTGACACATCTGGTTCTGGCCATGGGATACCACCCCCCTATCATGCTGACCAGGTTTGCCTCATCCTTTCCTTGTCCTGGCCCATCTGTGTCCATCTGTTATCGCCTCTCTTATACTTGGCCCCGCTGTGCACTTCATAGCTACAGCACTAAGGGGGCTGATAAATGCGCACCCCTGAGCGCCGTATCTGGGCCGACCCAACCCCAGGTGTAGACGCGGCCAGGCTGATGGAAGAACGCTTCTGTCGACCTAGCTATCGTCGCTCAGGGACGTGGGGTCCCTACCCCGATGGGAAAACCCCTTCCGTTGCCGTAGTCGGCCTCCACACCGTGGAGTGACGCCAGCATAGCGGTGGCACCGTAACTATGCCGCTGGAGCGCCCGGAGTGTAGACGTGGCTTGGGATTGTGAGCTCTTTAGGGCAGGGAGTGTGTTTTTAGTCTGTGTCTCTGCAGCACCTAGCACTGTGGTGTCCCGGTCCCTGCCTGGGGCTGCTGGTCACTATGATAATACAAATAACACATAAGAGGCGGCAGACCATCGACTATGTTCACCTATTATGGCAATTCCTTTGGACTGGGATTCCTACTGGTGATCTAGAGGCAATTAGATATATACCCCATCCCTACTATAGGGATGGAGGGATATAGGCGGGAGGGATAGCTCAGTGGTTTGAGCATTGGCCTGCTAAACCCAGGGTTGTGAGTTCAATCCTTGAGGGGGCCATTTAGGGATCTGGGGCAAACATTGGGGATTGGTCCTGCTTTGAGCAGGGGGTTGGACTAGATGACCTCCTAAGGTCCCTTCCAACCCTGAGATTCTATGATTCTATGATACTCTCAGACACCTTCCAACTGCCCCCCTACCCACCAAATGGTAAAATGACCTATGGGTGGCAAAAGTTTGCATTGTGCTACAGCAGCAATTTAATGACCAATGTGATCTGTGCTGTATGTAACCTGCAGTGTGGGTCTATGGCCCCCTCTCGTGGCCAGTTCTTGTAAGTGGTTTATGAGTCTGCTGTGGTGTCCAGCCCTTTAGCTCAATTGCTCCAGGTTCACCTGTTTAGCGGTAAAGGTGCTGGGTTCAAGCCTGACTGAGACACATAGATAGAAGCGTCACCACAAAGATCAGGGAGTTAGTGGTCTCTGTACAGCTCGAGGGAGAGGAGCACACAGGAGCAGGCAAACGGCGGAGGGTTTGGCATGGGCGTACTCCAGGTGAAGGAAGAGAAACTATGTGATCCTTGGGGTGGGTTTGTCTGTTAGCTTGCTTGCGTGCTTGAGGATTATAGTGTGGTGCGTTTTGGGGGCTCTGTGCTGAGTCAACCAGCCAGCTAGGCAGGCTGAGAGCTTCCTAACGAGGCTCTAGCCTGCTGCTATCCCTTGGTCCATGACCCCTTTAGGTCCCCTTGACAAGAAGGATAGGACTAACTCTGGGAGAACAGGGGTTTTAAAAGCCAGCTCCTAAGCAAATGAGGGAGTTTTGAGAGGGAGTATGAGAAGCATTTCTTCCGAGTCTGGTTCTTGAGCAGAGAGCGCCCGGCGACAGTGAGGGAGTACAAGATGGAGTGAGCTACCCAGGTAAGGAGAGTTTAGCAGCGGGGGAGGAGGCTGACAGACTATAAGCTAACTACCAGAAGGCTGCTAGCAAAGCCTCCTCACAAAGAAATGGGGGGCGGGGAGGTAGGGAAAGAGAAACCCAACCCACCTAACAAACATATGCTAAACTTCAGCCAATAACGTTCCCCCCTAAAAACCCACAACCCTGCAAGAGTAAAAATAATGCAGCCAGAAGTCTAGCCACAGAGCAGTTTATTGCACGGAACGCAGCATGGGCCGGTGATGTTTGTGTGCACACGGACAAGCAGCTCACGGCCCACTGAGACATAGTACAGGCTCTTGAGAGCCACGTGGCTGAACTGGAGGAGCTAAAGGAGACAGAGAGACACCCAGAGGAGACTTTCAGGGGCACAATAAAGTGTCGCCACCCCCAATCTGACAGCTTCTGTTCTGTTATGGAGACTGAAAGTCTCAGGGAAGGAGAACATCAAGCTGGAGCAGAGGGAAACAATTCCATAGTGGGGACCCTCTTCCAGATGAAGTTGTGGTATCCCCTTGCAGGGGTACCCCAGTTACTAGGAAGATCCAGGTAATAGTAATGGGGGAGTTGATAGATAGTTGGATTTGTGATGGCCAGGAGAACCGCATGGTAAATTGCCTTCTGGGTGCAAAGGTTGCTGATCACATGAGACATCAGTGCTGGTGATGGTGGTACATGTAGGTACCAATGACATAGGGAAAGGTAGGACAGAGGTCCTGGCGGCCAGATTTAGGCTTCTAGATAAAAGATTAAAGTCAAGGACTCCCATGGTGGCATTCTCTGAAAGGCTTCTAGGGTTTATTTTGTGGCATTATATTTTCCGTCTTATTAGCTATCTCCTTCCTAATGGTTCCTAACATTGTTAGCTTTTTTGACTAAGATGGGTGAACTAGAGTGCCCGGCATTAAATGAGGCTATTGATATAATAGGCATCATGGAAACGTAGTGGAATGGGGATAATCAGTGGGTCACGGTAAGACCAGGGTACAAAATACACAGGAATGACGGAGTAGGTCATGCCAGTGGGAGAGTGGCACTATATGGGAAAGAAAGCTATATAGAAAACACTATATAGAGTCAAAGAAAGTGGAAATCTTGAATAAATGAAGCTGTGCCATGGAACCTCTATAGATAGAAACTCCCTCCTGGAGCACTAAGAGTACAACAGTAGGGATATGCCACCCACCACCTGACCAGGATGCTGATTGAGATTGTGAAGTGCTCAGGTTGATTAGTGAGGCTACAAAGGCAGAAAACACAACTGCTTCTGATGTACTTAAAAACCATTTTGTTATTACCTTTTGAGTTTTTGGCTAGCCGTTCTTCAAACTCCTTTTTGGCTTTTCTTATTACATTTTTACAGTTAATTTGGTGTAAACTGTATTAGTGACCGCTCCCAGCAGATTTTGGCCCACAGCATCTCTTAGCTGCGCCACACACACACTCTGCACTGACTCAGTTTCCCCAATAAGGGTTCAACCCCTCGAGCACTGAGTCTGGCCATGGCAGGCTTATACCTGAGCATCCTCGGGATCAACTCTGTCATATCAGTACAGAAAATAACAAACACCAAGAAAGAACACTTCCCACTTTCCGAATCCCAGAACAACCTTTAGGGCCCACAATGATCCAGGCTACAGGCAGCGTGATGGGGTCCAGCATACTCACATCTGGTTGCTGGCTAACCCCTGATCCAGCACGTCATTAGGCCCTCCTCCTCCTGGGTCCCATGGGCTTCTCTTGTCCCTCTCTGCTGTTCGTGCTGCCTGCATTTGTCCTGGTCAACAAGTTTCTTTTGCTCCAGGTCAGCCTCCTCGCTCTGACACCTGGCTGCCCATTCTAGCCATCTCTGCTCCCCTAGCAGCCTCTGGCTAAACAAGACCTCGGCATTCTCCAGCTTCCTTAGCAAGAGGTTCCATCTTCCATAGATACAAAGTGCTGCCTTCTTTGTTCTCCCAGCTGATGGATCCCAGAATGGCTCTTTGCTTCTGCTCAAGTTTCCCAAAACTCACTGTTTTATCCCCAGAGTCAGGATGACCTTTCTATTGCCTTCTCATCCCCCTGATGCTTTGATGGGGCGTCCACTGTTTTGATCCCACAATGCTTAATTTACATTGGAGACAGTTGTATCCCTTTTTTTGGGCACAGACTTGAAAGCCTAATATCCGTAAGTATCCATAATGTGTCACAAAGTGTTAATACAGACATTTCACTGTCATATTAATCACCAGCGCGTCACCAGATTTCATAAAAGACTTTCCTCGATACACTTTTATAGTACAGTAGTCGTGTATATGACTCAATTGCTTATTCTTTGGGGTTCAGACCCCCAATTGTCCCCCAGGGGTGTTTGGACCCTGATGGTCACAAAGGTCCTTCAGCAAAAACTCTTAAGCAAACTAAGCAGCCACGGGACAAGCGGGAAGGTCCTCTCGTGGATCAGTGACTGGTTAAAAGATGGGAAACAAAGGGAAGTTATAAATGGTCAGTTTTCACAGTGGAGAGAGGGAAATAGTGGGCCAGGGAGCTGTACTGGGACCTGTGATCTTCAACATATAAATGATCTGGAAAAAGGGGATGAACAGTGAGGTGGCAAAATTTGCAGATGGCACAAAATTACTCAAGCTAGGTAAGTCCAAAGCTGACTGTGAAGTGTTACAAAAGGCATCTCACTGACTGGGCAAGAAAATGGCAGATTAAATTCAACCTTGATAAGCGAAAAGTAATGCACATCGGAAAATGAAACCCAACTATATATAAAGTGATGGGGTCTAAATTAGCTGTTACCTCTTAAGAAAGAGATCTTGGTATCATCATGGATAGTTGTCTGAAAAAATCTACTTAATGTGTAGCCTCAGTCAAAAAAGCAAACCGAATGTTAGGAACCACTAGAAAAGGGACAGAAAATAAGATAGAAAATGTCATAAAGCCACAATATAAATGATAGAGGTTTCTAAAATCATTACTCCTGTGGAGAGAGTGAATAGGGAAGTGGCATTTACCCCATCACATAACACAAGAACTAAGGGTCAGCTGATGAAATTAATAGGCAGAAGGTTTAAACCAAAACAAGGAAGTACTTCTTTACGCAACACACAGCCAACCTGTGGCACTCGTTGCCAGGAGGTGTTGTGAAGGCCAAAAGTATAAATGAGTTCAGAAAAGAATGAGATAAGTTCCTGGAGGACAGGTACATCAATGGCTATCAGCCAAGATGGTCAGGGACCCAGCCCCATGCTCTGGGTGTCCCTAAACCTCCAACTGCCAGATGCTAGAGCTGGATGACAGGAGATGGATCACTCAAAAATGCCCTGTTCTGTTCATTCCTTCTGAAGCATTTGGCACCAGCCACTGTCGGAAGACAGGATTCTGGGCTAGATAGACCATTGGGCTGACCCAGTATGGCCGTTCTTATGTTGTTATGATCCCCCTACCCTTGTGATCCTAAATATATTTCAATGGGTTTATTTATGGGAAGGGTTAAAAAGGGGGAGGAGTTTTTTTTAGGTGGCATGACAGAGTTAAATTAGACCTTAACTAGGTCTCTGAGTTGCTAAAGTAATACAAATAAATAAATAATAGGGCTGTCAAGTGATTAAAAAAATTAATCACGTGATTAACTGTACTGTTAAACTATAATAGGATACCATTTATTTAAATATTTGTGGATGTTTTCTGCATTTTCAAATATATTGATTTCAATTACAACAAAGAATACAAAGTGTACAGTGCTCACTTTATATTTAGTTTTGATTACAACTATTTGCACTGTAAAAAACCCAACAGAAATAGTATTTTTCAATTCACCTAATTCAAGTACTGTAGTGCAATCTGTTTATCATGAAAGTAGAACTTACAAATGTAGAATTATGTACAAAAAAACTGCATTCAAAAAGAAAACAATGTAAAATTTTAGAGCCTGCAAGTCCACTCAGTCCTACTTCTTGTTAAGGCAATCGCTCAAACAAGTTTGTTTGCATTTGCAGGAGATAATACTGTCCAGTTCTTGCTTACAATGTCACCTGACAGTGAGAACAGACGTTTTCATAGCATTTTTGTAGCTGGAATCGCAAGATATTTACGTGCCAGATGCACTAAAGATTCATATGTCCCTTCATGCTTCAACCACCATTCCAGGGGACATGCGTCCATGCTGATGACGGGTTATGCTCGATAAGAATCCAAATCAGCGCAGACTGACACATGTTCATTTTCATTAACTGAGTCAGATGCCACCAGCACAAAGTAGATTTTCGTTTTTGGTGGTTTGGGTTCTGTAGTTTCTCCATTGGAGTGTTGCTCTTTTAGGACTTCTGAAAGCATGCTCTACACCTCGTCCATCTCAGATTTTGAAAGACACTTCAGATTCTTAAACCTTGGGTCAAGTGCTGTAGCTATCTTTAGAAATCTCACATTGGCACCTTCTTTGCGTTTTGTGAAATTTGCAGTGAAAGTGTTCTTAAAATGAACATCATGTGTTGGGTCATCATCCGAGACTGCTGTAATATGAAATATATGGCAGAATGTGGGTAGAACAGAACAGGAGACATACAATTCTCCCCCAAGGAGTTCAGTCACAAATGTAATGAATGCATTATTTTTTTAACGAATGTCTTCAGCATGGAAGCATATCCTCGAGAATGATGGCTGAAGCATCAAGGGACATATGAATGGTTAACATATCTGGCACGTAAATACCTTGCAATGCCAGCTACAAAAGTGCCATGCAAATGCCTGTTCTCTCTTTCTGGTGACATTGTAAATAAGAAGCAGGTAGCGTTATCTCCTATAAATGTAACCAAACTTGTTTTTCTTAGTGATTGGCTGAACAAGAAATAGGACTGAGCGGACTTGTAGGCTCTGAAGTTTTACATTGTTTTGTTTTTGAGTGCAGTTATGTAACCAAAAAAAAAAATCTACATTTGTAAGTTGCACTTTCACGACGAAGAGATTGCACTACAGAACTTGTATGAGGTGAATTGAAAAATACTATTTATTTTGTTTATCATTTTTACAGTGCAAAGGTTTGTAATAAAAATAATATACACTGATTTCAATTACAACACAGAATACAATATAGAAAAACATCTATATAAAACAATATAGAAAAACATCCAAAATAGTTAATACATTTCAATTGGTATTCTATTGTTTAACAGTGCGATTAAAACTGCGATTAATTGCAATTAATTTTTTAATTGCGATTAATTTTTTTGAGTTAACTGTGATTAATCAAGAGCCCTAATAAATAATAATACATGAAACATATAGGGTAACATTTTTTAAAGCTCCCAAGTGATCTAAGTCTCTGCCTCATTGTCTTTAACTGCGACATGTAAATATTATCTATAATTCCTTCTCCGCTGCCTTCCATATAGTGGTCTCATCACACTTTGGAAACATGAATGAATGAAGAGCCACAGAGCTTGCTGGAAGAAGGTAATATGAGCTTCGATTTGTATGTAGGGAAACTGAGGCACAGAGCGGGTGACGTGCCCAATGTCAGTGTGTTGGTGGTAGAGCAAGGACTAGAACCCAGTCATCCTGGCTGTGAGACACAGAAATATGACCCGACCGGCTCACAGAGGAATGAAACCCAAATGAATGAAACCCAAAAGTCCTGACTCCGAGAGGTGACCTGTTTCGCCCACAGTTGCATGGCTGTAACAGAGCCAGATACACATCTGAAACAGCCTGACTTTGTCGCGTCATTTCCACATTTTCAAAATGAACGTTTCTTTTTTTTTAGTCCCAAGCAACGTCTCATTTTGAAATGTTCATGAATTTATGTGAGAAAATGTAACATTTATTTTTAAAAGGTCAAACTTAGAATGACGCTTCTAAATTATCAAAGCAAAATGCTCTGATTGACTCACTGGCTCAATATTTTTCGGATTATCCCAAGAATTTTGGAGATTTTGACTTTTCAACTTGATTCAAGATCAAGATGTGGAAAAAATGTCAAAATCTCAAACTCTTGCACGACAGTTTCCCACCCAGCTCTAGCTGTGATCCCACTGGCTTTCAGCTTAGCACTGCTTTACTGCCATAACAAGCGAGAGGAGTGTTGCCAAAGTGAGAAAGCTAAGCTACTAGTTTTCATTTTAACCCCTTTCATGGCCTATCCCCACCCTACCTAGCATCTCTTCGAATGTAGCAAGGTATCACATCCACACAAAGTCCATCCTCTTTCCAGAAATTATGGTTTAAACTTTTTTCCTCACAAGCATCTTTGAGCATTCTCCAAGCATTTTCTCCTTCCAAGCCTTCCTTAAAATTCTTCTCTGCTGGGATGCTCATAAAAAGCTTGATGGGGTCAGGCTACGGATTTGAGATGATCAGTTCTTCATGCTAATCAGTATCATCTCATTGTTTCCTTGTGCTCCTCTCATCAGCCAGCTGTTTATTTGATCACCTGCTGTCTATTGTCTTGGTCTGTAAGCTCTTTGGAGCAGGAACTGTCTCCTTGTTATATGTTTGTACAGCACCAGCAAAATGGTTGGGGCCTCCAAGTGCTATAGCAAGACACCTACTGAGCATGCATTAATTAAACAGGGTTAGGCAGAGGTGTTTGGCTGTATTAGGAGGTGCTCTCTCCTATGACTCAGCTGGACGCCAAGGCTCCAGTGTGGTGTGAAGCGGGTGCGGTGCAGATGCAGCTTTGTAGATGAGACATAAAATTGCAGCACCGCGCAGTTGTGGTTGTGAAAAAGCCCCTGCTATTTTGCCAAGTTGTGATGAATTATTCATGTTCATAATTCACCTGGCTCCAGCAGTGTCTATGCCAGGGCCTTAAAAATTCTTTACTGGCCCATACTACTGAACCTGAGAACCCCACTGGGAAGCCCCACCCCTCACTTGGAAAAACTAGGGGTCCCGATTCCCAGCTTTCCACTGCTCTAACCACTAGACCAAACCTCTTCCTAGAGCAGGATAGAACCCAGAAGTCTTGGCTCCCAGCTCTAACTGCTAGACATTGGCATCAACTCCCTGGGTACTCTGGGGCTGGAACACCCACGGGGAAAAATTGGTGCGCAGTCAAGCTCACCTCACCTCCGCCTCCTCCCCTGAGCATGCTGTATCCCCGCTTCTCCTCCTAGCGCTTGTGGCCACAAAACAGCTGTTTCACAGCCTAACAAGCTCCAGGAGGGAGGAGGAGCGGGAATGTGGTGCGTTCAGGAGAGGAGGTGGGGAAGAGGCGGGGATTTGGGGAATGAAGCCAATAGGGGCAGGGAGGGGGCCGAGACTTTGGAGAAGGGGTTGGAATGGGGGGGAGGCCCGGAGTTGAGCACCCACGCACCAGGCGAAGTTGGCACCTGTGCTGCTAGACCACTTCCCCCGGGTCCCTCCCAGAGCTGGGCCTAGAACCCAGGCATCCTGGCTCCCAGGTCCACCCTTTTCATTGTCTTAGAATTCAGGAGTTCTCAAACGTCATTGCACGGCGACCCCCTGCTGACAAGGAAAATTACTACATGACCCCAGAGAGGGGACTAAAGCCCGAGCCCCCTCCACCCTGGGGGAGGGGGGCAAAGCCAAAGCCTGAACCCCACCACCCCAGGCAGGGGATCAAACAGAATCCCAAGGGCTTCAGCCCCAGGAAGCCTGGGGCCTGCAGCAAATCTAAGCCAGCCCTGGCGACCCCATTATCATAGACTATCAGAGTTGGAAGGGACAGAAGGTCATCTAGTCCAACCCGCTGCTCAAAGCAGGACCAATCCCCAATTTTTGCTCAAGACCCCTAAATGGCCCCTTCAAGGATTGAACTCACAACCCTGGGTTTAGCAGGCCAATGCTCAAACCACTGAGCTATTCCTCCCCTCCCCACAACACGATCACAACCCACAGTTTGTTGGGAACCCCTGCCGCAGCCTTAGGGATTTTGCCATTCTCTGCCCCATGTTGCTGCAGAGGGGCCAAACCCTGCCCAATAGGTGGCTGCAAGCTGTAGGTCCTAGAGCATCCTGGGAATTGTAGTTCCAGCCAATGATCTCCAGGAAAGGGACGCCTCTCTGGCTAGGCATCATGGGAGCTATAGGGCTAGCCCCTCGGGCTGATGGGAAATGTAGTTCCTAGCGCTAGACAGCCTATGGAATGTAGTTCCAGCCCAAGGCAGCATGGGAAGCGCTGCCATTGGTGCGTTTCCCTGTCAGCCTCAAGGCTTGTGGGCGGGGGTAACTGACGTCGCGCTTGTATTGGTTGACCTTCCCGGCAGGGGGCGGGCGCGATCGACGAGGTGGGCGATGATTAGCGGCGAGGTGGGGTCGGGGCGCGCCGATTGGCGGACCCGGAGGCAGGCGGGGGGGCGGAGTCTGAGTGGCCGGAACGGGACGAGGCGGGTCGGGGCGGCCAGCCGGTGCCCAGGGATGTTCGGCCGGAGTCGGGGGCGGCCCGGGGCCTCGCGGGGGCTGGGGCGGCTCCTCCCGCTGCTGCTGCTGCTCGGGGGCGCCGCGGGCCGGATCCACCGCCTGGTGCTGACGGTGAGCGCGGCCTGGGGAGACCGGACCGGACCCTCCCACGGACAGGACCGGACCGGACCCGACCCTCCCCCGCCCCGGCCCGACCCTCCCCCCTCCCAGAGACCGGCCCGGCCCTCCCCCGTCCCGGGACCGGACCGGACCCGACTCTTCCCCGTCCCAGGATCGGACCCGGCCCGACCCTCCCCGGGACCGGCCCGGCCCCGGCCCGACCCTCCCCCGTCCCGGGATCGAACCGGGCCCTCTCTCCGGGTACCGGCACCGCCCCCTGCTCCTGGGAAAGCAGCGACCCGAACCCCCTTGGACTGGGCTGACACCCACCCCCTATTGGTTCCCCCCACCCGGGATGAGACCAACTCCTGAGCAAGGAGCCCCCTCTCCTGGGACAGGACTGGACCCCCTCGGGTGGGGATGGGACCCCCTGGCCCTCGGGACTTGAACCACCACATCCAGCCCTGGGATGGGACCTACCTGCCTTGGCTTTGGAGACTCCCTCGCAACCGCACCTGGCATGGGACTGACACCCCCCCCCCCCATCCCCACCTCAGGCTTTGAGCTGCCTGCTCTCCGCCCCCCCGCCCCCTGTCCTCCCTCCACTCTGGGGCCTCCCCTGCATCATCCCCCTAAAGCTCCCTGCTAATCTCCCCTCCCCCTTGCTGGGGCTTGAACTATCCTTGGGGAAAACCCCCAGTCCCCCAGGGATCTCCCTGAGTCCTTCCTTCCCTCCCTGACTTCCTTCACCTTCTCCCCAGCACCTCATGATCCCCCCCCCCCCAGCCTCCATCTCTTCTCACCCTAACTCAGTTACTTCTTCCCCATCATTCACCTGGGCCCTTCCACATCCCCCCTCCCCCCCAGCTCTCCCCTCTGCCACTCCTCCCCATGACGCCTGGCCCTGACCACCTTCCCAGACCTTCTCCCTTGGTGACCCCTAACGCAGCAGCTCCTGGACTTCCAGGTGGAAATGCTCTGAGAATGCAGGGGGGGATGAGGGGGGGTCTGGGTAGCTGGGGGACCTTATGTGGACAAGGTCATTGGTGTTTGGGGATCAGCAGATGAGGCCTAGGGGAAGTCCGGAGTGGCTCTGAGTTTGCACGATGTTGAAACAATGTCACATGAAGACATGATAAAGGCTGATTGTCCAACGCCTGGGCTGTGGTTACATGTCCGGGCAGCCCAACATTTCTGGGGTGTAGAAACCCAGATAAGGAACAGGGTTGGACCCTCAGGCATGGGCAGCTGAGAAGGGTGTCAGCCGGGTTTTCCAAGCTTTCTGTTTTATTTCAGTATGTGGATGATGTTTATTTAGCAACTGAAACGCAAATAACATGCACTAGCCGGGACACTAGATAACACAATTAAATGATCAGATGAATGAATTGGCTACATGGGGCGTTGCTTTCTTTCCAAACGTTCTGCTGGATGAAGACACTGTCCTGCTCTCACCTTGTGTCCCACCCCTGGCCGCCCTCCCCCATTCTACTCACCCAACACCTTATCCCCCCCCCGTTCTCCCAACCGGTTCTTCTCCTTCCACTGCTCCCTCTCCTCTCTCACATCCCAGTGGGGCAGGAGATCTATTCTTTTAATTACAAACAGTCCAGAGCTCAGGTCTAACATTCGTGTGTGCTTGGAGGGGGTGCGGGTGTCTGCTATTTGATTTGCCCCCTTCAGAGAGATCGGAGCTGGCTATGAAGCTTTGATCCAGGTGTGAGCTTCCCTAGGGGCTGGGAGGAGTGCTCAGTTCTCAGGCTTTCATTTAGGCAGCGTCACAGCTGACTTCCTTCTCCAGGCGATAAACACGGCTCAGATCCTGGGCTCAGTCCTGCTCTGAGCCTGTCTGGTGCTGAGCAATTAACTTGTCTTTAAGCAGCTGTGTCAAGGGGAGCAGCCCATCACTGTAGTACATGGGCTGGGTTAGATTTAGAGCAGTCCCGTCCCCGTGGGTCGCCATATTGCCACGTCCCAGGTGACCCCGTGTGACGAAATGGCGCTTGGGTGATGCAGACGCACGTGATCTGGATCCGAAAACCTCTGATCTCACTCCTGCTCCAGCCTCTGCCCACCCAGCGCCTCCGGAGTCACTTCCTCTTCTGAAGAGGAAACCGTTCTGATGCCTCTGCAGCTTGAGAGGTGAGATTAATCTGGCCAGCCAAGGGTGGAAGAGGCGTGCCGGGCCCCACCCGTGCCACTCATCTCTCTGGCTGGCTGCACCAGTGTGACTGAAAAGGACACCTTGAGGCTTGGCCCCCTGGCTGGAGGCTGCTGCGGGGGCTGTCCCTTGTTTCCCATCACCGACCCCTGGAGCCATGGGAGTGCCGTGAAGCCCTGCCTTGTGTTTTGCTGCAGCTGCTAGCCAGTCTGATGGGCTTGGTTGTGTGATGGCTTCCTGCCTCATCTATTTCAGGGCGAGAAGAGGGCTGACATCCATCTAAACACCTTCGGCTTCTACACAAATGGCTCCCTGGAGGTGAACATGAGCCGGCTGCATCTCGGTCTTGGCAGCGCCAAGCAGGAGAAGCCTTGGGTAAGGGCCGCAGCTCCTCTTAGGACTGCAGTCACATAGTAGTTCATGGTGAACACCCCTGCCCCCTCGTGATTCCCAAGGGGGCAGCCGGTATGGGTGTGAATGGCGCCTGTTTATACCTGTGGGGCGCTCCTGCAATGAATCTAGCATTCTCTCCACTGGGAGCAGACATGGCTGGGTTGAGCTAAACTTCAGGTCTGAAACACCTGCTGTCCTGGGTTCAAGTCAGGCAGAGGAAGAATGGTCCCTAGCCTACAGTTCTGTGCTCTGCCACTGACTTCCTGGGTGATCTTGGGCAAGTCACTTAGATGGAGAATAGAGGCCCAGAAAGACACTTACAAAAAAACCCCAAGACATTAAGAGCACGTGGAAGGTTAAATACATTAAATATTGTGAGGTGGTGTGGGTGTGGTGAGAGGTGATGGGAGGGAGGTCATTTAAGTACCTAACACATCAGATCCATGGCTCTAGCCTATACCCTCAGCCAGGCCAGCTGGGGGAAGGTTTTGTGTGTGGATGGGAGGGGGATAGAGGCAGCCACCAGAATATGAGCCCGAGTTAACTCTGCGACTGCGGTGAAGACATACCCTAGAAGCAGCCACCAGGGCTCCCCCTCCAAGGGGCTGTCCATAAAATCTGTAATGCATTGGGCTGGGTGTGTCCTTAATTTGGCGGGTTTCCGTGTTCCAAGGGGTGGGTAGGTCTTAACGCATTTTTTTGAGGCTGGTCAAGTAACTTATGGACAGCCCCCAACACTCAGTCCAGCTGGTAAGAAATCCAAGTAGCCGGATTCCTTCGGGCCTCCTGGAGTTGATCAGTGAGCTGGCCTGGAGGGCCGTAACTGTATCACGGGGCATCTTGATGCCCTATATGGGAGACACTGTGGCTGGCTGCCCCCTGGCAGAGCTTCTGTGCCCTGAGCCTTCCCCAAAGGCTCAGGGATCTGCCCCTTGCTGGTGCAGAGAAGGGCTTGGTTATAACAGATGAGACCTTTCTCTTTCCAGGTCGGCTTCAGCTTGTCCAGGACGAGGATTCGTGAGGCCCTCTCCTACCCGGTGAGTTGCCATTCTCTGTGTGTGCCATGAACTCTTCTGAGTTTGGTTGGGAAGCGCTGATGTTCTGGGGGGGGTGGAGGGTTGTTTTCAGGGCAGGGGGGAGTCCTGCTCTGTGGGTGATGTGTTGCTCTTGAGTGACCCCTTCTGGCCGATCCCCCGAGCAGCGCTGACTGGCTTCACTGCATGGAACCCAGATGGGTTCTCTAGGGCTAGGCTGTTGCAAAGGAATCCGGAAGGGGGAATGTCCGGAATCTGCCCTCAGTTACCTCTGGGAGCCACTGGAAAGACTGGCGCTAAGGGAAGTGAATGTGAATCAGTCTCTTGGAGAGGCAGCAGGGCCTAGTGGGTAGAGCTCTGGACTGAAAGTTGATAGGACCTCAGTTCTGTTCCCAGCTGTGCCACTGATCTGTTGAGTGTCACATCCCCTCCCTCCCTGTGTCTTGGCTATTTAGATTGTAAACACTCTGAGGCAAGGACTGGCTCTTGCTATGTACAGCATCTTACACTGCAGAGCCCTGATTTGGGGCCTACTGTAAATCCAGATGGTGGTCATTATGGTAGCTTGTACACGGATTTTTTTTGTCTGATCTGACGGGGGGGCAGTTTTCCTCTCTGCAGGGAAAGGAATCTCATAACTGCACCTTGGAACAAAACGGAGCAGAGCCACGAATCCTCTTTCTCATTGACGTCATAAAGAAAAGGCAAGTGAAATTCTGTCTGCCCTTATGTATATTTAATTGGACTCCTCATCCGGCCTCCTTCTAAATCGACTGGAGCCATTAATGGCAAGTTAGCCTAGTACCTAGACTCTTCGGGGTCCAGGGATCAGAGCAGCCCCTAGCAAATATGCAGACAGCTCATGTTGTCACCAACACTGCCTGCAACCGCCCCTGATATCAGGTGGTATGTGAGAACTGTGTGAGAGATGCCTGGGATTAGACAGGGAATAAATTAATGAGTGAATGGCATACAGAAGATCAGTCAGGTGCTCCTATGTATCTTCTTGTAACAGGAGGTTACACAGTGAAATGGAAAAGGCAGCAAATAAATTGAACTGCTACTTTTATTCTGAGCACTAGTCCCTCCCAGCCCCCTCCCAGCTGGGAGTAGAACCCAGGAGTCCTGGCTCCCGGTTATAACTACGCTAGACCCCACATCCCTCTCCCAGAGCTAGGAGCAGAACCCAGGAGTCCTGGCTCCCAGCGACCTACTTAACGGTGCCTCCTGTTTCAGGAGAGTGTGCCGGGAGAGCGACCCTTTGCATAACTGATCCCGCCCCCTCTCTCCACATGCCTTCTGACTCTGGGGGGTGAACCCATCTCCGTTGTGTCACGCCCCCTGTACCGATGCTCGGTTCTGTCCTTTCAGGGTCCAAGTGCGGAAGCTGGGAGAGCCAAAGAAGCTACAGATTTATTCCGGTCTGATCCCCGAGGTGCAGAATGGGGGCTCGGATCCGAAACCAGCCGACGATAACAAGGACCAGGCTGCTGCCAATAAAGGTGAGCGAGACTGGACGCGGTTTAGACATCCAGGTCTTGCTGTCTCCTACTTGCCCGGAGTGAAGCAGCCTTCTCCATGCTGCTCAAGAAGGGGCTAGTTTTCTCCCTAACGAGAGCGCTGCTTTACAAAGTTAATTGCTTTACATGGCAGGTGCATCTGATCCCGCTAGCATTGCCCCATGCGCTCAATATGTAATTCTGTGCACTTCTGGGGTACCTTTGTTCCACGGATCTCAGAGTGCTAGGGCGAACAGGGCCAGATTACAGGTGTAGAGGGAACCACTGCTTGAAATGCAGCCATCTCTGGGGTGGAATGTGGCAGCTATTTAATAGCCACCCAGCACTAGCACTCATGTTTAGGACAGGAAGTTGAGGCTAGCTAATTCCAAGGAGGCAGGTCATCATTGTCGGAGTTGGCCCAACAGACGGCTGGAGTTAATGTCAAGTATCCCATAGTATGTGCTGTCCCAGCCACAGCTGTGATTGAGGCCCTATCGTGTTGGGTGTTGGTTTTTGGGGGAGCAGCTGATGCAAGGGCCTGAAAGGAGGTGAGGGGGCAGGGGGGGCTCCCAGCCTGAGCCTCGCCAGCAGGAGTTGGCGTTAACGGCATCTAGTCCATGATGAAGGGGCGTGTTCGTTCTTCCAGGCACAGAAGCCCAGCAGGGAGCGCCTGGTAAAGGGCCCGAGAAGACTGAGGGCGAAGCCAAGCAGGTAAATACCCTTCCGGGACTGAGCCTAGTGCAGTTCCCAGGCAGCAGTGCCAACTCACCAGGCTTCCAGCGCCTGCCGCCTCCCGATTCCAGCGCCGTTCTCTCTGCAGAGCCCAGGGTGCCAACTCCCCGTTGTGGGGCAGAGAGGCTGGGGAGAGGGGCAGACTTCAGAGGGCTTTGGGGAGCGGGGAGCAATAGAGTCCTGGTCGTTACTCGTGCCGGCATGACAAGCAGCCCTAGCCCATGGACCAGCAGCACGGCTGAGCCACCGGCATGGTGGTAAGCCAGGCTCCGGGCAATCCCCGGGCAGAGGCAAGTCGCGCTCGTTCCTCCTCTTCCACGGGCGGCAGGGGCTCCAGCTCTGGGTGCGCTGGTCCTGACTGGCCTTTCTTGTGCAGCGGGATTCCAGCCACAAAGTGGAAGATCTGGTCCTGGATCTAGGGAGCGTGAACGACTCCTACAACTTCAGCGTAAGTGTTGCCCGGCTGGATGGAGGAAGGGCCCTTCTGGAACAAGCCAACAGCTCGTGTTCTTCCCCTGTGTTCTCCCTCCCTTCTCTCTCTCCCCCTCCCCGGTCAGCTCAGACCTGTGGGCCCATCTGGCCTGGCTTCCCCGCCTTCTCCCCCCAGCTCAGACCTATGCGCCCATCTGGCCTGGCATCCCCCCACCCTCACTTCCAAGGCAGGTCAGCCTGGCCCGACTATCCTGGTATCTCTGCTTCCCTGTAGCCTGTTCCCCTCCCCTCCCCATCAGATCAAAGTAGTGGCCTGGTCCAATGGCATCCCACCTCCTGCTGTGTGGGACGAGGCCATTGGTCAGTCTAGTCTGATATCCCTGATATCCCTTGCTGCATGGGGCTGGACCCAGCTGTCTCACTACCAGGCCTGTCCTGGCCAACGAGGGCTACGCACTGCTCCTTAGAACCGCTGCTTGACTTGCTCCCCGCTCTTCCAGGGCCAGAATGGGCTGCAGCCCAGGGAGGGAGGGGCAGAGCCCCTGGAATCTTAACGTGTCTGTCATGGGAACTCCACTGAGCAGGGGGGATCCTCAGCCTGTCTCCTGCAACGAGTCAGGCTGGATAGCTCCGATCAGAGCCCTGACCGGTAACTCGGGTCTCCCGGGGTCTCTCCTCCTCTGTCCTTGCAGTTCCACGTAGTGATCGGCTCGGAGGCGGAAGGTCTGTACAACCTCAACTTTCACAACTGCCACAACAAAGCCCCGGCAAACCAGATGCCTTACGACATCACCGTGAGTGTGCATGCGGGAGACGGTAATCCCCCCTCCCCCCAGCAGAGACAGTAGAGTTCTAATCCTCTGGTACAGACTTCCCCTCTCTGCCTCTGGGCGGATTAGAAAGCAGAGTAAAGAGCTGGACTGGGACTCAGGAGACCTGGGTCCTATTCCCTGAGTGAGCCACTTTCCCCCTCTGTGCCTCAGTTTCCCCATCTGTAAAATGGGAATAATGATACTGACCGCCTCTGCGAAGTGCTTTGAGATCTGTGGATAGAAAGTGCTATATGAGCTAGATATTTGAATTGATGTAGTGCCTAGGAGCCCCAGGCATGGCCCAGGAGCTTCCTGTGCTAGGCACTGTACAGAGACAGAACGCAAAGCCAGTCCCTGCCCCAAAGACCTGACAACCTAAGTAGAAGCCCAGGTTGCTCAGATACCCTGCACTGAGCCCCAAACACTTGTCATGCTGCCATAGACCGGATGAATGGGTCCTTACCGGGCTGTGGTGTACAGGTGTCTGGGATTTGAACCCAGGTCTTCAGTGTTCTAGGCCAGGGCTTTATCCACCAGGCACAGCTAGACTAGAGTAAACTGCAGGCACGCCACGCCACGCATTTCCAAAGCCACAGCACGCGGGGGAGTTTGGCATACATCCTTGGTCTGTATTTGTTGCTCCCAGTCCCATCTCGCCTCCCTCTGCGCCTCTGCTGTGGCAGATCAGACCAGCGAGCCCCTCTAGCCTGGTATCCCCCCTGCATGTTGGATCAGATCAATGGTCCATCCAGTGTTCCCTCACCACTCCAGACCAAAGCACGGGGCCCCTCTAGCCTGGTGCTCCCCTGCCACCCTGGATCAGATCTGGTGTCCTTGTGCGGTGGCATCTCCCCCAGCCATAGCTCCCGCTCTGCACTGACTCCGTCTCTGCTTTGCAGGTGATGATCCGAGAGAAGAACCCAGACGGGTACCTGTCGGCTGCCGAGATCCCCCTCATCAAACTCTACCTGGTCATGTCCGCCTGCTTCCTGGTCGCGGCCACCGTGTGGGTCTACTTCCTCTGCCAACACAAGTGAGCCCCACATCTCTGATCAGCTGCGTCCACACCGCTTTCCCTGGGGCAGGCAGCCTTCCTGTCTATTGTACCCCACTCTGCCCCCTTTCCACCCCCAGAGCCGCCATGGGCATCAGCCTGATTGTGTGTCTCTACCCGCAGGTTCAGCGTGTTCAAAATCCACTGGCTCATGGCTGCGTTAGCATATACCAAGGCCCTTTCTCTCCTCTTTCACAGCGTAAGTAAACAGTTTCGCCGATGCAGCGGGGGGGCCCAGTGACAAAGGGCTTGAGAGACCTGGGCGCTAGCCATTGGTCTGCTGGCTGATCTCAGGCAAGCTGCTCCTCCGTGCCTCAGTTTCCCCATCTATGAAATGGGAATGATGCTACCATCCCTCCTTTGTAAGGTGCTTTGAGATCCATAGATGAAATGCACTCTGAGCTAGGTGTTTGTAGTATGGGCTTAGGAGCCCCAACCGTGGACCAAAACCCCATTGTGCTAAGTAGAGCCTGATATTACTGGACAGCGGCCCTACCTGGGTTCACTGCAGTCGGGCTCCCGCTGACCCCCGTGAACCTCATCCTCAGCTTAGTTGGGATGTCCCTGTCTAAGAGGTGAACTGTGCCGACAGCCTGCTGGCTCAGGGTATTGGGCAGAGCTGGGAAAGACCCTAGCCTGTAAGGTGTTAGCCTGAATCCAGCGCCCCTTGAAAAGCATCAGTGCAAACTGAACATGCTGGACCGCCTGGTCCTGGGGTCCTCTCTCTTCTCAGCGCGCTGGCAGGGACAGTGTCCCCCTCCACCTCCACAAGCCTGTGTCACCCCTGCTAAGAATCTCTGACCCTTCTCGAGGAAGGGCTGATCTATCTCCAGGAAGACAATGGCCTGTGGGGCTGAGACCCATCGGACTCCTCTCATGCACTGGCTGCCTGACAGGCGTCTCGCGATGGCTGTTACCCTGCCGGGCAGGGCTGTTGGCACGGAGGTGAATGGCTCTGAGCCCTCCGGCTTTGCCACCGGCTCCCTAACAGGCAGACGGCCTTTGGGTGGCTATGATGGGTGCTCTCCCAGCCTGTCTAGCCTGAAGCGGGAGGCTCCAACTGAGACCCAGTTCTCTGTCCCCTCTCTCTCTCTCTCTCAGATCAACTACTATTTCATTAACACCGAGGGTCACCCGATCGAGAGCTTAGCCGTCATGTACTTCGTGACCCACCTGTAAGTGCCGCGAACATCTATAGCCCGGCATCACAGCTGGCTCCGGGAGGGCGGGTCTGGAGGAACCAATGGATAAGTCGGAGCTTCCAAGTATTGTAATCCCAGTTTCTCCCACCAGGGGGCACTGGCTGGGGGTGGTGCTTGCCACCACTGGGAGGATTGCTGGGGAGGTCTCGTAACTACAGTCCTCCCAGCAGGAGGCGCTGGAGGGTGTCGTAGGACATTGATTGTGTGGAGCTGATAATTGCAGGGGATGGTGTAGCAGGGCTGGCTGTGGGCGGAGCTCTTAGCTGCTCCCATCCCAGCCTCTCCCAGTAGGCGGCGCTGTATAGAGCGGGGCAGGAGCACTGGCTGTGGGCGGAGCTCTTAGCTGCTCCCATCCCAGCCTCTCCCAGCAGGGGGCGCTGTATAGAGCGGGGCAGGAGCACTGGCTGTGGGCGGAGCTCTTAGCTGCTCCCATTCCAGCCTCTCCCAGTAGGCGGCGCTGTATAGAGCGGGGCAGGAGCACTGGCTGTGGGGGAAGCTCCCTGCTACTCCAGTCCCAGCCTCTCCCAGCAGGGGGCGCTGTATAGAGCGGGGCAGGAGCACTGGCTGTGGGCGGAGCTCTTAGCTGCTCCCATCCCAGCCTCTCCCAGCAGGGGGCGCTGTATAGAGCGGGGCAGGAGCACTGGCTGTAGGGGAAGCTCCCTGCTACTCCAGTCCCAGCCTCTCCCAGCAGGGGGCGCTGTGGGGAGCAGGGGCGTCCTGGTTTCTTCAGTCCCTTGTGGTTCAGGAAACACACGGCCCCTCCGTGGCTCGCCCTGGGCCTTGCCTCCCAGAACAGGGCGCCCGCCTGAGTTGCCTCTGGGTGCCTTGCAGGCTGAAGGGCGCCCTGCTCTTCATCACCATCGCGCTGATCGGGACAGGCTGGGCCTTCATCAAGTACATCCTGTCGGACAAAGAGAAGAAGCTCTTCGTGATCGTCATCCCCCTGCAGGTGAGGGGCCTGGGGGGTGCTGGCTACGAAGCGGCCGCTTCTGCGGGCGACCACCTCCTCGCCATTCCGCCTTAAAACCAAGAGCTGTGCTGGGTGGGGACCCTTATGCCCCACCCTGGGGTGCTCCCCCCCCATCTCCTAGGGACATGGCAGCCGGATCTGGTTCTGTCCGGGCTCGTTTCGGACTCCTGGTGCTGAAAGTGAACGATTCGGGGAAGCGATTCCCTTGTGGAAGCACCGTCGGCTCATGGACGGAGTCCTGGGCTGGACCTTGGGAGACGTGGAGTCTGCTCCCCTCTCCGCCCGTTGTCAGCTGGGTGACTTCGGCCAAGTCGCTCCCTCCCCGCACACCTTTGTGCCTCAGTTTCCCCATGTGCGAGATGGAGATGATGGTACTGCCCCTCCTTGCGGAAGCGCTTGGAGATCTCCAGATGAAAAGTGCTAGCTAAGAGCCAGGTGGTAGCGCCCTGCTCTGCCCTGGCCTCCGGGCAACGTCCTGCACCAAGCACACACTGGGGTGGCAGGTGTTTGGGCAGTGACGGTTAGTGCCCGCCTGCAGGTCTGCAAAGTCCCCTCACCCGCCTTTCCCATTGCGCAGGTGCTGGCAAACGTCGCTTACATTATCATCGAGTCCTCGGAGGAGGGCAGCAGTGACTACGCCTCTTGGAAGCAGATCCTCTTCCTGGTGGACTTGCTCTGCTGCGGGGCCATCCTCTTCCCCGTGGTGTGGTAAGAGCCGGGGGGTTCTGCCCCGGAGCCCATCTCAGCGGCAGTACCGCCTTGGGTTGGGAACCCGCCAGGTCTCCAAGCTAAGCTGGGTCAGTGCCTGGGTGGGAGATGGAAGAAAACTGCAGGGGGGGTGGGGGTCAGGAGGGGGCGCTCTCCCAAGTCAGCGGTGACCCCGATGCTGCTGTACTGGGGGGGGGGGGGGGGGGTCAGTAGCAGGTGATCTTCCCTTGGAGTCAGCGCCTACCCCACGGTGCTATGGGGAACTGTCACGGGAGGTATCGTCACGGATGCACGCGTGGAAGATGCTGGAGAAGCCCAGGGTGGTATAAATTATAAAGGGAAATCCGTCTCTCTGGGGTCACGGTGGTGCCCGTCACTCCCCCGCATATGCCCCCATGGGAAGTGTCCGGTTCAGAGGGGAGTCCCGGCTGTGTACACTGACCTGGGGGGCCGACACAGTGCTGGGGGGTCAATGGGATCCTTGAAGGCTTCATGGGGTGGGGTGGGGGATGCGAATCTTCCCACAATCCCATGGGAGTCATTGCTTTGGCTTGGCCACGTCCCCACGGAGGTGACCATGAGCCCAGCGGGCTTGTCTGCTCCAGGCCGGTGGAGTTACCCCTGGGAAAGGCGGCTCCAGAACCAAGGGCGGGAACCACTGAGCGTCTCTTTGTCCGTCCGCAGGTCCATCCGCCACCTCCAGGAGGCCTCCAGCACAGATGGCAAAGGTGAGTCCGTCTCAGCTCCCTCCGGAGAAGCCCAGCTGCCCCCCCGCACCCCCTCGCTCGGGCGGGACTCTGTCCCCCTCCATCCCCCTGATCTGGAACCTGCTCCCAGCGCTGTGACACAAACTCCTCTTGTTTTATTTCCAGCTGCTACAAACCTGGCGAAACTGAAGCTTTTCAGACATTACTACGTCATGGTAGGTGCCCCCGGCCCTGGCTTCTCTCTCAGGGACGCTGGCAGTGCCAGCCCTGTCTGCGTGACAGGACCGGGACGCTGCCCGCGACCTCAGTCGCTCTCTCTGTCTCCCTCTTCCAGGTCGTGTGTTACATTTACTTCTCCCGCGTCATTGCCATCCTGCTCAAATTCACTGTCCCCTTCCAGTGGCAGTGGCTCTATGAGGTGAGGAGTGGGGTGGGGGGCAGGATTCCTGCGTTCTGTTCCTAGCTGATCCATTCTAGCTCCTTATTGGCAAGGCGGGGGACATCTCCCTCCCTCCCAGCTGGGCTCTGGACGCGAGTGGTGGTGAAGTGCTTTGAGATCCATCGGGGAGGTGCTGTATTGTAAAGTCGTGTTTTATAGGCCAGGGTTTCGTGCCTCTGGACTGGAAGTGGCGACGGGGGTTTGCAATGCAATCTTGCCCTGCAGCCTGCCCAGCTGGGACTGTGAGCTGGTGCGAAGTAGACATGTGCTGGGCCAGTAGTTGGCTAGGAGGCCACCCAGGAGAGCCCAGCTGCTTCGGGAAATGCTGAGAGCGGTGGCACTCTTCCCACTGGCCACTGCAGCAGGCTGGCGCTAGGGGGCGCTGTGCTGCGCTCGGTCCTGTAAATCCAAGGGTCTGAGATAGCTGCAGCCATTTCAACAGCCTCCCTTTCCCAGGTCAGTTTCCTGCCCAAATTCCAGGGTGGGCAATACATAGTCAGGCCTCGTTGTTTTCTTTCCTAGCGCTGATTGTGTGATTCTTCCCTTCCCATCCTAAACTGTTGCTGTGGGCTGTTATGTCCCACCCCAGAGCCAGCTGCATCTCAGCAGCAGTTGCACTGATCTTGGACTCGGATCGCTAGGCCTAAGGACCCCTTCTTTCCTTCCTTGCAGCTCCTGGTTGAAGTATCCACCTTGGTTTTCTTCATCCTAACGGGATACAAGTTCCGCCCGGCTTCGAACAACCCTTATTTACAGCTGCCCCAAGAGGACGAGGAAGACGAGGAGGAACTGCAGATGAATCAGGTGTAAGCAGCTGGATCGCTGGGTGGGGCTGAGAAGAGGGAAGTCAGACTCATTCCCAGTGCTACTGGGGCTGGTGTAGACCATGAGCAGGGAGACTCACCCACTTTGTCTCGTTAACATCCTGGGACCAACAGGGCTACAGCCAGTTTGCATACGTGGAATAGCTATTTGGGCCCGAGTTATTCTCGGTCAGTTTCCCGCTTGTGTGTGAACCCGATGAGTAGGCTTGGCAGAATTCGATGTTTATGGTTTTTATCGTTTTGATGGATAATATCAATGTTTATTTTTAAGTATTTCCTCCCCATTTTTATCACTTTTAATTTCCACGAGGAAAATAGAGGAGGGTCAGGTAAGGGGACGAGGCAGATAATAATTAGCTAATGGCAGTGGCTGTTGAAATTGACGTTAAAGTTTTAAACACCAATTCGCAACGTCCGGTGGCAAAATGTACCAAGTAAATAGCCTTCGATCAAACTCTGAGGTCTCAAGGTGCATTTTTCTTACTTTGCCTCTCTGTTATCGATGGAAATGTTTTTTGTGTGTGGGTGTTGGGTGAAATCCACCTTCCACATTTACCAGTAAAAATCAAATCCTTCGAAGCTCACTGGTGGAGGTCAGACTAGATCAGTAGTTTTCAAACTTTTTTTCTGGTGACCCTGTTGAAGAAAATTGTTGATGCCCGCGACCCAACGGAGCTGGGGATGAAGGGTTTGGGATGTAGGAGGGGGCTCAGGACTGGGGCAGAGGTTTGGGGCTCTGGGGTGGGGCTGCAGGCTCTGGGGTGGGGCTGGGGATGAGGGGTTTGGGGTGCATAAGGGGGCTCTGGGTTTGTGGGGGCTCAGGGCAGGGGGTTGGGGTGTGGGAGGGGGGCTGGGCTGGGGCTGTAGGCTCTGGGGTGGGGCTGGGGATGAGGGGATTGGGGTGCAGAAGGGGGCTCTGGGTTTGGGAGGGGGCTCAGGGCTGGATTAGGGGTTGGGGCGTGGGCTTACCTCTGGCAGCTCCCAGTCAGCAGCACAGCTGGGGTGCAGAGGCAGGCTTCCCGCCTGTCCTGACACCGTGGAGCATGGTGGCAAATGGCTCCGCGTGGCTCTCACCCGCAGGCACCGCCCCGCCCCCCAATTCCCATTGGCCTGTTCCTGGCCAATGGGAGTGTGGAGCCGGTGCTTGGGGCGGGGATAGCGGGCGGAGCCCTGTGGCTCCCCTGCCTACAAGCCAGACCTGGTGCTGGCTGCTTCCGGGGCGCAGTGCGGTGTCAGAACAGCTCGGGACTACTCGTTTTTACTGGCCGGCTGCCAGGGTCCCTGGGTGCTGAGCAAGGCGACCCAGTGCCTTGCCCTCCACGACCCGAACTTTGAAAACCACTGGACTAGATCATGAGGGTCCCTTCTGACCTTTAAAGTCTTGTCATCGAGCTCCTGCTCCACAGCGCCCTCTGTTGCGTGTCAGGGGAAGTTCCAGGTGTTAGGTGTAGCGGGTGTTATTGCTTTCCATAAGGGAGGGAAAATCTTAGCTCCCTGCCCTGCTATCCCTGCAGTTCCAGGAGCTGCAGCACTCTTGCTAGGGCTGTAGAGGAAGCAGCCAGATCTGAGTGTGGGGTCGTCGGTGTCTCGCTTTCTCTCTGCAGGGTCACCGAAGCCGGCGTCCATGAGGGTCTCTCCAAGCTGAAGAAGAGCAGGGTTGCCCGCGAGGCAGTGTGAGGCCTATCCGCCCAGACTGTTGCTAGCGCCCGGACTGTGGGAAGGCCGCCGGGTCCCACCCTGTGGCCCGGCCGAAGACTCCCAAGCAGGACAGAGAAATCGGGGGGTTTGTGTTGAATTCCTGCCTCTCTGCTCCCCTGCCCCACCTTGTGGCAGTGCTGAGAACTGCATGGCCCCATGCAATTCCAGCGGCTGTTCCCAGAACCAGGCCTGTGCTCCAGACTGCAGGAAGATCAGACGAACTCTGGATGGCTGAGGGCTGCTGTCTCTTGTACTGGGAGGGGGGTGGGGACTTTGGCCAAGCTCTGCCCTTCTGCAAGAATGGTTTCCAGACCCGCTTCCTGATCCATGCATCCCTGCTGCTGGCTTAGATGCATCCTCCACCAGCAGCCCCCACCCTCACCAGCTCTCCTACCCCCTTCTCCTTCACTCTATTGACTAGCTGGGGCCAAGCAGCCTGCTTAGCAAAGGTGGAGCTGGCGTTTAGCACCAACATCTGGCTGGGGTCAAAGAGGTCCTGTACCACCAGGGTGAGTCGATAGATCATTCCAGGGCAGAGGAGAAATGGTGGCAATCTTCAGCTGAGGCTAAGAGCTCCCCAGCCCCAGAGCAACAGGCCAGGATCTAGACAACATCTGAGCAGTGAAGCTTGGCTCCCGCTCACCTGGATCTCGGTGGCACCCCGAAAGGTGTGGTACCCTTTAGTTGTGGGCTGTGGTTTTCACTCTAGCATTAGTGGTGCCTCCTTCCTGGTAGAAACAGTTTTTCAGGGCAGTGCTGCTCCTGGCTTCTTGCTGGACCCTGTCGGGTGGTAGGTTCAAGTGTGATTCTAGCACCAATTGGGACCTCGGGGCTTGTGTCTTGGTTGCCTCTCTGTGACTCCAGCGTGCTTGCCTGACACATCTGTCTGCTCTGCCCGTCTCCCTGGGAGCTGAGCTTGGAGCTGGCTTCGTTCCTGCTCAGACCCCGGTGCTAGATCCTGCCGGCTCGATTCCTGCCCTTGGTTATGTGGCAAGGGTTCAGCCAATAAAGGGAGCGGGCTGGGTTCTTGCCTGCAACACGGGGGCTGATGCAGGAAAGAACCCGGCTTCATTTAGCTTCCACCCCCTCCTCCAGTGGAACAAGCCTCTTTAACCCCAGCCGCAGGGTAGGTGGGACCCGCTCCTGCAGAAGGCCTGTATCCCTGCTGCGGATTCGCATCCCTGAAACAGCAGGCCCTAACTGCTGGGCACCAGTCCAAAGGCAGGAGCAGGAGCTAACTGTGTGATGATTTTGGGACCAGGCCCCTGCTTGTGACACCAGTGGAGTTCAGGCTGGGCTAGAAGAGCCAGTATCCTGATCTTAAATGCAGGCTGTGTCTGCATTTATGCAGCCTGCTCAGTGGCTGCAATGGGGGGGGGGGAAGGGCCCCCCCCCCACAAGGGAGATCCTACTGCCGGGGTGGGGGTGGGTGACACTACCCTCTCTCTGGCTGCCTCTGTTACTCTCCCAAATAAATCTTCCCCTTGGTTGTGATGCCCTTGTAAGTGGGGGCTTGGTGCCCCCCCCCCCCCCCGATTTATTTAAATTCCTCATTATTGGGAACTGCTGATCACACTCTTACCCCTGGGTGGATCCCCATTGTCTCAGCAGGGTTGGGTCACCATGGCCACGTTGAGAGGAGTTCCTTGGCTTAATTGTAACTTTCTGCACAGCCTGGCGCGGGAGGTCTCCGGCTCTGTCTTATGGGGGGTGGGCTCTGTGTCTAGAGGGCAAAGCCCTGCATTCCATGCTGGTGTATAAATGGCCCTTTCGGTATCTTGGCTCTGGCTTATTCATTGGGGTAAAACGGCTGCTCTGAGACTCAGGCTTTTGGAGCATGGAGCGTGTGCCGGCGGGGGCCTGGCTTGGGTGACGTGTCGTGACTTGATCCTAAAGCAGGGTTCATCCTCAAGCATGAAGTATCCAGTTATGAGCTGGACTCTGGGCTGGAAGGACCTGTGGTTTGAGCATGGGCCCGCTAAACCCAGGGTTGTGAGTTCAATCCTTGAGGGGGCCATTTGGGGATCTGGGGCAGAAATTGGGGATTGGTCCTGCTTTGAGCAGGGGGTGGGACTAGATGACCTCCTAAGGTCCCTTCCAACCCTGAGATTCTATGATTCTATGACCTGATCCTGATCCATCAGCCCCTGCCTCTAGTGCAGGCATGGATCAGTGTTCGCGTCCCACTAACCCTGCGGGATCAGCACCATCTATACCGTCCACCAGAGCGCAGCCCCCCATTGGGGGTTATGGCCCGGAGGCCTCCAATCCTGGAGCCGGCTTATTGCTGAGGCTCCCCGCTCTCCCCCATCCCCTTCATCTAGGGCAGCGAGTGTCCACCAGGGTCCCAGCTTGCAGTGCTAATGTGACCAGCTAGGACCGAGTGCCTGGCTTCAAGGCTGTTGCTGCAGGCAAGGAGCCAGGTTCAAGGGATGGGTTGGAGGGTGGCTGCTGGGGGCAGGGATGGGGCTCTCCTGGGGGTAGAGCCCCAAGCACATGAGGGCTTCTCCAGGCTACCATCATATCATAGGGGTTAGGGCAGGGCTGCCCTGATCCTGCCTCTGCCTCCGCCTCCCTGCATGACCATGGGCCTCAGTTTCCTGTATATAAAAGGTGGAGAACAGCTGTACCCTACTGCCCCCCGGGGCTGGGAGACTCAATACACTTGCAGTTGTGAGGGGCTCAGCGACTCCTGTAATGGGGGCTGTGAGTACCATGGCTGGGGGGGGGGGGTAACTTATGGGGCAGCTGTAGGTCACTGACTCCTGAAGGCAGGTGTAGACGCCCAGGCTGTCCTGCCCCTTCCCTCCGTGGCCTGAGAGGTGAGATTTCAGCTGCTGTTGGAAAGTTCCCGGGATTTAAAAACTGACCCCAGCCGGCAGGCTCCAGCACCTCTGTTTATTGAGAGAGGGATTCCTGCACCCCTACAGGTTGCTGGGCTGTCCTGGCCCTGAACAACTGCTGGGGGAGTAAGTCATTGCACACACTACAACACAGGCACATGTTCCCAGCGCTACCGCAGGTGCTGGGCAAGGGGCCAGCTGCTCCCCCAAGGGAGATTGAGGGGGGGTGGGGGAGAGATCAGGAAACTGGCCTTGAGAGGGTGCAGATTAAATGCTCACCCCCTCTTAGGAGCTGTTGCAGGCCCCCCGGGGTGTGCCTAAGAGGTGCCAGCTGAACTGCTTTGCTGCCCCCAGCCCTGCCGCTGAACCCACTTGAACCCGGGGCCGTGAGCTGCACCCACCCCTAGTTGAGAGTCTTCGAAGTCTGGCTGCATCAGTACCCTCCCAGCATGCCGGCAAACACGCTGCCCCTCACTCCAGCAAGTACGGTAGTCATCCCCTCCCTGGACGAGCCACCCCTGCCATCTTCCTACAGGCCTCCCCGGTAGTGGCAGGGAGACCCAGCCTGATGCCCCGGGGCTCCCTTTGCGGGGGCCACAAGCCCTGGTGGGCTGCCGCCTCCTGGAGGGTGTCTATCACACCCCCTGGTGGAAGCACAACTGGGCCCACTCCCACAAGCAGGTGGGGGGGGAGAGGGGGAAAGAGACAATACATTCAGGGATCCAGCCCCAGCTGGGGGAGGGGAGTGGAGCTTAGTGGTTAGAGCATTGGGCCAGGCATCTGGACTGCCAGGTTCAATCCCCAGCTCGGGGAGGGGCTGGGACAGGACTCCTAGGTTCAATCCCCAGCTCTGGGAGGGGCTAGGACAGGACTCCTAGGTTCGATCCCCAGCTCTGGGAGGGGCTGGGACAGGACTCCTAGGTTCAATCCCCAGCTCTGGGAGGGGATGGGGCTCTGGGGACTCCTGGGAGTTCTATCCCCAGCCCTGGGAAGGGATGGGACTCCTGGGTCCTATGCCCAGCTCTGGGAGGGAAGTGGGAGTCAGGACTCCTGTGTCCTATTCCCAGCACTGCAGCAGGGCCTCAATCCTCTACTTTTTTGAACATTTTTTTTTAACCCCCCAAATTTACTTTAAAAAAAAATACAAAAGAATCAGCTGCTTAAAAAGAGGGCAAGGGGGGGGGGTGTTGCTAGCCCCCTCGTCCATCCGTGCTCCTAAACACACTCCCTCCCCCCACCCACATCACCCTCTGCGCTGGCACCTCCCCCTCGGTCCAAGGTTTTGTGCTTTTGCAGTGTCTGTCCACACCGGACACTAGGGTCGTGCTACAGAGCATGGGAGTGGGGCGGGGAGGTGGGGATCTATAGCTGGAACTGCCTGTGTTGTCCAGGGAGGAGGAGGAAGGGGAGTGGTGCCTTCGTCTCAAGGAGACTTGTTATAGGACACGTCCCTCCTCTTCCTCCACTGCAGCATCTTGAGGAGGCTGAGGCTGGCTTTGAAGAGCCGGTCGTGCTGGAAGATCATCTGGTGGAAGGCGTTCAGAGGCAGGTTCCCGGTGGGGTCGGCGTGTTTCAGGGTGGTCATGGGCGTGTAGAGGCTGTTGGTCTGGTAGCGAAAAGGCGGCTTCTCTGCCAGGATCACCTTGGCCGTGTGCTGGGGAGAGCGGAGGAAGGGTCTGCCTGTTAGACACTCGACCGGGACGCCCGAGGCTTACCCCGTACCGGGGCAGATCCCCCGCTGGTATGAAATCAGGCACAGCTCCGTTGGGGTTAATGGGCCACATCCCCAGCTGGTATTTGTACAGCACCTAATACAATGACTGGGACCCCTAGGTGCTACCGTAATACACCTAATAACGTACAGAACCTAACACACGGGTCCTGGGCCATGACTGGGACCCCAGGCGCTACCGTAATACACCTAATAACCTACAGCACCTAACACAATGGGGTCCTGGGCCATGACTGGGACGCCAAGGCGCTGCCGTAATACGCCTAATAATGTACAGCACCTAACACACTGGGGTCCTGGACCACAACTGGGACTCCGAGGCGCTGCCATAATACACCTAATAAATAACATGCAGCACCTAAAACAATGGGGTCTGCTAGGCACTACGATAATATCAATAATCATGGCTCCATTGGACTCAATGGGCCAGATCACCAACTGGTGTAAATCAGCATCACTCTGATTACCACTTATTGTTGGTATTGGTAGTGCCTACGAGCCCCAGCCATGACTCAAGCCCCACTACACTGGCCACTGTATGTTATTTATTAGGCGTATTACGGTACTGCCTAAGTGATTGGGGAGAGGGGCGGGCTGGGAGCCAGGACTCCTGGGTTATGTTCCCAGCACTGAGAGGGGAGGGGAGTGGGGCCTGGTGGTTAGAGCAGGGGGGCTGGGAGCCAGGATTCCTGGGTTCAGTCCCAGCTCTGCAAGTTCCTTCCCTTTTCAATGCCTCAGTTTCCCCCCTCTGTAAAATGGGGATAGCTGTGCCCAGCTCAACAAAAATGCTTTTTATCTATGGATCTCGAAGTGCTGAGCAGTAACATACTTGCTTCACCACTGGTCACCCTGCCTTACACAGACCCACACCCGACCCACACCCCACCCCACGCGGCAGATGACAGGGACAGAGGCCGAGCAGCGTCTCAAGGTTGAGCCCAGAGATAATGCTGAGAGCCCCGGCTGTTCCCAGTGCCACCACTAGATTTTGGGGGTGCTTAGAACCTCTGGCAAGCAGGCCCCTAGGTTCTAACTACCCACCTGTCCTCCCTAGGTCCCCAGTGTCAGTGTGCTTAGAGCCGAGTGCTATAGGGCTAGGAAGAGGGTAGCGGGTCAGTGTGAGCGCGGGGAGATGGCTCCCTACCTCAGCCACCTCGTCCGGCGACTGCCCCAGCACCGTGAAGACTTCCTTGGAATAGGCCATGTAGAAGCCTTGGAATATGTCCAGTGTCTCCTGGTCAACGGCAGACAGGTCCATGCAGGCGGCTTCTTCGTAGAGTTTCCTTTCAAACTCGGTCACCACTGGCCCAGGTTCGATCAGGCTGATGCTGGGGAGGAACAGGAGACAGTAACACATCACAGCTCATATACCCAGCCAGGGCCCGGCTCCAGGCCCGTTAGGGCACACGCAGATTGCCCCTGCATGGCAGTTCCTAAGCACTGGCTCATACAGGTTGGTGCACCCTAGACCAGTGGGCCCTCTAGTCCAGCACCCCACCTGCTGCCCCTCCCATATCAGGCCACCCACCCCTCCCTCCTTCCAGTCCTTCCCCCTTTTATCCACCCACTGCTCCATCCATCCCTCCCTCCTTCCAGTCCTTCCCTCTTTTATCCACCCACTGCTCCATCCTCCCCCTGCTTCCACCCACCCACCTTCCCCTCCTTCCTCCCTCTACCCACCCACTGCTCCATCCCTCCTTCCACACCCCATCCTTCCCCTCCTTCCACCCCCCCATCTTCCCCCTTTTATCTACTCACAGCTCCATCCATCCCTCCTTCCAGCCCTTCCTCCCTCTACCCACCCACTGCTCCATCCATCCATCCCTCCTTCCACCCACCTTCTCCTCCTTCCAACCCCCATCCTTCCCCTGCTTCCACCCACCCATCTTCCCCTCCTTCCTCCTTTTATCCACCCACTGCTCCATCCATCCCGTCCTCCTTCCACCCCCCATCCTTCCGCTCCATCCATTCCTCCCTTCTTCCACCCCCATCCTTCCTCTCCTTCCACCCTCTTTCCACCCACTGCTCCATCCCTCCCTCCTTCCACCCACCTTCTCCTCCTTCCACCCCCCCATCCTTCCCCTCCTTCCACCCCCATCCTTCCCCTCTTTCCACCCCCCATCCTTCCCCTCCTTCCTCCTTTTATCTACTCACAGCTCCATCCATCCCTCCTTCCAGCCCTTCCTCCCTCTACCCACCCACTGCTCCATCCATCCCTCCTTCCACCCACCTTCTCCTCCTTCCAACCCCCATCCTTCCCCTGCTTCCACCCACCCACCTTCCCCTCCTTCCTCCCTCTACCCACCCACTGCTCCCTCCCTCCCTCCTGCCACCCACTTACCCCTCCATCCCTTCCTCCCACCAACTCAGGGGTCCCACCTCCCTGCATTGCCATCTCACATGGCTGGGCCATATAATCCAATATCCTTACACCTGGTGCACCCAGCCTAAGGTCCCAGCACTGCGGTCGACACCTCCCCTTCCGTGTGTACACGATGCACTAAGCCAGTGGTCTCCAACCTTTTTACACCCAAGATCACTTTCTGAATGTAAGGGCAACCCAGGATCTACCCCACCCCTTCCCCAAAGCCCCACCCCATTCACTCCATTCCCCCGCCTCCATCACTCGCTCTCCCCCACCCTCACTCACTTTCACCAGGCTGGGGTAGGGGTTTGGGAGGGGGTGTGGGCTCTGGGCTGGAGCTGAGGGGTTCGCAGTGTGGGAGCAGGTTCTGGGCTGAGCCTGGGGCAGGGGGTTACGGTGCAGGAGGGGGCGCTGGGCTGGGGCAGAGTGTTGGGGTGCAGGAGGGGGCGCAGGATGTGGGCTCTGGGAGGGGGCTCTGGATTGGGGCAGAGTGTTGGGGTGCAGGAGGGGGTAGAGGTGCTGGCTCTGGGAGAGAGGTCAGGGCTGGGCCTTGGGGTACAGGAGGGGGTTCAGGGCTGGTTTGGGGTGCTGGCTCTGGGAGGGGGCTAAGGTGCAGCCCATTGCCGGGCAGCACTTACCTCTGGCGGCTTCCGGTTGGTGGTGGAGCATGGCTAACCCGGCCCCACGCCAACCCCTGCGGCCCTGGGGGGGGAGGGGGGGAGGGGACAAGAGGAGCTGCGCTGCCCCTCTCTGCAAGCATCGTCCCCGCAGCTCCCATTGGCCACAGCTCCCTGTTCCCAGCCAATGGGAGCTTCGGGGGCGGTGCTTGCAGGCAGGAGCAGCGCACAGAGGGAGACCTCTGCCCCCCGCACTCCCGGGGCCGCGCTGGCCGGGAGCAGCGTGGGGCCAGGGCAGGCAGGCACCGCGCTCGACCGGTTGGTGACCACTTCACTGAGTCAACAGTGCTAGGATGCCCATGGGGCAGAGGGGAGGGAGGGGCCTTCTGGACCCCACACCGCACCGCCTCGGTGGGGCCGTCCCCCTTATCAGCCCTTCCCTCCGGACTTACTTCACGCCAAACTTCAGCGCCTGCAGGGCCAAGCTCTCACAGAAACCCTCCGCAGCGAACTTGGAGGCGGAGTAGATGTCGTTGAAGATGAGGCCTGGGGAGCAGAGGGGAGAGCGAGTCAGCCCCCCGGGGTCGAGCAGAGGGAGGGGAGGAAGCTGGGCTGGCCAAGGGTGAGGTGCGGCTCCGCTCTGCCGGGAGGGCCTGCCCAGAACTTGACGAGGGGTCGGCCGCTGGGGAGCGGAGACGCCTGCCCGTGGTACTGACCAGAATTGTCCCACTGCCCTCTGGGGCTCCCCCGTCTGTCTCCTGTCTTATATCTCAAGGCAGAGACCAGCTTCTTGCTCTGTGTTTGTACAGCGCCTTGCACACTGGGGTCCTGGGCCACGGCTGGGGCTCCTAGGGGCTACCATAATACGCCTAATAAATACCATACAGCACCCAGCACACTGGGGTCGGTGTCTCATAAGGGGTGGGAGAGCCCAGGTCCCAGCAGGAGAGTGGGGAGGCGGGGTCCCATGTGGGGGAAGCCCAGGGCTCAGTGAGGGGTCCCATCAGCGGAAAGGGGGGAGGTCAGTGTCCCATGGAGGGCAGGCTGGGGCTCCGGGTGGTTTCTACACAGCAGGGGCGGCATCACCTCCAACAGGAGCCTGGACCGGTCCCCCTCCCCGACACCAAATCAGGAAGGTGCAGCCGGTCCCCAGGGGCCACAGCCCCTCCCCCGGTCTCACCTTGCAGCCCCAGCACGCTGCTCATCACCACGATGTGGCCCCGGCGCCGGCGCTTCATGTCGGGGAAGACTTCGCGCACCAGCCGCACCAGCCCGAAGAAGTTGGTGTCAAAGAGGTTCTTCATGGCAGCGACGCTCTGGCTCTCCACCGGCCCGATCATGCCCAGCCCCGCATTGTTCACTGCAATGGAGGGGGTATGGGGGGGCGTGAGCCCCAGGAACCCCCCAGGGTTGGGCAGCTGCTGTAGCTCCCCCATCCCCACCTCCACTGCGGGGTGAGCCCAGACTGGGAGTGGGGAGCCCCACTGAGACAGGGGGCAGCCAGGATCCCCTTTCCCCCCCCCAGCTCTGATCACCAAAGGCAGAGGCACAAATGGCCCATCCATCTCTCTGGCTGGCTCACACCGTGGGGCTCCGGATCCTCTCCTTCGTGTGGGGCGACCCAACAGGCCTCATGGCCTGACATCCTCGATGGGCCCACCCAAGGTAGCAGGACATGGGGCCGGCGGGATACCAGGCTAGATGGGCCCATGGGTCTGATCCCATATGGAGTTTCCTACGCTCCCCCTGAGCCGGGGCTCAGCCCTGCCAGGGAACGCATCGAGATCCCCGCTTTACGGAGCGTCCCCTTCCCTGTTCAGCTGAACCCTCCGCTGGGTCACCACCCGGCAAGGCCAGCCAGGCGCACGTGCGAGAGATCCGGTGTCAACCGCCCCCTGCCCCACACAGCAACTTTGGCGCCGAAGAACCAGAACCTGCCCTCGGATTTTGAGTGGGGGCAAATGGGCAAGACAAAGCCATCCAGCACCTCCCTTTACACCAGCCTCCCCTCTGAGCCTCACACCCCTTTACCAACAGGATGTGTCACTGACGCACCCAGGAGTCGGGGGCAGTGGGGAGTAGAGACTCAGGGGGGGCAAAGGCAGAAGCTACCTGTAAGGGGCTGTGTAAGTTACAGGCTAGAAAAATGGGTGGAGTCTAAGTGGGTGGGGCCTAAATGGGCACATCTAAGTGGGCGGGGTCCAAGGTACCCAAGACAAGACATTCCTTAGACTCCCTCCTCTGGAGGAACCCCCAGCTGCTCCGGCCCCCTCTCCCACGGTGCGTCTGTGGGGTGAGGGGGTAAGGGAGCCATGCTGCCTGTGGGGAAGAGCGCAGCGGTCCCCCAGCCTCCCCCCACCGGATGCTTTCCAAGGAAGGCGGCCCACGCAGCCCCAAGCGGCCGGGCCGGCTCGCCTACCCAGCACGTCCACTCTCCGCTGGGGGATGCCCTCCACGCAGCGCCGGATGGATTCCTCGCTGGTCACGTCCATCTGGCGGATTTCCAGGGTCTTGTCCAGTGCCGGCCCCGCCTGCTTCTCCAAGGCCTCGCGCTTGTCCAGGTTCCTCATGGTGGCGATGACTAGGCAGAGAGATGAGGGGGGAGCAGGGGGGTTCAAACCAGCCAGGAAGCTCAGGGCCCCACTTCGGGGCTAAGCAGGCTCAGGCCTGGTCGGTGCTTGGATGGGAGATTCCCAGGGCTAAGATGGGTGCTGTAGGGTGAGGGGCTTGGGTGGGGGCTGTCTGTGCAGACTGTGATGCACTAGGGGGAACTGTGCTGCAGAACCAGGGTGGGGGCTCGGGGGGGCTCTCCCCTGGCAGGCTATGCCAGTGCAGCACCAGTGGGTGCTGGGAGGCAGAATGGTGCCATTTACCTGGTCAGGGTCCTGCCCCATTGGCGATCGCAGGGCAATTTTCACACGCTCCAGGATGCTGGACGCCCCTTCCTGCCCCACCCCCGTTGGCTGGTTACATTCTGCCCCCCTAGACAATCCCCGCAGCTTGGACTGAACAAAGCACTTGGCATGTCTTGGCCTCAACTCCCCTGCCGCGCGGCTGTTACACACCGCTCAAACCCTACTCCAGAGGTGGCTGCATCTCCACAGTGACTGAGCGATCTCTGCATTAACGGCTACTGTGTCCCACCCCAGCGGCAGCCGCATCTCAGTAGTGGGTGAGCGAACCCTGCATAAACTGTTACCACACCCCACCCCACCCCACCCCAAAGGTGGCTGCATTTCAGCACTGGCTGAACAATCTCTTTATTAACAGTGGCCACATCCCACCCCAAAGGTGGCTGCATTTCAGTGGTGGGAGAGATGATTCAGTACATAGGGCTATAAATCTCCTGGGGACAAAAGGCCATAGAAGTAGTAAGATCATCATCATTTCCCTGCCCTGTGCCGCATGTTCCTCCTCTTCTCCAGCTCTTTACAATCCCCATCCCGACCCTCTCACCTCGGAATCTCTTCAGCTCATCTTTAGCCAGCCGGACGGCCAGAGCCAGCCCGATTCCGGAGGAGCAGCCAGTCAGCAGCACGTTCCTGCAGGACATCCCTCTGTCTGTCCGGGCAAGAGAAGTCAGGTTCGAAGAGGGTGGAGGGAGTGGGGTCTAGTGGTTAGAGTAGGACGGTTGCAACTCAGGGCCCCTGGGTTCTGTCTTCAGCTCTGGGAAGGGAGCAGAGCCTAGTGGTTGGGGGGCAGAGGAGAACTGGGAATCAGGACTCCTGGGTTCTATCCCCAGCTCTGCGGGGAAGAGTGGGGCTTAGTGGCGAGTCCCATCTCCCCCTTCACTGATCTGGTTGCCCTCTGCATGACTCCCACCCCCCGCCAGCCTGTGATCTCGGTCTCTTCCTAGGAGAGGATTTCCACCAGGTGAAGTGGCGCCAGCCTCAGCCCATCCCCCTCCCGCGGGAGAACATGTTGTTCTATTCTGGAACCGTCTCAGCCTCTTATTCCCGCAGCCGGGGCCGGCTCCGCCCGTCAAACGGAGGCCGACGTAGCAACCGGGCTCCGGGGAGCGAAGAGCCCAGCCCCCGGGCGCCGTAACTAACCACCCGAACCCCTGGTGTAGACGCAGCTGGGTTGGACGCTCCCGTCGCCCGGGGAGGGGGTGTTCTCACGCTGCCAGAAACCCGCTGCTGCCGCTGGACGCGGCATCTACACTCCAGGGCTCCGGCGCCGACGCGGCCACGTCAGCACGCTTGGGAACGGGGAGAGAATCAGGGCTTGCTGGTGACCCAGCTCTGCGGGGAATCTACAGCCCGGGGCCAGCGGTTCTATTTCCCGGCTCGGCCTCTGGGCGACCTTGGGCAAAGCACTGCCGCTCTGTGCCTCTTTTTCTCCTCCCCTCTTCGGTCTATTTCGGCTGTGAGCTCTTTGGAGCGCGGGGCTGGCTCTCACCCGGCCCCCCGATCACAGCGGAGGTCTCTTCGGGATACCACAACACCCCTAATAACTCGACAAGCTGGCAAACGTCAGGTTCCATCCGCCGCTCCGTTTGACAGGCCAGACACAACAGGAGGGCCCCGTGCCAAGGCAGTCGGCAATTAATAATTGACGGGGAACAGCTCCTCATGGCAACTCCTGCCCTGGATCTCAGTTATTCAGGCCGGATCCACACCTTGGATCTCTCCCCTGACCCAGATCAGACTCAGCAAGGCTGCTCTCAAGCCGGCCGCAGAGCCGGGTGGGGAATTAGAACCAATCAAAAGACGGAAGCGGGGCTATTATTGCTCCAAGCTTTGATTTCTTTGTGGACAAAAGGCCCATCCTGCTGATCTCATGCGGCGGAGAATTCCATCACAATTGGGTAGCACAGGCAGGCACCCAAGTGGGTACAGAGAGCCAGCAAAGGGGCCATGGGACAATTAACGAGGGGAGCCGGGCCTGCGAGGAGAAGACCCTTCTCCAGATTTATTCTTATTCAATTACACTCGGTTATAAACGACATTTATATTGACCGAGGAGATAAAAGCTCTTTAAAAAGGGAGCCAGACTGAGCAGGTGGGATATACACAAAACAGGCCCAGTCGCTCACAGGATGAAAGGCCCTTTAAACGCAACACTTCTAGGACTGTCATTTTGTACTCTGGGGGCACCTCCAAGCCAGAGCTGAGATTGGGGTCCCCCGTCACTGCACAGAGTAAGAGACGGTCGCTGCCCCAAAGAATCTAAAGTGACAGGCCGACAAAGGAGAACTGGGCTCAGTTTCCCGCTCTGCCACACGCAGACCTGAGGCAAGTTACGGCATACCCGTGCCTCAGTTTCCCTGCCTGCAAAATGGGGACAATGATAATTCCTTATACCCAGCCTTCCCCTGATCACGGTTGGGGCTCTGTGCAAGGCCCCGATCTAGGTGCTTCTGTAATACGGACACTAACGAAATGCAAGGGGGGGGGGGTCAGTGTTTCACCCAGGCCAGTAGGTCAGAGAAGGCACAGACCCCAGGGAGGTCACTCCAGACCCCAGTGAGCACCAAGGGTCGGGCCATGTGACGCAGGGGGACTCCGGGGCTGTGGGAGTGTGATCCAGGTGGGAGAAAGGAGGGGAGAGGGTCACAGGACAATACACCTCTCCCTGGAAATTCACGGTTACTGCTCAAAATGGCACCAGCCTCAGAGCTCCAGGAAAGCACCAGCTGGAGCCAGTCTGACTAATCTTGGCTTATTCTGGTGCTAGATCCTTCAGGGTCAGGCTATAGATAGAAGATGGGGGGGGGGGGGGGAGTTCCTCTCTCCGCAGGAAGGTCTCCACCAGGCCTCCCCACCCGGGAAGGTGGTCCTCAGGCCAGTTCCCCAGAGATCCACTCTGTCCTGTGCTTCCGATGGACACTCACCCCCCCGCCCCCCAAACACCTGGTCCCTGCTGCAGGCCCAGTTCCCAACACCCCCATTGCACTTTGCACCCCACTTCCCGCTCCACTCAATGCCCCCCCTCCCCGGGGTCCCCAGCGCCCAGATCTTGCTCCCCAATGCACCCCTGCTCTCAGAACCACATGGCACCCCGATCTTTCCTGCCCCCCCCAGCTTTTCCCCCTTCCCCAATGCACCCCCCTCCCCCTAGCTCTCAGCTCTTCCCTGTGCACCCCTGGGTCCCGATCCGCATTGCACCCCAACCTTGCTTACTCCCCCCCCCATGCACCCCAATCTCCCCGCCCCCCCGGATCAGGGGAAGGCTGAGCACAAGGCGAAACCCGCTTTATCCCCCCGCCCCCGAGATGGGGTGCGGGGGGAGCCCCTTGCTGCTGGATTCAGCTGCCCCGGGAGCCCAGCCCCCCGCCTACCTGCACCGCGGCGAGCCGGATCGCTCCCGGCTCAGCCAGTCCCCGCCTTGCAGCGGCTCCCGCTACGGCTCCTTCATCCGACCGGCCGAGGGAAACGCCCCGCGAGCCGCCCGCAGCACGCCGGGGCTTGTAGTCCCTGCAAGCCGGCCTCCCCCAGCTCCCGGGGCGTGGGGCAGAGCCCTGCCCAGCGCTCCCCCATGCCCCGCCTTTCCTGCCTGTCCCGTCCCGGGATGGGGGGCGGCACCCTCTGCCCATCTCCGCCCCGCTGTAAGGTAACTCGGGGTGCAGGGCGGCTGGTTATAGTAGGATTGGAGCATGCACGTGGGGCTTTGTTATTGTAGGGTTGCAGCATGCACGGGGGGTGTTATTGTAGGGTTGGAGCATGCACATAGGTCTTTGTTATTGTAGGGTTGCAGCATGCACATGGGGCTTTGTTATTGTAGGGTTGCAGCATGCACACAGGTCTTTGTTATTGTAGGGTTGCAGCATGCACGGGGGGCTGTTATTGTAGGGTTGGAGCATGCACATGGGGCTTTGTTATTGTAGGGTTGGAGCATGCACGGGGGGGCTGTTATTGTAGGGTTGGAGCATGCACATAGGTCTTTGTTATTGTAGGGTTGCAGCATGCACACAGGTCTTTGTTATTGTAGGGTTGCAGCATGCACATGGGGCTTTGTTATTGTCTGCCCCTGGACTTTTCCACTGCTTGCATCCGAAGAAGTGGGTATTCACCCACGAAAGCTTATGCTCCAATACCTCTGTTAGTCTATAAGGTGCCACAGGACCCTTTGTCGCTTCTACAAATCCAGACTAACACGGCTACCCCTCTGATACTTAAGGAAGTGTTATTTACCCCTTCACATAACACAAGAACTAGGGGTCACCCAATGAAATTACTAGGCATCAGGCTTAAAATAAACAAAAGGAAGTATTTCTTCGCACAACGCACAGTCAACCTGTGGAACTTGTTGCCAGGGGAGGTTACAAAGGCCAAAACTATACCTGGGTTCAAAAACAAATTAGATACGTTCATGGAGGTTAGGTCCATCAATGGCTATTAACCAAGACGGTCAGGAACCAAGATGCTCTGGATGTCCCTAAACCTCTGACTGCCAGATGCTGGAACTGGGCAACAGAGGATGGATCACCTGATGATTGGAAGCATCTGGCATTGGCCACTGTCAGAAGACAGGATACTGGGCTAGATGGACCATTGGTCTGACCCAGTGTGGCCGTTCTTATGGTCTTAGTAACAATTTCCCTGCTCACTGCAAGGCCCAGAACCAGCCCAGTGAGAAGCTGCCCACATGGGGGGGTTTGTACCCCACAGTTCCTGGAAACCCTGGGCTAGACAGGAGTCTGGGCCCCTGATTACCTGCTCTGGCTGAGATCCATTCACCACTGGCATCAGGGGCAAAGGTGGGTTTGCACCATTTTTGCCCCTTCCCGCATAGTTTACAGCAGCCTTGAGGCAACTCTAACTTACACACTGAACAGCCACCAGGGCTTCCCTGCAGTGATGTGGAGCACAAGCGTGGCCATTGGCCTGAGGGGTGCGGCCAGGACCAAGGGGGCGTGGCTATTAGCGGACTGCTGTTTGGCTAGTTTTTCATGCTGGCCATACCCACTCCACCTTGACCACATCCCCTGTGTCAGGAGCTTCAAGGGGTTAGCAGCTCAAGCAAGGCCCTCTGCCAGGAGAGATCTCTCAGCTCCATGGTCCCTTTACTTTGCAACAGCAGCATCAAAGGGGCTGTAGGGCTAGTGAGACTCAATCCTCTGGATCATGGACGGCTTTAAACAAACCGCCACTTGCTGAGATGTGCCGTTACGAGCAAAAACCAACCAGAATGCTCAGCAAACCAGCCTGGGAGGATCCTGTGCCTATTTCCATAGAGATTGCTTAGGGTTGTTTGATTGCAGTCGGAGCACAGATGTACCAAGGCTGGGTCTGCGCTCAAGAATCTTAGCCAAAATGTTCCCCCTTCGTCTTTCTGCTGCGTGAGAAGGGCTGGGCACGGGGCGAGCTTGGTAATGAAATAACACCTATTTCTTCTAGGGTGCTTTTCATCACTGGAACTCAAACACTTCGCGCTCTTTAATGGGTTTATCCTCGACCCCCTGTGAGGCTCTTATCCCTGTTGTTCAACGGGGGAACTGAGGCGTGGAGAGGCCATGTGACTTGCCCAGGGTCAGAGGAGGACAGCGTAGGGAATTAAACTCCGGTCTTCCCCATCCTAGGTCAATGCTTTAACCACTAGACCATCATCCTTCCTTGGGTATGTCTTCACTACCCGCCGGATCAGCAGATAGTGATCGAGCTATCGGGGATCGATTTATCGTGTCTCGTCTAGACGCGATAAATCCATCCCCGAACGCACTCCCCATCAACTCCAGAACTCCACCTCCTCCTCCGGAACTCCACCTACGGCTATTCGCATAGCTGAAATTGCGTATCGTAGGTCGACCCCCACCCCAGTATAGACCTGGCCCTTGTTTATACAGAGAAACTGACTGGAGTAGCTTCTCCTGTGGATACTCAGTTCCAGACCAGAAGTCACTTTATTCTACAAGCATTAGGATGCTTCTAATGCAGAGTTATTCTGGAATAAAGTCACCTTTATTTTAAATTATTTGTATGATCACAGCACCCAGGACCCCACGGTGCCAGGCACTATACAACCACAGAATGAAAAGACAGTCCCTGCCCCAAAGATCTTACAATCTAGAGCAGGGGTCTCCAAACTACGGCCCATGGGCCGCATCCGGCCCGCGGCTTCAATTTGTCCAGCCGCCAAACCAATTGCTGCTGCCGCCGCCTCGGCATGTCAGCGGCAGCGAGTATTTCGGCAGCAGCTTAAACGCTGCCGCCGCCTCGGCAGTATTTCGGCGGCAGTTTAAAGGCTGCTGCCGCCTCGGCAGCGGGGCGCAGAGGGCGGCAGTCAGGGGCGCCCCCGCCGGTCCCAGCATACCCGCCGCCAAAGCGGCTACGGCTTGCCTGCGGGAGGTCCTCCCCCTCCTCCGAAGCCGCGGCGGCTTGCCTGTTGGGAGGTCCGTCGGTCCCGCGTCTTTGGCGGCAATTCGGCAGAGGGTAAGCTCAAGAGAACGGGCCGGCCCGCAAAGCCCCTTGAAAAATGTAATGTGGCCCTCGTCTCCTAAAGTTTGGAGACCCCTGATCTAGAGCATCCACATGGGGCATTAAGCTCAAATAAATGTGTTAGTCTCTAAGGTGCTACAAGGACTCCTCATTGTTTTTATGGGGTATTAAGTTCCCCTAGTGTTATAGGGGGCTTGGAGTCAATCTACAGCAGGCCATGAAATAAATCTCCCCTTATGGGTGCTGATAGCCATTCCCCTGCTGCCGCAAAACTTTATTCACATTCATGAGATAAAACAGGTACAAACCCAGACTGATGCCTCAGGATAGCTCCCCCAGGAGGCACACAGTTTTTGGATTGAGGATTCGGGGGGCGGGGCGGGGTATTGCAACGGGTGCTGTACAAAGGAGTAATCAGTTCAGGGACTGCTGAAGTGTGCCACAGCGTAAGGAAATGACAGAGCCCTTGGGGATCTGAGGTGGGGAGGACCCACACAAGGTACGGTTCTGTGCTCTGTCCTCTGTGTCAGTCGTTTCTAGCCGGTAGCACAACGCCATGTAAAAACATAGACTATGTCTGGCCCAGAGAGCTTGGATCAATGTCTCTAGACATTGCAGAGCAGGGGTTATAACAAGGATAATAGAGGGTTATGGAAAACAGCAGTGTCATGAGCTGTGTGTGTGTCCACTGCTGCCCTCTCCTGGATGGAATTTGAACTGCATAGCTGTGTGTCATAAGCCCTATGCCACAAGCAGCTGAAGGAGATTCTCCTGCAGATCCAGGGTAAGGGGACTGCATGCAGAAGGGTGAGTCCTACCCCTGCTGCTGCGAAAGGTATAGTGGTTCTGCCGTGACTCCAGTGTACACTATAGATGAGGGCATGGGGGACCTCCCCACAGAAAGGGTGACGTTCCTGGGTCCTCTTCTTCTCGGTCTATGAAGGGCAGCCGTTTGTCACCATGTGCTGGGCAAACGCCTGCAGCCCCTTGCAGAGGGCATGGAATTGTCCCTGCTGGCATTCCACGGTGTTTGGCCACAGCTCCACCCAGGAGCCGCTTCCGAGCAAGTAAGCCATCCTGGGAAACAGAGCAGGAGGAAACATTAACACAGCCCTTGGGGGAGGTGACCCCGTGTGTCCAGGGTACAGCCTGGCAGAGATCACAGGGCACTAAGGAGAACCACCCCCCATTGTTAGTATGGGAGCACTTGGCTCAGGGCCCTGCTATTGCTGGGTGCCACACAGAGCATCCCTGCCCCAAACAGCTCAGGAACTGAGGCACAGAGATGAAGTGACTTACCCAAGATCACATGGGGTCAGTGGCAGAGATGGGAATTGAACCCACTTCTCTTGAGTCCCAGCCTAGTGCATTAACCACCAGCCCACCCTTCCCCCCACCTCATCCTGCCTCTCCAGGAGCCTGCTGGATACTCACTCAGTCTTCAGGTCCCACAGGTCGCTGCTGAGGCCCCAGATCAAGTAGCTACTGTTTTCCAGCAAGTTCAGGGTCGCCTTGCAAGCCACTGGGCTGATAAATCGACGGGTCTTCCCCTGGATGCCTTGCTCTGTCCCTTTGAGGAAAAAAAAAGAAAAAGCCAGCGATGGCCTATGAGCGTGGGGAGCAGAATGATCCCTGGTGACCGATCAGCGAACAGGAGCCAGATCCATTGCAGAAGAGTCTGATCTCAGTTAAACAGGTGCCAATCCAGAGTGACTCTTGATTTCAAAGGAGTCTCTTTTAGTTCGACATGTGCTCAGAATCTGTCTCCATGGGGTCGCTCTGGAGTAACATTTGGAGGGTAGGTCCATCAATGGCTGTTAGCCAAGATGGGCAGGGATGCAACCCCATGCTCTGGGTGTCCCTAGCCTCTGACTGCCAGAAGCTGGGAGTGGACAACAGGGGATGGATCACTCAATGATTCATTCCCTTGGAAGCACCTGGCATTGGCCACTGTTGGAAGACAGGATATTGGGCTAGATGGACCATTGGTCTGACCCAGTATGGATCAGTTCTTATGACATCAGGGCAGGTGAGCTCAAAATCCCTGTCAATTCTGGATTTATGCTGGTGTACATGAGATCAGAATCTGGATTCCTGTCTTGTTGGAAAATGCCTCCCATAGTCACAAGACATGGAATCAGAGTCCTTTAAATAGGGGGCATTTATTCACAGACTGGCTTCCACAGAGCTTGACACGCAGCTTTGTCTCTCTTGTTTACCAGGGACCACAAGCTGTCTTCAGAGCACAGCGACAGCGAGTGACTGAAATATATACTGCAAGTAAACACGCTGCAGGTTTGAAATTTAGGCTGGGATTTTCAAAGGAGCCAAAGGGATTTAGGGCCCCCAATGACACTGTATTGAGTGTCTAACTCCCCTAGTCATCTTTGAAAACATGCAGGTAAATGGGATGAAAGAAGCAGCCAGTTCAGTGCCTGCATCACAAAGGCATTACCTCTCAGGCAGAGGTAACGCTTATCAACATTTTTTTAACAGAACATTTTTCCGTTGCAAAATACCCCTTTGTAGAAATTAGGGGGAACGTAACAAAACTTTGTTTAAAAAAAAATTGAAAAAAGTGATTTGATACGGCCAAAATCCTCCACTTTGACCATCTGGGACTGGAATATTGAGGTTTTTTGGTTAGAAAATTATTTTATTTTCTACTAGAACATTTGGAAAAGTCGAGAGCAGAATGGAAGAGTTTGATTTGGTCACAGAGGAACGTTTCCGCTGACCCGAATCAAAATTTCATGTAGCAGGAAGTTTCGATGTTTGGCTGTCTTCTGCCCTAGAAAAAAGGCAGCGTTTGGGAATGACGGCCTCTCCCACGGAGCCCCTGGCAGGCTCAGGGTGTGGGGAGCTGTTATGAGACTACCAAGGTCGAAGCTGACAGCTAACAGCCACCGGAGGGGATGCGGGGGCAGTGCCCTGGAGATAACGGGAGCATTGATCAGTCTGGAGCGTTTTCTAGCTGCACACCTCAGCGTGACGCGTTCTCGGGGACAAGCAAGGCCGTTTTACACATCGTCTCTGAGGACACGATGGGCATTGGCAGAACTGAAGGGGGGAACACAGGGCTGGAATAGCTGGGGGGCTGTGGGGTGGGATTAAGGCGCATCAGCAGAGCTAGGGAGAGGGAAGCCCAGGTGTGGCATGGCCAGTACCAGGTTTACAGTGACGCTGTGGCGCCGGGCTCACACTCAGAAGGGGCCCTGGTGCCTGGACCATGGCCCCGCCCCCGGTGCATGGACCATGGCCCCGCCCCCTATGGCTCCACCCACCGGTTGCTCCTCTACCCCCCCTCCCCCCTCATGAGAGTGGTGGGTGGGGACTTGGAGGGAAGAGACTGAGCAGGGGTGGGGCTTCAGGGCAGAGCATGGGAGGGGGGTCTCGGTGGGAAGGGGCCGAGCAGGGGCGGAGCCTCGGTGTGGAACGGGGGACAGGGCCAAGGTCTGGGTGCTGGGGCCCACGAAAGATTAATCCGGCCCTGGGCATAGCAGGGGGGTCTAAGGGACATGACTGAAGGTGAAAGGGGAGCCCAGGGCTGGGCTAGCAGGGGGCTGTGGGTTGGGATGGAGGGGCACTGGCAGAGCTGGGGGCGGGGAGCCCAGGGCTGGGCTAGCAGGGGGCTGCGGGTCGGGATGGAGGGGCGCTGGTGGGGGGGGAGGGGGGAGCCCCGGGCTGGGCTAGCAGGGGGCTGTGGGTCGGGATGGAGGGGCACTGGCAGAGCTGGGGTAGGGGGAGCCCAGGGCTGGGCTAGCAGGGGGCTGTGGGTCGGGATGGAGGGGCACTGGCAGAGCTGGGGGCGGGGAGCCCAGGGCTGGGCTAGCAGGGGGCTGCGGGTCGGGATGGAGGGGCGCTGGTGGGGGGGGAGGGGGGAGCCCCGGGCTGGGCTAGCAGGGGGCTGTGGGTCGGGATGGAGGGGCACTGGCAGAGCTGGGGTAGGGGGAGCCCAGGGCTGGGCTAGCAGGGGGCTGTGGGTCGGGATGGAGGGGCACTGGCAGAGCTGGGGGCGGGGAGCAGGGGGCTGGGCTAGCAGGGGGCTGTGGGTCAGGATTGAGGGGCACTGGCAGAGCTGGGGTAGGGGGAGCCCAGGGCTGGGCTAGCAGGGGGCTGTGGGTCGGGATGGAGGGGCACCGGAAGGGCTGGGGGCAGGGAGCCCAGGGCTGGGCTAGCAGGGGGCTGCGGGTCAGGATTGAGGGGCACCGGAAGGGCTGGGGGAGGGGGAGCCCAGGGCTGGGCTAGCAGGGGGCTGCGGGGCGGGATGGAGGGGCACTGGCAGAGCTGGCGGGGGGGAGGGGGAAAGCCCCGGGCTGGGCTAGCAGGGGGCTGCGGGTCAGGATTGAGGGGCACTGGCAGAGCTGGGGGCGGGGAGCCCAGGGCTGGGCTAGCAGGGGGCTGTGGGTTGGGATGGAGGGGCACCGGAAGGGCTGGAGGGGCACTGGAAGGGCTGGGGGCAGGGAGCCCAGGGCTGGGCTAGCAGGGGGCTGTGGGTCGGGATGGAGGGGCACCGGAAGGGCTGGGGGAGGGGAAAGCCCCGGGCTGGGCTAGCAGGGGGCTGCGGGTCAGGATTGAGGGGCACTGGCAGAGCTGGGGGCGGGGAGCCCAGGGCTGGGCTAGCAGGGGGCTGCGGGTCAGGATTGAGGGGCACTGGCAGAGCTGGGGGCGGGGAGCCCAGGGCTGGGCTAGCAGGGGGCTGTGGATCAGGACTGAGGGGCATGGACTGACTTCAATGGAGCCCTCCTGAACTGTGCGGTTCTCAGCGGGTGCTATGTACTCCATCGTTTTCAAGGAGCATTCAATTCACCTCCCCAGATGTACAGAAATAAAACGCAGGTTAAAAGCCCCTGAGCAGGGGAAGGCGGGTGAAAGAGGAGCAGCATTGCACCCTGTGATGAGGACAGCTGGCACGCAGGGTGAGACAAGGGCAGACATTCACAGCAAGGGCCGTTACCTTCCTTAATGACCTGCACGATCCTCATGGTGAAGTAATTGTACATCCCGTTCTGCTCCACCTTCACCAGCTGAGCTTTATAGACTGGGGGGAGAAGATACGAGTCAGGGATCTGTTAAAGCCCGAAGGGGCCATTGTGACCGTCTAGGCTGATCTACAGAATACAGGCCAGACACCACGGTGACAGGGGTGCCTGCAGCGGACTGGACTCGATGACCCAGAGAGTCCCTTCCAGATCTGTGTCTTATGGGATAAGAACCTGTACAGAAGAGAATCAAATCCCACCCATTGGGGCAAAGGGACAACACCAGTCATCATCTAGAATCCCACTTGCTCAGCGCTTGGCTGCTTCCTAGATCAGTGGGGGCGTGGGATGTAGGGTCTGACGTCAATGGGTCTCAGGCACTAAAGGGGAACCTGCAGGTGGGGATGGGCTTGAGTCCGATTTTCTTGCTGTGTAAAAGGCCTGGGGGAAGATGCATGATGAATTCAGACTCTTTCTTCCCCACACCAGAGACCTCTGTGTTGTCTGGAGAGCAGATCTCCAAGGCATGGCTGTCCTCAGTCTAACTGGGAAGGGGGAGTGGGTTTTATTCAGACTGTTTAAAACTCGGTGGGTTTTAAATATTTAACTCAAATGGCTGAGCAACAGGTGGGAAAAAAACACTTGTTAAAAAAGTTCAGCCACCCATTTCAGATAAATAATTGTACCTAGTTCTTATCAGCAGTAGATCTCAAATTAGGTCAGTATCGTTATCCCCATTTTATAGTTGGGAAAACTGAGTCACGGAAGGGCTACGACCTGTCCAAGGTCACCCAACAGGCCAGAGGCAGGAATAGATCCCAGCTCTGCTGAGTCCCAGCCCAGAGCCCCCATCTCTGTGTCAGCCAAGGAATGTGGTAGAGTCCAAACATACCCTGTTGTGTGACCTGCTCCTTCTCTGCTGCCGCTACGCTCATTGCAATTATCTCTGCCCGGATCAGGAGTTCATTGCCTCTGGGATCACTGGCAGATCTGCCCCCCATCCCCCAGCTTTGGCCCTCCCCTGGACAACAGCCAATCAGCAGAAATGAAACCAGAACCTAGGGCCTGCCTTACCGTAATCCACCCCAGCCTCGCATGCAGCTTCGATGCGGACGGAGATGTCAGTGGGGGGTTGTTTAAATTTCTTGATCAGGCTGCATTTCTCTGGGGACAGAAGCAGACAATCCTAGTGAAATAGCAGGTTTACAACCCCTTTTACACCAGGCTTTTGCTGCCCTTTACGGACATGAATGAATTGAGCTTCACAGCCCCCCGGGTGATGGGTGGGTGTCACCCTCATTGCACAGACATGGAAGCTGTGGCATAAAACAGGGCAATGAGTTTGCCCTAGGTCACATGATAAATCAATGGCAGAGCAGGGAATAGAACCCAGGAGTCCTGACGCCCAGCCCTCCACTGCTCTGGCCACTAGTCCCCGTTCCCTTCCCAGAGCAGGGAATAGAACCCAGGAGTCCTGACTCCCAGCCCTCCACTGCTCTGGCCACTAGTCCCCATTCCCTTCCCAGAGCAGGGAATAGAACCCAGGAGTCCTGACTCCCAGCCCTCCACTGCTCTGGCCACTAGTCCCCATTCCCTTCCCAGAGCAGGGAATAGAACCCAGGAGTCCTGACGCCCAGCCCTCCACTGCTCTGGCCACTAGTCCCCGTTCCCTTCCCAGAGCAGGGAATAGAACCCAGGAGTCCTGACGCCCAGCCCTCCACTGCTCTGGCCACTAGTCCCCGTTCCCTTCCCAGAGCAGGGAATAGAACCCAGGAGTCCTGACGCCCAGCCCTCCACTGCTCTGGCCACTAGTCCCCGTTCCCTTCCCAGAGCAGGGACTAGAACCCAGGAGTCCTGACGCCCAGCCCTCCACTGCTCTGGCCACTAGTCCCCATTCCCTTCCCAGAGCAGGGAATAGAACCCAGGAGTCCTGACGCCCAGCCCTCCATTGCTCTGGCCACTAGTCCCCGTTCCCTTCCCAGAGCAGGGAATAGAACCCAGGAGTCCTGACGCCCAGCCCTCCATTGCTCTGGCCACTAGTCCCCATTCCCTTCCCAGAGCAGGGAATAGAACCCAGGAGTCCTGACTCCCAGCCCTCCACTGCTCTGGCCACTAGTCCCCGTTCCCTTCCCAGAGCAGGGAATAGAACCCAGGAGTCCTGACGCTCAGACCTGTGCCCCCTCCATGTGGAAAGATCCCAGAGGCAGCCAGAGAGGTCGCTTTGCATGTTCTCTGTGCGAAGGTGGGAGCTGGAAGCATCCACAGATTCTCCCCACTAGGGAGCCACAGAGGGAGAGTTCTAGGAGCGCAATCGGGGCCCAGAACCATTCAATCCCCCAAGCTCGCTCCATGCTAAGGGCTGCCGATCCCTGAGCTGCCACGGGCCGGCACGGCTAGTGCATTGGCACTTCATCCCCAGAGCGCTCACTGGCCCAAGCCCACTAGGTCAGTTGTGCTTCCAACCTGTAGCATAGAAGCCAGTGAAGGGACAGAACAGAGAAATCTTCCCCTTCCTTTGGCCTCGCTTTACCTTCCATGCAACGGCAGGCGTCTTCCTCACACAGCACCTTCAGCAGGCCGCTGTCTTGGGTTGGGTGGTAAAATTTTGTGCAGCGGTTCTCTGAGCAAGAGAGAAGGTTTGTTACTAGGTGTATAATGGTAACACCTAGAGTTAGAGTCCCCATTGTGCACAGACACACAGTGAGAGACAGACCCCTGTGCCGGGACACGGACACTCACACAGTGAGATCAGGGCCGTGTTGTGCCGGATGCTGCAAACAGTGAGAGACAGTCCCTGCCCCAAAGAGCTACGGGGAAGGAAGGGTTATTCTGTCCGGAAAATCTGGCTTCGCTTCCCAGCTCTGCCCCACATTCCTCTTTGTGTGTTTTAGGATTTTATCCGGCTGCCCATCACTGTAGTATCTGGGCATCTTCCATGTAAAATCACTAGCGAAATCCTTTGTGAACTTAATGGAGTCTCTGGCTCGTCTCCCTTTTTAGAGCTAAAACTTGGCTGGGGATTTGATTTTTTTTAATTTTTGAGATTTTTATTAATTCCTGTTGCCATCCTGTACTGCCCCCTCGTGGCCCAGTGTGGCACTGCACGCATTCTCTGTTTCAGTTTCCCTTTAGCACTCCAAACGCTGCAAAAATGTATACCTCCAAAGTCCCCTGCCAGGGTTCTTCTTTATTAAATACAAATAAAATTGAATTACAAGCTTTCCCCTTAGGGTCAGGGGGGTTGCACAGCCACATGCCTTTATGTGGCCTCTGATTCTCCGGGCGCTCCTCACCCTTAGGAGAGCTTCTCTCTCTAGCAGCACCTCCTATTAATGATGGCCTTTTATCATGCTCAGGTGCTCGTTAGTCAATTAATTACCCAGGTGGGCTCATTCCCCTTAAATTAGCTCCTCACAGGTCTGGATGTTCTCGTTTACAGAGGCCAGCAAACGTGATTATTTCCTTTGTGGGAGGGGGAGAAGGGGATGATTTAGTTGGGGTTGGTCCTGCTTTGAGCAGGGGGTGGGACTAGATGACCTCCTGAGGTCCCTTCCAACCCTGAGATTCTATGAAAGTGGGGGAGGTGTTATTCTTACTGTGGAAAGGAAGAAAGAAAGAAAACTGAGGCACAGAGCAATGAAGTAACTTGTCCAAGGTCACCCAGGGAGTCAGTGGCAAAGGAACCCAGGAGTCCTGACTCCCAGCCCCCACTGCTCTAACCAGAGCTGGCAACAGAACCCAGGTTTCCCCGAGTCCCAGCCGCAAGACTCTGAAGGCAGCTCAAGAGAAGAGCTGTCACTGTCACTGAGCGCCTCGTGATCTTTAAAGCTGTTTTTGGGACAGAGCTATTATCCCCATGTTAGGAACGGGGAAACCGAGTCACAGAGCAACCAGGTCAAAAGCAGAGCAGGGGAATCAAACCCAGATCTCCTGCCTCACAGGCTAGGGCCCCAGGCACTGCCCTGGCTTGCGTTCCTGAAGAGCCGGTGGGGTGATAAGGACCAAGCCTGCCCTGGTTCGGTAAAGCACCACACCAGGGCTCTGTCGGACTGCTCGCTGGGGCCAGCATGCTTTGCTGGGCACTGACGAGACGAGTGAGTGATGAATGCGCTAACCCAGGGAGTAGTACTCATACACCGTCACGGCCGCCGGCTGGATCAGACCCACTTCGAAGTGCTGGTGAGCTTTAAACTTCAGACAGTCGGTCTCTTTGCTGGACACCTAGGGAGGAAGAGAGAGGCCCTTAGGAGCTGGAATGGCAGGCAGGAGAGAGCACCAATAGCATGGCAAAGGGCCCGATTCCCAGTTACTCCACTGTGCACTTGGGACAGGGGGCATAAGGGGGTGGCAGAGGCTTTAAACCTCACCCCCTCTTTGTGCTCCCCATATCGTGTAACTGTGCAGGGCTCCAGTGTAAATTAGAGCCACTTCAGGGCTGCTCTGACTAGACCAGAGTAGCTACAGCACAGTGTGTTCTGGCCAGGTGCCTGGTCTGCCCCCTACACTGGGAACGGGGAGCACGGTGGATGCTGGATCCTTACGCAGTTTGGGGAGATCCCCCTCCTCCAATTAGAAAAAATTAGAGGGAACATTGCCCCCCCCTCCCCCCCCACTCAGGGACTTCTGGGAGCCACCCAAATAGAAATATGGGTTACACTTTGTAATCGGAACCTTACCCTGAAGGGTTAATGCATGATGAATGGAGGCTATCCCCATGTCAGCCAGGAGCAGGATGTGCTGTAAGCTCCCAGGGGAAGGGGTTATAGGCTGTGTCTACACAGCAATCGGGAGGGGTCATCCCCAGCTTGGGTAGCCGCACACGTTAGCTAGTGCATGAAAACAGAAGCATGGCCGCCGCCCGCAGCCTCCCGAGTGACAGCAGCTCAGGCTGGTTGCCCAACTAGAGTCTGGTCTGGGAGCCCAGGCTGGCCAGCCGCTGCAGCCACACTATCTTTAGCGCACTAGCCCGAGCTGGGAATCACACCTTCAGCTGCAGTGCGGACGTACCCAGAGATGGGCTAAGCAACCTGCTGATCTGTAGGGCCAGTGCAAGGAAGCTTCGCGCCCTAGGCGAAACTTCCTTGCACCAGCCCTGCGCCACCCCCCAGCTAACATCGCCCCCCCCCAACCTAACCCCCAGCTAACACCCCCCCTGCGCCCTCCCCCCCAGCTAACACTGCCCCCTGCGCCCTCCCCCCCCAGCTAAAACTGCCCCCCTGCACCCTCCCCCCCAGCTAAAACACCCCCCCGTGGCAGCCAGCCTCCCCACCCCCTGCGGGCCGCAGCTCAGCCCCCTGCCCACGGCCAGCCGCACCACCCCCCCCCCGGCTCTGCGGCTCAGCCGGGAGGCGGGCGGCAGCCGCGACCAGCCACCCCCCTACTACCAGCTGAGCCGCGGAGGCGAGAGGTGGGCGGCAGTCACGGCCAGCCGTCCCCCCTGCTCCCGGCTGAGCCACGGCGCCGGGAGGGCGGGAGGCAGCCGCGGACAGCCGCCTCCCGGCGCCCTAGGCAACCGCCTAGGGTCGCCTAGTGGGCGCGCCGGCCCAGTTGATCTGCTGGGCTCCGTAACAATTTGTTAGAGGGCTTATTCCTTCACTCTCCCACTTCCCTGGTCCTTCTCGCATGAACAGAGAGCAACAATACCCGAAGTCCGAAGGTGCAAACAATTCAATGTTTATTGGGGTGAACTTCCAGCAAGCTTAAATCCAAGATCCTTTTCCCTATTTTTGAATCCCAACTTACTTCCTGTTTGCCCCTAATTTATATAGTAATGTTCTCAGTTATACCTTAACCAACCATTTTACTGAAATGTACCTAACCAATCCTAACATATTGTAACCTGATTAGCTAACCAATTATATCCCACCACCTTAATTAGTTTACACCCAGCAAAATTAATTATACACCAGACAGAAACAATCACAGAACCAGACAAAGACCATGCAAATAAACAATAGCAAAGTGGGAACTATAATGACAAAACAATACAGGAGTGAGGATTTCACAACTACACCTATAAAGACATAAGGGTTTCCCAGCTATTGATAAGTGAGTTCTTACCAAACAGAAAACTGTCAAACTAAATTTCCTTTTACATCTTCTAGGCTCTTCCCTTTCTCTGGAGGTGATAGATCGGATCACCTTTCTAACAGCCCCAGATTGCCTTATTTTAATATGACTGGTTTGGAACGGAATGTGAGGACGTAACCGTCCGCTTCCCAGCTTATGCTCCCACTGCTGCTTAACCAAAGGCATTGGTCTAAAAACAGGCCTCAGACTGTCACAGTAAGAAAAGGCCCTTACACAAATTCTATCTCTATAACTAGCTAAATAACAAACATATACCTAAATGCTTAAAGTATAGGCCTTTACAGACAGGCCTGAATATCTATATCCTAACACAATTGATTGACCATTTATTAGTAGCTCTGAAGCATTTATTAATCCATTAGCAGTGGGACCTTAATATTAAGTGTGACTGAAAGAGAGAGAGAGAGAGAGAAGAAGGTGGGGAAAGAAAGAGAAAGAAAAGTGAGGGGCTGGCCCAGCCGTACCTTGTCTAGATAGAGGATGAGGGAGCCTCTCTCAGACAGGTCCGTGTCCAGTTCAAACTTGGAGATGTATTTGTCCACACGGTTCGTGAGCTGGGCATGGAAACCAAACGGATCAGCCAGTAGAAGCCGCAAGCTGGACGGTACCCACTTCGGCCCCCAACTGTGCCCCTCCTGGCTTCGCACCCCCTTCCCCACCCCCTACTGCCTGCCTCTTGCTCTCCGCTCTGATCCCATGAACAAGGCTTGGCCGACGGACATCCCCAGGGTCTCATTCCTCTTGGGACACCTGGTCCTGCGCTCCTCACCCTCTCTGGATGTGGTTCAGCCCTGCCTGGGAGGGACCCCACATTAGGAAGGAGAGGGGAGCACCATCTCCACGGCCCATCCAACATGGGCTGCCAACGAGGGGGCTGGTTCATGCCAACGACACAGTGACATTCCTGTCCCGCTAGGAACTGGGCTGAGAACCCACCACACAGCCACCAGCTGAGAACACCTACCGCTGACCCAGGCTGGGTCGGAGTCTGTGACTGAGGATGACCAAGAGGTGAAAGGCACCAAGCCCCTGAGTCATGACCCAACAAACCTCAGGCAGGTGTGATGCCCTCCCAAGATTGCTACGTTTGTGTGTGTGTGTGTGATCCTGGCATGGAAGAGGTTAAAATCCCTGCCTGAACCACCCCACCACCCCTCTTAGGTTGGTCCCAGGGGAGCAGCCGACTCCCCGCGCGTTGAGGGGATGGGGCTCACCTTATCCAAGTCGTCCATGTCTGGAGAGAAGCCGGTGGGCATGGAGACGTCCAGGATGGTCATGGTGGAGTCCACCGCTCCCAGGAACCTGGAGGACGCAGAGAGAATTTGGCTAGGAAAACGCCCACCAGGCAACGAAGCAGATCCCTCTATGGAGACCACGGGCAATGACCAGTGGACGCTGGCTGGACGAAGCCACTGGGTTGGCCGCTAGCCCAGCAGGCTGTCTCCACGGCCCTTCCTGGCTGCGGTGGGAGAGGGGATGCGTGGATCCCGAGTAGCGCCAATTCGGGTGTCGATGGCTGCCGGACCGACCTCCGTGGGTGGGGAAAGCAGATCCTGGAGGCCATTCCCCTCAAAAAATAACCCCCTGGGAGGCTGTGGAGGGGTGTACTACCCCTTTAGGGGGCAGTCTGGAGCTTGTACCCAAAACAGCCGGGGTGCAGCCAAGGAGATCAGCCGGCCTGGGGGTGGGCACTATAGCCAGGAAAAGAAAGCTGAATGGGGGGGGGGGGGGAGAAGGGGGGACCGGAAATCATGCTGGTTGCTCCGGGTTGCAGGCCCCAGGGCCCAGATCCTCCAAGGTATTTAGGTGCCTAACTCCCATTGGTTATTATTGTTACAGGGACACTAACCACTAGAGCAGGGGTTCTCAAACTTCATTGCACTGCGACCCCCTTCTGACAAGAAAAATTGCTACACGACCCCAGGAGGGGGGACTGACGCCTGAGTCTGCCTGAGCCCCACTGCCCAGGGCTTCAGCCCCAGGCCCCACCAAGTCTAATGCCAGCCCTTTTTGCTGCCCAAAGCGGGCAAAAAAAAAAAAAAAGAAAAAAAAAAAAAGCCGCAGCCGGAGCTGCGGAAGCATAAAAAAAAAAAAAAAACCGCCCTTGAAATGTGCCTCCCAAGGAATGGCCGGAATGCCGCCCCTTCAGATGTGCTGCCCCAAGCACCTGCTTCCTTTGCTGGTGCCTGGAGCCAGCCCTGCTGGTGATCCCATTAAAGCAGTGTCGTGACCCACCGGTTGAGAACCGCTGCACTAAACGGGGACATGGACACACACCTCAAGCCAGGATCTGACACGCTCGCCACCATTCTAGGGTGGGGAGCGGCCGCGGCTGACTCACCGCATGCAGATCTGGATGAACACAGAGGCCAGGGTTCCTTCCGGCTTCTTGGCTGCAAAGACCCATCAACACAGCAGGGGAGTCACATTCCTGTCTCATCAATGGTGTCTCCCACCCCCCAAACCCCAGAGCATTTAAAAATGGTTCCGGCGAGGAAACGCACCAGGATCATCCCAAATTTATTCCCAGGGGAGGACTCCCCCCTCCTCAGGGATTCCCCCACCCCACTTACAGACACAGTCGCACAAGATGGGTACCATACTATCCCAGCCTGTTCTACACTGGTCCTTATCCTGCTCCCATCACCCAGTCGCTCATTTAAGTGACATGATTCTCATCTGTCCTGTGTGGTTCCTTGTCTCTCTTTAAGTGCCTCTTTGTCCTTGTATCACCTTTGGGAAGCGCCTGGGGCCAGACAGTTAAAGGTACGTTGGTGTCTAACTCTCATTGATTTCAATAGGAGCTAGGTGCCTAAATACCTTTAAATATCTGTCCCTTTGAGATCCACTGATGAAAAGCACTAGATAAGAGCTCTGGGTTATTGCTCTTGCCAGACAGGACTTCTCCTCTCTCTCCAAAGTATTTCTCTGGGCACCATCGCCGTAGTATCTGAGCACCTCACAGGGTACGTCTATACTTACGCGTCCGGTCGGAGGCGCGCGATCGATGTTCTGGGTTCGATTTATCGCGTCTTGTCTAGACGCGATAAATCGAACCAGGAAGTGCTCCGCCGTCGACGCTGGTAATCCAGCTCGACGAACGGAGTAGGCGGAGTCGACGGGGGAGCCTGCGCGCCGCGTGTGGACCCCGGGTAAGTGCTTTTTCATTCGAACTAAGGTACTTCGACTTCAGCTACGTTATTCACGTAGCTGAAGTCGCGTATCTTAGTTCAAATTTCGGGGCTAGTGTAGACCTGCCCACAGTCTGTACTCATTGTGGGGAAGGGAAATCCCATTTCCCGCCATTTCCAGATAGGGAAACTGAGGCACAGAGAGACTAAATGACTGGCCCAAGGTCCAACAGGAATCTGTGGCAGAGCGGAATTGAACCGCGGGTCTTTGACTAGTCTCCTTCCTCTGTATGCATCTCTATCACATCCCCTCCTTTCCTCCCTTCTTGTAAACAGCCCTAATCTTTTCAATCTCTGATACAGTTTTCCAGGGACGTGTCAATTGTGATTAGTTTGTTTGCAAAGTGTAGTTGCTTCCTTCATGGGAAGAAAAAAGACCCCGCAAGGGTCTGTTGGGTTCCGCAAGGGTCTGTTTTGGGACCGGCTCTGTTCAATATCTTCATCAACGACTTGGATATCGGCATAGAAAGTACGCTTATTAAGTTTGCAGATGATACCAAACTGGGAGGGATTGCAACTGCTTTGGAGGATAGGGTCATAATTCAAAATGATCTGGACAAATTGGAGAAATGGTCAGAGGTAAACAGGATGAAGCTTAATAAGGACAAATGCAAAGTGCTCCACTTAGGTAGGAACAATCAGTTTCACACATACAGAATGGGAGGAGACTGTCTAGGAAGGAGTACGGCAGAAAGGGATCTAGGGGTTATAGTGGACCACAAGCTAAATATGAGTCAACAGTGTGATGCTGTTGCAAAAAAAGCAAACATGATTCTGGGCTGCATTAACAGGTGTGTGATGAGCAAGACACAAGAAGTCATTCTTCCGCTCTACTCTGCGCTGGTTAGGCCTCAACTGGAGTATTGTGTCCAGTTCTGGGCACCGCATTTCAAGAAAGATGTGGAGAAATTGGAGCGGGTCCAGAGAAGAGCAACAAGAATGATTAAGGGTCTAGAGAACATGACCTATGAAGGAAGGCTGAAGGAATTGGGTTTGTTTAGTTTGGAAAAGAGAAGACTGAGAGGGGACATGATAGCGGTCTTCAGGTATCTAAAAGGGTGTCATAAGGAGGAGGGAGAAAACTTGTTCATCTTAGCATCTGAGGATAGAACAAGAAGCAATGGGCTTAAACTGCAGCAAGGGAGGTTTAGGTTGGACATTAGGAAAAAGTTCCTAACTGTCAGGGTGGTTAAACACTGGAATAAACTGCCCAGGGCGGTTGTGGAATCTCCATCTCTGGAGATATTTAAGAGTAGGTTAGATAAATGTCTATCAGGGATGGTCCAGACAGTAATTGGTCCTGCCATGAGGGCAGGGGGCTGGACTTGATGACCTCTCGAGGTCCCTTCCAGCCCTAGAATCTATGAATCTATGAATATGAATCTTGTGGTTACTGGCAAGTAAAGCAGGAGCCTGAGGTTATAATCCCAGCTGTGGGAGAGGGGAGAGGTCTAATGGTTAGAGCAGGGGGGCTAGGAATCAAAACTTTTAGGTTCTAGCCTTGGCTGTGGGAGGGGAATTGATTCGGGTGGGGAACAGGAGCCAGGGCGTTATACCCAACTGTGCCGCTGAGTGACATGTGCCTTAATTTCCCCATCTCTGAAGTGGCTAACACTTCCCCCACCACACTGGGGTGTAGTTAGGTTCTGCAATCAAAGCCTGCAGAAGTAGGAGGAAGCAATTTTTCTTTTAGTGGGGAAATTCATCCGCACCCCAACCTGCTTCCTCAGCCCCTTGCAGCTCCCGGCTAATCGTGGGCCAAGGAGACAATTCCTGGGAGAACTCCTTGCTCAAACGTTGCCCGGGCCCCCGTGCTCCAAGCAAGCAACTGGAATCCGGTTCTGAAACAGCCTCAGTCCCAAATAAACCCCAGATCTTCCCCCATGGTGACTCTGAAGATGGAGACAGAAGCAAATCAACAAGGTCTTTCCCTACAGGGGGGCTTATGATGTCTGATTTAACCCATGAACGCTAATGCCACTGTTACACAATTGCAACAAGTCTTGCACAAAGTGTGTCATGGGAGGTGTCAATGGAAGGGTGATGATTTGCTAAGTAGGATTGTCCTGTTTATATGCATGTGTCATCTGTGTACCTAAAGTTAAGACTATTGCCCGTGGACTTGGATCTTACACATGGGCTGTATTCCTGGGTAACACCCACCAGATAAGATGTACATCAAGGCTAGACAGCTGTGTGGTGATGGCTCATTAAGGACACTTCACTGTAACAATGGGCCACAGGCAGTGAATTATCAGACTTCCCAAAGGAGGGTTGATATGCCCATGTGACCCAGACTCCATCTCAGGCCAGTCACTTGGCACAAACAGAGACAGTAGGTGCCTAGGCACATGGCAAAGGATATAAAAGACCCCTGAGATAGCGTCATTTGGTCCTGATTCTCTGGCCTGTGGATTTACAATAAGAAGGAGCATTTTGAACTATACGGACTGAGGACCTTCCAATCTTTTGGAAGTTCCCAGAGAGACTTTACAAGCCAGCCACCTATTGCATCGTTGCTCCAGGACTTTGCAATTATTTGTATGTATACAATCTATTAACCAGTATTCTCTCTTCTGCTTTTCTTTTATTATTAAACCTTTAGTTTTAGTGACTACAGGAATGGCATCAAGATGATTATTGGGTAAAATCGGAGTCATAGATTGACCTGGCTAAGCGGCTGATCTCTTGGGATTAGCAGGACCCTACAATTTGATTCAATTGGTTTTCAGTAACCACTCATCATAAAGTCTAGTGCCTGGGTGGTGAGACTTTTACTTGTCTTACTGGCTCGCTATAACCTCGTGACAGAATAACCACCAGTGTGGGGCGAGTCTGCTCTAGTTTTTCACCAGTTTATCCTGAATTTGGCACTCTCAGCTGTGATCCACCAAGGCCTGGTGCCTGGGCTCTGTTCCTCGGCCGGCTCGGAAAAGGGGTAAGTTGCATGCAGATTAACCCCTTTCTCACCAGTGTATACCTAGTGGTCTTGTGGCCTGGCACCCCTCAAACCAGTCCCCTCGCCCCCGATCAGGAATCCCAGGTCTTTACCATCAGGTGCCCTTTGCACAGAGACGCTAAAGTCAAACTTCTTGCAGGCTGCCGCCCCCTCCGTCAGGGGCGTGTAATAAACCGTCATCACCTGGGGAAGAAAGGGGGCGGTGAGGGGACGGACACTGGCCAGGCTGCTCCGGCCCAGGGGGTCTACGGGGAGGGGTCTCGGGGAAAGCCAGGCTGCCGCAGGATTGCCAGGGCCAGATAGAAACAGCCAGACCTGAGAGAAGCTCGGGATGGGGGAGAGAGTGACGGAACGAGGGACGCGGCCTCCCCATGTCATTGCCCGGCAGCTCTGCTCAGATCCATCCAGCAGGGGACAGCGCTGAGATGGGGGGTGTTGCTTCCCCCTCAGATCCAGAGGACCCTCGACAGCTGGGGAAATGGGCTTTCAGAGCCACGCGCTGTATGTCCAGGAGCCCCCTAGGCCGACGGGAGGGTTCTCAGTGGCTCATACATACCGACAGGGTCCCTCTGCCGTGTCCCTTGGCCGAGACGGTGAAGCCGTCAGTCAGCTTGGTCTGTGGGGACAGGAGCGGGTGGGTTAGCATCCATGTTGTCCGAGACACAGGCGGTTTGTTCCCCGGGCAAGGTTAGGTGTCCCCACTTTCTGTAGGGGGAAGGCACTGCCCCCTGCCCATGGCACCCCCTCAGCCTAGGGCCACCCGCCTCCTCGCACATGGCCGATTTCCCACCCTCGCCGTGGCCTCTCTCCAGGGTGACCGTGCCATCCCCCTGCCGTTCCACCAACCCCTCATGCCTGCTCCTGCTGCCATTCATCCTCATGCCAGCCTCACCCATGTGGGGTCGCTCAGCCCGCTCCCCCCTCTCCACACCCCTGGGACTTACCCGCTCCGTCCGGGCCACCATGGCGTTGTCCCTGTTGATCCTCCAGAGCAGGGGCCTGCTCCGACCCGGCAGGTTAATGGTGACATCCAGGGCCGTGTCCTTGGTGTCCGACGCATCCATCTGGTACTGGGCCAGGGCCTGGAAGACCATGATCGTGGCCTGTCGCGAGGAAGGAGCGGAGGGGTGAATACACAAGGACCCAGAGGAACGCCCAGCAAACCCTGCAGCAAGACCCCTGAAGCTGGGGGATGGGACGGGGCGGATGGGGTGCAGGGAGGCTAGAAATGATGCTACAGCTTTGGGGAGATGGGCCCCGAGGAAGGGGCTGGGGGTGTGGGCTCTACTCATCAGCTGGTGATTTGCGCTAAAAAAGGCTCATCAGTGAAAGAGAGAAAATCTTACCCCACAGGCAGAAAGGGGACCTGTGCTGCTCCTTGGAGCAGGGAGGGGAGTTTTCCTCTGCGTACGGCATTGGTGAGATTGAAACGCTGTGCAAGGCGTGCTGGAATGGGGGGGGGGAGCAGGGGGCCATGGCCCCATCACTTTTAGGGTAAGCGACAGCGGGGAGGGGGCAGCGAGGAGTGGGCGGGGGGTGGGGTCTTGAGGGGGAAGAGGCGGCACAGGAGTGGGGCATCAGGGGAAGGAGCAGCATGGGGGTGGGGCATCGGGGGAAGGGGCGGCGCGGGGGGAGGCTGTGCCTAGTTCTGGTGTGTGCAACAAAGGACGTGGGAATATTGGTGGGTAGAAAAGAGCCACAAACATGATTCGAGGGGCTGGAGAAAATAAAATGCCTTTAGTGAGACACAGAAGGAGCTGAATCAGCTGCTCAAAGAGATCAAGAGGTGACTTGATGACCGTGTGTAAAGCACCTTCGTGGAGTGGGGGAGCCCCAGGTTCTAAGGGGTGCTTTGATCTAGTGGAGGAACGCAGAACAAGAACAAACCATAAGGCCAGACAGGACCATTAGACCATCTAGTCTGACCTGCTGGATTTCACAGACCAGGGAACGTCAACCAGTTATCCCGGCATTGAGCCCTATCGCTCTGTTAGGCTACAGAAGGCCTTCCTGGAAGATCCTTTAGTCATTCTCTGTGCTCTGTGACCTGCTCCGTGGACTGCCTGCTTTAGTCATTCTCGCCACTGAGTACAGCAGGGTGCCATCATTAGGGACCAGAGTGAACGCGTAATTCTGATGCGCCACAGCAAAAAAGGAGCAAATAATACTCCATCACCAGCAGGGGGCCAGCTCCTTTCTCCCACAGCCATGTCAGACTGTCTGCAGACTCAGGCGGGCAGCACTGCCTGGGTGACACTTGGCTGGCAGCTTCCATAAAAGGCCACAAGCTGAGATTCCGTGGCACGATTCTGTGACCTGGGGGCAGATTCTGGGGCTTCATGGGATCTGCTGGGCCCTGCTTGCGCATTGTGGGGTGAGGCCTGACCCAGGATGCAGGTGTTTCAGACACAGCCCGTCCCAATCTCACCGGCCCAACCAACGTGTTCACTGAGCCGCTGCCAAGATTTTAACAAGAGGCTCCCACAGCAGCTGCCCCCTCGGTCTGTGACTAACCCAGGGCGGCCGGGCTGCACTTCCCCCTGGGAACAAAGAACCGTTTGTCTCCCATGCAGAACACAGGGCTGATAGCAAACCACCTTGGCAAGGGAGTGTGGGAGAGGCCTTCCTAGGAACTGGGAGGGGTACAGATAGCGCTGGAGGCTGGCAAGGAAGGGGGGGTGAGACGAAGGCTTTGGAAAGGGGATAATCCGGGGGGGGGGGGCATAACCCCTCCTTGGGGAGGAAGGCAGAGCTCTGGAGGGGGCAATATTCGGGGGCATATTCCCTTTGGTGGGAAAAGGCTCTGAAAGGAGGTAATTCTGGGGTAACACCTCCTCGTGGATATGGGGAGGATCCCAAAGGAGATGTATTCCCTCCTAGGGCAGTGGTGGCAAGAAGTCTGAGGGGGGTAATCCTGGGGGGGGGGGGGTATCCTATTCCTGGGAGCTGGAAGGGGTGGGGACGGCCCAAGCCCCAGCAGCAGAGCAATGGCCCACACCTCACGTCAATCTGGCCATGGGGTTTTAGCAAGGAGCTCCCCAGAGCCCCATCACCCGTGACGCTGGCAGCTTGCCTGGAGCCAGAGGGACACACTGAGCACCCACAGGCTGGGCTTCGGGGAGGGGAATGCTTTACAAAGGGGGGGATCACCGTGCTTTCCAGAGGGGGAAACTGAGGCACGGAAAAGGAAAGCTGCGTGTCCAAGGTCGTGCAGCAACACAGTGGAGGAGCTGGGAAGGATCCCAGGCCCCCTGCTCTAACACTAGAGCCCGTTCCCCACCCAGAGCTGGGAAGGGAACCCAGGAATCCTGGCTCCCAGTCCTATGCCCTATCCGCAGGGCCAGGCCACCCCACCACATAAGCCTCCCTAGGATGTGGGATAGTCTCCCATGGGACAAATAGAAGCCCCAGGCCAGGAGACGTCCCCGGAGATGGGATGATGCCTGGACCTGGCAATATGCTGCAGTCAGCGGCTGGGCTAGTTCCGCAGAACCAGCAGCTGGACGGATCCTCATCAGCCATTTCTCATGTCACACGTGGGGCCGCCTCCGGCCTGGGCCGGGGAGCCGCAGTCGTGACATTTACCTGGGTTGAGCCGTAGCCTCCTCCGTAGTACCGCTGCTCCGTCAGCCACCGGACAACGGGCCCGGTCAGCTCCAACCTCTTCTGCTTCAGCAAGGCCAGCAGGGCGTAAGAGGTGGATTCGATGGAGTAGAGACGGGACTGGGGGTCGGCCCAGTGCGTTCCTCCTGCGGAGGGACCCGCCCCGTCACTTACACAGCCGGCAGCTAGCGCAGAATAGCCCGGTGCCTCTGGGAGGCGGGGAGGGGTATTGGGCTGGGTGGGCCCCTTGGCCTGATCTTGGGGTGGCAGGGAGGTAGGATACCCGGTTGGTGTAGTTATGGGGGGGGAGACACAAGGCAAGGTGGGGCTATTGGTCTGGTCTGAGGTGAATAGGCGCTGACTCCGTGGGTGCTCCGGGGCTGGGGTGCCCATGGGGGAAAAAAGTAGGTGCTCAGCACCCACCAGCCAGAGTTGTTTGGCAGCACCCCCCGATCAGCTGATCGGAAGAGCTCCCGAACAGCTGATCGGAGGCGCTGCCAAACAGCTGTTTGGTGGCTGGGGGAGGGCAGAGAGCAGCAAGCGGCAGGCAGGTGGGCGCCTTGGGGAGGGGGCGGAACAGGGGCGGGAAGAGGCAGAGCAAGGGTGCGGCCTTGGGGGAAGGGTAGGGTGGGGGCAGGGCCTAGAGGCAGAGCGGGGGTGGAGCACCCTGGGGAAACAAAAAACACAGCACCTGTGCTGAGGTAGCAGGAGATACCGGGCTAGCCGGGCCCATGGCTCTGACCCAGTGCAGTGTTGGGGGAGATCTCAGCCCAGCTGGGCCCGTGGGTCTGATCCACACAGGAAAGGAGAGAGGGGATACGAGGCTAGTCAGCCCAATGGCTTGCTCTGGCTAGGGTGACCAGACAGCAAGTGTGAAAAATCAGGACAGGGGTCGGGGGTAATAGTAGCCTATATAAGAAAAAAACCTCAAAAATCGGGACTGTCCCTATAAAATTGGGACATCTGGTCACCCTAGCTCTGGCTCAGTCTCCCCTGCTGCCCGGCTGAGACGTGGACGTGGATTCTGGAGCCAGAGACTCGCTCACCCGTGGAAAGCGCCATGAGCCTCTCTCCCGCTTCGGTGTGGCCCAGCAGCGCCAGCGCGTAGGACGTGATGGCCACGGAGTAGGGTTTCTTCAGGTCTTTCACGCGCCTTGCCAAGTAATCTCCAGCCTTCGTGATGCTTCTGCCCAAGCTCTGAAACGCACCGAGACCCCCGGAGCCCACATTAGAGCCCAGAGGGGAGACAGTGTCGACTGGGGAAACTGAGGCACAGGGAGGGGAAGTCATATTTTCCAAGGTTAAATGGTGAATCAGCAGCAGAACTAGGAACAGAACCCAGGAGTCCTGGCTCCCAGCCTCCTGTCCTGACTACTAGACCCCCACTCTCCTTCCAGATCATAGGATAGAATCCAGGGGTCCTGACTCCCAGACCCCCTGCTCCAACTACTAGGCCCCACGAATCCTGACTCCCAGCCCCCTGTCCTGACTACTAAACTCCAACTCTCCTCCTAGATCATCCTGGGATAGAACCCAGGAGTCCTGTTGCCCAGTCTCTTCCCACCCCAGAGCTGGGAATAGAACCCAGGAGTCCTGACACCCAGTCCCCTGGTCGCTAGCCCCCAGTCCTACATTCTTGATGAAAAAAGTCCACGTGCTAGACTTGGTGGCCTCGCGTGCCACATGACTCACATCCACATACTGCTGACAGGCGTCTCTGGCCTCCACCATAGCGATGACAACGAAGGCCGTCAGAGAAGCATCCGGCTCCGAACCCTGGTACCCTCCCTAGGGAGAGAAGAACCAGAGGACAGGCTGGGTTTCCGGAAGGCTCCGCATCCATTGCCCTGTGTGTCCCGTTCCCAGGCGCTGCCCGAACTTGGAACCCGGAACCCAGATCCCGAGCTCTCCAGCTGCTGCTCCATCATGCAATCAAAACGACACCAGCCCCCCAGGGCGAGCAGCTCACCACCATCTCCCCGTGGATCACGGGGGCATCCTCCTGGAACACCCCGTCAGGCTTCTGCTTCTGCAAGATCAGCCACTTCACAGCCCCGCACAGCACCTCGGGGTCGATAGCGATCAGTTCGTAGGCCAGGGCAAAGACCTTCACCACGTAGGCTGTCAGCCTGCCGGGGAGGAAAGGCCCGGGGTGAGCAGGAGAGGAGCCCTGACCCCGTATTAATGTGGGTCACTCTTTAAATGAAGGGTACTTTCGTATGCCACAGAGATGAGTCACACGCCATATCGATTGCTATCAGCCATACAAGAGCCGGAGACTCTAACAATCTCTTAACCAGTTATTGAACAGCTCTTAACCATTAGTTAATCTAAACAGTGACCATAAGCTGTATTATGGTTGAACCTAGAGGCCCCCAACTGAGATCACATTCTACCCTCGCCTCACTGTCATGCTGGGTGCTGCTCAGGATCCCAACCAAGACTGCCCCCCCCCCCACATCATAATGGGCATACTGCACAGACCCCGGCCGAGATGGGGCTCTTCATTGTGCCAGGCACTGCACAGACCCCGGCCGAGATGGGGGTCTTCATTGTGCCAGGCACTGCACAGACCCCGGCCGAGATGGGGGTCTTCATTGTGCCAGGCACTGCACAGACCCCGGCCGAGATGGGGGGTCTTCATTGTTTCAGGTGGTGCCCAGAGACCGACAGAGATCAGGGCCCCGTTGTGCCGGGCGCTGCACAGACCCAGAGCCAGAGGCCTGCTCCAAAGGGCTCACAATCAAAACAAAAGGCCATTAACCCCATTTTACAGAATGGGGAACCTGAGGGCCAGATCGACAAAGGGACTTGCTCAAGATCCCACACGGAGTTGTCAGCAGAAGAGGCATAATTGAACCCAGGTCTTCTGGGTCCCACTCCAGTCTCTCTGTGACAAGGCCAGCAGCCTTGGGGAGTCTCTGGCGTCAGGACAACAACTCAGCCCCAGTTCCCAGCAGGTTTCTGCCCCCCGCGCCCCAAGCTGTACCAGGTGCTCGCTGGTCTGTTTGTGAAGGCCGCATAGGAGTTATCTGCTTTCCGGTAAGCCAGCTGCTGGGTGTACCCTGAAATCCAGAGAGCAGAGATGGGGCCTGAGCTGCAGAAGTCAAGACCTGGATTCCCAGTTTGAGGTGCCCAGCCCAGCTGTAACACGCTCTGCTTCCGCAGCTGGGAATGGAACCCAGGAGTCCTGACTCCCAGCTCCAACGTTCTAGATCTGATTCAGCTCCGTCCCCTCCCGCAGCTGGGAATGGAACCCAGGAGTCCTGACTCCCAGCTCCAACGTTCTAGATCCGATTCAGCTCCGCTCCCCTCCTGCAGCTGGGAATGGAACCCAGGAGTCCTGACTCCCAGCTCCAACGTTCTAGATCCGATTCAGCTCCGTCCCCTCCCGCAGCTGGGAATGGAACCCAGGAGTTCTGACTCCCAGCTCCAACGTTCTAGATCCGATTCAGCTCCGCTCCCCTCCCGCAGCTGGGAATGGAACCCAGGAGTCCTGACTCCCAGCTCCAACGTTCTAGATCCGATTCAGCTCCGCTCCCCTCCGGCAGCTGGGAATGGAACCCAGGAGTCCTGACTCCCAGCTCCACTATTCTAGATCTGATTCAGCTCCGCTACCCTCCCACAGCTGGGAATGGAACCCAGGAGTTCTGAGCACCACCCCACTGCATTGCACTGCTCTAGCCCACTAGTCCCCATTTCGACTCCCAGTGATCCCACTAGACGCACCCCTCTGTAGCTCTTTTATCTCATGATCTCCCTGGGTTCCTTGCTAACAGATTGCTGCAGCATCCCCACCCCCCAGGGATGAGGACCTAGCCACAAGTACCCACCTTCCCATCCCCTTTGGGTTAGACACTGCATCTCAGTCTCCCTGACACTGAGCAATCCTGCCACAAGGCGACTGATGCTGGTGCGGTGCATGTCGTAAGCAGCACAGGCCAGGATGAACGTGTTACCTTGGTGTTTCCCAGACACTGCTGGCTTCCTATTTGCTTCTGGGCAGACTTTACAGAACTGGGGCTTGATTTCCACTTACAAGTGGGCCCCCTCTAGCAGCATGATGAGGTAATAACAGGGTGTGTAACAGACCCCTGAGAATCCCCTTGTGAAGTGCAGGGTCTTGCTCCCAGCTGGCTCCCAGCCTCCTGATGGAGGGGGCAGATTGTGGGCGTGGCCAGAGCATGCTGCATTATGGTTAATCACTGAGTCCCATACCAGAGTAAATCAGAGCAGCCCCAAGGCTGCTGTTGCTCACACCAGGGGCCAGGAAAGGCCCTGCACAGTCCTAGAATAGGGAGAGCACCAAGGGGGCTTAATGCCCTGCCCATTACGTCCCTGCCCCAAGCACAGGAACTGGAAATCAGGCCCCTGCTTCTAATCCACCAGGTTCCTCAAGGGACTGGGAGCCGACTCCCTTACAGACCCGGGGCTCCCAGCCGGCTCCGCTCTATTCAGACAATTCACCTCAGTGGCCAGGGGTGTTCCGAGCAGCAGGAGCCCCGACGCTATTGCTCTTCACCCGGCCCAACTCCTCCCCACGACCCAGAGAGAGATTCACCCCGAGTGATGAACTTGATGGCCTCCGCCCTGCGTTCCACCCCGAGCTTCTCCCACTGCTTGCTGCTGTCCAGGTAGATGGTGGCGATGACAGCGGGGGTCATGCCGATCATGTTCTGTTCCCCGCAGCCCGCCGGGACCTGGATCAGGTGCTTCAAGTTGGCGCCGTCGATGGAGTTCTCCACCGTGTCGCCCACGATGTCCCCTGGGCAGGCCGGTCGGAGAGGGTGAGAGCTGGGCAGGGCCTGTCATACCGGGCCCTCCCCACCCCCGGCTACCCAGTCCTCATCCACCCAGGCCAGCCGCTTCCCCTCTTTGCCCTGGTGGGCATCAAGCCCCACACCCACCCCTCAAAGCCAGCGCCTTTCTCAGCCGCTTCCCCTCCAATGCCCCCAGTCCTGCCCCCTCCTCCCATTATCCCCCAACACCAAGTCCAGGCCCCTCTCCACCTTGTTGGGCACTGCTCCCTCCAACCAGGATTGCCAGAACAGGGGCGCCATGGCCCCATCACTTTTTACCGGCCATAAGGGCGAGCGATGGGGAGGGGACAGAGAGGAGCAAGTGGGGGATGGGATCTTGGGGGGGAAGAGGTGGCGGGGCCTCGGGGGAAGGGGCAGCGTGGGAGGTGGGGGCATAGTTTGGATGTCAGTGGGCCCCCACATTTTTAGGGAGCATCTAAGGGGTAAGCAATTTTCTAATCGCACAAAACTGAACACCTTAGCCCCGCCCCTTCCTGAGGCCCCGCCCCTTCCTGAGGCCCCATCCCCCGCTCACTACATTCCCCCTTCCTCGGTGGCTCGCTCTCCCCCACCCTCACTCACTTTCACTGGGCTGGGGCAGGGGGTTGGGGTTGGGGTGCAGGAGGGGGTGAGGGCTCTAAGTGGGGGTGCGGGCTCCAGGGTGGGGCTAGAAATGGGGGGTTCAGGGTGTGGGAGGGGGCTCCGGGCTGGGGCACGGACTTGGGGTGCAGGAGGGGGTGAGGGCTCTAGCTGGGGATGCGGTCTCTGGTGTGGGGCCAGGGATGAGGGGCTTGGGGTTCAGGAGGGGGCTCTAGGTTTGGGGGGGGGCTCAGGGCTGGGGCAGGGGGTTGAGACTTGGGGTTGGGGCACGGGCTTACGTCGGGCGGCTCCCAGTCAGCAACGCAGCGGGGCTAAGGCAGGTTCCCTGCCTGTCCTGACATCACCCTGCACATGCCCTGGAAACAGTCAGCCGGTCCGGCAACAAGACGGGGGGGGGCAGGAGGCTCCGTGTGCTGCTCTCGCCCACAGGCCTGCCCCCCCTGACCCCATTGGCCGTGGTTCCCGGCCAATGGGAGTGTGGAGCCAGAGCTCAAGGCGAGGTCAGCGCACGGAGCCTCGTGGACACCCGCCTAGGAGCCGGACCGGCTGGACACTTCCAGGGTGCAGAGCGGTGCCAGGACAGTTAGGGACTAGCCTGCCTTAGCCCCGCAGCGCTGCTGACCGGACATTTAACGGCCCAGTCGGCAGTGCTGACTGGAGCCGCCAGGGACCCTTTTCGACCGGGCCTTCCAGTAAAAAACCACCCACCCGGTCACCCTATTGCGTCTGCCACTCCTGCCTCCAACCGCTCCTGGACTAATGAGACTGCCCGCCCTTGTAAAGCGCCTGGCGAACTACTGATGAAAGCTAGGGACCATTGTCCCTCTAGCCATGCAGAGGGGGATTCGAGGGCTGATCAGAAACATTGCTGGGCAAAAAAGCCCTCGATCCTGGTGCTAATGGGTTAAAACGTGGTGTATGGGGACCTCTTGCTGCCATCTTCTCTACACCACTAGCAGCTCTCTCCTGCACCCATCTCTGCCTTCCCCTCCACCCCAGTTCTTACCTTTCACGCTGACGAAGGTCACTGGCTCGGTGTTGGGGACCACGTTACTCATGTCCACAGGCCCGATTGTCTCCAGCTGCTCCCCAGAGGCTGCAAGAAACACACGGATCACAGAGGGAAGCACCCCCGGAACGTATCAGTGTTGGCATAGCGAGCGATTGAGACCAGAGTGCCTGGAGTGGCTCTTCTGGTCGCTTATCCAGAGCCCTACAGTGTCCAAAGAAGGCTCTCAATTTAGGACATTTTAGGAGGAGAGGTTTATCTTCCAGTGTGCAATTTTGGGGCCTCCCACGTCGCCATGAAACATACAAGCTTCGGGCGGGGAGCGGGGGGAACCTTCAGAAACATCTCACCTCCTTAAACTGCTCTCATTTCATTTGTACTTTGCCCCTAACACCGCTCATGCTAGCTGGGCTAGATCCCCAGAGACACACTTGAGCCAAAGGATGAGCTCCATTAGCTGGCTGCAGTGGTAGGCTGTTATCAGCTGCAGCCCAGCCACTAAAGGCCATCATAACCCACTCAGCTCAACACGGAGCCTTGTGACTCTGGGGGGGTAGGTGGAACCAGCCCCATAAAGCCATCAGCTCCTCCTGACACATTTGATAAGCAACCAAATCTCGGGGGGGGGGGGGGGGGGAAGAGATTTCAAAGCAGAGCCTCAGTCCCACAGGGGGCGACGCCCCAGCAGGCCCTACCTGAGCCGCGGGCAGTCGGATCCAGCAGGACGCTCTTGATGTTCTTAAAGATTTTCATGCCCTCAGGCTGCAGGAGAGAAAAGCCAGACAGGGGCCCAACTGCTCACTAGGGGAGGCACACTGGGCGAGGTCTCTGCCTAACCCACCCCCTGATCAGGGCCTTTGAAATGTGCCGCCCCAGGAATGGCCGGAATGCCGCCCGTTCAGATGTGCCGCCCCAAGCACCTGCTTCCTTTGCTGGTGCCTGGAGCCGGCCCTTCCCCTGATCATCCTTATACCAACCCCCAGCACTGGGAACTACAGACCAATCGCAGAGAACTGACACTGCAGACTGGTGGGCATCTCCTAGCCACCCTCCCACACTAGCATCAGCTAGTAGGACCCCCAAGTTGATCCCCTACTGAGCCCCAGCACCCCAGGGGCACAATACCCCGCCTCCCCCTAGTACCAGGGACAATTCCACGGGGCAAGCACCCCCAGCTGAGCCAGCCACATTGTTCATTTCAGCACCATCCCCTACTGAGTTACCCCCACTTCTTCCTTGGAGGTCTCTCCGCTCAATTCTGAACAGGCCCATCCATGCTTAGCTTAAAAGCAGCAGCACTAGCCAATCAGGCGATGCCGCGACCTGTAGCCCTCCGACTCTGACACTTACCACCACCCTGAGCTTCTTCTTCACGCCGTCCGCGATGGGGAGTCCACGGATGGCCCCTCTCACCTCGATCTCCACCTCCCCCAGCTCCAGGGGGATGATCACGTAGGAGACGGCTCTAGAGGCCCCAGCTTGGATCACCAGCTCCTGCTGGAACCGGCTGTCGCGCCTGCTGGAGCTGCAGACCTTCTCGCTGTACATCAGCTCCACCCGGATCTGCGAGCCATGAGCCAAGCAGCCTCGTTAGCCGCCCCGCAGGGAGAAACCAGTCTGTGGGTTCGGCTGGCACCGCTCCAGGAACCACCTAAGCCCTCAAAGGAAGGCTAAGTGCCTAGGCCTTACGAGAACCAGAATCCAAGATCCAAATACTTCCACATTCTAGGGAAGTTCTGATCCAGATCCAAATTGCGTGTCTGGCCCCGGTCTCCATTATCAGTCAGAACCAGGACCCTGGATCCAAATACTCCACAAGCTGTGGGAAAGTGCTTGTGTAGAGATTAAATCCGTGTGTCTCCACTGTGGATCAGAACCAGGACACTGCAGAACAGTGGGTAGGTAGAGGAGCGTTCTGATCCACACTGCAAACTTGATGGTTGGGGTCTCACCTCTAAGTGTCTTACCCTCCAGGCCCCCATTGTGTGAAGTCTACCCATCCACCCTCTAAAGCACCTGGCATTGGCCACTGTTGGAAGACAGGTGTGAAGGGGCAAGGCCAGATGGCTATAGGAAAGTGGTGAGGAACCAGTATGTTAGCCCCAGGCTAAACAAATCCCTGATACCTTGTTAACCAAATGGCAGTTGCTCCAGGTTAATCAAGACACCTGGGGCCAATTAAGATCCTTCTACAAAAAGCAGTGGAGATGGCTAGATTGATTGGGACACCTGAAGCCAATCAAGGGCTGGCTGGAACTAGTTAAAAGCCTCTCAGTTAGTCAGTGAAGGGGGGATGTCAGGAGCTGTGGAAGGAGGTTGCGTGGGAGGTGCTGGGAGCAAGAGGCACTAGGAGCTGAGAGTAAGAGGGCGTACTGCTGGAAGATCCTGTGGTGAGGATAAAGAAGGTGTTGGGAGGAGTCCATGGGGAAGCAGCCCAGGAAGTTGTAGCTGCCGTGTAGCTGTTCCAGGAGGCACTCTAAACAGCTGCAATCCACAGGGCCCTGGGCTGGAACCCGGAGTAGAGGGCGGGCCCGGGTTCCCCCCAAACCTCCCAACTCCTGATCAGACACAGGAGGAGTTAACCTGGGCTGTGGGTTCTACCAGAGGGGAAGATCTCTGAGGCAAGCAAAATCCGCCAATAAGCGCAGGACCCACTAAGATAGAGGAGGAACTTTGTCACACAGGATACTGGGCTAAACCTTCGGTCTGACCCCTGTGACCGTTCTTATGTTCACCTCAGTATGTCACTGATAACCTCAGTCCAGGCAGTAATATTCTCCACAACAAATCTCGTTTTCATCCATAGCCAATGAACCATTCACCCTCCTCGTGTAAAAACCTTGACTCGCTTCACAAGTGTATGCTAATTAACCCTCCCCCCCGGAGGTGAGTAAATGTAATTAGCCCCCTTTTATAGACAGGGAAACTGAGTCAGAGCGAGACAAAGCAAGCTGTTCACGATGAGAAACCAGCTGCCCTAATTCCCAGCACCAGCCACTAGATCAGGGGTCTCAAACACGTGGCCCGCGGAGTTATTTCCTGCGGCCCACCATAGGTGCCGACTTCATTGGCAGCCAAGCTCCAAACATTACTGAGTGTTTATATTTTATTAAAACCTCTCTTTGCATTACAATTTTAAAAAAGTTAATACATTGACTTTTAATAGAATACTATATTACTCTTCATTTTTGACTATACTTTTGTATCATTGTATGAAAAGGTTTCAGTGATGCGGCCCTTGGGCCAATTTACTAGTTCTCATGTGGCCCTCGTGGTGATTTGAGTTTGAGATCCCTGCACTAGATCACGCTCCATCCCACTTTTAGGAACAGAACCCAGAAGTCCTGGGCTCCTCTTTGCTAATGGTTACACAGCTCTGACTTCTTCTCGATAGGAATAGATCCAAGGAGTCCTGACTCCCACCTTCCCCTGCTCTAACCACTAGACACCACTCCCCTCCCAGAACTGGGACCAGCACCCAGGAGTCCTAACTCCCAGCGCCCTGCTCTAACCACTAGACACCACTCCCATTACCAACAGGCATCTTCCACCCATCCGCCAGGGCAGGGCTGATCTCTACTCGCCTGGAGAGCCCGGGGTGCGTAGTTGTACAGCACGGCCCGGATGGCCACCTGCTCGTTCCGCACCACGGAGTAGGGCAGCCGGAGGTCAATGAAGAACTGCTTCATCACCGTTATTTCATAAGGGTCGGCCACGCAGATCCCTGCAATGGGAAAGGAGTCCAGTCAAAGCCCACCCCTCCTTGTATCAGACAACTCGGCAGCGGGCACCTTCCCCAGCCTCCTCTATATGTATCACCCGCAGCGAGGATCCGGGAGCTCTGCGTATATGAGGATCACACCACTGAAGTGCAGCCACCTCTGGGGTGGAATAGGGCTGTCCTCCCGCTCTGGGGGTGTGCATGATGTTGCCATCTTGTGGGTAGGCCCAAAGAGGAGATGCTACTGGTTCGAGGCCTGCAACCCGACCCAAACCCAGCTACACGTGTCGGGTCCAGGTTGGGTTAGGTGGGAAAACATCCAGATGCTCTAAGGGTGGGCTCGGGTCGGCTCCCCATCTCCTGTCTGTGGCGACGTGAGCCAACCACCACCCCCTCCCTGCACTGCGGCGCGAGTGTGCTGAGGAGTCACAGGGCCGCTGGCTGCGCAGAACACACACACACGCAGGGCGCGGCGGCCGGCAGGAGCAGCGTTCGGAGCTGCTGTCGCTCAGAGCTGCCACCACACCAACGCCCTGGGCAGGAGGCAACGGCGCTGAGTCGGGCTCGGGCTGGAAAACCACTCGACCCGCTCGGGTTGCATGGGCTTGGTTCCAGTTCGGGTCTGGGTTGGGCCTAAAATTTAGGCCTGACCAGACCGCAGCGTCTCCTACCAAGAAAGGGAATTTCTGTTTGCTCCAGGGGCAGTGTCCTGACTTTGCAGTAGCAGATTCTAACCCCGGCTCCCCAACCATCCGGCCTCATAGCAAAGGGAATCAGGGTGTTATAAATCACAAGATGTTCTGCAAATCTTAACCTGGCTAATCCACAGGATTAACTCTGTTTCAGAGAGAGGGAAACTGAGGCACAGAACAAGGGAGTGGTGACGTGCAGGAGGCGGACGGCATGTCAGTGTCCGAGCTGGGAATAAAACTCAGGAGTCCTGAGGCCCAGTCTGCTGTAACCACTAGCCCTCACTCCCCTCCCAGAGCTATCTTGGCTCCCAGCCCACTCTAGCCACTAGCCACTACTCCCTCCCAAAGCCAGGAGACCTGACTCCCAGTCCCATGCTTTAATCACATGCTCGTCCTTCTCCGCTTGGCCACGTCACCAGTCCAAGGTGGACACACGGGTCCCAGTCTTACCCCTTGTCCCGGAGAGGCTCACGGCCATCACCTCCCAGGTGGTGATGGAGTCCTCCAGGTACACTGGCACCGTTGTGGAAGCCAGCCTGGAAGAGACGGGAGCGGGATTGACCCTTCCGGCTGCAGAGAGAAGACCCCCTCTGTGGAACAGACCTGGGTCTGAGTGCGAGGGGAGGCAGGTCATGGGGAGGGCCAAGCAGGGAGGGGTCAGACGGGGAGAGGAAAGGGGCACGGCCAGAGAACACCCAGGCTCTGGGTATCTGGTGCCCCTGCAAAGCCCCAGAGGGGGCCACATGGAATATGGGAAGCCCAGCCTGCACCAGGATGAATCTGCCCCTCACTGTTTCTCCTTCGCCCTCGAGTGGTGGGACCCGTACCCGTCTGGATCGGCCTCCTGCGGCAGCAGCTCCATTTGCCAGAGCCAGCTCTCGGCAAACTGGCTCCTGGAGACGATGTCCTCATCCGCCAGGTACTCCCCGTCCTCCGCGACTTCATCCACAGGCTCCCGGCTCCTCCCGGGGGACAACGGCGGAACGGCTGATACTGAGGGGGAGCGAAACAGGGGGTCAGCCCTGCCATGAGCCAGCGTGAGCCCAGTGATGGGTGGGAATTCCTGTGTTTCCCTGGAAGCAATGGGGCCCGCATGCCTGGTGTGTTACAGCCAGGCTAATATAATAGGCCCGACCGGGGGTTTGAACCCTGGACCAACGATGCTAAAAATGTGAGCTTTGACCCCTGGCGCTAATAGACCGTGGCAGGGAGGCCCTTAGGCTGCTGTCTGAGCCCATTAGCTGGCGGACGCAGCAGACTCAGCCTTCTTACAAGGACCTGCCCCTGGAGCTCAGCTCTCCTTGTGCAGGTGACACTAATCACTGTCACTACCCGTATCCCCTAGTGCAGAGGGCGTCTTACCTAACATCACCTTTGAGTACAGGACCATGGTGTGGATCTCGACAGACCTCTCGAAGATGTGCTTGCAGCACTCGAGAAAGGCTTGGACGCACTCGCCGCCCTCCAGGACGTACTTGGCTCGTCGGTCGCAGGAGTAGCCCATGGGGTTCTCTTGCATGCCATCCTGGCAGCACTTCCGCAGGCGCTGGCTGGGATACTGCCTCGCTGCGGGAAAGCAGGGCCCCCTCAGTGCGCGGCACGGGCACGAGAGAGGGAGAGGGCGCGTGCGAGAGCAGCAGCGCGAAGGGGGCACGCGCAAAGGGCGCGAGAGGTGTGTGCAAGCAGAGGGCGTGCAAGTTTGTGCAAGCAGAGGGCATGCATGTGCGTGCAAGCAGAGGTCATGCGAGTTCGTGCAAACAGAGGGCGTACGAGTGCGTGCGAACAGAGGGCGTGCATGTGCGTGCAAGCAGAGGTTGTGCATGTGCATGCAAGCAGAGGACGTGAGAGTGCGTGCAAGCAGAGGGCGTGCGAGTGCGTGCAAGCAGAGGGCGTGCGAGTGCGTGCGAGCAGAGGGCGTGCGAGTGCGTGCGAACAGAGGGCGTGAGAGTGCGTGCAAGCAGAGGTCGTGAGAGTACGTGCAAGCAGACAGCATGCGAGTGTGTGCAAGCAGAGGGTGTGTGAGTTCGTGCGAACAGAGGGTGTGCGAGTGCGTGCAAGCAGAGGGCATGCGCGTGCGTGCCCGTGCGAGGCCGTGCAGAGGGGCACCTACCTTTGGCAGCTTTTTTCTCCGAGATCAGGGGCGAGCGCCGAAGCCGAGCGGGCTGGGAGCAGCGGGACTCTGCCAAGAGAGAGTTACACACGTCAGTGTCGTGGGGATGTGGCAGCATCAACGTGGGGAGATGGAATTAGTCAGGCTAAACACTAGGGCTCGGGGAGACGCGCTGTGGCTCTTTCCTGGTCTTGGTTTCACGGTTCTCCCTGAAAAGGATCCCACCTCTGGTAGCACAGTGCTCGGGCATTGGGGTCAGTACTGATTAGAGGGAAGAGCGCCTCCTACTGATTCCCCACCCTGCTCCCTGCAACCCAGCACCCCCTTGCACCACCCTGGGGTATTGGGGTCATTGCTGACTAGGATGGGAGAGCGCCCCCTGCTGAGCCCCCGCCCTGCTCCTTGCAACCCAGCACCCCCTTGCACCACCCTGGGGTATTGGGGTCATTGCTGACTAGGATGGGAGAGCGCCCCCTGCTGAGCCCCGCCCTGCTCCTTGCAACCCAGCGCCCCCTAGAACAGGGGTTCTCAACCTTTTTCTTTCTGTGGCCCCCCACCATGCTATAAAAACTCCACGGCCCACCTGTGCCACAATAACTGATTTTCTGCATATAAAAGCCAGGGCCGGCGTTAGGGGGTAGCAAGCAGGGCAGTTGCCCAGGGCCCCATGCCACAGGGGCCCCCCATGAAGCTACATTGCTCAGGCTTCGGCTTCAGCCCTGGGTGGCAGGACTTAGGGCCCCGGGCTTCGGTCCCATGCCGTGAGGCTTTGGCTTTCCGTCCTGAGTCCCAGCAAGTCTAACACTGGCCCTACTTGGCAGCCCCCCTGAAACCTGCTTGTGGCCCCCCAGGGGGTCCCTGGTTGAGAGCCACTGCTCTAGAAGACCAGGATGGGTTGAACCCGGGGGGGGGGGACTTAATAAAGGGAGGGACTTCGGGGCTGTAGTCGCTCTGTTCCCACACGGTGCGAGCAGCGGGCTCGATCCCATGCTGCCCTGCCCTGGAGAGCCCCGTGGCCCGACCGGGTCACCTGCCCGCTGGGGCGTCTCAATGCCAACGTTGGTCTGAAGCAGCAGCCCAGCGTCCGCAAACACCCCCACGTGGTCCTTGCCGCTGCCCGGCGTGCAGCCGGTGTCGCTCTTCTCCACTGCGTCCCAGATCTGGAGAGACAAGAGGGGACACGATGCCATTCCCTGCCCTGCCCCAGACCCCCGGGGTGGCCTTGGGTAAGTCACTTAGCCTCTCTGGGCCTCAGTTTCCCCATCCGTACCAGGGGGATAACAGCACAGGATTGTGAGATGCTCAGGCCCTACAGTAATTGTGGCCCTGTAAATACCTAGGGTAGATTCATAGAGGTTCAGATCAGAAGGGACGTTCGATCATCTAGTCAGACCTTGACCCCAACAAGCAGACGGGCAGCAGTAGGATTCAACCTCTCCCAAAGAAACCAGGGCTTTAATGCAGCACCTGAGCCCACTAGGCCCTGCTATCACCTGGGCATGCCTGCAGGTCGACAACACATGGTGGAGCAGCTCCAAGTCCAGACAGCAGGCGGCAGCAGTGCTCACGCGCACGCCCAAAGCCAGCTCACTACCTTCCTTTAGGCCTCTCCCGCATCCCTTCAGTGTGGCCCTCCCGTGGATGAAACTGGGAAGTCGTCCTCCCTCAAACCCATCATGGGTGTAGAGGGGAATCCAGCCTCACAGGTCATGCCAGCCCTAATATCCCCCTGCAGCCGACACCCTCTCCCTGGCGGGCATCAGTGCCAGAGCTGGGAATGGAACCCAGGAGTCCTGGCTCCCAGCCCTGCCCCCAACCGTGCCCCATTCTAACTACTAGGCACCACTCCCCACCCAGAGCCAGGAAAAGATCCTGGGAGTCCTGACTCCCAGCCCCACTCCTAATGTTGCCCCACTCCCCTCCATAAGCTGGGGAGAGAACCCAGGAGTCCTGGCTCCCAGCCCTGCCCCCAACCGTGCCCAATTCTAACTACTAGGCACCACTCCCCACCCAGAGCCAGGAACAGAACTCAGGAATTCTGACTCCCAGCCCCCTAAACCCACTAAACCCCATTCCCCTCTATGAGCTTGGGAAAGACCCCAGGGGTCCTGACTCCCAGCCCCCCCTGCTCTAACCACTAGACCCCACTCCCCTCCATCCCCAGCGGTATAGAGACCTCTGCCTCTCATATAACCCATCCCCCACTGCAGGTGGTACTCTGTCCTCCAGGGGTGGCTGTAACATACATAGAGGCTGCTGCAAGATTAGCCCTTTTTCCGCTCAGGCAGCAGCAGCCCCTGCTTCAGGACACAGAGGTCCCCGGTTCGGTCCCCACACCTGACCACCCCCCTGCCGTTACGCTCACCTTGGCTTGGGAGAACTTATATTTCCTGTTTAACACATAAACAGCTTTATCCACTGCCACCAGCCCGACCCTGGCTCCGGGATCTCCCTTCACTCGGAGATTCATCGTCCCACCTGGCACCTGGACATCATTGTCTTCCTCCGTCGCACCTGTTACCTTCAGCTTTCATAGAGACGAGAGGAAAGAACGAATCAGCCACGTGGGAGTGACTGCTGAATGGGGAGACCCCTCCCCCCTCCCGTGACCATGGGGATCCCAGGGGTATGGAATCCCCATGCTGCCCCTGGGATTTGAACCCCTCTCCTTGGGCTGTAGAAACACCGGCGTCACCCACTGGAGCTAAAGAAGCGCTCCCCTCGCAGTTAGAAGTGGAGGAGACTTGAGCCAATCCCTTTCTCAGGCTGCGTCGAACAGGAATTTTTCAATGAAACGGTTTTCCGTCAAAAACCAGTCCTGATCTGTCAAAGGCAAACCATCTCTTGGGCAAGGGGTGGGTCCTTTCTGGGGGGGAAAGATTCTCAGGTAGCGTGGAATTTCTGCTCAAAATGAGACAGCGAGAGAAAGACCCCAAAAGAGTGAATAAAGTTCAAATCGCTGCTCTGCCCAAGTTGGAGGAGGGGCTTGACGTGGGTCTCCCATGTACCGGGGGTGGGGAGGCCCTAACCATTGGGCTAGACAGTCAGCATCTTTTGCTCTCCTCCAGAGCAGAGACTTGGACCCAGGCCCCCACACCCAGGTGAGCGCCCTGGATACCAGCGTGGGGAGGTCTCGCTCTGATCTTTGTGGAGGACTTTGCAAGGTCTCTGTTTTGTTCCTGAGCAGAGCGGGAACCTTTTTGACAGTTCTGCTCCTGTCACCAGGGAGAGCTTTGCCTGAGAAAACACAGAGAGCCTGATTCTCCTTTTGCATCCACGGGGCGTAAATCAGGAGTAACCCCACTGAAGCCAATGGACCCGATTCTTCTCCCACTGGTGTAAATCAGTAATAACTCAATGGGCCAGATCCTTAGCTGGTGTAAACGGACGTCACTCTGAAGAATTTCAGTGGCGCTTAGATGATTTACATCAGCTGAGGATCTCGCCTAATGGGCTCGCTTATCCTCCCACTGCGGTAAAACAGGAGTCACTCCGCTGAAGTCAGTGGAGTTATACCCTGGTGTAAGCAGGAGGCAAGAATGTCCCAATGTATCTTATGTTTAGTCAGTGAGTAAGGACTGAGTCAGATAATAATATACACCTATCTCATAGAACTGGAAGGACCTTGAAGGTCATGGAGTCCAGTCCCCTGCCTTCAGTAGCAGGACCAAGTACTGTCGCCTGACAGATTTTCGCCCCAGATCCCTAAATGGCCCCCTCAAGGATTGAGCTCATAACCCTGGGTTTAGCAGGCCAATGCTTAAACCACTGAGCTATCCCTCCCCCATACCCAGCTCCCCTGGGAGTAGCTCACCATTTCTCCCGCTGGGGACCTGCTCTCCTCTCTCAGCCAGAATCCATCAGGTTATTTAAATATACTGACTTAAGCGTCAGAGAGAAGATCAACCCACCGTTCCCATACAGGAGTCCTGGACGTCCAACCAGACCGAGTCTGCCACGATCTCCTTCTGCCCTACTTGGTAGTAAGCCACGATGCGGAAAGAAGGGATGAGGTCTGGAGTGATGGGCAGGAACATGGTCACCAGAGTTTGTCCCGCCTGCCTGGCCTGCCTTCCAGCCCGGATGATCTTCCCTTTGTTCAGGATCTGATGGGGAAGCAGAAGGCATTCGCTGTCCCTGGATGAGTCCCAATGATCCCATTAGCACAAAACCACATAGGGCCAGGAAGGAAACCCAGGAGTCCTAGACCCCATTCTCCTTCCACTGCTGGCAATAGAACCCAGGAGTCCTGACTCCCAGCCCCCCGCTCTATTAGATTCCACTCCCCTACCAGTGCTGGGACTAGACCCCAGGAGTCCCAACTCCCAGCCCCCTGTCACCTTCTCCTCGCCTGCTGCGCACACAACGATGCTGCCTCTTACCAGGTAGGTGAAATAGTGGATCTGCCGCTGAACGTCAGCGTTACTGTTCCGCAGGCTGAAGCTCACAGGCAGGGTGTTCCCCGGCTGGAGCTGAGTGGCCGGCACCGAGATGTGCAGGTAGTTCCTCGAGCCCCCTTGCGACCCGTAGGCTACCATGGCCCAGACCGTCGAGCTCTGATGCTCCTGACGGAGGTTGGGAACCACCGTTTCCACCTGGGGGACGATGGGGGACGATTAACGGACTTTCTTCATCAGCGACAGCTAAGGACCAGGTCTAAAGGAGGCCAGAGCCTGACACGGCTGGAGTCAATGGCAGAATTCCCACTGACTTACATGGGCCCAGCACTAGATGATTGGGGCCTTGCAGGCCCAATGTGGAATTAAGCCATCTCTGTGTCCCCTGCATCTTGGGCCCAGACCCCAGCTTCAGTTTAGAGCAGCCTTAGGTCTGTTCTGACCTACCCTCCACTCCCAACAGCCCCTCTGGGCCACGAGGAGCAGAGACTAGCCAGAGTGCAGCAGCCGTGACATCTCCCTTCTCCAGGGTGCCCCTGGCACTGGGGTCTAGACGGGAGAAGGCAAGGCTATGTCACCCAGGGAGGCCCATTGCTCTGTGGGTGGGTCTTAGGTGGGATGAGAAATAGAGAATCAGACTCAGTTTCCTCCTGCCTTTGACGTTGGCTGGGGCCTGGGACCTGGAGGGTCCTAGATCAGACCTGTCCCCGATCTGGTCCAGTTCCAACATCAACAGAACGTGTAGGGAACCAGCACCAGGACCCAAGGAGCATCCCGCCCCGTGTGACCCGACATGCACCTTCACCGAGAGCTGAGTGGCGTCTGCTGGGGTGTTGATTGCCAGCTGCACTGTCCCGTCAGCCTGTGTCAAACCGCTGGCGCCTGTCCCGCTGCGCACGGGGACCTGGGGGGCGGGGGAACCGTCCGCGTTCACCACGGAGACCTGGGCATCAGAAGACAAGAGAGAGGGTGGATGTGAACTTAGTGGTGGTTGAAGGTGCCCGGTAGGACTCCTTGGCGCCTGATGTTTTCTACATACTCCCAGCCCAGGCATGTACCTATTGGGTTCCGGGAAGGTGGGCGGGCGGAAGCCCGCCCACTGCTAAAGTGTAGAGATGCTTCCGTGGCGCGGTTTGAAAGCAGACCGGCTGCAAGGTGTGCACCCGGCTCATGGAGAAGGGGCGGGGGGGCCGGTTGGGTCCACGGGGCAGGGGCCCGATGAAAAGGTCCGGGGGGCCTGGGATGGAGGGTGGGCGGGGCGTGCCCTCGTGCAGGACCCGGTCGAGGTAGACCCGAGCAGCGGGTGGCAAAGCGGCCCTCACCTCCTGGAGTACGCGCCGGGGAGTGCAAGGCCTGGAGAGCCCCATGCGCTGAGCAAGCGTCAGGGGATCCAGCCAGTCTCCCCGGTCGTAATCCAGGAGGTCTCCGACTCTGGTGACTTCTGCCAGGACCAACCTCTGGCGCACCGAGGGGGACTCCGCCGCCTGCACACGGAGCTGGGGGTTGTGTAGCAGGGGCTCCGCGAGGAGATCTGCCCCCCCGGTGGCCGCCACGGACCTGGTCGTTGAAAACAGTTTCCAGGTCCGGAGGAGGTCCTGGTAGAAGACCGGCAGCCAGGAGAGGTCTCGCGGAAGGCCCCTCGGATCGAGATAAAGGAGCTGCCGGTCGTACCGGAGCCCTCGGAAGCGGCGCAGGAAGGCGTGCGCCAGTACGCTCCACGCCGGACTACCTGCACCATACAGGAGTCTCTGCAGGGCCTGGAGGCGGAAGACACGGACCTGAGTGCGCAGACACTTCAGGCCCTGCCCACCCTCCTCCAGGGGCAGATGGAGGACCCCTGCAGGCATGTAACCTGCAGGTCAGCATCCTCCCCTGTGTCTGATCTGGTCAGTTACAAAGCCTGGCTCTCAGCCGGTCGCTGATTCTGGGAGCCAGACGGTTGTTTGTCCTGGTTGTACCTATGACAGCAACGCCGCCCGAATAACCCGGCACCTCCTCCACTTAAGGGGAGCTCAGTCAACCCTGGGCCTCTATGGTGCGCTATGCCCGGTGGGGCCAGCCTGCACCAGCGGCGCTAGCAATGTAGACTCCAGTCTGTCTATTTTTGCCTGCTCCAGTGACCACTTCCAGGTAAGATTTCTCGTGAACCACTAAAGACAGGCTCTCATGCTGTACACCGCTAGCAAGCGAATCATCCCTGCTCTCCAATGGCACGCAGATCAGTTTGCTAGCCGTATCAGGCTGTAAGATAACACTATGACGGTTATACGCCTGCAACACCGCTGGCTGGACGTACCGCCAGGTTAAAGGGCAGCCCGGGTTTGAAGTACGTAGCAGATCTGGAGAAGCGGATTTTGTAGGGAGAGGTCACAATGCGGATCCCGGATTTCTCAGCCTCCACCATGTCACTCCCTTGGGGATTAAAAAAAGAAAAAAAAGAAGTTTGGTCTTGAGGTGATGGCTGGACTGGGACTCGGGGGATCTGCGTTCAATGCCTGGCTTGGTCACCAACTCCTGTATGCGACCTTGAGCAAATTATTCATCGCTCTGGGTCTCAGCTCACCATACATCAAATGGGGATAGTGATCATTCCTCTGTCTGTTTAGACTGTGAGCTTTCCAGGGCGGGAACTGTGTGTCTGTGCAGCGCCCAGCCCAGGGGACCCTGATCTCATCTGGCACAGGGATTGTCTCTCCCTGGGCAAAAGACCTATCTGGCTTCAAGATTAAGCTAGATACGTTTATGGAGGGGATGGTTTGATGGGATAACATGATCTTAGTCAAAGGTCAATTAATTGCCATCAGTGGTAAATAAGACCAATGGTCAATGATGGGATGTTAGAAGTTACTACAGAGAACTTTTTCCTGGGTGTCTGGCTGGTGAGTCTTGCCCACATGCTTGGGGTTCAGCTGTTCGCCATATTTGGGGTCGGGAAGGAATTTTCCTCCAGGGGAGATCGGCAGAGGCCCTGGAGGTTTTTTGCCTTCCTCTGCAGCATGGGGCACGGGTCACTTACTGGAGGATTCTCTGCATCTTGAAGTCTTTAAACCATGATTTGAGGACTTCAATAGCTGAGACATAGGTGAGAGGATTATTCCAGGAGTGGGTGGGTGAGATTCTGTGGCCTGCATTGTGCAGGAGGTCAGACTAGATGATCATAATGGTCCCTTCTGACCTTAAAGTCTATGAGTCTATGTGTGTCTGTGCAGCGCCCAGCACAGGGGGCCCTGATCTCAGCTGGCGCAAGGATTGTCTCTCCCTGTGTGTCTGTGCAGCGTGCAGCACCCTGATCTCAGCTGGGGTTCTGCTGTAATACAGAGAACAGGAACTCTGAGGTTTGAAATACAACAGTGATGAAGATGAGTCCATGTTTTGTTGCATTTAGGATACAAAGCAAAACCCACCCCTGTGCTTCCTCTATCCCCAGTAACAGAGGCACTGTAAAGATCAGAAGGCCACAGATGTGTGCCAAGCCTGCTGGGGTTAGCTACACATCACTTAAGCTCTGCTCCGGTCTGAAAACCCAGCAACCAGCTAAGGGAACCACTCCATTACCTGTGTCCGTCAGCACTGTCACTGTCACATAGATCGAATGGCCGAGAAGCTCGCTGGGGTTGGGGAACCTGCTACGCAACATTTCTTTGGTTAGCTTAGCACAGCCTTTGCCATCCTTGATCTGAAATTGACAAGAAAATAACTTGTTTCAATCACCTGGCCTCTTTCTTTTCTTCTTTCAGTTTTATTGTCTCCATCTAGTAATGGGCCTGTACCATTGCTAGGATATTTTTGTTCTTAATATACTTTAAAAAACTCCGTATTGTTTTTAGCTCTGACAGCCATGGATTTTTCCCAGCTGTCTTTAGCTTCCCTTATCAATTTTCTATACTTCATAACTTCTAATTTATATTGATTTCTACCTATTTCCCCATTAACCCCATTTGTTATATGTTGCCAGAGATGGGGTATTTGGTGTATTTGGATATGCCTCCAAACTGTACCCTTGGCTTCCCCTCTTATCCCAGACTCTGAAAGCAGAGCAGATATCCCAAAAAGCACCCCACTCCACTACAGTCCCATCAGTGTATTGTAGCCAGGAAGCTACGTTCGGGGGAAGGGTTCTCACCGGGACTTTGTTGAGTGAGTTCACGATGCTCCTTTTCTCATTATCCACCATCACTCCAAAGAGTGCGTAGGCTTGGCCTTGAACTGGCTTCCCATACAGGAACCTGCATGGAAAACAGACCGTGGGAGGGAGAGAAAATACTCAGCATTACTCCTATTTAATGGATAGAGGAAACTGAGGCACAGGGGGGCTGGTGATCCTGGCCCAGGTCACAAAGCCTGAACCATTTGAGCTAAAGAAGTAAATCCACTCGCTGGTAGCGGTAGTAGGCTGTTATCCACTTATGTGGAGAAGCCCCTAGGGAGAGACACAGCAGGTAACCAATGGACTCCAGTACTGAGCCCATTAACAGGAGAAATAAGTGGATTACAAGGTAACAGCAGGTGTCGGGAGACACCGATGAATGCAGATTAGAACAGGTCAGGCTGTGCGCCGACCATTAGCCCAGGCGATTATACTTCATGCGCGAGCCCCAGAAGCCTGCCCCACAGCACTGAACCACAGCAGAAGCGCGAGAGAGAAAGAGGGGGACCCACTTGGCTGTAATGTCGATACTAAGCTCGTTCTGGTCAACGAGGAAGAACTTCTGGGAAGGCTCCAGGGTCACTTCGAAACTAGGCAGCACTGAAAAAGATCAGAGACATCGCAACAGTCACCCGAGGGCCCGTGGCCATCAGGCTGGAGGTCACAACCCCCACGGGGCAGGGGGTCCTAGGAGATGAAAGGGAACCGGCGTCCGAGATACACAGTGGGAGAGGGAGAGACTCTCCCAGGAAGCAGCCGATGGCCATAAGCCATGGGGAGATGGGTGAACGAAGGGAATTGGAAGGTTGGGACTGATTCGGACACCCCAGGTGCTGGGGCTCTCGGGATGCTCTCCCTGTAGGTAGCTGGCCCTGCTGATTGGGCTTAAGAACCAACTAGAAGGTGGGAAGGACTGAGGCCCTACACAGCCTGCAGCTCACTCCAAAGCTCTTCGCGCTCCTATCCCTGCTCACCCTGTAGGACCGGACCACAACACGCCCCCTCTGCTCAGTGCCCTAAGAGGCTCCACTGTCATACGGACCCTCATCGAAAGGGGCCTCTTCAAAGTTCTTCCTACTGTGCCCGGGAGGTGGGAGTGGAAGGGATAGACATTTTTCCTGGATCCCGAAACCAGCCAGCCGTTCAGCTGTGACAAGGAAAAACCCTCCTGTTAAGGGCAGGGGCAGGTACCGTATTCCTTGACTTCAAACTCCGCGGTGAAGGCCTCCTGGGGGGCATGCTCATACTTGGAGACAATCTTCCACACTCCGCTGCTGCAAGACACAAGCCCAGATCATGCGGTGGGGAGCAGGATCTATCTAGGTCAGTTCGGCTGGTGCGGTATGCTATTGGAGCTAAAGCACTGGGCTGGGACTCAGGAGATTGGCATTCTGTTTCTAGTTCTGGGAGGGGAATGGGGTCTAGTGGTTAGAGCAGGGGTGCTGGGAGTCAGGACTCCTTCGTTATATCTTCAGCTCTGGTAGGGGAGCGGGCTGGGCTCCAGGATGCCTGGGTTCTATCCTGGCTCTGGGAGGGGAGTGGGTTCCAGTGCGTTAAAGCAGGGGGGCTGGGAGCCAGGGGGGTTGGGCTCTAGTCCCAGGTCTGGGAGGGGAGTGGGGTCTAATGCATTAGAGCAGTGGGGGTTCTGAATCCCACACCCAACCCTGGCACAGAAACCATGTGTGACCTTGGACAAGTTCCCGAGGGGTAGATTTTCCAGCAGAGCTCAAGCTCAGCTCCCATTTAGGCACAACTTGTCCTGGGCTCTTTTGATACAAATCTGGCCATTCTGGGAGCAGATGAGAACTAAGTGCTTGAAAAATCTCAACCTTAAATCTCTCTGGGCCTCAGTTTTCCCACCTGCAAAATGGGAATACTAATATTTTGACACCTCCCTGGGGTGTTGTGAGAATAGCACAATGCAGTCAGGTATCCTAGGGATGGGGGAAGCTGACAAGTAAATAGATAGAGGCCTCCTTTCCTTAACTGGAACCTGCGACATTACAAAAAAATCCCTTGGGAGACAGAAGTAAAAAATGGGCGATTATTGTATAGGAAATGTGATGGCAAAGTGCAACAAAAACACATTGGAACGTTGATGTGTGTAAGCCACTCCCACTTAGTGTCTAAGCCACGCCCCCTCCATGTGGTACTCTGTCCCCGTCTAGTGGTGGCGAGGGCACATGCAGCGATTGAGGTGCCTGCTACAGCCTTGGCTAAGAAAGCTGGTCCGTGTAGCTCAGGAAGTAGAGGCTCACATGTGAAGATCCTATTATAACCACCTTCCCCTGGCTGTTACAGCTTACTTCACGATATCAGGGATCTTGTAGCTCCTGGAGATGATGCCGCCTTGGTCCATCGAGGACACCGTGTTCTTCTCTACAATAATTCCATCTGGATTCTGAAACCAAGCACCAGAAAGAATCAGTCTGAAACCACCGTGCAAGGCGCTGTACATTATTTATTAGGTGTATTACCGTAGTGCCTAGGAGCCCCAGTCACGGACCAGGCCAACTCACCAGCCAGCTACATCCAGGAAGCTCCCTCCAGCCCGGGTATTTCAGTCCCTTTCCCCAGGGACACATTTACGTTTCATCCACAGTTCAACGCCAACCAGAACAGGTACCTGTCCCCTCCCATTGCCTCTACAGCAGCTACCCCCAGCCTGGTTTTTCACCTCGCTGGGAGGCAGCGAGCCCGGTTCTGGGTCCCTTCTCCGATCCAGGGTCTCCTGACGCAGCCCAGAATTATCCCTCCCAACTGAGCTACTTGCTGGTTTCTATTGGACCAGGAGACCGGCAGGGCTTCAGGGTATCAGATGGGAGACAGGCGGAACTGGGTCTAACTCCTCTTAAAGGGCCAGCCACCCTGTGACAAGCGGTTAGCGCAACCTCCTGGCCTCTAGGCTTGCTAGTCCATGAAAGGAAGTGAAGCAGAGAGAGCTGCAGAGGAGGAAAGCTGGGTAAATAGAAATCATCTTACCATGAGCTCCACAGATACCACCTTCAAGATGGGGTCCAACATGTGACCCACAGTGAAAAGCCGGTACCTCACTACAGAGAGGGAAAGATGGGGGCAATCAGTCGGCACGGGCTGGGGCAATTGGGGGCAATAATGGGACCTAGCCCAGGAACTAGCAACTACATCTATTAGTTGTTAAGGCTAGAAGGGACCACTGTGATTGCCTAGTCCAGAGTTTCGCAACGCGACCCTCACCCCATTACATTTACCATTGCTCAGTGCTAACGCTGCGGAGCCCAGGTAACTGGGTGTATTTCAAGAGGTTGACAGAGAAAACTTGACCTTGACGGGGAAGGGGGCGCGGGGCATGAAGGAGCCAGATTCCCTCGGTTCCAAATTGTTAGAACATTTTCAGCACCAGCAGCTGCTGGCCGGGTGCCCAGCTCAGAAGCAGCGCAGAAGTCAGGGTGGCCTGCTACGATATTGCCCCACTTACTTCTGTGCTGCTGCTGGCGGCAGCGCTGCCTTCAGAGGTGGGCAGCCAGAGAGCGGCGGCTGCAATACTCCCTTCCCCCTCCAGCTCGCTCTTCCCCCCGGCAGTGTCCTGTGTTTGGGAACTTGAAATATGGAAACCCCTATCTGAAGACATCAAGAGGGGGAGAATCTACCACTTCCAATGGTTCATCCCCCTCACTGTTAAAAACCGCGTGGGCCTTATTCTGAAAAAAGAATCTTCAAATGCTTTGATTTGGTGCTACAATTCTAAGCAGGGCCGGCACTATCACTAGGCGACCCTAGGCGGTCGCCTAGGGCGCCAGGATTTGGGGGGCGGCGAGTGGCTGCCTCCTGCCTCCCGGCTCCACACTCAAGCCGGGAGGCAGGAGGCAGCCGCCCGCTTCCTCCTGAAGCCCTGCTGTGGTGAGGGCTGTTGCCCTGCCTCTGGGGCTCAGCAGGGCTTCACAAGGAGGGTGGCTCGCCGTGGCTGCCCCCTGCCTCCCGGCACCATGCTCAGCAGCTGAGCTTGGAGCTGGGAGGCAGCCGCAGCGAGCTGCTCCCTACCTCCTGGCTCCACATTCAGCTGCCGCAGCCCGCGGGCGGGGGAGCTGAGCTCCCATGGGTGGGGGATCTGGCTGGGGCAAGGGGTACAGGGCTGGTGCAAGGAAGTTTCGCCTAGGGCGTGAAACTTCCTTGCACCAGCCCTGATTCTAAGGGCCAATTTCTGTCTTCGTTTACATGTTATATGCTGTTGCAGGAGTCCTCTCTGAGAGATGTCTGTATATATGACTATAGTTAGCTCATAGATCAGATGACACTCCAGAATATGTAGCATAGTTCCTCTGGGTTCTTGTTGTGCATTAGAAGTGGCTTTTTGTGCTACATTCTTCACCCACCCCACCCCACTGAATTCAATCCCACTGAAAATCTGGGGGGCGGGGAGTAGTAACCCAATAAACAGAGGTGCTCAGAATTAGCAAGCAACCACTTCTGAAAATGTTGGCCCATGTGTTTAGATGCTGACACAAAAGGTAGAAGAAAAGCCCCAGCCAGGGACTGACCTGTAGACCCAGGCGTGTAGATGGTTTTATCCGTCTGGATGAAGATGTAGCCACTGTGGAGTGAAAGCAGAACCACCTTCTCTAAGGTGAACAGGCTGCTCTTGGCTTCGATGTAGACATATTGCTTCTTCTGGGCATCCTTTGGCAGTAGCTGAGCAGGAACCTGGAGAAGATCTTTCATCACGACCCTAACTCTCAGCTACTCAGATTTTAAAACCATTGGTAGAACTGGGAATTCACTGCTGTACTCGACTTATACCAGTGCCCTTACAGATAATCCACCTCTCTGCCCCTGGGTTGCCTTTGGCTTGGGCTACCTTGAGCAGTCTCCACCATGAGCCAATCAGTCCTTCCTCTCACCTAAGTCACTTAGGTGCTGTGGAAAATGCCCCCCACCCCCGGTTTTAAGGGGGAAAGGCTCCGTATGCCATGACCTGTCCCTTAAAGCATCCAGTTCTCTTCTGATTTACCATCTTATAAGACAGAGGTCAGGGTGTGTGTCCCCCCCCCCTCGCGATAAGTGTAGCCTCTCACCAGCCCCACCTTTATTTTGGCAGAGTTCATCATGCCGTTCCCAGGGTTCAGGCTGACTGTGGTCGAAACCAAGGCATTCTTCTTCTGTGGGAAGTCGTACACGGTGATCCTCGCCTCGATTGGGCTATGGTGGCCGTGAGCTTCCACAATGACCATCTCTTCGCTCTCCACGCGCAGGACGCTTGGGGTGATCAGCGTGCATCTGGTAAGGGAGGGGATGAGATGGTAGAGCAGAGTCAGCCAAACTCCATCTCTCTGCACCTGGGTTGCCTTTGGCTTGGGCTACCTTGAGCAGTGATCTTTGCTGCCATCAGAAGGTAAGCAATTGGGGCCTGGTGGTTAGACGTTAGATGGGAGACCTCCAAGGAGCCACCAGGTTTCTCTAGGAAGTGAGTGGTTCTCAAACTATTTATCATTGTGGGCAACATATGCGGCCCACAAAGTGTAACCTGGGCCACAGGTTGAGAACCACAGTGCCCCCCACAGACATCTATGCTCAGCGCCCTCCGCCCAGAAACCCCGCCACAGAGTGGGGCTAGGAGTGGAGAGCTGTGCATGGGGACCCTGGACCTTGCTGTGCGGGGACCCCTGACCCCTGCCATGCGGAGCTGGGCAGCAGCTGGGGGCCCGGACCCCAGAGCCTGCCACACGGCCGGGCAGCCAGGAGCCTGTAGCCCATGGCCTTTTGCACATAGCTGAACTGGGCCGCAGCAGTGTGGTAATTGGGCCGCATGCAGCCCATGAGTGGAGAACTGCTGCGTTAAAGGCTCATTAGAGCAGTGGTCTCCAAAGTGTGGGGCAAGCCCCCCATGGGGTATATGGAGGAACATTTGGTGTGTGGGGGGGTGCGCGGTAGGGTCCGGCCTGGCCCCCACCTGGGGCCAAGAGGGAGCACCACCCAGCCCCATCTCTGCCACACCACACCAGCTCCACTCAGTTGGGGGCGCTCCTTGCCGTCAGCGCTGATCCCACTGTCCCAGCCTGGTGCTAGGAAGCAGCGGAGGTGACTCAGTAGCGGGTATTCTCCTCGAGGGGGCGCTGTGCTGCTTGGGATGCCTCCTCCCACACACCCCCTCATGGCCTCAAGGCAGTCCAGCAGTCAGCCCCCTGCCTCAGTTTCCCCCTTTCGAGGGGCGTCTGCAATAACTCACAAGCCCTTTCACAGCCCATTTCAGGTTTGGGTTTATTTAATTCACAAATGATTCAAAATAAAGTTTGCCCATTCTTCCTCAAATGCATCCATGCGCACCTCTTTATCAGGTCACCCCCCGACTTTTCCTGCCTGTTGTCCCACGCCCCAAGTCCCAGCTGGCTCCACTGGCGTCTACTCACACCCTGCAGTCTCTGTAGCCAATGATTTTAGTTTAGTGTCCATTTATTGTGTGATGTTATGATTAATCAATATGTTATATTACATATATTAATTGTATGTTCACCGGAGTTGATTTGTAGGATTATAAAAGTATAAGACTGATCAGTATTTAGAGGAACTATGTAGTAGACATGAGTAAGACAAGCTGAAACGCAAGAACCTGTAGACTGAGGCTTGCAAGACTTTAGCTTCGCTATTTTAGGTGTTGGAGACAAGAAATGACGGCACAAGTCCATGACCGAGAAATAACCCGAAAACTGATGGGAAAGAGGTACCAACTGATAATATTGCGAAAGTATAACTGGGAAGATTCAATTTAAATAATAAAATGCTGTAACAACAGATATTGTCTCTAACACGTACCTTAATCGCAGGATAAAGGTGGGACACCAATGTTAATGAGAACCTACACAGCCTATAGAATTTGTGGTCCTTGTGTTTCCAGGCAACACAGACCAATAAGACAGAGCAGGTTGGGGGTGCCCAGAGCAGGAAAATGGAGCTTCTTATGAGAAACTCCTGCAGGAACCACTTCCATATCGATCAATCCATGAGCGGCCAACAGACTCTAACACCATCTAGGAGGATGTGAGTGTGTCGGTAGATATAACTGGTACATGGTACTTATCTCTAGAAATTGTATATGCTGTGACGTTTATAACTTTGTTGATAATTTTAATAAAACTACTAAAAGATAGACGCTCTTGTAATTGTCAGTGTTATTTGCCTGTGGTTTCCTGTGTTCCTATGAACTCTAGATCCAGAACAAACAGAGATAACTCTGTTGAACTTGAGAGACTGTATCCGACAGCTGATTCCATGGAAGTACGATTAATATTAAATAGAATAAAAGGCTCCATTTCCCTAGAAATTCCCCTCTCGCCACATTCCTGCTGCTTTAAGCTCTATATAGGGAAATCAGCTGACCCCTGCTCAGGTGAGCCACCTTAGTAATTAGGGTTGTCTTGCCCCAGGCCTCTAGCCCTTCATAGGCCAGCCACCCACAAGCCCGATCTCACATGCAGAGTCAAAACTGAGAGCATGCGGCCAGTATTGCCAACTATCATGATTTGACTGCAAGTCTCGCAAGATTTGGTGTTTGCCTTGAAGCTCCAGCTTCCTGGAGTCCTGGGAATGTGTGAGGATGACGGCTTTCGTTGACATCAAATGGAAGTTTTTAGCACTGTTGATCGGTGACGAAAGCTTGAAATCGCAGCCTGAGCATGACCCTAAACGGCTCAGAAACCCAAAGATAAATAAAAAGAATTCCCAGTTTGTCATTTTTATAAAAATCTTGTGAGTGTCCAACCAATCCCGTGATTTTGGAGGCCTGACTAGTCTTTTGAAGGCTTTTCAGCAGTGACTAGTCATTTGGGGCCCTTGAGTTTTCAGCATCTATATGAGGGGTCTTGGGTTTTAGAGCACCTGACCCTCTGAAAATCAGGCATTGAAAGCGCCTCAAGTTAGGTTCTTAAAAACTCCAGCTCCCCAACTCCCTATTGCAAATCTTGGCCAGGGTCTCTTTAAGGAAATGCCCCATTCCCATACATACACTTTGATCTCCACGGATCATTGCTTCTGAATCCCGGGGTTACTTACAGCGGTTGGCTGTGAGACACGGCTGATAAGCTGAACGCAAACACAGCCAGCAGGTAGACAGCAGATCCTCCCATGGCACCAGAAGACGCCACTTCTCCCAGAAACATCTGCTTTTTGTTTGGATGTTCTTCTGTTGTGAGCTAACCCCCGGGCAGTGGTTAATATATAATTGCAGAGGGTCCCAGACCCCCAGCACTAACGTGATCTCAATACAGGGAAGGTGGGGTGGGTTAGCGTCCCTGCCGCTCAGTCAGGAAGCAGAAGAGGTTACTTTAAGAGGATGAGCTTAGTGAATTTCATTCTGGGGGAAGGTACTAGACCCATGGATTGATGGTCTCTATTTATAGCCAGAGGTACAGGACGTCCCTTGGCAATATGCCTCTATCCCTAATCTAGGAGATAAGGCCCTCTATTGGTGGGATGGGCAATTTCAGCTCTCTGGTCCATTCCACTGCCTGTGGTTTTGTAACGTGAGTGTGTTTTATCTAGGTATTGCACAGAGAACTCCCCCCCCCCCCCAACATTTCAGGTGGCTATAGTGGGATGCGGCACCACTCAGGTTTTTGGCCCACTCATCCTCTTTGGAGGGAGGCAGACGGGCCAAATGTGAGTGGTGTTGCAGCCTAGCACCCGGGTTCGCAACGCTACTCACGTTTGGCTCACCCGCCCCTTAGGTGGTGTCAGCGGGGCAGGCAGACCAAACCTGAGCAGCACTGCAAACCCGTGCACCAGGTCGCAGTGCCACAGAGTTTGGGGGCCCCTTCAAACTGGGGGCCCAAGGCAAACAGCCCCTTTAGTCCCTCCCCTCTGGGCGACCCAGAATGCAGGAAATGTTCACTCCAACCAGGACAGCGGGTTGGGGGGGTGTCAAAGTGGGACAGTCCCATAAACCCCAGGGCTGTTGGGAGGTCTGGAACACTCTCCCCCACATTCCGGAATGTCTTTCAGACACTTGGAGGGAAATGAACCTTTTTAATGACATTCAGCCAAACGACAACCCCCTGAACAACCTGCACGTCCTGCCGGTTCCCTGGCAATGCAGTGAAGGGGAGGGAGCAGAGTCAGGGCTTAGAGATGCTGGGACAGAGGCAGGGTGGGATAATTGTGCTCTGTACAATCCACAGAGATCATACAAACCTGTGTGTGCCATAAGGTCCTGTTTACCTTATACACCAAGGAAGAACCAGGAAGGGGAAGAAAGATGATCTTGTGGTTAAGACACAAAACTAAGATGTGAGCTATGAAGGCCTGAGTTTCACAGGGGCTCAGCATTGTCAGTGAGGCCCGGGACACAGCGATCCTACCGGGGAACCTGAGAAACAGCCAACCCTGGGGAAAGGAAACAGCCAACCCTGGTATCTGGTTATTAGTTTGCTAATAAATCCAACTTCCAGGAAGAGAGTGAAATTGGCCGTGTATAATGTGTTTGAAACAGGCTGGGGGGGCCATCTGCTCACAGGTTCCCAGAATCCTCCTCACCAAAGCGCTGAACCTCAGATTTGGAGCAATCTCTGAATCCGTTTGAGAGTAAAAATTCCTCTGTTTCCCATCAATCCTGGGTAAACAGTGAAGAAATCAAGGATTGTGCGGGGTTGACAGGAACTGGCAATGCCAGAGCTGACGTGGATTCAGGAATGGGAGGGTAAATGGGGGAGAGTGGGGGAAGTGCCTTGTACCTTCCAGTGTAGCAACAGGCTGGAATTTCCTTGTGATCTCTGTGTACGTGAGGAGCGAGGAGCGGGGCATGCTGGCCTCCTAGGAAACCCCAGGAAAGGAAAACTTAGCAGTTGCCTGGCAAAGAGCAACAAAACAAATGCTCTTTTGTATGTTAAATGGTTAGGGAGTGAGGTAAGTTAGAGCAAAAGGGCTGGGCATCAGGATTCCTGGGTTCTGTTCCAGCTCTGGCAGGGGAGTTGGGTCTAGTGGTTAGAGCAGTGTGTGTACTGGGACTCAGGACTCCTGTATTCTAGCCCCTGCACAGGGAAGAAAGTGGTATCTAGTGGTTAGAATAGGGAAATGAGAGTCAGGACTCCAGGGTTCTAAACCTGGCTCTTGATTTGGAGTGTTTCTTCATCTACTTTTCACCCACATAGCACGGAAGACACTTTGCCTGTTCAGTGCCCTTGACAAACACTGTCAGTGCCTTGGGAGGAAGACAGGGAAGTAAGCAAACTCCAAAGTTCCTACCAATTGGTATTTAGCCACTAGCCACATGAAGACAGGATCCTCGGAGCTCCTGGCTGTCAATTCCCTTCTCAGTCCATTGCACTCTTAATACACTTGCATAGCAGGTGTGGTCATGTCACTCTCTAGTGGCTGAGCCCCAGGACTACTACAATCGCTTGCTCATTACTCATTGCTGAGGTTAGACCAAGTAGCAGGAGATGTGTTTGGCTCTCAGGCCCCACGTTGGAATCCCACCAGATGGAGGGCGCTCCCTACCTTACAGGACTGGATCCAAAGGGTGGAGGCTAAATACAGTAGAGGGAGACCCTTGCAACATTACTTCCCTGAAGCACTCTCAAGACAGGCACAAGAATATGTGTGTTTCCCAGCTGACGCAGCTAAGACAGCAGGTGAGCTGTAAGGCAGTCCCGCTGCTAGCAAACTGGAATGCAGATAAAGCGATCTGCAAATACTGGGGCATGCAATTAAACACAGTGGTATGCTAATAAACCAATGTGCAAAAAAAAAAATTGGTATGCAAATCGGCAGCATGCTGCAAAGCTAATGGGATTCTTCCAGCTTTACTCAGCACTTTAACAGCAGCTTCTAGGCCCTGATCCTCAGGCACTGCCTTTCACTGAAAATCCCCATAGGTCTCCCCTTCTCATATTGCCCCTTGTTTGCAAATTGCAGCAGGGACCTATTGCCCAATAAATCCTTCCTCGGTCGAGTATTGAACCCAGCTCTTTATCCAGTGAGATCATAGTCCACCCATGTGTTTGTTCAATAACATGCGCAGGTTGTCTGTGGGTTGGAGGGTCAGGGCCATGTTGATCTGAATCTATCTAATATTAAATTATTCAATGTGAAAGGTGGAATTTTCCAGAAGCCTGTGTCTGAAATTCAGCAAGTGTGCCTAGAAACATGCTGTCCCCGGATATTTCACGCAGCAGCTACAAGGTGGCTCGCTAATCCTGCAAATCGCACATGTTGGGCACGCTACGTTTCTTTTACGTTCTTGCTGTAGCAACTTATGGCAAATAGTATAAAGTGCAGATCTTAAAAAGCAGTTCATTGGGGAGGCCTCAGGCTAAAGTTACTGTTATGATGTTTATTTCTATTTTCCAAGTCGCACTGTTTGGCTTTTGTGTTTTCACGTTTCATCATCGCTCCGATTTCACTGAGATCATTGTTTTGATGTGTTGTAGAGCAGCGATTTAGTGTGCACTTGAGTGCTGGCTTTACGAAATGGGGCCCAGAAATAGTTTCTGGGAAATGCCTGGACTCCGCCTCCTACCTAATCCCCTGACTTCCAATTACATTTTTCAGGAGTTCCTTTCCTGAACGTTCAGAAGTATGCGCTGAAGTGAACCAAATACTTTATTTCATACATTGAATTCTGCTTGCAGCTGTGGTCGCCCCATCTCAAAAAAGGTGTATTAGAAATGGAATAGGTACAGAGAAGGGCAACAAAAATGATGAAGGGATTAAGCTTCCACATGAGAAGAGATTAAAAAGTCTGCGGCTCTTCACCTTGGAAACGAGATGACTAAGGAGGGATATGACAGAGGTGTATAGAATCAGGACTGGTGTGGAGAAAGTGACTAGGGAAGTGTTATTTACCCTTTCACATAACACAAGAACCAGCGGCCACCGGACAAAATTAATAGGCAGCAGTTTGTTACAACAACCAGAAGGAAGTCCTTCACACATCATGCAGTCAACCTGTGGAACTCATAGCCAGGGGATGTTGTGAAGGCCAAAGCTATAACGGGGTTCAAAAAAGAACTAGATAATTTCATGGAGGATAGATCCATCAATGGCTATTAGCCAATATGACCAAGACACCCATGCTCTGGGTGTCCCTAAATCTCTGACTGCCAGACACTGGGACTGGACGACAGGGGATAGATCACTTGATAATTGCCCTGTTTTGTTCATTCCCTTTGAAACATCTGGTGTTGGCCACTGTTGGAAGACAGGACACTGGGCTAGGACCACTGGTCTGACCCAGTATGGCCGTTCTTATGTTCTTATCTTAATAATCCTCTTTCCACTGCTGGGAAGTCATTGTGAGGACAGAAAGGGCAAGATTAACCCTTTCATTGCAGGACCACTCATCCGCCACCAGTCCTAGAAATAGTCAGAGAATTACTGTATAGTACAGCTTGGCAGAGTAGTCATGGTCCAGCCTTTGTCTGTCTTCCTTGTTGAGATTGTAAACAGTCTCTCATCATGAATCCGTGCAGCACCTGGTACAATGGGGCCCAGATCTCAGCTGGGGGCAGGGGCTGTCCCCCATTACTTTTCTGTGCAGAGCCTGGCAAAACGTGGCCCTGATCTCAGCTGGGACCTCTAGGCACTGCTGTGATACAAATAATAACAAATATTCATTAATGAGGGCACAAAATCTACTTGCCCTTTGAAAGTGGGACAACTAATGACATTTCACTTGCTGTTAAAATAAATTTCTGTGGATAAATGGTGTGTGGATTATGGATTAGATATTGTATACTCACCCCCACATTAAGACCGGATACCTTTCTGGAAGGTATATGCTTTAGTCGGTCACCAGTTATTGGACTCAATACAGGGGTAACTGAATGAAATACACTAGCCTGTGCTTTGCAGGAGGTCAGACTCGATGATCAAATGGTCTCTTGAAAATCTGTGCGTTTTGGACCAGATGTTGCCTCTGCCAGTGTAAATCGGTGTCGTCCCACTGATGGGCGTGGGGGTACATGGCTTGACATCAGGCGAGGATCTGTTCCATTCAATACTCAATACTCATTCCATACAGTAACTCCACTGAGATCAGCCTGTGATCTGATTCTGAGTGAATAAATTAGCCTTTGGGGCAGGGACTGCATCTTGCTGTGTGTAGGTACAGCGCCTAGGACAGTGGGCCCCGATCTCAGTTGGCGTTACCATAATACCAGGCCCCAAACACAACTTGCTCCCCCGTCACCCTGATGGAAAAATTAAAATCTTGCTTGTAAAACAAAGGGCGAGGCTGATTATGGCGGCAGATTCAAGTCTTACGTGTTGGACTCACACCTGGATTTGGTGCCAGCGCCTTGGCTGGTGCAAACCAGCATTGCTCTAACGAAGTCAATGGAAGTAGGGCCGTTTACGCCAGCTGAGGATGTGGCCCTCTGGTTTGAAATGTAGCCAATGATGGCAGCATGTGCCCAGCTCTGTATTTATGATTCATAGAGCATTAGCACAAGGGCCCAGCACGCTAGGCGCTGGTCATACATAGGAAGAGGCAGTGGCTCTGTCCCAGAGATTCATCATCCAGAGGCAATGCTAGAGGTCACACCGCAGGTCGGGGCAGAGCCTGGAAGAGAATTCAGATCTCCTGGATCTCAGGCAACTGCTTTAGCCATGATATCACATTGCTTTTACTTTCACGCTCTCATTCTATTGAGCCCTCCTCAGTCCCACTAGCCATATGGCATTGTCTCCGCTCAGACTTGTGACACCCGTTGTTAGGTAAGCCCAGTCGGCTGTTTAGCCGTAAGTAAATATGTTGCAACTGAATGTCTTTGGATATTGTCCAGAGTGAAGCCCTGTCCAAATACCACTGGCAGGAAAAGAAACCTGTTACTGGAAGCCAGCTGATAACCCGCCTTCCGCCATTAACCCTTCCCTGGTTTGCAGTGGTTTGCTTTTACCCAGAGGAAGGAAAAAACAGACTCTGAGATGAGTGATCTCAGTGGGGCTAGGCGGGTTCATACCAGCGGAGGATCTGGCCCAGAGATCTGAAGGTCTGGTTCATCAAGGAGGTTAACCTCTAAAGGCCAGGTACTGGATTACAGGGTTATTGCAGGTGAAGATCGATAGGTTAACCGGTGCCTGTGCAAATTGCTGTTTTGAGCTTCAAAGCCACCAAAGGGATTTTGATACCCATCTGCCATTAAAATGTGTCTGAATCTCCTACATGGCTTTGAAGATGCCAACCATGATGTAGTGTTTAGGGGCACAGGAACTGCCACACTGGATCAGATCACAGGGTCATGGCCAAGCATGGCCATTACCAGACACTTCAGAGCCAGGTGCAAAAAACTACTGTGGACAATTATAGCCTGCCCAGGGGGACATTACCTCTTAACACCCATTGCCTTATGTCCTGAAGCAGGACTATCATGTGGCAATGAGTTCCGCAGGCCCATTCCACATTATTGTTTCCTTTGATCAGTTTTATGTTATTTGGCAGTAGCACCTAAAGGCCTTCTTCGTGCTAGGTGCTGTGCAAACATACAGAGCAGGTGTAGATGACGGGTGGTCGAACATGCTGGTGCCCTGTCTTTATTAGCACTCCCACTATTGCTACCAGCAGCGTAGATTCCCTAATAGAGTGTAGAGGAGTCCTGGCCTAAGAGACAGTTTCTGCCCCAAAGGTTTTACAATCCAAGCGAGTGTAATAGATAGAGAGATCTACCCTTCCGGGGCTCCCTTCACGACTGGGACCGCTTTCCCTACTGAAACATCCCAGGACGTGCCCAAGGTAAAACAGAGTCAAAAGACAGATCCAGGAACAGAACCCAGAAGTCCTGATTCTCAGCCTGCCCCCTTGTTGTAACCCAGTAGATCCCACTGCCCTCCCAGAGCTAAGAATATAACCCAACTGTCTTGACTCCCAGCCCGCCACACTTGAACCTATTCCTCATTCAAAGCTGGGAGCAGAACCCAGGAGTCCTGACTTCCAGCCCCCTCTCTCCATGCAAAGCTGAACTACGGTATTGATCAGTGCCCCACCATTCTGATCTGTGGCTAGCACCTTGGCGTAGAGTAAACACAACCCCAGCCTCAGGTCCCTTATTCCATCTCCCCCCCTTGGAAAAACAAATCAACTCTTGTGTCAAGGGAGTGAAGAAAACATCTTTTGTTCTGAACTTTTCAGGTTTCCTGGGCTCCTCCCCATCACTGACTAACCCGCCCAGCTGTTTGCACAAGGACTCAGCTTACAGGGAACTCTGAGGATAAATAGCCCAGGAGGAGCTACTTCTTCTGACCCTCCTGTCCTCACCATGGGGGGCTCTGCTCTCTACCTGGTGGCCGTGTTTGCTTTCTACTTCCCGGCTGTTTCTCACAGCCAACTGTAAGTACCCCGCGCTTCTGCCACGGTGATGAGGAAATTAACCTGGGTTCGTTAAATGGCTCCCAATGGAAACAAAACTCAATTTTCCTCTCTTCTCCGCTACTGTGTGTGGAGTGGGAACAGGCTGCAGAAATTCTCTTCCTCACCTGGTCCAACCCTCTTCTCCCTCGCTCAGTTCTGAGGCTAATTTTGGGGTTTGGAAGATGGAATTTATTTTACAGAATAAGATGGATTTTGAGCCTCACTTGCTCTAAGTGAACCAGGTGTAGACTGGGAGTAACTCCACTGAAAACAATGGGGCTGCAGCCCCCTGAAATGCACTGAAATCAGTGGGGTTGTCTTACCCTTGGCTTCAGTGGGCTTTGGATCAGGCCCTAAAAGAGACCAGAATCAGGTTCTATAGGGCCACATCTTGAACTCCTTGCTCAGTCTGTATATCCACAAGACACCCAGTGGGGCTAAATTCCATTTTCAGTGTATACTGGTGCAAATCTGGAGTAACTCCACTGATTTCAGCAGGTAGTTACACTGGTAGTTACACTGGTAGTTAGTTACACTGGAGTAACTCCATTGGCTAAGGGGATTGCTTATGGTGCATGAGGCCGACCAGAACCCAGTTCACTTCCAAGGGGCTGGTGGGCTTCCAAAGCACAGTGGTCCACCGCTTGGGCACTGCACTGGGAGTCAGGACTCCTGGGTTCTATTTCCAGCTGTTGGAGGGAATGTGCCTCGGGGGCCAGCAGATGGGAATGGGAGTCAGAACTCCTTGGTGCTACCTGATGTTCTCACAGGGGGGATATCCAGGAGACGCCTGGGTTCTAGGAGGGGAATGATGTCTAGTGGTTAGAGCCGGGTGGTGTGACTAGGAGTCAAAACTGCTGGGCTCTATTCCCAGCTGAGTCACTGACTGGCTGTGTGACCCTAAGGAAGTCCCTCCCCTTTTCTCTGCCGGCCTCTCCCTCATCTGTGAAAGGGGGATCATGACACTTACCTACCTCTGTAAAGTGCTGCAAGATCTATGTCTGGTGAGTGTGACCCCAGGGCTAAGCTTCTATTGTCCATCTGACTGATTGGCTGCCTGGCATGGTTACCGCCTCCCGGCCTGTGCTGGGGTGGCCAGTTGAACAGCCAAGAGCCAGACCAATAGCCCATGTGCTTGGCTCTAAAGCTGGGAAAGGATCTCGGTGCAAAGGGGTGGCAGCGATAAAAGGGAGGAGGCAGGAACAGGTAGTTTTGGTTTGATTTGGTGCTGCCTCCTATGGCCAGGCCAAACGATGGATGTGACACTGAGCGGGTGACAGAGGAAAACTCCGAGGGATGCCCCCGTTCAGAAGTGGGGGGAGGGGGCTGTTTAAAGATTCATCCTACCTCAGGGGCCTGCTGAGCCAGAGAGAAGCCAGAAGCTGCATGAGAGATGCATTGATCTGTCAGGATGACCCAACTCACCTATGGAGCCTGGGTCCGGTCCCCACCCTCCCCATGGGGCTGGAAGGGCTGCCGTCCGGATGCCAGACTTTGGGGTGATAGACAGATGTCCGGATGTGGGTCTGGGTTTTGCAGATTGACCCCACTAGGGAATGCACCATGGTGGGCTGCAGGCCAGACGCGCAGACCTCGGTGCAGCTTTCCCCAAAGGGTTCCAGAGATTTATGAAACCTGTTTCTGAGCCTGGGCCAACTTTCAGGAAAGGAGGAGGGAGGGTTCCCCCAGGAGGCAGAGAGGAGATTTGGTAGCCACCGTGCAGTGCTCACTCCGGGTCTCAACCCTGACCTGTGTCTCTAGGATTTCTAGGAGGAACATCAGGAGCCTACTCGGTCCATTTTGACAGCGCTCTGGTGGATGGCTGGTACCAAGCACACACCCTGCTTAGATGCTCCTGGTATTGCCTGTGGAGCAGATGAGCAGTAAACGTGGCCCATGCTCGACGACTCCCCAGTGCAGCATGCTCCTCTCTAGGGTCAGGCCGTGCAAAGGGCAGCACATTCAGGGGGCTTCGTAACAGGGTCACACACGCTGGCTGCAGACTGTATGATCACAGTTGATGGGATGCAGGAGGACACAGTATCGTCCTCTCCAAGGGGCACTGGGGTCAGCACTAGATCAGACGGGAGAGCTCCTTCTACTGAGCCCCGCCCCCCGCTCCCTGAAGCATAGCGCCCCCTAGCGCCACACTGGGGCATTGGAGCCAGCACTGATTCCTGGGGGAGACCCCCCCCCCCTGCTGCGCTCCCCCCCCCCAGTGCCAGATTAAAGAATTTTGGGGCCGTGTGTGCACTATGGAAATGCGGGGGGGGGGGGGGAGGGGGAGTGTATGACTGGGGGGGTTGGGTCCTACCCCTAGTGGGTGGGAGGACCCAGGAGGGTAATGAAGAGTGAGCCCACCCCACAGTTACCCCACATGGTGGCTCTTGTCCCATGGGGCTGGCCTGGCCCGCTGCTCTGGCCCATTTGGCTCTCGCCATAGTGCACCGGCGAAGGTGGGGCCTCTGTTCCCATCCTAGTTCTGGTGCCATTGGCTTGTCTGCCCCAAACTGGACTGTGATGGGCCAAAACAAATAACCTGACAGGCTTTGTTCACCCCGCACCCGGGTGGACAGGCACCCCCTGAGATGGGGGCCCAGTGAAGAACACTGAGTACACGTGGGTTAAACCGGGCCTGCCCTCACCAGAACAGCACTAGCATCAAAATGGGGCATCAAGATCAGCACAGAGTTGGAAGAGAGCGCCCCCTACTGAGCCACCCCCTTGCTAGCTGCAATGCAGCACCCCCAGCACCATGCCGGGGCATTGGGGTCAGCGCTGACTTAAAGGGAAGAGCGTCCCCATCTGTATCGGTGTACAGCTAGGCACCCCGTTTCAGAAAAGGGGCAACAGCAATGTCTTTTATGACAGAGGTTCAGGCCGGGGGACACATCCACTCACAGCAATTTTCATTAGGGACAGGAGTACTTTATGCCCTGAACTTTTCGCCTACGTGTGTGTGTATATGATCTTTATCTGGTACGAAAATCTCAAGTCCAATCGTCCGTCACCCTTCATACCAGAGTGACACACAGACAACTTTGCTGACATTTAGCAAACTTTTTATTTCCCTCCACTTCTACTTCCTTGTGAATTCACAACACCGTGGGTGATGCAATAACTCAATTATTTCTCTGGGAAGACAGCAACCTTGCTTTAACGCCATTACCCGAGGGGGGATTTTCCAGACAGCCTAGGTGATTTAGGAGCAAAGTCAACTGGACTTGGAAGGGCTTGTCTCCATGAAGAGTTAGTTCACAGCAAACTAAGGTGTAAATCTACCCTCCACTGCACACTAACTGTCTGTGAGGACATTGTTAATGTGTACTAACAGTTCCTTAGTGCAATTTGTCCTCATGCACCTTGGGCCCCGGCTGCTGTGGCCCTGTTGCAATTTTTAGGAACCAGTTTGATCAGAGCTATCACCTGTATGCCCTGGTCTACATTTAACATTTAGGTCAACCTAGCTACATTGCCCAGCGGTTTAAGCAGTGCTGTAGTTAAGTCAACCTAACTGCCGGTGTAGATGAGGCTAGGTTTATGGAGGAATGGATGGTGCATTATCTACACCGTCAGAAAACGTCTGTAGTGTAGACAAGCCCTATGTCTACCCAAATTGGGAGTCACGCCTCCGAGTGGCTGTGTAGACATACCCCTAGGGGCAGGAACTGTCTCTTACTCTGTGTTTGTACTGTGCCTCAGTCGCTGTCAGGATTTTAAGATGCTGCAGTAAAGCAAATAATAAATTATAAACCACGGTAACAAGTTTGGTATAAAACCTCCTTGGGGATGTGGGAATCGCAGCCAGTGGGGTTTTAAATACTGACTGAATTAATCACATCGACCTTTTTGCCATTCACAGCTACTCCCTGATCACGCCCAACGTCCTGCGGGTGGAGAGTGAAGAGAAGGTCGTGGTGGAAGCCCATGGCCTCGGTGCCCCAGTTGCAGTTACAGTCGCTGTGTATGACTTCCCGCTTAAGAAACATGTTTTATACCAGGTCCAAACCGAACTCAACCCTGCGAATGGGATGATGGGCACAGCTGTGATAAAGGTGGGTAAAACCCCAGCCTCAGGTCATCCAGTGGAACAAAGGGAATCATTTTCAACTCTAGCCCAGCATGAAGTTCTGAGCTGGAAATGCTGGGGGAAAGTCTATGGCCTGTGTTACCAAATTCACGGCCGTGAAAAACGCATCACGGACCATGAAATCAGACCTCCTCTGTGAAATCTAGCTATTGGAAGGGAGGAGAAGGGGCAGGGCTGGGGACGTCCCAGCCGGGGGCTCTGACCATGCCTCTGGCTCCAGCTGTTAGTCCCCTCAGGGCTTGGGAGGGACAGGACTTATTGTTGCCTGCACAGCTGCTCCCTGGGGGAGATCAGACCCACCTCTGGGTACCTCCACTGGCTGCAGGAAGCTCCAGGGCTGGGCAGCAGCCCCAGAGTTTCTTGCAGCCACAGGAGGTTGCCAGAGGTGGAGGTGGGTCCGATCTCCCCCATGCTGCTGGGAACGCCCCAGCCAGGGGAGGTACACATAGGTGGGTGTGACGGGTTGGTATCACAGAAACCCCCTTGGAGCTGCCACCTGGTGTGCCAAGACTACTTCTGCCCCTGCTTCCAGGCCTTTTCCAGCTTGGGACTCCCGAATCCTGTCTGTTTTGTGCCAGACCCGCTGGTCTGCTGCAAACCCAGACCCAGGTCTGAACCACGTCCACTAACAGCTGTAGGCCTGCCTGGAAGCAGCTCAGGAAGTGCTCTTGCCTTTGACACCCAGGTGCCCAACTCCCAATGGGGTTCAAACCCTGAATAAATCCGTTTTACCCTGTATAAAGCTTATACAGGGTAAACTCATAAATAGTTCGCCCTCTATTTCAGAGATAGAAAGATATGCACAGCTGTTTGCCCCCTCCAGGTACTAACACATACTCCAGGTAACTTAATAAGTAAGAAGTGTTTTTTAAAAGTACAGAAAGTAGGATTTAAGTGATTCCAAGTAGTAACAGACAGAACAAAGTGAATTACTAAGTAAAATAAAATAAAACACGCAAGTCTATGTCTAATCACGCTGTATACAGATAAAAACCTCACCAGTTCCAGCAAACTTCCCTTTACAGGTTATAGTCCTCCTAGCCTGGGTCCAGCAATCACTCACACCCCTATTGTCTTTGTCCTTTGTTTATTCTCTTTCAGGTGTGTCCTTGGGGGGGTGGAGAGTCTCTCTCTTTAGACAGCTGAAGACAAGATGGAGGGATCTCCCAGGGGTTTAAATAGACTTTCTCCCCTGGATGGATGCTCCTCCCCACTCCCTGTGTAGCATCATGTTACCCTGGAGTTTTGGGATCACATGGGAAAGTCACATGTCCATGCACAATTCAGTAACTAGCCCAGTGACATTCTTGGCCAAGCTCAGATGTGGTTGGTGTCTGCAACTTCTTTTGTCTGTGTAAGGGTTTCTTGATTGGTCTCTTTACATGCACATTCCCATTCGCAAGACATGAACCCATGCTCTTACAAAGGCTATGTATAAAACCAGCAAATATACAACCAATATTCATAACTTCAACTACAACAATGATACATGCATACAACCAGGAGGAATAGATTCAGTAGATCATAACTTTTACAGAGATATGTTACATGGCACATGTAGGATAAAACATATTCCAGTTACATCATATATACATTTATAAGCATCTTCCCACAAAGTCTTATGGGGACACTGTCACAATGGGTCTGATCTCCCGCCGAGGGCCGTGCAGGGGAAAAGGAAGTCCTGTCCCTCCCCAGCCTGGCTGGGACTAGCATCTAGGAGCCCCTGGCTGGGGCGCTCCCAGAAGCACGGGGGAGATCAGACCCACCTCCACCTTTGGGAACCTCCTGTGACTGCAGGAAGCTGACGGCAGTGCAGAAGTGAGGGTGGCAATCCTATGACCCCCCTACAACAGGTTTGCGACACCCCTCCTCCCCCCATGAATCCCTTTTGGGACAGGATCCTCAGTTACAACACCCTGAAATTTCAGATGTAAACATCTGAGAACATGAAATTGACTAATTTTCAAATCCCAGGGTCATGAAATTGACCGGAATGGACTATGAATTTGGTTGGGCCCTAGTTATACAGGAGGTCAGACTAGCTGATCATGTTGGTCCCTTCTGGCTGTAACATCTACGAATCTATTAGTGATGGGGGACGTATAGCTAACTAGTCAGATAAGCACTGTGGGGGGGTGTCTCTTGTTGGGGACCTAAAAACTGAGGTGCCCCTAGGGTGACCAGATGTCCCGATTTTATAGAGACGATCCCGATATTTGGGGCTTTTTCTTATGTAGGCTCCTATTGCCCCCCCACCCTCTGTCCTGATTTTTCACACTTGCTGTCTTGTCAGGGGTGGCCAACCTGAGCCTGAGAAAGAGCCAGATTTTACTAATATACATTGCCAAAGAAATATGTCAGCATCCCCCCATCAGCTCTCTCCCCGCTCCCAGCTCCTCCCACCCACCAGCAGCCCCGCCAATCAGCGCTTCCCCTTCCCTCCCCATCAGCTGTTTCATGGCGTGCAGGAGGCTCTGGGGGGGAGGGAGGGAGCGAGGGCATGGCAGGCTCAGGGGAGGGAGCGGGAAGGGGTGGAGTGGGGGCAGGGCCTGTGGCAGAGCCAGGGGTTGAGCAGTGAGCACCCCCCGGCACATTGGAAAGTTGGCGCCTGTAGCTCCAGCCGCGGAGTTGGTGCCTGTACAAGGAGCCGCATATTAACTTCTGAAGAGCCGCATGTGGATCCGGAGCCACAGGTTGGCCACCCCTGCCCTAGGTGCTCCAAATTAGGAGGTAGGAGGAAAAGTTGAGAGGAAGGATGGTGTAGTGGTTAGGGTGCTAGCGTGGGACTCGGAGACCTGGGTTTGATTTCCAGCTGTGTCACAGACTTCTCTGAGTCCTTGGGTAAGTCACTTAGTTGCTCTGTTACTCGGTTTTCTCATCTGTGAAATATAGATAATATCACTTCTTTATTTTGCGGGGAGGGGGGGGAGGGAAGGGGACATGCTTTGAAGGTAAATGCATTAAAACTGAGGCACTTGGGTAATAATATACTGACATGGTAATAGGGGCCATATAATAACTTTAATATATAAACTGAATCACAGTGAGATCTAACATCAAAGCACATTGGACAGATATTAGTTCCGTTGCTTAATGCGCGACTGGGAGATACTCAGGTACTGCGGTGGTGGGGGGCGGTACAAGAACCTGTACTGAACAAAACATGCAAATGACATGATTTTGTTCAGTTTTTGGCATTTTCCATTGCAAATAAAAAAAAAGACGACAATGAAATGGTTCAAGTCACAAGAGTTTTGGTGAATACCTTGGTCTTAATTCCTGTTAACGCGTCAAAGCCAATTATTTGTGTCTCAGCTGACTCGGGAGCTTCTTCATTCAATGCACCGAAGTTCTGTGGTCAGGGACATAACCTTTTGCACTATGGCTCATGTTTGCACTGCCTGGGAAACTTGCTCAGAGCTTGCCAAGTCCTGTCCCTAATCTGCGCTGGGCACAGCATCATTTCTGGGTGGGGTTCCCTGGTGGAGCAGGATTCTCGTTTTAAGTTGATCCAAAGTCCTGGCCAGGAATGGAGAGTTGGGGGACAGAGGGAAGGTCTCCAAGATGTTATAGTTTTACGGGAGCCCAGTAGGAATAGTTGGGAGCACATCAGTGCAGTAGAACTGACTTCAGCAGGGCACCCATGGGATGCCCTTTGGTTAACAAACATTCCATATAACAGGAGGTGACTGGACAATGGGTACAGGGCCGTCCAAATGGTCTGGCCTGATTCACTGGTGGTGACCTACGCTGACTCTGTGCCATCCTGGGAATCCCCCTCCACCTGGGGTATTCCCCAATGAGGAGACCCACCATCTTATGGCAGCTGTGTAAGCTGCTGGAGGAACTGCATGTAGAGCAGGATACTAAAAGGCCATGGCTTCTTATGGATTCTTTCCATGTATAACTTAAGCGCCGTTAACACTGCAAAGGTATTTTGCGTAGAGCATCCCTTGTGATGGTGAGTAAAAGCAGGAAGAACTCATCCATGCTCTTCTTCTCATGCAGGTTCCCACCAAAGACATAAAGAAAGATTCCAGACAAAACCAGTATGTGGTGGTCCAGGCTAAGTTCCCTCAGCAAACCCTGGAGAAAGTGGTTCTGGTCCATTTCCACAGTGGATACATCTTTATCCAGACGGATAAAACCATCTATACACCCGGGTCTACAGGTACTGCCTTCCCCTGGTCTCTTCTAACGGGAAAGCGGGGGAGCTGCTGATGTCATGCCATATCTACAGCAGGGCTGCGTGGTCCATCCTCTGCATTTTGCTTTGCTTGTTGTCTGGTTGAAGATGGAGGACAGTTAGAGCAGAGAGTCTGCCACCACCAATTTGCAATATTTCACCCTTTATCATCGTCCTCGCTGGGATATCCCATGGAGTGTTAGATACCGAAAGACTGGGTGGGCCATGGGATTGAGAATGGGCGATGGAACTTTTCAAATCCCAGTGCCTGGTTCTGCTCCATCTTGTACCGAGATACATGTCCCCATCTGACCGCCGTCCCGAAGCCTGTGTGAAATAGGGGCTGCTAATCCCAGCCCATTCAGAGCAGGAAGGTGCCTGCAATGACAAAGCCCTCCCACCTGGTACTTAGGGACAGGGGAGAAAAGCAAGACAACGCCCTAAAGAAAAAAGCCATGGGGATCTCCGACTGTAGAAAGAGGCTATCGTGAAACAACCCGTGATGGGGGCTGATGGCTCAGATCCTCTGTGGAGTTAGGCACCGAACTCCCATTGGTTTCAATCAGACTTAGACACCTAAGTAGCTTTGAGGATCTGGGCCAAGGTATCTATCAGTTCACAATGTCTCTCTCTTCTGTCTTTATTTTCTTAGTCCTCTACCGGATCTTCACCGTGGGTCACAAACTGGAACCGGTGTCTAAGACAGTGATCGTGGAGTTTGAGGTGAGGTCGCTGTTCTGAGTGAGGCAGTGGGGGGATAGGTGGGTTTAGCCACTTGTCTGGGTAACGCGCAGCAATTTATTGTGACTGAGGAGGCTGCATAAAACCCCTGCGTGTAGCAGCAACATGGTATGGCCGGGAGAAAAGCAAATGATTCTCTCAGGTCTCTCCTTGCAAACCTCTTGCATGCAAATTCTCCTCTAGCCATTAGGGTGGTTACAAAGTTTGCAAGGGCAGCAGCCAGGCAGCTCTCGGGGGAGTTCCCGCGGTTCTGCAATGGTGTTAACCCTTGAGGAAAGTTGCATGGAGTTTTTTGAGAAGAGCCAGGCAGGTGGTTGTCTGGGAAGGCTGAAGAAAAGGAGCCACTGCAAGGAGCCCTTTGAAGGACGTGTAAACTGGTGGCAGGAACAGGGATTATAGCTCCAGGCATTAGTTCTGTTAAGGCCCTTTCCACTGGGCTTTATGATCCATAAAATAAAGTAGATCAGCTGCAAAACCCTGGGCAATAATCCCCAGGGATTTTCCTCACCTCTGCCAGCTGGGAAGGGGTAGAACACATCTGTCCCTTCAGTTCCTCTTTCACTCAGTTTCCCCTTTCTTTGACACTCTGCCATGAGCACCAGCATAATCAGCTGGGACCTTGTGATGGGGAGCAGCTGTGCTTGGCAGAGCGACGCAGCCCTTTGGGCAGCTCCAAGGTTTGCAGCTAGCTCAGGGTTAAGCCTGGCATCTGCAAGATTCTCCCGTGGAGCCTCTTCAGTCTTTCGAGCGGCTTCCTTGAGTTCTTTGCTGGCCTCGCTGAGCCATCTCAGAAGGTCAGGAGAGATTTGTCGGTTTTTCCGGTGTCTCTGGCTAGTTAAGAAATTCAAGCCAGTCAGTAGAGTCCAGATTGTTACATGCTATTGTTGGAAGTATGGAGAACCCTCCACTGGCCCAGGAATGTAAAGGTGGCAGATGATGTTGTTAAGAGCAATTGACAGCATTTTTCTCTCTAAACTCTTAACTTGTTTCCTTTCCAGACCCCTGAGTCCATTATTGTCAAGCAGATTCCCATCTCCGCCCCTTTGAAATCAGGCATCTTCTCCCTGAACCACAACTTGCCGGAGATTGTCAGGTACATTGCCCTGATATTACTATGCCTGGATGGAGCAGAAATTGCAGGAGTTGGGCAGGGAAGCAGAAGAGATGATGTGGAGCTAGTTACTGTGTGTGACCCATCAGCTAGATCATCTCTTACAGGCATTTCCAAGTGATGTGGAGAAAACAAACTCTCCTGCAACATACCCAGTCTTGGCATAATCTGATTTGTATTTGTTATAGTTTCGATGGATAATCATGTTTATTTGTAAGCCTTTTTTTCCAGTTTCCATCACTTCAAATGCTCAGTTGTGCAAAATTAAATTATGGGCTTTTATCATCCTCCATTCTGAGTTTTAGTACCTTACATTTTCACAGGTGGGGAAAAACATGGAGGCCAGATAACGGTGGCGGGGTCTGACAAGAATAATTTAATGACAGTAGACACTGAGATTCAAAAAAGCGAAAGCTTTATACCCATTAAAACACAAATTGTCAACATTGTATGTCCAAATACACAAAGTATAAAGCCTTAAATCAAACTGTAGTAAGTTCTCAAGCAGCATTTTTCTTGCTTTGCCTATCTGTACATTTCGATATTATTGATGGAAATGTGTTTTTGTCGGTATGCGTGTGCACAGTGAAATCAATGACACGTATCGATAAAAAACTAATCTTTCCATGTCTACACAGACACCAGAATAAAGTTGCACTGACTTCCTTGCCATTACTCCTGATTTATTCCAGAGAATGTGAAGGCAGGATCAGGCCCTGTTGGCCTGTTTTTCAAAAGTGCTGAGCACCCTACCTCCCATTCAGTGGGATTTATGAATGCTCAACTACTCTGAAAATAACAGCAGTGAGCTGGTGAGCGAGGGGCCTGATTTTGGTATGGATTGGAGTTTCCTTAAATTTGGGGTTGTTTGGACTGAGGGTTTTTGTCCATGTAGACTGTAGAAACAAGTGCCAGCCACATAGCTTAGATCCAAACTTCCCAAACCTTGCTGGCCAAAGGTTGAGGAGGTTGTGGATCAAATGTTTTGTTTCAAGTCCCTACCTCTAGTTCTGGTTCATGAAAACATCTAGGTGCAGCAAAAAATGACTGGTATGAGGTTCCCTGTGGTTCCCTGAAGACAGCTTGAGTTCCATGTATGGCTCAGATTTAGCTTCAGGAGCCGATAAAATTACTGGAGAAACAAGTAAGCCAGATGGGCCTTGTGAAATGTGAGTGTTAAGTGCATTCAATGTTCCTTCTTATTTCCTTCCTCCAGTCTGGGAACCTGGAAGATCACGGCCAGGTATGAAGACTCCCCTCAGCAGAGCTTCAGTGCGCAATTTGATGTTAAGGAGTACGGTAAGAATCCAGAACCCACCGGGCCCAGGCTCAGGCTCAGGGAGCGGGTCTGTCTCTACTCTCCTGACACCATCTTGGAGCAGACTCTCCATTCGGCTAGGCTTTGCTGGCAACGCATACTCTCCTACAAGCTCAATGTCCTCTTCCCCTCTTGTTTCTCCAGTGTTGCCAAGTTTCGAAGTCATATTGGAACCGTCTGAGAAGTTTTTATACATCGATGGCATTGAAGACTTCACGGTTTCTATCACTGTGAGGTGGGTCTGTGAGAGGGCGGAAGGGATCAGCTGGCTGGGGTAGCAACCACAGGTTTTAGTGCAGAAAGAAACCTAAGTCTTGCATCACTTTGGGAATGTTTTCCACTAAATTTTTTTTTTTCATTAAGAGTGTCCGTTTTCCACGGAAAATTCTGATTTTTTTTTCATCCAAAAACCAATGTCCAAAAATGGAAAAACAAAATTGTCTGAAAACTTTGTGATTCAGAAATGCTGGTGTGGTGCCTCATGGGAGCTGCCATTCAGGTGCTTCATCCTTCTCCATGGGCTGGGCTTGCTAGCTGGACTTAAACTCCCATGTTGCACCATTGCCATGATGGTCCACTTCTCCTTACCATGGTGGATCATGGGAGATATAGACCGACCAAGGAGCTGGGCCTATAGAGGAGAATGGTTGCATGAGGCCTTAATATTCAGCAATAGGTTTCCTTGTGGCTTCTCTTACCCATCCTTATCTCCTCCAGGTACCTATATGGGAAAAAACTAGATGGCACTGCCTTTGTCCTCTTCGGGGTGAAGATGGATGATGAGAAGAGGAGTATCCCACAGTCTCTCAAGAGAATCTCGGTAATTCCTATTCTTGGCTGGGGGTGGGGAGGGATTTACACCTCCTGGGAAACTGTGTGGGTGAGGTCAGAAAACTCTCTCTCCCTTTCTAGATAGAAGACGGAGACGGGGAAGCAACGCTGACCAGAGATATGCTGCGGGCTCGGTTCGCCAACCCGAATGAACTGGTTGGCCACTCGCTCTACGTCTCTGTCACCGTTTTGACAGAATCTGGTGAGCATCAGCAATAAGCCCAAAGCCAAGTGCTTTATTCACGGGGTGTTCCAAACCAGTGCCGAGTGCAGTTCAAAGTGTTGATTTAGATGCATAAAGCCCTATCTACTTAGGGTTCTGCAGATCTTAAAGGCTGCAGGCCAGATTCTGATCTCATTCGCTCTGGGGTAAACCTGTGTGATGGGTTGCTCCCCGCTCTGGGGTGTCACCTGATGTATTGGGGTACCACTGAGATCGCCTGTTCCACCAGCCTGGGCTCCCTTACACTGTCCTGCTGAGCCAGGCCCCTTCAAGCCTTCTCCATCACAGACACAGGTAGGGACATGCCCAGCTGCAGAAACACACAGGCACTGAAATCAGCACTTCATGGGAAGGCTTCAGCTAAGGATTTTCCCAGCACTCAAGCGCACACCCTTTCTGGAGTGTAAACCCAAAATTGTACTGTCTTGCACTGCACAGAGAACTGTACAGCGTAAGCTGATGAAATTCGCCCCCTCCCTCAATGTGGAGGACGATATGCACAGCTTTTTGCCCCCCCCCCCCAGTTATGAATTCCACAAACTGGTTTTCGAAAAAACAAAAACAAGTTTATTAACTACAAAAGATAGATGTTAAGTGATTATAAGGGATAGCAAACAGATCAAAACAGATTACCCAGCGAACAAAACAAAAATGCAATATAAACTCAGATACTAAAGAAACTGGATACAAGCAGTATTTTCTCATCCTAAATGTTGTTTTAGTCAGATTGCAGAGTTTCTTGAAGGCAAGCCACTCTTGCTTGCAGCTTAAAACTCCAGGTATTTCTTTCACAGGCCAGACACCCTCTAGCCTGAGTTGAGTCCTTTCTTCCCCAGATCAGTCTTAGGTGATTTCAGCAGTCATCTTGGGTGGGGATTCAGTGAAGAACTGACCGTGATTATCTCACTTCCCTGCCTTAAATAGGTTTTACATATGGCAGGAATCCTTTGTCTTCCAGTGTGATTCCCACCCCTGGGCAGTGGAAAAGTACTAATTTTATTATGGAGTCTAGTGTCAGGTGACTTAATCACATGATCCTGCAGCCATAACTCAAAGTCCATTTGCAATGTCCCAGGAAGGTGGGAGATTACCCTCTTCAAAGTCCTATTATTCTCCCTAATAGTCTATTGACTTGTATCCAGCTAGCCAGCAAGTCTGCTTGCATTTTGTCTGGTGTGCGTTCTCCAGGTGCAAACACGTTTGTAGTACAGATGTATAGTCAATATTCCTGACTTAAGATACAAAAATGATACATGCATACAAATGGGACAATCATATTCAGTAAATCATAATCTTTCCAATGATATCTCACAAGACCCATCTTGCATAAAACACATCTTAGTTATGCTATAATTATATTATAATAATATTTCTATGAAGAATATGGGGTGTAGTGTCACACCTGGAGTAACTGCAGATTTACACCAGCGAACGTAGCTTGAAATGGTTGCACCTTTGTTTTCTGTGCATTGCACCTTTCCATTTCTGAGAGCTCTGGGTCAGCTCTTAGGGTTGGTCTAGGCATACTTACTCTTACCTCAGTGTGTGGGATGGACTAGATGACTTCTTGAGGTCCCTTCCAGCTCTATGTAGCTATGATTTCTAAACTTTCCCTGCAGAGGGAGCAGCCATTCTTTTCCGAGCAGCTGTAGCTTGTTACAGATGAAACTAGTAGCTGAAAGCCTGTGCTGTTGCACAGGTGTGGCAACTGGGCCCAGTAATCTAAACAACCAATGAGATTACTGCATGCAAATTAGTTGTAGAGTAAAGGTGGTGACTGGTTGATTGAGTTGTGTCTGATATCACAATGGTCTAGGACTCTTGGCATGGCACATGCCTTATTGGAGTTGTACACCAGCCTGGTAAAGTCAGAATGGCTAGGGACTTAAAAATTAGCCGGTAACAGACTTCAAATCCTGGTGATGATTGAACCTGGTGATATTGTAACTAAAAAGAGCCCTTCTCTTGCTTATATAGCTGCTTCCATCGCTTCACACAGATGCAACAGACGTTCTAGGCTTCAGAGTGGTACATGGACAGAGTGACTGACAGTCCTGGAATCTTATTATATAGAAACACACACACTGTGCTCTCTCTCTCTCCCAGAGACTTTGTTTTTGTTCTTTCTTGTTGCCTCTTTAAAAGCTAAAATAAGTAGTTTTCGCATGAAAGGGGCTGATTCTGTTTTCACTGCTACAGTGCCACTGACTACACAGGAGTTATTCCTGATTCATACTACCGTGAGAACAGAATCAGCTCAATGGCCTACAGTAATCATAGAATATCAGGGTTGGAAGGGACCTTAGGAGGTCATCTAGTCCAACCCCCTGCTCAAAGCAGGACCAATCCCCAATTTTTGCCCCAGATCCCCAAATGGCCCCCTCAAGGATTGAACTCACAACCCTGGGTTTAGCAGGCCAATGCTCAAACCACTGAGCTATCCCTCCCCCCACACATGCAGTAATGCCAACCCCAAACATGCAGAAATCACAAGTCAGTCCCCCTGCTCCCAAAATCAAGAGATCATATTAAAAAATCATGAGTTTTTTTAAAAAAAAAACTTTGGGTGCTTCTTCTTTCCCTCCTGACTTTTGAGGCATTAGATCACACTTGGGTCATGTTTTGAAGCTTTTCTCTGCAACCAGGAGGGTTAGAAACTTATTTCTTCTTTTAAATGACAGCTGAGATTCTCATGCCATATGGTGATTCTAACAGCTGGGGCTTGAAGACAAGGAATTAAAACAGGAGACTCATGATAAAATCACAAGAATCAGCAGCACCGAATCAACATCTGACCATGGCCTATTCCTTGTGTTTTACCCTGGACCTTAAGGACAAAGTTTGTGTTCCCTAGCTCAGATTTAATTGACACATGGCTTCTCTCTGCAGGCAGCGACATGGTGGAAGCGGAGAGAACCGGAATTAACATTGTGACATCTCCCTATCAGATCCACTTCACAAAAACACCCAAGTACTTCAAGCCGGGGATGCCCTTTGAACTCATGGTAATATCTCTTCTTCTGGATCACGCCCACTGTTGCCTGAGGTGTATAGACAGGAGAGAACTATGGGTACTAGGGTGATGAGGGTGGTATAAGAACTTAGAATAGAACAGAAACAAAGAGCCACATTCCGATCTCAGTTACACCAACCTAATTCCAGTGTGACTCCACTAAGTGCAATGGAATCACTCTAGATTTACACCAGTCTAACAAGAGCAGAGTCTGGCCCAAAAGCTGACAGCAAATACAAGGTGTGGAATGGCACCTAGCAACAGGCTTGGCCCAAAATGTGCCATGGGGTCACTGTGGGATAATATTCCCTGGACTGTGTGTTAGTTGCTGGTGCTTCAGGCTTTTCTGACTGTAGAGAGAATTGGGCACAGGTGAGGAGTTCCAAAGGGGGGGGCATTTTCAGAAATAGGGGACAGAGGGACCATTGTGAATAGGAGTATGTGGGGGAATTTCAAAATTGGCACTGACAGAAAGTTTCTTCTCCCAGCGAGTTAGGCTGCATTACAGGTGGAGAATTTTATGCTCCTAAAATTCTGAGTCAGTCAGCGTCAGTCCTCTTGTCCGCAGAGAATATGGTTCCGTGGTCCCACACTTCTCTGGGGCTGAAGAGTTTGTGAAGGGAATTTAGTATTTTTCTGTCAACAGGCATGTAAGACTATAAATTAGCAGAGAACTGAAGCAATTATCCTTGGCGGGCGGGAGGTGCTGGGAGGGAGGGGGAGGAGCTGGTCAGCAGGGCCTGCCGGTGGGTGCTGAGCACTCACTTTTTTCCACCCGTGGGTGCTTCAGCCCCGGAGCACCCACAGAGTCGGCGCCTATGCTTATGTTGTTAGAGTTAGTGCAAAATGCATTCTTGAGGAGAATGCTAGATCTTCTTAACTAAACCCCAGCTGATTTACGTAGGACAGAGGTGGGTGAATGTTATATTTCAGCCAAAGCCCAATATGTAAGTGTTGGTTTCAGAGTAGGAATGAATTTACGTCGGCTACCAAGGTTCTGTTTGGCGCAACATTGTAATAGGTTTAAAACTTGAAAAGGTCCTTGGCTTTTGCAAAGCCATTGATCTCTGCAGTCCTGAAGGTCTTCAGAACCAGGTCTAGTCAGCACTCAAAGGGTACGTCTACACTGCAGTCACGTGGTGCGACTGGAGCTCTAGCTGACATCCCTGAACTAGCTTCCATCACCTAGCCTGGGTCCAGGAACAGAAAAAATGCGGCAGCGCTAGCTATACAAACCCACCCCGGACCCTGGATAATTACTCATGGGGCTAGCCCGCGCTGATGCTCACACTGCCTTGGCTTCACCCTTCCAGGACCCACGCTAGTGTTTTAAAGCTAGTGTGGGTACATCAGCTCGAGCTGCGTTCACAGCCTGTGACTGTGTAACACCAACAACCAGGGGCTGTCGGCGGGTGGGATTGAACCTGGGGCCTCCGGAGCGAAATACATGAGCCGCTACTGCATGAGCTAAAAGCCACATGGCACTTAGCTAAGGCTGTAATAGAATCGCTAATCTCTAGTGATCTAGGTGCCACTAGAGGGGGACAGAGCACCACAGCCAGCGGACATGGTGTGCACACAACTGCAGCCTAGACATACCCTAAGTCAGAGTGTGAAAACTTTAATTAACCTCAGAGTTGAAGGTACTTGTAACCAACTGGACATGACGGATGTTAGCACAACAAATATGTGGGGCAGGGATAGCTCAGTGGTTTGAGCATTGGCCTGCTAAACCCAGGGTTGTGAGTTCAATCCTTAAGGGGGCCATTTAGGGATCTGGGGCAAAAATTGGGGATTGGTCCTGCTTTGAGCAGGGGGTTGGACTAGATGACCTCCTAAGGTCCCTTCCAACCCTGATATTCTATGATTCTATGTCTCCCTGGCTCCCTTATTTAAAGAGCATCCAGAGATTCAAGAAATATTTGGAAGTCTTGACTAACTGGCTTGACTACTCCAATCAACTCTACTCCCATCCACTTCATCTGTGTTAATTGCCACTTGAGAAATAAATGGCTATCTGCAATCTTGGCTCAGAAGCCTTTTGCCTCATTAGCTCAAAAAGCAGAATATTTGTTAGGCAGTGATCACATTTTGGTTAGATGGGCAGTTGCCTTATTTGCCTGGGGCCAAAACAAGAAAAGACTAGTGTGAAATTAATTTGATCTCTGGCCTACATGAGTCAATTTGTATATTGTTTTGTTGGGTGTTATAAAAGTGTAAACTGAATTTAGGAGAAGGGTTGAAGTTGTGGTTTTTATATTTTTGTACGCTTGTAGTTTTCAAAATGTGTATGCATTTTGTGGTGTGATACAGCAGATCATTAAGGCCCCATTCCTCAAAGTTATTAAGGTGCCTAATTGCCATTGAAATCCATGGAAGTTAGGAACCTAAATACCTTTGAGGCTATGGACCTACGATGCTATACATGTGATTTGATTTGAAGTTACGATGCAGGGAGCGCTGCACCCATGAATTGATGCATCACTTTTTGATCGTGCCCCTCAGGTCTACGTCACAAACCCAGACGGCTCCCCAGCTGCCCGTGTCCCAGTACAGACTGAAGGATTCCAGTCGGCTGGGTCGACCCAGGGAGATGGAACTGCCAAGCTGATTATAAACATGCCTGGGGATCGGCCGCAGGTTCCCATCACGGTAAGTAACCTTCTAATGCTGAGCCTGGGCTAAGTACTATATGCACCCAGAGGGAAATGCCCTGTTGGTGGCATTCACTCCCCTCTCATGCACTAAGCAGGAGGATAACTGAACTCTGTGCATTCCATCTGCGCCTGGGGTCAGTGTCATGTATGCCATTGGGTTTTGGAGATGCTCCAATCACCATGTAACCAATGCTCCATCGTGGGGCCAGAAGAGATCCCAGAAAACATTGACATGGGCATAAGCAGGTCCAGATTAGTCTCCTTGTCAGACTGAAGGTATCCACCATGCAGCAAAGGAGGCCTGTAGACACCGCATGGCTGCTTAGAGTGAAGACCCTGTGAGGTGACACCACGCTCAAGCTACAAAGCCCAAGAGAACACTGGATCTATCTGTGTCCAGCCACTTCAGGAGAGAGTCCCTCTATATTCATCTCACACCTCCTGCAAGGGGCAAGACAGTCTCCTCTGTTCAAGGTCATGTTCTCTGACAGTCCAGAAATCTGGAGTCCCCAGCAGGACTGTGCTGAAGCCACGGGCCAGTTAAAAGTGGCACTTGGTGTTTCTCTGAGGTGTCATGCCTAGAATGGTTGTTAGCAGCAGAATCCAACAACAATGGCATCTCAGGGAAGCTTCCTTTGCTATTTCTCATAGTGTGACCCAGCGTGAGGAGCTATAGACCCTAAGCTCACTCCCAGATTTAACTAAGATTTTATCTCCACCTCCCCTGCAGGTAAAAACTGCCCATCCCAACCTCCCAGCAAACCGTCAGGCCTCTAAGTCCATGGTGGCTGAAGCCTATCAGTCCCAAGGAGGGTCTCAAAACTATCTCCATCTGGCGGTGACGGCTTCTGAGCTCAAACCTGGAGACAACTTACCTGTGAATTTCCACCTGAAGAGCAATAATCCAGCTGTTCTGAACGAAATCAAGTATTTCACCTACCTAGTAAGTGCTGCGTCTCTGGGTACTGGGATCTCCTGGAACTTAGGCATCATCTGAGTTTCCACATGTTCTTTAATATTCCCACTGAATATAAGGAGAACCTGTAGCAGAGAATTCTTCCCAGTTAGGCAGTGTAGTGATTGTGTGTGTATCAGAGTGTGGCAGGGCCCCCTTGGCTGCTGCCTATGCTAGGTTCACAAAGTTACTCTGAGACCCTGGGTTTAGTAACCACTGGTGCACTTTAATCTCAGACTTGTTCCCACCACTGTTTCACGATGTACAAGTAACCCTTCAGCGTCTGCAGGCAGGAGGGAGGGGGAGCTACCTCCCTGCTTTCATTCTCTGCCTTTTTCCTTTTCTCCTGTTCTTCTCTGGCTTCCTTCCCCTGAGACTTTTATGCAGCCCCAGGCTAATTAGGTAGAAGCTGTCTCTGCCTCTCCAATTAGGGCCAGGTTACCTCCAGCCCGCTCTAATTTGTTACCCTAACGAGGAGCAGACTCAACAGAGGGCTGAAGCTGCAACCCTTTGCCCAGCACCCTGTCGCAGTGTGAATGAAATAAAGTCAGTCATGGGGACGAACCCTTATAGACTCATAGACTTTAAGATCAGAAGGGACCATTATGATCATCTAGTCTGACCTTCTGCACAATGCAGGCCACAGAATCTCACCCACCCACCTACCCCTGTAATAATCCTCTCACCTTATCCACTTCTGGTTACTGACTCCGGGCCCAGTGATAATCAATAGAGCCCACTTCCTCCAGGAGCTGGAGACAGAACCCAGGAGTCCTAACAACCATCCCTCTGCACTCGCTACTAAACCATACTTCCTCTTCGAGCTGCAGATGGAACCAGGAGTCCTGATTCCTCCCCGTGTACTCACTAGAGCATATTTCCTCTTAGAGCTGGGGATGAAACCCAGGAGTCCCAGCTCTCAGTTCCCTGCTCTAAACACTAGACTTCACTGCTACTTTTTCAATGCAGAGTAGTAGGTCAACTCTGTTACTTTTTAGAGCTGGACAAATCAAATAATAAAGTTGCCATATAGCGCGGATATGAAGTATATTTGGTGAGTGTGATGGGGGAAAGGAGGGGTGGTATCTGCTGGTGAAACATAAACAAATACTCAGATTTGGGAATCAGATTTGGTGAATATTAGCACAGGCGCATCTAGAACACATGGCTTTTAGCTTATTTTCCTCTCTCCGCTCAGATGTAAATGCTCATCTGAAAAGTTGCAAGTGACCGTCTCTTACTAGTAGAAAACAGGTGGATGGGAAGATTCATGGAATCTGAATCACCCATTGTGTTAACTCTTGTGGCCTTTATCAATCCACATCTCATGTTTCCTTGTCAGATCCTGAATAAAGGGAAGATCGTTCATGTAGGGAGACAGGCCAGGCAGGTGGGACAAAATCTGGTGACCATGTCCCTGCCCATCACTCCAGACTTCATCCCTTCATTTCGCATCGTGGCTTACTACCAAGTAGGAAATTCGGAGATTGTGGCAGACTCGGTGTGGCTGGACATCAAGGACACTTGCATGGGAACGGTAGGTTGATATTCAAGTTGGCCTTCTACATCTTAATTCCTATGAAGGTGTCATTATGAGGGAGTTTTTCCTAGCCTGAAAGTGCCGACTGACTCTCAAAAGGGACTCTAAAAATGGCACCGTGGGGCTTCTCATTGACTGTCTGCCAGCAAATTCTGGATCAGATTTGATCGGTTTACACGTACAAAGATGTTCCCCAGGCACCAGAAGCCAATGCTGTCAACCCACTCTAGGGTCCAGGGGTCAAGCTGTGGTTCCTTCTAGCTCAGCAATAAAGACTCTGTGGATTGCAGATTGAAGAGCTATACTGACTTGCGCCAGCTGAGTATCTGGTTTGTATCTGCACCATAATTAGCCATTTTGCTGATGACGTGGCAGTCAGAATTGACTCCAGCTCCCTCTCCCTGGGCTGGGCTGGTTCTTTGGGGCTAACAGGAGTAAGATGCTTATTTTTGGCCCAGGAATTCAGCAGATGTGACTCCAAATGCCGATAGGGGACCTGACTGTGATGTAACTACAATGCTACACTGCTGTAACTCCAGCTAATTGCTCCTGATTTACACCAGTGTGAGATCAGAATCAGGCCCACAGAGCAGATCCATTACAGTTCAAACTTGTTTGTAGATTTCTCAGAGCTGCCTGAGGGACAAAGTCACCTTTCCATCGTGGCTGGAACAAAGGGACTTCATGGACATTGGGTTCGATTCTGCTCTCAGTTTACACCAGCATGAATATGGAGTAAGAGCACTGAAGTTAGTGGAGCTACTCCAGATTTACACAGCTGCCACTGAGATCAGAACCTGGCTTTCGGATGCTCTAGGAACATGAGATCTTACCTCTTTTTCGCCTATGTTTTTCAAAGGACGGGTTTTTAGCTGATCCCTCTGCTTTAAAACAAAACCTCTCCCTTCACTGTCTTTCACACAGCTAGTGGTGAAAGGAGCCACCAATGAAGACAGGAGAATCCATGAGCCGGGAACTCCAATGAAACTCAAGCTGGAAGGAGACCACAGAGCTTACGTCGGCCTGGTGGCCGTGGACAAAGGAGTCTACGTTCTGAACAAAAAACACAAAATTACACAATCTAAGGTGAGGCATGAAAGATGTTGGTTGTAACTTGTGATGTTTTATAGCAGGAAATGCAGCTTTGCTCTTATCTTTGCTCTACGCCCCAGGATGGCGAAAATTGAAGTGAGCCTTTTGTTTGCAGACCGGCCGCTTGGGGTGTGAGCTCCACTGTACTTTAACTGAGCTGGGCCGGGCCAGGTCAGTGCTTCGATGGGAGAACACCCAGTGAAACCCAGGGTACTGCAGGGAGTGCTGTGCTGGACACACTAAAGGACACCCTGCCCTTTGGACAGTGTTCACCCAGCTGGTGCTGGGCTGTAGGGAACTGTGTGGGTCATGCAGTAGGTGGCGCTCTCCCTTCAGAGGCAGTTCTCACCCCAGTGCCCACGGTGGTGCTGTACATCAGGGAGTGGGGGTGAGCTCAGTAGGGGGCGCTCTCCCTCCTCATTCAGAGCTGAACACAATGCCCCAGTGCGGCGCTAGGGGGCGCTGTACTGCATTGAGTGGAGTGGGGGCTCAGCGGGGGGCGCTGTCCCCACCCACTAAGTGCTGAACCCAATGTCCCAGTGTAACATTAGGGGATGCTGTGCTGCAGGGAAAAGTGTAAGTGACTCAACAGAGGGTGGCTTTCTTCTGAGTCAGCATGGATCCCCGGGCCCTAACAAGCTTATAGGGGACGCAACGCTACTGAAACTGCCATTTCTCAGCTGAAATATCAAACAGAGGTTCTGGTCATTAAATGTCCTGTGACCCTTTCCCCAAGCTCTAGCTCAATTCTAACTTGGGTATTTAATTTCTCTCTGTCCAACATCCTCCTCTGTCTGGGTTCAACTGGCTGCATAATTCTTTCTTTCTCCTCCTAACATTGGTTGTGTTGCTGGTGCAGAATGGCAGAGCGCTAGAGGTGGACACATTTCAGTGGGGATTGAGTTGCAATACATCCTTTACTTACGGCTCAGATTTTGCTTTCCTTTACACTCTTGCAAACACAGAGCAAGTCAAAGGAAGTCAGTGGTTACTGCAGATTGTTTCAGGTTGTACCTGAAACCAGAAATAGGCTCACAGCCTATATAATGCTTTGGGATCATGCTGGATGGCACCGTATAAATGGGAAGTGTAACTGATAACAATAATCTCTCAACCGTTGTGTTTGCTCCTCACAGATCTGGGACTCCGTGGAGAAGAGTGACATTGGCTGTACAGCTGGCAGTGGAAAGAACAATCTGGGGGTATTTACGGATGCTGGACTGGCCCTGGAGACGAGCAATAGGATTTCCACAGCCCAGAGAACAGGTATCGCTCTATAGAGCTGAGGGTCGCCATGAGTGATGGAGGAACGGAGGAAAGAGTCAGCAAAGCAAGGCTCAGTAACCTACATCATGAGCCTGGGGTAGGGACATCAGTCTAGCAGGGCAAATCCCACTGGAACGGCCTAGGAATGGAAATGTTGGGGTTACAGTGGGGGATGAGAATAAGGTCATGAATTCCCACTGGCCCACCTATTAAAAGAGGGATTAATTTTAAGAATGGGATGGTTCCGAGACGGGGATTCAAAGACTTTCTCTTTTAGTCCACTGGGTTTTTCCCACTTTCAAAGTATCTTTCTTCCCTCTGGCCTGGAAGGGACATGCAGATAGCTGGTGCTTCTCTCTGACTCTCTCTACCCCAGGCTGCAGGCTTTTGGGGGCAGTGCACTAGGAGGGAGGAAGGAATGAAGCCCCCTTCACTCTCCTCTCTTTCTGGTTGCCCTGGCTGGCTGAGCATCTGCCCAACAGCTCTTATGTGGCTCCCCGCCGGGACAGGAAGGAGCAATATATTAAGAGTCAAAATGGCTTTTCTGGTTTTCTGATTCCCCCCTAAATCAACGGGGTTCTGCTTGTTGAGGCCTAGACCATTCTAGGAAATTTGGGAACTGACCAGATGCGGTGTTCGAAAGTTACCCTGTTACATCCAGACAGAGAAATGGCATTAAGTTGGGTGTAGGGCCTCACTCGGTGGGTGGGTTTTTTATTTTGTGTTTCTCACTTCCTTCTGCAGATCCAGAGTGTCCCCAGCCAGCAAAACGCCGGCGTCGCTCCGTTCAGCTCATTGAGTATAAGGCAATCAAAAGTAGGTACTAATCAGGGGGTTTGCTATCCTTGGTCAAAGCAAGCATGCAAAGCAGGAATATGATTCCCTAGCGTGGCCAATTTCACCCTGCTTCAGCCTCCTGCCAGCTGCATTTCCTGTAACAGGAGACGGGGAAGTCTGGATAGACTTCCATATGAGGAGAGATTAGAACTGGTCAATTTATAGAGGGGATGCAATAGAGGTATAGAAAATAATGAATGGTAAATTGCTCTTTGGGCCACGGACCGTCTCTCTGTTCTGTGTTGGTACAGCACCCAGCACTGTGGGGTTCTGGCCATGACTGGGGACCCAAAGTGCTACTACAATTCAAATAACAACAGCTACATTCAGGGGTGAAAGTAAGGCGGTACGGGCCAGTACGGCGTACCGGTAAAAAGTGGCTGCCAGTACTGGCCCCTACCGCCTTACTTTAAAGCACTGCCACCAACAGGGGAGCACAAAAGGGGCAGTGACGTTAAAGCGCTGTCACGGCAAAGACCCTGCTTAAAGCACTTTATCATCGCTGCCAACGGGGGGCTGGGAAGAAACGGAGCAGCCCCTCTTCCAGGGGGGCCGGAGTCGGCCCCCGTACCAGTAAGTTTTCAATTTTACTTTCACCCCTGGTTACATTGTTAAATTACCCATTTAAGCACCAGGAGACACTCAACCCAACTGAATGGTTTCTAATTAAGAATTGATAAAAGGAACTATTTTCATACACAATGCATAATTAACCCATAGTACTCACCACCACGGGACTGTATTGAGGCCAAGAGCCTAGCAGGATTCAAAAAAGGATGAGCCATTTACATGGAAAAGGAGGATGTTCACCATTCCATAGGATAGGATTTTTTAAGAAGAGCTGTACATCCCCATGCTTCAGGGCATGAGCCAACCTCTAATTGAAGTCAGGAAGAAACTTCTCTGTGGGCAGGTTATTCCACTATGGGGTTTCTTGCACCTTTCTCTGAAGCTGCTGGTGCTAGTGACTGTTAGAGACAAGATATTGGAGTAGACAGAGCAGAGTGCCAGTTCCTATGTTCCTTCTTTGGCCATGTCTAGTAATAAATTAATGAAAGAGAGAGAGAGAGAGAGAGAGAGTGAGGACTAGAAGAAGCTTGATAGGAATGACTTTCTGGCTTGTACATTTCAGCGGCAGATTACCAGGACCGGAAGCTGAAGAAATGCTGTGAAGACGGGATGTACGAGAACCCCATGGGGCACACCTGTGACAAGCGGGTTGGGTACATCCTGGATACGGATGAATGCAAGAAGACCTTCCTCGACTGCTGCAATTATATCAAGACCATACGGGACAAGCTGCAACGGGAGCTCCCCCTGAAACTTGCAAGAAGCAAGTATCAGGGTTTCAACATCACTCAGAGGAGCACGGCTGGGGGAATTGTTAGAGAAATAAGACCACGCCCCATGAACCAACCCTGCTCGTGTTCACAGATCCCCCAGGGGTGAGATGGGCATGAATGCAGTGGCAGCAATCCTGTTAATGCTGCAGCATGGGGACCCAGATGAGTCAGGGTAATAACCACTTCACAGGTCACCACTGAGGTTTAACCTTTGTTTCTAAAGCACGGTCCTCTATCACTTGAGCTAAAGGGGTAACTCCCTTAGCTAGGAATAGTAGTAGGCTCTCATCCGTTGCAGAATATCCACTAGAGGGCGCACATGTAGCACTGAGCCAGCTGTATACCAGTGTTATAGGAGCCCAGAAAAGGCTAGCTCATGGGGAAACAGCAAGGCAGGCATGGAGAGGAGAAGAAGCCCTTGGCTTCCCCTCTAGCCGTTCAACCACACTCCAATTCATGCTTTTCTGGGCTGGCAGCATCAAAACTTGTCAACGTAGGTCAAATCACGGATGCTTTCAGGTCCGTTCTAGAGCAGGCCAACCCCTGAATCCTTCCAGGTTTGCCCCATCCCAATCAATGTCACAGCAGAGCCAGACGGTCTGTGATTTGACTTCCCAGGTGACTTGGATGAAGATTTCATGTCCGACGAAGATATCACCTCAAGGAGCCAGTTTCCAGAGAGCTGGCTGTGGCAAGTGGAGCAGCTGACTGAGCGACCAAATGAACTGGGGTAAGAGCGTGGCTGTGCCACTCCCATTCAGCAAAGGGCCACATTCAGACGTGGTGTGGTGTATCTCCCACTGAAGTCAGTGTCTCTCCACCAGCAAGATCCCCAGTGGAGCCGGCTGGAGTATTTTTTATGTATTAGTGCCAGCATTCAGCATCTTATTCATAGAGTCACACCTACATTTTAAAGCGAGAATAGGCTGTTAGATCAGCTAGTCTCACCTTCTGCATAAGAGAGACCAGAGAATTTCATTCAGTTACTCCAGTTTTGAGCCCATATTTCGGTACCTAAAAGAACTGGCCCGACTTCCAGAGGTGCTGAGCAGCCAGTGGTATCCCCTGACTTCAGGCTCCTGGTTTAGGTTCAAGAATATGGATGTAGTTGTCTGGATGTTTAGCATTGGCCTTTTATCCTATTTGGGAACCGTTCCTCATTTCTGTTTGTTATTCTGGTTGTGTTATTGGGTTGCTGAGGCACGTGATATTGATGGTGCTTTCTAATTGGATGGCTGAACCTTTAAAAAAAAGAAGTAAATGAAGTCCACACCCTGAGTCCATCCAGGCCCCTCTCCACTGGAATGGAATATAATTCCCCTGCTTGGAATTAGACCGGGACACTAGAATTAATATCCCTACCCTTGAGATCTGTAAAACAGGTTGTGTCCTGTGGCTGGTGCAAAACTTGGACCACTGAGTTCCTCCCCAGAAATGGCTCTATAGTTCAGTGGGTGGGTGAAGAAGGCTTTACCATGGACCTCAGTCCTAAGATCGGAGAATCTATACCATTATCTGTGGAATGTCCATGAGTCCTAGCTCCTTCCTTCTGTAAAACACTCTGTCTTTCTCTTTCCATGTAGAATTTCTTCCAAGACGGTGCCTATTTTCCTGAAGGATTCCATAACCACCTGGGAAGTCCTGGCTGTGAGCCTTTCAGAGACCAAAGGTGAGGAACACAATGAGCTCTCCAGAGAACAGGCAGAAAAACTAACGGGGAAAAGACCCCAGGCCACAATGGGCGTTGGAAATGTCACAGTGAGATGGAACAATCGAGGAGACAGTAGACACATTTCAAGACTAAAGTATAAGCCCCCCTGTCTCTGACCCTGGGTCTTTCCCCACTGCAGGGATCTGTGTGGCTGATCCTTATGAGATAACAGTAATGAAAGATTTTTTCATCGACCTCCGGCTGCCCTACTCTGTAGTGAGGAATGAGCAGGTGGAAATCCGGGCTATTCTCTACAACTATCGGGAACAAACAATTAAGGTAAGCTCACCGCCTCATGGGGCTCTGCAATGGACCTGAGGTGTCAATACTTTGACAGAGAGCCAAACCACAACAAAATGGTGTAAGGCTTGTTCTTCTAGGGCCTGATCCCTTTGGGGCTGGACACGCTTGTCTCCCATTGACTTTGTTGGGTGCTCAGCACCTTGCAGGATCAGGGGTATGGAATCCACCCAGTTAAGAATGTATGAACGGCCATACTGGGTCAGACCAATGGTCTATCTAGCCCAGTATCCTGTCTTCTGACAGTGGCCAGTGCCAGGTGCCCCAGAGGGAATGAACAGAACAGGTCATCAAGTGATCCATCCCCTGTTGCCTATTCCCAGCTTCTCGCAGGATTGCATGATATAGAGGGAGATAAAAAAAATACTCTTCTGGCTACTATTCTTCTCTGGCTGGGCCTCAAGTCTGTGAGTAGGTACCAGGCTTGGGGCTTTCTGCTGACTCACACCAGTAGCCAGACCAGGTGGGTCTTATTACATCCACTCAGGAACACCACAGGCTGATGGCTTCCCTGAGGCAGGCCAGAACTAGAAGGGAAGGGGGGTCCTGAAGGGCCGCTTAGAAAGGAGGTCAGGATACAGTCACGTGCTTTGTAGGTACAGTCCTGTCTCTTATTTATTAAGATTAAAGGCAAACTCCAGTCAGAGGGTATGTTTTGGATCAATGCCCTACAGTGTCATGGTGTGCAGACTGCCTGCTCACGAATCTCTGTTCTCTTCTCAGGTCCGGCTGGAGCTGCTTCACAACCCAGTTTTCTGCAGCGCATCCACTTCCAAGGCTAAATACCGGCAGATCCTTGACATCAAAGCCAAGTCCTCCCTGGCCGTGCCATTAGTGATTGTCCCGTTGCAGCTGGGATCTCACGACATTGAGGTCAAGGCAGCAGTGTGGGGCAGTTTTGTGTCTGATGGCGTGAAGAAGAAACTGAAGGTTGTGGTAGGTATCAGGTGACGGGGACGTGATGTCCGCCGGAGGGCAAGAGTCTGGAGGCCAGATTGGCTGGCTTCTAGAATTAGTGCTGTACCTTAACCTGTTAAATTAACACTCTGCATCTTCATCCTCATCCCACTTCCTCCCCTCCCCTGTGGCAACTACAGCAGGGCTGGGGCTGGCCTGGTTATCTTGCACTCAATCCTCTGAGCCATCATATAAAAGACCTAAGTTCAGTTCCTTAGACCCAGGGTCTCTCTCCTTGGACCAGTGGGTGCTCGAATCAATGCAGACTCCAGGCAGAACCTCATATCACCCGGCAGAGAGAGCTGAGCAAAAGAGCAGGATTGGTGGGTTGTGAAAGGCGTCCCACTGGCCTGCCTCAGGAGATCACTGCAATGCTGGGTGAGAGGAAGATCTTCCACTGAAGATCAGGGAGTAGAAAAGTCCTTCAGGGAGGGAACAGAGCCATGATGGAATGAATTGAGCTTCTCACTTCCTCGCCCTGCCAGACTCTGTAGGCCAGATTCATAAGAACGGACATACTGGGTCAGACCAAAGGTCCATCTAGCCCAGTATCCTATCTTCCAACAGTGGCCAATGCCAGGTGCCCCAGAGGGAATGAACAGAACAAGTAATCAACAAATGATCCATCCTGTCGCCCATTCCCAGCTTCTGGCAAAAATTCCTCCATCCCTCTGTGGTGGAATCTGTGGTGTTATGCTAGGGATGAATTTGGCCTAGGGACTTCTCCTTGGATGCATCCTAACCAGGATCCAAAATGAAAGGGGATGCTGCCTAAGCTTGATGTCAGATTCCAGACTCATTGGGATGGACCTGATCTCAGTTTCACTTGACCGCTGACTTCCAGTGAAGTCACTCCTGATTCATGCTGATCACAAGATTAGCAAGTCGCTCACCTTTTCCTACTGCTCTTCATTGTCTCTGAATGCTACTGTGCTTACTATGCTCTTGTCATTCCTTTCTAGCCTGAAGGGATGAGGATGAGCAAAACAATTAAGTCTGTCGTATTGGATCCAGCTGCAAAAGGACCAGGTGAGTAGCCAGACTGCTTTGCCTTTACATGGCGCCTTTTATCCTGAAGGTCTCAAAGAATTCCACAATCTATATCAAAGTGAGGGCCTTTCTGTTTTTTGGAGCCCTTGTATCTAACCCAAACCCTTAATCAAATCTGCAGCAAACTTCCCTGAAAAATTCTACCCTGGCGTCCGATCGTGCGTGGGAGATTTCAGAGGGATTGGTTTCGTGTTGGCTGAGATGGAGGTCAAAATCAGGCTCATCACGGAAGACTAGAATCAGCAATATGCAGAGCAATTCAGCTGCCACTGAAATGGAGCTGCCTCTGCCTGCCCCGTATTCATAACTTCCTGATTCCCATCTCAGCTGCCCCCTCCCTCCCTTTGCCCTAGCACGTCAGTGGATTGTGCAGGGCTCTCTATGAGCATTGTAGAGTATTATTCAAGAACCAGCAGCAAAGCTCAGCCGGCTGGACGGATGGCATTTCACTGTCTCTTCTCCTCGTCCTTCCTTTACAGGGGGAGTCCAGGAAGAGAAGGTGAGAGCGGCAGATATAGATGACATGGTTCCAGACACAGAATCAGAGACCAAAGTCAGCATCCAAGGCAAGGGCCTCTGATTTGAAAGTGTTTCATGCTTTAGAAACAGAGTGAAGGAGCAATGAATTCTTCTCTGGTAGCCACACTCGCAGGAGGTGGACTGATTACCCACCTGGTTCTGTTACAACTGTCTACGTGCACTATCGAGCATTAATTGCCAAGATACAGCAAAGTCATTGTTGGCGTGTGGCTAAGCAAGGTGCTCACAGGAGAGACAGGTGCACAGAAATAAGGAGCACCCAGGGGGCACCCTGTGTCTTTGGACAGGATGGCCTAGTGGTTTAAGCCCTAGCTTAGTATTGGGAAAGTCTGATTTCAAGACCTTGCTTTGCCACAAACGTCCCTGGTGACTTTGGGCAGCTCCCTTAGGTTGTCTGTGCTTCAGCTCCCCATCTGTAAAACGTGGATAATAGCCCCTCCTTTGTCCCCATTTAGCTCAACCAGCAAGGGCTGGTGCTTTCAGAGTGGGAGTGTCCAGGTTCTGTCCCCACCGCTGGCAGGGCTGGAGTGAAGTAGCCTAGGAGGGCTTGGTGAGAAATGCTCAGAGCATTGCAGGGACCTTGTCAGCACACAGGGGCTGGATCAATTGCTGCTGGGTTAGGATCCAACCTTCATGGGGTTTGGGTGTGCTCAGCACCGTGCAGGATTGAGCTCTCAATCTACCACTGCCTGCAGAGAGATCTGTCTGTCTCTCTTTCCCCACCAGCACCTGCTATCTGTGCTTGAATTCACGCCGCATTATTTCCTTGGTCAGGAAACCCCGTGACAATCATTGTCGAAAACTCTATCGACGGGGCCAACCTGAAGCACCTCATTGTGACGCCGTCTGGCTGCGGGGAACAGAACATGATCGGCATGACCCCTCCCGTCATCGCCACCATCTACCTGGACAGCACCGAGCAGTGGGAAAGGATCGGGTTGCAACGCAGGGCGGAAGCCATCAAGTTGATCATGCAAGGTACTTCCCATGCCAGACAGCAAATCCCTCTTCAGGCTTGTGTTAGGGACACAGGAACTGCCGCACAGGACTGGCCCTGAGGTCCATCTAGTCCAGTAGCCTGTCTCAGAGAGTGGCCGGTACCAGATGCTTTAGAAATCTCATGTTAAGCACATTGGGCGATAGATAGAGTGCAGGGATCAGGCAGCTAGCCTGGCACTCAGGGGACACCAGTTGAGTTCCCTGGTGTGATGTTGGGCAAGTCACTTAATCTCTCTGTGACTCCATTTCCCCCTCTGCAAATGGGGAGAGTTGCAGTGCCCTGCTGCATAGAGGGGTTGTGAGGGTAGACAGCAGGCGCTCCGCAAGCTCTCACCGGCACCGGGATCGTGGCCCTGCCCCCACTCTTCCCTTCCCCACAAAGCCCCACCCCCGCTCTGCCATTCCCCTTGTGGGCCCACCCACACTCCACCCCGAGGCCCCGCCCCACTAGGCTTCTTCTTCCCCTGAGGCCGTGCCCTTCTTCCACTTCTTTCTACCCCCATTCTGCCGCTCACTCCTCTCTGCCCCCTCCTCCCCCCGTCACTCACCCATGAGGCAGGAAAAGAGTGAGAGGGGCCATGTCCCCCAGGCCCCTGCTGTTCCTGTGCCCCTGATAGTTACATTGAAGATTGTGAGGCACCCTGGGACTATGGGAATGGGGGTCAGATAAGCCCCTAAAATAGAGGGAGAATCTGCCTCCCACATTAGGTCTCCTACTCCCTTTAGAGGTTGGTTTAAGACCTGAAGCATGAGTTTTCATATCCCTCCCCCCTGTACATTGGCATTAGTCATGATAACTCTGAATAGACTTTCCTATGCAGACAAACATCCAACCCCATATTCAGTCCTGCTGGGCTTTTGGGCTCCTGTTCATTGCTGGCCTATGGCTGTTGTGCGGGGGATGGGATGGTCGTGGGGTGGAGGCCATTCACCCACAGTTCAAATCCATGTCAGGTTGGCACTTGGTAGTGAGGAAGGATAGAGAATCTCATGACCACTGAGAAAAATTTGTAGGTTTCAGCCTAGCTCCTGAAGGAACAGGTGTCCCTTTCCCTACACCCCCTTTTAGGCCACCTACATTGGGGCGGAGTCTGAACTACAAACATCCCATCCATTAAGCTTTTACAATATGGGGAAAGTGAGGCAGACAGTGACTTGCACAACATCACATCACAGTGAGTGACAGAACTGAGAACTGAACCCAGGAGTCCTGACTCACAGCACCTTGCTCCAAACACTAACCTCCCCTCCCGGAGCCTGGCATAGAACCCAGGCATCCTGCCTCCCAGGTCCCCATACACTCTAATCACTTGACCCCACTCCCAACCTGGAGGGAGGATTCATGCTGCTGAGGAATGGGGCAGTACCCATGCCAATCCTCTTCCCCACCAGAAATCTTTCTGCCTTTGCTTCCCTTGAGTTGCTGTGCTGTGTCCCTCCTGAGAGACGCCTGCAGAAAAAGGGAGAGCCACACAACTCAGACAGCAGCGGCAGGGGTCACAGCTCTGACTTTGTTTGCCTTACGCATGTAAAGTCCTCATTAGAAGCTCACCAGACATTGCACAGCTCCTTCTTACTCTCCCTGTTTCAGGTTACACGCAGCAGATGGTTTACAAAAAACCCGACTTCTCATACGCCGCTTTCAAAGACCGGCCAGCAAGCACTTGGTGAGAACAGTGGGTTTTCTAATGCACCCTCTTGATCAGCGTTAGCCTGACCCTACACATGCAATATGTGAGCCAGAGCAAGTCAGTCTCCAGCCCAAAACCAAAGGGCAAAGGTTAACACACACAATGGGAAAGAAGTACCCGATCCAGATGGCAATGGAAAGACGCCCAAAGATGAGAGGCACCTGGCAGGATCTACAACAGCACCTAAGCAGAGTAGGGGCTTAATTCACTTTGAAAGTCAATGGGAGTTGGGTGCCTGACTCACGTAGGCCCTTTGGTAAATCCCACTAGGTGCCTATTTGCATCTTTAGGTTCCTAAATACCTTGTAAATGTGGCCCCCAGTGATTACAGTGACAATTCAGTGTGGGTGAGCAGATGGCTTGAGGGATTGGGAATGAATAAGGTGAAGATTTAGTCATGGGTATTTTTAGTAAAAGTCATGGACAGGCCACAGGCAATAAACATAAATTCACAGCCCGTGACTTGTCCATGAGTTTTACTAAAAATACCCCATCAGAGTGTCACACCCCTGACTAGTTCTTAGCTGCTGGTAGGGCACCGCTGCTCTGGGGGTCCCCGGGATGCTGCTGCTCTGGGGGTCCCTGGGGCACCGTTGGTCTGGGGGATTCCCGGGGGCTGACAGCTGGCTCCTGCTCCGGCGGCGGGGGGCTGACTGCATCTGGCCGCCCACTGTTCCGAGGCCTCTAGGGACTGCTCTCCGATGGCCTCCGGGGCTGCCCCCAGGGCCGCTGCTCCAGCTGCTGCTCAGATGCCCCCAGGGGGGAAAGTTTAGGGGTTGAAGGGGGAAAGTCATGGAATCTGTGACTTCTGAGACCTCCATGATTGATTCGCAGACTTAGTAATGAACTCCAGGTCCTTTCACTTTTAGCTGGCTACTTTGTATCTGGCTCAGTCTAACCGTTACCATCTTGACGGCTGTTCACTGGCTTGTGTGAAGTTGAGTTTGATGACTCTCCGTCCAGTTCCCAGTGGCCAGCTGTCCACAGTGGGCTCCCAACCCCACCATCCTGGTCATACCACTGCAGGCGGCAAGCAGGGCCGGCACTGGCTTTTTTGCTGCCCCAGGCAAAAAAGCCACCCGCCGCCCCCCTTCTTCCCCCCCACCGGGGCGCCGGAGGGGAGCGCAGCAGGACTGTGGCCCCACTCCCTCGGCCGGGGCGGGGAGCATGGGAGGCCCCGCTGCCCCAGCCGGGGCGCCGGCGGGGAGCGCGGCAGGGGAGGGAACCGAGCCTGCCCGCAGGCCCGCTCACCCCGGCGGCCGTAGCGCGGCAGCAGAGGGCGCCGAGCCTGGCTGCGGCGCCGCTCTCCCCAGTGGTCAGAGCGCTGCGAGGCGGGCGGCGAGCCCGGCCGCAGCACCGCTCTTCCCGGCGGCTCTCCCCAGCGGCCGTAGGGCCGGGGAGAGGGCGGCGATCCCGGCTGTGGTGCCGCTCTCCCCAGTGGCTGGAGTGCCACGAGGTGGGCGGCGAGCCCGGCCGCTGCGCCGCTCTTCCTGGCGGCCAGGGGGAGGGCGGCGAGCCCGGCCGCGGCGCCGCTCTCCCCGGCGGCCGTAGGGCCGGGGGGAGGGCGGTGAGTCCAGCCGCAGTCACGCTCTCCCGGCTGGGATCGCTGCCCTCACCCGGCTGGGGCCCTGCTCTCAGGCCGGAGCGCCACGGCGCCCCAACAGCCCACCAATATGTTTATTAAAAAAAAAAAACAACAACCCTGAGCGCCGCCCCACTCCAGGTGCCGCCCCAAGCACGTGCTTGGTAGGCTGGTGCCTGGAGCTGGCCCTGACGGCAAGAGCTCGGCATATCACAAGCAGAGCTAGCCGTAATAGGGAGCAGTGTCTGGATGCGCTTTCCCGGACAAGTGGTGACATTTTCCCTAGCTCCATATTCACTCAGGTTACCATAAACTGACCCACATGAACCTCCCTTCATTTACTGCTGTGAAACGTCTCAAATCATACCTGAGTACGGACGGTCCAGCTTTCACACCGAGGGCAATTCCGGGAAGGCAGGAGTGACCGTGATGTGATTGATTCTGCCCTCAGGCTGACGGCGTACGTGGCAAAGGTCTTTGCCATGGCTAAGAAACTGGTGCCCATTGAAAACCAAGTTATCTGCGGGGCGGTGAAATGGCTGATCCTGGAAAAGCAGAAACCGGATGGGGTCTTCCAAGAAGATGCCCCCGTAATCCACGGAGAGATGGTTGTACGTGTTTCCTTTGGCTTTTACACACCAATCACTACCCACCTCAATCACCACAGCAACTTGTTGGTTCATAATTCAAAGGGACGTCTTACTGGGCTACATCCCAAAGACTGTGCTCATGGAGACTGATCTCCTCTCTCTGTCTCTCTCTCTTGCTCGCATCAGTGGAACAACCCAGTGCAGTTACCTGGGCAGCAGTGAATGGAGATTTAGGCCCAATGGGCCAGTTTGTATCTATTTAGTCCTTATTGGACTTCACGGAGTCTTTGGCATTTCTCCCTTGTTGGGGGTAAACATTCTGCTGGGGGTAGATCATTTTTGGTTTTGATGTTGTTCGGGGTTTAGGAGTGGAAGGGGGTGGTCATTGTTGGAGTTAGGGGTGTCAGGGTTGAAATTTAGGGGTGCCAGTGTTTAGGGAGTGTCAGGGTTTATTAGGTAAAAGGGGGTGTCAGTGTTGGGCTTTTGGGGTTTCATGTGAAGATTTAGGGATCTCAGTGTTAGTGTTTAGGGTAGAAGGGGTTGTCAGTGTCGAGGTTTGGGGGTTTCAGTGTCAGGATTTAAGGTGTAGAAGGGGTGTCAGTGTCAGGATTTAGGGGGCATCAGTATCAAGTTTTAGGGGTGTCGGTGGGTTTTAGGGGTCTCAGTGTTAGGGTTTAGGAGTAGAAGGGGGTGTCAGGGTTTAGCAGAGGTGCTGGAACTAGGGGTGTGTGGGGTGCTGCAACACCCCCTGGCTTGAAGTGGTTTCCATTATATACAGGGTTACAGTTTGGTTCAATGGCTCTCAGCACCCCACTATAAAAATTGTTCCAGCACCCCTGGGGTTTAGGGCTGTCAGTGTCTGGGTTTAAGGGGTTTCTGTGTTAGGGTTTAAGGGGGTGTCCATGTCTGGGTTGAGGGGGTGTCCGTCTCTGGGTTTATTAGATAGAAAGGGGTGGGGTTAGTGTTGTGACTGTTGTCTCGTGGTGGAAAGATGTCTCCAAAGGGGATAGTTTTGCAGCATTTACTAAAGATGCTTAGTCTCTGGCCTGAGCTCCCCTGGGCACTGGTTCCCCAGCCAGCTCCCCTCGACTGCACTTAGTGATTTGCATTGCACCAGAGGAGCGCAGCTGAATTGGTGATTCACAGGCCAAAGTTTGGTCTTTGATGTCGCTGGGGCTTGATCCATTAACTGCACGGGAAGCTGCTTGGGAGCTAGTGGCGGGACCTGAGCACTGGAGTTGAGCTAAATTCTCTCACGCTGGTTTAATACAAAGCATTTCTATTGACTTGGATGGAGTTCCTCCATGTTGACAAAGGAGTAACTGAGATCAAAACCTGGCCCATTGCACGACAGGTGTTCACTAGCCAAAGGGAGGTTCAGCGATCGGTCTGACCATGACGGAGAGTCCATTCTTGGGTAGCTTTCAAAGAAGCATGTGTTCTGCTATAATTTCCTATGCTGAGGGCCTGGGATTAATTCTTTCTTCTCATGGTACTCGGGGGACTTTCTTATCCCAAATCTGTCCTTTGCTTCCCTTTAGGGAGGGTACAAGGGTGCTGAGCCTGATGTCTCTTTAACGGCTTTTGTGCTGATTGCATTGGAAGAGGCCAAGGACATCTGCAAGGATCAAGTCAATGTGAGTATCTCTGCACCGTAGATTCACTTCTACGTTCATACCCAGGTTTTCCCATCTTTCCATCCCCTATGAACCACGCCCCGTGGCACGTGGAATTTGCTGGGGAAGGAACTGGTAAATCTGTATTTATTCATGCCATATATAAGCAAATAAAAATAAATGTGTTTCCTCTAAGCTTATAGAAACAAAGCTTATAGGTCCAGAACATTCTAGGACATTAGTGAAAAATGAATCCACATACTGAGTACTGGAAACATTTTACTTCAAACATTCGATTTTCCCTTTTGTCTCTAACAACGACAACAAAAAGCACCCCGAGTCCGGCACCCCCCCACCCAAGTCCAGCACCCCAGCTGGTCATCTGGATTGCCGGCCCCTAAATCTGGCCCTGGTCTATGGTATCAGACAGAAGCTGCAAGAGAGGAGGATGAGATGATGTGGTGGGCGCGTACAAAGAGGGGATGAAGAGAATCATAGGCACCGACGCCGTGGGTGCTCTGGGGCTCAAGCACCCATGGAAAAAAATAGGGGGTGCTCAGCACCCACCAGCTACAGTGGTTCTGCCCCAGTTGCCTGCCGATCAGCTGTTTGGCAGGTCCCTGGGGCTGGCCACTGATAAGCAAGCGGTTGGCGGGAGGGGACAGAGAAGAGGGAGCGACAGGCTGGCGGGGTGGGGGAGACTTTGAGGGAGGGGGCGGAGCGGGGGCAGGAAGAGGCAGAGCAAGGGTGAAGCCTCAGGGGAGGGGGCGGAGCAGGGACAGGAAGAGGTGAATAAATCACACATGTGAATCATGCATCAAAGTTGTGAAATGGGCTACAAATGCAATAAAAAATAAGGTATTCAAAAATTTAATAAATAGAGGGGGGCACACCAAAGACGCTCTGGGGTGCCATTTGGGCTAGAGCCGGCCCTGCCACAGATTTTGGTCTCACTCTTGATGACATTCTGCATGTGGTCCAGAAACGTCTCCTTTCGCTGCCCTCAAATATTTCACTTCCATGCCTTCGTACCTCCTCTGTCTTTCACCAGCACACAATTTACAGTGAAATTAAAGTATCAGAGGGGGAGCCGTGTTAGTCTGGATTTGTAGAAGCGACAAAGGGTCCTGTGGCACCTTATAGACTAACAGAGGTATTGGAGCGTAAGCTTTCGTGGGTGAATCCCCACTTCTTCGGATGCAAGCAGTGAAATTAAACAAAGCTGGAAGCCGCAGGGATTCATAATGTCTTAATGTAACCCACACGCCTCCTGGGTGTGGTGTTCTGCCCCATCTAGAGAGATTAATGAGTCTGCTTTAAAGCCTTAGGGCTTTTAGTTCATGCAGTAGAGGCTCATGCATTTAGCTCCACAGGTCCCAGGTTTGATTCTACCCACCAACGACCAGGGTCTGGGGGTGTTACATTATCACCACATGAAACCTCAGCCTAACCCACGAGTTTGATTTCCTTTTGTTTTCTTTGTCACCTCCTAGAGTTTGGAAGGCAGCATCAGCAAAGCCGCTGACTACTTAGCCCAAAGGTACCAGTCTCTAGCCAGACCTTACACTATGGCTCTTGCATCCTATGCCTTAGCGATGGTGGGGAAACTGAACACCGAGAAGGCGCTCATGAAAGCCTCAAAAGGTAAATCAGGGCATCTTATCAACTACTGGAAAGATGTGGCCAAGTCAGGATGGGGTTCAGGGAAGAGAAGCAAAGGAGGTTGTGGAGGGATCAATTTATGAGGAATGGATAACAGGCATAGATTTGTTCCTTTTGGCCAGATTTGAGATTGATAGGACTGGGTGTAAATCCAGAGTAACTCTCCAGGGTTGAGTGGAGTTATTCCAGATTTACACCAATGTGTCTGAGATCTGGATGTGGCAAAGATATATGGTATTACTTGACCTCAGGAGCTATCTGAGAGCCTTGTACGTATAAAGGATGTAAACCCCAAAGAGAAAAAGAGAGAAGAGGGTCGGTCGAGAGGGTGTAACTGGATGAAACTGAGCAAGAGGGAATTTCAGAGGATAGAGAATGATATTACCCACAAGGAAAATGGAGTTTGCCCCATTGTTTGGGATATTTAAAAGAGGGCCAGACAAAGCTGTTGTCTAGACATAACAATGCTATGTTGAAAGGTGCCAGGTGGGTCTTTGATCCCAAAACAGTCACAGACCTTGGCCATGTCTACAATGCAGGAATTAGAGCGGTACAGCTTCGGTGCCGAAGCTATGCCGGTATCACCCCATATTGTAGATGCAGACTGCACCGATGGAAGGGGTTTTCCATCTCTGTAGAAACTCCACCACCATGATCAATGGTGGCGAGGTCAACTGAAACATTTTGCCTTGACTTAGCTGTGTCTGCACTAGGGGTTAGTTTGGCTTAGCTATAGTGCTCCGGAAGGGTGGGTATGTAGATTTTTCACATGCCCTGAGTGACACAGCTATGACGACCTACGTTTTAATTGTAGACCAGGCCCGTGTTCAAGTTAATGGGTGTGCCAGGCACTCTTTCAGACTCAGCGGAAGGAGCAATCAAGACTCTTTCTGTAGTAGACACAGCTAAAAACAATGTAGGGACTGCCCAAGGCACGCAGCAGGTCAAGAGCTAAGCTGTATGGGCTGAGGGGTTTCCCTGATTGCAAACGCAGGGGCTAGTATGTTGGTTTTGCACTCTGTGTGTTAGAGGCAGAAACCAGCTGAAATCCTGGAGAAGTATTATGAAACAAGCAGAGAGACATTGCTTGTTGGGCCTAGAACTCACTTCAGAGGTGGACTTAGGGATTTCTCAGCAAGGAAGCTGCCTGCTGTTGGTTTCTCTTATGCTCAGGGAAGCAGAACGTTTTGTGCATTTTCGTAAGCAATCAGGTTTACACCAGAGAACGTACCTGAGGCCTGTCACTAATTCCTCGTCCTAATTGAAACAATCCCCCCAAACCCCAAATATTGGGTAGCTGGTCAGCCCGAAAGGGGCAATGATCGGTTCGACTTACCGATCCTCCATGTGGAAAGTTGGGGAAGGAGTCAGGCGATGGTATGGTCCAGTCGGATCTGCTCAGAATGAGTGGATGTCCTTGGGAAGAGTCCTTTAGCTCACCTTCTTTGCTGCTGCCTAGAGGGAAATCGCTGGGAAGAGCGGAACGCCCGCACCTTCAACATTGAGGGCACCTCATACGCCTTGCTGGCCTTGCTGAAGATGAAGAAGTATGAGTTGACCGGTCCCATAGTCAGATGGCTGAGAGAGCAGAACTACTACGGAGGGGGATATGGATCTACCCAAGTGAGTATGATCCTTATTGTCCCGGGTATCCTTCCAAGACTGTGTTTTGTGGGAAGGTCTCCCATTGGAAGGGATGGGATTCCAGTCACTTGAGTCATTGTTGAAAGCCCTGGAGAATGCTCAGTAGAGAACAATCCTGCATTGCCTGGGAGATGGGCAATGTGACCTATCAGGTCTTTGCCATTGTTAACCTAAGGCAGCGATGAGCACAGGAGCATGACTGAATCTTCTCACTAGAGGCTCCATCCTGCCAAGGTGATGGGTGTGAGCACATGCTTCACTTTAAGACAGCAAGTTGTCCCCAGGGAGTCAATGGGCCTTCTCTTCCCATGGGCAGAAACTCACGTGCATCTGGTCTCATTCTTGCATTTGTTTGTTTTTTGGCCTTTGGTCTGGAGACAGGGTACCAGGCATGTAGGACCAACAGTCTGAGTCCATATGACAAAGCCATTGTTGAATCATGACTAATCTGAATCGATCTGGGTTTAATCCATCTCTAAGTAGAACTGTAAGCTTATGGTTTTTTTGGATTCTTTTTTTTAAACTGTGCTTACACGAGGCACTGGAGAGGATAAAAGCCCTACTGCTAGTGACAGCTAAATAAAGATGGAGTGTCCTCAGATATCTGTCCCTTCCCTGGAGTACGGGGGCCTCTAGGAACTATAGGGTCTCTCTGTGTCCAGCAGCCTCAGTAGAGAAACCCCTTTACATTCCTTGCTACTGAGCCTTGTCTTTTCTCTGCCTACATGGATGCTACAAGCTCGGTTGGGAGTGGTCTATATTTTTTGGAGTCACGGGCCGTGTGTTCTATACCTAACACTGTGCTGTGTGTGGCATAGATGTTTCTATATATGTAACCCACACACCTCCTGGGTGTGGTGCTCTGTCCCCTCCAGTGGCACCGAGACCACTTAGAGAGAGAGAGATTAATGCGTTTGCTATAGCCTTAGCTAAGGGCCACCTGGCTTTTTGCTCATGCATTTGGCAAGAGGTCGCGCATTCGAGTTTCAGACAAGCTCCCACTTCTAATACCAATAGACACCCCCCGGTTGTCGGTGGACGGGATCGAACCTGGGACCTCTGAAGCTAAATGCATGATCCTCTCCTCCATGAGCTAAAAGCCATATGGCCCTTAGCTAAGGCTATAGCACGCTCATTAATCTCTCTTTCTAAGTGGTCTCGGTGCCACCAGGAGGTGTGTGGGTTATATATACACAGAAGGAGTCACTATCTTCTTGCACTCTGTCCAGCTGACAATTGGCCCCTGTTAATAGCTGGGGGTGATGGGAAGCTAATTGACCATGCATGATATATTTATTCACCATGGGTTCTATTCCTGGCTTGGCCACTGGCTTCCTGGGTGACACTGGGAAAGTTACTTCCCTGCCCTGTGCCTCTGTTTCCCCATCTGTAAAATGGGGATAAAGACAGTGTACTTCTTTGTAAAGTGCTTGGAGATCTACTAATGAAAAACACTACAGAGGAGCCAGGTAATATTGTTATATAACCCTTTGCCTGCGTGACACCCAGTGGAACCCTGGTGTTTTCTTTCATTGTCTTGTTGGTTCCTCTTTATTAAAGAGTCTCTTTAGAAGCTGTCAGATGTTCAGCGCAATAGGACGATAAGGTGTAACCCTCTTGTCTTCCTCCTGGTGCTCTAGGCTACCATCATGGTGTTCCAGGCTCTTGCGCAGTACCAGATAGACATTCCGCAGCACAAAGACCTGAATTTGGACGTTTCTATTCTCCTGCCGCGCCGTGCTAGTCCGATAAAGTACAGAATCTTAAATCAGAACGCTCTGGTGGCCAGAACAGCAGAGGTATTGTGCTTGTCTGTGTGATTAGTAGAGATCACTGATTATAGAGAAAGGGGATTTGACTAGAACCTCCTATCCAAACCCTTTGGGATGGGGAGAGGAATTCATATTCATGGCACCAGCTCCAAATGCATCCACACTTTTGACTCAGATTATTAAGACCAGAAGGGACCATTACGATCATCTCGTCTGACCTTCGGCATGACACAGGCCAGAGAACCTCACCTACTAATTTCTGCATCAAGCCCATAACTTCTAGCTGAGCTGTGAGATGTCTCTTAGATAGATATCCAGTCTTGACTTAAAGACTTCAAGCGATGGAGAATCCACCACATCCTGTCAGGCTCTAGGTTCTAGGCAGTCAGGCCTGGTGGTTGCAGCTGGCTGTAGAGTCGGGACTGGGCCAAGGGCAATGCTGAAATCAAGGTCTGGGGACAGGCCATGGGTCAGAATCCACAGAGAAGCGAAATCAGGATTGAAGTCAGAGTCCGGATGCAGGCCAACAGTCAAAGCCAGGTTTTGAGTCAGTCTGAGTTCCTGGGGGGTCAGGAGGTAGATGCAGGCTGGAGCAGGTCTGTAATAAGGCTGGAGCAAGGTCAGAGCAGGGCACAGACGAGGCTGAAGTGGGCTGGAACAAGGCTCAGGCATGCCTGGGGCAGGAACTGGATCAAGGGCAGGCCAAAAGCCTGGGGAGTGTGTAACACTGCAAGGCTGGAGGCAGGTCCTTGGCCGACTAGTGCTGTTGTGCAGAGTAACTCGCAACTCTGATGAGGACAGTGAAATACTTGTGCCCAGGGGTCATCTGGCCTGGGCCCTGACCAGGAATAGTCACTGCAGGCTCTGTTGGAGGGGTGAGTCACTGCAGCTGAGTGAGCAGCCCTGGGCTGGCTGGGGTTTGCCTCACACATCCCGAGGTAAATTGTTCCAGGGTTAGTGACCCGGACTGTGTGGTTTTGAGCTGAATGCAGAAGTAGGAGGGGATGGGTTGCTATTTGAGCTTGGCTCTGGAGAAGCAATATGCCTGGAGATCAAAGAGTAACCTTTTTTTCTCCTTCACGCTATTGTCTCTGCAGAGTCCCACCAAACCCTCTGGGTGAGTGACTGTCAATCTCACCGGCTTCATTTTCTTCATTAGCTTCATTTGCTCTGTCTTTAAATAATAATAAATAATAATAATAATTAATTAATAATGAAGTACAAAATAAAATTAACCTTCACTCAATTTTACAGACCAAATGGAATGAAGACTTCACTGTGAAGGCAGAAGGAACTGGACAAGGGACCTTAACCGTAATGACAATTTATAACGCAAAGCTACGGGATGATGAATCTCAGTGTAAGAAGTTTGACCTGAGGGTATCGGTCGAAGAAGCCCGGGGCGGTAAGTAACTACCTGTCTTTTCTCTTCTGAAGCTTGCTGACAATCCTCAGATCTGGACAAATTTGGCTCAGTTACACCAGTTTAAATCCAGAATAACTCCATGGACAGCAGCGGATTTGCACCAATGTGTAAACCAACCACCATCTCTGCAATTATATTCTTAACTTTGGAAAGTATTTTTGAGAAGCTTCTTCAAACTCTCCCAGTTCCCAAGTCTTACAAAATTATACCCATAGGGCAGGCACTAATCAATATTTCCAGCTACTACATGTTCTAAGTGGCAACTAATGCAGGGTCATTCCAGATGAGGGAACAGATGCTGCCTTCTCTCACCATGGCACTTGTTATCAGCAGAGTTGGAGCATCGGATGTGGATGGGAACACTGGCCAGCTACTCTGGGTATTGTCTCCCTCTAAAGTAGAGATGAGCCCTTGCCAGGGAGTCTGGTTACAGACTCAAACTTCCAGTGAACACATTTCCAGACAGCATGGGTGTAAAATCAACATGGGACAGAGGTCAAGATCTTCAGCACCCAAAACACAAGCCTCTGTGGCTTGGTCTAAAGGAGCAATTTCCTTTAGCTGGGAGTAGCTGACTGTTATAGTTCAGAGGTGGGCAAACTACGGCCCGCGGGCCACATCCGGCCTGCGGGACCCTCCTGCCCGGCCTGGGAGGCTAGCCCCCAGCCCCTCCCCTGCTGTTCCTCCCTCCCCTGCAGCTTCAGCGCGCCCCGCCACCTGCACAATGCTCTAGGCAGCGGGGTTGGGAGTTCCTGGGGCAGTGCAGCTGCAGAGCCTGGCTTGATCCGGTGCTCTGTGCTGCGCGGTGGCGGTGGCGTGTCCCTGCTCCAGCCAGGTGGTGCGGCTGAAGCACCACCAGCCACCCGTGCTCCAGGCAGCGCCGGAAGGGGGCAGGGAGCAGGGGGCGTTGGATAGAGGACAGGGGAGTTCGGGGTGGTGATCGGGGGGCAGGGGTTCCGGGGGCGGTCAGGGAACAGGGACCGGGGCGGGGGGGTGTATGGGGCAGGAGTCCTGGGGGGTCAGTCAGGAGGGAGAGGAGGGGTTGGATGGGGCGGCAGGGGGCAGTCAGGGGCGGGGGTTCCAGGGGCGGTTACAGGACAGGGAGCGGGGTGTGTGTGGATGGGGCAGAGGTCCAAGGGGGCGGGGGATGGATAGCAGGTGGGGGCCGGGCCACGACACCCTCCCCTAACCGGCCCTCCATACAATTTCCGAAACCACATGTGGCCCTAAGTCCAAAAGTTTTGCCTGCCCCTGTTATAGTTAATAGGGCTGGCCAGTAGAGGGAGATATGACCACACATTAGACCAGCATATGATCTAGGGATCCAGGATTTTGGCACCACTTTTACAGAAACAGGAGCCAGCCATAAATTGTTCGTAATTTTCCCAGCTGTCCAAGTTCACACCCACGGGTTCTCTGTTTCAGTCTCCTCTTTCTGCTAACCCAAGACTATATTTCTTTTGTTCCATCCAGCTGGGAGGGGCTTTTTAGTTTGAGTGCCAGGGATGGGAAGAATTATTTATGGATTGCTGAAAGGGAGGGAGGTTTATTGAGGGATTTTTCACACCTACTCTAGGACATGTTTGATTACTAAGCCATGTTAGTGCACCTAAAAAACAAAAGAGGGTTTATCTGGCATGAAATTTACACTGAGATATTAATTTCTTTTCTCTTCTGCAATGTTTACAGTTAAGAAGCCGGAAGGAGCAATGCGTTCAGTCTACATTAAAATCTGCATCAGGTGAGAACAATGCCCTTTAATGATCGATGATAAATAGATGGACAGATGCAGTGGGTAGATGGGCAGATGCAGGGGGTAGCTGGGCAGATGCAGGGGGTAGATGGGCAGATGCAGGGGGTAGATGGACAGATGCAGGGGGTAGATGGGCAGATGCAGGGGGTAGATGGACAGATGCAGGGGGTAGATGGGCAGATGCAGGGGGTAAATGGGCAGATGCAGGGGGTAGATGGGCAGATGCAGGCGGTAGATGGACAGATGCAGGGGGTAGAGGGGCAGATGCAGGGGGTAGCTGGAGAATCCTGGGCTATGAATTTTTCTATGGAATGGCCAAAAAGGTTATGATAAAGCAACTGGAGCTGGTGGAGGGATCACAAAATCAATGTTCAAGTGATGAATTCTCATCAAAAGGGTATTTTCTCTTCTCCTCGTTAGGTTCCTCGGTGTGGTTGATGCCACAATGTCCATCATCGATGTCTCCATGCTCACTGGCTTCTCACCGGACGTGGAGGATCTTAAGAGAGTACGTCAGTGTAATCTGAGAACAGGGAACGTAATAAACAATGCAGTGGCTCGGCTGGGGCTTTCAGATGAGAAATCCAATGCAGCAGGTGACCAGTATGACTCCAGGGTTAAACCTGGAGGGAGACTAGACGGCTCTAAGGATTGGTAACAGCTTTAGGAAACCGCAACCAGTTGTCTCCAGGTCGGTCAGTTTTTGGGAGCCTTTTTGGGACTTAGCTCAGTTTCCTCGGGGATGGGTGTTCGCGTCTCCATAACCAGCACTGCAATTGGTACGATGTGGGCCCTTTGTTGGCATTCATAGAGGAGATGCCAGGGGATGAACAGGCCATGAGCCCAACGTCCAAATTCACACACACAAAATGGGGCCGGGGCAAATTTTGCAGGTTGCTCCAGCTGCTTTGAAAATCTGGCCATACAAATCTAGGTCAGTTCAATCCTGCTTTATTGGATAGCAAATTGAGGGGCTGCTGTCATTTGAGTGTGCATGCCAGAGCAGACGGCATTTGATACAATCTTTTGCACAGTGGGGCCAGAATATTTTTTAAAAGGCTTCCCTTTAGATCCTCTGACCTACATGGTGCAGAGTTATTTGGGCCTGGAGAACTGTGGATACAGAAAAAGAGGCTGCACAAAAAAGCCAGGACCCGAAGGAGTCATTGCAGTGAATTTCTGCCCTGGTATAAACTGAGGGTGGATTATTAGGCAAACAAACCCAGGGATGTTTCCAGAATTGGTGTTATCCTCCTGCAGCTGCATAAAATCAGCCAGAATGCCAGATGAGAACTATAGTGTGCCCAGAGTTGCTGCTTGGCTTGTACTGAGCATGCTCAGTAACATCTACTGACACTGCTGCCCTCACTCTGCCCCCCCCCCCCCACTATCTGCAGGTACAGGCCATCTCTGGCTGCATATGCAGTTCTTCATTTGTACTAGGGCTGAGCCCCAGCATCATTAGGCCTGGCAGTTCAGAGCCCCGGCACCTCTGGGCCTGGCAGTTCAGAGCCCCGGCACCTCTGGGCCTGGCAGTTTGTAGCCCCGGCACCTCTGGGCCTGGCGGTTCATAGCCCCGGCACCTCTGGGCCTGGCGGTTCGTAGCCCCGGCACCTCTGGGCCTGGCAGTTTGTAGCCCCGGCACCTCTGGGTCTGGCGGTTCATAGCCCCGGCACCTCTGGGTCTGGCGGTTCATAGCCCCGGCACCTCTGGGCCTGGCGGTTCGTAGCCCCGGCACCTCTGGGCCTGGCGGTTCGTAGCCCCGGCACCTCTGGGCCTGGCGGTTCATAGCCCCGGCACCTCTGGGCCTGGCGGTTCGTAGCCCCGGCACCTCTGGGTCTGGCGGTTCATAGCCCCGGCACCTCTGGGTCTGGCGGTTCATAGCCCCGGCACCTCTGGGCCTGGCGGTTCGTAGCCCTGGCACCTCTGGGCCTGGCGGTTCGTAGCCCCGGCACCTCTGGGCCTGGCGGTTCATAGCCCCGGCACCTCTGGGCCTGGCGGTTCGTAGCCCCGGCACCTCTGGGCTTGCTGCGTCAGTTATGAAAGTTAAAAAAGAAAAAATTGCTTGAACCCTGGCACCTCTTTCATTACAAATGTAAGCACTGTGCATACGTACACTGTGGTCACTGAACCTGGCACCTTTATCATGAAAAGCACAACTGTTTCAGCGAGAGTACCAGCTCCGTTAGCTGTGGAGAGGGCTGCCAACTTACTAATCACACAAAACCGAACACCCTAGCGCTGCCGCTTCCCTGAGGCCCCCCTACTGCCTCGCCGCTTCTTCAACATCTGTCCCCCCCGCTCACTCCATTCCCCGCCCCTCTGTCGCTCACTTCCCCACCCTCACTCACTTTCACCTGGCTGGGACAGGTGGGTGTAGTGCAGGAGGGGGTAAGGGCTCTGGCTGGGGGTGCGGGCTCCAGAGTGGGGCCCACAAATGAGGCGGCAAGAAAAGCGGTTGCCGAAACGCTGCTGAGAACGCAGTTTCAGAGGCGCTGCCGCCGAAGTGCCACCGCTTATAGCGGAGGAGCGCTGCTGCCTAGGGCGGCAAAAACCCTGGCGCCGCTACTGCCAATGGGAGCTGCGGAGCTGGCGCTCGGGGTGGGGTCAGTGCACGGAGCCCTTGTGGCTGCTCCCACTTCCGGGAGCTGTGCGGAGCCAGGACAGGCAGGGAGCCTGCCTTAGCCGCGCTGCGCTGCTGACTGGAGCTGCCAGGGTCCCTTTTCACCCAGGTGTTCCGCTCGAAAACCAGACGCCTGGCAACCCTAACTGTGGAGTAAGTAGCAGGCTGGTGTCCTCCATGCAGATCCCATCATGGGAGACGTGATCACAAGCACGACACCACTGGGTAACGTAGTGAGATGGGGGGTTCTTTTCGTCCAGCTGCAGGACTTTCACAGAGACGCTGCCTTACCCACAATGCCTCTTGCTTTTCCTTGTTCACATTTAGCTTTCCCAAGGGGTCGACAGATACATTTCCAAGTTTGAAATCGACAAAGCCCCGTCCGACAGAGGCAACCTCATGATCTATCTGGACAAGGTAAAGACGCGACAAGAGGCTTCTCTGATCCTGTGTTAATTTCATGGGCTCCTGTTGAGCCAAACTGCACTCCCAGATACACCATGGCATCCCCGCAGACGCCAGCATGTTGACAAACTGCAACCCATGGCTGAATTTGACTCACTGGCCCAGATTCAGGCTTTCCACGAGGAGCCACTGAATGGGCCAGATCCTCAGCTGGTGTATGTGGATGTAGGTCCACTGACTTTAGTGGGAAATGCAGCATCTGATATTAAGGTTGAATTTGCTTCTCTGTGTCATTCACTTCTTCTGTCCTTGCTCCTTTCACTTCTCTAGCTCTTCTTTCCTCCACCTCCCTCACTTTCTCTTCCCCTCTTCTTTCCCCAGTATCTCCCTTTCTCCTTTTATTCTTTTTCATTCTCTCTTCCATCCACCCACCCTTCGGCCTAAGCAATCCTGTTATTTCCTCCCCACCCAGGTGTCTCACAGAGAGGATGAATGCCTGCAGTTTAAAGCTCACCAGTTTTTCGAAGTTGGCCTCATTCAGCCGGCATCCGTCACAGTCTACGACTATTACACCATAGGTAACAGATCGCAGCTCTCCTCACCATTAAAGGCACCATGGCTTCAAATTCTGCTCTGGGTTACATTGGTATCATTACCTCTTGCAGTCTTTTGCTGAAGTACTTAGCAAAGTACATTATCCCCGTGTAACAGAGGGGTGCATTGAGATGATAAGAGACTTGCCCTCAGGTAAACCCTAGACAGGTAGTAGCATAGCTGGGAGTAGATTGCCAGTTCAGAGCTCTAAGTACAGCTTCCACATACACAGTCCCCTCCCACCACTGGAAATAGAACCCAGGCGTCCTGAATCCCTATCTCCTGCTCTACACTAGCTCACGCTTCCTTCTTGACTTTTCCAGATTACTGTACCCCTTTCAGGAGTCTGATTTGTCATGTGTACCCCGAGTTTCACCTCACTTAGAAACGACTTGCTTACAAAATCAGACATAAAAATACAAAGTGTCCCAGCCACACTAGTAGTGACAAATTGCTGACGTCCTCATTTTTTATCATATAATTATAAAATAAATCAATTGGAATTTAAATATTGTGCTTACATTTCAGTGTGAGACGTGAGCCTGTTTTCACTTGTGAGCCTCGTTCGGTGGCTGGAGAGCGGCAGCTGCTGGCCAGGTTCCCAGCTCTCAAGGCAGCGCCATCGCCAGCAGCAGGGCAGAACTTAGGGTGCCATGATATGATATTGCCAACCTTACTTGTGTGCTGCTGCTGGCGGGAGCGCTGCCTTCAGAGCTGAGCAGCCAGAGAGCGGCGGCTGCTGGCCGGGGAGTTCATGTCGTTGGCGGTGAATGAGGACTATTTTTTCAATCCTGCTCCCATCCCGCCCCACAATTTCTACTCCCACTCTCACCCGTTCCTGCGTTGTTTGTTGAATTTTTATCCCGCTCCCGCTACTATGGCAGTGGGACCTCTGGGATGCCAGTCCCGCTGCAGGGCTCTAGAGCCTGTTGTAAAACTAGGCAAATATCTAGATAAGTTAACATACCCCCTGGAAGACCTGTGCGTACCCCTAGGGGTATGTGTCCCCCTGGTTGAGAACTACTGGATTAGAACACAGGGGTTTTAGACTCATAGGCTTTAAGGCCAGACAGCGTTCATCATAATCATCTAGTCTGACTTCCTGCCCCTCTCCCAGTTCCTCCTCTTCCCACATTACCCCATGCTGGAAATATATGGTCAGGCTCATCACCTTAACACACCCATGCAAAGGTTGACAAAATTATAAGGGGAACCTCTGACTACAGGCAATAATTATCCTACTTGCCCTCTCCCACCCTTTTACCTCCAGAGATGAATTTGCTGCTAGCCTGATTAAGAGCGTGTCTTCAACAAGCATCAGCCCATCATTTCAAGTTGATGGTTTCCTATAGCTAAGAAACTCATTCCCACAGGCTGCTGCTCCCTTCCCCAGGGTCACCCAGTGGGACTTCTCCTTGAGGAAGGGCTTCAGGGTTGTCTCCCCTAGGTGCTGTAAACCGTGGCTGTTGTTCTGTGGGAGGGGGAATGATCCGTGTCTCTGATCTTTCTCTAGATGACCGGTGCACCAAGTTCTACCACCCGTCTAAGCAGAGTGGGCTCTTCAATAAGCTCTGTCATGGGGAAGTCTGCCGCTGTGCAGAAGGTAAGGAGAGTCCTGTCTCTGCTTCCATCTCTGGTGGGGGCTCCCTGTCAGCTTTACCAGCAAACATGCAGTCCCAGGGCCCCACAGCATCAGCCCCCTCATTCACCGATCAGGGTCCTCCTTCCCTGTGGGCTCTCGGTGATTCTCGGTAGCCATAGGCAGGATGATCCCTGGGTCTGTCCCCCAGCCTGGAGCTCTGACTCTAGGCCACCTGTGTCCCTGCTACAGCACCACCACATACAGGAATGGTGGGACCAGGGTCGGGGTGAGGGCACCTTCAGTGGAAATATGTGGGGGATGCACCCCCACCTAAACTCATGCATGTCTGGGGAGGGGAAGCAAGAGAGGACCCAAAAGGGACTGCAGGGCCTGGGATCAGGCCAGGGAGTGGAACCCAGAGGAGCTGGAATGGGCCTTGGAGGGGGTAGGAAACCCCGGGACCCACCTTCCCAGCCTGAAGCCTGCCCCTCACCTCGGCCGAGTCTCAATATCTTCCTTCACTCCCTCTCCTATCCCTCCTCCCCCGCATTCGCAGAGGGTTTCCACCGTCCCTGAACACCTACGCTCACTTGCTGTCCCTCCCTCCCTTCTCTAATGGCACCCCCACCTGCCAATTGCAGGAGAGCTGGCAGCAGGACGTAGAAGCAGAATTTCTTTAGCCAGCCGGGTGACCAGGAGGGAGCGGGTATTGGAGTATTGGGTATTTCCAGCCATTCCGACGGGGATGCTCTTTCCTGGTTATGAAACTTCAGTGGAAACATACCAGCTGTTTCAATGGTTGGAATCCGGCCTGGGGAGATGGTGACATGAAGTCAGGCACTTCTTTAAAATATCTGGATCCTCTCATTCCAGCATGCCCAGAGCTGGCCCCCCTCAGCCCTCCTGCTGTCAGTTTCAGCACAGAGGCCAAGTATTGAATGAGTCATGGAGGCTTCACTCCCCGCTGACTCTTAGGAAGGGATCCTCTAGAAGAGGGTGGAGACCCATTGGTGGGGCTGTTGTTCAGTGGGGAACTTGCTGTAGCCCTGCTGTCTGCCGGGCATACAGAGAGGCATTCAGTCTCCGGATCTGTCCTTCCCATCACCTTCCCATCACCCCATCTGCAGCTCCCTAAGTCCTGTGACCAGGCTCCTCCTAGCGCTGACCCAGGTAGATATCCATCAGTGCAGAGAGGGAGTTTGAGAGGGAAGTTAGCTGTGATCGCCAGGCCTATTTATGGTACTTGATTTTTCCTGGTGAGTGCTCCACCCCCACTCCTCCCCTCTCCCTAAAACCGCACCCTTGCTCTGCCACTTCCTGCCCCCGCTCCACCCCCTCCCCCGAGGACCCCTGCCTGCTGCTCTCCACCGAGTGACTCCCGCCAGTCGCCAAACAACTGTGACTGATGGGTGCTGAGCACCCCCTATTTTTTTCCATGGGTGCTTGAGCCCCAGAGCACCTACAGCATCAGTGCCTATGCCCCATAATGTGATAGGTGGTTGGCTTCATGGCCCCTCCCTTGTCAGAGGAAATGGGCCTGTCACTGTTTGGGTTAGCACGGCTAAATAGGTGGGCACCCGTGGGTCACTAATAACAGAGCTGAAACTATGGTCTCCCTTGGTGATTCTCTACCCCATTTTCCTTCCCTATAGAAAGCTGCTTCATGCAGCAGAAGATAGAGGGTCCCATCACCCTGAACAAAAGAATGGAGGAAGCCTGTGAACCTGGAGTGGATTATGGTAAATCTCTGATTTGGATCTGCTGAGTCTTTTTCCATGAGGAAAGCGCGGAGACAGGGTTCGGAATTCAATTTGGATTGTAAAGTTTGCCTTTGAGGCTGAATTAGGGGTAAGGTCTGGATCTGCTAGGGCAGAAACCTCATGAGATTTTGGGGCCTTAAACTCCCAGAAATTAACAAGATCAGAAGACTGTTTAAGATTCAATCTAATCCTAAGTATTTAACTGCTCCCCATTTCCCTAATTTCTGAGCACTTCACAATCTTTAAGGTGTTTATCCTCACAACCTCCTAAGAGGCAGGGCAGTGCTATTATCCCCATTGTACAACACGGGAAACTGAGGCATGGAGCGATTTGAGGCATGGAAACTGAGGCATGGAGCGTGACTTGCCTAAGGTCACGCAGCAAGTCTGTGGTGGAGCAGAGAAACGAACCCCGTTCTCCAGTTATCACCCTCACCATGAGACCATCTTTCTCACAGCCAGTTTGCGGGGTCAGTTACACACTGAATTCTCTACAGAAAAGTACTGCAGACCTTCAACTGGTGTTTTGTATGTCTTTCTTTTTTTAAAGTGTATAAAACCAGGCTTGTTAGAACTGAAGAAGTGGGCGGTTCTGACTACTACACCATGGAAATTTTGGAAATCATTAAAGCAGGTAAGAGCTCCCCTTCTAAAATCAGGGTGCAATTTCTTTGAATGGCCTTTGGGATAAAGGCTGGGATAAGAGCTATTTCTCTTAGACAGAGGATGTGCTAAAGCAAAGCTAATCTAGTCTCATGCTCCAGGGCATTAACCTATCTCCACAAGGGACAAGAAAGAATTTGCTCAACCCACCGAGGCAGCCATGCCATGAAGAGGCAGACAAAATAACGGGGGAACCAATCACTGTGTTCAGCCTGGCACAATTGGCCAGTCTCATTATGGGCTTTCCTCTGAAAACCTTCCTTTGAAAAATTGGCATTGGCCATTGTGTGAGTCAAGACCCCAGACTTGGTGGCCCTTTTGCCCAAGCTGCTATAGGGGAAGTGGAGCTGATTCTTCCTCAATGCTGACTTTTATAAATCAATATAAAGGCAAAGTAAGCAGGGATCTAACTGAGCTCAAAGCTGCTTCACTCACTGGGAGCTGATATGACTGTTCTAATTATTTGTGTTACCTGAGATTAGGGGTCCCTTGTGCTAAGCACTGGACAGACCCAGATACAACCCCTGCCTTGATGAGGATACACTCTAAATGGACACTGGGTGGATTTATTAGCCCCATTTCACAGGTGGGGAATTGAGTCATAGGGAGCTCGAGTGACTTGTTCAAGGTCACACCAGGAGTCTGTGGTAGAAACAGGAGCTGAGGCCTTAACTCTTCAGGCCCAGCCTGGTGCCGCAACCACAAGACGGGCCTTCCTGTCTCTAATGACTGCTGGAGCGTCAGTGATTGGTTATCGTAGCAGTCACACTGCGGCTGAATTTGTACTGAAATCTCAAGAGAACATCTAGAAGTGTCCTCTTCTCTGTTCCTTTCGTCTTCACCCCTCTCCACCCCGTACTATCTCCTCCTCACTCTGCTCTTATGTGTGACATCCTTTTTCACACACCCCTCCCAGGGACTGATGAAAATCCACAAGGAAAAACCCGCCCATTCATCAGCCACATAAAATGCCGGGAGTCTCTGAGGCTGGAGCTTAACAAAAACTACTTGATCTGGGGACTCAGCACCGACTTGTGGCCCAGGAAAGCTGAGTAAGTAGCCTCCTGTGGTTACCCTGCGTTAGTCAGTTTCAAACAGACACACCCTTAACGAATTACCCTATTTATTTTAGGTACCTATCAGGCCCCCATTACTGTACTTTCTGAGAGCCTCACAATATCCAATGTATTTATTCTCACTATGGGAGGCAGGGCAGTGTTATTACCCTCACTTAACAGATGGGTAAACTGAGGCACGGACAGGCTAATGTCCAGGTCCTCAAAGGTATTGAGGCACCTAACTCCCACTGACTGGCCTTAGGTGACCTCTCCAAAATACCAAAAGGAGGTTTCTGGAGTTGCTGGGAATTGAATTCAGGTTCGCCTCGTAGTCTAACCCTGGACCACCATTCCTCGCAGGGGCTACCCAATTGTTTCATCAGCACAAATCACATTGACAGTGCAATTTCAAGGTCCCTGCATCCAGCCACAGTTGTTCCTAAATCACTTAGGTTTAAACTGGGTGGAGATGTAATTAATTAGGGTAAAAATTGCACCTAAAAATGAGCTTCGCCAACAAAAATTCAGCTCACAGAGGGTAAAAGTTCCATCCTCATGCTGTATATGGAGTGTTGCATGCTGGGATCTGTAGTCTTTCTGTAGTCTATGGGCTGAACCTATGAGAGGGGAGGCAACCCACTGTTTCTCTGCAAGTCAGATGTGGCCCTTAGGTATGAGTGGAGTGTGAGCCGCCTGTTTGGGGAGGCTAGCCCCGGCCCCACTTCTCCACCCCTCCCTGCTGCCGAAGCCCCGAGTCTGCCACCACAGCTGCCAGCCCCCCTGCTCCATCCCCGGGCCGCTCCGGCCGGCCAACCTGAGTGCCCCCAGCCCAGAAGTGTTGGGTGCCGCAGCCCCAGCATCCCCAGTCCCGGAGGCACATGTGCTGCAGCCCCAGTGCTCTCCTCCCAGGAGCGCTGTGTGCTTCGGCCCCAGCGCCTCAAGCGCCACCAGCCCCGGAGCGCCAGGGCTCACCAGCACCGGGGGACCCCAGCACTGGAGGTACCCAGCTGCCTCAAGTGCCGAGCTGCAGGCCAGCCCGTGCTAGCCCCAGCCCCAACCTCCTTAGGGAAGAGGAGCAGCCTGCATGGGCTGTGGCGAGGGGGAAACGGCGGGAAGCAGGAGGGAACTCGGGGAGGAGCATGAGTGGGGCCACGCCTGGCTGTTTGGGGAGGCTCAGCCTCCCCTGGCCTGCCATACCTGCTGCCCATGCCCTTAGGCAAACCCGGCTGCCCTTGAGGAACTGAGCAAACAAATGAGACAAATTTTGTGCTTCATTGCTCACCCTTCTGCCTGTCCATCCCAGGCTATCCTACATCATTGGCAAGGACACCTGGATCGAGAAGTGGCCCAACGAGGATGAATGCCAGGAGCCGGATTTCCAGAACCTCTGCCAGGAATTCCTTCAGTTCTCTGAAGCCATGACCATGTTTGGCTGCCCAACCTAAACTTGGACCCCGCTTTCCCAGTGGCCCCAATGGGACAGTTTGAGCTGAGATGGAGCAATAACACTCAGGTGGAGACACCTCCACTCAGAGTCCCAATGATGCTGACACTCGCCCCTAGCCCTGTCCATTTTGGCGTTTTTTCTCTCTTTTCTTCTTATTGTTTCTATATATATAAAAGGCTGATTTCTTACCCTGCCCTGCTGTGTGACTTTTTACCAATCTTTACATAGTCTGCAATATAGCTTTATAAGTAGCCAGCTACTAGGATCAGGGGTGCATGAGAAACACCTTAAATTAGATGAGGATGGACAAGCATGAATGGGTGGCTAGATATGCATGGATGGATATTTGGGAGCAAGTCTTCTTTACCTATGTATGCCTAGAGTGACCACACAACCCGTTTTGACCGGGATAGTCCCTTCTTTCAGCCCTGTCCTGGCTGGCACCATGGAAGTACACAGACACTCTCCATCAAAATCCACAGTGCCACCAGATGCCCCTGCTGAACAGACTTCTGAGGAGGCGGAAGTAATCTTAGGTCAGGAGACAGCTCCTGCTACCTGTAACTCCTTCTCGCCAGGCGAGAATGTTATGCCCCCTCCACCCACTGCTGGGGATTATCTCAGGAACTTCCAGGATCTCTTCAAACGAATTGCTGACATGATCCAAATAACCTTAGAGGAAGTCTCTTTTGTGCATGCGCCACACGTCCACCTCCTTCCAGATTGCCCTACCGATTAACTCAGCACTCACAGAACCTGCCAAGAACATATGGCTTACCCCCACTACCATCCATGCTTTAACCCACAGGTTGAGAACTACTGTGTTAAAGGCTCATTAGAGCAGTGGTCCCCAAACTGTGGGACAAGCCCCCGTAGGGATGTGTGGAGGAACATTTGGTGTGGGGGGGGGGACACGTGGCAGGGCCCGGGCCGGTACCCACCTGGGGCCAAGAGGGAGAACCACCCAGCCCCATCTCTGCCCCCACACCAGCTCAGCCCCCAGCTGCAGCTCCACTCAGTAGTGGGTGCTCCTTCCAGTCAGCGCTGACCCCACTGTCCCAGCCTGGTACTAGGAAGCAGTGGAGGTGACTCAGTAGTGGGTATTCTCCTCGAGTGGGTGCTGTGCTGTTCAGGATGCCAGGCTTTAGCAAGAAGGCCGAAATCGGAGGGCCTGGCCTTGTTGTAGCATTTACAGACACCGTGCCACTTTGACAAAATTCCTGACGTTTGCTCCAGTGTCCACTTTGGTATGATGTTATCTCCCTTACTTCCCCCTGCAGTTCCTTTTGCATATGGAATTTGTCTTCACTTCCTGTCCTAAACAGCTGTGTTTACGGTCGGTAAAAAGCTGCCAGCTTCCTTCCCAGAGGTATCCGCAGGGTTTTATCTGGAGTTTGTCCGCTACATGATCCTGCCCCTTTCAGACAAAGCTGCAAGAGTCCAGGCCTTTCCCAGCCGATTCAACCCCGGTTTCCTAGTCAGCTCATACAGCGGGAGGGGATGAAGGGCTCTGATCTCTTATTGAGATCTGAAACATCTGCAGTTAATCTTTGTGCCATGCCCAGATACCACAGAGATGGATGCCAAATAAATTCTTGGAGTAACAACAAGTGTGAAACAACTTCATAGCTATGAAGCTCCACTGAGAGAGAAGGATTATACACTTTTCCCAGATCGGTAAACTGAGGCATGGAATGCTCATGTGACTCACCCACAACAGGGCAATGATAGAATTAGGAGTGGTAGAACCCAGGAGTCCTGATTCCTGGTCTTTGTGCTCTAAACTCTGGAAAATATTCCCTCGCTGTTCTGAGAATCAGGCTAGGAGCTAGGACTCCTGGGTTCTCTGCTCTAAATGCTGGACAGTATTCCCTCACTGTTCTGAGAATAGAACCCAGGAGTCCAGACCCCTAGTTCCCTGTTTCAACCAATAGACACCGAACATACATGGACATAGCTTCCCACATTCAGGAGCAGAACCCAGGAGACCTTTGTCGCCTGCCTTGATTATGCAAATAAATCAGACAATTTGCACCTCTTGAGTTTTTATAATTTTTTTTGGCCCATATGTTTTGCTTTTCTTTCTCATTCTTTGTGTCTGTATTTTTATGTCTAGCCTGTTTGTCAGAGCTGTTTTAGTTACGTTCACAGGCAAGAAAGGGGCTTTCTTTTTTTTGCAACGGGAGAAGACAGCATCACATTGCAGGAATCTGCAAGTTGAGATTGTTTGGTAGGTATATTACAGTGAGACATAGGAGCTGCCCCCCTTCGTTGTGCTAGGCACTGTACGAACAAAAAAAAGTCCCCAAAGATCTTACAGTCTGATTATTTATTGTGTGTATCACAGGAGCACCTAAAGGCCCCAATCAAAAATGGGAGGTAACTGGTTGAAGGTGCTGCACACCCGTATAACAAAGAGACAGTCCCTGCCCCGGAGAACAACGTCAGCCTGGGGGAGGGACGGGTCAGAGTTGGAAAGTTAAGCACATGAGTGTTTGCAGAGCCTGAGTATTAGGGATATTTACCTCGGCTTCAGCTTTGGCTTCGAATTTCTTGTCAATTTCAGGGGTAAATTTAGGCAGCTGGTGCTGTATCCCAGCCCGGTGGCACAAAACTATGGTCACCTTCTTTCCACCTTGCAAACATTCAGTGCTTAGAACTGTCCCATTGCAACAGCCCTGTTGTGGGGCGGCCTCCTCCCACGCACCCCCTCATGGCTTCAAGGCAATCCATCAGGCAGCCCCCTGCCTCAGTTTCCCCCTTTCGAGGAGCATCTGCAATAACTCATAAGCCCTTTCACAGCCCATTTCAGGTTTGGGTTTATTTAATTAACAAATGTTTCAAAATAAAGTTTGCCCATTCTTCCTCAAATGCATCCATGCGCACCTCTTTATCAGGTCACCCCCCCGACTTTTTCTGCCTGTTGTCCCACGCCCCAAGTCCCAGCTGGCTCCACTGGAGTCTCCTCATATCCTGCAGTCTCTGTACTCGTCTCTGTAGCCAATGATTTTAGTTTAGTATCCATTTATTGTGTGATGTTGTTAATCAATATGTTATATTGCACATATTCATTGTATGTTCACTGGATTTGATTTGTAGGATTATAAAAGTATAAGATTGATCAGTATTTAGAGGAACTATGTAGTAGATATGAGTAAGACAAGCTGAAATGCAAGAACCTGTAGACTGAGGCCTGCAAGACTTTAGCTTAGCTATTTTAGGCCTTGGAGACAAGAAATGATGGCGCAATGGAGCACCTAGAGGCCAAGAAATAACCCGAAAACTTATGGGAAAGAGGTACCAATTGGAAGTATTGCAAAAGTATAAAGTCTTAAATTTAAATAATAAAATGCTGTAACAACCGATATTGTCTCTAACACATGCCTTGACCGCAAGATAAAGGTGGTACATCAGTGTTAATGAGAACCTACAGAGCCTATAGAATTCGGGGTCCTGTTGGGTATGGACTGTTGTATTGTTCTCTGGTTCATTACACACGGTTTATTAAATTATGTGTGGGCATCAGACCTAGTGATCAGTGATTTTAAGGACACTCTGGCAATCCAAGATGGAGTCTGAAAACTGTCATCCTGTGACTCCATCTTGTGACCTTCTGTGCACTGTCAGCCTGGTCTGGATAAAACTGGACTGAACGGGTTTTTCCCGCCACTGGGCGATCCGCAAGCTTCCATCACCTCAGACTGTTTCCCGCCTTTCTGCGGATCGTACCATGTTTTCCCATCATAGATTCTGTAAAAGACCTGGGATCACAGGCTGATGGGACAGTCCATCGTAGCAACCATGTGCACGGTTTCAGGTCTTCGTGGCACTCGTGCATCAGCGAAGATCACCATTCGTGCCCGCAGTGAAAAGAAAAGACAACGACACATTTACCATCTTACCTGTCCTGCGCCCGGGGAACGTCACCACCCAGAGGGTTCCTGGCCCGCGGCTTCTGTCCTGACATCCAGCAAGGGACTCTCCAGTGTTCCTCCTCCAAGGGTTTCAATGACCTTCTGGGTACACATCTGGCCTTGTTTATGTTTCCTTATTTGCTCATGTGGGTAGCGTAGTTTTGAGAATGCTTGGTGAAGATCTTGTCGGTGTTGGTCTCTGTCGGAGGGGTTGGAGCAAATACGGTTGTACCTCAGCGCTTGGCTGTGGACAATGGATCGTGTGGTGTGTCCGGGATGGAAGCTGGAGGCATGTAGGTAGGCATAGCGGTCGGTGGGCTTTCAGTATAGGGTGGTGTTAACATGACCATCACTTATTTGCACCGTGGTGTCTAGGAGGTGGACCTCCCGTGTAGACTGGTCCAGGCTGAGGTTGATGGTGGGGTGGAAGCTGTTGAAATCGTGGTGGAATTCGTCCAGAGTTTCCTTCCCATGGGTCCAGATGATGAAAATTAATCAATGTAGAGTAGGTAGATAAGGGGCGTGAGTGGACGAGAGCTGAGGAAGCGTTGTTCCAGGTCAGCCATAAAAATGTTGGCATATTGTGGGGCCATGCGGGTGCCCATGGCGGTGCCGCTGGTCTGGAGGTATATATTGTCACCAGATTTGAAATAATTGTGCGTGAGGATAAAGTCACAGAGCTCAGCAACCAGTTGTGCTGCGGCATCATCAGGGATACTGTTCCTGACAGCTTGTATCCCATCTGTGTGTGGGATGTTTGTGTAGAGAGCCTCTACATCCATGGTGGCTAGGATGGTGTTTTCTGGAAGATTAGCAGCGCATTGTCGTTTTCTCAGGAAATCAGTGGTGTCACGGAGATAGCTGGGAGTGCTGGTGGCGTAGGGCCTGAATAGAGAGTCCGCGTATCCGGATAGTTCTTCAGTGAAGAGAGTGAAATTGGCCGTGTATAATGTGTTTGGAACAGGCTGGGGGGGCCATCTGCTCACAGGTTCCCAGAATCCTCCTCACCAAAGCGCTGAACCTCAGATTTGGAGCAATCTCTTAATACATTTGAGAGTAAAAATTCCTCTGTTTCCCATCAATCCTGGGTAAACAGTGAAGAAATCAAGGAGTGTGTGGGGTTGTCAGGAACTGGCAACGCCAGAGCTGACGTGGATTCAGGAATGGGAGGGTATCTGGGGGAGAGTGGGGGAAGTGCCTGGTACCTTCCAGTGTAGCAACTGGAGTTTCCTTGTAATCTCTGTGGACATGAGGTGTGTGGCATGCCGGCCTCTTAGGAAACCCCAGTCAAAGAGCAACAAAACAAAGGCTCTTCCGTGTGTTAAATGGGTGGGGAATGGGATAGGTCAGAGAAAAAGGGCCGGGCGTCAGGATTCCTGGGTTCTGTTCCAGCTCTAGCAGGGGAGTTGGGTCTAGTGATTAGCGCAGTGTGTGTACCTGGACTCAGAACTCCTGTGTTCTATCCCCAGCACTGTGAGGAGAGTGGGGTCTCATTGTGATAAATGAGTGGGGGTAACTCCCTTTTATGGACAGCCAGTAGCTATAAAATCCCTCTTAGTAGCTGTTCTCTAATTGCTTTACCTGTAAAGGGTTAAAAAATCTCACTGCTATGTATGGGTAAAAGGAAGTGAGTGGGCACCTGGCCAAAGAGCCAATGGGAAGGCTAGAACTTTTTAAAATTGGAACGACTCCCCTTTGTCTGTTCTGTTATTCTCCCCCGGGGAGGCAGACAGAGCAGAGCTATGCTGTAAGAAGGTTGGGCCAGGTATGAAAAATCATCAGTATCATACCTAGAAACTACTAATTTAAAACCCCAGATATGTAAGTAGTTCAGGAAATGTCTAGGGAGACATGATTAGGTTTATCCTTTTCATTTCTTTATGGCTTGTGGATTCCTCTGTGCTAACCCCGGTGCTTTTGTTTTGCTTGTAACCTTTAAGTTGGACCTTGAAAAAGCTATTCTTGGTGCTTAATCCTTGTAGTTGCTCTTTTAAAATCTAGCAATAGCCTGAGTTCCCAGATGTATTTTCTTCCTTTAAAAAAAAATAAAATTTACCTGCTTAAAGACCAGAATTGAATTTTTGTGTCTTAAGAGGTGTGTGCATATGTTGTTTAATTAGCTAGTGCAATAGCTGATTTTTTTTCTTTCTCAGCTCTTCCCCGGAGTTGGGGGTGAAAGGGCTTGAGGGTACCCCACAGGAAGGAATTCCCTAGTGCGCCTTCCTGGGATCTCAAAAGGATTCTGCACTTGGGTGGTGGCAGCATCTAACAATCCAAGGTCAGAGAAAACCTGTAACCTTGGAAGTTTAAGGTTTAATTTTTAGAATCCGTGTGGGCCCCCACCTTCTGCACTCAGAACTCCTGGGTTCTATGCCCAGCCCTGGGAGGAGAGTGAGGTCTCATGATTAGGGTGGTGTGTGCACGGGGACTCAGAACTGCTGGGTTCTATCCTCAGCACAGGGAGGAGAATGGGGTTTAGTGGTGTGTATACTAGGATTCAGAGCTCCTGGGTTGGATTCCCCAGCACTGAGAGGAAAGTGGTGTCTAGTGGTCAGAGCAGTTTGTACACTGGGACTCAGGATGCCTCGGTTCTATCCCCAGCATTGGGAGGAGAATGGGGCTAGTGGTTAGACTAGGGAAATGAGAGTAAGTAATCCTGGTTCTTGATTTGGAGTATTTCTTAATTTCCTTTTCACCCACATAGCACAGACGACACTTTGGATGTTCAGCGCCCTTTACAAACACTGTCACTGCCCTGGAAGGAAGACAGGGGAGTAAGCAGACTCCAAAGTTCCTACCAATTGCTATTCAGACACTAGCCACATGAAGACAGAATCAGGGGAACTCCTAGCTGTCAATTCTCTTCTCAGTCCATTGCACTCTTACAAATAAGGATGTAACACACTGGCATTGCGGGTGTGGTCATGTCACTCTCTAGTGACTGACCCCCTGGACTACTACAATCGCTTGCTCATTACTCATTGCTAAGGTTAGACCAAGTAGTACAGGGGTGGGAAATGTTTTTGGCATGAGGGCCAGATGTGGGTTCCAAAACTGTATGGACGGCTGGGTAGTGAAGGCTGTACATCCCCAAGCAGCCTGGCCCCTGCCCCCTCTCCGCCACCCCCCCACTTCCTGCCCCCCTCAGAACTCCTCACCCATCCAACCCCCCTTCTCCTTGTGCCCTGACCCACCCTCCTGGGATCCTCTGCCCCTAACTGCCCCCCTGAGACTCCCACGCCTATATAACCCCCCCTTTCCCTGTCTTCTGACCGCCCCCTCAGAACTTCTGCCCCATGCAACCACCCCCTGCTCCCTGTCCTCTGATTGCCCCCCGGCACCTCCTGCCCCTTATCCAACCCCCCTGCTCCCTCCTCCCCTTACCATGCTGCTCAGAGCACCAGGCCGGAGCCAGCCATGGCTCCATTCAGTCTACAGCACTGGGGCAGGCCGGCAGCTCTTGCAGCCACACTGCCTGGAAGGAGCTCACAGCCCCACCACCCAGAGCGCTGGCGGCACGACGATCTCAGGCTGCAGGGGAGTGGGGACAGCAGGGGAGTTGCCCGGGGCTAGCCTCCCCGGCCGGGAGCTCAAGAGCCGGGCAGAAGGGACCTGCGGGCTGGATGTGGCCCGCAGGCTGTAGTTTGCTCACCTGTGAAGTAGCAGGAGATGTTGTGTGTTTCCCAACTTACGCAGCTAAGACAGCGGGTGAGCTGTAAGGCAGTCCAGATGCTAGCAAACTGGCAGGCAAATAATCCAATCTGCAAATACTGGGGCATGCAATTAAACACAGTGGTATGACATGCCAATAAACCAATATGCAAAATAAATTGGTATGCAAATATGCAGCATGCAGAAAAGCTAATGGAGTCCTTGTGGCATCTTACAGACTAACAAATTTATTTGGGCATAAGCTTTTGTGGGGTTAGTCTCTAAAGTGCCACAAGGACTCCTAGTTGTTTTTGCTGATACAGACTAACACGGCTACCCCTCTGAAAGCTAACGGGATTCTTCCAGCTTTACTCTGAGCACAGTAATAGTGGCTTCTAGCCCAGGGGTGGGCAAACTACGGCCCGTAGGCCCGTCCTGCCCGGCCCCTGAGCTCCCAGTCGGGGAGGGTCCCCCCACCCCTCCCCTGTTGTCCCCCCGCCCCCACAGCCTCAGTGCGCCACGCCACCAGCGCTCTGGCCTGCTGCTCCTGGGCAGCACTGCAGCGGCGGGTCTGTGAGCTCCTGCCGCTCTGAGCGGCACGGTAAGGGGGTGGGACTGCACGCTCCTGAGGGGCCTCATGTCTAGCTTCAGCAGTCAGGGGACAGGGAGCAGGGGGGCTTGGGAGGCATCCTGGGGGTGCAGTTAGGGTGAGTGGTCTCGGGAGGGGACAGTCGGGGGACAAGGAGAAGGGGGGGCTTAGATAGGGGTGGGGTCCCGGGGTGGTGGTTAGAGGTGGGGTGGGGGTCGCTGGAGGGGGCGGTCAGGGGACAAGGAGCTGGGGGAAGTGGCAGTCCGGGGGAGGGAGGTGGGTGGGGGTCGGATAGGGGGCGGGGCCAGGCTGTTTGGGGAGGCACAGCCTTCCCTATCTGGCCCTCCGTACAATTTTGCAACCCCGATGTGGCCCTCGGGCCAAAAAGTTTCCTACGCCTGTTCTAGCCCCTGATACTAAGGCACTGCCTTTCACTGAAAATCCTCATAGGTTTCCCCTTCTTTGCAAATTGCAGCAGGAGCCTGTTGCCCAATAAATTCTTCCTCGGTCAAGTATTGAACCCAGCTCTTTATCCAGCCGAAATCATAGTCCACCCATGTGTTTGTTCAATAACATGCGCAGGTTGTCTGTGGGTTGGAGGGTCAGGGCCATGTTGATCTGACTCTATCTAATATTAAATTATTCAATGTGAAAAGTGGAATTTTCCAGAAGCCTGTGTCTGAAATTCAGCAAGTGTGCCTAGAAACATGCAGTCCCCAGATATTTCACGCAGCAGCTACAAGGTGGCTCGCTAATCCTGCAAATTGCACATGTTGGGCACACTGCATTTCTTTTACGTTCTTTCTGTAGCAACTTGTGGCAAATAGTATAAAGTGCAGATCTTAAAAAGCAGTTCATTGGGGAGGCCTCAGGCTAAAGTTACTGTTATGACGTTTATTTCTATTTTCCAAGTTGCACTGTTTGGCTTTTGTGTTTTCATGTTTCACTTTTCATCATCGCTCTGATTTCACTGAGCGCATTGTTTTGATGTGTTGTAGAGCAGCGATTTAGTGTGCACTTGAGTGCAGACTTTACGAAATGGGGCCCAGAAATAGTTTCTGGGAAATGCCTGGACTCCGCCTCCTACCTAATCCCCTGACTTCCAATTACATTTTTCAGGAGTTCCTTTCCTGAACTTTCAGAAGTATGCGCTGAAGTGAACCAAATACTTTATTTCATAAGTTGAAATACACCCCTTGAATTCTACTTGCAGCTCTAGTCGCCCCATCTCAAAAAAGGTATATTAGAAATGGAATAGGTACCGAGAAGGGCAAGAAAAATGATGAAGGGATTAAGCTTCCATATGAGAAGAGATTAAAAAGTCTGGGGCTCTTCAGCTGCGAAAAGAGATGACTAAGGAGGGATATGATGAGGTGTATAGAATCAGGACAGGTGTGGAGAAAGCGACTAGGGAAGTATTATTTACCCCTTCACATAACACAAGAACCAGGGGTCACCTGATGAAATTAATAGGCAGCAGGTGTAAAACAACCAAAAGGAAGTCCTTCACACATCATGCAGTCAACCTCTGGAACTCATAGCCAGGGGATGTTGTGAAGGCCAAAGCTATAACGGGGTTCAAAAAAAGAACTAGATAAGTTCATGGAGGATAGATCCATCAATGGCTATTAGTCAAGATAGCCAGGAATGCAACCCCATGCTCTGGGTGTCCCTAAGCCTTTGACTGCCAGATGCTGGGACTGGACAACGGGATGGATTACTTGATAATTGCCCTGTTTTGTTCATTCCCTTTGAAACAGCTGGTGTTGGCCACTGTTGGAAGACAGGACACTGGGCTACCACCATTGGTCTGACCCAGTATGGCCGTTCTTATGTTCTTACTTAATAATCCTCTTTCCACTGCTGGGAAGTCATCATTAGGACAGAAAGGGTGAGATTAACCCTTTAATTGCAGGGCCACTCATTTGCTCACCAGTCCTAGAATAGTCAGAGAATTACTGTATAGTAGAGCCTGGCAAAGTGGTCACAATCCAGCCTTTGTCTGTCTTCCTTGTTGAGATTGTAAATAGTCTCTCATCATGAGTCCGTGCAACACCTGGTACAATGGGGCCCGGATCTGAGCTGGGGTAGGGGCTGTCCCTCACAAAGTTTCTGTGCAGTGCCTGGCACAACGGGGCACTGATCTCAGCTGGGACCTCTAGGCGCTGCTGGGATACAAATAATAACAAATATTCATTAATGAGGGCACAAAATCTACTTGCCCTTTAATAATGGGACAACTAATGATATTTTATCCGCCTGTTAAAATAAATTTGCAAGGTTTATGTGTGGATTATGGATTAGATGTTGTATACTCACCCCCAAATCAAACCTGGGTACCTTTCTGCAAGATATATGCTTTAGTTGGTCACCAGTTATTGGGCTCAATACAGGGGTAACTGAATGAAATACACTAGCCTGTACTTTGCAGGAGGTCAGACTTGATGATCAAATGGTCTCTTGAAAATCGGTGCGTTTTGGACCAGATGTTGCCTCTGTCAGTGTAAATTGGCGTTGTTCCACTAACGGGATTGAGGGTAAACGGCTTGACATCAGCTGAGGATCTGTTCCATTCAATACTCAATACTCATTCAATACAGTAACTCAGGGGTCAGCAACCTTTCAGAAGTGGTGTGCCAAGTCTTCATTTATTCACCCTAATTTAAGGTATCATGAGCCAGTAATACATTTTAACATTTTTAGAAAGGCTCTTTCTATAAGCCTATAATATATAACTAAACTATTGTTGTATGTAAAGTAAATACGGTTTTAAAAATGGTTAAGAAGCTTCATTTAAAATTAAATTAAAATGCAGAGCCCCCCCTACTGGTGGCCAGGACCTGGGCAGTGTGAGTGTCACTGAAAATCAGCTCGCGTGCCGCCTTTGGCATTCGTGCCATAGGTTGCCTAACTCCACTGAGACGAGCCTGTGATCTGACTCTGAGTGTATAAATTAGCCTTTGGGGCAGGGACTGCATCTTGCTGTGTGTAGGTACAGCGCCTAGGACAGTGGGCCCCGATCTCAGCTGGCGTTACCATAATACCAGGCCCCAAACACAACTTGTTCCCCGTCACCCTGATGGAAAAATTAAAATCTTGCTTATAAAACAAAGGGCGAGGCTGATTATGACGGCAGATTCAAGTCTTACGCGTTGAGCTCACACATGGATTTGGGGCCAGTACCTCGGGTGATGCAAATCAGCATTACCCTAACAAAGTCAATGGAAGTAGGGCCGTTTACGCCAGCTTAGTATGTGGCCCTCAGAATTTAAATGGAGCCAATGATGGCAGCATGTGCCCAGCTCTGTATTTATGATTCATAGAGCATTAGCACAAGGGCCCAGCACGCTAGGCGCTGGTCATACATAGGAAGAGGCAGTGGCTCTGTCCCAGAGATTCATCATCCAGAGGCAATGCTAGAGGTCACACCGCAGGTCGGGGCAGAGCCTGGAAGAGAATTCAGATCTCCTGGATCTCAGGTGACTGCCTTAGCCATGACACCACATTGCTTTTACTTTCACGCTCTCATTCTATTGAGCCCTCCTCAGTCCCGCTAGCCATATGGCATTGTCTCTGCTCAGACTTGTGACACCCCTTGTTAGGTAAGCCCAGTCAGCTGTTTAGCCGTAAGTAAATATGTTGCAACTGGATGTCTTTGGATATTGTCCAGACTGAAGCCCTGTCCAAATACCACTGGCAGGAAAAGAAACCTGTTACTGGAAGCCAGCTGATAATCCGCCTTCCGCCATTAACCCTTCCCTGGTTTGCAGTGGTTTGCTTTTACCCAGAGGAAGGAAAAAACAGACTCTGAGATGAGTGATCTCAGTGGGACTAGGCGGGTTCATACCAGCGGAGGATCTGGCCCAGAGATCTGAAGGTCTGGTTCATCAAGGAGGTTAACCTCGAAAAGGCCAGGTACTGGATTACAGGGTTATTGCAGGTGAAGATGAGGTTCAACAAGGACAAGTGCAGAGTCCTGCACTTAGGACGGAAGAATCCCATGCACTGCTACAGACTAGGGACCGAATGGCTGGGCAGCAGTTCTGCAGAAAAGGACCTAGGGGTTACAGTGGACGAAAAGCTGAATATGAGTCAACAGTGTGCCCTTGTTGCCAAGAAGGCTAACGGCATTTTGGGCTGTATAAGTAGGGGCATTTCCAGCAGATCGAGGGACGTGATTATTCCCCTCTATTCGGCACTGGTGAGGCCTCATTTGGAGTACTGTGTCCAGTTTTGGGCCCCACACTACAAGAAGGATGTGGATAAATTGGAAAGAGTCCAACGGAGGGCAACAAAAATGATTAGGGGGCTGGAGCACATGACTTATGAGGAGAGGCTGAGGGAACTGAGATTGTTTAGCCTGCAGAAGAGAAGAGTGAGGGGGGATTTGATAGCTGCTTTCAACTACCTAAAAGGGGGTTCCAAAGAGGATGGATCTAGACTGTTCTCAGTGGTAGAAGATGACAGAACAAGGAGTAATGGTCTCAAGTTGCAGAGGGGGAGGTTTAGGTTGGATATTAGGAAAAACTTTTTCACTAGTAGGGTGGTGAAGCACTGGAATGGGTTACCTAGGGAGGTGGTGGAGTCTCGTTCCTTGGAGGTTTTTAAGGTCAGGCTTGACAAAGCCCTGGCTGGGATGATCTAGTTGGGGTTGGTCCTGCTTTGAGCAGGGGGTTGGACTAGATGACCTCCTGAGGTCCCTTCCAACCCTGAGATTCTATGATTCTATGATTCTAAGAGCGATAGTTTAACCGGTGCCTGTGCAAATTGCTGTTTCGAGCTTCAAAGCCACTGAAGAGATTTTGATACTCATCTGCCATTAAAATGTGTCTGAATCTCCTACATGGCTTTGAAGATGCCAACCATGATGTGTTGTTTAGGGGCACAGGAACTGCCACACCGGATCAGATCATAGGGTCATGGCCAAGCATGGCCATTACCAGACACTTCAGAGCCAGGTGCAAAAAACTCTACCATGGACAATTATAGCCTGCTCAGGGGGGACATTACCTCTTAAGACCCATTGCCTTATGTCCTGAAGCAGGACTATCATGTGGCAATGAGTTCCGCAGGCCCATTCCACATTATTGTTTCCTTTGATCAGTTTTATGTTATTTGGCAGTAGCACCTAAAGGCCTTCTTCGTGCTAGGTGCTGTGCAAACATACAGAGCAGGTGTAGATGACGGATGGTCAAACATGCTGGTGCCCTGTCTTTATTAGCACTCCCACTATTGCTACCAGCAGCGTAGATTCCCTAATAAAGTGTAGCGGAGTCCTGGCCTAAGAGACAGTTTCTGCCCCAAAGGTTTTACAATCCAAGCGAGTGGGATAGACAGAGAGATCCATTCTTCCAGGGCTCCCTTGAGGACTGGGACCGCTTTCCTTACTGAAACATCCCAGGACGTGCCCAAGGTAAAACAGAGTCAAAAGTAGGGTGAGCAGATGTTCTGATTTTATAGGGACAGTCCCGATATTTGGGGCTTTTTCTTATATAGGCTCCTATTACCCCCCACTCCCTGTCCCAATTTTTCACACTTGCTGTCTGGTCAGCCTAGTTAAAATGCAGATCCAGGAACAGAGCCCAGGAGTCCTGATTCTCAGCCTGCCCCCTCATTGTAACCCAGTAGATCCCACTCCCCTCCCAGAGCTAGGAATATAACCCAAGTGTCCTAACTCCCAGCCCCCCCTGCTTTAACCCACTTGAACCTATTCCTCATTCACAGCTGGGAGCAGAACCCAGGAGTCCTGACTTCCAGCCCCACTTCTCCATGCTTGGCCTGAACTGCGGTATTTATTAGAGCCCCACCATTCTGATCTGTGGCTAGCACCTTGGCGTGGAGTAAACACAGCCACAGCCTAGAGTCCCTAATTCCAACTCCCCTGCTTGGAAAGACAAATTCTTGTGTCAAGGGAGTGAAGAAAACATCTTATGTTCTGAACTTTTCAGGTTTCCTGGGCTCCTCCCCATCACTGACTAATCCGCCCAGCTGTTTGCACAAGGGCTCATCTTACAGGCAACTCTGAGGATAAATAGCCCAGGAGGAGCTACTTCTGACCCTCCTGTCCTCACCATGGGGGGCTCTGCTCTCTACCTGGTGGCCGTGTTTGCTTTCTACTTCCCGGCTGTTTCTCACAGTCAACTGTAAGTACCTCCGCACTTCTGCCACGGTGATGAGGAAATTAACCTGGGTTTGTTAAATGGCTCCCAATGGAAACCAAGCTCAATTTTCCTCTCTTCTCTGCCACTGTGTGTGGAGTGGGAACAGGCTGCAGAAATTCTCTTCCTCACCTGGTCCAACCCTCTTCTCCCTCACTCAGTTCCGACGCTAATTTTGGGGTTTGGAAGATGGAATTTTTTGTAAAGAATAAACTGAATTTTGAGCCTCACTTGATCTAAGTGAACCCGGTGTAGACTGGGAGTAACTCCACTGAAAACAATGGGGCTGCAGCCCCCTGAAATGCACTGAAATCAGTGGGGTTGTCTTACCTTTGGCTTCAGTGGGCTTTGGATCAGGCCCTAAAAGAGACCAGAATCAAGTTCTATAGGGCCACATCTTGAACTCCTTGCTCAGTTTCTACATCTTCAAGACACCCAGTGGGGCTAAATTCTATTTTCAGTGTATACTGGTGCAAATCTGGAGTAACTCCACTGACTTCAATGGGTAATTAGTTACACTGGAGTAACTCCATTGGCTAAGGGGATTGCTTATGGTGCATGAGGCAGACCAGAACCCAGTTCACTTCCAAGGGGCTGATGGGCTTCCAAAGCACAGTGGTCCACAGCTTAGGCACTGCACTGGGAGTCAGGACTCCTGGGTTCTATTTCCAGCTGTTGGAGGGAATGTGCCTCGGGGGCCAGCAGATGGGAATGGGAGTCGGAACTCCTTGGCTCTACCTGATGCTCTCATAAGGGGGATATCCATCAGAAGCCTGGGTTCTAGGAGGGGAGTGATGTCTAGTAGTTAGAGCCGGGTGGTGTGACTAGGAGTCAAAACGGCTGGGCTCTATTCCCAGCGGAGTCACTGACTGGCTGTGCCCCTCCCCTTTTCTCTGCCGGCCTCTCCCTCATCTGTGAAAGGGGGATCATGACACTTACCTCTGTAAAGTGCTGCGAGATCTATGTCTGGCGGGTGCTTTGAGTGTGACCCCGGGGCAAAGCTTCTATTGTCCATCTGACTAATTGGCTGCGTGGCATGGTTACTGGGTCCCAGCCTGTTCATGTCTGTGCCGGGGTGGCCAGATGAACAGCCAAGAGCCAGATCTATAGCCCATGTGCTTGGCTCCAAAGCTGGGAAGGGATCTCGGTGCAAGGGGGTGGCAGCGATAAAAGGGAGGAGGCAGGAACAGGTAGTTTGATTTGATTTGGTGCTGCCACACACCCTTCTCCCTGCAGCACCACACTGGGGCATTGGGGTCAGCACTGACTGCCAGGGGAGAGCGCTCCCTACTGAGCCCTCGCACAGTGCCAGATTAAAGAATTTTGGAGTGCACTATGGAAATGGTGGGGTACTGTGTGACTGAGGGGGTTGGGTCCTACCCCTAGGGTGTGGGAGGACCGAGGAGGGTATAGGAGAGTGATCCCACCCCACAGTTACCTCACATGGTGGCTCCTGTACCATGGGGCTGGTCTGGCTCCTTGCTCCGGCCCATTGTCTCTCACCATAGCGCACCAGCAAGGGGACGTCTGTCCCCATCCTGGTCCTGGCATCATTGGCTCACCTTCCCCAAGCTGGACTGTGATGGGCCAAATAAAATAATCTGGCAAGCTTTGGTTATTCCCTCCCCCGCCCCGCGCCCATGTGGACAGGCACCCCTCGAGATGGGGGCCCAGTGCAACAGCAATGAGTACACATGGGTTAAACTGGGGCTGCCCCCACCAGCACAGCACTAGCGTCACACTGGGGCATCAAGATCAGCACAGAGTTGGAAGAGAGCGCCCCCTACTGAGCCACCGCCTTGCTAGTTGCAATGCAGCAGCACCATGCCGGGGCATTGGGGTCAGCGCTGACTTAAAGGGAAGAGAATCCCCTACTGTATTGGTGTACAGCGGGCACCCCATTTCAGAAAAGTGGCAACTGTAATGGCTTTTATGACAGAGGATCAAGCCAGGGGACACATCCACTCACAGCAGTTTTCATTAGGGACAGGAGTGCATTATGCCCTGAACTTTTCACCTACGTGTGTGTGTATATGATCTTTATCTGGTATGAAAATCTCAAGTCCAATCGTCTGTCACCCTTCATACCGGAGTGACACACAAACAACTTGGCTGACATTTAGCAAAAGTTTTTATTTCCCTCCAGGCCTACTGCCTTGTGAATTCATAACATCATGGGTAATGTAATCAGTCAATTATTTTGCTGGGAGGACGGCAACCCTGCTTTAACTCTATTGCCTGAGGAGGGATTTTCCAGACAGCCTAGGTGATTTAGGGGCAAAATCAGCTGGACTTGGAAGGGCTTGTCTCCATGAAGAGTTAGTTCACAGCAAACTGAGGTGTAAATCTACCCCCCACTAGCCCACTTCATACTAATGGCCTGTGTGGACACTGTTAATGTGTACTAACAGTTCCTTTGTGTACTTTGTCTTCATGCGCCTTGGGCCCTAGCTGCCGTGGTCCTGCTGCAATGTTTAGACACCAGCTAGATCAGAGTTAGCACCTGTATGCTCTGGTCTACATTTAACATTGAGGTCAACCTAGCTACATTGCCCAGGGATTTAATCAGCACTGTAGTTAAGCCAACCTAACGGCCGGTGTAGATGAGGTTAGGTTGATGGAGGAATGGATGGTGCATTATCTATGCAAACAGAAACCCCCCGTAGTGTAGACAAGTCCTATGTCTACCCAAATTGGGAGTCACCCTGTGATGGGTTCGGTCACAGAGATCCCTTTGGGACTGTCACCTGAAGTGCTGAAATTACCTCTGAGCCTGTTTTCCCTGCCACTTTGGGACTCCAGAACCCTGCCTTGTTGAGCCAGACACGCTAGCCTGCTGCAACACACACCCAAGGTCTGGTCCACAGCCCCAAAGCTGCAGACTTTAACCAAAACCTACTCAGCAGGTCACCTATCTCCAGCACCCAGATACCCAATTCCCAATGGGATTCAAACCCCAAATAAATCCGTTTTATTCTGTATTATGCGTATACAGGGTAATTTTGTAAATTGTTCACCTTCTATAACACTGATAGAGAGATATGCACAGCTGTTTGCTCCCCCAGGTATTAATCACTTACTCTGGGTTTATCCATAAACAAAAGTAATTTTATTAAGTATAAAAGTAGGATTTTAGTAGTTTCAAGTAATAGACAGAACAAAGCAAAATAAAGCAAAAGCACATGAGTCTAAGCCTAATACATTACGAAACTGATTACAGGTAGTATCTCACCCTCAGAGATGTTCTAATAAGCTTCTTTCACAGGCTAGAATCTCTCCTAGTCTGATACAGTCCTTGTTAGTTCCAGCAGACATCTTAGGTGGTAAGCAGTAGCTTCTTTCACAGGCTAGACTCTCTCCTAGTCTGGGCCTCTGATACAGTCCTTGTTAGTTCCAGCAGACATCTTAGGTGGAAAGCAGGGTTTTTTTCATAACTGGCCAACCCTTTGTCCTGCTCCACCCCTTTTTATAGCTTTGGCACAAGGTGGGAATCTTTTGTCTCTCTGGGTCCCCACCCCTCCTTCTAAATGGAAAAGTACCAGATTTAAGATGGATTCCAGCATCATGTGATGTGGTCACATGTCACTGTAAAACCCCTAGTCTCCATTCTTTCTGTTTGGCCCACACATACACAGGAAGATTTGCAAGTAAATAAACCATTTACAACCAATTGTCCTAGTCAATTGGAGCCATCAAGATTCTAAATCACCATTAATGACCCACACTTTGCATAATTACAATAGGACCTCAGAGTTATACTTCATATTTCTAGCTTCAGATACAAGAATGATACATGCATACAAATAGGAGGAATATATTCAGCAGGTTATAACCTTTGTTATGATACCTTACAAGAGACCTTCTGCATGAAGCATATTCCAGTTACATCATATTCACTTTCATAAGCATATTTCCATAAAACGTATGGAGTGGAACGTCACACATGCTTCCCAGTGACTGTGTAGACATACCCCTAGGGGCAGGAACTCTCTCTTCCTCTGTGTTTGTACTGTGCCTCAGTCGCTGTTGGGATTTCGAGATGCTGCAGTAAAGCAAATAATAAAATATAAACCATAGTAACAAGCTTGGTGTAAAACCTCCTTGGGGATGTGGGAATCGCAACCAGTGAGTTTTTAAATACTGACTGAACTAATCACATTGACCTTTTTGCCATTCGCAGCTACTCCCTGATCATACCCAGTGTCCTGCGAGCGGAGAGTGAAGAGAAGGTCGTGGTGGAAGCCTATGGTCTCAATGCCCCAATTGCAGTTACAGTTGCCGTGTATGACTTCCCACTTAAGAAACACATCTTATACCAGGTCCAAACCGACCTCAACCCTGCGAATGGGATGATGGGCACAGCTGTGATAAAGGTGGGTAAAACCCCAGCCTCAGGTCATCCAGTGAAACAAAGGGAATCATTTTCAACAGTGTCCCACTCATTTTAGGCGCCTCCAATATTTTTTCTCCCCAACTGCAATACCAACACGTTCAGACCCCATCCAGGTTGGATGCTGTTCCAAAAGAGACCCTCTAGCCCAGCATGAATTTATGAGTTTGAAATGCTGGGTGAAAGTCTATGGCCTGTGTTATACATAGAGCCCTATCAAATTCACGGCCATGAAAAATGCATCACGGACCGTGAAATCAGACCTCCTCTGAGGATAAGGGGCAGGGCTGGCGGTGCCCCAGCCAGGGGCTCTAACCATGCCCCTGGATCCAGTTGTTAGTCCCCTCAGGGCTTGGAAGGGACAGGACTTACTGTTCCCTTCACAGCTGCTCCCTGGGGGAGATCAGACCTACCTCTGGGTACCTCCCCTGGCTGCAGGTAGTTCCAGTGCTGGGCAGCACCCCAGAGCTTCTTGCAGCCACAAGAGGTTGACAGAGGTGGAGGTGGGTCTGATCTCCCCCGGGTTGTTGGGAACGCCCCAGCCAGGGGAGGTACACAGACGTGGGTCTGATCTCCCCTCGAGGGCCATGAAGGGGAAAAGGAAGTCCTGTCCCTCCCCAGCCTGGCTGGGACTAGCAGCTAGGAGCCCCTGGCTGGGGCACTCCCAGAAGCACAGGGAAGATCAGATTCACCTTCACCTTTGGTAACCTCCTGCAGCTGCAGGAAGCTGACGGCAGTGCAGAAGTGAGGGCGGCAATTCTTTGACCCTCCTACAACAGGTTTGTGACCCCCTCATATGAATCCCTTTTGGGACAGGATCCTCATAGTTACAACACCCTGAAATTTCAGATGTAAACATCTGAGAACATGAAATTGACTAATTTTCAAATCCCAGGGCCATGAAATTGACCAGGATGGACTATGAATTTAGTTGGGCCCTAGTTATACAGGAGGTCAGACTAGCTGATGATGTTGGTCCCTTCCGTCCGTAACATCTACAAATCTGTTAATGACGGGGGACATATAGCTAACTAGTCAGATAAGCACTGTGGTGGGTCTCTTGTTGGGGACCTAACAACTGGGGTGCGCCAAATTAGGAGGTAGAAGAAAAAGTTGAAGGGAAGGATGGTGGGGTTCCCTGGTGGAGCAGGATTCTCGTTTTGAGTTGATCCAAAGTCCTGGCCAGGAATGGAGAGTTGGTGTGGGGGGGGGGGGGGGCAGAGGGAAGGTCTCCAAGATGTTACAGTTTTAGGGGAGCACAGTAGGAATAGTCGGGAGCACATCAGTGCAGTAGATTCCATATAACAGGAGGGGGCAGGACAGTGGGTACAGGGCCATCCAAATGGTCTGGCCTGACTCACTGGTGGTGACCTACGCTGACTGTGCCATCCTGGGAATCCCCCTCCACCTGAGGTATTCCCCAATGAAGACACCCACCATCTTATGGCAGCTGTGTAAACTGCTGGAGGAACTGCATGTAGAGCGGAATAGTAAAAGGCCATGGCTTCTTATGGATTCTTTCCATGTATAATGGCCTAACGAGTGGGGTTCCGCAGGGATCTGTCCTGGGTCTGGTCCTGTTCAGTATCTTTGTTAGGGTTTCCTCTCCACTCTGAACTTTGGGGCACAGATGTGGGGACCTCCATGAAAGACCCGCTACGTTTATTTTGACCAGCTTAGGTTAAAAACATCAGTTCCTCACTGGGTTGTGGACTTGGGCTTAGTCCCTTTCGCAGTGATGTAGGTGAGGGGCTGTTTCCATTGAGTGTGAACCGCTCTCCGCTGGGGCACGACGTTGTATTTCAGGCTCCGGCTGAACCTCTTGCGCAGGTTTAGCTGCTGCTGCCAGTGCAGGCTCGGTGGTGCCCTCTGGCGTTGGCATTGCAGACGAGGTTGCAAGCGCTGGATTCAGTGCGGGCAATGCTCCTGGTGCTGGTTGCTCTGCCCGTTCCGGTTCTGGGACTGGTTCTGGTTGGGTCTTTGGGACTGGATTTACTACTGCTTTTGCAGTCGTTGGCATGGGATCCGGTTCTACCACCTCAGTCTGGGTCTTTGGTAACACAGACAGGGCCCTGGTAAAAGGCTCAGGAACAGGGATAGGTGTGGAGGCTTGCTTAGCCTGGCTGCGGGTGACCATTCCCACCCTCTTGGCTAGCTTCGCATGACTGGCCAAGTCTTTTCCCAGCAGCATGGGAATGGGATAATCATCATAGACTGCAAACGTTCACATTCCTGACCAACCCTTGTATTGTAGGCAAGTTTAAAGAGTTTGACATGAAGGGTTAAATCATTACTTGGGCCTCTGGGTTGATGAATTTGGGGTCCACTAAGGATTGGTGGATCGCTGACACTTGTGCTCCAGTGTCTCATAGACTCATAGACTTTAAGGTCAGAAGGGACCATTATGATCATCTAGTCTGACCTCCTGCACAATGCAGGCCACAGAATCTCACCCACCCACTCCTGGAATAATCCTCTCACCTATGTCTCAGATATTGAAGTCCTCAAATCATGGTTTAAAGACTTCAAGATGCAGAGAATCCTCCAGTAAGTGACCCGTGCCCCATGCTGCAGAGGAAGGCAAAAAACCTCCAGGGCCTCTGCCAATCTACCCTGGAGGAAAATTCCTTCCCGACCCCAAATATGGGGATCAGCTGAACCCCGAGTATGTGGGCAAGACTCACCAGCCAGACACCCAGGAAAAAGTTCTCTGTAGTAACTTCTAACATCCCATCATTGACCATTGGTCCTATTTACCACTGATGGCAATTCATTGATCTTTGACTAAGATCCCATCAAACCATCCCCTCCATAAACGTATCTAGCTTAATCTTGAAGCCAGATAGGTCTTTTGCCCCCACTGCTTCCCTTGGAAGGCTGTTCCAGAACTTCACTCCTCTGATGGTTAGAAACCTTCGTCTAATTTCAAGTCTAAACTTCCTGATGGCCAGTTTATATCCATTTGTTCTTGTGTCCACATTGGTACTGAGCTGAAATAATTCCTCTCCCTCCCTGGTATTTATCCCTCTGATATATTTAAAGAGAGCAATCATATCTCCCCTCAGCCTTCTTATGTCCTTTTACGCGATAACCTTCTTTCCGCCCACACTCACAGTTTCCCTTCGCTCTGAGGGTATCTGGGAGGCATTTGGGCCTGAGGATCTTTGGTGTGATTTTGGTGTAATGAACTGCAATCTGTTGGGGTTCTTGGGGCAGTTGGCTTTTACATCCCCCAGCTCATTACATTTAAAACATTGCCCAGCTGACTGGTCACTCGGGCGAGGTAGGTTGCTGAAAAATGGTGTGGTGGGACAATAAGGTGTTTGGGGGCGGGGGGAGGGGTTGGGTGTAGGTGGGGCCTTGGGCTGCTCCTGGAGGTAGGGTGTTGTCTCGTTTCCCCTTCTGACATCCGCTCCAATTGCTACTAGCTTTTTTCTTTTCCGCCACCTTCACCCATTTGGTTTCGATTACAGTTTTGGGCTTCCCATTTAGGATGTACCTTTTTATTTGCTCAGGAACACCCTCTAAGAACTGCTCCATTTGCATTAGGAAAGACAGATCTTTCAAAAATTTAACCCTTGCTCCTGATATCCAGGCATTGCAGTTTTTTACAGTGTGGTAGGCGTGTCGGGAAAATGCCACGTCTGGTTTCCATCTTAGGGCTTTGAACCATCTAATTTTTGCCTTTAAAAAAAAAAGTTCTTAGCTGTTTATGTGGTTTTTTTAGGCATTTCAGCTGCCACCTCTGCTAAGGGTTCACTGAGCTGCGGCTTTAGCTCCACCATATACTGGTCTGTATAGATGCCGTACCCAAGGCAGGCCCTTTTGAAATTTCTTAAGAAGGCCTCTGTGTCATCGCCTACCTTATCGGTGGGGAATTTTTTGAAATGGGGAGTGGTACCCGAAGAAGGACTGTTAGGGTTATTTGGTAGACCCAGCGTAGCCCTTTCTAGCTCCAAGTGCTTCAGTTTTAACTCCATATCCAAGCGTTTCGCCTTTGCCTCCAAGCGCTTTGCCTCTTTTCTCTCTTCCACCCAACTCCAAGCACTTTAAGTCCATTTGTCTTTCATGTTCCTTTTGTTTTTCTTTAGCTTCCAATCTGACTAATTCCATTTTTTCCGGACCTTACTTTCTTTCATCTTTGCAAGCCTTCCTGTGCTTAGCCTAGCCTAGCCCGAGAGCTAGAAAAAATAAACAGCTTGTGAATTCCCTTGCTATAGCTTAGCTACTCTGCCCTCAGGCAAAGAGAGAGAAAAAAACCTTCAGCTGCTCTCAGCTAAAAATTAAAAAATGGTCCTTTAAAAAAAATCTCCCTGGTTTTCAAGCAGCCAAAAGAAAAAATGTGTCCTTTTAAAATCCCGAGGTCTGTGCTTCTGGTTCTAAATGATCCCACTGTTGCCACCATGTCAGGGTTCCCTCACTCTGAACTCTGGGGTATAGATGTGGGGACCTTCATGAAAGACCCCCTAAGCTTATTTTTACCAGCTTAGGTTAAAAACTTCCCCAAGGCACAAATTCCCTTCCTTGTCCTTGGACGATATTGCTGCCACCACCAAGTGATTACACAAAATTTCAGGAAAGGGTCACTTGAAGTCCCTATTCCCCCAAAGCCTTTCACCCCCTTTCCTGGGGAGCCTTGAGAATAATATACCAACCAATAGGTTAACAAAATGAGCACAGACCAAACCCTTTGGTTTTTAGGACACTAAAAGTCAATCAGGTTCTTAAATGAAGAACTTTATTATAAAGAAAAAAGTAAAGGAATTACACCTGCAAAATCAGGATGGAAGGTAACTTTACAGGGTAATAAAAAGATTTAAATCACAGAGAACTTCCCTCTGGACTCAGCTTCACAGTTACAAAACAGGAATAAAACTCCCTCTTAACATAGGGAAAATTCACAAACTAAAACAAAAGATAATCTAACGCATTTCCTTGCCTTACTTACAATTTTTTGTAATCTTAGATGGATCATTTTAGGTATGTTTTCAGGAGATGTTTTACCTGAATGGTCTCTGTCTCTCCATCCGGAGAGCGAACAACAAAGAGAGCACAAACAAAACCTCCCCCGCCCCCAGATTTGAAAGCATCTTCTTTACTGATTGGTCCTTCTGGTCAGGTGCCAACTAGGTTAAATGAGCTTCTTAACCCCTTACAGGTAAAGTGATTTAGAACAGCTTCCCAGGAGGGATTTTATGTTACCCTTATTTGTATGTTTATGACGGACTTTATCAATGATTTAGATAATGGCATGGAGAGTAGACTTATAAAGTTTGTGGACGATACCAAGCTGGGAGGGGTCGCAAGTGCTTTGGAGGAAAGGATTAAAATTCAAAATGATCTGGACAAACTGGAGAAATGGTCTGAAGTAAATAGGATGAAATTCAATAAGGATGAATGCAAAGTACTCCACTTAGGAAGGAAAGATCAGTTGCACACGTACAAAATGGGAAATGACTGCCTAGGAAGGAGCACTGCGGAAAGGGATCTGGGGGTCATAGTGGATCTATGAGTAATAGTGGAAATATGAGTAAACAGTGTAACACTGTTGCAAAAAAACCAAACATCATTCTGGGATGTATTAGTAGAAGTATTGTAAGCAAGACATGAGAAGTAATTCTTCCACTCTACTCTGCGATGATTAGGCCTCCACAGGAGTATGTGTCCAATTCTGGGCACTACATTTCAGGAAAGATGTGGACAATTTGGAGAAAGTCCAGAGAAGAGCAACAAAAATGATTAAAGGTCTAGAAAATATGAGGGAAGATTGAAAAAATTGGGTTTGTTTATTCTGGAGAAAAGAAGACTGAGAGGGGACATGATAACAGTTTTCAAGTAGATAAAAGGTTGTTACAAGGAGGATGGAGAAAAATTGTTCTTCTTAACCTCTGAGGATAGGACAAGAAGCAATGGGCTTAAATTGCAGCAAGGGCGGTTTAGGTTGGACATCAGAAAAAACTTCCTAACTGTCAGGGTGGTTAAGCACTGGAATAAATTGCCTAGGATTTTTAAGAGCAGGTTGGACAACACCTGTCAGGGATGGTCTAGATAATACTTAGTCCTGCCTTGAGTGCAGGGGACTGGACAAGATGACCTCTCGAGATCCCTTTCAGTTGTATGATTCTTTGATTTTATAACTTAAGCCCATTAACACCACAAAGGTATTTTGCGTAGAGCATCCCTTGTGGTGGTAAGTAAAAGCAGGAAGAACTCATCCATGCTCTTCTTCTCATGCAGGTCCCCACCAAAAACATAACGAAAGATTCCAGACAAAACCAGTATGTGGTGGTCCAGGCTAAGTTCCCTCAGCAAACCCTGGAGAAAGTGATTCTGGTCCATTTCCACAGTGGATACATCTTTATCCAGACAGATAAAACCATCTATACACCCGGGTCTACAGGTACTGCCTTCCTCATGTCTCTTCTAATGGGAAGGGGTGGGAGCTGTGATGTCATGCCATATCTACAGCAGAGTTCAGGGTCCATCCTGTGCATATTGCTTTGCTTGTTGTCTGGTTGAAGATGGAGGACAGTTGGAACATCACCAATTTGCAATATTTTACCCTTTACCATCGTCCTAGCTGGGATGTCCCATTGAGTGTTAGATACTGAAAGACTGGGTGGGCCATGGGATTGAGAATGGGCGATGGAACTTTTCAAATCCCAGTGTCTGGTTCTGCTCCATCTTTTACCGAGATACATGTCCCCATCTGACGACTGTCCCAAAGTCTGTGTGAAATAGGGGCTGCTAGTCGCAGCCCATTCAGAGCAGGACAGGTCCCTGCAATGACAAAGTCCTTCCACCTGGTACTTAGGGACAGGGGAGAAAAACAAGACAACGCCCTAAAGAAAAAAGCCATGGAGATCTCCGACTGTAGAAAGAGGCTATGCTGAAACAACCCCTAATGGGGGTGATTGCTCAGATCCTCCATGGAGTTAGGCACCGAACTCCCATTGGTTTCAATCAGACTTAGACACCTAAGTAGCTTTGCGGATCCGGGCCAAGGTGTCTATCAGTTAACGACGTCCCTCTCTTCTGTCTTTATTTTCTTAGTCCTCTACCGGATCTTCACCGTGGGTCACAAAATGGAACCAGTGTCTAAGAGAGTGATCGTGGAATTTGAGGTGAGGTCGCTGTTCTGAGTAAGCCCATAGGGGGATAGGTGGGTTTAGCCACTTGTCTGGGTAACGCGCAGCAATTTATTGTGACTGAGGAGGCTGCATAGAACTCCTGCGTGTAGCAGCAACATGGTATGGCCGGGAGAAAAGCAAATGATTCTCTCAGGTCTCTCCTTGCAAACCTCTGGCGTGCAAATTCTCAGCCAGTCATGAGGGAGGTTACAAAGTTTGCAAGGGCAGCAGCCAGGCAGCTCTCGGGGGAGTTCCCGCGGTTCTGCAATGGTGTTAACCCTTGAGGAAAGTTGCATGGAGTTTTTTGAGAAGAGCCAGGCAGGTGGTTGTCTGGGAAGGCTGAAGACAAGGAGCCATTGCAAGGAGCCCTTTGAAGGACATGTAAACCGGTGGCAGAAACAGGGATTATAGCTCCAGGCATTAGTCCTGTTAAGGTCCTTTCCACTGGGCTTTATGATCTATAAAATAAAGTAGATCAGCTGCAAAACCCTGGGCAATAATCCCCAGGGGTTTTCCTCACCTCTGCCAGCTGGGAGGGGAGAGAACACATCTGTCCCTTCAGTTCCTCTTTCACTCAGTTTCCCCTTTTTTTAACACTCTGCCCTGAGCAGCAGCATAACCAGCTGGGGCCTTGTGATGGGGAGCAGCTGTGCTTGGCAGAGCGACGCAGCCCTTTGGGCAGCTCCAAGGTTTTCAGCTAGCTCAGGGTTAAGCCTGGCATCTGCAAAATTCTCCCGTGGAGCCTCTTCAGTCTTTCGAGCTGCTTCCTTGAGTTCTTTGCTGGCCTCGCTGAGCCATCTCAGAAGGTCAGGAGAGATTTGTCGGTTTTTCCGGTGTCTCTGGCTAGTTAAGAATTAAAATCAATCAGTGGAGTCCAGATTGTTACATGCTATTGCTGGAAGTATGGAGAACCCTCCCCTGGCCCAGGAATGTAAAGGTGGCAGATGATGTTGTTAAGAGCAATTGACAGCATTTTTCTCCCTAAACTCTTAACTCGTTTCATTTCCAGACCCCTGAGTCCATTATTGTCAAGCAGATTCCCATCTCCGCCCCTTTGAAATCAGGCATCTTCTCCCTCAACCACAACTTGCCGGAGATTGTCAGGTAGATTTCCCTGATGTTACTATGCCTGGACAGAGCAGAGCTTTGTAGGAGTTGGGCAGGGAAGCAGAGGAGATTCTCTGGAGCTAATTTCTGAGTGTGGCCTGTCAGCTAGATCATTTCCTACAGGCATTTCCAAGTGACATGGAGAAAACAAACTCTCCTGCCACATACCAAGTCTTGGCATAATCTGATTTGTATTTGTTATAGTTTTGATAGATAATCATGTTTATTTCTAAGCCTTTTTTTCCAGTTTCCATCACTTCAAATGCTCAGTTGTGCAAAATTAAATTATGGGTTTTTATCATCCCACATTCTGATTTTTAGCATTTTAAATGTTCACAGGTGAGGGGAAACGTGGGGGCCAACCAACAGGGGTGGGGTCTGACAATAATTATTTAATGACAGTAGATACTGAGATTCAATAATATGAAAGCTTTTATTGCCATTAAAACACAAATTGTCAACATTGTATGTCCACATACACAAAGTATAAAGCCTTAAATCAAACTGTAGTAAGTTCTCAAGCAGCATTTTTCTTGCTTTGCCTATCTGTACATTTCGATATTATTGATGGAAATGTGTTTGTCAGAATACATGTGCACAGTGAAATCAATGACACGTAGAGATAAAAAAATTATCTTTCCAAGTGTACACAGACACCAGAATGAAGCTGCACTGACTTCCTTGCCATTACTCCTGATTTATTCCAGAGAATGTGAAGGCAGGATCAGGCCCTGTTGGCCTGTTTTTCAAAAGTGCTGAGCACCCTACCTCCCATTCAGTGGGATTTATGAATGCTCAACTACTCTGAAAATTACAGCAGTGAGCTGGTGAGCGAGGGGCCTGATTTTGGTATGGATTGGAGTTTCCTTAAATTTGGGGTTGTTTGAATTGAGGGTTTTGGTCCATGCAGACTGTAGAAACAAGTGCCAGCCACAAAGCTTAGATCCAAACTTCCCAAACCAAAGCCAAAGGTTGAGGGGATTATGGATCACATGTTTTGTTCCAAGTCCCTACCTCTAGTTCTGGTTTATGAAAACATCAAGGCACAGAGAAAAATGACTGGTATGAGGTTCCCTGTGGTTCCCTGAAGACAGCTTGAGTTTCATATATGGCTCAGATTTAGATGAAGGGGCCTCTAAAATTACTGGAGAAACAAGTGAGCCAAGTGGACCATGTGAAATGTGCGCTTTAAGTGCATTCAATGTTCCTTCTTGTTTCCTTCCTCCAGTCTGGGAACCTGGAAGATCACGGCCAGGTATGAAGACTCCCCTCAGCAGAGCTTCAGTGCGCAATTTGATGTTAAGGAGTACGGTAAGAATCTGGCACCTACTGGGCCCAGTCTCAGCAAGCGGGTCTTTTTCTACTTTCCTGACACCATCTTGGAGCACACTCTGCATTTGGCTTGGCTTTGCTGGCAACCCACCCTCTCCTACAAGCTCAATGTTCTCCTTTTCCCCTCTCGTTTCTCCAGTGTTGCCGAGTTTCGAAGTCATATTGGAACCATCTGAGAAGTTTTTATACATCGATGGCATTGAAGACTTCAGGGTTTCTATCACTGCGAGGTGGGTCTGTGAGCGGGCGGAAGGGATCAGCTGGCTGGGGTAGCAACCACAGGTTTTAGTGCAGAAAGAAACCTAAGTCTTGCATCCCTTTGGGAATGTTTTCCACTCAATGTTTTCTTTATTTTCATGAAGAGTATCCGTTTTCCATGGAAAATTCTGATTTTTTTTCCATCCAAAAACCAATGTCCAAAAATGGAAAAACAAAAATTATCTGAAAACCTTGTGATACAGAAATTTGGCATGGTGCCTTATGGGAGTTGCCATTCAGGTGCATCATTCTTCCATTCTTCACCATGGGCTGGGCTTGCTAGCTGGATTTAAACTCCCATGATGCACCATAGCCATGATGGTCCACTTCTCCTTACCATGATGGATCATGGGAGCATATAGACTGACCAAGGAGCTGGGCCTATAGAGGAGAATGATTGCATGAGGCCATAATATTCAGCAATAGGTTTCCTTGTGGCTTCTCTTACCCATCCTTATCTCCTCCAGGTACGTATATGGGAAAAAACTAGGTGGCAGTGCCTTTGTCCTCTTTGGGGTGAAGATGGATGATGAGAAGTGGAGTATCCCACAATCTCTCAAGAGAGTCTTGGTAATTCCTGTTTTCGGTTGGGGGGGGCGGATTCACGCTTCCTGGGAAACTGTGTGGGTGAGGTCATGAAACTCTCTCTCCCTTTCTAGATAGAAGATGGAGACGGGGAAGCAACGCTGACCAGAGCGATGCTGCAGGCTCAGTTCCCCAACCTGAATGAACTGGTTGGCCACTCGCTCTATGTCTCCGTCACCGTTTTAACAGAATCTGGTGAGCATCAGCCATAAGTGTAAAGGCGAGTGCTTTATTCACGGGGTGTTCCAAACTGGATGCTGAGTGCAGTTCAAGGTGTTGATTTAGATGCATAAAGCCCTTTCTGCTTAGGGTTCTGCAGATCTGAAAGGCTGCAGGCCAGATTCTGATCTCATTCACTCTGGGGTAAACCTGGTGTGATGGGTTGCTCCCCCCTGCGGGGTGCCACCTGATGTATTGGGGTACCACTGAGCCTGACTGTTCCACCAGCCTGGGGCTCCCTTACACCTTCCTGCTGAGCTAAGCCCTCTCAAGCCTCCTCCAGCACAGACACAGGTAGGGACATGCCCAGCTGCAGAAACACACAGACACTGAAATCATAGAATCATTGATTCTTCTTCAAGTGCTGTCCCTGTGGGTGCTCCACTCCAGGCGATGGTGCGTCCCGGCACCGTTGATCGGAGATCTTCGGTAGCAGTGCCTGGTCAGGACGCATGCGCTCAGGTGCTGTCTTGTGGCGTCCTTAGGGTCTGCCTGAGTGCGCACGTCCTTCACCCCCCTCAGTTCCTTCTCAACCGTCCCCCACTGAAGATGGGACTCGGGACAATGCTGAATCACTTCCCTGGTCACTGAAAGAAATAAGTAAAAAGAAGTAGAAATAGTTAGACAGAAATATCCCAGTTCTCTCCCTTCCTTTAGAATAGATTGTTAGTTTTAAAAAAACCCAACGTTTTCTCTCACGTTCGTCTTCCATTGAGACTCTCCCCCCAAGCAATCACAGCTCAATGATGCCGGAATCCCCGGGCTTTAAGAAATGCGACTCCTGCAAGGAGCCTATGCCACAATCTGAAGGACACTCATGGTGTGTGAAGTGCCTCAGCGAGACACACGTTCCTGCTAAGTGACTCCATTGTACCAGCCTGAAAACCAGGGCTTGTCATGACAGGGACTTGCAGCTGAAAATGCTCCTGATGGAGAAATATCTGCAGCCACCTATGGAGACGGGCACGAATAAACCCTATCCCTCACGCTCCCCTGCCAGGTCGGAACCGATTGGGAGCGCGGCTTCACCCTCTCAAGTGAAGAGGCAGAAAGACCCAATGTCTCCCCGCACAGAGACTTTCAAAAGGGTAAAGGGTCTCTTGTGAGATCTTTACCCTCAGTACTGGCAGCACCAAAAGCAGGCGCCTCCGACCGCCCGAGCACCTCAGCCGCAGCTCATGCGGGGTGCAAAAGCAGTGTTGTGGAAAATTAACCACGCCTTGTGTTTAGATCAGAATTGCCTGAAGCTCCTTTATTTTGGATGCAAACGCGTAGGGGGTGGCAGATGACAGAACTGCCCCCCCCCCCAATGCAAGGAACACACAGCTTTTTAAAGCTTAAAACCGCAGACAAATTACACATACTTCTGTATCAATTACCTTATTTGGAATACATTGCAAAATTAATAAAGGTCAAAAGCAAAGCTAGCAAAACGAGCATTTTCCATATTAGGCTTTTCCTGATATTCACTTTCAACCCTCTTGCCCAACTGCGGTTATCTGTTTCTTAAGCTTCTGCTATTGCAAATTGTTCTGTTTGGGGACTTTTTTCCACTTCTGCCTCCCCCTCCTTCCTCCTATACACAGAAACAAGCTGAACCAAAGTTCAACACAGCCTAGCAACAAGCTTATCCAAAGTTTTAAGGCCTACACAGCTTGGCCAAAGTCTTGGGCCGCCCAGATTTTCCTCCACAGCAGGGACCCAACTTCCCACAGCGGGAAGCTCTCCTCAGCACCATTCCCATCGGCACCAAAGAGGGACCCGATACCGGCAGTGTGTTTCACCCCGATGCAGACAAGAATGTCAGCACCGAGCCTGCCCATCACCCCGCAGCAGACACGGACCCCCTGCGGGGTGCCTATAAACGGCTCGTGAAAGCTAAACCAAAGTCACTGCGGGCTTCCACTCGCACTCTGCGCCCCGCAGGAACACAGCCCATGAAACCTGGCTCCCTGCTCGTTGACACACAGCGCTCACTGTATGTACAGCCACTCTCGTCACCCGACCTGGCTACACTCACTGACAGCGAGAACGACATGCAGCAGCAGGCAGAGTTCTCCCTGCCTGATTCGCCTCTTCTACTGGAACCATATATATCTCAAGGCACGGCACCTCAAGGTAGTTTCCCTACTTTGTCCCCCCCGTGGGCGGGACTTCACTTTTCTTACCCTATGCCTTTGCCTATGCCTTGGCCTCAGTGTTACCCTTGGTCGGCTCCCACTGCCACTCCTCCTCGCGGCCCTTCCACCAGACCACAAACCTGTTCTGCGGCTCTGTCTCCAGCTCCATCTACATCTAGAGCTCTTGAACCCCCTCTTGAAAAGGTGGGCTATGAACCCTTCCCTGATTCACCGGCTCCTAACTCTCCATCAGCTGCAGATGGAGCCCTCATGCCTCCACCTCCACAAAATGTGGGCGACTTTAAGCAATTCCAGGAACTTTTCAAGAGGGTGGCACTCAGCCAGGACATTCCTTTGGAGGAAGTACAGGAGACACAACACAGACTCCTCAAAATCCTCCAACCCTCTGCGCCCTCAAAGATCGCGCTACTCATAAACGAAGCTCTCCTAGTACCAGCTGACATTCTCTGCCAGACCCCTGCCTCCATCCCACCAACGTAAATATTATGTTCCCACCAGGGATGTAGATTTCTTATTTTCCCACCCACAACCAAATTCTCTTGTAGTGGATGCAGCAACACACAGAACAAAACAGCTGCAATACTGTCCCACTCTGCAAGACAAGGACCTCAAATGACTTGACCTCCTGGGCCACAAGGTTTATACCTCCTCCACTTTGCAAATTAGAATCACAAATTATTCTGCCCTCCTCGTAAGCTATGACTACGACACTTTGATTTTACCTCCCATATCCCGGAGGACAGGAGAGTGGACTTTAAGTCAATCCTTGTCAAAGGCCAATTTGTGTCCAGGATGGCGCTACAAGCATCCCTGGACATGGCCAACACAGCACTACAGCAACTGCAGGGGTGATGCGCAGGGTCTTCCTGACTGTCTGCATCCGGCATCCCCAAAGATCTGCAGACCAAAGTGGAGGACCGTCCCTTCGACAAAGATAAACTTTTTTCTAAAAAAAACGACGAAGTCCTTCACACTATGAAAGCCTCTAGGGCCACCCTGTGCACACTTGGCATATACCTGTCCCTCCCCAGGAGACAACGGAGTCAGCCTTGTCAGAGGCCCCACGCACAACAATATGCCGGTCCCAGTCCAGACCGAATGATATTGGGAGCAGGGGCAGCTCTATGTTTTTTGCTGCCCCAAGCACGGCAGTCAGGCAGCCTTCGGCGGCATAGCTGCTGGCGGTCCGCTGGTCATGCGGATTTGGTGGCATTTCTGCGGGTGATCCGCCTGACCCGCGCCTTCGGCATATCCGCCGCCGAATTGCTGCCGAAACCGCGGGACGGGTGAACCTCCCGCAGGCATGCTGCCGAAGGCAGCCTGACTCCCGCCCTCACAGCGACTGGCAGGCCAACCCCTGCAGCTTGCTGCGCTGGTGCCTAGAGCCGCCCCTGATTGGGAGGAACCTCAACAGACCTCCTTGGCACAGACAAAACCATGCACAACTAGCCACCTCCCACTCATCAGGAAACAAACAGCAATTTTGAAGTGTTGGTCGGGGGGTTGCGTGACCACCCCTTGACTCCACCGCCTGTTTGGCCATTTGGCCACTGCCTCCAGGTTTTCCACTGTGCAGGTTGCACAGGACCACTGGGTCCTGGAAATAGTTCAATCAGTTTACTCCATCCCTTTCATCTCCTGCCCACCCACCCTTCTCCCTTCTCCATCCCTCTTCAGGGACCCCTCTCACGAGCATCTACTTCGCGTAAAAGTGGCTCATTTTCTACAGCTAGGCACAGTGGAACCTGTACCAACGCAACATCGGGGGAAAGGGTTCTACTCCCACTACTTTCTGACCCAAAAGAAAGGCAGGGTATGGAGACCTATACTAGACCTACGCCGACTGAACAAATGTGTAGTGTACAATTCAAGATTGATCACATTGGGCACAATAAAACCCACACTAGAACAAGGGGACGGGTTCACAGCCCTCAACCTACAAGATGACTATTTTCACATATCCATTCATCCAGCACACAGACACTTCCTGCGCTTCACACTCGAACACAACCACTTTCAATACAGAGTACGCCCATTCGGACTCTCCACATCACTGAGAGTATTCTCCAAGGCCTAGCTGTAGTCGTGGCCGACCTCCACAAACATGGGATTATACTTTCCCCCTACCTAGACGACTGCCTTAGCAAAGGTGGCTCATACGATGAGACATTAAAGGCGACGTGTCTTACCATCTCCCTCTTCCACAGTCTAGGTCTGCAAATAAACTTCCCAAAATCCATCTTGACACCCACACAACAGATCGAGTTCATCGGAGCTCACCTGGATTCAATTCGAACCAGAGCCTCACTCCCACACAATAGATTCCTCGCTATTACACATCTCACACACACACTCTCCGTTCGCCCCAGAATACAGGCAAGAACCTGCCTACAGCTTCTTGGCCACATGGCAGCCGTCCCCTTTGTGGTCAAATATGCCAGACTGCACATGAGATGCCTTCAGGGCTGGCTCAACTCCAGCTACAAACTCAGCAGACACAGCTTCTGCATGACGCTAACTCCCCCAGCAAATGTATTGGCCTCCCTATGATGGTGGACAAAACCAGAAAGACGTATGCACGGGCATCCCCTTCCACCATCATTCTGCAGTGCTTGTGCTCACCATGGACGCCTCCCTGATAGGTTGGAGAGAGCAACTAGGGGAACATACGACACAAGGCCGCTGGTCCCTATCAGAGATGAGTCTGCACATAAATCTCCTAGAGCTCAGAGCAGTCAGATACACCTGCCTTCACTTTCTCCCCATGATAAGGAACTCATCGATTCGGATCCTCTCGGACAATATAGCATGTATGTTCTACATGAGGGTCGGCAACGTACGGCATGCGTGCCAAAGGTGGCACTCGAGCCAATTTTTGATGGCACACGGCAGGCTGAGCCACTCAGTCCGCAGCAGTTCTGGGGTTCCTGCTGCTGGCCCCTTGCCAGCCAGGGTCCCGCCGCCGGCCACACTCAGCGCCCGCTGCTAGCCCCGGGTGAAGGAACCCAGGCTGGCAGTGGGCTGAGACTCCGGCTGGCAGGAGCACGCGGTGGGGAACCCCAGAGTGGTGGCAGTGGCGGGCTGCTCTGGGATTCCCACCGTAGGCTCCTGCCAGCCAGGGGCCAGCCACTGGCCTCACCCAGCACCCGCTGCTGGCCTGGGTGAAGGAACCTGGGCTGAGACCCCGGCTGGCAGGAGCCCGTGGTGGGGAACCCCAGAGTGGTGGCAGTGGCGGGCTGCTCTGGGATTCCTGCCGTAGGCTCCTGCCAGCCGGGGGCCAGCCACTGGCCTCACCCAGCACCCGCTGCTGGCCTGGGTGAAGGAACCTGGGCTGAGACCCCGGCTGGCAGGAGTCCATGGCAGGAACCCCAGAGTGGCAGCCAGCTGAGACCCCGGCTGGCAGGAGCCCGCGGCGGAAACCCCAGAGCGTTAAAATGTATTACTGGCATGCGAAGCCTTAAATTAGAGTAAATAAATGAGGACTTAGCACACCACTTCTGAAAGGGTGCCAACCCCTGTTCTACATCAACAGGCAGTGGGGAGCATGATCACACTCCCTGTGCACAGAAGACATCCAGTTATGGAATTGGTGCATTCAACATCACATAGAAATTACCACTTCCTGCCTCCCTGGGTGTCACAACAATACCATTAACACAATCAGCCAACACTTCTCCGAGGAACACGAATGGGAATTGCATCCCACGATACTACGACAGCTCTTTTCCCACTGGGGCACCCCATCGATATACCTCTTTGCCACAACCCAGAACCATAAATGCCACCTATTCTGCTCCAGGGCAGGACTCTGGACTGCATCCCTAGGGGAGGCATTCCTCATTCCATGGAACAAATCCCTCGTGTACGCTTTTCCGCCAATCCCACTGGTACACAGGGTTCTATGCAAGATCAGAGAGGACAAGGCCAGGGTCATACTTATTGCCCCAGCTTGGCCCAGACAGACTTGGTATCCTTACCTACTGCGCATTTCCATCCGTCCTCCAAGGATTCTTCCCAACAGACCAGATCTACTCTTGCAGGATAACAATCGGCTTATCCATCCATAGCTCCAGAAGCTCCATCTGATGGCGTGGTTCCTTTGTGGTTTCAAACCCATGAATTAGCCTGTTCAGAGCAGGTTCAATACATCCTCCTGCACAGTAGAAGAGACTCAACTCATAAAACTTACCTGCAAAAGTGGAAACAGTTCTCCATATGGTGCTTCCAGAGACGCTTGATACCCCAGACCATGACCCTCCCTGACATCTTAGACTACCTTTTAAAACTAAAACAGGACGGGCTCTCGCTGAGCTCTATCAGAGTCCACCTCATGGCTCTCACCACATTCCATGATCCGCTGGACAGATATTCACTTTTTGCCCACCCCACCATAAAACGCTTCCTCACAGGCCTTCAAAATCTCTACCCTGAGATTCACCCACCAACAGCCTTCTGGAATTTCAACTAGTTCTCTGAGGTCTTATGAAACCTCCCTTCAAGCCCCTGGCTACATCATCCATGCTGCACATGTCTATGAAAGTAGCTTTCATGGTGGCTATAACATCAGCGAGAAGGGTCGGTGAAATAAGCGCCCTAATGGCCTACCCTCCCTACACGATTTTCTCTATAGACAAGGTTACAATGCGACCCCAATCCAAATTCCTTCCCAAGGTGGTGTCCACCTTCCACCTTAACCAGCCAATTCCAACTACTCTAACTGCAGTAAAATACAAGAGCTTATGGAAGACCTCCCTGAGAATAAACATCCTGAAATTAATACCATTATTAATGAGGATCAGTTAATAGCCCGCATAGCTCTGCAAGCCTCAATGGATGTAGTGGACACAGCTGCCCGAACAACCGCAACAGCTGTGGTTATGAGAAGAACATCATGGTTGCAAGCTTTGGGAATTCCAAAAGAACTACAGCTAAAAGTGGAGGACCTCCCCTTTGATACGGATAAACTATTCTTGTCTCAAACAGACGACGTCCTCCATACCATGAAGGCCTCCCAGAGCGACGCTGCGCATGCTAGGCATATACCCACCGCCTGACAAATGCTCACACTTTACACTATACCAGAGGTCACGAGACACACCTCATTTAACCGTCAACAACCACGATACTTTGCTCAGAACAGACCCAAACAACGGGCTCAGAGACAACGAGCTCCACAGAACCAGGCCTCATCCACCCGTCCATCTACATCTAAGCTACAATTTTGAAGTATTGGTCGAGGGTATGCATGACCTCCCCACACCTCTAGTGCCAACAGATACCCCCATCCCACAACTTTGATCACCACCTACGCCCATTTTACCGTGCCTGGGCTGCAATAACCACAGATCAATGGGTTTTGGAGATCATACAATCTGGCTACACCATTCCTTTCACAACCATCCCCCGCACCCTCCACCCTTCCCCATCCCTCCTCAGGGGACCCCTCTCATGAACACCTTCTGCAACAGGAAGTAGACCACCTCCTACTGCTGGGTGCTGTAGAACCAGTACCACATCAATACAAAGGGAGGGGGTTTTATTTCAAATATTTCCTGACAGAGAAAAAAGGAGGGGGCTGGAGACCAATCTTAGATCTCTGAAAACTCAACAGATTCGTACACAACCACAGGTTCAAAATGGTCACTCTGGCCATAATAATCCCAGTGCTAGTTAGGGGGGACTGGTTTGCAACCCTCAACCTTCAAGATGCATGCTTCCATACATCCTGCCCACAGACGGTTCCTGCAGTTCACAGTAGGACTGAACCACTACCAATACTGGGTCCTTCCCTTCAGATTGTCCATTGCTCCCCAAGTATTCTCAAAAACGCTTGCGGTAATAGCAGCACATTTACGATGCAAAGGAGTCATAATCTTCCCCCATTTGAATTATTGCCTTCTCAAGGGTGCCAATCTATAAGAAACAGCAGGCATGCTGAAGACCACAATAAAAAAAATTTAATTTTTTTTTTCACCAGCTAGATCTACTGAAAAACAAAAAGAAACCCACCCTGGAACCAACCCAGCGATTGGAGTTTATCTGAGCCAACCTAGACTCCATACAAGCCAAGGAAATATTACCAAACCACAGATTCATTACACTGACCAGTCTTATTTCCACGGTGACCATCAGCCCACAAACTTCAGCGAGGACACGCCTTCAGATTCTGGGATATATGGCAGCTATAACTTTCATAGTAAAGTATGCCAGCCTCCATATGTGCTGTCTATAGCACTGGTTGAGCACGGTCTATACACCCAGCAAACAGACATGTGACACTACCACCAAGGGTTATCCTCTCCCTACAATGGTGGACACAACCGGGGAATGTATGCTCCAGGATTCCCTTTCAACAAGACCCCGCCCCATCAGTGACTATTACAACAGATGCCTCCCTGATAGTTTGGGGCTCCCACTTGGATCACCATGATGTACAAGGCTAGTGGTCCATGACAGAAACCCAACTGCATATCAATTTCCTGGAACTACACGTGGTACACAATGCATGCTGACACTTCCTCCCACTCATACGAGAAACCTCAATCTCTATTCTCACCTACAATGTGGCGTGCATGTTTTCCATCAATCACCAAGGAGGAGCTAGGTCTCACTCGCTATGCGTAGAAGCCATGAACTTATGGAACTTGTGCATCCGCAACAATATAAACATCACAGGATCATACCTACCAGGATGCCAAAACACTACAGCCGACAACCTAAGGAGGCACTTCTCACGGGAACACGAGTGGGAAATCCATGACAGTGTTCTCAGCACGATATTCCAAAAATGGGGTCACCTGGTAATCGACCTTTTTGCCTCAGCGATAAATCAGAAATGTCCACTATTTTGCTCCAGGACAGGCCGATCCCATGGGTCATCTGCAAGATACGACTCGACATAGCATACATCATTCTCATTGTCCCCACATGGCCCAGACAGACTTGGTTTCCCTACCTCTCACGTCTAGCGGTCTGTGCCCCACAATCACTGCCTTTATGGATGGACCTCCTGCCACAGAACAAAAGCCTGATGCTCCATCCAGACCCAGCGAAACTCCATCTCAAAGTGTGGGTCCTGGGTGGTTCCAACATGGGGAATTGAACTGTTCGGAGAAAGTGAAACAGGTATTACTAAATAGCTGTTGCCTCACCACTAGGAATACTTACCACCACAAGTGGAAAGGATTCTCCCTTTGGTGTCAGCAAAAACAGCTGGATGCGACAAAAGCGCCTCTATCTATGATCCTAGACTACCTACTAAAGCTGAAGGAAACGGGGCTAGCCATAAGTTCTATTAAAGTACACCTGGCTGGCATCACGGCCCTCCACGAACAAATAGACGGGGCTTCAATATTCCCTCTCCCGATTACATGGCGCTTTCTAGCAGGTCTACAGAACATGTACCCAGAAGTACGCCAACCTACCACCATGGGATCTCAGTCTTGTGCTCAAATGTCTCACAAGACCACCCTTCAAACCTCTAGCAACCTGCTCACTCTTACATATATCAACGAAGGTCGTATTCCTAGTGGCAATCACGTCTGCAAGACATGTCAGCGAAATAGGAGCATTGATGGCTGAACCACCGTACACTGTATTTACAAAATCATGTTACGAACTCACCCAAAATTCTTGCCAAAAGTGGCTACAAACTTTCATATTAACCAAACCACAACTTACCGGCCTTCTATCCTCAGGTGTGGATTGGCATCTCCCAAAGTCCATTGTCAGTTAAGTGTTTCTTGATCAGGCACTTACTGAGAATAGTCCTTTTCCAAGAAGCTGACCAAATGCTTCACTGAGGCTACTTGGAATCAAATACATTTGAGATACAAGTACATAGCCCATATTCATAACTTCAAATACAAAAATGATACACACATACAGCTAGCATAATTATAACCAGCAACTCATAACCTCTTCATAGACACCTCACATGACAACTTTTGTACAATATTTGCTGCAAATATATAACAGTGGTTGCAACAATGATCTATACGGTCACAGTTTATGTCAATAACGTCACAATTACTACATGCAAATTAGTTGTAGAGTAAAGGTGGTGATTGGTTGGTTGAGTTGTGTCTGATATCACAATGGTCTAGGACTCTTGGCATGGCACCTGCCTTACTGGAGTTGTACACCAGGCTGGTAAAGTCAGAATGTCTGGGGACTTTAAAATTGTGTGGTAACAGACTGCAAATCCCAGCGATGATTGAACCTGGTGATATTGTAACTAAAAAGAGCCCTTCTCTTGCTTATATAGCTGCTTCCATCACTAAACACAGACTCAACAGACATTCTAGGCTTCAGAGTGGTATATGGACAGAGTGACAGTCATGGAATCTTATTATATAGATACACACACACTGTGCTCTCTCTCTCCCAGAGACTTTGTTTTTGTTCTTTCTTGTTGCTTCTTTAAAAACTAAAATAAGTCATTTTATCATGATAGGGGCTGATTCTGTTTTCACTACTACAGTGCCACTGACTACAGGGGAATTATTCCTGATTCTCACTGGCGTGAGAACAAAATCAGGCTCAACGGTCAGCAGTAATGCCAACCCCAAACATGCAGAAATCATAAGTCAGTCAGTCCCTCCGCTCCCAAAATCAAGACATCATATTAAAAAGCATGAAGTTTTTTTAAAATAGTAAACTTTAGCTGCTTTTTCTGTCCCTCCTGGCTTTGAGGCATTAGATTGGGACATGTTTTGAAGCTTTTCTCTGCAACCAGGAGGGTTAGAAACTTATTTCTTTTTATAAATGACAGCTGAGATTCTCATGCCATATGGTGATTCTAGCAGCTGAGGCTTGAAGACAAGGAATTAAAACAGGAGACTCATGATAAAATCACAAGAATCAGCAGCACTGAATCAAGATCTGACCATGGCCTATTCCTTGTGTTTTACCCTGGACCTTAAGGACAAAGTTTGTGTTCCCTAGCACAGATTTAATTGACCCATGGCTTCTCTCTGCAGGCAGCGACATGGTGGAAGCGGAGAGAACCGGAATTAACATTGTGACATCTCCCTATCAGATCCACTTCACAAAAACACCCAAGTACTTCAAGCCGGGGATGCCATTTGAACTCATGGTAATATCTCTTCTTCTGGATCACGCCCACTGTTGCCTGAGGTGTATAGACAGGAGAGAACTATGGATACTAGGGTGATGAGGGTGGTATAAGAACTTAGAATAGAACAGAAACAAAGAGCCACATTCCGATCTCAGTTACACCAACCTAATTCCAGTGTGACTCCACTAAATGCAATGGAATCACTCTAGGTTTGCACCGGCCTAACAAGAGCAGAGTCTGGCCCAAAATCTCGCAGCAAATACAAGGTGTGGAATGGCACCTAGCAACAGGCTTGGCCCAAAATGTGCCATGGGGGTCCCTGTGGGATAATATTCCCTGGACTGTGTGTTAGTTGCTGGTGTTTCAGGCTTTTCGGACTGTAGAGAGAATTGGGCACAGGTGAGGAGTTCCAAAGGGGGGGCGGCATTTTCAGAAATAGGGGGCAGAGGGACCATTGTGGATAGGAGTATGTGGGGGAATTTCAAAATTGGCACTCACAGAATGATTCTTCTCCCAGCGAGTTAGGCTGCATTACAGGGGGAGAAATATTATGCTCCTAAAATTCTGAACCAATCAGCATCAGTCCTTTTGTCCACAGAGAATATGGTTTTGCGGTCCCACGCTCCTCTGGGGCTGAAGAGTTTGTGAAGGGTATTTAGTATTTTTCTGTCAGTAGGCGTGCAAGACTATACATTAGCAGAGAACAGAAGCAAATATCTTTGGCTGCAGACCAAAGGTGCATAAACGAGTAATTGATGACCACAGTAATGATCAGGTTAAGTCGATTTCTTATCTGGATATTTGCTTTACATACAGTGGTGAATGGGGTAAACATCAGACTGAGTGAAGGGACTGAACCTTAAGATGGGGAGGGGAAGGGATAGCTCAGTGGTTTGAGCGTTGGCCTGCTAAACCCAGGGTTGTGAGTTCAATCTTTGAGGGGGCCATTTAGGGCTCTGGGGCAAAAACTGGGGATTGGTCCTGCTTTGAGCACGGGGTTGGACTAGATGACCTCCTAAGGTCCCTTCCAACCTTGATATTCTATGATCCATGCAAGTAGCTGTCTGTTTTTCTTGTGTGCATGGGGGTTAATTTAATTGCACCGGCTCTCTGAATGCTTAGGGCTAACGTGGGTGCTCACATTTTATACAGTGCAGAAATTTGGGGCTGGAAAGACCTTAGGTCAGAGGTGCTGACTTTCTGATTTCCCGGGGGGGGGGTGCTCGACCCCTGCACCATCCCAGGCTCCACCCCCACTCCACTCTATCCACCAAGGCCCCACCCTGCTTCTTCCCATCCCCGTTCTGTCCTGTCTGCTCCTTCTCCACCTCCCCCCCCAGCACCTCCTGCCCACTGCTGATGTGATCCTCGGTGGGCGGGAGGCGCTGGGACAGAGGGAGAGGAGCTGATCAGTGGGGCCTGCTGGTGGGTGCTGGGCACACACTATCTTTTTCCCCATGGGTGCTCTAGCCCCTGAGCACCCACAGACTCGGTGCCTATGCTTAGGTCGTTAGAGTTAGTGCAAAATACATTCTTGAGGAGAATGCTAGATCTTCTTAACTAAACCCCAGCTGATTTACGTAGGACAGAGGTGGGTGAATGTTCTATTTCAGCCAAAGCCCAATATGTAAGTATTGGTTTCAGAATAGGAATGAATTTATGTCAATTTCCAAGGTTCTGTTTGGAGCAACAGCATAATAGGTTTAAACCTTAAAATGTCCTTGGCTTTTGCAAGGTCATTGATCTCTACAGTCTTGAGGATTTTCAGAACCAGGTCTAGACAGCACTCAAAGGGTACGTCTAGACTCCAGTCACGGGGTGCGACTGGAGCTCTAGCTGACATCCCTGAACTAGCTTCTATCACCTAGCTTGGGTCCAGGAACAGAGAAACTGCGGCAGCGCAAGCTATATAAACCCACCCTGGACCCTGGATAATTACTCACTGGGCTAGCCCACCCTGATGCTCACACTGCCTTGGCTTCACTGTTCCAGGACCCAAGCTAGTGAGATTAAAGCTAGTGTGGTTACGTCAACCCGAGCTACGTTTACATCGTGTGACAGTGTAACAGCGACGACCGGGGTCTGTCGGCAGCAGGGATCGAACCTGGGATCTCTGGAGCTAAATGCATGAGCAGCTACTGCATGAGCTAAAAAACACATGGCACATAGCTAAGGCTGAAGTAGACTCATTAATCGCTAAGTGATCTAGGTCCCACAAGAGGGGGACAGAGCACCACAGCCAGCAGGCATGGCGTGCACACAACTGCAGCCTAGACATACCCTAAGTCAGAGTGTGAAAACTTTAATTAACCTCAGAGTTGAAGATATTTGTAACCAAGAGCATCCATAGATTCAAGAAATATTTGGAAATCTTGACTAACTGGCTTGACTACTCCAATTATCTCTACTCCCATCCACTTCTTCTGTGTTAATTGCCATTTGAGAAATAAATGGCTATCTCAAATCTTGGCTCAGAAGCCTTTTGCCTCATTAGCTCAAAAAGCAGAATATTTGTTAGGCAGTGATCACATTTTGGTTAGATGGGCAGTTGCCTTATTTGCCTGGGGCCAAAACAAGAAAAGACTAGAGTGAAATTAATTCCCTCTCAGACCTACATGAATTAATTTATCCTTAACTTTTGTATATTGTTTTGTTGGGTGTTATAAAAGTGTAAACTGAATTTAGGAGAAGGGTTGAACTTGTGGTTTTTATATTTTTGTATGCTTGTAGTTTTTAAAATGTGTATGTATTTTATTGTGTGATACAGCAGATCATTAAGGCCCCATTCCTTAAAGTTATTTAGGTGCCTAATTGCCATTGAAATCCACGGAAGTTAGGCACCTAAATACCTTTGAGGTTATGGACCTGAGATGCTATACGTGCAATTTGATTTGAAGTTAGGATGCAGGGGAGCGCTGCACCCCTTATTCTACGCATCCCTTTTGATTGTGCCCCTTAGGTCTACGTCACAAACCCCGATGGCTCCCCAGCTCCCCGTGTCCAAGTACAGGCCGAAGGATTCCAGTCATCTGGGCCTACCCAGAGAGATGGAACTGCCAAGCTGATTATAAACATGCCCGTGGATAGGCTGCAGGTTCCCATCACAGTGAGTAACTTTCTAACACTGAGGCTGGGCTAAGTACTATATGCACCCAGAGGGAAATGCCCTGTTGGTGGCATTCACTCCCCTCTCATGCACTAAGCAGGAGGATAACTGAACTCTGTGCATTCCATCTGCACCTAGGGTCAGTGTCATGTATGCCATTGGGTTTTGGAGATGCTCCGATCACCATGTAACCAATGCTCCATCGTGGGGCCAGAAGAGATCCCAGAAAACATTGACATGGGCATAAGCAGGTCCAGATTAGTCCCCTTGTCACACTGAAGGCACCCACCATGCAGCAAAGGAGGCCTGTAGACAGCGTATGGCAGCTTAGTGTGAAGACCTTTGAGGTGACACCACGCTCAAGCTACACAGCCCGAGAGAACACTGGATCTATCTGTGTCCAACGGCTTCAGGAGAGAGTCCCTCTTTATATTCATCTCACCCCTCCTGCAAGGGGCAAGACAGTCTCCTCTGTTCAAGGACATGTTCTCTGACAGTCCAGATATCTGGAGTCCCAGCAGGACTGTGTTGAAGCAACTGGCCAACTAAAAGTGGCACTTGGTGTTTCTCTGAGGTGTCATGCCTAGAATGGCTGTTAGCAGCAGAATCCACCAACAATGGCGTCTCAGGGAAGCTTCCTTTGCTATTGCTCATAGTGTGACCCAGCGTGAGGAGCTATAGACCCTAAGCTCACTCCCAGATTCAACTAAGATTTTATCTCCACCTCCCCTGCAGGTAAAAACTACCCATCCCAACCTCCCAGCAAACCGCCAGGCCTCTAAGTCCATGGTGGCTGATGCCTATCAGTCCCAAGGAGGGTCTCAAAACTATCTCCATCTGGCGGTGACGGCTTCTGAGCTCAAACCTGGAGACAACTTACCTGTGAATTTCCACCTGAAGAGCAATAATCCAGCTGTTCTGAACCAGATCCAATATTTCACCTACATAGTAAGTGCTGCGTCTCTGGGTACTGGGATCTCCTGGAATTTAGGCATCATCTGAGTTTTCACCTGTCCTTTAATATTCCCACTGCATGTTAGGAGAACCTGTAGCAGAGAATTCTTCCCAGTCAGGCAGTATATTGATTGTGTGTCTAGCAGAGTGTGGCAAGGCCCCCTTGGCTTCTGTCTCTGCTAGGTTCACAAAGTCACTCTGAGACCCTGAGTTTATAACCACCGGTGCACTTTAATCTCAGGCTTGTTCCCAACACTATTTCACCATTTGCAAGTAATCCTTCACTGTCTGCAGACAAGACGGAGTGGAGAGCTACCTCCCTGCTGTCATTCTCTGCCTTTTTCCTTTTCTCCTGTTCTCCTCTGGCTTCCTTCCTCTGAGGCTTTTATGCAGCCCCAGGCTAATTAGGTAGCCACTGTTTCTGCCTCTCCAATTAAGGCCAGGTTACCTCCAGCCCTCTCTAATTTGTCCCCTATTGAGGAGCGGGTGTGACAGAGGGCTGATGCTGCAACCCTTTGCCCAGCACCCTGTCACAGTGTGAATGAAATAAAGTCAGTCATGGGGACGACCCCTTATCCACTTCTGGTTACTGACTCCGGGCCCAGTGATAATCAATAGAGCCCACTTCCTCCAGGAGCTGGAGACAGAACCCAGGAGTCCTAACAACCATCCCTCTGCACTCGCTACTAAACCGTACTTCCTCTTCGAGCTGCAGATGGAACCAGGAGTCCTGATTCCTCCCCGTGTACTCACTAGAGCATATTTCCTCTTTGAGCTGGGGATGGAACCCAGGAGTCCCAGGTCTCAGTTCCCTGCTCTAAACACTAGACTTCACTGCTACTTTTTCAACGCAGAGTAGTAGGTCAACTCTGTTATTTTTAGAGCTGGACAAATCAAATAATAAAGTCGCCATATAGCACGAATATGAAGTATATTTGGTTAGTGGGATGTGGGTCTTTGTTGGTGAAACATAAACAATATTGAGATTTGGGAATCAGATTTGGTAAATATTAGCACCACTGCATCCAGAGTCTATTCCTGCAACATATGGATTTTAGCTTATTTTCCTCTCTCCGCTCAGATGTAAATGCCCATCTGAAAAGTTGCAAGTGACTGTCTCTTACTTGCAGAAAACAGGTGGATGGGAAGATTCATGGAATCTGAATCACCCATTCTGTTAACTTTTGTGGCTTTTAACAATCCATATCTCATATTTCCCCATTAGATCCTGAATAAAGGGACGATCATTCATGTAGGGAGACAGGCCAGGCAGGCAGGACAAAATCTGGTGACCATGTCCCTGACCATCACTCCAGACCTCATCCCTTCATTCCGCATCGTGGCTTACTACCAAGTAGGAAATTCAGAGATTGTGGCAGACTCGGTCTGGCTGGACATCAAGGACACTTGCATGGGAACGGTAGGTTGATATTCAAGTTGGCCTTCTACATCTTAATTCCTATGAAGGTGTCATTACGAGGGAGTTTTTCCTAGCCTGAAAGTGCCGACTAACTCCCAAAAGGGACTCTAAAAATGGCACCGTGGGGCTTCTCATTGACTGTCTGCCAGCAAATTCTGGATCAGATTTGATCGGTTTACACGTACAAAGATGTTCCCCAGGCACCACAAGCCAATGCTGTCAACCCACTCTAAGGTCCAGGGGTCAAGCTGTGGTTCCTTCTAGCTCAGCAATAAAGACTCTGGATTGTGGATTGAAGTGGATGGAGCTATACTGACTTGCACCAGCTGAGTATCTGGTTTGTATCTCTACCATAATTACCCATTTTGCTGATGACGTGGCAGTCAGAATTGACTCCAGCTCCCTCTCCCAGGGCTGGGCTGGTTCTTCGGGGCTAACAGGAGTAAGATGCTTATTTTTGGCCCAGGAATTCAGCAGATGTGACTCCAAATGCCTATAGGGACTTGATTCTGATGTAACTACAATGCTACACTGCTGTAACTCCAGCTAATTGCTTCTGATTTTAGGGTGACCAGTCAGCAAATGTGAAAAATCGGGACAGTGGGTGAGAGTGGATAATAGGAGCCTATATAAGAAAAAGACCCCAAAATCGAGACTGTCCCTATAAAATCGGGACATCTGGTCACCCTACCCGATTTACACCAGTGTGAGATCAGAATTGGGCCCACAGAGCAGTTCCATTACAGTTCAGACTTCTTTGTAGATTTCTCAGAGCTGCCTGAGGGACAAAGTCCCTTTCCATCGTGGCTGGAACAAAGGGACTTCATGGACATTGAGTCCGATTCCGCTCTCAGTTTACACCAGCATGAATATGGAGTAACAGCACTGAAGTCAGTGGAGCTACTCCAGATTTACACAGCTGCCACTGAGATCAGAACCTGGCTTTTGGATGCTCAAGGAACATGAGATCTTACCTCCTATTCTCCTATGTTTTGCAAAGGACGGGTTCTTAGCTGCTCCCTCTGCTTTCAAACAAAACCTCTCCCTTCACTGTCTTTCACACAGCTAATGGTGAAAGGAGCCACCAACGAAAACAGGAGAGTCCATGAGCCGGGAACTGTAATGAAACTCAAGCTGGAAGGAGACCACAGAGCTTACGTCGGCCTGGTGGCCGTGGACAAAGGAGTCTACGTTCTGAACAAAAAACATAAAATTACACAATCTAAGGTGAGGCATGAAAGATGTTGGTTGTAACTTGTGATGTTTTATAGCGGGAAATGCAGCTCGGCTCTTCTCCTTGCTCTACGCCCCAGGATGGCAAAAAGAGAAGGTAGCCTTTTGTTTGCAGACCTGCCGCTTCGGGTGTGCTTTAACTGAGCTGGGCCAGGCCAGGTCAGTACATGGATGGGAGAACACCCAAAGAAACCCAGGGTACTGCAGGGAGTGCTCTTCTGGACACACTAAAGGACACCCTGCCCTTTGGACAGTGTTCACCCAGCTGGTGCTGGGCTGTAGGGAACTGTGTGGATGATACAGTAGGGGGCGCTCTTTCTTCTGAGGCAGTTCTCACCCCAGTCCCATGGTGGTGCTGTACATCAGGGAGTGGGGGTGAGCTCAGTAGGGGGCGCTCTCCCTCCCCAGTCAGAGCTCAACCTAATGCCCCAATGCGGTGCTAGGGGGCGCTGTGCTTCATTGAGCAGAGTGGGGGCTCAGCAGGGAGCACTGTTCCCTCTAAGCTGTGCGCGTGTGCGTGCGCACACAGATCCTTAACCCCACGCACACGGCAAAACACCGCACGCACAAAAATTTGCACAGAAGCACAACAATTTGCATAGAAGAAATTTTTTTCGCACTCGGCCTGTCAAAAGTTGCACAGAAGAAATTTTTTTGCGCACACGGCCTGTCAAAAATTAGAGGGAACATTGGCAGGGAGTGCTGTCCATTCCAGTCAGTGCTGAACACAATGTCCCAGTGTAACATTAGTGGGTGCTGTGTTCAGGGGCGGCTCTAACGTTTTTGCCACCCCAAGCAAAAAAAACCAAAAACCTAAACGCCGCCCCCCCCAAACAAAAAAAAAATTCCAACGCCCGCCGAAAAAAACTTCAACGCCGGCAGGGGAGAGCGGGGGCCGCGGGCATGCCGCGCTCACTCCCTGCTGGCTGGGGAGACACTCCCCACCGGCCGGGGAGCAAGTGCGGCATGCCTGCAGCCCCCGCGCTCCCTGGCCGGTGGGGAGAAAGCGCGGCATACTGGCTGCCCTGCTCTCCCCGGCCGGAGCATGCCTGGGAGGGAGGGAGGAAGGAAGGGGGGGACGCGCGCAGCGGCCGCTGGAGTTCTCTTCTCCCCCTCAGGGGAGAATCGGCACGCGCCACAGCTCGGGGAGAAGCTGGCGGCATCCACGCCAGCGCAAAGCGGAGGTGAGCTCGGGCGGCCGGCCTGGGCACATTTCTAGGGGCGGCATAGCCGGTGCTAGAATGCCGCCCCCTAGATATGTGCCGACCCAAGCACCAGCTTGTTTTGCTGGTGCCTGGAGCCAGCCCTGGCTGTGTTGCAGGGAAAAGTGTTAGTGACTCAACAGAGGGTGGCTTTCTTCTGAGTCAGCATGGATCCCCAGGCCCTATCAAGGTTCTAAGGGACTCAATGCTACTGAAAGTGCCATTTCTCAGCTGACATATCAGAGGTTCTTCTTCGAGTGCTTGCTCATATGTATTCCAGTTAGGTGTGCGCGCGCGGCGTGCACGATCGTCGGAAGATTTTTACCCTAGCAACACTCGGTGGGCCGGCTGGCGCCCCCTGGAGTGGCGCCGTTAGGTGCCCCGATATATACTGCAGCCGGCCCATCGCCCCCTCAGTTCCTTCTTACCGCCCGTGTCGGTCGTTGGAACAGTGGAGAGCAGCTCGCTGACCTCCACAGCCCTAGCTTTACAGCACTCGTTTATCTTTTAGATAGTTTAAGTACCGTTAAAGTACCGTTAATTAGTTGTTAATAGTTGTTGTTAGACTCAGTGACAATTGTAGCTGGAGATTAGGGGCTTCTCCCCTTCTCTCCAACCCGGTACCGGGCCAATGCCTGGCTCACCGGGATTCAAGCCTTGCTCGGCATGCCAGAAGCCAATGCCTACAGGAGATCCGCATGCCTCCTGTCTCAAGTGCCTCGGGGAGTCCCACCTTCCGGACAAGTGCCGTATTTGTAAGTCCTTCAAGCCGCGGACCAAAAAGGAGCGGGACTTTCGTTTGAAGCAGCTCCTGTTAGAGGCGTCTCTTAGCCCGATGTCGGCGCCGCATCGTACCACGGCACCGGCCCCGGCGGCCTCAACGTCTGCGGCACCGGAACGTCCAACCTCCGGTAAAGAACCCAGGCACCGTCCCTCTCTACCCGGGACTTCACAGAGCCGCTCTCTGTCCCCGAGAGCCAAGAAGTCGGGTGGACCGACTAAGGCGCCGCTGCATGCGCAGCCAACTCCAGACCAGCCTAGGTCTGTTGAGGCGCCCGCACCGCCAACTCCGGTACCGGAAGGACCGCTGAGTTCGGTGCCAGTGGTCTCCGTGCCACTTACTCCGGCCCTCCTTAGGCCGTTGAGTCCGGCGCCGCCGTCAACACCGGCGCCGGCCCTGCCAACTCCGGCACCCGAGAGGCCGTTGAGTGCAGGTCAGCCTCCGCAGGCTCCGGTACCGACGACTCCGGTCCCGCGAGAGCCGTTGAGCTCGGTAACCGCCAGCTCCCCGGCACGCTCCGTGGTTGAGCTTCCGCTGCCGTCCACGCCGGACACCTTCGCAGCGGCGCGGGACCTGATCCAGATGACCGCTCCGGTACCGACCCCGTCTACGGTACCGCCGGTGCGGATCATCACATCACGCGGCAAACCGGCCATCTTCCACCCGGTGCCGCAGGCGGAGACCAGCCAGCAGCCACGTGTGTCTCCAAGGTACCGTTCGCAGTCCCGGCACCGATCACGATCCCGGCGCCGTTCCTACTCGCGGTACCGCTCCAGGTCTCCATCCGCACGGAGGTATCCTGACTCTCGACGCCGCTCCCGGTCCCGCGGCCGGTCGACGCGCAGATCGCCGAGACGTTCCAGGTCCCGATCCGTGTCACGGTACCGAGATCATCGCAGGTACCGATCCAGGTCCCGCCCTCGATCCGGCTCTCGACGCCGCTCCCCATCCCGGCGCCGATCCGACTCTCGACGCCGATCCGGCTCCCGGCACCGGACACCATCCCGGCGCCGATCCGGCTCACAGCACCGGACGCCATCCCGGCACCGATCAGGCTCCCGGTACCGGATACCATCCCGGCACCGGACCCCACCAAGGAGGCAGACCCTGGCCACGCAGACGTCACTGCATGGCTATTCTGCCCCACCCTGGCCTTCGCGCTCTGGATCCCGCTCTTCCAGAGCTGGTAGCGACCTCTACGCGGAGGACCGCACCATCAGCGACCAGGGTCACCTGCCAGAGACCGGGCAGGTTCAGGAGCGGTGGCCATTTTGGACCCCCATGGCATACTATGAAGCCCAGAGGGTACCAGCAAGAGCTCCTACCTCAACCACATTGGAGCGTCGAGCGCCAGAGGCTACAGTCTCCCCGCCCTCCTCCCACCCTCCCACCCCGTCCCTCTTCAGGGACCCCTCTCACGAGCAACTCCTTATCCAGGAGGTGCACGAACTCTTTACTCTGGGAGCGGTGGAGGAGGTCCCAAGGGATCTCAGAGGCAAGGGATTCTACTCCCGTTATTTCCTAATCCCAAAGCCAAAGGGGGGGCTCCGTCCTATCCTGGACTTACGGGGTCTCAACAAGTTTATGGTAAAGTTGAAATTCCGTATGCTCTCCCTGGGCACTCTTATCCCCTCTATGGATCAGGGAGACTGGTACGCCGCCCTCGACATGAAGGACGCGTATTTCCACATTGCCATCTACCCACCTCACAGACGCTTCCTGCGCTTCGTAGTGGGCCAGAGACACTTCCAGTTCGCGGTCCTGCCATTCGGCCTCTCAACAGCACCGAGAGTCTTCACAAAGTGCATGGCAGTGGTAGCAGCCGCCCTTCGGCGTCAAGGGGTTCAGGTATTCCCCTACCTCGACGACTGGCTCCTCCGTGGCAACTCCGCCAACCAGGTCCAGTCCCACATTCACAAGGCCATGGACATGTTCAACCGTCTCGGCCTCCTACTAAACATCGAAAAGTCCACTTTGGTCCCAACACAGAGAATAGACTTCATAGGGGCTATACTGGACTCTACCCTCGCCAGGGCATTCCTCCCAGAGGCTCGCTTTCAAACGCTTGCAGCCGCCATACGCAGCCTCCAAGCTTTCCCAACTTCGACAGCCCGCTGCTGCCTCAGCCTCATGGGTCATATGGCATCATGCACCTTCGTGACAGCTCACGCCAGGTTACGCCTACGGCCCCTCCAAGCATGGCTGGCCTCCGCATACCGACCACACAGGGACAACCTCGATATGATTCTGACGGTCCCACCGCAAGTCCTAGCCTCCCTCAACTGGTGGCTGGACCCCGCACATGTGATGTCAGGTATTCCCTTTCATCCACCTCAGCCTTCCCGCACCTTGACTACGGATGCGTCATCCCTCGGCTGGGGGGCTCACCTGCAGAACTTCCAAACGCAGGGCCTGTGGTCGGAGCAAGAGCTGACATTACACATCAATGTCAGAGAACTCCGAGCGGTACGTCTCGCCTGCCAAGCCTTCGCTCAACACTTACAGGGCCGCTGTGTCTCCATCCTTACAGACAACACGACAGCCATGCATTACATCAACAGACAGGGAGGGGCACACTCCCTCCCCCTCTGCCGAGAGGCAACTCAGCTCTGGGACTTTTGCATAGCCCGTTCCATTCACCCCGTGGCCTCGTTTCTCCCAGGAGTCCAGAACACCTTGGCGGACCGCCTGAGCAGGTCCTTTCAAACTCACGAGTGGTCCATTCGGCCAGACGTCATCCACTCTGTCTTCCAGAAGTGGGGGTTTCCCCAGATAGATCTCTTCGCGACTCGCGAGAACAGGAAATGCCAAGTGTTCTGCTCCTTTCAGGGTCGCTCCCCAGGCTCCCTGACAGACGCTTTTCTCCATCCTTGGACGGACAACCTGGCCTATGCCTTCCCACCAGTTCCACTGGTCCACAGGGTCCTGCTCAAGCTACGCAGGGACAAGGCCAGGATGATCCTGATTGCTCCAGCGTGGCCCAGGCAACACTGGTATACCACGCTCCTGGAGTTGTCCGTGACAGACCCGATCCCTCTTCCGCAATGGCCGGACCTGATCACGCAGCAGCACGGCAGGATCCAGCATCCCGACCTGCGGTCCCTTCACCTCACGGCGTGGCTGCTTCATGGCTGAACCCGTCGGAGCTACAATGTTCCAGCCCGGTCCAGCGCATTCTGCTGAGCAGTAGGAAACCCTCCACCAGGTCCACCTACTCAGCTAAGTGGAAACGTTTTTCCTTGTGGTGTGGCACTCGGGGCCTTGACCCCTTGCAGGTGCCGGTTCACACCATACTGGACTACCTCCTCTTACTAAAGGAGCAGGGTCTGGCTCTCTCGTCGCTAAAAGTCCACCTAGCGGCAATTTCAGCTTTTCACCCACGGGACGGGGCGGGTTCTGTTTTCTCCAACCCCATGGTCACCAGGTTCCTTAAGGGGTTAGAACGGCTACACCCGCCGGTGCGCCGCCCGGTCCCTACATGGGACCTCAACCTAGTCATTACCAGGCTCATGGGTGCCCCATTCGAGCCCATGGCCACTTGCTCCATGCTGTATCTCTCATGGAAAACGGCCTTTCTAGTAGCCATCACCTCGGCTAGACGCGTCTCTGAGCTCAGAGCGCTTACTTCGGAACCACCTTATACGGTGTTCCATAAGGATAAAGTACAGCTCAGGCCACACCCGGCTTTCCTGCCCAAGGTAGTGTCGGCTTTCCATATTAACCGAGACATTTTTCTACCTGTCTTTTATCCTAAGCCCCATGCCTCCAGGAAGGAGCAGCAACTCCATTCCCTGGATGTCCGGAGAGCCCTCGCCTTCTACATCGAGAGGACAAAGCCGTTCCGGAAGTCGACCCAGCTGTTCATCGCCGTGGCGGACCGGATGAAAGGCCTTCCCGTCTCTTCCCAGCGCATCTCGTCATGGATCACCTCGTGCATCCGCACATGCTATGACTTGGCAGGTGTCCCCACCATGCACACTACGGCCCACTCTACCCGAGCTCAGGCCTCGTCGTCTGCCTTCCTGGCACACATACCTATACAAGACATTTGTAGGGCCGCGACATGGTCGTCAGTACACACTTTTGCCTCGCACTATGCCATAGTGCAACATTCTAGAGACGACGACGCTTTTGGTTCGGCGGTCCTAAACTCTGCTGTATCACAATCCGACCCCGCCTCCTAGGACTGGCTTGGGAGTCACCTAACTGGAATACATATGAGCAAGCACTCGAAGAAGAAAACACGGTTACTCACTGTAGTAAATAGTGTTCTTCGAGATGTGTTGCTCATATGTATTCCAAACCCGCCCTCCTTCCCCACTGTCGGAATAGCCGGCAAGAAGGAACTGAGGGGGCGATGGGCCGGCTGCAGTATATATCGGGGCACCTAACGGCGCCACTCCAGGGGGCGCCAGCCGGCCCACCGAGTGTTGCTAGGGTAAAAATCTTCCGACGATCGTGCACGCCGCGCGCGCACACCTAACTGGAATACATATGAGCAACACATCTCGAAGAACACTATTTACTACGGTGAGTAACCGTGTTTTCTGGTCATTAAATGTCTTGTGACTCCCTCCACAAGGGTCAGGGCCCCGGTGCTCTGGCTGAATTCTAACTTGGGTATTTAATTTCTCTCTACCTAACATCCTGCTCTGTCTAGGTTCAACTGGCTGCATAATTCTTTCTTTCTCCTCCTAAAATCGGTTGTGTTACTGGTGCAAAATGGCTGTTGTGCTCCATCCCAGAGGTGGACATGTTAGTGGGGATTGAATTACAATAAATCCTTTACTTAGGGCTCAGATTTTGCTTTCCTTTACACTGCTGCAAACACAGAGCAAGTCAAAGGAAGTCAGTGGAGTTACTGCAGATTCCACAATTGTACCTGAGACCAGAATCTGGCTCACAGCCTGTATAATGCTTTGGGATCATGCTGGATGGCACCATATATATAGGAAGTGTCATTGTTAACAATAATCTCTCAACCATTGTGTTTGCGCCCCACAGATCTGGGACTCCGTGGAGAAGAGTGACATTGGCTGTACAGCTGGCAGTGGAAAGAACAATCTGGGGGTATTTACGGATGCTGGACTAGCCCTGGAGACGAGCAATAGGATTTCCACAGCCCAGAGAACAGGTATCGCTCTATAGAGCTGAACAGTCACCATGAGCAATGGAGGAAGGGAGGAAAGAGTCTCTTCTAGCTCACTGGGTTTCTTCCACTTCCAAAGTATCTTTCTTCCCCCTGGCCTGGAAGGGACAGTCAGATTGCTGGGGCTTCTCTCTGACTCTCTCTCTGCCCCAGGCTGCAGGCTTTTGGGGGCAGTGCACTAGGAGGGAGGGAGGAATGAAGCCTCCTTCACTCTCCCTCTCTTTCTGGTTGCCCTGGCTGGCTGAGCACCTGCCCAACAGCTCTTATGTGGCTCCCATCCGGGACAGGAAGGAGCAATATGTTAAGTGCCACAATGGCTTTTCTGGTTTTCTGATTTCCCCCAAAATCAACGGGGTTCTGCTCATTGAGGCCTAGACCATTCTAGGAAATTTGAGAACTGACCGGATGCGGTGTTCGGAAGTTACCCTGTTACATCCAGACAGAGAAATGGCATCAAGCTGGGTGTAGGGCCTCACTGGTTGGGTGAGTTTTTATTTTGTGTTTCTCACTTCCTTCTGCAGATCCAGAGTGTCCCCAGCCAGCAAAACGCCGGCGTCGCTCCGTTCATCTCATTGAGTATAAGGCAAACAAAGGTAGGTACTAATCAGGAGGGTTGCTATCCTTGGTCAAAGCAAGCATGCGAAGCAGGAATGTGATCCCCTAGTGTGACCAGTTTCACCCTGTTACAGCCTCCTGCCAGCTGCATTTCGTGTAGCCAGAGATGGGGGAGTCTGGATAGAATTCCATATGAGGAGAGATTGGAACTGGTCAATTTATAGAGGGGATGCGATAGAGGTATAGAAAATAATGAATGGTAAATTGCTCTTTGGGGCATCTGTCTGTTCTGTGTTGGTACAGCACCCAGCACTGTGGGGTTCTGGGCCATGACTGGGGACCCAAAGTGCTACTACAATTCAAATAACAACAGGTAGATTGTTAAATTACCCATTTAAGCACCAGGAGACACTCAACCAAACTGAATGGTTTCTAATTAAGAATTGATAAAAGGAACTATTTTCATACACAATGAATAATTAACCCATAGTACTCACTACCACGGGACTGTATTGAGGCCAAGAGCCTAGCAGGATTTAAAAAAGGATGAGCCATTTACATGGAAAAGGAGGATGTTCACCATTCCATAGGATAGGATTTTTTAAGAAGAGCTGTACATCCTCATGCTTCAGAGCATGAGCCAACCTCTAATTGGAGTCAGGAAGAAACTTCTCTGAGGGCAGGTTATTCCACTATGGGGTTTCTTGCACCTTTCTCAGAAGCTCCTGGTTCTAGTGACTGTTAGAGACAAGATACTGGAGTAGACAGAGCAGAGTGCCAGTTCCTATGTTCCTTCTTTGGTCATGTCTAGTAGTAAATTAATGAGAAAGAGAGAGAGAATGAGGACTAGAAGAAGCATGGTAGGAATGACCTTCTGGCTTGTACATTTCAGTGTCAGATTACCAGGACTGGAAGGTGAAGAAATGCTGTGAAGAAGGGATGTACGAGAACCCCAAGGGGCACAGCTGCGAGAAGCGAGCTGGGTACATTCTGGATGCAGATGAATGCAAGAAGACCTTCCTCGACTGCTGCAATTATATCAAGACCATACGGGACAAGCTGAAACGGGAGCTCCACCTACAACTTGCAAGAAGCAAGTATCAGGGTTTCAATATCACTCAGAGGAGCAAGGCTGGGGGAATTATTAGAGAAATAAGACCATGCCACATGAACCAACCCTGCTCGTGTTCACAGATCCCCCAGGGGGGAAATGGGCATGAATGCAGTGACAGCAATCCTGTTAGTGTTGCACCATGTCGATAAGGCAACCCAGATGAGTCAGGGTAATAACCTCATCACAGGTCGCCACTGAGGTTTAACCTTTGTTTCTAAAGCACAGTCCTCTACCACTTGAGCTAAAGGGGTAACTCCCCTAGCTAGGAATAGTAGTAGGCTCTTCCCTTTGCAGAATATCCACTAGAGGGCGCACATGTAGCACTAAGCCAGTGGCTTATACCAGTTTTATAGGAGCCCAGAAGAGGCTAGCTTATAGGGAAACAGCAAGGCAGGCATGGAGAGAAGAGGAAGCCTGTGGCTTCCCCTTCAGCTGTTCAACCACACTCCAATTCATGCTCTTCTGGGCTGGCAGCATGAAAACCTGGAAACGTAGGTCAAATCACGGATCCGTTCAGGTCAGTAGAGCAGGCCAATCTCTGAATCCTTTCAGGTTTGCCCCATCCCAATCAATGTCACAGCAGACCAAAAAGTCTGTGATTTGACTTCCCAGGTGACTTGGATAAAGATTTCGTGTCCGACAAAAATATCAGCTCAAGGACCCAGTTTCCAGAGAGCTGGCTGTGGCAAGTGGAGCAGCTGACTAACCGACCAAATGAACTGGGGTAAGAGCGTGTTGCAAAGGGGCATTCAGCAAAGGGCCACATTCAGATGTGGTGTGGTGTAGCTCCCACTGAAGACAGTGTCTCTCCACCAGCAAGATCCCCGTGGAGCTGGCTGGAATATTTGTCATGATTTAGGGCGAGCATTCAGCAGCTGATCCATATTCATAGAGTCACTCCTAGATTTTAAGGCCCGAAGGGCCCTTTGATCATCTAGTCTCACCTTTTGTATAACAGAGACCAGAGAATTGCATTCAGTTACTCCACTTTTGAGGCCATATTTAGGTACCTAAAAGAACTGGCCCAACTTCCAGAGGTGCTGAGCAGCCAGCAGTATCCCCTGGCTTCAGCCCTAATGAAAAACCAGGCTGCTGATTTAGGTGCTAGAATATGAATATAGGTATCTGGCTGTTTAGCATTGGCCTTTTATCCTGTTCAGGAACCGTTCCTCAATTCTGTTTGTTATTCAGGGTGTGTTATTGGGTCGCCGAGTCACATGATATTGACGGTGCTTTCTAATTGGATGTGTGATAAATGAAGGAGGGGGTAGCTCCCTTTTATGGACACCCAGCCAGCCAGTTAGCTATAAACTCCCTCTTAGTAGCTGTTCTCTATTTGCTTTACCTGTAAAGGGTTAAAAAGTCCATAGGTAAATGGAAAGGAGTGGGCACCTGAGCAAAAGAGCCAATGGGAATGTTAAAACCTTTTAAAATTGGGATAAAAATTCCCCTTTGTCTGTCTGTGTTGTTCTCCTGGAGCGCAGAGACAGGGCTGGAACTATGCTGTATGAGCTTGAGCCAGGTATGAAAAATCATACCTAGAAACTACTCATTTGGAACCCCAGATATGTAAGGAGATCAGGAAATGTCTAGGAAGATGCGATTAGGTTTATCCCTTTTCTTTCTTTATGGCTTATGGACTCCTCTGTGCTAACCCCAGCTGCTTTTGTTTTGTTTGTAACTTTTAAGCTGGACCTCCAGAAAGCTATGGGAGTGGCTATAATTTTTTGTATTTGCTCTTTTTAAATCTAGCAATAGCCTGAGTTTTTAGATGTATTTTTTTCTTCTTTTTTTTTTTAAATAAAGAACAGGATTGGAGTTTTGTGTCTTAGCAGGTTTGTGCACATGTTGTTTAATTAGCTGGTGGCAACAGCTGATTTCCTTTCTCAGCTCTCCCCCAGAGTGGGGTTTGAAAGGGCTTGAGGGTACCCCATAGGAAGGAACTCCCAAGTGCACCTTCCTGGGTTCTCAAAGGGTTTTTTGCACTTGGGTGATGGCAGCATCTACCCATCCAAGGTCAGAGAAAAGCTGTAACCTTGGGAGTTTAATACAAGCCTGGAGTGGCCAGTATTAAATTTTAGAATCCTTGTGGCCCCCACCTTCTGCCCTTGAAGTGCCACAGAGGGGAATCAGCCTTGACAGGATGGCTGAACCTTCCCCCCCTCCTCCCCCCACTGGAATGGAATATAATTCCCCTGCTTGGAATTAGATCTGGACACTAGAATTAATATCCCTACCCTTGAGACCTTTAAAATAGGTTCTGTCCTGTGACTGGTGCAGAACTTGGACCACTGAGTTCCTCCCCAGAGAGGGCTCTACAGTTCAGTGGGTGGGTGAAGAAGGCTTTACCTTGGACCTCAGTCCTAAGATAGGGGAATCTACACAAGGGATCTCAAACTCAAATCACCACGAGGGCCACATGAGGACTAGTACATTGGCCCGAGGGCCGCATCACTGAAACCTTTTCATACAATGGTACAAAAATATAGTCAAAAATGAAAAAAATGAAGAGTAATATAGTATGCTATTAAAAGTCAATGTATTAACCTTTTTAAAACTGTAATGTGAAAAGTCAGTGCTAATTTTGACAGTCATTTCATTTTTGGCCACTTAGCTGGCAGCGTTTTGCATCAACCAGAGCATCAATATTAGGTTTGATATCCTGAGACAAAACCAATCTCAGTGTTGCTTGCAAATGTCCATCAGTGAGCCTTGACCTTAACACAGATTTGTTATTCATGGGGGAGAAAAATTGTTCACTTATCTATGTACTTCCAAACATTGCCATTACCCTTGTGGAGCTGTCATGGGGACTGATGGGCTTAGAGCCATTGGCCGCGAGCATGCGCTGAACCTCACAGAAGGCAGCTGGCAGCACCTTTCAGTCTCAGGTCACAGCCCAGAACAGCAAGGGGCTGGGACGCAGGTTTTAAATTCCCCTTCCCCCCTTCGCCCCCCCGCCTTGGGTCATCTCTCTGTTAGAACTTCCTTTATGCAGAGCTGAGGTGCCTTCTCCTCCCACTGAGACCAGTGGGATCTCAGGGTGCTTAGCACCTTTCAGAACAGGCTCTGATAGCACGTGCAGTGAAACAAAGTCCTGAAACCAACAGGAATGACACATATGATTCAAATCACGCCACAGATGCCCAAATAAACAACCCCCTCTCCCAGACTGCTCCAAGTTTATCCCCCCTCTGGGTCTTCCTGTGCATCCTGGCTCCCAGGTATCTCTGCTAGACTGTAACCTGTTAGAGGTCTTACCAAGCACATTGCTCGCCCCTAATGAAAAAGGGGTGTTGCCATAGCCACTAGAGGTATCTAGCTGCACAGGGCTTGTGTAACGAGGGAGCAGAAGGAAGCAGAGGGGTAGGGAAGCGCGCGGCTTGGAAAGCATTCCCCTCCCCCCACAGTTTGCAAATCGTGCTTGTTTCCAGGGGAGGAGAGAGGAGCGAGGAGTTGGGGGCTGTTTTCAAATGTGAAAACTCTGCGATGCCCCGAGAAACTAGCAAGGGGCTGGCTGAGAAAAAACAAAAACCCCTTCCGCCCGGTCAGCCCAGCACAGTAATACAGCTCGGGGCTCTACAGCGCTGGGCTCTGCTTAGCCCCTCTGTAGCCCGTGCACGTTAGTGTGTGGATGGGGTGGGGGAGGGTAGCTGCACGCTGCCCCGTGCTCCCGCCACTCCACTTCGTGGCTTGGCATCAGTTGGCAGCCTGGCGCTGGGCAGGCGGAGGAGGAAACCCCCGGGACTGGGGCAGGGCAGAGGAGAGCCTGGGCTTGTTCTGCTCTCTGGTTTCTTTGCCTCTAGTGACACTTCAGTATATGCCCCACCCCTTCCCCGCCCCGATTCCAACCCCTTCCTCAAATCCCCATCCTGGCCCCGCCTCTTCCCCGCCTCCTCCCCTGAGTGCGCCGCGTTCCCACGCCTCCCGCTCTCTCCTGGAAAGTTCTAAGCGCCTAAGTGCTTAGGAAGCACTGAGAGGTAGGCGGAGGAGCGGGAACGCGGCGTGCTCGGGGGGGGGGGTGAGGAGGGGAAGTGGAGAGTGAGTGGGGGAGTCGGCACCTATGGCGGGACGCAGGAAATAAGCCTGCAGGCCGGATGCGGCCCGCGGGCCTCATGTTTGAGACTCCTGATCTACACCCTTAGCTGGGGAATGTACATGAGTCATAGCTCCTTCCTTCTGTAAAACACTCTGTCTTTCTCTTTCCATGTAGAATTTCTTCCAAGACGATGCATATTTTCCTGAAGGATTCCATCACCACCTGGGAAGTCCTGGCTGTGAGCCTTTCAGAGACCAAAGGTGAGGAACACCATGAGCTCTCCAGAGAACAGGCAGAAAAGCTAATGGGGAAACCACTCCAGGCCACAATGGGCTTTGGAAACATCATAGTGAGATGGAACAATCGAGGAGACCGCAGACACATTTCAGGACTAAAGTATAAGGCCCCCTGTCTCTGACCCTGGGTCTTTCCCCATTGCAGGGATCTGTGTGGCTGAACCCTATGAGATAAAAGTAATGAACAATTTTTTCATTGACCTCCGGCTGCCCTACTCGGTAGTGAGGAATGAGCATGTGGAAATCAGGGCTATTCTCTACAACTATTGGGATCAAAACATTAAGGTAAGCTCACTGCCTCATGGGGCTCTGCAACTGACCTGAGGTGTCAATGCTTTGACAGAGAGCCAAACCACAACAAAATGGTGTAAGGATTGTTCCCTTTGGGGCTGAACACCCTTGTCTCCCATTGACTTTGTTGAGTCAATGCAGGATCAGGGGTATGGAATCCACCCAGTTAAGAACATAAGAACGGCCACACTGGGTCAGACCAATGGTCCATCTCGCCCAGTATCTCATCTTCCGACAGCAACCAGTGCCAGATGCTTCAGAGGGAATGAACAGAACAGGTCATCATCAAGTGATCCATCCCTTCTTCTTTGAGTGCTTGTTCACGTCCATTCCAATTAGGTGTGTGCGCACGTCACGTGCATGGACGTCGGAAACTTTTCCCCTTAGCAGCTCCTGTTGGGACAGCAGAGGAGCCCCCTAGAGTGGTGCCCTTATGGCGCTGTATATAGTACCCTGCCGGCCCAACCCCCCTTCAGTTCCTTCTTACCATCCGTGGCGGCGTTGGAACGTGGTCTCTCGCTTGCGAGTGATCCCTTACCAATCTAGTTTTACCAGTTAGACAGTTTGTTGCTAGGTAGTTAATACATTAGTTAGGTACAGTTTAGTTAGAGGTGACTGGGATTTAGTTTCAGCCACCAGCCTTGGGCTGCGGGGCATGTTGCAAGCCCAGGGATCTAAAACTTGCGCTACCTGCCGCAGGTTTATGCCCAACAGCGACCCCCATGATGCCTGCCTTCGGTGTCTGGGGGAGGCACACCAAGCCGAGCACTGCACAATTTGCAAGGCCTTTAAGGCCCGCGCTAAGAAAGAAAGAGACTTTTGTCTTAAGCAGTTGCTCATGGAGGCCACATTACAACCAGTGGCCCCAGACCACTGGCTACCAGGCCTGAGCTCCTCAGTGAGAAGTGCCCCGGCATCAGTGCGCGATTCAGCACCGGGCTCTAGAGATCCCGGCACCATTAATCTCTGGCACTGAGATGAGCCGACCACTCCCAGCACCGCTCAAACTCCCTGGCACTGGCCAAGCACCATAAGAAAGGGGAAAGAGGATGCTCCCCTCAAAGAGTGACCAAGACACTCAGAGAGGCTCCTACAACTCAGAGACAGGACTCTTGTTTCCCATCAGGAGCCGGCACCGTTGACTCCAGCGCCGTAGGCACCATTGAGTCTGGCGCCCAGCGACTTCAGCGTGGACCAGTGTCTAGAGGAGGTCTTGGAACCTCCCTCCACACCTGACACATCTGAGGCTGCAAAGGACCACATTGAACAGTCGGGGCCCAATCCCCTCCCATGCAGGGAGAGGCATCCGGCACTGCCCAGACGGGTGCCGTCCAGAGGGAAACCGGCAATGGTGTGCCGCTCGAGGTCACCGATCTGGCACCGCTTACAGCACCGCTCCCGTTCGAGCTCGCCACAACTCCACTCCCCGGCACCGACAACCCCACATGAGGTTACGTCACCGGATGAAGAAGCGCCTTTGGTGCCCCCACCGAGGACCCAGCACCAAAGCATGGTACCAGCCACTTCCCTGGCACTGTATGCTCTAAGGTGGTCCAGGTCTCAGGATAGCCAATACTGCTCACTATCTTGATCCTCTCGGCACTGGTCCCTGGTCCTCACCTCTCAGCACTCCACGGTGGTGCAAGGATCATCGGCACCACCTTGGTCCTCCCCTTCAACCTCCTCAGACTCTGAAGCTGACTCAGGCCGCTCGAGTTATAGCAGGCACCAGACCAAGAGCAGTAGAGAGTCCCACACAGTCTGGTGGCCACCTCCGGGGCAATGGCCCTTTAGGACCCCATGGGCCTATCACCAACAACAGGGCACATTTTCTAGAGCTTCCAGATTGGTGCACTCAATGTGATGCCACTCAAGGTCGCCATATAAATGCACCTCGAGGGCAAGAGAGGCAAGATTTAAGTTCCCCATTAGAACCAGGGCCTGTGATGTGGAAACTTCAGTTAGTTGTCCAAAGAAAGGCTCTTCTACCTCATCCTTCTGATCCGGTGGTCTATAGTACATGTGCACCACGACATCACCCTTGTTGTTTTCACGCCACTTTGCAAGGTCACAGCATGACAGTCCTGACAGACAACACCACTGCCATGTTCTACATAAACAAACAGGACAGAGCTCACTCCTCACCCCTCTGACGCGAGGCTCTTCTCCTCTGGGACTTCTGTATAGCCCGGTCCATACAGCTGGAAGCATCCTACCTCCCTGCGGTGAAGAATGAGCTAGCAGATCGCCTCAGCAGGTCCTACCAAGCTCACGAGTGGTCAGTCCGATCAGATGTCCTGCACTCAGTTTTCCAAAAGTCGGGTTATCTCCAAGTCGATCTATTTGCCACCAAGGACAACAAACAGTGCCCTCGGTTCTGCTCAGTTCAAAACCACAGCCTGGGCTTCATCTCCGAGGCGTTCGTAATGCAGTGGGGAGAGGGCCTGAAGTATGCCTTCCCTCCAATCCCACTGATCCACTGGGTCCTGCTCAAGATATGCAGGGACAGAGCAATGGTGATCCTGCTTGCCCCGTCCTGGCCACGTCAGCATTGGTACACAACACACCTCAAACTATCAGTAGATGCTCCAATAGCCCCATCACTGTATCCAGACTTGATTACTCAGGACCACGGGCGCCTTCACCACTCGGACCTATAGTCCCTGCATATCATGGCTTGTAAGCTCCATGGCTAAACTTGATGGAAAGCCAGTGCTCTCAGCCAATGAGACAAATACCTCTTGGCTGCAGGAAGCCTTCCACTCGGTCAACTTACTTGGCCAAATGGAAAAGGTTCTCCTGCTGGTGTGAACCCAGATGTCTGTTACGGCTCTAGGTATCTATCCCAGTTATTCTGGACTACATGCTTCACTTCAAGCAACAAGACCTACCACTTTCATCCATCAGAGTACACCTGGCGGCTATCTCAGATTTCCATCCAGGGAAATCTGGGCACTAGGTGTTCTCAAATCCCATGGTAGTGTGTTTCCTCAAGGGATTGGAGAGTGTACACCCTTACTCTCTACCACCAATACCAATCTGGAATCTGAACCTGGTCCTCTCCAAGCTCATGAGTCCACCGTTCGAGCCCCTGGCCACTTGTTCCCTCCTTTACCTTTCATGAAAGGTAGCATTCTTGGTGGCCATTACATAGGTGAGGAGAGTGTCTGAACTAAAGGCTCTGACCTCCAAACCCCCTTATACAGTGTTTCATAAGGACAAGGTGCAACTTAGACTGCACCCTAGATTCCTCCCCAAGGTGATCTCCCAGTTCCACATGGGACAGGGCATTTGTCTGCCTGTAATTTTTCCAAAGCCTCACATGAGCTCGCAGCTGCAGAGCTTGCACACGCTAGATGTTCGAAGAGCCCTAGTGTTCTACATAGAGCACACGAGGCCTTTTCGCAAATCAACCCAACTGTCCGTGGCCATAGCCGATAGAATGAAGGGCCTTCCGGTATCTTCTCAGCGCATCTCATCCTGGATCACAGACTGCATTCGCACATGCTCCGAGTTGGCTAAGGTCCCAGCTCCGGCAATCACAGCCCATTCGACGAGAATGCAAGCGTCTTCGACTGCCTTTCTGGCACAAGTACCCATCCACAAAATCTGCAAAGCAGCTACCTGGTCCTCAGTGCATACGTTTACAGACCACTATGCCTCAACCAACAGGCCAGAGATGATACAGTGGTTGGCAGGGCTGTCCTCCAATCAATCATTCCTTGACTCCTACCCACCTCCGATGGTCAGCTTGGAAGTCACCTAATTGGATTGGACGTGAACAAGCACTCGAAGAGGAAAAGACGGTTACCTACCTCTCGTACCTGTTGTTCATCGAGATGTGTTGTTCACGTCCATTACAATACCTGCCCCCCTTCCCCTCTGTCGGAGTCAAAGGCAAGAAGGAATTGAAGGGGGGTCAGGCCGGCAGGGTACTACATACAGCACCATAAGGTCGCCACTCTAGGGGACTCCTCTGCCGTCCCGACGGGAGTTGCTAAGGGAAAAAGTTTCCAACGTCCGTGCACGTGATGTGCGCGCACACTTAATTGTAATGGACGTGAACAACACATCTCGAAGAACAACAGTTACGAGAGGTAAGTAAAGGTCTTCTCTGTCCTATTCCCAGCTTCTGTCAAAATTGCATGATACAGAGGGAGATAAAAAAATACCCTTCTGGCTGCCATTCTTCTTTGGCTGGGCCTCAGATCTGTGAGTAGGTACCACGTTCGGGGCTTTCTGCTGACTCACACCGGTAGCCAGATCAGGTGGGTCTCATTACTTCCACTCAGGAACACCACAAGCTGAGGGCCTCTCTGAGGCAGGACAGAACTAGAGCGGGTCCTCAAGGGCCTCTCAGGAAGGAGGTCAGGCTACAGTCACGTGCTTTGTAAGCACAGTCCGGTCTCTTATTTATTAAGAATAAAGGCAAACTCAGAGGGTATGTTTTGGATCAATGCCCTACAGTGTCATGGTGTTCAGACTGCCTGCTTACAAATCTCTGTTCTCTTCTCAGGTCCGGTTGGAGCTGCTTCACAACCCAGTTTTCTGCAGCGCATCCACTTCCAAGGCTAAATACCGGCAGATCCTTGACATCAAAGCCAAGTCCTCCCTGGCCGTGCCATTAGTGATTGTCCCATTGCAGCTGGGATCTCACGACATTGAGGTCAAGGCAGCAGTGTGGGGCAGTTTTCTATCTGATGGCGTGAAGAAGAAACTGAAGGTTGTGGTAGGTATTAGGTGACGGGGACGTGATGTCCGCCAGAGGGCAAGAGTCTGGAGGCCAGATTGGCTGGCTTCTGGAATCAGTGCTGTACCTTAACCTGTTAAATTAACACCCTGCATCTTCATCCTCCTCCCACTTCCTCCCCTCCCCTGTGGCAACTACAGCAGGGCTGGGGCTGGCCTGGTTATCTTGCACTTGATCCTCTGAGCCGTCTTATAAGAGACCTAGGTTCAGTTCCTCAGGCCTAGTGTCTTGCTTCTTGGATAGGCTGACCATACGTACCGTTTTAAACGGGACAGTACCGTTTTTTTCATATTTCCCGACCGTCCTGTCATTTTAATATAAATGTCAATTTTGTCCCGTTTTTAATAAACTATATATAGTTTTTATTTTTTTGTAAAAAACTGAACGCTGGCTTGTTGCGGCTGCCCCTCGTCTCCCCACCGAGCTGCTGAGCGGGGAGACGAGGGGCAGCTTGTTGCGGCTGCCCCTCGTCTCCCCGCCGAGCAGCTGAGTGGGGAGACAAAGGGCAGCTTGTTGTGGCTGCCCCTCGTCTCCCCGCCGAGCTGCTGAGCAGGGAGACGAGGGGCGGCTTGCCGCGACTGCCCCTCGTCTCCCCGCTGAGCTGCTGAGCAGGGAGACGAGGGGCGGCTTGCCGCGGCTGCCCCTCGTCTCCCCGCCGAGCTGCTGAGCAGGGAGACGAGGGGCGTCTTTTTGCGGCTGCCCCTCGTCTCCCCGCCGAGCTGCTGAGCGGGGAGACAAGGGGCGGCTTGCCGCGGCTGCCCCTCGTCTCCCCGCCGAGCTGCTGAGCAGGGAGACGAGGGGCGGCTTGCCGCGGCTGCCCCTCGTCTCCCCGCCGAGCTGTTGAGCGGGGAGACGAGGGGCGGCTTTTTGCGGCTGCCCCTCGTCTCCCCGCCGAGCTGCTGAGCAGGGAGACGAGGGGCGGCTTGCCGCAGCTGCCCCTCATCTCCCCGCCGAGCTGCTGAGCAGGGAGACGAGGGGCGGCTTGCCGCGGCTGCCCCTCGTCTCCCCGCCGAGCTGCTGAGAGGGAGACGAGGGGCGGCTTTTTGCGGCTGCCCCTCGTCTCCCCGCCGAGCTGCTGAGCGGGGAGACGAGGGGCGGCTTGCCGCGGCTGCCCCTCGTCTCCCCGCCGAGCTGCTGAGCAGGGAGACGAGGGGCGGCTTGCCGCGGCTGCCCCTCGTCTCCCCGTCGAGCTGTTGAGCGGGGAGACGAGGGGCGGCTTTTTGCGGCTGCCCCTCGTCTCCCCGCCGAGCTGCTGAGCAGGGAGACAAGGGGCGGCTTGCCGCGGCTGCCCCTCGTCTCCCCGCCGAGCTGCTGAGCGGGGAGACAAGGGGCGGCTTGTTGCGGCTGCCCCTTGTCTCCCCGTCCCGTTTTTGCCATCCGAATGTCCTGTTTTTGTCTCAAGGAAATATGGTCAGCCTATTCTTGGACCAGCGGGTGCTGGAATCAATGCAGACTCAGTGCACCTCATATCACTCAGCAGAGAGAGCCAAGCAAAGGAGCAGCATTGGTGGGTTGTGAAAGGCATCCCATTGGCCTGCCTCAGGAGATCCCTGCAGTGCTGGGTGAGAGGAAGATCCTCCACTGAAGATCAGGGAGTAGAAAAGTCCTTCAGGGAGGGAACAGGGCAATGATGGAATGAATTGAGCTTCTCACTTCCTCGCCCTGTCAGACTCTGTAGGGCAGATTCATAAGAACATAAGAACGGCCATATTGGGTCAGACCAAAGGTCCATCTAGCCCAGTGTCCTATCTTCCGACAGCGGCCAATGCCAGGTGCCCCAGAGGGAATGAACAGAACAGGTAATCATTAAGTGATCCTTTCCCTGTCGCCCATTCCCAGCTTCTGGCAAAAATTCCTCCATCCCTCTGTGGTGGAATCAGTGGTGTTATGCTAGGGATGAATTTGGCCTAGGGACTTCTCCTTGGATGCATCCTAACCAGGATCCAAAACGAAAGGGGACGCTGCCTTGAGGTTGAGGTCAGATTCCAGACTTATTGGGATGGACCTGATCTCAGTTTCACTTGACCGCTGACTTCCAGTGGAGTCACTCCTGATTCATGCTGATCACAAGATCAGCAAGTCTCTCACCTTTTCCTACTGCTCTTCATTGTCTCTGAATGCTACTGTGCTTACTATGCTCTTGTCATTCCTTTCTAGCCTGAAGGGCTGAGGATGACTAAAACAATTATGTCTGTTGTATTGGATCCATCTACGAAAGGAGCAGGTGAGTAACCACACGGCTTTGCCTTTATGTGGCGCCTTTCATCCTGAAGGTTAGTAGCATAGCTAGCGGGGGAGCAGGGGGAGCAGCCGCTCCCCCACTGAGCAGAAGCGGCACCTTTTTTGTGCTCCAATGCCTTTTGCTCCTGTGCTGCAGCTGGAGCGGAGCATTTTTATTTGCTCCTGGTGCCTTTTTTTTTTGCTCCCGGCGCCTTTTTTTTAGCTCCGCTCCCCCTGTGCTCTAAACCTGGCTACGCCACTGCTGAAGGTCTCAAAGAATTCCACAATCTATATCAAAGTGAGGGCATATCTGTTTTTAGAGCCCTTCTATCTAACCCAAACCCTTAATCGAATCTGCAGCAAACTTCCCTGAAAAATTCTACCCTGGCGTCCGATCGTGCGTGGGAGATTTCAGAGGGATTGGTTTCGTGTTGGCTGAGATGGAGGTCAAAATCAGGCTCATCACAGAAGACTAGAATCAGCAATATGCAGAGCAATTCAGCTGCCACTTGAAATGCAGCCACCTCTGCCTGCCCCGTATTCATAACTTCCTGATTCCCATCTCAGCTGCCCCCTCCCTCCCTTTGCCCTAGCACGTCAGTGGATTGTGCAGGGCTCTCTATGAGCATTGTAGAGTATTATTCAAGAACCAGCAGCAAAGCTCAGCCGGCTGGACGGATGGCATTTCACTGTCTCTTCTCCTCATCCTTCCTTTTCAGGGGGAGTCCAGGAAGTGAAGGTGAAAGCGGCAGATATAGATGACATGGTTCCAGACACAGAATCGGAAACCAAAATCAGAATCCAAGGCAAGGGCCTCTGATTTGAAAGTGTTTCATGCTTTAGAAATAGAGTGAAGGAGCAATGAATTCTTCTCTGGTAGCCACACTCACAGGAGGTGGACTGATTACCCACCTGGTTCTGTTACAACTGTCTACGTGCACTATCGAGCATTAATGGCCAAGATACAGCAAAGTCATTGTTGGCGTGTGGCTAAGCAAGATGCTCACAGGAGAGACAGGTGCACAGAAATAAGGAGAACCCGGGGGCAGCCTGTGTATTTGGACAGGATGGCCTAGGGGTTTGGGCCCTAGTTTAGTATTTGGGAAGCCTGAGTTCAAGACCTTGCTCTGCCACAGATGTTCCTGGTGACTTTGGGCAGCTCCCTTAGATTGTCTGTGCTTCAGCTCCCCATCTGTAAAACGTGGATAATAGCCCCTCCTTTGTCCCCATTTAGCTCAACCAGCAAGGGCTGGTGCTGTCAGAGTGGGAATGTCCAGGTTCTGTCCCCACCGCTGGCAGGGCTGGAGTGAAGTAGCCTAGGAGGGCTTGGTGAGAAATGCTCAGAGCATTGCGGGAAACTTGTCAGCACATGGGCTGGATCAGTTGTTGCTGGGTTAGGATCCAACCTTCATGGGGTTTGGGTGTGCTCAGCACCGTGCAGGATTGAGCTCTCAATCTGCCATTGCCCGCAGAGAGGTCTGTCTGTCTCCCTGTCCCCACCAGCGCCTGCTCTCTGTGCTTGAATTCACGCTGTGTTATTTCCTTGGCCAGGAAACCCCGTGACAATCATTGTCGAAAACCCCATCGATGGGGCCAACCTGAAGCACCTCATTGTGACGCCATCTGGCTCCGGGGAAGAGAACATGATCGGCATGACCCCCCCCGTCATCGCCACCATCTACCTGGACAGCACCAAGCAGTGGGAAAGGATTGGGTTGCAACGCAGGGCGGAAGCCATCAAGTTGATCACGCGAGGTAAGAACTTCCCATGCCAGACAGCAAATCCCTCTTCAGGCTCATGTTAGGGACACGGGAACTGCTGCACAGGACTGGCCCTGAGGTCCATCTAGTCCAGTAGCCTGTCTCGGTTAGTGGCCGGTACCAGATGCTTTAGAAATCTCAGGATAAGCACATTGGGTGATAAATAGAGTCCAGGGATCAGGCAGCTATCCTGGCACTCAGGGGACACCAGTTGAGTTCCCTGCTCTGCCACAGACTCTTGGTGTGATGTTGGGCAAGTCACTTAACCTCTCTGTGACTCCATTTCCCCCTCTTCAAACGGGGAGAGTCGCATTGCCCTGCGTTGTGAGGGTAGACGGCAGGAGCTCCGCAAGCTCCCACCGGCACCCGGATCGTGGCCCTGCCCCCACTTTGCCTTATAAGGCACCCCAGTACTATGGGAATGGGGGCCAGATAAGCCCCTAAAATAGAGAGAGAATCTGCCTCCCACATTAGGTCTCCTACTCCCTTTAGAGGTTGGTTTAAGACCTGAAGCATGAGGTTTAATATCCCTCCCCCACTGTACATTGGCATTAGTCATGATAACTCTGAATAGACTTTCCTATGCAGACAAACATCCAACCCCGTATTCAGTCCTGCTGGGCTTTTGAGCTCCTGTTCATTAACATAAGAACATAAGAATGGCCCTACTGGGTCAGAGCAAAGGTCCATCTAGCCCAGTATCCTGTCTTTCAACAGTGGCCAGTGCCAGGTGCCCCAGAGGGCATGAACAGAACAAGTAATCATCAAGTGATCCATCCCCTGTTACTCATTCCCAACTTCTGGCAAACAGAGGCTAGGGACACCATTCCTGCCCATCCTGGCCATTGATGGACCTCTCCTCCAAGAACTTATCTAGTCCTTTTTTCAACCCTGTTATGGTCTTGGCCTTCACATCATCCTCTGGCAAGGAGTTCCACAGGTTGAGTGTGCATTGTGTGAAGAAATACTTCCTTTTATTTGTTTTATATCTGCTGCCTATTCGTTTTAAACCATTGTTGGCCTATGGCTGTTGTGTGGGGAATGGGATGGTCGTGGGGTGGAGGCCATTCACCTACAGTTCAAATCCCTTTCTGGTTGGCACTTGGTAGAGAGGAAGGATAGAGAATCTCATGACCATTGAAAGAACTTGGTAGGTTTCAGTCTAGGTTTTGAAAGTGTCCCTTTCTCTACACCCCAGGCCCCCTTGTGGGCCACCTATATTAGGTGCGAAGTCTGATCTACAAACATCCCATCCCTTAAGCTTTTACAAGAGGGGGAAACTGAGGCAGGCAGTGACTTGCACAACATCACATCACACAGTGAGTGACAGAACTGAGAACTGAACCCAGGAGTCCTGAGTCACAGCACTTTGTTCCAAACACTAATCCACCCTCCCCTCCCGGAGCCTGGCATAGAACCCAGGCATCCCGCATCCCAGGTCCCCATACACTCTAATCACTTGACCCAGCTCCCACCCTGAAGGGAGGATTCATGCTGGTGAGGAATGGGGCAGTACCCATGCCAATCGGCTTCCCCACCAGACAGCTTTCTGCCTTTGCTTCCCTTGGGTTGCTGTTCTGTGTCCCTCCCGAGAGACACCTGCAGAAAAAGGGAGAGCCACACAACTCAGACAGCAGTGGCAGGGATTACAGCTCTGACCTCGTTTGCCTTATGCATGTAAAGTCCTCATTAGACGCTCACCAGACATAGCATCCTTCTTACTCTCCCTGTTTCAGGTTACACGCAGCAGATGGTTTACAAAAAACCCGACTTCTCATACGCCGCTTTCAACTCCCGGCCATCAAGCACTTGGTGAGGACAGTGTGTTTTCTAATGCACCCTCTTGATCAGCGTTAGCCTGATCCTACATGTGCAATATGTGAGCCAGAGCAAGTCAGTGTCCAGCCCAAAACCAGAGGGCAAAGCTTAACATGCACAACGGGAAAAAAATCCAACTCCCACAGATGGCAATGGAAAGATGCCCAAAGATGAGACAGGCACCTGGCAGGATTTACAAAAGCACCTAAGCAGAGTAAGGGCTTATTTCCCTTTGAAAGTCAATGGGAGGTGGGTGCCTAACTCACTTAGGCACTTTGGTAAACCATACTGAGTGCCTATTTGCATATTTAGGCGCCTAAATACCTTGTAAATGTGGCCCCCAGTGATTTCAGTGACAGTTCAATGTGGGTGAGCAGATGGCTTGAGGGATTGGTAATGAATAAGGTGAAGATTTAGTCATGGGTATTTTTAGTAAAAGTAATGGACAGGCCACGGGCAATAAACAAAAATTCACGGCCCGTGACTTGTCCATGACTTTTATGAAAAATTCTCCACCAGGGTGTCACACCGCTGACTAATTCTTAGCTGCTCCTGGTGCTGTTGCTCTGGAGGTCCCCGGGGCGCTGCTTCTCTGGGGGTCCTCGGGGTGCCGTTGCTCTGGGGGATTCCCGGGGGCTGACAGCTGGCTCCTGCTCAGGCGGCGGGGGGCAGACTGCATCCATTCACCCACTGTTCTGAGGCCCCTGGGGACTGCTCTCCGACAGCCTCTGGGGATGCCCCCAGGGCCGCTTCTCCAGCCACTGCTCAGACTGTCCCCAGGGTGGCCCCTGGGACTGCTGCTGCTCAGGTGGTCCCTGGGGACGCCCCCGGGACTGATGCTCGGACGGTTCCCGGGGCCAGCCTCTGCAGCTGCGGAAGTCATGGAAAGTCATGGAATCCGTGACTTCTGCGACCTCCGTGACAGATTTGCAGCCTTAGTAATGAACTCCAGGTCCTTTCACTTTTAGCTGGCTAGTTCATAGCTGGCTCAGACTAACCGTTACCATCTTGACGGCTGTTCACTGGCTTGTGTGAAGTTGAGTTTGATGACTCTCAGGTCCAGTTCCCAGTGGCCTTCGGTTCACAGCGGGCCCCCAACCCCACCATCCTAGTCATACCACTGCAGGCGGCGAGAGCTCAGCATATCTCAAGCAGAGCCAGCCGTAATAGGGAGCAGTGTCTGGATGCGCTTTCCCAGACAAGCGGTGACATTTTCCCTAGCTCCATATTCACTCAGGTTACCATAAACCGACCCACATGAACCTCACTCCATTCACTGCTGTGAAATGTTTCAACTGATACCGGAGTATGGACGGTCCAGCTTTCACACTGAGGGCAATTCTGGGAAGGCAGGAGTGACCGTGATGTGATTGATTCTGCCCTCAGGCTGACGGCGTACGTGGTGAAGGTCTTTGCCATGGCTCAGAAACTGGTGTCCATTGAAAACCAAGTTATCTGCGGGGCAGTGAAATGGCTGATCCTGGAAAAGCAGAAACTGGATGGGGTCTTCCAAGAAGATTCCCCCGTAATCCACGGAGAGATGGTTGTACGTGTTTCCTTTGGCTTTTACACACCAATCACTACCCACCTCAAACATCACAGCAACTTGTTGGTTCATAATTCAAAGGGACGTCTTACTGGGCTACATCCCAAAGACTGTGCTCAGGCAGACTGATCTCCTCTCCCCCGCTCTCTCTCTTGCATCAGTGGAACAACCCAGTGCAGTTACCTGGGCAGCAGTGAATGGAGATTCAGGCTCAATGAGCCAGATTGTATCTATTTAGTCCTTAGTGGACTTCATGGAGTCTTTGGCATTTCTTCTTTGTTGGGGGTAAACATTCTGCTGGGGGTAGATCATTTTTGGTTTTGTTGTTGTTTGGGGTTTAGGAGTGGAAGGGGGGGTCATTGTTGTAGTTAGGGGTGTCAGGGTTAGGATTTAGGGTTGCCAGGGTTTAGGGCTTGTCAGTGTTATGGTTGATTAGGTAAAAGGGGGTGTCAGTGTTGGACTTTTGGGGGTGTCAGTATCAGGATTTAGGGGTCTCAGTGTTAGTGTCTAGGGTAGAAGGGGTTGTCAGTGTTGAGGTTTGGGGGTTTCAGTGTCAGGGTTTAGGGGTCTCAGTGTTAGGGTTTAGGAGTAGAAGGGGGTGTCAGGGTTTAGCAGAGGTGCTGGAACTAGGGGTGTGTGTGGTGCTGCAACAACCCCTGGCTGGAAGTGGTTTCCATTATATACAGGGTTACAGTTTGGTTCAATGGCTCTCAGCACTCCCACTATAAACATTGTTCCAGCACCTCTGGGGTTTAGGGGTGTCAGTGTCGGGGTTTAGAGCTGTTAGTGGGGTCTCAGTGTTAGGGGTCTGTAGCGAGGTGAAACTCACTAGCGTGGCGCTTCCTGCTGGTCGTCCAGGAATTAGCTCTTTTTCCAGCCATGGAGCGCCCTCTGCAGGCTGGTGGCTCGCCTGCCTCAGGCCCCGTGTCCCTCCCAGACCTGGTGCCTTTTGCCTTGGGGTGCTGCCCCCTGGCAATGCCCCTTTGTCTCTGGGTTCTGCCCACTGCAGTAACCCACAGTTCTTCTTCGAGTGCTTGCTCATATCAATTCCAGTTAGGTGTGTGTGCGCGCCATGTGCATGGAAGTCGGAAAACTTTCCCTAGCAGCTACCCGTCGGGCCGGCCGTGGAGCCCCCTGGAGTGGCGCAGATATGATGCTCTATATATGAACCTGCAGGCCCGACCCCCCTTCAGTTCCTTCTTACTGCCCATGACGACTGTTGGAACAGTGTTCTCTTGTTAGCAAGTGCTCCACTACTCCCTAGCTTATCAGTGTAAATAGTTCTTCTTCAGTTAGTTAATTGTTAGTAGTTGTTTAAGTATAGTTTAGCTGTTGGGGGGTTCTTCCCTTCAACTTGAGCCCTGCGGGGCTCCAGGGCATGCCGTCTCAGGGCTTCAAGCCCTGTAGGTCTTGCGGCAAGCCCATGCCCACAGGCGACCCCCACAACTCTTGTCTCCGGTGTCTGGGGGAGTCTCATCAGGCCAATAGGTGCAAGCTCTGCAAGACATTCAAACCTCACACCAGAAAGGAGAGGGAAATCCACCTCAAGCAATTCCTCATGGAGGCGGCACTACGTCCCTCTCAGGATGCGGGCCCGAGCACCTCGGTGCGCAGCGCGCCCCCAACGGCACCGCCTACGGCACCGCAGAAGGACTCTCGCCCTCCCCAGTGCCGCGGATTGTCCGGGCCCCAGGGGTGCCCTTGGTACCACTCCCATTCTCCAATAGGTCGCAAAAGGCAAACCGCAGAGCCTGAACCTACCGCTACGGCACCGACCGGGCAAAGCCCAGACCAGGCCCCCAAGATGGACAAAACGGCAAGGCCTCGGCCCATCCATACTAGTCCTGGTCGACAGGCACCGTTTCGTATGGACAAGGTAGCATTGCCCTCTACCCCTGATACATTCGAGGCCACTAGAGAGCTTATTGAGATGGCACCAGCATCTCCTGCCCCGGCACCGACTCCGGTACGGGCCCCGGCGGTCTCAAGAGGCAAACCGGCGATATTCGGCCTATCTGCCCATGGATCGGCCTCCACACGTCGCTCTGAGTCCCGGCGTCGTTCAGAGTCCCGGCACCACACGGTGCATCGGTCTGACTCACAACGTCGGTCTGACTCGCGGCGCTGGTCTCGCAGCCCAGACTCTCAGAGTCGCTCACACTCGAGGTCACCGTTAGCTGCCAGATCCTGGTCCCATGCGGCATCCAGGATGAGCCTGACGCCCCCACGGCACCGATTGGACCGGTACCGATCAGCACGCCGTTCACCTGCCCGACACAGGTCCCCACTGCGGCATCGCTCCTCCTCGACACCCTGGTCCCCATCGCGGCGCCGATTCTCTTCGCGGCGCCGATCTCCAGCACGGCACCACTCTCCATCATGGCACCGCTCTCTGATGCCGGACCGCGCTGAATCACAGCGCCGCCCTTCAGACCAATACCGGTCACCTATGCGGGATTCCCCTTGGCACCGGGATTCGCATGCGTGGTATCGGTCGAGATCGCGTTCAGCATCTTGGCACCGACCCTCGATGCGGTACCGATCATCGTTTGACCGTCCCTCAAGAGAATCAGTGCCCCTCTCTTTTTCACGCACCGCCCCACCCTGGCCGTCGCGTTCACGATCTCCGTCCGCCAAGTCGGGGCGACCCTCAGGGACATCAGAAGTTTTACAATCAATGGGAAGCCTGGCGCAGAATCCCTCTGCACCACAATGGCAGCCCCAGTGGCCGTTTTGGACCCCTTGGGCATACCACCAGGCCCAAGGTGCACCGCCAGTCGCCCACCCCTCGCCACGCGCGGGCAACCGTCCCCCTGAGGCAACCATGAGTCGTCCACCTACAGCCCAAGCTCAGACCACAGAATCAGCGCCCCCAGCAAGGGAGGCTACTCCAGGTGCCCAGGAAGACCAGCATGCAGTGGACCAAGTGGCCATCTCAGAACCGGCCCTCCCACTAACATCGTCCTCGTCCTCCCCAGATGAGGCCGTGGCTGGCACGTTGACATCTGGTCCACCGCCCATGGATTTCAGAGTCCTGCAAGAGCTGCTCAGAAGGGTAGCCTTGAACATGAACCTCCAAGTAGAGGAGGTCGTGGAGGAGGAGGACCCCATGGTGGACATCTTGGGCCCCGAAGGGCCTTCCGGGGTGGCCCTCCCAATGAACAAAACCATCCAATCCATCGCCATGGCGCTCTTGCAGACTCCGTCCTCCATCCCACCCACTGCTAAAGGGGTGGAAAGAAAATATTTCATCCCGAACAAAGGGTTCGAATACCAGTTTACCCACCCCATCCCTTGCTCCCTCATGGTGGACGCAGTTAATGCAAGGGAGAGGCAGGGTCAACAGGGCCCTGCCCCAAAATCAAAGGACTCCAGAAGCCTGGATCTTTTTGGCAGAAAAGTTTACTCTACAGGGGGTCTTTCACTCTGAATCGCGAACCTACTCGCGATTCTTAGTAGATACAGTCATAACTCCTGGTCAGCGGTCCTTAAGTTTCAAGACCTCCTTCCACCTGAGTCCCGCACTGAGCTTGGGGCCATCACCGATGAGGGCAAATTGGTAGCCCAAACCTCCCTCCAGGTCTCCCTTGATTCCGCAGACGCGGCGGCTCGCACTTTGGCCTCTGGCATTGCCATGCGTCGAAGCCCCTGGCTCCAGTCATCTGGCCTCCCTCCTGAAGTACAGCACACCATTCAGGACCTTCCTTTCGACGGCCAAGGCTTATTTGCGGAACAAACCGATTCCCGTCTGCATACCCTGAAGGACACAAGGAATACCATTAAATCTTTGCGCATGCGTACCTCGGCAACACTAAGAAAGCCATTTAAGCCTCAGCCCCCACAACAGCATCCTTTCCCGCCTAGGCCTAGGCAGGACTTCTCCCAAAGGAGAAGCAGATACACCAGACGCAGACCATCTTGCCCTCCTCAGGGGCAGAATCAGGGTCATAGAATCATAGAATATCAGGGTTGGAAGGGACCTTAGGAGGTCATCTAGTCCAACCCCCTGCTCAAAGCAGGACCAATCCCCAATTTTTGCCCCAGATCCGTAAGTGGCCCCCTCAAGGATTGAACTCACAACCCTGGGTTTAGCAGGCCAGTGCTCAAACCACTGAGCTATCCCTCCTCCCGGAGTCAATCTAAACCTCCTCTGGGCCCTAAATGCCCATTTTGAAGGAGAGATCGAGGACGGACTACCAGTTCAGAGCCCAACTACCTTCCCATTTCTGACCCGTCTATCCCACTTCTACTGTACCTGGTCCCTTATTACATCGGACCTTTGGTCCTCCGCATGGTAGAGGCGGGATATTCTATCCACTTCCGATCCACCCCTCCTTCCCATCCCCCTTCCCCGTCCCTCTTCAGGGACCCTTCTCACGAGCAGCTTCTCATCCAAGAGGTGCAGGCGCTTCTCGCCTTAGGGGCAGTGGAGGAAGTGCTCCAGGAGTTCAGGGGAAAGGGGTTCTACTCACGCTACTTCCTAGTTCCCAAGGCAAAAGGAGGCCTAAGGCCCATTCTAGACCTAAGGAATCTCAACAAGTACATCGTCAATCTCAAATTCTGTATGGTCTCTTTAGCCACAATCATCCCTTCTCTGGATCTGGGAGACTGGTATGCCGCCCTCGATATGAAAGACACCTACTTTCACATTTCAATCGCTCCGCCCCAGAGGCGCTTCCTCCGATTTGTGGTCCACGAGACACACTATCAGTTCACGGCACTTCCCTTCGGGTTTTGCACAGCCCCCCGTGTCTTTACCAAATGCATGGCAGTAGTAGCAGCATTCCTCCGCCGCCATCTCATCCACGTGTTCCCATACCTCGACGACTGGCTGATTTGGGGCCAATCTCATCAACAGATCCAGGCGCACGTGCGAATGGTCACGGACACATTCAGCCATCTCGGCATCATGCTAAATACCAGCAAGTCCATACTCTTACCAACCCAGTCAATAGAATTCATTGGGGCAGTCCTAGATGCGAAAAAAGCACGAGCTTTCCTCCCAGAGGCCCATCGTCTGGCTCTTGTGGATATAATCACCAACCTCCGCATGTTCCCCACCACCACTGTGATGCAGTGCCTCAAAGTGCTGGGGCACATGGCATACTGCACTTACGTAGTGCAACACGCCAGGCTACGCTTCCGGCCTCTACAGGCTTGGCTGGCGTCCGCGTACTGACCAGGGCGCGACAGTCTAGATATGGTCCTCGTGGTCCCAACTCCCACGCTAGATTCCCTGCAATGGTGGTTGAACCCTTGGATGGTGGGTGCCGGAGTCCCTTTCAGTCCCCTCAACCTACCCTGACTTTGGTTACGGACGCATCCGCGTTGGGATGGGGTGCACACCTCGGAGACCTGACAACGCAAGGCCTGTGGCAGCGTCACGAGCTCACCCTCCACATCAATATCAAGGAGCTCAGGGCAATTCGCCTGGCATGCCAAGTGTTCCTGCCCCATCTACGGGACCGCTGCGTAGAAGTTCTGACAGACAACACCACAGCCATGTTTTATCTGAACAAACAAGGCGGAGCTCGGTCATCGCTGCTTTGTCAAGAAGCCCTTCTCCTGTGGGAATTCTGTTTAGCCCACTCCATCTCTCTCCAGGCTTCGTATTTGCCAGGTGTTCAGAACATCCTAGCGGACATCTTAAGCAGATGCTTCTTCCCGCACGAATGGTCAATTCGCCCAGACGTCATTCATTCTATTTTCTGTGCCTGGGGATTTCCCCGACTCGACCTGTTCGCTTCGCAGACCAACAGGAAATGCCCAGCCTTCTGTTCCTTCAGAGGTCACAGCTCGGGCTCAATCGCGGACGCCTTCCTGATTCCGTGGTCGGACCAGCTGCTTTATGCATTCCCACTGATTCACAAAGTGCTCCTCAAGGTCCGCAGGGACAAGGCAAATGTCATCTTAGTGGCCCCTGCCTGGGCCCGGCAGTGCTGGTATCCAACCCTCTTGGACCTATCGATACGGTCACCCGTACCTCTCCCGCTCAGTCCCGACCTCATTTCACAGGATCACAGCCGTCTACTCCACCCGGACCTTCAGTTGCTCCATTTCACGGCATGGAGGATTCGTGGTTGAACCTGGCTGAGCTCGCCTGTTCGGCCTCGGTACGGCGTGTACTCCTGGAAAGCTGAAAACCTTCTACAAGACTCACCTATGAGGCTAAATGGAAGAGGTTCTCCATCTGGTGCATCCAGCGGCAGGCACCACCTCTTCAAGCCATGGTACCATGCATCCTAGACTACTTGATGCACCTGAAAGAGGAACATCTTGCTTTCGGATCCCTTAAGGTCCACCTTGCAGCCATCTCGGCTTTCCACCCAGGAGCGGATGGGCATTCAGTATTCGCACACCCAGTAGTGTGGCGTTTCATAAAAGGTTTGGAGAAACTCCACCCTCCAACCAAAACCCCTGTGCCTGTGTGGGACCTCAACCTAGTTCTTTCCTGCCTGATGGGTCCTCCTTTTGAATTGCTGGCTTCCTGCTCTCTCCTCTACCTGTCCTGGAAGGTCGCATTCCTAGTGGCCATTACCTCAGCAAGATGGGTATCCGAATTATGGGCTATCCTCTGTAACCCTCCATATACCATCTTTCACAAAGACAAAGTGCAGCTAAGGCCTCACCCATCTTTCCTACCAAAGGTGGTTTCCCGCTTCCATGTAAGCCAGGACATCGTCCTCCCTGTCTTCTTTCCTAAACCACATGCCAACTCCCGGGAGCAGCATTTACATTCCTTAGATGTTCGAAGAGCGCTCGCTTTCTATATAGATCGCACAAGGCCATTCTGTAAAATGCCCCAATTGTTTGTCGCCATCGCGGAACGCATGAAGGGCGCTCCGGTCTCTTCCCAGCGGATATCTTCATGGATTACTGCATGTATCCGTACCTGCTACGACCTGGCGAAGGTCCCTCCGCCTGTAGTCACGGCTCACTCCACAAGAGCTCAGGCGTCATCGGCAGCCTTCCTTGCTAATGTGCCCCTCCAGGAGATCTGCAGGGCCGCCACATGGGCATCAGTGCACACCTTCACCTCACACTACGCCATCATCCATCGCTCCCGTGACGATGCGGCCTTCGGCAGGGCTATCCTCCAATTTGCAATTCCTTAACTCCGACCCCACCTCCAAGGTAAGGCTTGGGAGTCACCTAACTGGAACTGATATGAGCAAGCACTCGAAGAAGAAGAAAAGGTTACTCACCTTTGTAACTGTTGTTCTTCGAGATGTGTTGCTCATATCTATTCCATTCCCCCCCACCTTCCCCTCTGTCGGAGTAGCCGGCAAGAAGGAAGTGAAGGGGGGGGTTGGCCCGGCAGGTTCATATATAGAGCGCCATATCGGCGCCATTCCAGAGACTCCGACTTCCGTGCACGCGGCGCGCGCACGCACCTAACTGGAATAGATCTGAGCAACGCATCTCGAAGAACGACAGTTACAAAGGTGAGTAACCTTTTCATCTAGGTCTCCCCTCCCAGGGAAACCCCCAACCCTCTATCCCCACCTTGCCTCAGTGGCTACTGCCAGTCACCATCTTGCCTCCATTCACTGGGGCCCGACTGCAGTCTGTAAACCACTCACCACTGGCAAGGGGGGCTTGGACCAGCCTCCTCTGCCTAACCCCAGGCTGCACCTTTGCAACCCCAGTACCTGTTAAGGCCCCGCACAAGGCCTGCAGCCTGGGGAGTTGCCAGACTGAAGATCTCCAGCTCCTCTTGCCTTCCCCCAGCCCTGCTCTACTTAAGGTACCTTGGTCTCAGGCAACTCGGCCCTCTCTCTCTACAGCCAGAGACAGATTCCTTCAGCTCCTGGCCCCCAGCCCTCTTATAAGGGCCAGATGCGTCCTGATTGAGCTGGCCATAGCTGTGGCTGCTTCTCCAATCAGCCTAGCCTTTCACAGCTTCAGCCCTCCCCTGGGCTGCTTTTAACTCTTGTTCTTCAGGAGTGCGGCAGCCGCCCCACTACAGGGTCTCAGTGTTAGGGTTTAGGGTAGAAGGGGGTGTTTGTGTCTAGGGGGTGTCCTTATCTGGGTTTAGGGGGTGTCCATGTCAGGGTTTATTAGATAGAAGGGGGTGGGGTTAGAGCTGTGAGTGTTGTTCTCGTGGTGGAAAGACGTCTCCAAAGGGGATAGTTTTGCAACGTTTACTAAAGATGCTTAGACTCTGGCCTGGCCCGATCTCCCCTGGGCATTGGTTCCCCAGCCAGCTCCCCTCGACTGAGAATGGCTTCTCCTCGCCTCTCACGCGCTTTGTCCCGGGCTTAGTGATTTGCATTGTCCCAGAGGAGCACAGCTGTCTTGATGATTCACAGCACAAAGTTTGGTCTTTGATGTCGCTGGGGCTTGATACATTAACTGTACGGGAAGCTGCCTGGGAGCTAGTGGCAGGACCTGAGCACAGGCCCGGTGAGCTAAATTCTCTCACGCTGGTTTAATACGAAGCATTTCTATTGACTTGGATGGAGTTCCTCCACATTGACAAAGGAGTAAGTGAGATCAGAACCTGGCCCATTTCACGACAGGTGTTCATTAGCCAAAGGGAGGTTCAGCGATAAGTCTGACCATGACTGAGGGTCCATTCTTGGGTCGCTTTCTAGGAAGCATGTGTTCTGCTATGCTGAGGGCCTGGGATTAATTCTTTCTTTTCATGGTACTCGGGACTTTCTTATCCCAAATCTGTCCTTTGCTCCCCGTTAGGGAGGGTACAAGGGTGCTGAGCCTGATGTCTCTTTAACGGCTTTTGTGCTGATTGCATTGGAAGAGGCCAAGGACATCTGCAAGGATACAGTCAATGTGAGTATCTCTGCGCTGTATATGCACTTCTACGTTCATACCCAGGTTTTCCCATGTTTCCATCCCCTATGAACCACGCCCCGTGGTGTTATGCTTATAAGAAGCACACGGGAACTTTTCAGGGGAAAAGGCAATACGCCGCATTTATTTGAAGATACAACAATTAGCATATGCATTCAATCACACCACACACACACACTGTCCCGCCAGTCGACGTTATAGTTACCATACGCCGCGAGTTATATGGGCTGATGGTTCCCATGGTCCAGGAATATTCAGAGCCGGGGGCCCTGCTCCACCAATATTTGGAGCTGGGTCTCTCCCCCGGCCCTGCCTGGAGTGGGCCCCAGCCCCGTCTGCCCCCCCCCACCCCCCTGGGATGGCCCGTTCCCACAGCCCCGGAGCGTCCCTGCCGCTCGGCTCTCCCGTGCCTGCCTGCACGCGGGAGACACTGGTAGCAGGCTCAGCTAGCTGCTGCTGCACTCAGGAGGAGGAGGTGGGGAGGAGGCACAGATGTGCCTGCCCTCCCCTCCCCCGGCACCCACCAGGAGGAGACACAGCGGATCTCACTCACCTGAGCAGCTGCTGGGGCTTCGGTGAGTGTCTGACCCTGTGATCTGCACCCCAACGGTCTGGCCTAGCCCTGAGCCTCTCCAACACCCCAAACCCCTCATCCCCAGCTCCAGACAGATCCCTCACCCCCCACGCCCCTACCCTCGCCGTGAGCCCCTCTCACACCCCAAACCCCTCATCCCCAGCCAGAGCCCTTATCCCCCCGCACCCTAACCCTCTGCCCCAACTCTGAGCCCCCTCCTGCATCATGAATCCCTCATCCCCAGCCCCACCCCACAGCCCTCACCCCAACCCCCAACCCTCTGCCATAGCCCTGAGCCCCCCCAACACCCCAAACCTCTCATCCCAGCCGCATCCCAAACCCAACCCCAGCCCCATTCCTGCACCCCCTCCCTCCCCCCAACTCCCTCCCAGAGCCTGCACCCCCTCCCTCCACACCCCCTCCCATCCCCAAATTCCCTCCCAGAGCCTGCACCCCTCCTGCTCTCCAATCCCCTGCCCCAGCCCAGGGCCTGCACCCCAGACCTCCTCCCCCACCCAAACTCCTCCCAGAGCCTTGGGCAGGTGAGGTTCAGAGTTTCGGGGGGCGGAGTTTGGGAAGGGGCAGGTTCTGGGCACCACCAACATTTCTACAAACCTGCCACCCCTGATAGTTACCAGTCCAGAGTCCGGATCAATCTAGTGGCCAGCTAGGTTGATCACGGGTAGGTAGGAGCCGGGTTCTGTCTGTCGCGACACAATGCTCCGGGGAAGTCTTAGCAGGATGAACCCAAAGTTTCGTGGCACCCTGTTTCTATAGTGATTTTCCTTCATTGGGACCAATGAGTTTTGCACCGTCATGCTGTAATCAATTGTTGTTTGACGAGTGCTTGTTTTCTTAAATTGTCCTTCTCGTTCTTTCATCAAGTTCCTCAGGGAATTGTCCCATGCTGGTTTTGACCACAGCTATCTTGTCCCCATTCATAGGTGCCTTTCTCATCTTTAGAGTCCTCAATCTGCCCTCCTCTGACATTTCACTAGGGGCGTGTTGCAGCCTCCTGGTGCCCTTGTGTCTGTCTCCGGTTCCTCCCTAGACCATCTGGTTCAGCGCTGGCCTTCACACTTATCACTTCTTAACACACACATTCCTCATTCACACACAAATCAGAATTAATTTACACAGAAAATTTTGAACAGGACCATCAAGTTGCAATGCAAAAGAAAACAATCATGGCATTTTTTATTTATTTTAAAATGCTAAACCTACAACAAATTGGTGACCCTCAAAGGTCTGTTACTGCCTTGAAATCAGTCCAAACACACACAAAATTCTAGCTGATGCATCTCTACCAATGGCGTATCAGGCCATTCCTTTCTGCTATTCAAAACAGGTTGGCCGGCAGAATATGGTCAAATCAATACATTTAATACATGCTACATTATTATCTCATTATTCTTTATCATTCATTCTAAATCATACAAAAGGAGTTAGTGGCATTTTGCCAGGTAGTGTGCTCTTCCTCGCACACCTGTTGAGGAGCTCAGGTCTCGAATGCCACTGGGACGCAGCCTTCAGAGTCATCGAACGATCTGGCAAGAGTCTGCCAGGAAAACGAGAGCTGCTAGGCTTGGATATTTATCATATTAAAAAAAACCAGGCAGAAAAAAATGATTTAAAATAATATAGAGACCATCTTCATACATTGGGAAGAAGCAATTAGTCCTTATTTGGGTTTGGTTTCATGCTATGGTTTAACAACCTCTCCATCTACAAAAGGAGAGAATATCAGAATAGAAGGCTTTCAGAATTACAAGCTGGGCAAGTTTAAGTTTCCTGTTATTAGATTATTATTTATATTGAGGTAGCCCCTTGGAGTCACAGTCCGGGACCAGAGATCCCAGTGTGCCAGGTGCTGTAACAAACAAAGAACCAGAAGACAGTCTCTGCCCCAGAGAGTTTGTAATCTAAGCATGCAGGAATATTAAGTGGAACTGGACAGGTCAGGGGATTAGTTACGGGACATTGATTTACTGATTTAGATTTAAAATGCTCTAGCACACGGGTGGGCAAACTATGTCCCGTGGGCTGCATCCGGCCCATCAGACTTTTTAATCTGGCCCTCGAGCTTCCGCCGGGGTCGGGGAGTGGGGTCAGAGGCTGCTCCGCATGGCTCCCGGAAGCAGCGGTGTGTCCCCCATCTGGCTCCTACGTGCAGGGGCAGCCAGGGGACTCCGCACGCTGTCCCCACTTCAAGCTCCACCCCTGCAGCTCCAATTGGTCAGGAACTGCGGCCAATGGGAGCTGTAGAGGCAGTGCCTGTGGATGGGGCAGCACGCAGAGCTGCCTGGCTGGCGACGCGCCTCCACGTAGGAGCCGGAGGGGGGACATGCCGCTGTTTCTGGGAGCTGTGCCTCCAGATGGGGCAGCGCGCAGAGCTACCTGGCCACAGCTCTGTGAAGGAGCTGGAGAGGGGACATGCTGCTGCTTCCAGGAGCTGCTTGAGGTTAGCGCTGCTCGGAGCCTGCACCCCTGACCCCCTCCCGGGCCCCAACCCCCAGCCCCAGCCCTGTCCCCCCTCATGCCCTCCGAACCCCTTGGTCCCAGCCCAGAGCATCCTCCTTCACACCAATTTTCCCCTCATTCCCAGCATCACCCCAGAGCCCTAACCTGCCCCCCCTCCCATACCCCAACCCCCTGCCCCAGACCGGAGCCTCCTCCCGCACCCTGAACTTCGCATTTCTGGGCCCACCCCAAACCCTGCACTCCCAGCTGGAGCCCACCCCCCAATTTAGTAAGGGGTGTTCACCAAGTGTATGTCAGTAGTGACAGCCTACCTCAGGCACAAGGGGGTGCACATCTTCCCCTACCTCACGAGACTGGCTATCGCCCGGCCCCCGCCGCTCCCATCTCGCCCGGACCTGCTGTCACAGGATCGGGGCCAGCTCCTCCACCCCAACCTGGCAGCCCTCCACCTCACGGCTTGGCTGCTGCATGGTTAGGTAGGGAGGAGAGGACATACTTGGAAGGGGTACAGCAGGTTCTCCTGGAGAGCAGGTGGCCCTCTACAAGACGGGCCTACTCGGTGAAATAATGGGCACGCTTCTCTGCGTGAGCTACAGGGAAATGGCTGCCCCTATGGCTGCCCCGATCCAGTTCATTCTAGACTACCTCCTGCACCTTAGGACTCAGGACCTGGTGCCCTCGTCTGTCAAGGAGCATCTCGTGGCCATCTCGGCCTTCCACCCACAGGTGCAGGGCCATACGGTGATTTCCCATGCCATGATGGGCTGGTTCCTCAAAGGCTTGGACCATCTCTTCCCCTATGCTGGGCCCCCTGTTCCTCAATGGGACCTAAACCTGGTACTGTCCTGCCTCATAGGGCCCCCATTCGAACCCCTGGCCACGTGCTCGTGGTCACACCTCTCCTGGAAGGTGGACTTCCTGGTCACAATCACATTGGCTAGGCTGGTCTCAGAACTCAGGGCCCTGACATCTGAGCCCCCGTATGCGGTTTTCCACGGAGACGAGGTCCAGCTCCGCCCACACTCGGCATTCTTCCCAAAGGTAGTCTCCGCCTTACACATTATGACCTGGCGGGTGTCCCCCCTCCGCCAATTGTGAAGGCACATTCAACATGAGCACAGGCCTCATCCACAGCCTTCTTGGGCCACGTCCCTATCCAGGACATCTGTAGGGCCGCTACCTGGTCTTCGGTTCACACGTTCACCTCACACTATGCGATCATCTCCCAAGCCAGGCATGACGCCGGGTTCAGCTGGGCGGTCCTCTGTCCCGAGAACTTGTGAACTCCTACCCACCTCCAACAGATATAGCTTGGAATCACCTACTATGGAATACACTCAAAGAAGAAAAGACAGTTACCTTTTCCTTAATTGGTGTTCTTCGAGATGTGTTGCTCATGTCTATTCCACATCCCGCCCTCCTTCCCCACTGTCGGAGTAGTCTGACAAGAAGGAACGGAGGGTAGGGGAGCATGTGGCACCCCTTATAGGGTGCCAGAGTGGCGCCATCCCAGGGGTGTGGGGGAAGGGAGAGCACTCCCCCTATGGGTACTGCTAAGGAAAAAACTTTCTGGCACCGGTGCACGCAGCGAGCACACACACCTACTGTGGAATAGACATGAGCAACACATCTTGAAGAACACCAGTTACGGAAAAGGTAACTATTTTTTCTTTTGTTTTTTTTGTCACCTCCTAGAGTTTGGAAGGCAGCATCAGCAAAGCCGCTGACTACTTAGCCCAAAGGTACCAGTCTCTAACCAGACCTTACACTGTGGCTCTTACGTCCTATGCCTTAGCGATGGTGGGAAAACTGAACAATGAGAAGGCACTCATGAGAGCTTCAAACGGTAAATCAGGGCATGTTATCAATTACTGGAAAGAGGTGGCCAAGTCAGGATGGGGTTCAGGGAAGAGAAGCAAAGGAGGTTGGAGAGGGATTCATTTATAAGGAATGAATAACAGGCATAGATTTGTTCCTTTTGGCCAGCTTTGAGATTGATTGGACTGGGTGTAAATCCAGAGTAACTTTTCTGGGTTGAGTGGAGTTACTCCATATTTACACCAGTGTGTCTGAGATCTGGATGTGCCAGAGATATATGGTATTACTTGACCTCAGGAGGAATCTGAGAGCCCGGTACGTATATGTAAAGGATGTAGACCCCAAAGAAAAAGAGAGAAAAGGGTGGATAAAGAGGATGTAACTGGATGAAACTGAGCCAAGGGTCAAGAGCTAGGTCATGTGGGCTGAGGGGTTTCCCTGATTGCAAACACAGGGGCTAGTATGTTGGTTTTGCACCCTGTGCATTAGAGGCAGAAACCAGCTGAGAAGCCTGGAGAAGTACTATGAAACAAGCAGAGAGACATTGCTTGTTGGGCCTAGAACTCACTTCAGAGGTGGACTTGGGGATTTCTCAGCAAGGAAGCTGCCTGCTGTTGGTTTCTCTTATACTCGGGGAAGCGGGACTTTCTGTGCATTTTTGTAAGCAATCAGGTTTACACCAGAGAACGTACCTGAGGCCTATCACCAGTTCCTCATCCTAATTGAAACAATCCTCCAAGACCCCAAATATTGGGTAGCTGCTCGGCCTGAAAGGGGCAACAATCGGTTCAACTTACAGACCCTCCATGCGGAAAGTTGGGGAAGGAGTCAGGCAATGGTATGATCCAGTCAGATCTGCTCAGAATGAGTGGATGTCCTTGGGAAGAGTCCTTTAGCTCGCCTTCTTTGCTGCTGCCCAGGGAGAAATCGCTGGGAAGAGCTGAACACCCGCACCATCAACATTGAGGGCACCTCATACGCCTTGCTGGCCTTGTTGAAAATGAAGAAGTATGAGTTGACCGGTCCCATAGTCAGATGGCTGAGAGAGCAGAACTACTATGGAGGGGGAACGGGATCTACCCAAGTGAGTATGATCCTTATAGTCCCAGGTATCCTTCAAAGACTGTGTTTTATGGGAAGGTCGCCCATCGGAAGGGATGGGATTTCGATCACTTGAGTCATTGTAGAAAGCCCTGGCGAATGCCCAGTAGAGAACAATCCTGCATTGCCTGGGAGATGGGCAACATGACCTATCAGGTCTTTGCAATTGTTAACCTAAGGCAGAGACGAGCACAGGAGCATGACTGAATCTTCTCACTAGAGGCTCCATCCTGCCAAAGTGATGGGTGCAAGCACATACTTCACTTTGACACAGTGAGTTTTTCCCTGGGGAGTCAATGGGCCTTCTCGTCCCATGGGCAGAAACACATGCGCATTCTAGCATTTGTTTATTTTTTGGCCATTGGTCTGGAGATAGGGTACCAGGCATGTAGGACCAATGGTCTGAGTCCATATGTCAAAGTCATTGTTGAATCATTGTTGAATCATGACTAATCTGAATCAATTTGGGTTTAATCCATCTCTAAGCAGAACTATAAGATTATGTTTTTTGGAATTTTTTTTAAACTGTGCTTACACAAGCCACTGGAGAGGATAAAAGCCCTACTGCTAGTGACAGTTAAATAAAGATGCAGTGTCCTCAGATATCCGTCCCTTCCCTGGGGTATGGGGGGCCTCTAGGAACTATAGGCTCTGTCTGTGTCCAGCAGCCTCAGTAGAGAAATCCCTTTATATTCCTTGCTAAGGAGTCTTGTCTTTTCTCTACCGAAAAGGATGCTCCAAGCTCTGCTGGGAGTGGTCTGCATTTTTGGAGTCATGGGCAGTGTGTTCTATCCCTAACACTGTGCTGTGTGCGGCATAGATGTCACTATATATGTAACCCACACACCTCCTGGGTGTGGTGCTCGGTCCCCTCCAGTGGCACCGAGACCACTTTGAGAGAGAGAGATTAATGTGTCTTCTACAGCCTTAGCTAAGGGCCACCTGGCTTTTTGCTCATGCATTAAAGGCTCATGCATTTAGCAAGCGGTCCCGCATTCAAGTTTCAGACAAGCTCCCACTTGTAATGCCAATAGTCCCCGGCCGTCGGTGGGTGGGATCGAACTTGGAATCTCTCGAATTAAATGCATGAACCTCTCCTGCATGAGCTAAAAGCCACATGGCCCTTAGCTAAGGCTGTAGCACACTCATTAATTTCTCTCTCTAAGTGGTCTCGGTGTCACTAGAGGAGACAGAGCACCACACCCTGTGAAGGCGTGTGGGTTACATATACATAGAAGGAGCCACTATCTTGTTGCGCTCTGTCCAGCTGACAATTGGCCCCTGTTAATAGCTAGGGGTGATGGAAAGCTAATTGACCATGCCCGATATATTTATTGACCATGGTTCCTATTCCTGGCTTGGCCACTGGCTTCCTGGGTGACCCTGGGAAAGTTACTTCCCTGCCTTGTGCCTCTGTTTCCCCATCTGTAAAATGGGGATAAAAATATTGTACTGCTTTGTAAAGTGCTTGGCGATCTACTGATGAAACACATTACAGAGGAGCCAGATAATATTATATAACTCTTTGCCTGCGTGACACCCAGTGGAACCCTGGTGTTTTCTTTCATTGTATTATTGGTTCCTCTTCATTAAAGAGTCTCTTTAAAAGCTGTCAGATGTTCAATGCAATAGGACGATAAGGTGTAACCCTCTTGTCTTCCTCCTGATGTTCTAGGCTACCATCATGGTGTTCCAGGCTCTTGCGCAGTACTGGATGGTCATTCCGCAGCACCAAGACCTTAATTTGATCGTTTCTATTCTCCTGCCACACCATGCTAGTCCGATAAAGTACAGAATCTTAAATCAGAACGCTCTGGTGGCCAGAACAGCAGAGGTATCGTACTTGTCTGTGTGATTAGTAGAGATCACTGATTATAGAGAAAGGGGATTTGACTAGAACCTCCTATCCAAACCCTTTTGGGATGGGGAGGGGAATTCATATTCCTGTCACCAGATCCAAACGCATTCACACTTTTGACTCAGATTATTAAGACCAGAAAGGACCATTATGATCATCTTGTCTGACCTTCGGCATGACACAGGCCAGAGTACCTCACCTACTAATTTCTGCATCAAGCCCATAACTTCTAGCTGAGCTGTGAGATGTCTCTTAGATAGATATCCAGTCTTGACTTAAAGACTTCAAGCGATGGAGAATCCACCACATCCCATCAGGCTCTAGGTTCTAGGCAGTCAGGCCTGGTGGTTGGAGCTGTCTGTAGAGTCGGGACTGGGCCAAGGGCAATGCTGAAATCAGGGTCTGGGGACAGGCCATGGGTCAGAATCCACAGAGAAGCGAAATCAGGATTGAAGTCAGAGTCCGGATGCAGGCCAACAGTCAAAGCCAGGTTGGAGTCAGTCTGAGGGCCTGGGGGGTCAGGAGGCGGATACAGGCTGGAGCGGGTCTGTAACAGGGCTGGAGCAAGGTCAGAGCAGGGCACAGATGAGGCTGAAGTGGCCTGGAACAAGGCTCGGGCATGACTGGGGGAGGAACAGGAACTGGATCAAGGGCAGGCCAAAAGCCTGGGGAGTGTGTAACACTGCAAGGCTGGAGGAAGGTCCCTGGCCAACTAGTGCTGTTGTGCAGAGTAACTCGCGGCTCTGATGGGGACAGCGAAATACTTGTGCCCGGGGGTCATCTGGCCTGGGCCCTGACCAGCGATAGTCACTGCAGGCTCTGTTGGAGGGGTGAGTCACTGCAGCTGAGTGAGCAGCCCTGGGCTGGCTGGGGTTTGCCTTACACATCCCAAGGTAAATTGTTCGAGGGTTAGTCACCTGGACTGTGTGGTTTTGAGCTGAATGCAGAAGTAGGAAAGGCTGGGTTGTTATCTAGGTTTGATTCTGGAGAAGCAATACGTCTGGAGATCAAAGAGTTACTGCCTGGTAAGTTTGAGAGTAGTAGCTGTGTTAGTCTGTGTCAGCAAAAAGAAAGGAATACTTGTGGCACATTAGAGACTCACACATTTATTTCAGCATAAGCTTTCGTGGACTACAGTCTGCTTCGTTGAATGCATGGGAAGTGACCCTTTTTCTCCTTCATGCTTTTGTCTCTGCAGAGTCCCCCCCGCCCCTCTGGGTGAGTGAATATCAATCTCACCAGCTTCATTTTCTTCATTAGCTTCATTTGCCCGGTCTTTAAATAATAATAACAATAATGATAATAATTAATGAAGTACAAAAGAAAATTAACCTTGGATCAATTTTACAGCTCAAATGGAATGAACACTTCACTGTGAAGGCAGAAGGAACTGGGCAAGCGACCTTAACCGTGATGATAATTTATAATGCAAAGCTACAGGAGGATGAATCTCAGTGTAAGAAGTTTGACCTGAGGGTATCGGTCAAAGAAGCCCGGGATGGTAAGTAACCGCCTGTCTTTTCTATTCTGAAGCTTGCTGTCAATCCTCAGATCTGGACAAACTTAGTTCAGTTACACCAGTTTAACTCCATGGACAGCAGCGGATTTACACCAACCAACCACCATCTCTGCAATCACATTCTTAACTTAGGAAAGTATTTTTGTGAAGCTTTTTCAAACTCTCTAAGTTCCCAAGTCCTACAAAATTATACCCATAGGGCAGGCACTAAATAATATTTCCAGCTACTACATGTTCTAGGTTGCAACTAATGAAGGGTCAATCCAGGATTTTGGCACCGTTTTGTTACAGAAAAAGGAGCCAACCACAAATTGTTCTTAACTTTCCCAGCTGTCCAAGGAGTTCACACCCAGGGGTTCTCTCTGTTTCAGTCTCCTCTTTCTGCTAACCCTAGACTATATTTCGTTTGTGCCACCCAGCTGGGAGAGGCTTTTTAGTTTGTGTGCCAGGGAGGGGAAGGGTTACTTATGGATTGCTGGAGGGGACAGAAGGTTTATTTTCACACCTACTCTAGGACCGGTTTGATTACTAGGCCATGTTAGTGCACCTAAAAAACAAAAGAGGGTTTATCTGGCATGAAATTTACACTGAGATGTTAATTTCCTTTCTCTTTTGCAATGTTTCTAGCTAAGAAGCCGGAAGGAGCAATGCGTTCAGTCTATATTAAAATCTGCGTCAGGTGAGAACAATGCCCTTTAATGATCGATGATAAATAGATGGGCAGATGCAGGGGGTAGATGGGCAGATGCAGGGGGTAGATGGGAGGGATCAGCAAAGAAACCTACCTTATTGAGGTCAGAGCATGTAGGGATAAAGTGAGACAGGCTAAAAGGCATGTAGAACTGGACCTTGCAAAGGGAATTAAAATCAATAGTAAAAGGTTTTATAGCCATATAAATAGGAAGAAAACAAAGAAAGAAGTGGGACCGCTAAACACTGAGGATGGAGTGGAGGTTAAGGATAATCTAGGCATGGCCCAATATCTAAACAAATACTTTGCCTCAGTCTTTAATGAGGCTAATGAGGAGCTTAGGAATAGTGGCAGCATGACAAATGGGAATAAGGATGTGGGGGTAGATATTACCATATCCGAGGTAGAAGCCAAACTTGAACAGCTTAATGAGAGTAAATCAGGCGGCCCAGATAATCTTCATCCAAGAATATTAAAGGAACTGGCACATGAAATTGCAAGCCCATTAGCAAAAATGTTTAATAAATCTCTAAACTCAGGGGTTGTACCATTTGACTGGAGAATAGCTAATATAGTTCCTATTTTTAAGAAAGGGGAAAAAAGTGACCCAGGTAACTACAGGCCTGTTAGTTTGACATCTGTAGTATGCAAGGTCTTGGAAAAAAATTTGAAGGAGAAAGTAGTTAAGGACCTTGAGGTCAATGGCAATTGGGACAAATTACAACATGGTTTTACAAAAGGTAGATCGTGCCAAACCAACTTGATCTCCTTCTTTGAGAAAGTAACAGATTTTTTAGATAAAGGAAACGCAGTGGATCTAATCTACCTCGATTTCAGTAAGGCATTTGATACAGTACCACATGAGGAATTATTGATTAAATTGGAAAAGATGGGGATCAATATGAAAATTGAGAGGTGGATAAGGAACTGGTTAAAGGGGAGACTACAGCGGGTCATACTGAAAGGTGAACTGTCAGGTTGGAGGGAGGTTACTAGTGGAGTTCCTCAAGGTTCAGTTTTGGGACCAATTTTATTTAATCTTTTTATTACTGACCTCGGCACCAAAAGTGGGAGTGTGCTAATAAAGTTTGCGGATGACACAAAGTTGGGAGGTATTGCCAATTCAGAAAAGGATCGGGATATCCTACAGGAAGATCTGGATGACCTTGTAAACTGGAGTAATAGTAATAGGATGAAATTTAATAGTGAGAAGTGTAAGGTTATGCATTTAGGGATTAATAACAAGAATTTTAGTTATAAGCTGGGGACGCATCAGTTGGAAGTAACGGAAGAGGAGAAGGACCTCGGAGTCCTGGTTGATCACAGGATGACTATGAGTCGCCAATGTGAAGTGGCCGTGAAAAAAGCTAATGCGGTCTTGGGATGCATTAGGCGAGGTATTTCTAGTAGAGATAAGGGGGTGTTAGTACCGTTATACAAGGCATTGGTGAGACCTCATTTGGAATACTGTGTGCAGTTCTGGTCTCCCATGTTTAAGAAGGATGAATTCAAACTGGAACAGGTCCAAAGAAGGGCCACTAGGATGATCCGAGGAATGGAAAACCTGTCGTATGAAAGGAGACTCAAGGAGCTTGGTTTGTTTACCTTAACCAAAAGAAGGCTGAGGGGAGATATGATTGCTCTCTTTAAATATATCAGAGGGATAAATACCAGGGAGGGAGAGGAATTATTTCAGCTCAGTACCAATGTGGACACAAGAACAAATGGATATAAACTGACCATCAGGAAGTTTAGACTTGAAATTAGATGAAGGTTTCTAACCATCAGAGGAGTGAAGTTCTGGAACAGCCTTCCAAGGGAAGCAGTGGGGGCAAAAGACCTATCTGGCTTCAAGATTAAGCTAGATACGTTTATGGAGGGGATGGTTTGATGGGATAACATGATCTTAGTCAAAGGTCAATTAATTGCCATCAGTGGTAAATAGGACCAATGGTCAATGATGGGATGTTAGAAGTTACTACAGAGAACTTTTTCTTGGGTGTCTGGCTGGTGAGTCTTGCCCACATGCTCGGGGTTCAGCTGATCGCCATATTTGGGGTCGGGAAGGAATTTTCCTCCAGGGTAGATTGGCAGAGGCCCTGGAGGTTTTTTGCCTTCCTCTGCAGCATGGGGCACAGGTCACTTACCGGAGGATTCTCTGCATCTTGAAGTCTTTAAACCATGTTTTGAGGACTTCAATAGCTGAGACATAGGTGAGAGGATTATTCCAGGAGTGGGTGGGTGAGATTCTGTGGCCTGCATTGTGCAGAAGGTCAGACTAGATGATCATAATGGTCCCTTCTGACCTTAAAGTCTATGAGTCTATGAGATGGACAGATGCAGGGGGTAAATGGGCAGATGCAGGGGGTAGAGGGGCAGATGCAGGGGGTAGTTGGGCAGATGCAGGGGGTAGAGGGGCAGATGCAGGGGGTAGAGGGGCAGATGTAGTGGGTAGATGGGCAGATGCAGGGGGTAGAGGGGCAGATGCAGGGAGTAGATGGGCAGATGCAGGGAGTAGATGGGCAGATGCAGGGGGTAGAGGGGCAGATGCAGGGGGTAGATGGGCAGATGCAGGGGGTAGCTGGAGAATCCTGGGCTATGAATTTTTCTATGGAATGGCCAAAAAGGTTATGATAAAGCAACAGGAGCTGGTGGAGGGATCACAAAATCAATGTTCAAGTGATGAATTCTGATCAAAAGGGTATTTTCTCTTCTCCTCGTTAGGGTCCTCGGTGTGGTTGATGCCACAATGTCCATCATCGATGTCTCCATGCTCACTGGCTTCTCACCGGACGTGGAGGATCTTAAGAGAGTACGTCAGTGTAATCTGAGAACATGGAACGTAATAAACAATGCAGTGGCTCAGCTGGGGCTTTCAGATGAAAAAATCCAGTGCAGGAGGTGACTAGTATGGCTCCAGGGTTAAACCTGGAGGGAGACCAGACGGCTCTAAGGATTGGTAACAGCTTTAGGAAACCGGAATCGGTTCTCTCTAGGTTGGTGATGGAATGTCATCTCCGTCAGGCAGTTTTTAGGAGCCTTTTGGGGACTCAGCTCAGTTTCCTTGGGGATGGGTGTTCACGCCTCCCTTTGTTGGCATTGATAGAGGAGATGCCAGGGGATGAACAGGCCATGAGCCCAACATCCAAATTCACACACACAAACGGGGACTGGGGCAAATTTTGCAGGTTGCGCCGGCTGCTTTGAAAATCTGGCCATACAAATCTAGGTCAGTTCAATCCTGCTTTATTGGATAGCAAATTGAGGGGCTTCTACAGAAAAGGAGACTGGATAAAACAGCCAGGCCCTGAAGGAGTCGTTGCAGTGAATTACTGCCCTGGTATAAAATTGGCCAATGGGAGTTGCAGAGCTGGCGCTTGGGGTGGGATCAGTGCGCGAAGCTCCTGTGGCCTCCTGCACCTAGGAGCTGGACATGCCGGCCGGTTCCGGGAGCCGTGCAGAGCCAGGACAGGCAGGGAGCCTGCCTTAGCCGCGCTGCGCTGCTGACCGGAGCTGCCAGGGTCCCTTTCAACCAGGTGTTCCGCTCGAAAACCAGACGCTTGGCAACCCTAGCTGTGGAGTAAGTAGCAGGCTAGTGTCCTCCATGCAGATCCCATCACGGGAGACGTGATCACAAGCACGACACCACTGGGCAGCGTAGTGAGATGGTGGGTATTTTCGCCCAGCTGCAGGACTTTCACAGAGACGCTGCCTTACCCACAATGCCTCTTGCTTTTTCTTCTTCACACTTAGCTTTCCCAAGGGGTCAACAGATACATTTCCAAGTTTGAAATCAACAAAGCCCCGTCCGACAGAGGCAACCTCATGATCTACCTGGACAAGGTAAAGACTGGACAAGGGGCTTCTCTGATCCTGTGTTAATTTCATGAGCTCCTGTTGAGCCAAACTGCACGCCCAGATACACCGTGGCATCCCCGCAGATGCAAGCAGGTTAACAAACTGCAACCCATGGCTGAATTTGACTCACTGGCCCAGATTCAGGCTTTCCACTAGGAGCAACTGAATGGGCCAGATCCTCAGCTGGTGTATGTGGATGTAGGTCCATTGACTTTAGTGGGAAATGCAGCATCTGACATTAAGGTTGAATTTGCTTCTCTGTGTCATTCACTTCTTCTGTCCTTGCTCCTTTCACTTCTCTAGCTCTTCTTTCCTCCACCTGCCTCACTTTCTCTTTGCCCTCTTCTTTCCCCAACATCTCCCTTTCTTGTATTCTTTTTCATTCTCTCTCTTCCATCCAGCCACCCATCGGCGTAAGCAATATTGTTATTTCCCCCCCACCCAGGTGTCTCACAGAGAGGAGGAATGCCTGCAGTTTAAAGCTCACCAGTTTTTCAAAGTTGGTCTCATTCAGCCGGCATCCGTCACAGTCTACGACTATTACACCATAGGTAACAGATCGCAGCTCTCCTCACCATTAGAGGCACCATGGCACCATTAGAGGCATCCTGAATCCCAATCTCCTGCTCTACACACTCCCTTCTCGACTTTTCCAGATTACTGTACCCCGTTCAGGAGTCTGATTTGTCGAGTATACTCCAAGTTTCACCTCACTTTAAAACGACTTGCTTTAAAAAATCAGACATAAAAATACGAAAGTGTCCCAGCCACACTAGTCGTGACAAATTGCTGACGTCCTCATTTTTTACCATATAATTATTAAATAAATCAATTGGAATATAAATATTGTGGTTACATTTCAGTGTGAGACGTGAGCCTGTTTTCACTTGTGAGCCTCGTTCGGTGGCTGGAGAGCGGCAGCTGCTGGCCATGTTCCCAGCTCTCAAGGCAGCGCCATCGCCAGCAGCAGCGCAGGACTTAGGCTTTGGTCACACTCGAAACTTCAAAGCGCTGCCGCGGGAGCGCTCCCACGGCAACGCTTTGCAATGCCAGTGTGGTCGTGCACCAGCACTAGGAGAGCTCTCCCAGCGCTGCACGGACCCCACCTCCACGAGGGGATTATCTTACAGCTTACAGCCGTGCTCCCAGCGCTGGGGCACTGTTTACACTGGGGCTTTCCAGCGCTGTAACGTGCTGCGCTCGGGGGGTGTTTTTTCACACCCCTGAGCGAGAAAGTTGTAAAGTGCCAGTGTAGCCATAGCCTTAGGGTGGCATGAGCTTCTGGTGGCGGGAGCGCCGCCTTCAGAGCTGAGCAGCCAGAGAGCGGCAGCTGCTGGCCGGGGAGTTCATGTTGTTGGCGGTGAATGAGGATTATTTTTTCAATCCTGCTCCCATCCCCCCCCCCCACATTATCTACACCCATTCCCACCCGCTCCTGCATTGTTTGGTGAATTTGTATCCCGCTCCCACTATTATGGCAGCAGGATCTGTGGGATCCCAGTCCCGCTGCAGGGCTCTAGAGCCTGATGTAAAACTAGGCAAATATCTAGATAGGTTAATATACCCTCTGGAAGACCTGTGCGTACCCCTAGGGGTCTGTGTCCCCTTAGTTGAGAACTCCTGTGCGTACCCCTAGGGGTATGTCCCCCCCGGTTGAGAACTACTGGATTGGAACACAGGGGTTTTAGACTCATAGACTTTAAGGCCAGACAGGACCATCATGATCATCTAGGCTGACTTCCTGCCCCTCTCCCAGTTCCTCTTGTTCCCACATTACCCCATGCTGGAAATATATGGTCAGGCTCATCACCTTAACACACCCATGCAAAGGTAAACAAAATAATAAGGGGAACCTCTGACTACTGGCAATAGTTATCCTACTTGCCCTCTCCCCCGCTTTTACCTCCAGAGATGAATTTGCTGCTAGTGTGATTAAGAGCGTGTCTGCAACAAGCACCAGCCCATCATTTCAAGTTGATGGTTTCCTATAGTTAAGAAAGTCGTTCCCACAGGCTGCTGCTCCCTTCCCCAGGGTCATCCAGTGGGACTTCTCCTTGACGAAGGGCTTCAGGGTTGTCTCCCCTAGGTGCTATAAACCGCGGCTTTTGTTCTGCGGGAGAGGGAATGATCCGGGTCTCTGATCTTTCTCCAGATGACCGGTGCACCAAGTTCTACCACCCGTCTAACCAGAGCGGGCTCTTCAATAAGATCTGTCACGAGGGCATCTGCCGGTGTGTAGAAGGTAAGGAGAATCCTGTCTCTGCTTCCATCTGACAGGGGAGCCCCACCAGAGTTTTACGAGCAAACATGCAGTCCCAGGGCCCCCCCAGCATCAGCCCCCTCAGTCACCGATCAGGGCCCTCTTTCCCTGTGGGCTCTGGGTGGTTCTCACGTGCGATACAGGCTCACGGCAGCCACAGGCAGGATGGTCCCTGGGTCTGTCCCCCAGCCTGGAGCTCTGACTCTTGGCCGACTGTGTCCCCATCACATACAGGAATGGTGGGACCAGGGTCGGGGTGAGGGCACCCTCAGTGGAAATATGTGGGGGATGCACCCGCACATAAACTTATGCACCCCTGGGGAGGGGAGGCAAGAGAGGACCCAGAAGGAACTGTAAGGCCTGGGATCGGGCCAGGGAGCGGCACCAAGAAGGGTTGAAATGGGCCTTGGAGGAAGTAGGAACCTCCAGGCCCCACCTTCCCAGCCTGAAGTCTGCCCCTCACCCCCGCAGAGTCTCAATATCTTCCTTCACTCCCTCTCCTATCCCTCCTCCCCCACATTCACAGAGGGTTTCTACCGTCCCTGATCACCTACCCTCACCTGCGGTCCCTCCCTCCCTTTTCCAGTGGCAACCACACCTGCCAATCGCAGGAGAGCTGGCAGCAGGACGTAGAAGCACAATTTCTCTAGCCAGCTGGGTGACTGGGAGGGAGCGGGTATTGGAGACATCAGTTCCTCCTCTCTGCCCTTCAGAGCCTTGGGGGCTGGGCCAAGCCGGCTGATCCGTGGAGTGGGTCTGCACACATTGAAGCAGGGCAGTCTGGGATGCAGGAGTTGCTGAGTTTCCAGCCATTCCGATGGGGATGCTCCTCCCTGGTTATGAAACTTCAGTGGGAACATACCAGCTGTTTCAATAGTTGGAATCCGGCCTGCAGGGGGGTGGTGACATGAAGTCAGGCACTTCTTTAAAATATCTGGGTCCTCTCATTCCAGCATGCCCAGAGCTGGCCCCCCTCAGTCCCTTGCTGTCAGTTTCAGCACAGAGGCCAAGTATTGAATAAGCCAGGGAGGCTCCACTCCCCACTGACTCTTAGGAAGGGATCGTCTAGAAGAGGGTGGAGACCCATTGGTTGGGCCATTGTCCAGTGGGGAAGTTGCTGTAGCCCTGCTGTCTGCCGGGCATAGAGACAGGCATTCAGTGTCCAGATCTGTCCTTCCCATCACCTTTGATACCCCATCTGCAGCTCCCTAAGTCCCGTGACCAGGCTCATCCTGGCACTGACCCAGGTAAATATCCATCAGTGCAGAGAGGGAGGTTAGCTGTGATTGCCAGGCCTATATATGGTCCTTGGTTATTCAGATATCCAGGCAGAGTTCCTCTGGGCAACATCTACTGATTTCTTTGCAGAGCTGTCTGAGTCTGTCTGCTCAGGATCACCTCATTTAGACCCTGCAACTTACCCCTCCAGCCCTTGTTTCTTCCTTTACCGTGCCCCATAATACAGGCGCTGACTTTTATTTTTCCTGGTGGGTGCTCCACCCCCACTCCGCCCCTTCCTCCAAGACCCCACCCTCGCTGTGCCACGTCCTGCCCCTGCTCCACCCCCTTCCCCAAGATCCCTTGCCCGCTGTTCTCCGCCGAGTGCCTCCCGCCAGCCGCCAAACATCTGTGCCTGGTGGGCGCTGAGAACCCCCTATTTTTTTTCCCATGGCATTGGCGCCTATTCCACATAACGTGATGGGTGGTTGGCTTCATGGCCACTCCCTTGTCAGAGGAGATGGGCCTGTCACTGTTTGGGTTAGCGCTGCTCACCTTTCCCAGGATTCAAATAGGTGGACACCCGTGGGTCACTAATAACAGAGCTGAAACTATGGGCTCCCTTGGTGATTCTCTACCCCAACTTCCTTCCCATAGAAAGCTGCTTCATGCAGCAGACGATAGAGGGTCCCATCACCGTGAACAAACGAATGGAGGAAGCCTGCGAACCTGGAGTGGATTATGGTAAATCTGTGATTTGGATCTGCTGAGTCTTTTTCCATGAGGAAAGTGCGGAGACAGGGTTCAGAATTCCATTTGGATTGTAAAGTTTGCCTTTGAGGCTGAATCACGGGTAAGGTCTGGATCTGCTGGGGCAGAAACCTGATGAGATTTTGGGTCCTTAAACTCCCAGAAATGTACAAGATCAGATGACTGTTTAAGATTCAATCTAACCCTAAGTGTTTATCTGACCCCCATTTCTCTAGTTTCTGAGCACTTCACAATCTTTAAGGTGTTTATCCTCACAACCCCTGTGAGGCAGGTCAGTGCTATTATACCCATTGTACAAAAGGGGAAACTGAGGCATACAGAGACTAAGTGACTTGCCCAAGATCATGCAGCAAATCTGTGGTGGAGCAGAGAAATGAACCCGGGTCTCCAGCTATTGCCCTCACCATGGGACCATCTTTCTCACAGCCAGTTTGGGGGGTCAGTTACACACTGAATTCTCTACAGTACTGCAGACCTTCAACTGGTATATTGTATGTCTTCCTTTTTTGAAGTGTATAAAACCAGGCTTGTTAGAACTGAAGAAGTGGGCGGTTCTTACTACTACACCATGGAAATTTTGGAAGTCATTAAAGAAGGTAAGAGCTCCCCTTCTAAAATCAGGGTGCAATTTCTTTGAATGGCCTTTGGGATAAAGGCTGGGATAAGAGCTATTTCTCTTAGACAGAGGAAGTGCTACAGCAAAGCTAGTCTCATGCTCCAGGGCATTAACCTATCTCCACAAGGGGACAAGAAAGAATTTGCTCAACCCACGGAGGCAGCCATGCCATGAAGAGGCAGACAAAATAACAGGGGAACCTCTCACTGTGTTCAGCCTGGCACAATTGGCCAGTCTCATTGTGGGTTTTTTCAACCCTAACCCTAACCTCTGAAGCAGTTGGCATTGGCCATTGTGTGAGTCAAGACCCCAGACTTGGTGGCCCTTTGGCCCAAGCTGCTATAGGGGAGGTGGAGTCTCTCTTCCTCAATGCTGACTTTTATAAATCAATATAAAGGCAAAGTAAGCAGGGATCTAACTGAGCTCAAAGCGGCTTCACTCACTGGGAGCTGATATGATTGTTCTAATTAGTTGTATTACCTGAGATTAGGGGGCCCTTGTGCTAAGCACTGAACAGACCCAGATACAACCCCTGCCTTGACGAAGTTACACTCTGAATGGACACTGGGTGGATTTATTAGCCCCATTTCACAGGAGGGGAATTGAGTCATAGGGAGCTCGAGTGACTTGTTCAAGGTCACACCAGGAGTCTGTGGTAGAAACAGGAGCTGAGGCCTGAACTCTCCAGGCCCAGCCTGGTGCCGCAACCACAAGACGGGCCTTCCTGTCTCTAATGACTGCTGGAGCGTCAGTGATTGGTTATCGTAGCAGTCACACTGCGGCTGAATTTGTACTGAAATCTCAAGAGAACATCTAGGAGTCTCCTCTTCTCTGTTCCTTTCGTCTTCACCCCTCTCCACCCCGTACTATCTCCTCCTCACTCTGCTCTTATGTGTGACATCCTTTTTCACACACCCCTCCCAGGGACTGATGAAAATCCACAAGGAAAAACCCGCCAATTCATCAGTCACATAAAATGCCGGGAGTCTCTGAGGCTGGAGCTTAACAAAAACTACTTGATCTGGGGACTCAAGACCGACTTGTGGCCCAGGAAAGCTGAGTAAGTAGCCTCCTGTGGTTACCCTGCGTTAGTCAGTTTCAAGCAGACACGCCCTTAACGAATTACCCTATCAATTATAGATACCTATCAGGCCCCCATTACTGTACTTTCTCAGAGCCTCACAATATCCAATGTATTTATTCTCACTACGGAAGGCAAGGCAGTGTTATCACCCTCATTTAACGGGTGGGTAAACTGAGGCAATGACAGCCTACGGTCCAGGTCCTCAAATGTATTGAGGCACCTAACTCCCACTGACTGGCCTTAGGTGACCTCTCCAAGGTACCAAAAGGAAGTTTCTGGAGTTGCTGGGAATTGAACTCAGGTTCGCCTCCTAGTCTAACCCTGGACCACCATTCCTCGCAGGGGCTACCCAATTGTTTCATCAGCACAAATCACATTGACAGTGCAATTTCAAGGTCCCTGCATCCAGCCACAGTTGTTCCTAAATCACTTTGGTTTAAACTGGGTGGAAATGTAATTAATTAGGGTAAAAATTGCACCTAAAAATGAGCTTCACCAACAAAAATGCAGCTCACAGAGGCTAAAAGTTCTATCCTCATGCTGTATCTGGAGCATTGCATGCTGGGATCTGTAGTCTCTTTGTAATCTATGGGCTGGGCCTGAGAGGGGAGGCAACCCACTGTTTCTCTGCAAGTCAGATGTGGCCCTTAGGCATGAGCGGAGTGTGAGTCGCCTGTTTGGGGAGGCTAGCCCCGGCCCCACCCCGCCTCCACCCCTCCCTGCCACCGAAGCCCCGAGTCTGCCACCATAGCTGCCAGACCCCCTGCTCCATCCCGGGCCGCTCCGGCCGGCCCACCTGAGCGCCCCCAGCCCTGAAGTGTTAGGCACTGCAGCCCCAGCATCCCCAGCCCTGGAGCACCAGGTGCTGCGGCCCCAGTGCCCCCAGCCCCGGAGTGCCGTACACTGCGGCCCCAGCACCTCAAGCCCCACCAGCCCTAGAGCGCCGGGGAACCCCAGCACTGGAGGCACCCAGCTGCCTCAAGTCCCGAGCCGCAGGCCAGCCCGCGCTAGCCCCAGCCCCATTAGGGAAGAGGAGCAGCCTGCATTGTCCGTGGGCAGGGGAAAGCAGCAGGAAGCAGGAGGGAGCTCGGGGCAGAGCATGAATTGGGCCATGACTGGTTTTTTGGGGAGACTCAGCCTCCCCTGGCCTGCCATACCCGCTGCACGTGCCCTTAGGCAAACCCGGCTGCCCTTGAGGAACTGAGGAAACAAATGAGACACATTTTGTGCTTCATTGCTCACCCTTCTGCCTGTCCATCCCAGGCTATCCTACATCATTGGCCAGGACACCTGGATCGAGAAGTGGCCCAACGAGGATGAATGCCAGGAGCCGGATTTCCAGAACCTCTGCCAGGAATTCCTTCAGTTCTCTGAAGCCATGACCATGTTTGGCTGCCCAACCTAAACTTGGACCCCGCTTTCCCAGTGGCCCCAATGGGACAGTTTGAGCTGAGATGGAGCAATAACACTCAGGTGGAGACACCTCCACTCAGAGTCCCAATGATGCTGACACTCGCCCCTAGCCCTGTCCTCTTTGGGGGTTTCTCTCTCTTTTCTTCTTATTGTTTCTATATATATAAAAGGCTGATTTCTTACCCTGCCCTGCTGTGTGACTCTTTACCAATCTTTACATAGTCTGCAATATAGCTTTATAAGTAGACAGCTACTAGGATCATGGGTGCATGAGAAACACCTTAAATTAGATGAGGATGGACAAGCATGAATGGGTGGCTAGATATGCATGGATGGATATTTAGGAATGAATCTTCTGTACCTATGTGTGCCTTGGGTGACCACACAACCCGTTTTGGCTGCGACAGTCCCTTTTTTCAGTCCTGACCTGGCCATCACCACTTTTTGTCAAAAACATGGGGTGTGGAGGAATGTGCTGGGAGGAGGGAGCGGCGATGCCAGCCAGGGGAGATGCAGGAGTCGTCTGGGGGGCAGGCAGGGCTCGGGCCCTCCCCCAAATACAATAGTCTGCTGTCAGTAGGAATCCTGCTATTGACTTCAAGGGGGGCAGGATTCATCTCTTAGTCCCAGACCACCAACGGTATTTAGGCACCTAACACCTATTGAAATCATTGGTAATTAGGCTCCTAAATGTGTGTGAGAATCTGGGCCCCAGTGCATTTACTGTTGTAATTTTGGAAGCACTAGCACAAAGCTTGTGAGGTAGCGACAAGAAGTTGCACAAAGTGGCAGATTTTGGAAGCTTGAAAAAGACGGTTACTTACCATTGTAACTGTTGTTCTTCGAGATGTGTTGCTCATATCTATTCCAATTAGGTGCGTGTGCACTGCGTGCACAATCATCGGAAGATTTTTACCCTAGCAACACTCAGTGGGCCGGTTGGCGCCCTCTGGAGTGGCGCCGTTGCGTCGCTGAATAAATACCCCAGCCGACCCAGCGCCCTCTCAGTTCCTTCTTGCCGGCTACTCCAACAGTGGGGAAGGAGGGCGGGTTTGGAATAGATATGAGCAACACATCTCGAAGACCAACAGTTACAATGGTGAGTAACCGCCTTTTCTTCTTCGAGTGATTGCTCATATGTATTCCAATTAGATGACTCCCAAGTCTTATCTAGGCGGTGGGGTCGGAGTGAGATACCGCAGAATGGAGGACTGCTGAACCAAACGCAGCATCCTTTCTAGAATGCTGGACTATGGCATAGTGAGTGGCAAAGGTATGCACCGATGACCAGGTTGCTGCCCTACATATTTCTTGTATTAGCACATGTGCCAAGAAAGCGGAGGATGAGGCTTGAGCTCGGGTGGAGTGGGCAGTGAGGTGCGTGGTAGGAACACCAGATAAGTCATAGCACGCACGGATACACAAAGTGATCCAGGACGAGATGCGTTGGGAGGAGACCGGGAGGCCCTTCATCCGGTCTGCCACAGCAACGAACAGTTGAGTCGTTTTCCGAAAGGGCTTCGTCCACTCAATGGAGAAGGCGAGGGCCCTACGGATGTCCAAGGAGTGAAGTTGTTGCTCCCTTGGAGAGGCGTGCGGCTTCGGATAGAAGACCGGCAGAAAGATGTCCTGGTTGACATGAAAGGCCGAGACTACCTTAGGGAGGAAGGCCGGGTGCGGTCGCAGCTGTACCTTGTCCTTATGGAACACCGTGTAAGGAGGTTCTGAAGTGAGCGCTCTGAGTTCAGAGACGCGCCTCGCCGAGGTGATGGCTACGAGGAAGGCAGTCTTCCAGAGAGGTACAGGAGTGATCAGGTGGGGGGCCCCCATGAGCCTGGTTATCATGAGGTTGAGGTCCCATGTAGGGACCGGATGGCGGACTAGTGGGTACAGCCGCTCTAATCCCTTGAGGAACCTGCTGACCATGGGGTTGGAAAAAAATCGAGTGCCCACTCTCGCCAGGGTGAAAGGCCGAGATCACCGCCAGGTGGACCTTCAAAGAGGAGACTGCCAGACCTTGCTCTTTCAGGGACAAGAGGTAGTCCAGGATGATAGGCACTGACACCAGCAAGGGGGGTGATACCCCGAGGGACACACCAGCAGGAAAAACCTTTCCACTTGGCCAAGTAGGTGGACCTGGTAGAGGGCTTCCTGCTACCCAGAAGACCCTGTTGAACCGGGCTGGAACAACGTAACTCAGACTGGTTCAGCCATGCAGCAGCCACGCCATGAGATGGAGAGATTGCAGGTCGGGGTGACAAACCCTGCCATGCTCCTGAGTAATCAGGTCCGGCCACAACGGGATAGTGATCAGGGCGGACACCGAGAGCTCCAGGAGAGTGGTGTACCAGTGCTGCCTGGGCCACGCCGGGGCGATCAGGATTAGGCGGGCTCTGTCTCTGCGCAGCTTGAGCAGGACCCTGTGGACCAGCGGCACCGGTGGGAAGGCATAGGACAGGTGGTCTGTCCAAGGCAGGAGAAAAGCATCCCTCAGGGAGCCTGGGGAGCGTCCCTGGAGCGAGCAGAACACGTGGCACTTCCAGTTCTCGCGAGTCACGAACAGGCCTATGTGGGGAAATCCCCACCTCCGGAAGACAGAGTGGATAACATCCGGGCAAATGGCCCACTCGTGTGCCTGGAACGACCTGCTGAGTCGGTCCGCCAAGGTGTTCTGAACCCCTGGGGGAAAGGAGGCCACCAGGTGGATGGAGTGGGCTATGCAGAACTCCCACAATCGTATGGCCTGTTGGCAGAGGGGGGACGAACGTGCTCCCCCTTGCTTGTTGATGTAAAACATGGCCGTTGTGTTGTTCGTAAGGACTGCAACGCAACGACCCTGAAGCTGCTTGGAAAAGGCTTGGCAGGCAAGGCGCACTGCCCGCAGCTCCCTCACGTTGATGTGTAGGGACAACTCTTTAACCGACCAAAGGCCTTGTGTTCGAAGGTCTGCCAGGTGGGCCCCCCAACCGAGGGATGACGCATCTGTGGTCAGGGCAAGAGAGGGCTGTGGGGTATGGAATGGCACCCCTTCCAGCACTTTCTTGGGGTCCAGCCACCAGTCTAGGGAGGCTAGGACCTCCGTTGGCACCTTCAGTACCATGTCCATGTTGTCCCTGCGTGGGTGATATGCTGACGAGAGCCATGTCTGAAACGGGCAGAGGCGTAATCTGGCGTATCTGGTCACGAACGTGCAGGACGCCATGTGACCCAGCAAACTCAGGCAGCTTCGTGCTGTCAAGGTTGGGAATCTCTGCAGGCCATGGATGATGGTCATAGGAAGCGTGTCTCTGGCAAAAATGCTCGAGCGAGAGTTGAGTCCAGGACTGCTCCTATGAAGTCTATTCTTTGGGTTGGCTCCAAAGTGGACTTTTCTACGTTGAGGAGCAAGCCCAGCTGATTGAACATGGTCAAGGCAATCTGAACCTGCAACTGGACCTGGCTACTGGAGCTGCCGCGGATAAGCGAATCGTCGAGGTATGGGAAGACTTGGATTCGCCGTCGACGAAGAGAAGCCGCTACGATGGCCATGCACTTCATGAAAACCCTTGGTGCCGTGGAGAGGCCAAAGGGAAGGACGGTGAACTGAAAGTGTCTTTGGTCTACCAGAAAGCGAAGAAAACGTCTGTGTGGTGGGTAAATTGCAATGTGGAAGTACGCATCCTTCATGTCGAGGGCAGCGTACCAGTCTTCGGGATCCAGAGAAGGGATAATAGTACCCAGGGAAACCATGCGGAACTTCAACTTTACCATGAATTTGTTGAGTCCGTGCAAGTCCAGGATAGGACGTAGTCCCCCTTTTGTTTTGGGGATTAGGAAATAACGGGAGTAAAACCCTTTGCCCCTGAACTCCCTTGGAACCTCCTCTATCGCCCCTATAGTGAGAAGCATTTGCACCTCCTGAGTTAGGAGAAGGGTCCCTGAAGAGGGACAGGGAGGGGAGGAGACAAATTGCAGGTGATATCCCCTTTCCACCGTGCATAAGACCCAACGGGTCTGAGGTTATGTTCAACCACGCACGAAGGAAATAGGAAAGGCGGTCTCTGAAGGGAGGGGACGGGTCCTGTATGGAGACTGGTGCTCCGCCCTCGGGTGTAGCTTCAAAAGTTTTGCTTGGGCCCCGCCGATGGTTTAGGGGTGCCCTGGTTCTGGCCAGTCTGATGACCCGGCTGCCTCCTCCTACCACCCTGGCTGTGCCTTCTAGAGAAGTCCTGTCTAGGCCTGGGCGTAGCATAGGGGTGCTGCGCGAAGGGCCGGAAGGGCCAGTGCTGCGTGGCGGGGGTATGCATCCCCAGTGACCGTATTATGGTCCGTCCGTCTTAGGGCGTAGCATAGGGGTGCTGCGCGAAGGGCCGGAAGGGCCAGTGCTGCGTGGCGGGGGTATGCATCCCCAGTGACCGTATTATGGTCCGTCCGTCTTTTAGGGTCTGCAGCCTCGAGTTCGTTTTCTCGGAAAACAGGCCCTGCCCATCGAAGGGCAGGTCCTGAATCGTATACTGCACCTCCACCAGGAGGTTAGAGGACTGTAGCCAGGAGATACGCCACATGGCAACCCCTGAAGCAAGTGTTCTGGCCGCTGAGTCAGCTATGTCCAAGGAGGCCTGCAACGATGTCCTGGCCACCTTTTTGCCTTCCTCAATCAAGGCCGAGTACCCCTGTCTGGACTCTTGGGGCACAAATTCCCTGAATTTCTGCATTGAGTTCCAGGTGTTATAGTTGTAACGACTCAGAAGGGACTGCTGGTTAGCTGCTCTGAGCTGAAGGGCGCCCCCAGAGTAGATCTTTCTACCAAACAGGTCCAGGCGCCTGGCTTCCTTAGACTTAGGCGCAGGGGCCTGCTGACCGTGTCTCTCCTTCTCGTTCACAGATTGAACGACCAAGGAGCACGGTTGGGGGTGAGTGTATAAGTACTCAAAGGAAAAAAATAGGGGGTGCTCAGCACACGCCAGCCAAAGATGCTTGGCGGCTGGCAGGAGGCATTCGGTGGAGAACAGTTGGCAGGGGGTCTCGGGGGAGGGGGCGGAGAAGGAGCAGGAAGTGGCACAGCGAGGGTGGTGTCTTGGGGGAAGGGGTGGAGTGGGGGTGGAGCACCCATCAGGAAAAATAAAAGCCAGTGTCTGTGTTATGGGGCACAGTAAAGGAAGAAACAAGGGCTGGAGGGGTAAGTTGCAGGGTCTAAATGAGGTGATCCTGAGCAGACAGACTCAGACAGCTCTGCAAAGAAATCAGTAGATGTTGCCCAGAGGAACTCTGCCTGGATATCTGAATAACCAAGGACCATAAATAGGCCTGGCAATCACAGCTAACTTCCCTCTCAAACTCCCTCTCTGCACTGATGGATATCTACCTGAGTCAGCACCAGGATGAGCCTGGTCCCAGGACTTAGGGAGCTGCAGATGGAGAATCAAAGGTGATGGGAAGGACAGATCCGGAGACTGAATGTGTCTCTGTATGCCGGGCAGACAGCAGGGCTCCAGCAAGATCCCCACTGAACAACAGCCCCACCAATGGGTCTCCACCTTCTTCTAGAGGATCCCTTCCTAAGAGTCAGCGGGGAGCAGAGCCTCCATGACTCATTCGTTACTTAGCCTCTATGCTGAAACTGACAGCAGGAGGGCTGAGGGGGGCCAGCTCTGGGCATCCTGGAATGAGAGGACCCAGATATTTTAAAGAAGTGCCTGACTTCATGTCACCACCCCCCCAGGCCAGATTCCAACCATTGAAACAGCTGGTATGTTTCTACTGAAGTTTCATAACCAGGGAGGAGCATCCCCATCGGAATGGCTGGAAACTCAGCAACTCCTGCATCCCAGACTGCCCTGCTTCAACGTGTGCAGCCCCACTCCACGGATAAGCCGGCTTGGCCCAGCCCCCAAGGCCCTGAAGGGCAGAGAGGAGGAACTGACTTGTCCAATACCCGCTCCCTCCCGGTCACCCAGCTGGCTAGAGAAATTGTGCTTCTACGTCCTGCTGCCAGCTCTCCTGTGATTGGCGGGTGGGGTTGTCACTGGAGAAGGGAGGGAGGGACTGCAGGTGAGGGTAAGTGGTCAGGGAGGGTGGAAACCCTCTGCAAATGTGGGGAAGGAGGGATAGGAGAGGGAGTGAAGGAAGATATTGAGACTCTGCGGGGGTGAGGGGCAGGTTTCAGGCTGGGAAGGTGGGTCCCGGGGTTCCGACTTCCTCTAAGGCCCCTTACAGCCCCTCTGGGTTCCACTCCCTGGCCCGATCCCAGGACCTGCAGTCCCTTCTGGGTCCTCTCTTGCCTCCCCTCCCCAGGCATGCATGAATTTATGTGGGGGTGCATCCCCCACATATTTCCACTGAGGGTGCCCTTACCCCGACCCTAGGTGCTATGCTTATAAGAAGCACATGGGATCTTTTTCAGGGGAAAAGGCAATACGCCGCATTTATTGGAGATACAAAAGTTAGCATATGCATTTAATCACACACACAGACACACACACACACACACAGTCCCACCAGTCGAAGTTATAGTTACCAGTCCAGAGATTTGATGTTAATATTAAACATTGGGATAAATTTAATGTTAATAAGTACCCCTGTAGCAATGTATAATGTGTATGATTTTTGAAAAAAAAACCTTTACGGTCATATGGTGATGCTTCTTAGCTATTACCTGTGAATAAACTTAAAGTTTAGCACAGCAGAAAAATATTACAAACCTAGTCTGCTCTATAAGAAGGAAAACTAAGGTACACCATCTCATAAATTTAATAACTGAACAGTGGAATAATTCACCTTAAACCCTTAAAAGCCATTGAAACCTGGCCTGCCTATGGAACAAAAACACAGGAAAGTATGGGGGTAATTCCCTCCAGCCTCTGCAGAGTTAACTTTTCACTCTCTTTCCTTAAATCACTTGCTTATCTCCCAAAATGGCAACTCCATCAGCTCAGATATCACCATTTCAAGTATTGTCCCAGGGATCAGAATTCCCTATGCCTGTACTTACTTCTTTCCTTGCTCCTGCCACTATGCCCCTCAGGGCTCCCAACCTGTTTTGCAATGTCTTTATGTGTTGCCCACCTGCTTGTCTGGGCCCGATCCTGCTTTCCTCGCTGCTGCCATAGAAAATAATTGTTGTCCCATTCCTAATGTTGCTAAGGATGCACTGATGGACTTTCCCAATTCTTCTATTTCAGCTGTAGTATGGACATCAGCTAATGCTTGTTGAGTCCATGGGCTGTGCCCAAACTTTAGCAAAATTTTCTTAAAAGGAGTAGTTTCCTGGATTAATGGTAATTTTTTTCTGCTTTTCTTGAGCATTGTCCTTAGGGGACTCTTTTCGCTTGAACATATTTTTTTTATGAATCTCTCCTACCCTTATAACTTTTTTGTGCCCATGCTTGTGCTCGGACTTACACAACACAAAAAGTCTATACCCATGAAAAACCCTGACTGACAGAGCAGGAGGGCGGAATGCTAAGCCCCCCACCTTTTGGGCTCGATCCTGCTATGATGGAGGGTATATTCACCTGTGCAATTTTTCCCCAACGGACGGGTAGGAGCAGCGAGGACTCTAATCTTCCCCATAATGGCCCGATATCTCTACAGCCAGGAGTGTATATACCTTGACAGTTTGTACAAATAGTTTACATATATATATAGCTGTATAGTTTTCCCCAACAGATGAGTAGGAGCACTGAGGACTCTAATCCTCCCCCTATTGCCTGTTATCTCTAAGACCGGGGGTGTGCACACCTGAATGACTGATCACTTTATATGTATGGTATACCTTTAGCAGTATTTTCAACAATCACGGTGCATGTCTTCCCCCTTTCGCACTTCCCCACCAAATATTTTACGCTTATAAGAAGCACATGGGATCTTTTTCAGGGGAAAAGGCAATACGCCGCATTTATTGGAGATAAAACAATTAGCATATGCATTGAATCACACACATACACACACACACAGTCCCACCAGTTGATGTTCTAGTTACCAGTCCAGAGTCCGGATCAATCTAGTGGCCAGCTAGGTTGATCACGGGTAGGGAGGAGCCGAGTTCTGTTGGTTGCGACACGATGCTTGGGCAAAATCTTGATAGGACAAACCCAAAGTTTCATGGCAAAGCACCCTGTTTATTTAGAGATCTTTCTTCATTGAGACCAATGAGTTTTGCACCGTCATGCTGTGCTTGTTTTCTTAGATTGTTCTTCTCATCCTTTATCTTGTTTTTTCATCAGTCTCGCAGGGAGTTACCCCATGCTGGTTTTGATCACAGCTATCTTGTCCCCATTGATAGGTGCCTGCCACATCTTTTGGAGTTCTCAATCTGCCCTTCTCTGACATCTCCATAGGGGCGTGTTGCACTCTCCTGGCGCCTTTACGTCTGTCCTCTCATGCTCCCTAGAACATTTGGTCAGGTGATGGATGGCCTTCATACTTATCTTCTAACACACACATTCCTCATTCACACAAAACAGGATTGATTTACACAGAACATTTGAACAGGAACATCAAATTGCAATGCAGGAGAAAACAATGATTACATTCTTTTACTTATTTCAAAATGCTAATTTTAAACCTACAACAAAGTGGTGACCCTAAAGGTCTGTTGCAGCCTTGAAATCAGCTTCAGACACAAGATTCTGGCTGATGCATCTTTACCAATGGCCCATTAGGCCATTCCTTTCTGCTTTCAGAAAGGGTGTCTGGCAGAATATGGTCAAATCATATCATACATCAACACATTTAATACATGCTACATTATTATTCTTTATCCTTCATTCTAAATTATACAAAATACATAAAACATAAAATCCTACTACTACACTGTAGCAGGGACACAGCTGGCCAAGTCAGAGCTCCAGGCTGGGGGACAGACCCAGGGACCATCCTGCCTGTGGCTGCCGTGAGCCTGTATCTCACGTGAGAATGATCCAGAGCCCACACAGTACGGCGAGGAGATATGTCCTGGCAATTGTGTCCTGGGCAACACAGTATGGGGAGGAGGTGAGAAGCCCTCAGTGGTGAAAGAACAGGTTAGGGACTATTTAGAAAAAGTGGACATGCACAAGTCCATGGGTCCAGATCTAATGCATCCGAGGGTGCTGAGGGAATTGGCTGATATGATTATAGAGCCATTGGCCATTATTTTTGAAAATTCATGGTGATCAGGGGAGGTCCCAGATGATTGGAAAAAGGCAAATATAGTGCCCATCTTTAAAAAAGAGAAGAAGGAGAACCCGGGGAAGTACAGAACTACAGCCTCACCTCTGTTCCTGGAAAAATCATGGAGCAGGTCCTCAAGGAAACCATTTTGAAGCACTTGGAGGAGAGGAAGGTGATCAGGAACAGTCAACATGGATTCATCAAGGGCAAGTCATGCCTGACCAACCTGATTGCCTTCTATGATGAGTTAACTGACTCTGTGGATATGGGGAAAGTGGTGGATGTGATATATCTTGACTTTAGCAAACTTTTGATATGGTCTCCCACCGTATTCTTGCCAACAAGTTAAAAAAGTATGGATTGGATGAATGGACTATAAGGTGGATAGAAATCTGGCTAGATTGTCGGTCTCAACGGGTAGCAATTAACGGCTTGATGTCTAGTTGGCAGCTGGTATCAAGCAAAGTGCCCCAGGGGTCGGTCCTGGGGCCGGTTTTGTTTAACACCTTTATTAATGATCTGGATGATGGGATGGATTGCACCCTCAGCAAGTTTGCAGATGACACTAAGCTGGGGGGATAGGTAGATACGCTGGAGGGTAGGGATAGGATACAGAGGGACCTAGAAAAATTGGAGGACTGGGCCAAAAGAAATCTGATAAGGTTCAACAAGGACAAGTGCAGAGTCTTGCACTTAGGATGGAAGAATCCCATGCACTGCTACAGATTAGAGACCGACTGGCTAAGCGGCAGTTCTACAAAAAAGGACCTGGGGATTACAGTGGATGAGAAGCTGGATATGAGTCAGCAGTGTGCCCTCATTGCCGAGAAGGCTAATGGCATATTGGGCTGCATTAGTAGGAGCGTTGCCAGCAGATTGTGGGAAGTGATTATTCCTCTCTATTCGGCACTGGCGAGGCCACATCTGGAGTATTGCGTCCAGTTTTAGGCCCCCCCACTACAGAAAGGATGTAGACAAATTGGAGAGAGTCCCACGGAGGCCAACAAAAATTATCAGAGGGCTGGGGCACATGACTTATGAGGAGAGGCTGAGGGAACTGGGATTGTTTAGTCTGCAGAAGAGAAGAGTGCGGGGGGGATTTGATAGCAGCCTTCAACTACCTGAACGGGGGCTCCTAAGAGGATGGAGCTAAGCTGTTCTCAGTGGTGGCAGATGACAGAATAAGGAGCAATGGTCTCAAGTTGCAGTGAGGGAGGTCTAGGTTGGATATTAGGAAACACTATTTCACTAGGAGGGTGGTGAAGCACTGGAATGGGTTACCTAGGAAGGTGGTGGCATCTCCATCCTTAAAGGTTTTTAAGGTCAGGCTTGACAAAGCCCTGGCTGTGATGATTTAGTTGGTGTTGGTCCTGCTTTGAGCAGGGGGCTGGATTAGATGAGCTCCTGAGGTCTCTTCCAACCCTCCTCTACTATGACTCTATGATTGGTGAATGAGGGGGCTGATGCTGGAGGGCCCTGGGACTGCACGTTTGCTGGTAAAGCTGACAGGGAGCCCCCACCAGAGATGGAAGCAGAGACAGGACTCTCCTTACCTTCTGCACACCGGCAGACTTCCCCGTGACAGAGTTTATTGAAGAGCCCGCTCTGCTTAGATGGGTGGTAGAACTTGGTGCACCGGTCATCTAGAGAAAGATCAGAGACACGGATCATTCCCCTTCCCACAGAACAAGGGCCGCGGTTTACAGCACCTAGAAGACAACCCTGAAGCCCTTCCTCAAGCAGAAGTCCCACTGGGTGACCCTGGGGAAGGGAGAAGCAGCCTGTGGGAAGGACTTTCTTAGCTATAGGAAACCATCAACTTGAAATGATGGGCTGATGCTTGTTGAAGACACGCTCTTAATCAGGCTAGCAGCAAATTCATCTCTGGAGGTAAAAGGGTGGGAGAGGGCAAGTAGGATAATTATTGCCAGTAGTCAGAGGTTCCCCTTATAATTTTGTCAACCTTTGCATGGGTGTGTTAAGGTTATGAGCCTGACCATATATTTCCAGCATGGGGTAATGTGGGAACAGGAGGAACTGGGAGAGGGGCAGGAAGTCAGACTAGATGATTATGATGAACCCTGTCTGGCCTTAAAGCCTATGAGTCTAAAACCCCTGTGTTCTAATCCAGTAGTTCTCAACCAGGGGGACACAGACCCCTAGGGGTACGCACAGGTCTTCCAGGGGTATGTTAATGTATCTAGATATTTGCCTAATTTTACAACAGGCTCTAGAGCCCTTCAGCAGGACTGGCATCCCACAGATCCTGCTGCCATAATAGCAGAAGCAGGATAAAAATTCAACAAACAATGCAGGAGCGGGTGGGAGTGGGAGTAGATATTGTGGGACGGGATGGGAGCAGCATTAAAAAAATAGTCTTCATTCACCGCTAGCAACATGAACTCCCCGGCCAGCAGCCGCCGCTCTCTGGCTGCTCAGCTCTGAAGGCAGCGCTCCCGCCAGCAGCAGCACACAAGTAAGGTTGACAATATCATATCATGCCACCCTAAGTTCTGCCCTGCTGCTGGCGATGGCGCTGCCTTGAGAGCTGGGAACCTGGCCAGCAGCTGCCGCTCTCCAGCCACCGAACGAGGCTCACAAGTGAAAACAGGCTCACGTCTCACACTGAAATGTAACCACAATATTTAAATTCCAATTGATTTATTTTATAATTATATGATAAAAAATGAGGAAGTCAGCAATTTGTCACTACTAGTGTGGCTGGGACACTTTGTATTTTTATGTCTGATTTTGTAAGCAAGTCGTTTCTAAGTGAGGTGAAACTCGGGGTACACATCACAAATCAGACTCCTGAAAGGGGTACAGTAATCTGGAAAAGTCGAGACGGGAGCGTGAGCTAGTGTAGAGCAGGAGATAGGGATTCAGGACGCCTGGGTTCTATTTCCAGTGGTGGGAGGGGACTGTGTATGTGGAAGCTGTACTTAGAGCTCTGAACTGGCAATCTACTCCCAGCTATGCTACTACCTGTCTAGGGTTTACCTGAGGGCAAGTCTCTTATCATCTCAATGCACCCCTCTGTTACACGGGGATAATGTACTTTGCTAAGTACTTCAGCAAAAGACTGCAAGAGGTAATGATACCAATGTAACCCAGAGCAGAATTTGAAGCCATGGTGCCTTTAATGGTGAGGAGAGCTGTGATCTGTTACCTATGGTGTAATAGTCGTAGACTGTGACGGATGCCGGCTGAATGAGGCCAACTTCGAAAAACTGGTGGGCTTTAAACTGCAGGCATTCCTCCTCTCTGTGAGACACCTGGGTGGGGAGGAAATAACAGGATTGCTTAGGCCGAAGGGTGGGTGGATGGAAGAGAGAATGAAAAAGAATAAAAGGAGAAAGGGAGATACTGGGGAAAGAAGGGGGCAGAGAGAAAGTGAGGCAGGTGGAGGAAAGAAGAGCTAGAGAAGTGAAAGGAGCAAGGACAGAAGAAGTGAATGACACAGAGAAGCAAATTCACCTTAATATCAGATGCTGCATTTCCCACTAAAGTCAATGGACCTACATCCACATACACCAGCTGAGGATCTGGCCCATTCAGTTGCTCCTAGTGGAAAGCCTGAATCTGGGCCAGTGAGTCAAATTCTGCCATGGGTTGCAGTTTGTCAACTTGCTGACATCTGCGGGGATGCCACGGTGTATCTGGGAATGCAGTTTGGCTCAGCAGGAGCCCATGAAATTAACACAGGATCAGAGAAGCCCCTTGTCGCGTCTTTACCTTGTCCAGATAGATCATGAGGTTGCCTCTGTCGGACGGGGCTTTGTCGATTTCAAACTTGGAAATGTATCTGTCGACCCCTTGGGAAAGCTAAATGTGAACAAGGAAAAGCAAGAGGCATTGTGGGTAAGGCAGCGTCTCTGTGAAAGTCCTGCAGCTGGGCGAAAAAACCCACCATCTCACTACGTTACCCAGTGGTGTTGTGCTTGTGATCACGTCTCCCGTGATGGGATCTGCATGGAGGATACTAGACTGCTACTTACTCCACAGTTAGGGTTGCCAGGCGTCTGGTTTTCGAGCGGAACACCTGGGTGAAAAGGGACCCTGGCAGCTCCAGTCAGCAGCTCATCGGGGCTAAGGCAGGCTCCCTGCCTGTCCTGGCTCCACGCAGCTCCTGGAAGCGGCCGGCATGTCCGGTTCCTACATGCAGGAGCAGCCACAGGGACTCCACACACTGACCCCACCCAAGCCCCAGCTCTGCAGCTCCCATTGGCTAGGAACAGCGGCTAATGGGAGCTGCAGGGGCGGTGCCTGCGGGTGCGGGCAGTGCATAGAGCCCTCTGCCCGCTCCACCTAGGAGCTGGAGGGACATGTCACCGCTTCCAGGAACCGCCTGAGGTAAGTGCTGCCTGGCTGGAGCCCGCACCATGAACCCCCTCCTGCACCCCAACCCCCTGCCCCAGGTCAGAACCCCCTTCCACACCCTAACTCCCTCCCAGAGCCAGCACCCCTAATCCCCTCCCGCATGTCAACCCATTGCCCCAGCCCTGAGCCCCCTCCCTCACTCCAAACCCCTCGGCCCCAGCCCCACCGTAGAGCCTGCATCCCCAGCCGGAGCCCTAATCTGCTCCCTGCACCCCAACCCCAATGGCCCAGCCCATAACCTCCTCCCACAGCCTGAACACCTCATTTGTGGCACCAACCCAGAGTTCTCATCACTCCCCCCCCCCCCCCCCCCCGCACCACAACCACCTGTCCCAGCCCATTGAAAGTGAGTGAGGGTGGGGCAGAGTGAGCGATAGAGGGAGGTGTGTGGAGTGAGCAGGGGGCCGGGTCTTGGAGAAGGAGCAAGGCAGGGGCGGGGCCTCAGGAAAGGTGCGGGGCAAGGGTGTTCATTTTTGTGTGATTAGAATGTTGGCAACCCTCTCCACAGCTAACAGAGCTGGTACTCTCGCTGAAACAGTTGTAGGTTTCAGTGTAGTAGCCGTGTTAGTCTGTGTCAGCAAAACGAAAATAAGAAAGAAAAACTTGTAGCACCTTAGAGACTAACAAATTTATTTCAGCATTCGTGAAGTGGGTATTAACGCACGAAAGCTTATGCTGAAATAAATTTGTTAGTCTCTAAGGTGAAACAGTTGTGCTTTTCATGATAAAGGTCCCAGGTTCAGTGACCACAGTGTACGTATGCACAGTGCTTACATTTGTAATGAAAGAGGTGATGGGGCTCAAGCGATTTTTTTTTGTTACTTTCATAACTGACACAGCAAGCCCAGAGGTGCCGGGGCTCTGAACTGCCAGGCCCAGAGGTGTCGGGGCTCTGAACTGCCAGGCCCAGAGGTGCCGGGGCTATGAACTGCCAGGCCCAGAGGTGCCGGGGCTATGAACTGCCAGGCCCAGAGGTGCCGGGGCTCTGAACTGCCAGGCCCAGAGGTGCCGGGGCTACGAACTGCCAGGCCCAGAGGTGCCGGGGCTACGAACCGCCAGGCCCAGAGGTGCCGGGGCTATGAACTGCCAGGCCCACAGGTGCCGGGGCTCTGAACTGCCAGGCCTAATGATGCTGGGGCTCAGCCCTGGTACAAATGAAGAACTGCGTATGCAGCCAGAGATGGCCTGTACCTGCAGATAGTGGTGGGGGGCAGAGTGAGGGTAGCAGTGTCAGTAGATGTTACTGAGCATGCTCAGTACAAGCCAAGCAGCAACTCTGGGCACACTATAGTTCTCATCTGGCATTCTGGCTGATTTTATGCAGCTGCAGGAGGATAACACCAATTCTGGAAACATCCCTGGGTTTGTTTGCCTAATAATCCACCCTCAGTTTATACCAGGGCAGCAATTCACTGCAATGACTCCTTTGGGGGCCTGGCTTTTTTGTGCAACCTCTTTTTCTGTATCCACAGTTCTCCAGGCCCAAATAACTCTGCACCATGTAGGTCAGAGGATCTAAAGGGAAGCCATTTTTAAAAAATTCTGGCCCCACTGTGCAAGAGACTGTATCAAATGCCGTCTGCTCTGGCATGCACACTCAACTGACAGCAGCCCCTCAATTTGCTATCCAATAAAGCAGGATTGAACTGACCTAGATTTGTATGGCCAGATTTTCAAAGCAGCCGGAGCAACCTGCAAAATTTGCCCCGGCTCCTGTTTGTGTGTGTGAATTTGGACGTTGGACTCATGGCCTGTTCATCCCCTGGCATCTCCTTTATGAATGCCAACAAAGGCCCCACATCATACCAATTGCAGTGCTGGTTATGGAGACGCGAACACCCATCCCCGAGGAAACTGAGCTGAGTCCCAAAAAGGCTCCCAAAAACTGCCCTATGGAGATGACATTCCATCACTGACCAGGAGACAACTGGTTGCCGTTTCCTAAAACTTTTACCAATCCTTAGAGCCATCTGGTCTCCCTCCAGGTTTAACCCTGGGGCCTGACTATTCACCTGCTGCATTGGATTTCTCATCTGAAAGCCCCAGCTGAGCCACTGCATTGTTTATTACGTTCCCTGTTCTCAGATTACACTGACGTACTCTCTTAAGATCCTCCACGTCCGGTGAGAAGCCAGTGAGCATGGAGACATCGATGATGGACATTGTGGCATCAACCACACTGAGGAACCTAACGAGGAGAAGAGAAAATACCCTTTTGATCAGAATTCATCACTTGAACATTGATTTTGTGATCCCTTCACCAGCTCCTGTTGCTTTATCATAACCTTTTTGGCCATTCCATAGAAAAATTCATAGCCCAGGATTCTCCAGCTACCCCCTGCATCTGCCCATCTACCCCCTGCATCTGTCCATCTATTTATCATCGATCATTAAAGGGCATTGTTCTCACCTGATGCAGATTTCAATACCGATTGAACGCATTGCTCCTTCCGGCTTCTTAACTAGAAACATTGCAGAAGAGAAAAGAAATTATTATCTCAGTGTAAATTTTGTGCCAGATAAACCCTCTTTTGTTTTTTAGGTGCACTAACATGGCTTAGTAATCAAACATGTCCTAGAGTAGGTGTGAAAAATCCCTCAATAAACCTCCTGTCCCCTCCAGCAATCCATAAATAACTCTTCCCATCCCTGGCACACAAACTAAAAGCCTCTCCCAGCTGGGTGGCACAAACGAAATATAGTCTAGGGTTAGCAGAAAGAGGAGACTGAAACAGAGAGAACCCCTGGGTGTGAACTCCTTGGACAGCTGGGACAGTTAAGAACAATTTATGGCTGGCTCCTTTTTCTGTAACAAGCGGTGCCAAAATCCTGGATCCCTAGATCATATGTGGGTCTAATGTGCGGTCATGTCTCCCTCTACTAGCCAGCCCTAGCAACTGTGAAAGTAGAATGAATTATATTGTAATTATAATTCATTAAAGAAATTCTTGCTGTCTGTTGCTTTAAACAGGAGAAAGGTTTGTTGAAATATAGTTGTCAGGAAGAGAAACATTAAGGTATGTGAGACAATGGGTCCTCTTAAACTAATGAGCTTAAGAGCTCCTACTGAGCTAGGAGATTGGTAAAAGTTAGTATGCAAATAAGATATGTATGTATATTTGTCAGTTTCTGCTCCCTTTTGTTAAGTTTGTCTCCACTTATCTGTATATATAAGATAGCTTGTGCCTTTGCTTGGGACTCACATATCTGGGTGCATTGGCAAAGCGCTTTGCTAATAAACAGAGTGGTCTGACAAATTTTGTGAGTCTTGAATCTGACTTTGACAATGTGGAGGTCCCACCGAGATGGCAACCGTCTTCACTGGGGCCGTGTGATTCCTGACCGTTCTTAGGACGGCCGTGGCAAGCCGGCACCTGGGCATTTGGCCCGAGCGGTCCTCCGCCAGAATGGAAGGGTGCATGACCACAGTGAAGTCTACGCCATCGAACCTGTTGGTTCCCACTTTGTTCTGGTAGGGATCCCGGGATCTGACATCAGGAATCTGGTCAGGTAATTATTTCTGTGTTTTGTCCGGACTGAGGACTGTCTTGTCTCTGTGTCTATCCATCCTCCCTGTGGTGTGTTTGAGTCTGGGCGCCGTCTCCGTCCAGGGATCGGCCGACCAAAGGGTTCCTGTCCCCGCGGTCTGAGTGAAATCTGCACAATCGCAGCCGCACCGTGCCTTGGGTAAAACCCTTGGTGTGAAAGCAAGGGCGATTGAGGCAGCAGCCTATGGGCTCCTTTTGTGTGTTGCACCGGGCATCGCTCTGACAAACCCGATTTTCCTTCTTGTGTGATTGGTGTGTAAAGTCCTCCTGTATGGGTAACCAGATGTCTACGTTGGGACAGTTCCCTAAAGGAACGCCGGCTCATTTTATGTATTTTAGGAAGGGTCCGGACTCCTGTAAATTTCTGGAAAAATGGTCTAGGCTAACTCAGGAGAATCCCAAAATTCAGTGGCCACTGTTAGTATCTTGGGACAAAGACTGAGTAGACGTCTTAAAAGACAAATTCGGCCAACCTAAAACTTAATTGGCAAAAGGAGAGGTTGATTGTTTCATGGAGCGGTGGGAAGAGGCAAATCATAGGTGGACAGAATCAAAACTTGCCTCTCTCAAAGATTCAAATGATAAGTTAAAAGCTTTATTAGAAGCCTCCTCCCACCACCAGTCCGAGCGCTCCCCTTTGCCCCGTTCTCCGAGAAGACCAGGATCGATCCCAGCCCCCTTCATACTCCCACCTCATTGTGGGAAAGGACGAAGAAAACCCCTTGTTAAATTCTGGGGATGACGATGAGGAAGATGCATTAATTGGCCTGGCATCCTTGCGTCGGATCAATAGGCAGTCATAACAACTCCCAGGGGTCTCCAGTTCAGACCAGTCCAGATCGTCCAATACCGCCCAGGCCCATTCCTCGGGTACCACTCAGACCCATAAAGACAACCCCGCCGTTCTCCCAAAACCCTCCAGTCTGCCTGACCCCTCTGTTTTTCCCCATATATACGAAGATGGGCCCAATCAGTGTCCAGGCTAATGCTTACGCTCTGGCTCTAAACCTATCCAGGCTCCCCTCCGAATCCTGCATACTGGGGGCCAACAAGAGGGTCCCACTTGGAGCTATAAACCCTGGACTCGTACAGAGCTCCTTTCAATTCTAAAAGGCTTTCCAAAGCCCCTGGAAAATCCTACCACATTTACAGAGGAATTTTTGTTAGTGTGCGACACCTATGAACCCTCTGAGGCAGACCTCCTGCAGCTGTGCAAGCTACTTGTAACCCCTAGCGAGCATGAAAAAACAGCAGCCAATTGGCCCATCAGTGAGCACCATTCTACTTTACCAGACACCGGTCCTGATGCTGAATACCGGAAAAAGTGTAAAGACCGAGCTAAAAACCTACATGAGGCTATCCCTTGGGTATGGACTCCTAAAACCAACTGGACAGCCATACATTGCTGTAAACAGCGACAGGGAGAAAGTCCGGGTGACTATCGCACCCGGCTGACTGATGTTTTTCTGCAACATTCTGATATACAGCAACCGGGTGAAAATGGGAAGGGCGCCCTGGCTCATGCGTTTGTTAATGGCCTCCTACCTGCTATTGGCAGTATGCTAAAGCGAATAAGTGTTGGGTGGGAGACTGAAAGCATGGATAAATTGCAATCAGTGGCAGAACACTGCCATCACACTCTAAAGGGAAAGGAGGAACAACCTTCCCAAAAGTTAATGGCCCTGCAAATACAGCATTATTCAGGACAAGGTAAACAGTACTGGGGAGGGGGACATGGTCATGGGAGGGGCCGTGAAATTGGATTTTCGGGTTGTGAGGGTGTTTGTAATTACTGTAAACAACCCGGACATTGAGTGTCTGCGCCGGCCTAATAGCTCTGTAAACAACCCGACAGTCCCCAGACTTACTTTGTCCCACAGCAATGACAGAACACCAGGGAACCTCAGGAAATTTTACTGTTGTTGATTTGTGCTCTGATTTCTTTTCTGTCCCGATTCACCCTGACTCCCAGTTCCTGTTTGCCTTTTCTTACAAGGGGCAACAGTACACATGGACCACACTGCCCCAGGGGTATACTAAAAGCCTGTCATATTTTTCCCAAGCATTAGCCCGAGACCTTGCTGACTTTGTTTTCCCATCCAGGTCCACACTAGTCCAATATGAAGCGACAAAGGGTCCTGTGGCACCTTATAGACTAACAGACGTATTGAAGCATAAGCTTTCGTGGGTGAATCCCCACTTCTTCAGATGCAAGCAGTGGAAAACTAGTCCAATATGTAAATGATCTACTCCTCTGTTCCCCTTCATTGTCTGCCTCTGAAACTGACTCTTTAGTGGTCCTTACTGCCCTAGCAAATAAGGGTCACAAGGCTTCTCGCTCTAAACTACAACTCTGTCAAGCCTCTGTCACATACCTTGGCTTTTTCCTCTCCCAGGGTTCCCGTGCACTTTCTCCCACCCGCGTCCAAGCTATCCTTAGCTTTCCCCAACCCCGCTCCCCACGCCAGGTCTGGAAGTTTTTGGCATGGCTGGATTTTGCAGACAATGGATTCCCCAATATGCCTCCCTTGCAAAACCTCTCCAGGAACTCACTCGATTCTCTGTGCCTGACCCCATGCCGTGGCCCCCTAAGGCCGATTCTGCCTTTGTTTCCCTCAAACAGGGTTTGGTTTCTGCCCCCGCCTTAGGGCTGCCTGACTATTCTAAGCCTTTTACCCTTTTCTGCCATGAACAATCTGGGTGTGCACTTGGAGTTCTCACTCAGATGCATGGAGAAAAGAACCGCCCAGTGGCTTATTTCTCTGCCACTTTAGACCCTGTTGCCCAAGGCTTACCCCACTGCCGTGTGCTGTGGCTGCTGCAGCGCGCCTAGTCGAAATGTCTGATTCCCTTGTTCTCTGCTCTCCTCTTACCCTCCTGGTCCCTCACGCTGTGGAAACTCTCCTGCTACAACGTAACACAGGCCACCTCTCCTCTGCCCGCCTTACCAGGTACGAACTTTTACTACTATCAGCTTCATATATCACCAGAAAGCGTTGTTCTCAGTTAAACCCTGCCACTCTCCTTCCTTTGTCTAATGATGGAGATCCCCACGACTGCCTTGCAACGGTCTCTGCTGTCACCATCCCGCGCTCTGACCTTTCTGATGTCCCTCTCCCTAACTCTGACCTTGTTTTATTTACTGATGGTTCCTATTTTCGAGACAACCAAGGTGGTCTCCTTGCAGGATACGCTGTAGTATCACTCTCTGACACCCTGGAAGCTGCGCCTTTACCTTCTGTAACCTCAGCACAAGTCGCTGAATTAGTTGCCCTCACCCGTGCCTGCTTTTTGGCGGAGGAACGCTGTGCCACCATTTACACTGACTCCTGCTACGCTTTTGGGGTTGTACATGACTTTGGCACCCTCTGGGAAACTCAGGGTTTCCTTACCTCTGCTGGTTCCCCCTATTAAAAATGGGCCCCACATCGCTGCCCTTCTGTATGCAGTTTTTCACTCTACCCGTCTCTGGCCGCCCTGCTACACGGTGTTTCGCATGTCGGAAAGGAGGGGATGGTCTCTGCTGTAACTAAGACAGGATGGTGGGCCCCCCATTTTAGCTCTTTTGCAGCCCGCCACTGTGCAGCCTGTACCACTTGCCAAAGCCATAATATTGGTAAACCTGTAAAAGTGGCCCAGGGGTTCCGGGGCCTGCCTCAAGCACCGTTCTTGCATTGGCAACTTGATTTTGTACAAATGCCTAAGTGTCAACAATATGAATGTATATTGGTTATAGTATGTTTACTCTCTGGTTGGATTGAAGCCTTTCCTTGTCGCAAGGCTGACTCACTGTCTGTTGCCACATGTTTGTTAAATCATATTATGCCTGCCAAGGGAATTCCTGCTGCTCTGTCCAGTGATCGGGGTACACATTTTACTGGACAACTTGTTCAACACCTGGACTGTATATTGCATATCAAACACCTGTTGCACTGTCCCTACCACCCACAGAGTGCAGGTGCAGTTGAAAGACGAAATGGTGTACTTAAGAATAAGCTTACTAAAATTTGTGACTCTACAGGATTAAGCTGGCCAGTAGCCTTACCATTAGCCCTTATGGACATGAGATCCACTCCATCCCAAAGACATAAATTAAGTCCCTTTGAAATTGTTATGGGACACCCTATGCGAGCTATGACTACCATTACTCCCGTCCCAGATTTGAACTTGACTCACAGTGCGCTCCTTCAATATTGCAAGGGACTAATGCAAGCTGTAAGTCACTTCCATTCACAGGTTCGAGCCGCCTGGCCCATGGAACCCACCTCCGATGCTTGCCACAACCTCGAGCCAGGTGATTGGGTCTACGTACGGCGCCATCATCGAAAGCACGCCTTGGAGCCCCGGTGGAAGGGTCCTCATCAGGTACTGCTTACTACCCAGACGGCTGTTAAACTATCTGGCATCGCAGCATGGATACATGCTTCACAGTGTAAGAAGGCACCATCCCCACAGAACCAATCATCACCTCAGGACAACGCAGTCAATTTTGACTCCAGAAGAAGACGTAGAGGAACAGCCTGCAATACCTTACAATCTACGCTCTCGTAAGGGTTGCCAGAAGCAGACGACAAACAAAAAAAAGCAGTAGCGAGCCTAGCGCCTACTGCCTGGTGGGTGTAAAACCGTGACTGCGGTTCCCTCAGTTGAGGTTGTCAGAACCAGAAGAGCCTTGCCTCCAACATGCGCCTCTGCCTGTTCCTCGGCTGCTGGTATCTTACGTTCTAGGGAGACCACGATGACAATTCTTTTATCCAGCAGCAGGTGTGGATAGCTCAGACCCTTAACATTTCTAATTGCCGGGTCTGCAGCCACATCCCAACCCACTCTCAAACTGGTGTTCCTGTCCTGGCTATCCCACTCAAGTTCCCAGACCTCACTGGAGGGCCTCGTCCGTTTAACAAAATATGGAACAGCAATGACACTTGGGAAGCGGTGGGAATAAATGCATCTAAATGGATAAGTGTGGTGGAGGGAAAAGGTCATTGGTGTTGGGTGTGTAATGGGACGGGGCTGGATCTGGGGAAAAGCCGTGGCTTTCAGCGTATTGTGGCCAATGGTGTATGGGATTATTCAAACAAAACTAAAAAGTGGCGGGCCGGGTATGGAGATATGAATTTTTTCTCAACCTGGGATCAAACAGAGAAATCAATCTCATGTTCCCCCTACAGTAACCTTACTGAAAACAATACAATTTTTCAATGTCATGCAAATAACACCACTCTTCATAAGGAGAATTACCCTGTACCCTTTGGGGAATACTACTCCTCCTTTGCAAACACCTATATGACAAATGGGTGCAACCGACCCTTCCCAGCCTTAATAGGCCATCACTGGGTGTGTGGGACCAAAGCTTATACCACACTACCAGCTAATTGGTCAGGAATCTGTTATCCCGCCCGACTCTTCCCACAATTCCGAGTGCTAGGAACCTTCCCTCGAGAACGCCTCCGTAATTTCAGGCGAAAAAGAAGGGACTTAACAGATGCCCAATGGCATGTAAATAACATAAGCCCCTTAACCTGGGAAGAGGCCACTGGCAGTTCCTTAGTACCATTAGGGGGAGTAATACACCATGCAAAAAGGCTCCTAAGGTTACAAGCAGTAGTTGAAATAATGGCAAATGAAACCGGAGAACGTTTAAGAGCCCTGGCCAAAGAAACAGGGGCGATCCGACAGATGGCCCCCCAAAACCATCAGGCATTGAACATAGTGCTGGTGACCAAAGAAGGGACCTGTGCCCTCATTGGAAAAGACTGCTGTGTATATACCAGACAACACCAACGAGGTAATAAATCGTGCTAGCCACTTAGAACAAATCGCATATCTTCCTGTAGCAGGGTCGGGACTCACCCCCGCGGCGCCTCCTGCTGGTTGTCCTGGGAATTAGCTCACCAGCCTCTGGAGCGCCCTCTGCAGGCCAGTGATCCGCCTGTCCACTCTGGCGCCGTGTCCCTCCCAGGACCCGGTGCCCTTTTAACTGGGGTGCCGCCCCCTGGCAGTACCCCTAGATCTGGGTCTCCCCTCCCCAGGGGAACCCCCAACTCACTATCCCCACCTCGCCTCAGTCGTAGGCTACTGCCAGTCACCAGCTAGCCCCCGCACCCTGGGGCAGACTGCAGTATAAGCCACTCATCACAGGCAAAGGGGGTTTGGACCTGCTGCCTCAGCCTACCCGTGGGTTGCCCCCTGCAACCCCAGTACCTAGATGGGCCTAACCCTAGGCCGCAGCCTGGGGCTTTCCTAGCCGGAGCTCCCCAGCTCCTCAGGCCCTTCCCCAGCCCTGCTCCACCCTAGGTACCAGCTCAGGTCCCTGCAGCCAAGCCCTTCTCCCTGTAAAGGCAGAGAGAGAGTGTCTGTGTTGCTCCAGGCCCACTGCCCTCTTATAAGGGCCAGCTGGGCCCTGATTAACTGGCCACACCTGTGGCTTCCTTGCCAATCAGCCCTCTCCCAGGGCTATTTCCAGCCCCTCCGGGCAGGAGCGGGTTCCACCCCGCTACACCCCCCCCACCTCAAGATCCCCTCCACTGGGGGGTGGTAAGGAGAGGACCCCTAGCGCCCCAGCATCCCTCTCAGCTGGGCACGCAAGGAATCCCTCTCATGCCGCAGGCCCTCCATTGTTTGGAGCCACCTGCTTCCCTCTTCAAGGGTTTGGGTCCCCCCTGTAGCCCTCGTGGCTCTTGTGTGGGTTCCCTGGTTTATCTGGGGCCTCTCTGCCCCAGGTAATCCTTTCTTGTGGGCCCTGGTCGTCACCACCCCCTCCTTCGGGGCAGTCTCGGACCCGGCCCGATCCTCTGGCCTCCCCCTCCTTCTCTGAGGGCAAGGCCTCTTGCTCTGGCCCCCTTTGTGGCCCAGGAAGCATAGCCCGTGACTTCCCTTGGCCACCTCCAGGCGGGCCTGGGCCCTGCGAGTCCCCCGAGGGCACTCCCTCTTCTGATGCCCTGGTTCCCCACAGGCCCAACAAGTCTGGAGCCCCCCTGTTGGCTTCACAGGAGGCGCTCCTGCAGTTCCATTCTGCTCTGAGGGGAGCCTCTTTGCTCCAGTCCGGTAGGGGCACTCTTTTCTCAAGTGTCCCAGTCGCCCACACGCGAAACAGTCCGTAGGCCTTGGCACTGGTCTCTTGCCTCCGGTGCCTGGCCTCTCATAGGGTCTGGGTGCCCACTGCCACAACAGCCAAAGCAACCCCGTCTGCCGCTCGGCCAGATGGGCCGCCCAAGTCCTCCAATATGAGCTCCGTTTCTCCACCATCTCGTTTCTCAATGCCACTCTTCAGTCCGGGCAATAATCCCACAGTCCTTTGCCCTGCCCCTTGTATCAAGGGCAGACCGTCTATGCCCGCATTCTCCACCACTTGTAGCAGGGTCGGACTCACCCCTGCGGCGCCTCCTGCTGGTTTCTCCAGGGAATTAGCTCACCAGCCTCTGGAGCGCCCTCTGCAGGCCAGTGATCCGCCTGTCCACTCTGGCGCCGTGTCCCTCCCAGGACCCGGTGCCCTTTTAACTGGGGTGCCGCCCCCTGGCAGTACCCCTAGATCTGGGTCTCCCCTCCCCAGGGGAACCCCCAACCCACTATCCCCACCTCGCCTCAGTCGTAGGCTACTGCCAGTCACCAGCTAGCCGCCGCGCCCTGGGGCAGACTGCAGTATAAGCCACTCATCACAGGCAAAGGGGGTTTGGACCTGCTGCCTCAGCCTACCCGTGGGTTGCCCCCTGCAACCCCAGTACCTAGATGGGCCTAACCCTAGGCCGCAGCCTGGGGCTTTCCTAGCTGGAGCTCCCCAGCTCCTCAGGCCCTTCCCCAGCCCTGCTCCACCCTAGGTACCAGCTCAGGTCCCTGCAGCCAAGCCCTTCTCCCTGTAAAGGCAGAGAGAGAGTGTCTGTGTTGCTCCAGGCCCACTGCCCTCTTATAAGGGCCAGCTGGGCCCTGATTAACTGGCCACACCTGTGGCTTCCTTGCCAATCAGCCCTCTCCCAGGGCTATTTCCAGCCCCTCCGGGCAGGAGCGGGTTCCACCCCGCTACACTTCCCCATGAAGAGCCAAGTTCTTTATGGAAGTGGCTAAGTAACCTTTTCAATTTCTCTGGCATAGGAAACTGGTTGTTTCAGGGAGCCCTAACTCTCCTGTTTGGAATCCTAATAATTTTTGTATGTTTTCAGTTACTTTCCTGTTGTATCCAAAATTGTGTCAGGCATGCTACACAGATAGCTGCCCCAAACCAGAGTTCTAATATGATGATTTTAAATATCACTGATGAACAAAGAGATAAAGAACGATTGATATGTGGAACCCAGTAATTGTTGGTCATTGCGTAGCTTGACCAAAAGGAGGGATTGTGAAAGTAGAATGAATTATATTGTAATTATAATTCATTAAAGAAATTCTTGCTGTCTGTTGCTTTAAACAGGAGAAAGGTTTGTTGAAATATAGTTGTCAGGAAGAGAAACATTAAGGTGTAAGACAATGGGTCCTCTTAAACTAATGAGCTTAAGAGCTCCTACTGAGCTAGGAGATTGGTAAAAGTTAGTATGCAAATAAGATATGTATGTATATTTGTCAGTTTCTGCTCCCTTTTGTTAAGTTTGTCTCCTCTTATCTGTATATATAAGATAGCTTGTGCCTTTGCTTGGGACTCACATATCTGGGTGCATTGGCAAAGTGCTTTGCTAATAAACAGAGTGGTCTGACAAATTTTGTGAGTCTTGAATCTGACTTTGACACAACTATAACAATCAGCTACTCACAGCTAAAGGAAATTTCCCACTTACGCCAAGCAGCAGAGACTTGTGTTTTGGGTGCTGAAGATCCTGACTTCTGTCCCATGCTGATTTCACACCCATGCTGTCTGGAAATGTGTTCATTGGAAGTTTGGGTCTGTAACCAGACTCCCTGGCATGGGCTCATCTCTACTTTAGAGGGAGACAATACCCAGAGAAGCTGGCCTGTGTTCCCATCCACATCCGATGCTCCAACTCTGCTGATAAGTGCCAGGATGAGAGAAGGCAGCATCTGCTCCCTCATCTGGAATGACCCTGCATTAGTTGCCACTTAGAACATGTAGTAGCTGGAAATATTATTTAGTGCCTTCCCTATGGGTTTGTACCATATGGGTTTTGTAGGAACTGGGAGAGTTTGAAGAAGCTTCACAAAAATATTTTCCAAAGTTAAGAATGTGATTGCAAAGATGGTGGTTGGTTTACATATTGGTGTAAATCCGCTGCTGTCCAAGGAGTTATTCTGGATTTAAACTGGTGTAACTGAGCCAAATTTGTCCAGATCTGAGGATTGTCAGCAAGTTTCAGAATAGAAAAGACAGGCAGTTACTTACCACCCCGGGCTTCTTCTACCGATACCCTCAGGTCAAACTTCTTACACTGAGATTCATCCTCCCGTAGCTTTGTGTTATAAATCGTCATTACAGTTAAGGTCCCTTGTCCAGTTCCTTCTGCCTTAACAGTGAAGTCTTCATTCCATTTGGTCTGTAAAGTTGATCCAAGGTTAATTTTCTTTTGTACTTCAGTATTATTATTATCATTATTATTATTATTATTTAAAGACAGGGCAAATGAAGCTAATGAAGAAAATGAAGCTGGTGAGATTGACAGTCACTCACCCAGAGGGGCTGAGGGGACTCTGTAGAGACAATAGCATGAAAGAGAAAAAAGGTTACTTACCAGGCAGTAACTCTTTGATCTCCAGGCATATTGCTTCTCCAGAGCCAAGCCTAAATAGCAACCCATCCCCTCCTACTTCTGGATTCCGCTCAAAACCACACAGTCCGGGTCACTAACCCTGGAACAATTTACCTCGGGATGTGTGAGGCAAACCCCAGCCAACCCAGGGCTGATCACTCAGCTGTGGTGACTCACCCCTCCAACAGAACCTGCAGTGACTATCCCTGGTCAGGGCCCAGGCCAGATGACCCCCGGGCACAAGTATTTCACTGTCCCCATCAGAGTTGCGAGTTACTCTGCACAACAGCACTAGTCGGCCAGGGACCTTCCTCCAGCCTTGCAGTGTTACACACTCCCCAGGCTTCTGGCCTTCCCTTGATCCTGTTCCTGCCACAGTCATGCCCGAGCCTTGTTCCAGCCCACTTCAGCCTCGTCTGTGCCCTGCTCTGACTTTGCTCCAGCCTTATTATAGACCCGCTCCAGCCTGCATCTGCCTCCTGACCCCCCAGGCCCTCAGACTGACTCCAACCTGGCTTTGACCCAGGGACGGCTCCAGGCACCAGCCCACCAAGCACATACTTGGGGCGGCACCCAGGGCTTATTTTTTAAACAAACAAAAAAAACCACTCTTCCGCTCCGGTGCCCCGGATGGGGGGGCAGGGCGGTGGACATGCCGCCCTCCCCGCCGGCACCCCGGCTGGGGGAGCAGGGCCATGGCCGGGCATGCCGCCCTCCCCCCGGCATTCTGGCCAGGAGAGGCACTGGGGGTTGGGGGGTTGTTGCGGGGCAACACTGGGGGGGGGGGGTGTTTCTGCGGGCACTGGGGGGGGGTTGGTTTTTTTTTGTTTTGGTGGGGCGGCACTTGGGTTTGTTTTTTTTTTTGCTTGGGGCGGCAAAAAAGCTAGAGCCGGCCCTGCTTTGACTGTTGGCCTGCATCCAGACTCTGACTTCAATCCTGATTTGGCTTGTCTGTGAATTCTGATCCACGGCCTGTCCCCAGACCCTGATTTCAGCATTGCCCATGGCCCAATCCCAACTCTACAGCCAGCTCCAACCACCAGGCATGACTACGTAGAACCTAGAGCCTGATGGGATGTGGTAGATTCTCCATCGCTTGAAGTCTTTAAGTCAAGACTGGATATCTATCTAAAAGACATCTCACAGCTCAGCTAGAAGTTATGGCCTTGATGCAGAAATTAGTAGGTGAGGTTCTCTGGCCTGTGTCATGCCGAAGGTCAGACAAGATGATCATAATGGTCCCATCTGGTCTTAAAAATCTGAGTCAAAATCGTGGATGTGTTCGAATCTGATGCCGTGAATATGAATTCCCCTCCCCCTCCCAAAAGGGTTTGAATTGGAAGCTCTAGTCAAATCCCCTTTTTCTATCATCAACGATCTCTACTAATCACACAGACAAGCATGATACCTCTGCTGTTCTGGCCACCAGAGCGTTCTGATTTAAGATTCTGTACTTTATTGGACTAGGATGGCGCGGCAGGAAAACAGAAATATCCAAATTTAGGTCTTTGTACTGTGGAATGTCTATCTGGTACTGTGCAAGAGCCTGGAACACCATGATGGTAGCCTAGAAGATCAGGAAAAAGACAAGAGGGTTACACCTTATTGTCCTATTGCGCTGAACATCTGATAGCTTCTAAATAGACTCTTTAATGAAGAGGAACCAAAAATGAAAATAAACACCAGGGTTTGACTGGGTGTAACGCAGGCAAAGTGTTATATCATAATATTACCTGGCTCCTCTGTAATGTGTTTCATCAGTAGATCTCCAACCACTTTACAAAGAAGTACAATATCTTTATCCCCATTTTACAGATGGGGAAATGGAGGCACAGGGCAGGGAAGTAACTTTCCCAGGATCACCCAGGAAGCCAGTGGCCAAGCCATGAATAGAACCCATGGTCAATAAATAAATCTTGCATGGTCAATTTACTTCCCATCGCCCCTAGCTATTAACAGGGGCCAAATGTCGGCTGGACAGAGCTCAACAAGAAAGTGGCTCCTTCCATGAATATGTGTAAGCAGAGTCAGAATAAGCTCTACCCTGACAGCTGGTGGTGAATTGTGGAAAAGGACTTCAGGGGCTGATCTCGTTTCATGGGCACACCCACCCCACCTAGCATGATGGGACCGCTTGCCCAAATCGTCACCTTTGGCTGCTGTGGAATCCCCAGTCTCTTTGTTATTGGGGCAGGAGTAATAAAGTGTTGTTATCCTGGTTATGTGAATCAAGGACAGTAGAACTGTACTTGGCATTTTATGATGGAGGTACTCGCCCTCAACTAAGGAGCACACGTTGGACAAGGGATATGGGTTCCAAAGCCCAGTGAACTGAGAGAGGCTAGAGATTGGGTTGTGTATCTGGCAGCATGTGCCCCCTCTGAACATTACTTTGACCCTTCTCTTTCTCTCTCCACTGTGTAATAACAGAGCTAATTTTGATTCTGTTAGAAGTCTTGTTATATGCTGCAGAGCTGAAATCACTGATACTAGGTCTAAGCATTAGACCTACTTTGGGCTAGTAGTTCTAAGTGTGCCAGCATTGGGCCCCCCCTGCTAACAGCTGAAATCACTGTGTGCTTGGGCGGGGGAGGGCTGAAGACATATTGGTGGGTGGCTAGTAGAATGGCTAGTGGAGAGGAGCGGCTAGCAGCACGGTTGGCAGAGAGGTACAGCTGGAGGTGAAGACTGCAGCAGAACCCCACAGGGAGGCGTGGCAATTGTCCCTCAACCTGAGCAGCGGATATCCCATACCTCCCCCCACTTCCACCCAGGCTGGGAGGTAAACTCTGCAGATGAACTTCTGAACTCTGGGGGCTGCACTGACCAACGGCAGAAACTGTGGGTGGGGTGACTGTTGGGTTGCTGGACTTAAGACCCTGAGGGGAAAAGGACACCTCCAAACTTACTTGGGGGTGAGTATTTTGCTCATGGTTTGCATTATGAATCCTGTTTGTGGTGATTCCCCAATATAATGCCGCATTGTTTCCCTCCTTTATTAAAAGGTTTTTGCTACACTCAGACTCTGTGCTAGCGAGAGGGGAAGTATGGCCTCTTAGGCTACATCCACACTACCCGCCCGATTCGGCGGGTAGCGATCGATGTTCTGGGATCGATTTACTGCGTCTCGTCTAGACGCGATAAATCAACCCCAGAGCCGCTCCCCGTCAACTCCGGAACTCCAGCTCTGCGCGATGAGTAAGCGGAGTCGACGGGGGAGCCTGCCTGCTGCGGTGTGGACCAGCGGTAAGTACTTTTGAAATCGATCTAAGATATTCGACTTCAGCTACGTTATTCACGCAGCTGAAGTTGCGTATCTTAGATCGACCGCCCCCCCAGTGTGGACCAGCCCTTAGAGGCACCCAGGGGGGTGGTATGTAATTGTGCCAGGTCACTGGGTGGGGTCTCGAGCCAGGTTTGCATTGTGTTATTTAAATGAAATCCCTAGATACTGAACCCGGCCCTTGTTGCTGCCGACTCTGATGGGCGGAAGGGTTACATATGTAACCCACACACCTCCACAGGGTGCAGTGCTCTGTCCCCTCTAGTGGCACCAAGACCACTTAGAGAGAGACAGATTAATGAGTGTGCTACAGCCTTAGCTAAGGGACATGTGGCTTTTAGCTCATGCAGGAGAGGCTCATGCACTTAGCTCCAGAGATCCCACGTTCGATCCTGCCCACCAACGACCAGGGTCTATCGGTATTACAAGTGGGGGCTTGTCGGGACTCAAATGTGGGACCTCTTGCTAAATGCATGAACCTCAACTGCATGAGCTAAACGCCGTATGGCCCTTAGCTAAGGCTGTAGCAGACACATTAATCTCTCTCTCTCTAAGTGGTCTGGGTGCCACTAGAGGGGACAGAGCACCACACCCATGAGGTGTGTGGGTTACATATATAGAAACATCTATGCCACACACAGCACAGTGTTAGGGATAGAACACACGGCCCGTGACTCCAAAAATACAGACCACTCCCAGCAGAGCTTGGAGCATCCTTTTAGGTAGAGAAAAGGCAAGACTCAGTAGCAAGGAATGTAAAGGGGTTTCTCTACTGAGGCTGCTGGACACAGACAGACCCTATAGTTCCTAGTAGCCCCCGTACTCCAGGGAAGGGAGGGATATCTGAGGACACTCCATAGTGATCTTTATTTAGCTGTCACTAGCAGTAGGGCTTTTATCCTCTCCAGTGGCTTGTGTAAGCACAGTTTAAAAAAAAATCCAAAAAACATAACCTTACAGTACTACTTAGAGATGGATTAAACCCAGATCGATTCAGATTAGTCATGATCCACCATGGCTTTGTCATATGGACTCAGACCGTTGGTCCTACATGCCTGGTACCCTGTCTCCAGACCAATGGCCAAAAAACAAACAAATGCAAGAATGAGTCCAGATGCTCGTGAGTTTCTGCTCATGGGAAGAGAAGGCCCATTGACTCTCTGGGGACAACTCGCTGTCTTAAAGTGAAGCATGTCCTCACACCCATTACCTTGGCAGGATGGAGCCTCTAGTGAGAAGATTCAGTCATGCTCCTGTGCTCATCTCTGCCTTAGGTTAACAATGGCAAAGACCTGATAGGTCACGTTGCCCATCTCCCAGTCAATGCAGGATTGTTCTCTACTGGGCATTCTCCAGGGCTTTCAACAATGATGCAAGTGATCAGAATCCCATCCCTTCCAATGGGAGACCTTCCCACAAAACACAGTCTTGGAAGGATACCCGGGACTATAAGGATCATACTCACTTGGGTAGATCCCGTTCCCCCTCCATAGTAGTTCTGCTCTCTCAGCCATCTGACTATGGGACCAGTCAACTCATACTTATTCATTTTCAGCAAGGCCAGCAAGGCATACGAGGTGCCCTCAATGTTGAAGGTGCCGGCGTTCGGCTCTTCCCAGCGATTTCCCTCTAGGCAGCAGCAGAAAAGAAGGCAAGCTAAAGGACTCTTACCAAAGACATCCACTCATTCTGAGCAGATCTAACTGGACCATACCATCGCTTGACTCCTTCCCCAACTTTTCGCATGGAGGATCGGTAAGTCGAACCGATTGTTGCCCCTTTCGGGCCAAGCAGCTACCCAATATTTGGGGTCTTGGAGGATTGTTTCAATTAGGATGAGGAATTGGTGATAGGCCTCAGGTACGTTCTCTGGTGTAAACCTGATTGCTTACGAAAATGCACAGAAAGTCCACTTCCCTAAGCATAAGAGAAACCAACAGCAGGCAACTTCCTTGCTGAGAAATCCCCAAGTCCACCTCTGAAGTGAGTTCTAGGCCCAACAAGCAATGTCTCTCTGCTTGTTTCATAATACTTCATAGAATCATAGAGTCTCAGGGTTGGAAGGGACCTCAGGAGGTCATCTAGTCCAACCCCCTGCTCAAAGCAGGACCAACCTCAACTAAATCATCCCAGCCAGGGCTTTGTCAAGCCTGACCTTAAAAATCTCTAAGGAAGGAGATTCTACCACCTCCCAAGGTAACCCATTCCAGTTCTTCACCACCCTACTAGTGAAAAAGTTTTTCCTAATATCCAACCTAAACCTCCCCCTCTGCAACTTGAGACCATTACTCCTTGTTCTGTCATTTTCTACCACTGAGAAGTCTAGATCCGTCCTCTTTGGAACCCCCTTTCAGGTAGTTGAAAGCAGCTATCAAATCCCACCCTCATTCTTCTCTTCTGCAGGCTAAACAATCCCAGTTCCCTCAGCCTCTCCTCATAAGTCATAAGTCATGTGCTCCAGCCCCCTAATCATTTTTGTTGCCCTCCGCTGGACTCTTTCAAATTTTTTTTTTTTTACTTCTCCAGGTTTTCAGCTGGTTTCTGCCTCTAACGCACAGGGTGCAAAACCAACATACTAGCCCCTGTGTTTGCAATCAGGGAAACCACTCAGCCCATACAGCTTAGCTCTTGACCTGCTGTGTGCCTTGGGCAGTCCCTACTTTGTTTTTAGCTGTGTCTACTACAGAGAGAGTCTTGATTGCTCCTTCTGCTGAGTCTGAAAGAGTGCCTGGCACACCCATTAACTTGAACAAGGGCCTGGTCTACACTTAAAACTTAGGTCATCATAGCTGTGACACTCAGGGTATGTGAAAAATCTACACACACACCCCCTTCCGGAGCATTATAGCTAAACCAAACTAACCCCTAGTGCAGACACAGCTAACTCAATGGAAAAATGCTTCAGTTGACCTAGCTACCATTGATCATGGTGGCAGAGTTCCTACAGAGATGGAAAACCCCTTCCATCAGTGCAGTCTGCGTCTACAATATGGGGTGATACCGGCATAGCTGCGGGACCGTAGCTGTGCCGCTCTAGTCCCTCTGTCTCCGTTTCCTCCCCATACCCCTCCCCCGAGGCATGCCACAGACCAGCTGGAGGGAGTCAGGAAAAGTGGCGGGCTGCCGCTTCGCATATGGAGAGGTGAGCTGGGCGCGGGGGGCTGGCGGGGAGCTGCCGGGCCCGGTGGGTGCTCTCCTGCTTCTTCCCCCCCACCCCCGCCCCGGCTTGCAAGCCGGTGGGGAGGGGATGCAGTGCGCCCGGTGGAGGAGGTGGGGGCGTGGATTTGGGGAAGGGGTGGGGCTGGGGGTGCAAGTACCCACCGGCAACTCCCCACCAGCCCCACCGCCGCGCGCCCAACTCACCTCTCCACCTTCCGAGGCTCTGCTGGACACGAAGCGGCAGCCGCCAGCCACTTTTCTTGGCTCCCTCCAGCTGGTCTGTGGCATGCCTCGGGGGAGGGGTATGGGGAGGAGGCGGAGGTGGAGGGCCTGGCTCCACCTCCTCCTCATACCCCTTCCACGAGGTGCCGCAGACCAGCTGGAGGGAGCCAGGAAAAGCGGCGGGCTGCCGCTTTGTGTCCAAAGACGTGAGCTGGGCACGGGGCGGGGCTGGCGGGGAGCTGCTGGGCTCGGTGGGTGCTCTCCTGCTTCTCCCCCCACTCCCCACAGCTGGGGGAATGCAGCACACCTGGGAGAGGAGGCGGGGGTGGGGATTTGGGGAAGCGGCAGGCCGGGGTGGAGTTGGGGCGGGGCCGGGGGCGCAAGCATGGCCAAGGTCTGTGACACGGCCAAGGTCTGTGACTGTTTTGGGATCAAAGATCTACCTGGCACCTTTCAACATAACATTGTTATATCTAGACAACAGCTTTGTCCTGCCCTGTTTTAATTATCCCAAACAGCGGGGCAAACTCCATTTTCCTTGTGGGTAATATCATTCTCTATCCTCTGAAATTCCCTCTTGCTCAGTTTCATCCAGTTACGTCCTCTTGACCCACCCTTTTCTCTCTCTTTCTCTTTGGGGTTTACATCCTTTAGATATACGTACAGGGCTCTCAGATTCTTCCTGAGGTCAAGTAATACCATATATCTCTGCCACATCCAGATCTCAGACACATTGGTGTAAATCCGGAGTAACTCCATTCAACCCAGGAGAGTTACTCTGGATTTACACCCAGTTGGATCAATCTCAAAATTGGCCAAAAGAAACAAGCCTATGCCTATTATTCATTCCTCATAAATTAATCCCTCTCCAACCTCCTTTGCTTTTCTTCCCTAACCCCTTCCTGACTTGGCCACATCTTTCCAGTAGTTGATAAGATGCCCTGATTTACCTTTCGAAGCATTCATGAGCGTCTTCTCAGTGTTCAGTTTCCCCACCATCGCTAAGGCATAGGATGCAAGAGCCACAGTGTAAGGTCTGGTTAGAGACTGGTACCTTTGGGCTAAGTAGTCAGCGGCTTTGCTGATGCTGCCTTCCAAACTCTAGGAGGTGACAGATAAAACAAAAGAAAATCAATCTCGTGGGTTAGGCTGAGGTTTTGGGTGGTGTTAATGTAACACCGATAAACCCTGGTGGTCGGCGGGCAGGATCGAACCTGTGGAGCTAAATGCATGAACCTCTACTGCATGAACTAAAAGCCCTAAGCCTCTAGAGCAGACTCATTAATCTTTCGCTAAGATTCTCTGAGACCTGGTGGTCTCAGTGCCACTAGATGGGACAGAACACCACGCCCAGGAGGCGTGCGGGTTACTTTAAGACATTATGAATTCCTGTGGCTTCCAGCTTAATTTAATTTCACAGTGAATTTTGTGTTGGTGAAAATGGAGGAGGCAGGAAGGCATGGAAGTGAGATATTTGAGGGCAGCGAAAGGGAACATTTCTGGACCACATGCAGAATGTCATCAGGCATGAGACCAAAGTCTGTAGCAGGGCCGGCCCTAGCACAAATGGCATCCCAGAGTGTTTTTGGCATGTCCCCCACTATTTGTTACATTTTTGAATACCTTATTTTTATTGCATTTGTAGCCTATTTCACGACGTTGATGCATGATTCGCATGTGTGATTTATCCCTGTTGTATAAGATGATAAATTTGAAACTAGGAGCGGTAAATCTGTATTTATTCATGCCATATATAAGCAAATAGGAAAAATGCTTTCCTCTTAGCTTATAGAAACAAAGCTTACAGGTCCAGAACATTCTAGGAGGATAGTGAAAAATGAAACCACATATGGAATACTGGAAACATTTTACTTCAAACATTCGATTTTCCCTTTTGTCTCTAACAACAAAAACAGCACCCTGAGTCTGGCACCGCCCCACCCAAGTCCAGCACCCCAGGAGGTCGTCTGGATTGCCGGCCCCTAAATCTGGCCCTGGTTTGTGGTATCAGACAGAAGCTGCAAGAGAGGAGGATGAGATGATGTGGTGGGCACGTACAAAGAGGGGATGAAGAGAATCATAGGCACTGACTCAGTGGGTGCTTTGGGCTCAAGCAGCCGTGGAAAAGAAATAGGGAGTGCTGGGGGGAGGGACTTCGAGGGAGGGGACGGAGTGGGGGCAGGAAGAGGCGGACCAAGGGTGGAGCCTCAGGGGAGGGGGCAGAGGGGACAGGGCCTCAGGGTGGAGCAGGGACGGAGCACCCACTGGGAAAAATAAAAGTCAGCGCTTGTGAAGGGAATCCTGTTAGGGAGGCATTTGAGAGTAACGTTTACAGGCGGAAAACAAGAGGATGGCCAAGAAAATAGTGGACAGACAGTGTACAGGAGGACAAAGTGCATATGGAGCAAATGTAGGACTGGCAAGCCTGAAGAAGAAAGATGGAGGCAATTCTGGAGGAGGATGTCCTCTGTTTAGCCCCACAAAGGGTACAGGGGCCGAGCAAGCCTCCCCAGGATGAGAGAGGGTAGTGTCGTCCCCACATCCCATTCGGTCCTTTGTGTCTCTGGCAAGGCTGCCAACCTGGGGCCAGTTGCATTAGTAGAAGCAGAATGAGACGCCAACACAAAACTCAGCGGGAGGGGCTAATGAACACCCCTGAAGTGGTCGCATTGTCAGTTTCTACCATGCTGGTTTGACCGGGGCCCGGGATCTAATAATACCAAGTTCTTATATCACACTTTTCCGCAGTGCTTTACAAAGGAGGTCAGTCTTGTTAGCCCCAAATTACAGAAAGGGAAACTGAGGAACGGAGCAGGGAAGTTATTTGCCTGATGTCCCCCAGAAGATGTGGGATGGCTCAAGGCTCCTGAAGCCTAGTCTAGTCCTCCACCCACTAGGCCACACTGCCTTCATCCTACAGATGATTGCCTCTCTCCTCATGCTGTACTGCTACAGCTGCAGTCAGCTGGCTCCCCCTCGCTATAAAAGACAGATGGCAGCTGTCAGGCTGTTCTCTACAAGGGCTCCAGACGCTGGAAGTTGTTCCCCAGCTTGGCCTGAGATAGCTCAAATGTGATGACCTAAGCGTGCTGCAAAAAACACCTCTTTGATAGGTGGAGAGGACTGAGGGTTTGCTTCTCCTAATGATGAGGGGGTAGAAAGGAGGTTCTGTTGCTGTCTGGCCGGCTGAGCTCCTAATGAAATGATCACTTTAACCCTGGGGGATGTAACTCTGTGGTTAATGACGTGGCAGGGTGCTAGAGCAGGGACGGGCAAACGTTTTGGCCTGAGGGCCACAGCTGGGTATGGAAATTGTATGGTGGGCCATGAATGCTCACTAAATTGGGGGTTGGAGTGTGAGAGGGGGTGAGGGCTCTGGCTGGGGGGGTGCGAGCTCTGGAGTGGGCCCAGAAATGCGGAGTTCAGGGTGTGGGAGGAGGCTCCGGGCTGGGGCAGGGGGTTGGGGTACGGGTCAGGGTGAGGGCTTTGGGGTGGGGCTGGGGATGAGGGGTTTGGGGTGCAGGAGGATGCTCTGGGCTGGAACCGAGGGGTTCAGAGGACGTGAGGAGGATTAGGGCTGGGGCAGAGGGTTGGGTCCCCGGAGGGGGTCAGGGGTGCAGGGTCCAAGCAGCGCTAAACTCAAACAGCTCCTGGAAGCAGTGGCATGTCCCCCCCTAGCTCCTACGCGGAGGCACGGCCAGGCAGCTCTGCGTGCTTCCCTGTCTGTAGGTGCAGCTCACGGAAGCAGCAGCATGTCCCCCCTCCGGCTCCTCCCTTTGAGGATCACCAGTTTTTTAGCATTTTAAGATAAGTAAAAGAATGCCATGATTGTTTTCTTTTGCATTGCAACTTGATGGTCCTGTTCAAAATGTTCTGTGTAAATTAATTCTGTTTTGTGTGTGAATGAGGAATGTGTGTGTTAAGAAGTGATAAGTGTGAAGGCCAGCGCTGAACCAGATGGTCTAGGGAGGAACTGGAGACAGATGCAAGGGCACCAGGAGGCTGCAACACGCCCCTACTGAAATGTCAGAGGAGGGCAGATTGACAACTCTAAAGATGAGACAGGCACCTATGAATGGGGACAAGATAGCTGTGATCAAAACCAGCATGGGACAATTCCCTGAGGAACTTGATGAAAGAACGAGAAGGACATTTTAAGAAAACAAGCACTCGTCAAACAACAATTGATGGCAGCAGGACGGTGCAAAACTCATTGGTCCCAATGAAGGAAAATCACTATAGAAACAGGGTGCCACAAAACTTTGGGTTCATCCTGCCAAGACTTCCCCGGAGCATTGTGTCACAACAGACAGAACCCGGCTCCTCCCTACCCGTGATCAACCTAGCTGGCCACTAGATTGATCCAGAGTCTGGACTGGTAACTATAACATTGACTGGCGGGATAGTGTGTGTGTGGTGTGATTGAATGCATATGCTAATTGTTGTATATTCAATAAATGCGGCGTATTGCCTTTTCCCCTGAAAAAGTTCCTGTGTGCTTCTTATAAGCATAATACCACGGGGAGTGGTTCATAGGGGATGGAAACATGGGAAAACCTGGGTATGAACGTAGAAGTGCATATACGGTACAGAGATACTCACATTAACTTGATCCTTGCAGATGTCCTTGGCCTCTTCCAATGCAATCAGCACGAAAGCCGTTAAAGAGACATCAGGTTCAGCACCCTTGTACCCTCCCTAAAGGGGAGCAAGGGACAGATTTGGGATAAGAAAGTCCCCCAAGTACCATGAAAAGATTTAATCCCAGGCCCTCAGCAAGGGAATTATAACAGAACACATGCTTCCTAGAAAGCTATTCAAGAATGGACCCTCAGTCAGGGCCAGACCTATCGCTGAACCTCCCTTTGGCTAATGAACACCTGTCGTGCAATGGGCCAGGTTTTGATCTCAGTTACTCCTTTGTCAATGTGGAAGAACTCCATCCGAGTCAATAGAGATGCTTCATTTTAAACCAGCGTGAGAGAATTTAGCTCACCAGGCCCATGCTCAGGTCCTGCCACTAGCTCCCAGGCAGCTTCCCATGCAGTTAACGGATCAAGCCTCAAAGAACAAACTTTGACCTGTGAACCACCAAGACAGCTGTGCTTCTCTGGGGCAATGCAAATCACTAAGCCCGGGATGAAGCGCATGAGAGGTGAGGACAAGGCATTCTCAGTCGAGGGGAGCTGGCTGGGGAACCAATGCCCAGGGGAGATCAGGCCAGGCCAGAACCTAAGCGTCTTTAGTAAACGCTGCAAAACTATCCCCTTTGGAGACGTCTTTCCACCACGAGAACAACACTCACAGCACTAACCCCACCCCCTTCTATCTAATAAACCCTGACATGGACACCCCGTAAACCCAGACATGGACACCCCCTAGACACGGACACCCCCTTCTACTCTAAACCCTAACACTGAGACCCCTTAAACCCAGACACCGACAGCCTTAAACCCAGACTCTGACTCCCCCTTCTACCCTAAACCCTAACACTGAGACCCCTCACACTGAAACCTCTTAAACCCAGACACTGACAGCCCTAAACACCGACACCCCTAAACCCAGGGGTGCTGGAACTATTTTTATAGTGGGGTGCTGGGAGCCATTGAACCAAACTGTAACCCTTTATAGAATGGAAACCTCTTAAAGCCAGGGGGTGTTGCAGCACCCCACACACCCTTAGTTCCAGCACCTTTGCTAAACCCTGACGCCCCCTTCAACTCCTAAATCCCACCACTAACACCCCTAAAACCTGACACTGATGCCCCCTAAATCCTGACAATGACACCCTCTTCTACACCTTAAACCCTGATACTGAAACCCCCAAACCTCGACTCTGACATGGACACCCCCTAAACACGGACACCCCCTTCTACCCTAAACCCTAACACTGAGACCTCTAAATCCTGACACTGACACCCCCAAAAGCCCAACACTGACATCCCCTTTTACCTAATAAACCCTAACACTGACATGCCCTAAACCCTGGTGTGACAGTGTACCCCATAAAGCTTTATGGGGAGAGGCTTATAAACGTATACATGATGTAACTGGAATATGTTTTATGCTACATGTGCCATGCAACATATCTCTGTGAAAGTTATGACCTACTGAATTTATTCCTCCTGTTTGTATGCATGTATCATTGGTGTAGTAGAAGTTATGAATATTGGTTGTATTTCGTGAGAAAGGAATGTGCAGGTTAAGTGCCCAATCAAGAAACACTTAACAGACAATGGAACTTGCAGACACCAATCCAAATCTGAGCTTTGCCAGGAATGTGGCTTGACTCAGAAGGAACTGAGTTGTGCATGGACTTGTGACTTGTCCATGTGACCCCAACTCCATTTTGTAACTGGATGCTACACAGGGAGAGGGAGGGGTGTCCACCCAGAGGAAAAAGTCTATTTAAACCCCTGGGAAACCCCTCCATTTGGTCTTCAGCTGGCTAAAGAGAGAGGCTCTCCACCCCCCAAGGACATACCTGAGAGAAATTGAACAAAGGACAAAGACACTAGGGGGTGTGAACGACTGCTGGATCCAGGCTAGTTCTACAGCCTGTAAAAAGGAAAAGATCTAAATCTGGTGAGGCTTTTATCTCTGTTAACTTTGTGTAGACATAGACGTGCGTGTTTTATTTTATTTTACTTAGTAATTCGCTTTCTTCTGTCTGTCACTACTTGGAATCACTTAAATCCTGCTTCCTGTACTTATTAAAATCACTTTTTACTTATTAAGTTGCCTGGAGTACGAGTTGTTACCTGGGGAAGGCAAACAGCTGTGCATATCTTTCTATCTTTGAAATAGAAGGCGAACTATTTATGAGTTTGCCCTGTATAAGCTTTATACAGGGTAAAACGGATTTATTAAGGGTGTGAACCTCTTTGGGAGTTGGGCACCGGGGTGTCAAAGGCAAGAGCGCGTCCAGGAGCCTTACAGTTGTTAGTGAACTTGGTTCGGACCTAGGTCTGTGTTTGCAGCAGATCAGCGGAATCTGGCTCAAAACAGACAGGATTCGGGAGTCCCAAGCTGGGAAAGGCCTGGAAGCAGGGGCAGAAGTAGCCTTGGCACACCAGGTGGCAGCACCAAGCAGGTCTTATTGAGGTCAGAGCATGTAGGGATAAAGTGAGACAGGCTAAAAGGCATGTAGAATTGGACCTTGCAAAGGGAATTAAAACCAATAGTAAAAGGTTTTATAGCCATATAAATAGGAAGAAAACAAAGAAAGAAGAAGTGGGACCGCTAAACACTGAGGATGGAGTGGAGGTTAAGGATAATCTAGGCATGGCCCAATATCTAAACAAATACTTTGCCTCAGTCTTTAATGAGGCTAATGAGGAGTTTAGGAATAGTGGCAGCATGACAAATGGGAATAAGGATGTGGGGGTAGATATTACCATATCCGAGGTACAAGCCAAACTTGAACAGCTTAATGAGAGTAAATCAGGCGGCCCAGATAATCTTCATCCAAGAATATTAAAGGAACTGGCACATGAAATTGCAAGCCCATTAGCAAAAATTTTTAATGAATCTCTAAACTCAGAGGTTGTACCATTTGACTGGAGAATAGCTAATATAGTTCCTATTTTTAAGAAAGGGGAAAAAAGTGACCCAGGTAACTACAGGCCTGTTAGTTTGACATCTGTAGTATGCAAGGTCTTGGAAAAAATTTTGAAGGAGAAAGTAGTTAAGGACCTTGAGGTCAATGGCAATTGGGACAAATTACAACATGGTTTTACAAAAGGTAGATCGTGCCAAACCAACTTGATCTCCTTCTTTGAGAAAGTCACAGATTTTTTAGATAAAGGAAACGCAGTGGATCTAATCTACCTCGATTTCAGTAAGGCATTTGATACAGTACCACATGAGGAATTATTGGTTAAATTGGAAAAGATGGGGATCAATATGAAAATTGAGAGGTGGATAAGGAACTGGTTAAAGGGGAGACTACAGCGGGTCATACTGAAAAGTGAACTGTCAGGTTGGAGGGAGGTTACTAGTGGAGTTCCTCAAGGTTCAGTTTTGGGACCAATTTTATTTAATCTTTTTATTACTGACCTCGGCACCAAAAGTGGGAGTGTGCTAATAAAGTTTGCAGATGACACAAAGTTGGGAGGTATTGCCAGTTCAGAAAAGGATTGGGATATCCTACAGGAAGATCTGGATGACCTTGTAAACTGGAGTAATAGTAATAGGATGAAATTTAATAGTGAGAAGTGTAAGGTTATGCATTTAGGGATTAATAACAAGAATTTTAGTTATAAGCTGGGGACGCATCAGTTGGAAGTAACGGAAGAGGAGAAGGACCTTGGAGTCCTGGTTGATCACAGGATGACTATGAGTCGCCAATGTGATGTGGCTGTGAAAAAAGCTAATGCGGTCTTGGGATGCATTAGGCGAGGTATTTCTAGTAGAGATAAGGAGGTGTTAGTACCGTTCTACAAGGCATTGGTGAGACCTCATTTGGAATACTGTGTGCAGTTCTGGTCTCCCATGTTTAAGAAGGATGAATTCAAACTGGAACAGGTACAAAGAAGGGCCACTAGGATGATCCGAGGAATGGAAAACCTGTCGTATGAAAGGAGACTCAAGGAGCTTGGTTTGTTTACCTTAACCAAAAGAAGGCTGTGGGGAGATATGATTGCGCTCTTTAAATATATCAGAGGGATAAATACCAGGGAGGGAGAGGAATTATTTCAGCTCAGTACCAATGTGGACACAAGAAAAGACGGTTACTCACCGTAGTAACTTGTGTTCTTCGAGATGTGTTGCTCATATGTATTCCACTTAGGTGTGCGCTCGCGGCGTGCACGATCGTCGGAAGATTTTTACCCTAGCAACACTCGGTAGGCCGGCTGGCGCCCCCTGGAGTGGTGCCGTTAGGTGGCCCGATATATACCCCAGCCGGCCCATCGCCCTCTCAGTTCCTTCTTGCCGGCTATTCCGACAGTGGGGATGGAGGGCGGGTTTGGAATACATATGAGCAACACATCTCGAAGAACACCAGTTACTACGGTGAGTAACCGTCTTTTCTTCTTCGAGTGCTTGCTCATATGTATTCCACTTAGGTGACTCCCAAGCCATTCCTAGGAGGCGGGGTCGGATTGTGATACAGCAGAGTTTAGGACCGCCGAACCAAAAGCGGCGTCGTCTCTAGAATGTTGCACTATGGCATAGTGCGAGGCAAAGGTGTGCACTGACGACTATGTCGCGGCCCTACAAATCTCTTGGATAGGTATGTGTGCCAGGAAGGCAGACGAGGAGGCCTGAGCTCGGGTAGAGTGGGCCGTAGGGTGCATGGTGGGGACACCTGCCAAGTCATAACATGTGCGGATGCACGAGGTGATCCATGATGAGATGCGCTGGGAAGAGACGGGAAGGCCTTTCATCCGGTCCGCCACGGCGATGAACAGTTGAGTCGATTTCCAGAACGGCTTCGTCCTCTCGATGTAGAAGGCGAGGGCTCTCCGGACATCCAAGGAATGGAGTTGCTGCTCCTTCCTAGAGGCATGGGACTTAGGATAAAAGACAGGTAGAAAAATGTCTTGGTTAATATGGAAGGCCAACACTACCTTGGGCAGGAAGGCCGGGTGTGGCCGTAGCTGTACTTTATCTTTATGGAACACCGTATAAGGTGGTTCCGAAGTAAGCGCTCTGAGCTCAGAGACGCGTCTAGCCGAGGTAATGGCTACAAGGAAGGCCGTTTTCCATGAGAGGTACAGCATGGAGCAAGTGGCCATGGGCTCGAATGGGGCCCCCATGAGCCTGGTGATGACTAGGTTGAGGTCCCATGTGGGGACCGGGCGGCGCACCAATGGGTGTAGCCGTTCTAACCCCTTAAGGAACCTACTAACTATGGGGTTGGAGAAAACGGAACCCGCCCCGTCCCCGGGGTGAAAGGCTGAGATTGCCGCTAGGTGGACTTTTAGCGACGAGAGAGCCAGACCCTGCTCCTTTAGTGAGAGGAGGTAGTCCAGGATGGTGTGAATTGGCACCTGCAAGGGGTTGAGACCCCGAGTGCCACACCAAAGGGAAAACCGTTTCCACTTAGCTGAGTAGGTGGACCTGGTGGAGGGTTTCCTACTGCTCAGCAGAACGTGCTGGACCGGGCTGGAACAACGTAGCTCAGACGGGTTCAGCCATGCAGCAGCCACGCCGTGAGGTGAAGAGAGTGCAGGTCGGGATGATGGAGCCTGCCGTGCTGCTGCGTAATCAGGTCCGGCCACAGTGGTAGAGTGATCGGGTCTGCCACGGATAGTTCCAGGAGCGTGGTATACCAGTGTTGTCTGGGCCACGCTGGAGCAATCAGGATTACTCGGGCCTTGTCCCTGCGCAGTTTGAGTAGGACTCTGTGAACCAGTGGAACTGGCGGGAAGGCATAGGCCAGGTGGTCCGTCCAAGGATGGAGAAAAGCGTCTGTCAGGGAGCCTGGGGAGCGACCCTGGAATGAGCAGAACACGTGGCATTTCCTGTTCTCGCGAGTCGCGAAGAGATCTATGTGGGGAAACCCCCACTTCTGGAAGACAGAGTGGATGACGTCCGGTCGAATGGACCACTCGTGGGTTTGAAAGGACCTGCTCAGGCGGTCCGCCAAGGTGTTCTGGACTCCTGGGAGAAACGAGGCTACCAGGTGAATGGATCAGGCTATGCAAAAGTCCCAGAGCTGAGTTGCTTCTCGGCAGAGGGGGAGGGAGTGCGCCCCTCCCTGTCTGTTGATGTAATGCATGGCCGTCGTGTTGTCTGTAAGGATGGAGACACAGCGGCCCTGTAAGCGTTGAGCGAAGGCTTGGCAGGCAAGACGTACCGCTCGGAGTTCTCTGACATTGATGTGTAGTGTCAGCTCCTGTTCTGACCACGGGCCCTGCGTTTGGAGGTTCTGCAGGTGAGCCCCCCAGCCGAGGGATGACGCATCCGTAGTCAAGGCACGGGAAGGCTGAGGTGGATGAAATGGAACACCTGACATCACATTCGCGGGGTCCAGCCACCAGTTGAGGGAGGTTAGGACTTGCGGTGGTGCCGTCAGAATTATATCGAGGTTGTCCCTGTGTGGCCGGTATGCGGAGGCCAGCCATGCTTGGAGGGGCCGTAGGCGTAACCTAACGTGAGCTGTCACGAAGGTGCATGATGCCATATGACCCATGAGGCTGAGGCAGCAGCGGGCTGTTGAAGTTGGGAAGGCTTGGAGGCTGCGTATGGCGGCTGCAAGCATTTGAAAGCGAGCCTCTGGGAGGAACGCCCTGGCGAGGGTAGAGTCCAGTATTGCCCCTATAAAGTCTATTCTCTGTGTTGGCACCAAAGTGGACTTTCCTACGTTCAGTAGGAGGCCAAGACGGTCGAACATGCCCATGGTCGTGCGAATATGAGACTGGACCTGGCTGCTGGAGTTGCCACGGATGAGCCAGTCGTCGAGGTAGGGAAACACCTGAACTCCTTGACGCCGAAGGGCGGCTGCTACCACTGCCATACACTTCGTAAAGACCCTCGGTGCCGTTGAGAGGCCGAAGGGCAGGACCGTGAACTGGAAGTGTCTCTGGCCCACTACGAAGCGCAGGAAGCGTCTGTGAGGTGGGTAGATGGCAATGTGGAAATACGCGTCCTTCATGTCGAGGGCGGCATACCAGTCTCCCCGATCCATAGAGGGGATAATAGTGCCCAGGGAGAGCATACGGAATTTCAACTTTACCATAAACTTGTTGAATCCCCGTAAGTCCAGAATAGGACGTAGCCCCCCTTTTGCCTTTGGGATTAGGAAATAACGGGAATAGAATCCCTTGCCTCTGAGATCTCTTGGAACCTCCTCCACCGCTCCTACAGTGAGGAGCTCCTGCACCTCCTGGATAAGGAGTTGCTCGTGAGAAGGGTCCCTGAAGAGGGACGGGGTGGGAGGGTGGGATGAAGGCGGGGAGACGAACTGCAATTGGTATCCCCTTTGGACGGTTTGTATAACCCAGCGGTCCGTGGTGATATTTGACCACGCCGGGGAGAAAGGTGAGAGGCGGTTCAGGAATAGGAGGGCAGGATCGGTTGGAACTGGTACTCCGGCCTCGAGCGCCCCTTCAAAAATTTTGTTTGGGCCCCGACGATGGCTTGTGGGGGCCCTGCCTCTGGCCGGTCTGTCGACCGGGTTGTTGTCTCCTGCCCCCTCAACCACGCGGCCTCCTGTAGAAGTCCTGCCGTGGTGCGGGGGGGGGAAGTAGGTACGTCGTGCGAAGGGCCGGAAGGGCCTGCGCTGCGTCGCGGGGGTATGCATCCCCAGCGTACGGATGATGGTACGACCATCTTTAAGGGTCTGCAGCTTTGGGTCAGTTTTCTCAGAGAACAGACCCTGTCCTTCAAAAGGTAGGTCCTGGATCGTATGCTGGACCTCTGCGGGGAGGGTGGAGGATTGCAGCCAGGAGATGCGCCGCATGGCGACTCCCGAGGCAATAGTTCTGGCTGCCGAGTCGGCGATGTCCAGAGAGGCTCGCAACGACGTCCTGGCCAGCTTCTTGCCCTCCTCTACAAAAGCTTTGTACTCCTGCCTGGACTCTGGAGGTATAAGTTCTTTGAATTTCTCCATAGAGACCCAGGTGTTATAGCCGTAGCGGCTCAGGAGTGCCTGCTGGTTCGCCGCACGAAGCTGTAGGCCCCCCCCTGAATAGATCTTCCTGCCAAACAAGTCTAGGCGCTTGGCGTCCTTAGACTTTGGGGCGGGGGCTTGTTGGCCATTCCTCTCCCTCTCGTTGACCGATTGGACCACCAGTGAACACGGAGGGGGGTGAGTATAGAGATATTGAAAATCTCTTGGGGGTGCCATGTACTTCCTCTATACACCCCTGGCAGTGGGGGGTATCGAGGCTGGGGTCTGCCAGATGGATATGGCGTTGGCCAGTATGGTACGTACGAATGGCAGGGCCACCCTGGTGGGAGCGTCGGTTGTCAGGATGTCCACCACCGGGTCCTCCAGTTCTGGAACCTCCTCTATCTGGAGGTCCATGTTGAGGGCCAATCTGCAGAGCAGGTCTTGATGGTCCCTGAGATCAATGGGAGGCGGGCCGGACGATGATGCTCCCGCCACTGCCTCATCAGGGGAGGAGGAGGAGGACAGGCCTTGGGCGAGCGGGTCCTCGGTGGGTACCGCTGCAGAGCCCAGGACTGGGGGCTCAGGGTCCGTGTCCCCTACCTCTGGCGGAGGCCGGGAGACTGTAGCCTCTGGCGCTCTACGCTCCAAAGTGGTCGAGGTGGGAGCTCTCGTTGGTACCCTCTGGGCTTCGTAGTAGGCCATCGGGGTCCAAAAGGGCCATCGCTCTTGACCCTGTCCAGTCTCTGGCAGGTGGCCCTGGTCACTGATAGCGTGGTCCTCGACATAGAAGTCGCTGCCAGCTCTGGAAGAGCGGGATCCAGAGCGAGAAGGCCAGGGTGGGGCAGAGTAGCCATGCAGTGACGTCTGCGTGGCCAGGGTCTGCCTCCTCGGCGGGGACCGGTGCTGGGATGGTATCCGGTGCCGGGAGTCGGGTCGGTACCGGGATGGTGTCCGGTGCCGGGAGTCGAATCGGTACCGGGATGGAGTCCGGTGCCGGGAGTCGGATCGGTACCGGGATGGAGTCCGGTGCCAAGAGCCAGATCGGCGCCGAGAGCCGGATCGGCGCCGGGATGGAGACCGGTGTCGAGAGCCGGATCGGAAACGAGACCTGGAGCGGTACCGGCGATGATCACGGTACCGGGACACAGATCTGGACCTTGAACGTCTCGGTGACCTGCGCGTCGACCGGCCGCGGGACCGGGAGTGGCGTCGAGAGTCAGGGTACCTCCGCGTGGAGGGGGACCTGGAGCGGTACCGCGAGTACGAGCGGCGCCGAGATTGAGATCGGTGCCGGGACTGCGAGCGGTACCTTGGAGACGCCGGTGGCTGCTGCTGGCTGGTCTCCGCCTGCGGCACCGGGTGGAAGATGGCCGGTTTGCCGCGTGAAGTGATGATCCGCACCGGCGGTACCGTAGACGGGGTCGGTGCCGGATCGGTCATTTGAATCAGGTCCCTTGCCGCTGCGAAGGTGTCCAGCGTGGACTGCAGCGTAAGCTCAACCACGGTACGGGCCGGGGAGCTGGCGGCTACCGAGCTCAACGGCCCTCGCGGGACCGGAGTCGTCGGTACCGGAGCCTGCAGAGGCTGACCTGCACTCAACGGCCTCTCGGGTGCCGGAGTTGGCAGGGCCGGCGCCGGTGCTGGTGGCGGCGACGGACTCAACGGCCTATGGTGGGCCGGAGTAAGTGGCACAGAGGCCACTGGCACCGAACTCAACGGTCCTTGCGGTACCGGAGTTGGCGGTGCTGGCGCCGCAACAGGCCTAGGTAGGTCTGGAGCTGGCTGTGTATGCAGCGGCGCCTTAGTCGGTCCTCCCGACGTCTTCGCCCTCGGGGACAGAGAGCGGCTCTGCGAGGTCCCAGCCAGAGAAGGACGGTGCCGGGGTTCTTTACCGGAGCTCGGGCGCTCCGGTGCCGTAGACGTTGAGGCCGCTGGGGTCGGTGCCTGGGCTCGTTGCGGCGCCGACATCGGGCTGAGCGATGCCTCTAAGAGGAGCTGCTTTAAACGAAAGTCCCGCTCCTTTTTGGTCCGCGGCTTGAACGACTTACAAATGCGGCACTTGTCCGGAAGGTGGGACTCCCCGAGGCACTTCAGGCAGGAGGTGTGTGGATCTCCTGTGTGCTAATGAAGCTAGGGATGTGGAGGTCAGCAAGCTGCTCTCCACTGTTCCAACGACCGACACGGGCGGTAAGAAGGAACTGAGAGGGCGATGGGCCGGCTGGGGTATATATCGGGCCACCTAACGGTGCCACTCCAGGGGGCGCCAGCCGGCCCACCGAGTGTTGCTAGGGTAAAAATCTTCCGACGATCGTGCACGCCGCGCGCGCACACCTAAGTGGAATACATATGAGCAAGCACTCGAAGAAGAACAAATGGATATAAACTGGCCGTCAGGAAGTTTAGACTTGAAATTAAACGAAGGTTTCTAACCATCAGAGGAGTGAAGTTCTGGAACAGCCTTCCAAGGGGAGCAGTGGGGGCAAAAGACCTATCTGGCTTCAAGATTAAGCTAGATACGTTTATGGAGGGGATGGTTTGATGGGATAACATGATCTTAGTCAAAGGTCAATTAATTGCCATCAATGGTAAATAGGACCAATGGGATGTTAGAAGTTACTACAGAGAACTTTTTCCTGGGTGTCTGGCTGGTGAGTCTTGCCCACAAGCTCGGGGTTCAGCTGATCGCCATATTTGGGGTCGGGAAGGAATTTTCCTCCAGGGTAGATTGGCAGAGGCCCTGGAGGTTTTTTGCCTTCCTCTGCAGCATGGGGCACGGGTCACTTACCGGAGGATTCTCTGCATCTTGAAGTCTTTAAACCATGATTTGAGGACTTCAATAGCTGAGACATAGGTGAGAGGATTATTCCAGGAGTGGGTGGGTGAGATTCTGTGGCCTGCATTGTGGAGGAGGTCAGACTAGATGATCATAATGGTCCCTTCTGACCTTAAAGTCTATGAGTCTATGAGTCTCTGTGATCCCAACCCGTCACACCTGGTACTCCTTGTGACATTGCGCCCCATAATGATTTATTGAAATATGCTTAAGAATGTAAATATGACATAACTGGAATATATTTTATGCTAGATATGCCATGTAACATATCTTTGCAAAGGTTATGGTCTTCTGCATGTATTCATCCTATTCATATGCATGTATCATTTTTATACCTGATGTTATGAGCATTGGCTCTATGCTTGTATTTAAAATGTTTACTGTAGAAAGCACCTAAGGAAGATTTGATCAACATAGTGTGAAGGGCTTATTCAAGTAAACGGAAGTACTTGGCGAACAATGGACCTTGATAGACACCAATCCACATCTGAGCTTTCCTGGGAACGTCCCTGTAGAGAACTAAGTCCTGCATGGGCATGTGACTTTGTTATGCGGATAAGAAGCACAGGGTATCTTTTTCAGGGGAAAAGGCATCACAGCATAACAACTTGTCCATGTGACTCCAAGACTCCATCTTGTAGCTGGGATTCTACACAGGGTGAGGGATGGGTTTCCATACACAAGAGAGAAACTATATAAAGTCCTGGGAGAACCCTCAATTTTGACTTCAGCTGACTCAAGAGGTAGCCTCTCCACCCCAAGGAGATGCCTGAAAGAAACTGGGAAAAGGACAGTAACTACAGGGGTGTGAGTGATTGCTGGACCCAGACTAGGAGGAAGTATAGTCTGTAAAAGAGGCTTATTGGAACATCTGTAAGGGTGAGATTTACCTGCATTTAGTTTACTGTATTAGTCTTAGACTTGCGTGTTTTATTTTATTTTGTTTGGTAATTCACTTTGTTCTGGCTGTAATTACTTGAAACCCCTTAAATCCTACTTTTTGTATTTAATAAAATCACTTTTTACTTATTAATTAACCCAGAGTATGTATTAATACCTGGGGGAGCAAACAGCTGTGCATATCTCTCTATCAGTGTTATAGAGGGCAAACAATTTATGAGTTCACCCTGTGTAAGCTCTATTTGGGGTTTGGATCCCATTGGGAACTGGGCATCTGGGTGTTGGAGACAGGAACACTTCTTAAGCTGTTTTCAGTTAAACCTGCAGCTTTTGGGGATCGTGGTTCAGATCTGGGTCTGTGTTTCTAGCAGGCTAGCGGGTCTAGCACAACCAGACAGGGCACTGAAGTCCCAAGCTGCCAGGGAAAACAGGCTCACAGGTAGTCTCAGCACATCAGTTGGCAGTCCCAAGGGGGTTTCTGTGACCCAACCCATTACAGCCCTACATCCCAACCCTGACAACCCTAACTCCAACAATGACCCCCTTCCACTCCTAAACCCCGAACAACAACAAAACCAAAAATGATCTACGCCCAGCAGAATGTTTACCCCCAACAAGGGAGAAGTGCCAAAAACTCCATGAAGACCACTAAGGACTAAATAGATACAATCTAGTCCATTCAGCCTGAATCTCCATTCACTGCTGCCCATGTAACTGCACTGGGTTCTTCCACCGATGCGAGCGAGAGAGAGAGAGGAGATCAGTCTCCATGAGCACAGTCTTTGGGATGTAGCCCAGTAAGACGTCCCTTTGAATTATGAATGAACAAGTTGCTGTGATGATTGAGGTGGGTAGTAATTGGTGTGTAAAAGTCAAAGGAAACACATACAACCATCTCTCCGTGGATTACGGGGGCATCTTCTTGGAAGACCCCATCCAGTTTCTGCTTTTCCAGGATCAGCCATTCCATCGCCCCACAGATAACTTGATTTTCAAAGGACACCAGTTTCTTAGTCATGGCAAAGACCTTCACCACGTACGCCGTCAGCCTGAAGGTAGAATCAATCACATCATGGTCACTCCTGCCTTCCCGGAATTGCCCTCAGTGTGAAAGCTGGACCATCCATACTCAGGTATGATTTGAGATGTTTCACACCAGTAAATGGAGGGAGGTTCATGTAGGTCAGTTTATGGTAACCTGAGTGAGCAGGAGCTAGGGAAAATTTCACCGCTTGTCCGGGAAAGCGCATCCAGACACTGCTCCCTATTACGGCTGGCTCTGCTTGAGATATGCCGAGCTCTCACTGCCTGCAGTGGTATGATCAGGATGGTGGGGTTAGGGGCCCACTGTGGACAGCTGGCCACTGGGAACTGGACCTGAGAGTCATCAAGCTCAACATCACGTAAGCCAGTGAACAGCCGTCAGGATGGTAACGGTTAGTCTGAGCCAGCTACAAACTAGCCAGCTAAAAGTGAAAGAACCTGGAGTTCATTATTAAGGCTGCAAATCTGTTATGCAGGTCATGGAAGTAACAGATTCCGTTACTTTCCATGATTTACGCAGCTGCAGTGGCTGGCATGGCTGGCCACAGGGACTGTCCGGGCATTAGTACCGGGGCTGTCCCTGGGAACTGCTCGAGCAGCAGCAGTCCCAGGGGCCACCCTGGGGGCAGTCTGAGCAGTGGCTGCAGCAGCGGCCCTGGAGGCCATCAGCAAGCAGTCCCCAGGAGCCTCGGAACAGTGGGCGGCTGGATTCAGTCAGCCCCCGCCAGGGCCGGCTCTAGCTTTTTTGCCACCCCAAGCAAAAAACAAAACAAAACAAAGCCAAGCACTGCCCCACCAAAACAAAACAAAACAACACCCCCCCCAGCGCCCGCAGAAACACCCCTCCCCCCAGTGTTGCCCCGCAACAACCCCCCGACCCCAAGCACCTCTCCCGGCCAGAGCGCCGGGGGCCGTGGCCCCGCTCTCCCGACCGGAACACTGGTGGGAGGGCGGCATGCCCAGCCGTGGCCCCACTCCCCCAGTCGGGGCGCCGGAGCGGAAGAGTGTTTTTTTTTTAAACAAAAAAAAAAAGCCCTGAGCGCTGCCCCGCCCAAAGTTTCCACCCCAAGCACGTGTTTGGTGGGCTGGTGCCTAGAACCGGCACTGGCCCCCGCCACCGGGGTAGAAGCCAACTGTCAGCCCCCGGGAATCCCCAAGAGCAATGGTGCCCCAGGGACCCCCAGAGCACCAGCACCCCGGGGACCCCCAGAGCAGCGGCGCCCTAGAAGCAGTTAAGAATTAGTCAGGGGTGTGACACCCTGACGGGGTATTTTTAGTTAAAGTCATGGACAGGTCACGGGCTCATTCCCAATCCCTCAAGCCATCCGCTCACCCACACTGAACTGTCACTGAAATCACTGGGGGCCACATTTACAAGGTATTTAGGCACCTAAAGATGCAAATAGGCGCCAAGAGGGAGTTCCCAAAGTGCCTGAGTGAGTCAGGCACCCAATTCCCATTGACTTTCAAAGGGAATTAAGCCCTTACTCTGCTTAGGTGCTTTTGTAAATCCTGCCAGGTGCCGATCTTATCTTTGGGCATCATTCTATTGCCATCTCTGGGAGTTGGATTGGGTACTTTTTTCCCGTTGTGTATGTTAACCTTTGCCCTTTGGTTTTGGGCTGGAGACTGACTTGCTCTGGCTCACATATTGCATGTGTAGGGTCAGGCTAACGCTGATCAAGAGGGTGCATTAGAAAACCCACTGTCCTCACCAAGTGCTTGCTGGCCGGTCTTTGAAAGCGGCGTATGAGAAGTCAGTTTTTTTGTAAACCATCTGCTGCGTGTAACCTGAAACAGGGAGAGTAAGAAGGAGCTGTGCAATGTCTGGTGAGCTTCTAATGAGGTCTTTACATGCGTAAGGCAAACAAAGTCAGAGCTGTGACCCCTGCCACTGCTGTCTGAGTTGTGTGGCTCCCCCTTTTTCTGCAGGCGTCTCTCAGGACACAGCACAGCAACTCAAGAGAAGCAAAGGCAGAAAGATGTCTGGTGGGGAAGCCGATTGGCATGGGTACTGCCCCATTCCTCACCAGCATGAATCCTCCCTTTGGGGTGGGAGTGGGGTCAAGTGATTAGAGTGTATGGGGAGCTGGGAGGCAGGATGCCTGTGTTCTATACCAGGCTCCAGGAGGGGAGGGTGGGTTAGTGTTTGGAGCAAGGTGCTGTAAGTTGGGACTCCTGGGTTCAGTTCTCAGTTCTGTCACTCACAGTGTGATGTGATGTGCAAGTCACTGCTTGCCTCAGTTTTCACATATTGTAAAAGCTTAAGGGATGGGATGTTTGTAGTTCAGACTCCGTGCCTAATGTAGGCAGCCCACAAGGGGGCCCGCGGTGTAGTGACAGGGACACCTGTTCCTTCAGGAGCTAGGCTAAAACCTACGAAGTTCTCTCAATGGTCATGAGATTCTCTATCCTTCCTCGCTACCAAGTGCCAACCTGAAATGGATTTAAACTGTGGGTGAATGGACTCCATCCCACGACCATCCCATCCCCTGCACAACAGCCATAGCCCGGCAATGATTTAAAACAAACAGGCAGCAGGTTTAAAACAAATAAAAGGAAGTATTTCTTCACAGAACACTCAGTCAACCTGTGGAACTCCTTGCTAGAGGATGTTGTGAAGGCCAAGACTATAACGGCGTTTAAAAAAGAACTAGATGAATTCATGGAGGATAGGTCCATCAATGGCTATTAGCCAGGATGGGCAGGAATGGTGTCCCTAGCCTCTGTTTGCCAGAAGCTGAGAATGAGCAACAGGGGCTGGATCGCTTGATGATTATGTGTTCTGTTCATTCCCTCTGGGGCACCCGGCATTGGCCACTGTTGGAAGACAGGATACTGGGCTGGATGGACCTTTGCTCTGACCCAGTATGGACATTCTTATGTTCTTACGTTAATGAACAGGAGCCCAAAATCCCAGCAGGACTGAATACGGGGTTGGGCGTTTGTCTGCGTAGGAAGGACTATTCAGAGCTATCATGACTAATGCCAATGTACAGTGAGGGAGGGATATTAAACCTCATGCATCAGGTCTTAAACCAACCTCTAAAGGGAGTAGGAGACCTAATGTGGGAGGCAGATTCTCTGTCTATTTTAGGGGCTTATTTGGCCCCCATTCCCATAGTACCAGGGTGCCTCACAATCTTCAATGTATCTACCAGGGGCGTCAATACAGGGGGAGTCACTGGGACATGGCCCCTCCCACTCTTTTCCTGCCTCATATGTGAGTGACAAGGGGAGGAGGGGATGGAGAGGAGTTAGTGGCAGAATGGAGGCGGAGCAAGGGCAAGGCCTCGAGGGGAAGAAGCCTAGTGGGGCAGGGCCTCGGGGCAGAGCGTGGGTGGGCCCATAAGGGCAGGGGGAGAGCAGAGGCGGGGCTTCAGGGGGAAGGGCAGAGTTGGGGCAGGGCCACGATCCGGGTGCTGGTGGGAGCTTGCGGAGTGCCTGCTGTCTACCCTCACAACCCCCATGCACAGCAGGGCACTGCAACTCTCCCCATTTGCAGAGGGGAAAATGGAGTCACTCAGAAATTAAGTGACTTCCCCAACATCACACCAGGAGTCTGTGGCAGAGCAGGGAACTGAACTGGTGTCCCCTGAGTGCCAGGCTAGCTGCCTGATCCCTGGAATCTATCTGTTGCACAATGTACTTAATGTGAGGTTTCTGAACCATTTGGTACCAGACACTCTCCAAGACAGGCTACTGGATTAGATGGACCTCAGGGCCAGTCCTGTGCAGCAGTTCCTGTGTCCCTAACTCGAGCCTGAAGAGGGATTTGCTGTCTGGCATGGGAAGTTCTTACCTTGCATGATCAACTTGATGGCTTCCGCCCTGCGTTCCACCCCGATCCTTTCCCACTGCTCGGTGCTGTCCAGGTAGATGGTGGCGATGACGGGGAGGGTCATGAGGATCATGTTCTCTTCCCCGGAGCCAGACGGCGTCACAATGAGGTGCTTCAGGTTGGCCCCGTCGATAGAGTTTTCGACAATGATTGTCACGGGGTTTCCTGGCCAAGGAAATAACGCGGCGTGAATTCAAGCATGGAGAACAGGCGCTGGTGGGGACAGGGAGACAGACAGATCTCTCCGCAGGCAGTGGCAGATTGAGAGGTCAATTCTGCATGGTGCTGAGCACACCCAAACCCCATGAAGGTTGGATCCTAACCCAGCAGCAATTGATCCAGGCCCTGTGTGCTGACAAGGTCCCCGCAATGCTCTGAGCATTTCTCACCAAGCCCTCCTAGGCTACTTCACTCCAGCCCTGCCAGCGGTGGGGACAGAACCTGGACACTGCCACTCTGAAAGCACCAGCCCTTGTTGATTGAGCCAAATGGGGACAAAGGAATGGGTATTATCCACATTTTACAGATCGGGAGCTGAAGCACAGACAATCTAAGGGAGCTACCCGAAGTCACTAGGAATGTCTGTGGCAGAGCAAGGTCTTGAACTCAGGCTTCCTACATACTAAGCTAGGGCCCAAACCCCTAGGCCATCCGGTCCAAATACACAGGCTGCTCCCTGGGTGCTCCTAATTTCTGTGCACCTGTCTCTCCTGTGAGCACCTTGCTTAGCCACACGCCAACAATGACTTTGCTGTATCTTGGCCATTAATGCTCGATAGTGCACATAGACAGTTGTAACAGAACCAGGTGGGTAATCAGTCCAACTCCTGTGAGTGTGGCTACCAGAGAAGAATTCATTGCTCCTTCACTCTGTTTCTAAACCATAAAACTCTTTCAAATCAGAGGCTCTTGCCTTGGATGCTGACTTTGGTCACCAATTCTGTGTCTGGAACCATGTCATCTATATGTGCCGCTTTCACCTTCACTTCCTGGACTCCCCCTGAAAAGGAAGAATGAGGAGAAGAGACAGTCAAATGCCATCCGTCCAGCCGGCTGAGCTTTGCTGCTGGTTCTTGAATAATATTCTACAACGCTCATAGAGAGCCCTGCACAATCCACTGACGTGCTTAGGCAAAGGGAGGGAGGGGACAGCTGATATGGGAATCAGGAAGCTATGAATACAGGGCAGGCAGGGGTGGTTGTATTTCATGATGAGCCTAATTTTGACCTCCATCTCAGCCAACATGAAACCAATTCCTCCTAAATCTCCCACGCACGATGAGATACCAGGGTAGAATTTTTCAGGGAGGTTTGCTGCAGATTTGATTAAGGGTTTGGGTTAGATACAAGGGCTCCAAAAACAGAAAGGCCCTCACTTTGATATAGATTGTGGAATTCTTTGAGACCTTCAGGATGAAAGGCACCACGTAAAGGCAAAGCACTGCGACTACTCACCTGCTCCTTTCGTAGATGGATCCAATAGAAGAGGAGTAATTGTTTTGGTCATCCTCATCTCTTCAGGCTAGAAAGGGCATAGTAAGCACAGTAGCATTCAGAGACAATGAAGAGCAGTAGGAAAAGGTGAGAGACTTGCTGATCTTGTGATCAGCATGAATCAGGAGTGACTCCACAGAAAGTCAAGTGAAACTGAGATCAGGCTCCATCCCAATGAGTCTGGAATCTGAGCTTAACCTCAGGCAGCATCCCCTTTCATTTTGGATCCTGGTTAGGATTCATCCAAGGAGAAGTCCCTAGGCCAAATTCATCCCTAGCATAACACCACAGATTCCACCACAGATGAACGGGAGGAATTTTCTCCAGAAGCTGGGAATGGGCGATGGGATGGATCACTTGATGATTACCTGTTTTGATCATTCCCTGTGGGACACTTGGCATTGGCCACTGTCGGAAGACAGGACACTGGGCTAGATGGACCTTTGGTCTGACCCAGTATGGCCGTTCTTATGTTCTTATGAATCTGCCCTACAGAGTCCGGCAGGGCGAGGAAGTCAGAAGCTCAATTCATTCCATCATTGCTCTGTGACCTCCCTGAAGCACTTTTCTACTCCCTGATCTTCAGTGGAGGATCTTCCTCTCCTGGGGCAGGAATTCCAGTGATTCCAGCATTCCAGTGATCTCCTGGGGCAGGCCAATGGGACACCTTTCACAACCCACCAATGCTGCTCCTTTGCTCTGCTCTCTCTGCTGAGTGATATGTGGTTCTCCTGGGGTGCACTGAGTCTGCATTGATTCCAGCACCCACTGGTCCAAGAAGCAAGACCCTGGGTCTGAGGAACTGAAGCTAGGTCTCTCATATGATGGCTCAGAGGATTTAGTGCAAGATAACCAGGCCAGCCCCGGCCCTGCTGTAGTTGCAACAGCGGAGGGGAGGAAGTGGGAGGAGGATGGAGATGCAGGGTGTTAATTTAACAGGTTAAAGTACAGCACTGATTCTGGAAGCCAGTCAATCTGGCCTCCATCCTCTTGCCCTCCAGCGGACATCCCGCCCCTGTCACCTGATACCTACCACAACCTTCAGTTTCTTCTTCACGCCATCAGTCACAAAACTGTCCCACACCGCTGCCTTGACCTCAATGTCGTGAGATCCCAGCTGCAATGGGACAATCACTAATGGCACGGCCAGGGAGGACTTGGCTTTGATGTCAAGGATCTGCCGGAATTTAGCCGTGGAAGTGGATGCGCTGCAGAAAACTGGGTTGTGCAGCAGCTCCAGCCGGACCTGAGAAGAGAACAGAGATTTGTGAGCAAGCAGTCTGCATACCATGACACTGTAGGGAATTGACCCAAAACATACCCTCTGACTGGAGTTTGCCTTTAATCTTAATAAATAACAGACAGGACTGTACTTACAAAGCATGTGACTGTATCCTGTTCTCCTTCCTGAGAGGCCCTTCACGACCTCCTCTAGTTCTGTCCTGCCTCAAATAGGCCCTCAGCCTGTGGTGTTCCTGAGTGGAAGTAATGAGACCCACCTGGTCTGGCTACCGGTGTGAGTCAGCAGAAAGCCCAGAACCTGGTACCCACTCACAGATTTGAGGCCCAGCCAGAAAAGAATGGCAGCCAGAGGGTATTTTTTTATCTCCCTTTATATCATGCAATCTTTCCAGAAGCTGGGAATGGGCAACAGGGGATTGATGTCTTGATGATCACCTGTTCTGTTCATTCCCTCTGACGCACCTGGCACTGGTCGCTGTTGGAAGACAGGATACTGGGCTAGATGGACCATTGGTCTGACCCAGTATGGCCGTTCTTATGTTCTTAACTAGGTGGATTCCATAGCCCTGATCCTGCAAGGTGCTGAGCACCCAACAAGGTTAATGGGAGACAAGGATGTCCAGTCCCAAAGGGCTCAGGCCCTAGAAGAACAAGCCTTACACCATTTTGGTTTGGTTTGGCTGGCTGTCAAAGCATTGACACCTCAGGTCCATTGCAGAGCCCCATGAGGCGGTGAGCTTACCGTAATTGTTTGTTCCCGATAGTTGTAGAGAATAGCCCGGATTTCCACCTGCTCATTCCTCACTACAGAGTAGGGCAGCCGGAGGTCAATGAAAAAATCTTTCATTACTTTTATCTCATAGGGTTCAGCCACACAGATCCCTGCAGTGGGGAAAGACCCAGCGTCAGAGACAGGAGGGCGTATACTTTAGTCCTGAAACATGTCTGCTGTCTCCTCGATTGCTCCATCTCACTGTAAAATTTCCAAGGCCCATTGTGGCCTGGGGTCTTTTCCCCATTAGCTTTTCTGCCTGTTCTCTGGAGAGCTCGTGGTGTTCCTCACCTTTGGTCTCTGAAAGGCTCACAGCCAGGACTTCCCAGGTAGTAATGGAATCCTTCAGGAAAATAGGCATCGTCTTGGAAGAAATTCTGCATGGAAAGAGAAAGACAGAATCTTTTGCAGAAGGAAGGAGCTAGGACTCATGGACATTCCCCAGCTAAGGGTCTAGATCCTCCTATCTTAGGACTGAGGTCCATGGTAAAGCCTTCTTCACCCACCCACTGAACTATAGAGCCATCTCTGGGGAGGAACTCAGCAATCGAAGTTCTGCACCAGCCACAGGACACAACCTGTTTTAAAGGTCTCAAGTGTAGGGATATTAATTCTAGTGTCCAGGTCTAATTCGAAGCAGGGGAATTATATTCCATTCCAGTGGAGAGGGGCCTGGCCCAGCGCCTCATTTACCATTTTTTTAAAAAAGGTTCAGCCATCCTCTTAAGTCTGATCCCCACTCTGGCACTTCGAGTGCAGAAGGTGGGGACCTGCAAGGATTCTATTAATACTGGCCACTCCAGGCTTGTATTAAACTTCCAAGGGTACAGCTTTTCTCTGACCTTGGATGGATAGATGCTGCCACCACCCAACTGCAAAAACCCCTTTGAGAACCCAGGAAGGCACACTTGGGAATTCCTTCCTATGGGGTACCCTGAAGCCCTTTCACTGCCCCCCTTCCAAGGGAGAGCTAAGAAAGAAAACAAAGGAAATCAGCTGTTGCCACCAGCTAATTAAACATGTGCACAAACCTTTTAAGACACAAAACTCCAATTCTGTTCTTAAAAAGGGTAAACTTTATTAAAACAAAAGAAAAAAATACATCTAGAAACTCAGGCTACTGCTAGATTTAAAAAGAGCAAATACAAAAATTAAGAAGCATGAATAACTTTCTTGAGGTCCAGCTTAAAGGTTACAAATGAAACAAAAACACCTGGGGTTAGCACAGAGGAGTCCACAAGCCATAAAGAAATAAAAGAGATAAACCTAATTTTGTCTTCCTAGACATTTCCTGATCTACTTACATATCTGGGGTTCCAAATGAGTAGTTTCTAGGTATGATTTGATGATTTATCATACCTGGCTCAAGCTCTTACAGCATAGTTCCAGCCCTGTCTCTATTCTCCGGGAGAACAACACAGACAGACAAAGGAGAAGTTTTTTTCTCAATTTTAAAAAGTTCTAGCCTTCCCATTGGCTCTTTGGTCAGGTGCCCACTCCCTTCCTTTTACCTATGGACTTTTTAACCCTTTACAGGAAAAGCAAGCAGATAACAGCTACTAAGAGGGAGTTTATAGCTAACTGGTTGGCTGGGTGTCCAGAAAAGGGAGCTCCCCCACCTTCATTTATCACACATCCAATTAGAAAGCACCGTCAATATCACGTGAGCCGGTGACCCAATAACACACCCTGAATAACAAACAGAAATGAGGAACGGTTCCCGTACAGGATAAAAGGCCAATGCTAAACATCCAGACACCTACATCCGTATTCTAGCACCTAAATCAGCAGCCTGGTTTTTCATTAGGGCTGAAGCCAGGGGATACCGCTGACTGCTCAACACCTCTGGAAGTTGGGCCAGTTCTTTTAGGTACCTAAATATGGGCTCAAAACTGGAGTAACTGAATGAAATTCTCTGGTCTCTGTTATACAGAAGGTGAGACTAGATGATCTAATGGCCCTTCTGGCTTTAAAATAAGAGTTACCTGTTCCATAACTGGTGTTCTTCGAGATGTGTTGCTCATGTCCATTCCACAGTAGGTGTGCGTGCTCGCCATGTGCACCGGCGCCGGAAGTTTTTCCCCTAGCAGTACCCATAGGGGAGTGCCCCTAGCGACGCCTGGATTGGCACCGCCATGGCACGGTATAAGAGGCGCTGCACACTCCCCCACCATCAGTTTCTTCTTTCCGGACAACTCTGACAGTGGGGAAGGAGGGCGGGATGTGGAATAGACATGAGCAACACATCTCGAAGAACACCAGTTACAGAAAAGGTAACTGTCTTTTCTTCTTTGAGTGATTGTTCATGTGCATTCCACAGTAGGTGATTCCACATTATATCTGTTGGAGGTGGGTAGCAGTTCACAGACACTCGGGACGGAGCACAGACGTGCCGAATCTGGCATCCTCCCTGGTCTGGGAGACGATCGCATAGTGCGAGGTGAACGTGTGGACCGATGACCATATAACAGCCCTACAAATGTCCTGGATAAGGATGTGAACCAGAAAGGCGGCTGACAAGGCTTGCACCCTTGTCGAGTGTGCTCTCACAATTGGCAGGGGGGGGGGGGGGACGGGACTCCCACCAGGTCGTAACAAGTATGGATACATGACGTGATCCCGTTGGGGAGTCGCTGAGTGGAATCGGCCGACCCTTCATGTGTTCGGCCGTGGCGATGAACAGCTATGAAGACTTCCTGAACAGCTTCGTACGTTCCAGGTAAAAGGCCAGGGCCCATCGCACATCCAGCATGTGAAGACTACGCTCCTCACTAGACGTGTGAGGCTTGGGGCACAGCCCCGGAAGGAAAATGTCCTCGCTCATATGATAGGCGGCGACCACCTTGGGAAGGAACGAAGGGTTTGGGCGGAGCTGGACCTTATCTTTATGAAATACCGTATATGGGGGTTCGGAGGTCAGGGCCCAGAGCTCCGAGACCCTCCTAGCAGACGTGATTGCCACAAGAAAGGCTACTTTCCATGAGAGGCGGGACCAGGAGCAGGTGGCAAGTGGCTCAAACGGAGGCCCTGTCATCCTGGTCAGAACCAAGTTCAGGTCCCACTGTGGGACAGGGGGCCTAACATAAGGAAAGAGGCAATCCAAGCTCTTAAGGAATCGACCAGTCATGGCGTGAGAAAATGGCCCTGGACAGGTGGGTGGAAGGCCAATATGGCTGCCAGATGTACTTTGACAGATGAGGGCGCTAGGCATTGGGTTCTGAGATGAAGGAGGTAATCCAGTATTAGCTGGAGCGGAGCAGCCACTGGTGAGACGCTGCGATCAGCGGCCATCGAGAGAACCTTCACCATTTTTCCAGGTAAGCCTGACGTGTGGGGGGCCTCCTGCTTTCCAGGAGAACTCGCTGGACGCCCTCCAAGCAGGCCGTTTCCTCTTGGCCTAACCACCGAACAACCAAGGCGTGAGGTAGAGGGCTGCAAGGGTGGGGTGGAGGAGGCGACCTTGGTCCTGAGAGAGAAGGTTCGGGCGGGTTGGTAGCAGCCACGGGGGGGCGGGCGGGGGCAACAGACACCAATGCTGTCTGGGACAAGCCGGGGAAATCATGAGGATGCGAGCCTTGTCCGTCTTGATTTCTACAGGACCTTGCTGATCAGTGGAATTGGGGGAAAGGCATATAGCAGTTGACCCAACCAGGACAGAAGGAAGGCGTTGGAGATCACGCCCTTGCCCAGGCCCCTCCTGGAGCAGAACCGGGGGCACAGGCGGTTCTGCCTGGTCGCGAAGAGGTCCACTTGGGGAGTGCCCCAAGTTCGGAAGATCATGTGAGCCACCTCCAGGTGCAGCGACCACTCGTGCTGGGAGGAGAAGTCCTAGCTCAGGTGATCCACTCAAGAGTTCCGGATGCCCAGTAAGTGGTGGGCTTCCAAGTTGATATCGTGGGTGATGCAGAAGTTCCACAGCTGGAAGTCTTCCTGGCAGAGCGCTGAGGAGCGGGCCCTGCCCTCCCTGTTGATGTAGAATATCGAGGCTGTGTTGTCCGTGAGAACTCTGACTACCCTGCCCGGAAGGCACGAGCGAAAGGCCACACAGGCCAGATGGACTGCTCGGAGTTCTTTGACATTTCTTTGCAGGCCTAGTTCTTGTGCGGACCACAGGCCTTCGGTCTGGAGGTCTCCCTTATGGGCTCCCCACCCCAAGTCTGATTCATCGGACACCAACTCTATAGTAGGGGAGCAGCTCCTGAACAGGACCCCTCAGAGCACTTTCTCCAGGGCAGACCACCAAAGGAGAGAGGCTAGTATGGACCCGGGTACGGGGAGGACTTTGTCCAACCTGTCTCTGGACTGGGAGAACATTGAGGACAGCCAGAGCTGAAGGGGCCGCATCCTGAGTCTGACATGGCATACCACGTACATGCATGCTGCCATGTGTCCCAGGAGTTGGAGGCACGCCCTGGCAGTTGTCACGGGAAATCTTGTGATCTCCCCGATGAGATCCCTCAAGGTTTCGAACCTGTCCAGTGGGAGTAATGTCACGTTGAGAATCGCGCCAATGAACTCTATTTGTTGTACCGGTACCAACGAGGATTTGGAGTTGTTTACCAGCAGCCCCAGTGTGGTGCATGTGGACAGGAGGAGCGTTACGTGGTCCTGTACCTGCAATCTCTTTTGACCAGCTAGTCATCGAGGTAGAGGAAGATCTGGACCTCCCGACGCCTGAGGTAGGCCACTACTGCAGACATACACTTTGTGAAGACTCTGGGCGCCATTGAAAGGCCAAACGGGAAGACGGTGAATTGGTAGTGTTCCTGTCCTACCGTGAAGCGGAGGAAACGCCTGTGGCCCTCAAATATGTGAATGTAGAAGTACGCGTACTGGAGATCAAGGTTGGCATACCAGTCTCTGGGATCCAGGGAGGGAATGATGGAGGCCAGGGAGACCATGTGGAACTTGAGTTTTACTGTACTGGTTTAGGCCTCGCAGGTCCAGGATGGGCCTGAGGCCCACTTTGGCCTTCTGGATAAGGAAATAGCGTGAGTAGTATCTTTTGTACCTGAACTCCCCAGGCACCACCTCCACCACTCCCAGGTGAAGGAGCCACCTCACCTTTTGCTTGATTAGGCTCTTGTGAGAGGGGTACTTGAAGAGGGATGGGGAGGGAGGGTGGGTAGGTGGGGTAGAGAGAAATTGGAGGGTATAGCCCCGGGAGATGATGTTGAGGACCCATCGGTCTGAGGTCCGTAGAGACCACTCCATGAGGAAAGTGCAGAGACGGTTGGAGAAGAGTAGATTGGGTGGATCCCTGGTGCAGACTGGTAAGTCGTCCCCGGGCGTCCCATCAAAATCGGTGCTTACCCGCCAGCTTGCCGTTAGAGGGGCCAGGCTGGGGGGCAGCCGAGACTGTTGCTGTGGACGCTTCTTCTAGTCTCTGGATTTTTTATAAGAAGGTTCATATCAGGAATGTGTGGCTTAGCTGGGGCCCTACTGAGGTTTGAACTTGGTCCTGGCTGGAGCCAGGACATAGAGACCAGGAGTCTTTAAGGTCGTGCGAGAGTCCTTGAGACCATGTAATTTTGAGTCTGTTTGTTCCGTGAACAGGGCCTTGCCATCGAAGGGGAGGTCTTGAAGGGAGTTCTGTGCCTCATTGTACAACCCAGACAAGAGGAGCCACGACACCCTCCGCATGGACACAGCAGAGGCCATGGTTCTCGCTGCCGTGTCCACCGCGTGCGAGGCTGCCTGGAGGGTTGCTCTGGCAGCAGTGGCGCCCTCCTCCACCAGGGCTTTATACTCCTTTCTGTCATGCTCCTGGAGGGAGTCTGAAAACTTTGGCATCGAGCCCCACAAGTTAAACTCATATCTGCCCAGCAAGACTTGATGGTTTGTCACCCGCAGCTGGAAACTTGAAGAAGAATCATAGAATCATATAATCTCTGGGTTGGAAGGGACCTCGGGAGGTCATCTAGTCCAACCCCCTGCTCAAAGCAGGACCAACCCCAACTAAATCATCCCAGCCAGGGCTTTGTCAAGCCTGACCTTAAAAACCTCTAAGGAAGGAGATTCCACCACCTCCCTAGGTAACCCATTCCTGTGCTTCACCACCCTACTAGTGAAAAAGTTTTTCCTAATATCCAACCTAAACCTCCCCCTCTGCAACTTGAGACCATTACTCCTTGTTCTGTCATCTTCTACCACTGAGAACAGTCTAGATCCATCCTCTTTGGAACCCCCTTTCAGGTAGTTGAAAGCAGCTATCAAATCCCCCCTCATTCTTCTCTTCTGCAGGCTAAACAATCCCAGTTCCCTCAGCCTCTCCTCATAAGTCATGTGCTCCAGCCCCCTAATCATTTTTGTTGCCCTCTGCTGGACTCTTTCCAATTTATCCACATCCTTCTTGTAGTGTGGGGCCCAAAACTGGACACAGTACTCCAAATGAGGCCTCACCAGTGCCGAATAGAGGGGAATAATCACGTCCCTCGATCTGCTGGAAATGCCCCTACTTATACAACCCAAAATGCCATTAGCCTTCTTGGCAACAAGGGCACACTGTTGACTCATATTCAGCTTTTCGTCCACCGTAACCCCCAGCTCCTTTTCTGCAGAACTGCTGCCCAGCCATTCGGTCCCTAGTCTGTAGCAGTGCATGGGATTCTTCCGTCCTAAGTGCAGGACTCTGCACTTGTCCTTGTTGAACCTCATCAGATTTCTTTTGGCCCAATCCTCTAATTTGTCTAGGTCCCTCTGTATCCTATCCCTACCCTCCAGCGTATCAACCACTCCTCCCAGTTTCGTGTCATCTGCAAACTTGCTAAGGGTGCAGTCCACACCATCCTCCAGATCGTTGATGAAGATATTGAACAAAACCGGCCCCAGCACCGACCCTTGAGGCACTCCACTTGATACCGGCTGCCAACTAGACATGGAACCATTGATCACTACCCGTTGAGCCCGACCATCTAGCCAGTTTTCTATCCACCCTACTGTCCATTCATCCAGCCCATACTTCTTTAACTTGCTGGCAAGAATACTGTGGGAGACTGTATCAAAAGCTTTGCTAAAGTCAAGAAATAGCACATCCACTGCTTTCCCCTCATCCACAGAGCTGGTTATCTCATCATAGAAGGCAATTAGGTTAGTCAGGCATGACTTGCCCTTGGTGAATCCATGCTGACTGTTCCTGATCATTTTCCCCTCCTTTAAGTGGTTCAGAATTGATTCCTTGAGGACCTGTTCCATGATTTTTCCAGGGACTGAGGTGAGACTGACTGGCCTGTAGTTCCCCGGATCTTCCTTCTTCCCTTTTTTAAAGATGGGCACTACATTAGCTTTTTTCCAGTCATCCGGGACCTCCCCCGATTGCCATGATTTGTCAAAGATAATGGCCAATGGCTCTGCAATCTCATCGGCCAACTCCTTTAGCACCCTCGGATGCAGTGCATCCGGCCCCATGGACTTGTGCTCGTCCAGCTTTTCTAAATAGTCCCGAACTATTTCTTTCTCCACAGAGGGCTGGTCACCTCCTCCCCATACCATGCTGTGGAGTGCAGCTGTCTGGGAGCTGACCTTGTCTGTGAAGACAGAGGCAAAAAAAGCATTGAGTACACTAGCTTTCTCCACATCCTCTGTCACTAGGTTCCCTCCCTCATTCAGCAAGGGGCCCACACTTTCCTTGACTTTTTTCTTGTTGCTAACATACCTGAAGAAACCCTTCTTGTTACTCCTAACATCTCCAGCTAGCTGCAACTCCAAGTGTGATTTGGCCTTCCTAATTTCACTCCTGCATGCCTGAGCAATACTTTTATACTCCTCCCTGGTCATTACCCTATGATGAGATAACTGGCTCTGTGGATGAGGGGAAAGCAGTGGATGTGCTATTTCTTGACTTTAGCAAAGCTTTTGATACAGTCTCGCACAGCGTTCTTGCCAGCAAGTTAAAGAAGTATGGGCTGGATGAATGGACGGTAAGGTGGATAGAAAACTGGCTGGATGGTCGTGCTCAACGGGTAGTGATCAATGGCTCCATGTCTAGTTGGCAGCCGGTATCAAGTGGAGTGCCCCAAGGGTCGGTGCTGGGGCCGGTTTTGTTCAATATCTTCATCAACGACCTGGAGGATGGTGTGGACTGCACCCTTAGCAAGTTTGCAGAGGACACTAAACTGGGAGGAGTGGTTGATACGCTGGAGGGTAGGGATAGGATACAGAGGGACCTAGACAAATTAGAGGATTGGGCCAAAAGAAATCTGATGAGGTTCAACAAGGACAAGTGCAGAGTCCTGCACTTAGGACGGAAGAATCCCATGCACTGCTACAGACTAGGGACCGAATGGCTGGGCAGCAGTTCTGCAGAAAAGGACCTAGGGGTTACAGTGGACGAAAAGCTGAATATGAGTCAACAGTGTGCCCTTGTTGCCAAGAAGGCTAACGGCATTTTGGGCTGTATAAGTAGGGGCATTTCCAGCAGATCGAGGGATGTGATTATTCCCCTCTATTCGGCACTGGTGAGGCCTCATTTGGAGTACTGTGTCCAGTTTTGGGCCCCACACTACAAGAAGGATGTGGATAAATTGGAAAGAGTCCAACGGAGGGCAACAAAAATGATTAGGGGGCTGGAGCACATGACTTATGAGGAGAGGCTGAGGGAACTGAGATTGTTTAGCCTGCAGAAGAGAAGAGTGAGGGGGGATTTGATAGCTGCTTTCAACTACCTAAAAGGGGGTTCCAAAGAGGATGGATCTAGACTGTTCTCAGTGGTAGAAGATGACAGAACAAGGAGTAATGGTCTCAAGTTGCAGAGGGGGAGGTTTAGGTTGGATATTAGGAAAAACTTTTTCACTAGTAGGGTGGTGAAGCACTGGAATGGGTTACCTAGGGAGGTGGTGGAATCTCCTTCCTTAGAGGTTTTTAAGGTCAGGCTTGACAAAGCCCTGGCTGGGATGATCTAGTTGGGGTTGGTCCTGCTTTGAGCAGGGGGTTGGACTAGATGACCTCCTGAGGTCCCTTCCAACCCTGAGATTCTATGATTCTATGATTCTATGATTAGTCCAATCTTCCACTTCTTGTAAGCTGCTTTTTTGTGTTTAAGACAAGCAAGGATTTCACTGTTAAGCCAAGCTGGTCGCCTGCCATATTTGCTTTTCTTCCTACACATCGGGATGGTTTGTTCCTGCAACCTCAATAAGGATTCTTTAAAATACAGCCAGCTTTCCTCGACTCCTTTCCCCGTCATGTTATTCTCCCAGGGGACCTTGCCCATCAGTTCCCTGAGGGAGTCAAAGTCTGCTTTTCTGAAGTCCAGGGTCTCTGTTCTACTGTTCTCCTTTCTTCCTTGTGTCAGGATCCTGAACTCGACCATCTCATGGTCACTGCCTCCCAGGTTCCCATCCACTATTGCTTCCTCTACTATTTCTTCCCTGTTTGTGAGCAGCAGGTCAAGAAGAGCTTTTCCCCTAGTTGGTTCCTCCAGCACTTGCACCAGGAAATTGTCCCCTACACTTTCCAAAAACTTCCTGGATTGTCTGTGCACCGCTGTATTGCTCTCCCAGCAGATATCGGGGTGATTAAAGTCTCCCATGAGAACCAGGGCCTGTGATCTAGTAACTTCTGTTAATTGCTGGAAGAAAGCCTCGTCCACCTCATCCCCCCGGTCTGGTGGTCTGTAGCAGACTCCCACCACGACATTACCCTTGTTGCTCACACTTCTCAATTTAATCCAGAGACTCTCAGGTTTCTCTGCAGTTTCATACTGGAGCTCTGAGCAGTCATACTGCTCTCTTACATACAACGCAACTCCCCCACCTTTTCTGTCCTGCCTGTCCTTCCTGAACAGTTTATATCCATCCATGACAGTACTCCAATCATATGAGTTATCCCACCAAGTCTCTGTTATTCCAATTACATCATAATTCCTTGACTGTGCCAGGACTTCCAGTTCTCCCTGCTTGTTCCCCAGGCTTCAATAAATAAATAAATAAATTTAATAAATAGAATAATAAAGCTTTCTGCCAAACAAGTCCAGCCTCCTCAAGTCCTTATTCTTAGGGGTGGGATCGGGTTGGCTTTGACGCTCCTTGTGGTTGACCACCTCAACCACCAGGGAGTTGGGGGCAGGGTGAATATAGAGATATTCATGCCCCTTGGCGGGCACGAAATACTTCCATTCTGCCCTTTTAGAGATGGGGGGCAAGGAAGACAGGGTCTGCCATAGGGCATTGGAGATTTTTGCCACCCCTTCGTAGAGAGGGATGACCACTCTAGCCGGCGCTGTGGCTGAAAGGACATCAAAGAGGGAGTCCGAAGACTCCTCCACCTCTTCAGCCTGTAAACTGAAGCTTGATGCTGCTCTTTTCAGAAGCTCCTGGTGGGCCTTTGTCCCCTCCTGGGGAACAGGAGGACACAAAGTTCGCGACCTCTGGTGCCGTCAACTCCCAGACTCGGCAAGGCACGCTCTCGTCTTGAGGCCTGCACTCCCTCAATGCGGAGTGGTGTCTCGATGCCCTGCTGCTCAGCACCCAGCCAGACAAACGGGTTGGGGTTGATGGAGATCGGTGCGGGGTGCAAGCGGGGTGGTCACCCGGCGAAGAGTGGTGTTGGGAACCTTCCCATGACCGCGATCAGTACTGCCTGGGTGGCGACTGTGGTGGTCCGAGCACCAGATTGCCTCTGGACTGGGGAGCTGCTGGGGTCGGTGGAGCCGGTACCGGGAGAGACATTACATCCAAGCCGCCTGCAGGGCCTGTATGTGGCCACTGGCATCCGGGGAGGTCGGCTAAGAATGGGCTGGGCTACTCCGCTCCACCTGAGTTGGAGGCCACGAGACCAATGGGGATCAAGAGCTGCCCAGCGCAGGTCTAGTCTCACTCCCAGCCTTGCCCCGGTGCCTTGACGGAGAAGATCGCTTCTTTGCCTTCTTAGAGTGTCCCGATGGGGAGCGGTGCCGGTAGGTGGAAGGTACCGCTCGGTGCCGACTCGAAGCGGCGTAGTGGTGTTGGGGTCAGGGGCAACTCCATCAATATGGCTCGGAGCCATATGTCCCGCTCCTTCTTAGTCTGAGTCTTAAAGGATTTGCAAATTTTGCAGCATTCGCTGACGTGGGTTTCCCCAAGTCAGCGTAAGCAGCTAGTGTGCGGGTCACTTACGTGCATAGGCCGTTTACAATTGTCGCATGACTTAAAGCCTGGGGCATGCCCCAACCAGGGTGTGGTTCTTCTATTTTACTACTACTATCTACACTATCTCTATTTATATTTATATTTATATTATATTTATATTTTAACCAAAGGTACTAAACTATCTACAGAAACTAAACAACAGTCCGAACAGGGAAAGCTACACTGGAGAGCTGGAGCACAGCAGTTCTGAAGCACCTTCACTGGTGGCAAGAAGGAACTGAGGGTGGGGGGAGCATGCAGCGCCCCTTATACTGCACCATGGTGGCGCCACTCCAGGGGTTGTTAGGGGTGCTCCCCTATGGGTACTGCTGGGGAAAAACTTCCAGCACCAGTGCACGTGGTGAGCACGCACACCTACTGTGGAATGCACATGAGAAATCACTCGAAGAAGAACTAGGAGTGACTCCATGAATATGGATCAGCTGCTGAATGCTGGCCCTAATTCATGACAAATATTCCAGCCGGCTACATGGGGATCTTGCTGGTGAAGAGACACTGACTTCAGTGGGAGCAACACCATAACACGTCTGAATGTGGCCCTTTGCTGAATGGGAGTGACACGGCCACATGCTCTTACCCCAGTTCATTTGGTCGGTCAGTCAGCTGCTCCACTTGCCACAGCCAGCTCTCTGGAAAATGGCTCCTTGAGGTGATATCTTCCTCGGACATGAAATCTTCATCCAAGTCACCTGGGAAGTAAAATCACAGACCGTCCGGCTCTGCTGTGACATTAATTGCGATGGGGCAAACCTGAAAGGATTCGGGGGTTGGCCTGCTCTAGAACGGACCTGAAAGCATCCATGATTTGACCTACGTTGACAAGTTTTGATGCTGCCAGCCCAGAAGAGCATGAATTGGAGTGTGGTTGAATGGCTGGAGGGGAAACCACAGGCTTCTTCTCCTCTCCATGCCTGCCTTGCTGTTTCCCCATGAGCTAGGCTTTTCTGGGCTCCTATAAGACTGGTATAAGCCACTGGCTCAGTGCTACAGGTACGCCCTCTAGTGAATATTCTGCAAAGGGAAGAGCCTACTACTATTCATAGGTAGGGGAGTTACCCCTTTAGGTCAAGTGGTAGAGGACTGTGCTTTAGAAACAAGGGTTAAACCTCAGTGGCGACCTGTGATGAGATTATTACCCTGACTCACCTGGGTCCCCTTATCAACATGGTGCAACACTAACGGGATTGCTGTCACTGCATTCATGCCCAACTCCCACCTGGGGGATCTGTGAACATGAGCACGGTTGGTTCATGTGGCATGGTCTTATTTCTCTAACAATTCCCCCAGGCTTGCTCCTCTGAGTGATATTGGAACCCTGGTACTTGCTTCTTGCAAGTTGTAGGTGGAGCTCCCGTTGCAGCTTATCCCGTATGGTTTTGATATAATTGCAGCAGTCAAGGTAGGTCTTCTTGCATTCATCCATATCCAGGATGTACTCAGCCCGCTTCTCGCAGCTGTGCTCCATGGGGTTCTCGTACATCCCGTCTTCACAGCATTTCTTCAGCTTCCGATCCTGGTAATCTGACACTGAAATGTACAAGCCAGAATGTCATTCCTACCATGTATTTTTTTGTCTTCCTCTCTCTCTCTCTCTCTCTAATTTACTACTAGACATGGCCAAAGAAGGAACATAGGAACTAGCACTCTGCTCTGTCAAATCCAGTATCTTGTCTCTAACAGTGACTAGCACTAGTAGCTTCAGAGAAAGATGCAAGAAACCACATAGTGGAATAACCTGCCCACAGAGAAGTTTCTTCCTGACCCCAGTTAGAGGTTGGCTCATGCCCTGAAGCATGGGGATGTATAGCTCTTCTTAAAAAATTCAATCCTATGGAATGGTGAAAATTCTCCTTTTCCACATAAATGGCTCATCCTTTTTTAAATCCTGCTACGCTCCTGGCCTCAATACAATCCTGTGGTGGTGAGTATTATGGGTTAATTATGCATTGTGAATGAAAATAATTCCTTTTATAAATTCTTAATTAAAAACATTCAGTTTGGCTGAGTGTCTCTTTGTGCTTATATGGGTAATGTAACAATGTATCTGTTGTTATTTGAATTGTAGTAGCACTTTGGGTCACCAATCATGGCCCAGAACCCCACAGTGCTGGGTGCTGTACCAACACAGAACAGAGAGATGGTCCGTGCCCCAAAGAGCAATTTACCATTCATTATTTTCTATACCTCTACCGCAGGGGTCTCAAACTCAAATCACCACGAGGGCCACATGAGAACTAGTAAATTGGCCCGAGGGCCGCATCACTGAAACCTTTTCATACAATGATACAAAAGTATAGTAAAAAATAAAGAGTAATATAGTATTCTATTAAAAGTCAATGTATTAACTTTTTAAAAACTGTAATGCAAAGAGGGGTTTTAATAAAATATAAACACTCAGTAATGTTTGGAGCTTGGCTTCCAGAGGAGTCGGCACCTATGGCAGGCCGCAGGAAATAGCTCCGCGGGCTCCACGTGGCCCGCGGGCTGCGTGTTTGAGACTCCTGCTCTACCGCATCCCCTCTATAAATTGACCAGTTCTAATCTCTCCTCATATGGAATTCTATCCAGACTTCCCCGTCTCCTGTTACAGGAAATGCAGCTGACAGGAGGCTGTAGCAGGGTGAAACTGGTCACACAGGGGGATCACATTCCTGCTTTGCATGCTTGCTTCGACCAAGGATAGCAAACCCCCTGATTAGTACCTACTTTTGTTTGCCTTATACTCAATGAGCTGAACGGAGCGACGCCGGCGTTTTGCTGGCTGGGGACACTCTGGATCTGCAGAAGGAAGTGAGAAACACAAAATAAAAACCCACCCACCGAGTGAGGCCCTACACTCAACTTGATGCCGTTTCTCTGTCTGGATGTAACAGGGTAACTTTCAAACACCGCATCCGATCAGTTCCCAAATTTCCAAGAATGGTCTAGGCCTCAATGAGCAGAACCCCATTGATTTAAGGGGAAATCAGAAAACCAGAAAAGCCATTTTGGCACTTAACATATTGCTCCTTCCTGTCCCGGATGGGAGCCACATAAGAGCTGTTGGGCAGATGCTCAGCCAGCCAGGGCAACCAGAAAGAGAGGAGAGTGAAGGAGGCTTCATTCCTTCCTCCCTCCTAGTGTGCTGCCCCGAAAAGCCTGCAGCCTGGGGCAGAGAGAAGCACCAGCCATCTCCTTGTCCCTTCCAGGATATGGGGGAGAAAGATACTTCAGAAGTGGGAGAAAACCAGTGAGCTAAAAGAGAAAGTCTTTGAATCCCCTCCTCAGAACCATCCCATTCTTAAAATTAATCCCTCTTTTAATAGGTGGGGGGGCCAGTGGGAATTCATGACCTTATTCTCATCCCCCACTGCAACCCCAACATTTCCATTCCTAGGCCGTTCCAGTGGGATTTGCCCTGCTAGACTGATGTCCCTACCCTGGGCTCATGGCATAGGTTACTGTGCCTTTCTTTGCCAACTCTATCCTCCCTTCCTCCATCACTCATGGTGACTGTTCAGCTCTATAGAGCGATACCTGTTCTCTGGGCTGTGGAAATCCTATTGCTCGTCTCCAGGGCTAGTCCAGCATCCGTAAATACCCCCAGATTGTTCTTTCCACTGCCAGCTGTACAGCCAATGTCACTCTTCTCCACGGAGTCCCAGATCTGTGAGATTATTGTTAACAATGACACTTCCCATTTATACGGTGCCATTCAGCATGATCCCAAAGCATTATACAGGCTGTGAGCCATATTCTGGGCTCAGGTACAATTGTGGAATCTGCAGTAACTTCGCTGACTTCCTTTGACTTGTTCTGTGTTTGTGTAAGCGGGGGAATAGTCCCGCTATTGTGGGGAACTTTCCTCGTCTCTGCACTACCCCGGTGAAATGGGCTAGCGGAAGGATCTCAGTCCTCGCTCCCACCTCCTTTACCCAGGGGCCTCCCTGCCCTCGAGGACTCCCCTTGCACTCTCCTGTCTGGCAGAGTCCTCGTAACCCCAACAAGGCTGGGCCCAGGATTCCTGGGGGGCTCGACCCCCAACCTTGCTGTGGTCACCAAGTCAGGGGCTAGGGTGTCCCCACTCCGGGGTACTCTCTCTGTACAGGATGCTTCCCTGACCCACTGATCACTGCATACAATTCAAAGCAAATGCAAATTATTTAATTAACAATTAATTTGTAACAGGAATAAGGAAACATGGGAAAGGCTAATGAAAACACATCACCCCGCTCTGTGGTAGGGAACGTCACAACAGTGTCTCTGCAATGTCAGGGCAGGTCAGTCTGTTCCTGTGTAAGTCCCAGGCTCCTTCTCAGGCCCTGGCTGTGCTGCAGGGACACTGTGGCTTGGATACTTGTTCTGGCGGTGGCCACACATTCGCAGGCTCTGGGTGGCAGGACCCTTCTTCCCAGCGTCGCCCCCGCCCCGTCGGGGTTTAGATCCACCTGCAAGTCTGGCCCGCAGGGCCTCTTGGCTGAGGTGTCTCCCTGTGCTGGGCCCACTGCCCAGGGTCCCCCTCACTCTCCCCAGCTGCTCACCGCACCCGGCTCCGGACTGCTCCAGCCCCAGCTCCACCCTCTGCCTCAGCTCCAGCTCCTCTGCCTCAGCACGGCTGCTGCTGCTCTGCCTCCAGCTCCCTGGGCTGCTGCCCTGGCCCCTCTGGCTCTGGCTGCTGCAGCTTCTCCCCACAGGGCAGGTCTGTGTCTCTGAGCTGCACCTCTGCTCCTAGGGCAGGTCTGTGTCTCTGGGCTGCTTTTCTGGCCCCTCTGGATCTGGCCCAGCTCAGCTCTGGCCTCTGCCCTCTCCTTAGCTCAGCCCCACTCTGTCTGACTCAGGCAACTTCAGCTCACACGGAGGACGGGATCCACCCTGACCTCCTGACTCCCTGATTCGCCTGCCCGCCCTGTCAATCAGAGCTGACCTGGAGCATTGGCCTCTCCCCATTGCCCCTGGGGACTGTCAGTCCCATCGACCCTTCCCCTTTTGGTACTGGGATGTTAGTAAGGGGATAACAGTCCCCTTACATTTGCAACAGTGTAAAGGAAAGCAAAATCTGAGGTGTAAGTAAAGGATGTATTGCAACTCAATCCCCACTGAAATGCGTCCACCTCTGGGATGGAGCACAACAGCCATTCTGCACCAGCAACACAACCGATTTTAGGAGGTGAAAAAAAGAATTATTCAGCCAGTTGAACCCAGACAGAGGAGGATGTTAGGCAGAGAGAAATTAAATACCCAAGTTAGAATTCAGCCAGAACACCGGGGCCCTGACCCTTGGGGAAAGGGTGACAAGACATTTAATGACCAGAACCTCTGTTTGATATGTCAGCTGAGAAATGGCAGTTTCAGTAGCGTTGCGTCCCCTATAACCTTGTTAGGGCCCGGGGATCCATGCTGACTCAGAAGAAAGCCACCCTCTGTTGAGTCACTTACACTTTTCCCTGCAGCACAGCATCCCCTAATGTTACACTGGGACATTGGGTTCAGCACTTAGTGGGTGGGGACAGCGCCCCCCGCTGAGCCCCCACTCCACTCAATGCAGTACAGCGCCCCCTAGCGCCGCACTGGGGCATTGTGTTCAGCTCTGACTGAGAAGGGAGAGCGCCCCCTACTGAGCTCACCCCCACTCCCTGATGTACAGCACCACCATGGGCACTGGGGTGAGAACTGCCACTGAAGGGAGAGCGCCACCTACTGCATCACACACAGTTCCCTACAGCCCAGCACCAGCTGGGTGAACACTGTCCAAAGGGCAGGGTGTCCTTTAGTGTGTCCAGCACAGCACTCCCTGCAGTACCCTGGGTTTCACTGGGTGTTCTCCCATCCAAGCACTGACCTGGCCCGGCCCAGCTCAGTTAAAGTACAGTGGAGCTCACACCCCAAGCGGCCGGTCTGCAAACAAAAGGCTCACTTCAATTTTCGCCATCCTGGGGCGTAGAGCAAAGATAAGAGCAAAGCTGCATTTCCTGCTATAAAACATCACAAGTTACAACCAACATCTTTCATGCCTCACCTTAGATTGTGTAATTTTGTGTTTTTTGTTCAGAACGTAGACTCCTTTGTCCACGGCCACCAGGCCGACGTAAGCTCTGGGGTCTCCTTCCAGCTTGAGTTTCATTGGAGTTCCCGGCTCATGGATTCTCCTGTCTTCATTGGTGGCTCCTTTCACCACTAGCTGTATGAAAGATAGTGAAGGGAGAGGTTTTGTTTTAAAGCAGAGGGATCAGCTAAAAACCCGTCCTTTGAAAAACATAGGCGAAAAGGAGGTAAGATCTCATGTTCCTTGAGCATCCAAAAGCCAGGTTCTGATCTCAGTGGCAGCTGTGTAAATCTGGAGTAGCTCCACTGACTTCAGTGCTGTTACTCCATAGTCATGCTGGTGTAAACTGAGAGCAGAATCGGCCCAATGTCCATGAAGTCCCTTTGTTCCAGCCACGATGGAAAGGTGACTTTGTCCCTCAGGCAGCCTTGGGAAACCTAAAAAACAAGTTTGAACTGTAATGGATCTGCTCTGTGGGCCTGATTCTGATCTCACACTGGTGTAAATCAGGAGCAATTAACTGGAGTTACAGCAGTGTAGCATTGTAGTTACATCACAGTCAGGTCCCCTATCGGCATTTGGAGTCACATCTGCTGAATTCATGGGCCAAAAATAAGCATCTTACTCCTGTTAGCCCCGAAGAACCAGCCCAGCCCAGGGAGAGGGAGCTGGAGTCAATTCTGACTGCCACGTCATCAGCAAAATGGCTAATTATGGTGCAGATACAAACCAGATACTCAGCTGGCACAAGTCAGTATAGCTCCATCCACTTCAATCCGCAATCCAGAGTCTTTATTGCTGAGCTAGAAGGAACCACAGCTTGACTCCCGGACCCTAGAGTGGGTTGACAGCATTGGCTTGTGGTGCCTGGGGAACATCTTTGTACGTGTAAACCGATCAAATCTGATCCAGAATTTGCTGGGAGACAGTCAAGGAGAAGCCCCACGGTGCCATTTTTAGAGTCCCTTTTGAGAGTCAGTCAGAATTTTCAGGCTAGGAAAAACTCCCTCATAATGACACCTTCATAGGAATTAAGATGTAGAAGGCCAACTTGAATATCAACCTACCGTTCCCATGCAAGTGTCCTTGATGTCCAGCCACACCGAGTCTGCCACAATCTCTGAATTTCCTACTTGGTAGTAAGCCACGATGCGGAATGAAGGGATGAGGTCTGGAGTGATGTTCAGGGACATGGTCACCAGATTTTGTCCTGCCTGCCTGGCCTGTCTCCCTACATGAATGATCGTCCCTTTATTCAGGATCTAACAGAGAAACATGAGATGTGGATTGTTAAAGGCCACAAGAGTTAACACAATGGGTGATTCAGATTCCATGAATCTTCCCATCCACCTGTTTTTTACTAGTAAGAGACGGTCACTTGCAACTTTTCAGATGAGCATTTACATCTGAGCGGAGAGAGGAAAATAAGCTAAAAGCCATGTGTTGCAGGAATAGGTTCTAGATGCGCCTGTGCTAATATTCACCAAATCTGATCCCCAAATCTGAGTATTGTTTATGTTTCACCAGCAGATACCACCCCTCCTTTCCCCCATCCCACTCACCAAATATACTTCATATCCGCGCTATATGGCAACTTTATTATTTGATTTGTCCAGCTCTAAAAATAACAGAGTTGACCTACTACTCTGCATTGAAAAAGTAGCAGTGAAGTCAAGTGTTTAGAGCAGGAACTGACAGCAGGGACTCCTGGGTTCCATCCCCAACTCAAAGAGGAAATATGCTCTAGTGAGTACACGGGGAGGAATCAGGACTCCTGGTTCCATCTGCAGCTCGAAGAGGAAGTACGGTTAAGTAGCGAGTGCAGAGGGATGGTTGTTAGGACTCCTGGGTTCTGTCTCCAGCTCCTGGAGGAAGTGGGCTCTATTGATTATCACAGGGCCCGGAGTCAGTAACCAGAAGTGGATAAGGGGTCATCCCCATGACTGACTTTATTTCATTCACACTGTGACAGTGTGCTGGGCAAAGGGTTGCAGCATCAGCCCTCTGTCACACCCGCTCCTCAATAGGGGAACAAATTCAAGCAGGCTGGAGGTAACCTGGCCCTAACTGGAGAGACGGAGACAGCGGCTACCTAATTAGCGTGGGGCTGCATAAGAATCTCAGGGGAAGGAAGCCAGGGGAGAGCAGGAGAAAAAGAAAAAGGCAGGGAATGAAAGCAGGGAGGTAGCTCTCCCCTCCCTCCTGCCTGCAGACAGTGAAGGGTTACTTGTACGTGGTGAAACGGTGGTGGGAACAAGCCTGAATATAAAGTGAACCAGTGTTACTAAACCCGGGGTCTCAGAGTGACTTTGTGAACCTAGCAGAGGCAGAAGCCAAGGGGGCCCGGTCACACTCTGCTACACACACACAATCAATATACTGCCTGACTGGGAAGAATTATCTGCTACAGGTTCTCCTTACATGTAGTGGGAATATTAAACGACAGGAGGAAACTCAGATGATGCCTAAGTTCCAGGAGATCCCAGTACCCACGGATGCAGCACTTACTATGTAGGTGAAATATTGGATCTGGTTCAGAACTGCTGGATTGTTGGTCTTCAGGTGGAAATTCACAAGTAAGTTGTCTCCAGGTTTGAGCTCAGAAGCCGTCACCGCCAGATGGAGATAGTTTTGAGACCCTCCTTGGGACTGATAGGCTTCAGCCACCATGGACTTAGAGGCCTGGCGGTTTGCTGGGAGGTTGGGATGGGCAGTTTTTACCTGCAGGGGAGGTGGAGAAAAAATCTTAGTTAAATCTGGGAGTGAGATTAGGGTCTATAGCCCCTCACGTTGGGTCACACTATGAGAAATAGCAAAGGAAGCTTCCCTGAGATGCCATTGTTGGTGGATTCTGCTGCTAACAGCCATTCTAGGTATGACACCTCAGAGAAACACCAAGTGCCACTTTTAACTGGCCCGTGGCTTCAGCACAGTCCTGCTGGGGACTCCAGATTTCTGGACTGTCAGAGAACATGACCTTGAACAGAGGAGACTGTCTTGCCCCTTGCAGGAGGGGTGAGATGAATATAAAGAGGGACTCTCTCCTGAAGTGGCTGGACACAGTTAGATCCAGTGTTCTCTTGGGCTTTGTAGTTTGAGCCTGGTGTCACCTCAAAGGTCTTCACACTAAGATGCCATGCGCTGTCTACAGGCCTCCTTTGCTGCATGGTGGGTGCCTTCAGTGTGACAAGGGGACTAATCTGGACCTGCTTATGCCCATGTCAATGATCTCTTCTGGCCCCATGATGGAGCATTGGTTACATAGTCATCGGAGCATCTCCAAAACCCAATGGCATACATGACACTGACCCCAGGCGCAGATGGAATGCACAGAGTTCAGTTATCCTCATGCTTAGTGGATGAGAGGGGAGTGAATGCCACCAACAAGGCATTTCTCTCTGGGGGCATATAGTACTTAGCCCATCCTCAGCATTAGAAGGTTACTTACCGTGATGGGAACCTGCACCCTATCCCTGGGCATGTTTATAATCAGCTTGGCAGTTCCATCTCTCTGGGTTGACCGAGCCGACTGGAATCCTTCGACCTCTACTTGGACATGGGGGGCTGGGGAGCCGTCGGGGTTTGTGACGTAGACCTGAGGGGCACGATGAGAAAGGGATGCATCGAATAAGGGGTGCAGCGCTCCCTGCATCCTAACTTCAAATCAAATCACACGTATATCATCTCAGGTCCATAGCCTCAAAGGTATTTAGGTGCCTACCTTCCGTGGATTTCAATGGCAATTAGGCACCTAAATAACTTTAAGGAATGGGACCTTAATGATCTCCTGTATCATAGCACAAAATTCATACACATTTTAAAAACTACAAGCGTTCAGAAATATAAAAGCCACAACTTCAACCCTTCTCCTAAATTCAGTTTACACTTTTATAGCACCCAACAAAACAATATACACAAATTAAGAATAAATTGATTCATGTAGGCCAGAGAGGAAATTAATGTCACGCAAGTTTTTTCTTGTTTTGTCCCCAGGCAAATAAGGCAACTGCCCATCTAACCAAAACATGATCACTGCGTAATAAATATTCTGCTTTTTGAACTGATGAGGCAAAAGGCTTCTGAGCCAAGATCGCAGATAGCCATTTATTTCTCAAGTGGTAATTAACACAGATGAAGTGGATGGGAGTAGAGTTGATTGGAGTAATCAAGCCAGTTAGTCAAGACTTCCAAATATTTCTTGAATCTATGGATGCTCTTTAAATAAGGGAGCCAGAGAGATATATTTGTTGCGATAATATCAGTCGTGTCCAGTTGTTTACAAATATCTTCAACACTGAGGCTTATTAAAGTTTTCACACTCTGACTTAGGGTATGTCCTGGCTGCAGTTGTATGCGTGCCATGCCTGCTGGTTGTGGCACTCTGTCCCCCTCTAGTGTCATCCAGACCACTTAGCAATTAATGAGTCTACTTCAGCCTTAACAAAGTGCCATGTGGCTTTTAGCTCATGCAGCAGAGGCTCAGGCATTTCGCTCCAGAGATCCCACGTTCGATCCTGCCCTCCGACACCCTGGTCATTCACGTTACAGTCACAGGATGTGAACACAGCTCAAGCCGACGTAACCACGTTAACTTTAATCTCACTAGCTTGGGTTCTGGAACAGTGAAGCCAAGGCAGCGTGAGCATCAGCGCTGACTAGCCCAGGGTCCAGGGTGGGCTTGCATAGCTAGCGCTGCCACAGTTTCACTGTTCCTGGACCCAAGCTAGGTGATGGAAGCTAGTTCAGCGATGTCAGCTAGCGCTCCAGTCGTACCCCGTGACTGCAGTGTAGACGTACCCATTGAGTGCCAATTCGACCTGGTTCTGAAAACCCTCAGGACTGCAGAGATCAATGGCCTTGCAAAAACCAAGGACGTTTTAAAGTTTAAAACACATTACGCTGTTGCTCCAAACAAAACCTTGGAAGCCAACGTAAATTCATTCCTACTCTGAAAGCAACACTTACATATTGGGCTTTGGCTCAAATAGAACATTCACCAACCTCTGTCCTATGTAAATCAGCTGGGGTTTAGTTAAGAAGATCAAGCATTCTCCTCAAGAATGTATATTGCACTAACTCTAACGACCTAAGCATAGGCGCCGACTCTGTGGGTGCTCCGGGATTGGAGGACCCACAGGGAAAAAAATAGTGGGTGCTCAGCATCTACCAGAAGGCCCCGCTCCTCCCAGCACTTCCTGCCCACCAAGGATCAGTTCAGTAGTGGGCAGGAGGTGCTGGGGAACAGGGGGAGGAGAAGGCAGGACAGCACGGGGGCAGGAAGAGGCGGGGTGGGGCCTTGGGGGAAGGAGTGGAGTGGGGGTGGGCCTGGGATGAAGCAGGGGTTGAGCACCGCCCTGGGAAATGAGAAAGTCAGCACCTGTGACCTAAGATCTTTCCAGCCCCAAATTTCCGCACTGTATCAAATTTGAGCACTCACATTAGCCCTAAGCATTCAGAGAGCCGGTGCAATTAAATTACCCCCACGCACACAAGAAAAACAGACCTCTACTTGCATGGATCTTAAGGTTCAGCCCTTTGTCTCTTTTTTATGTTTATCCCATTCACCACTGTATGTAAAGCAAATATTCAGATAAGACATGGACTTAACCTGCTCATTACTCTGGTCATCGATTACTCGTGTATGCAACTTTTGGTCTGCAGCCAAAGATAATTGCTTCAGTTCTCTGCTAATTTATAGCCTTACGTGCCTGCTGACAGAAAAATACTAAATTTCTTCTGTTAGGGTTCCTCCCCCACCTCTGAACTTTGGGGTACAGATGTGGGCACCCGCATGAAAGACCCCCTAAGCTTATATTCTACCAGCTTAGGTTAAAAACTTCCCCAAGGCACAAATTCCTTTCCTTGTCCTTGGACGGTATTGCTGCCACCACCAAGTGATTTACATAAAAATTCAGGGATGGGTCACTTGGAATCCCTATTCCCCAAAATATCCCTCCAAACCTCTTTACCCACTTTCCTGGGGAGGCTTGAGAATAATATACCAACCAATTGGTTAGCAATGTAAGCACAGACCAAACCCTTTGTCTTTAGGACACTAAAATCAATCAGGTTCTTAAAAGAAGAACTTTATAATAAAGAAAAAAGTAAAAGAATCACACCTGCAAAATTAGGATGGAAGGTAACTTTACAGGGTAATAAAAAGATTTAAAACATGGAGGATTCCCCTCCAGGCTCATCACCCTCATCACCCTAGAACCCATAGTTCTCTCCTCTTTATACATCTCAGGCAACAGTGGGCATGATCCAGAAGAAGAGATATTACCGTGAGTTCAAATGGCATCCCCGGCTTGAAGTACTTGGGTGTTTTTGTGAAGTGGATCTGATAGGGAGATGTCACAATGTTAATTCCGGTTCTCTCCGCTTCCACCATGTCACTGCCTGCAGAGAGAAGCCATGGGTCAATTAAATCTGAGCTAGGGAATACAGATTTTGTTCCAAAGGTCCTGGGTAAAACACAAGGAATAGGCCATGGTCAGATGTTGATTCGGTGCTGCTGATTCTTGTGATTCTATCATGAGTCTCCTGTTTTAATTCCTTGTCTTCAAGCCCCAGCTGCTAAAATCACCATATGGCATGAGAATCTCCGATGTCATTTAAAAGAAGAATCTTACCCTCCTGGTAGGAGAGAAAAGCTTCAAAACATGTCCCGCGTGCAATCTAAAGCCTCAAAAGCCAGGAGGAAAAGAAAAAGCACCCAAAGTTGTTTTTTTTTTTTTAAACCCTCATGATTTTTTCATATGATCTCTTGATTTTGGGAGCAGGGGGGCTGACCTGTGATATTTGCATATTTGGGGTTGGCATTACTGCAGGCCGTTGAGCCTGATTCTGTTCTCAAGCCAGTATAAATCAGGAATAACTACCCTATAATCAAAACGAAAATAAGAAAGAAAAACTTGTAGCACCTTAGAGACTAACAAATTTATTTCAGCATAAGCTTTCGTGGGTTAATACCCACTTCATCGGATGCATGAAGTGGGTATTAACCCACGAAAGCTTATGCTGAAATAAATTTGTTAGTCTCTAAGGTGCTACAAGTTTTTCTTTCTTATTTTCGTTTTGCTGACACAGACTAACACGGCTACTACACTTTAACCTACCCTATAATCAGTGGTACTGTAGCAGTGAAAACAGAATCAGTCCCTTTCATGCTAAAAAACTTATTTTAGCTTCTAAAGAAGCAACAAAAAAGAACAAAAACAAAGTTTCTGGGAGAGAGAGAGAGCACAGTGTGCTTTTGTGTTTCAATATAATAAGATTCCAGGACTGTCACTCTGTCCATGTACCACTCTGAAGCCTAGAATGTCTGTTGCAGCTTTGTTTAGTGATGGAAGCAGCTATACATAAGCAGATGGAAGCAAAAGAAGGGCTCTTTTTAGTTACAATATCACCGGGATTTGCAGTCTGTTACCACTCAATTTTTAAGTCCCCAGACATTCTGACTTTACCAGCTTGGTGCACAACTCCAGTAAGGCAGGTGCCGTGCCAAGAGTCCTAGACCATTGTGATATCACACACAACTCAACCAACTAATCACCACCTTTACTCTACAACTAATTTGCATGTATTAATTGTGATGTTATTGACATAAATTGTGACCATATAAATCATTGTTGCAACCACTGTTATATATTTGCAGCAAATATTGTACAAAAGTTGTCATGTGAGGTGTCTATGAAGAGGTTATGAGTTGCTGGTTATAATTATGCTAGCTGTATGTGTGTATCATTTTTGTATTCGAAGTTATGAATATGGGCCATGTACTTGTATCTCAAATGTATTTGATTCCAAGTAGCCTCAGTGAAGAATTTGGTCAGCTTCTTGAAAAACGACTATTCTCAGTAAGTGCCCAATCAAGAAACACTTAACTGACAATGGACTTTGGGAGATGCCAATCCACACCTGAACTTTCCTGGGAACGTTCAAACAAACATGTATACTATGGCGTCGGCCTGAAAACTGAGTCATCCATGGAAATGTGACTTGCCCGTGTGACTCCAGACTCCATCTTGCTGCTGTGATATTCCACAGTAAGAACAAAGGGGCATCCTTCCACTGGCAGAGAATAGAAAAGGCCTTGAAAACCCCTCCATCTTGTCTTCAATCCTGCTTCTTACTTTTGGAGGAACTTTGCTACAAACTGAAGCTCTGAACAAAGGACTGAATGACCTATCACAGCTGTGGATGTGCTCCAGAGACTTGATTTGAACCTGTGTGATTTGTGGGTAAGATCTGATTTGTATATTGACCTGGGTCTGGAGCTTGGTCCTTTGGGATCGGGAGAACCTTTTTTCTTTTACTGGAGTATTGGTTTTCATAACCATTCATCCCCATAACGAGTGGCACTGGTGGTGATACTGGGAAACTGGAGTGTCTAAGGGAATTGCTTGTATGAGTTATGGTTAGCCAGTGGGGTAAAACCAAAGTTCTCTCTGTCTGGCTAGTTTGGTGTGCCTTAGAAGTGGAGAAACCCCAGCCTTGAGCTTTAACTGCCCTACTCTAAGCAATTTGTCCTGAATTGATACTCACAGAAGTGTCCCACCGAAGGCAGCATCGTTACAGTAATGTCACTGGTTGTTTGGATTACTTGGCCCAATTGCCACACCCGTGCAAGGGCACAGGCTTTCAGCTACTAGTTTCATCTGTAACAATCTACAGCTGCTCAGAACAGAATGGCTGCTCCCTCTGCAGGGAAAGTTTAGAAATCATAGCTACGTAGAGCTGGAAGGGACCTCAAGAAGTCATCTACTCCTCCCACACACTGAGGCAGGAGTAAGTATGCTTAGACCATTCCTAAGAGCTGACCCAGAGCTCTTAGAAAAAAAACGTTATTCACCTTCTCGTAACTGTTGTTCTTTGAGGTGTGTTGTTCATCTCCATTCCAATCAGGTGTGTGCGTGCCGTGTGCACACCAGCTGGAATATTTTTCCCTTAGCAGCATCCGTAGGGTCGGCCTGGGCGCCCCCTGGAGTCGCACCTTAATGGCACCCAATATAGGGCCCTGCCGACCGCTCAGTTCCTTCTTGCTGGCTACTCCAACAGAGGGTAGGAGGGTGGGTATTGGAATGGACATGAACAACACATCTCGAAGAACAACAGTTACGAGAAGGTGAGTAACCATTTTTTCTTCTTCGAGTGCTTGTTCATGTCCATTCCAGTCAGGTGACTCAAGCCAAAGTTCAGTAGATGGGGTTGGAGTCATCCACTGATTGGAGCACAGCTCATCCAAAGGCCGCGTCATCTCTGGCCTGTTGAGTGATTGCATAGTTCGTGGTGAAAGTGTGTATCCAGGACCACGTTGCCGCTCTGCAGATTTCCTGTGTGGGGACCTGTGCCACGAATGCTGTTGAGGAGGCCTGAGCCTGGTGCAGTGTGCGGTGATCGATGTAGCGGGAACCTTCGCCAAGTCATAACACTCCCGAATGCATGACATGATCCATGATGAGATACATTGCGATGAGACAGGGAGGCCTTTCACTCTGTCTGCCACCACTATGAATAACTGGATGGACTTTCGGAACGGCTTCTTTCTCTTGACATAAAAGGCTAGCACCCTGCAAACATCCAATGAGTGAAGCCTTTGCTCCCTGTTGCTGGAATGCGGCTTAGGATAGAATAGTGGGAGGAAGTATGTCCTGGTTGATGTGACACTGGGAGACAACCTTAGTGAGAAAAGCCGGGTGAGGTCTGAGCTGAGTCCTTATGGAATACTGTGTAGGGGGGCTCTGATGTAAGGGCCCTGAGCTCCAACACTCTCCTAGCTGAGATTATCATCACCAGAAACACCACCTTGTATGAGAGATAAAGCAGGGAGCACGTCGCCAGTGGCTCAAAAGGTGGACTCATAAGTCTGGAAAGGACTAGATTAAGGTCCCAAGCTGGGATAGGCTGTCGTACTTGTGGGTATAGTTGTTGAGACCTTTAAGGAAATGGCTGACCATTGGATTTGCGAAGACGGAGTAGCCGCCTGCGCCTGGGTGGAAAGTGGAGATCGTGGCCAAGTGAACCTGTATCGATGACAGGGACAGTGCCTGCTGCTTAAGATGGAGGAGGTAGTCCAGTATAAATGGCACCGAGATGAGTGTCGGAGACGGACGGTGTTGCTCTGACCAGACAAAGAACGTCTTTCACTTGGCAAGATACGTCACCCTCGTGGAGGACTTTCTACTACCCAGGATAACTTGCCTGACTTGATCAGAGCAGGACAGCTCCACCGCATTTATCCATGGAGTTTCCAGGCTGTGAGGAGGAGCAACTCAAGGTTCGGATGCTAGAGGCGGACGTGATCCTGCATGATTACGTCCGGGATGAGTGGTAGAGTGACTGGAGTCACCATGGATATTTCCAGGAGCGATGTGTACCAATGCTGGTGTGGCCAGGATGGAGCTATCAGTATCTCTAGGGCTCGGTTCCTGTGGATCTTGAGGACCACCTTGTGAACAAGAGAAACCGGCGGGAATGCGTATAGGAGATGGCCTCCCCATGGAAGTAAGAATGTATCCGCGATGGAGCCTGGGCTGTGACTCAGGAAGGAGCAGTATAGCTGGCACTTCCTGTTGTGCCGTGTGGCAAACAGGTCTACATGGGGAAAGCCCCTGTGTTGGAAAATTGAGTTCACTATGTCCGGCCGGAGGGACCACTCATGGCCGTGAAAAGACCGGCTGAGTCTGTCCACCAGCTCGTTCTGTATCCCAGGGAGGTATGATGCCTGCAGGTGTATTGAGAAATCCCACAGCATGAGGGCTTCCTGGCACAGGAGAGAGGAGCGTGCACCCCCCTGTTTGTTGATATAAAACATTGCCATGGTGTTGTCTGTGAGGACTGATACGCATCTCCCTGATATATGGACTCTGAAAGCCGGGCACGCCAGGCGCATCGCTCTCAGTTCTGACACTGATATGCAGAGCGAGGTCCGCCTGAGACCAGAGACCTTGTGTCCTGTGGTCTCCCAAATGTGTCCCCCCCCCCATCTGAGGCATCTGTCACTAATGAGAGGGATGGCTGGGGGCTGGTGAAGGGTACTCTTGCAAACTACCTGTGGGTTGAGCCACCACAGGAGGGAGTCAAGTATTGGGCAAGGCAGGGTCACGATGTTGTCCAGTGTCCTGAGCTGGTCAATATACTGACGCTAGCCATGACTGGAGCAGGCGAAGCCTGAGTCTGGCATGCTGTACTACGTAGGTACAAGTGGCCATATGCCCCAGACGTTTCAGGCAGTTCCTTGATGTAGTGGTGGGGAACTGCCTAAGACACCGTATGATGTCACCCAGTGACCAAAATCTGGCTTCCGGGAGGTATGCCCTGGCTTGAGTTGAGTCTAGCACTACCCCTATAAACCCTATCCTCTGCACTGGGGACAGTGTGGATTTGGCCTCGTTGAGAAGGAGACCCAGCTTGTTGAACGTCCTTCTTACGAAGCCGACCTGCGCTTCCACTTGAGATCTGGAGTGGCCTTTGATCAGCCAGTCGTTGAGGTATGGGTACACCTGTACCTGCCGCTTGTCCAGGAACGCCGCAACGACTGCCATGCACTTGGTGAACACCCGAGGTGCTGCTGACAGACCAAAAGGGAGGACAGTAAACTGATAGTGGCTGTTGTCCACCACAAACCTAAGGTATCTTCTGTGAGGTGGAACTATCGCTATGTGAAAGTACGCATCCTTCATGTCGAGGGCAGCATATCTGTCTCCTGGATACAATGAGGGGATAATGGAGGCCAAAGAGACCATGCGGAACCTGAGTTTCTTGATGAACTTGTTGAGTTCCCGCAGGTCCAGGATGGGTCTGAGGCCACCCTTGGCTTTCGGGATTAGGAAATACTGGGAGTAGAAACCCTTGCCCCTTTGCTCCTGAGGAACCTCTTCCACTGTCCCTACTGAGAGGAGTGAGTGCACTTCCTGTATAAGAAGTTGCTCGTGAGAGGGGTCCCTGAAGAGGGATGGGGAGGAGGGGTGGAAGGGTGGGATGGCACAGAATTGGATGGAATAGCCCCTCTCTACCATGCAGCGCACCTAGCGGTCCAAGGTGATACGGGATCATGCATGATTGAAAGGGGACAGTCGGGACAAAAAGGTAAGAAAGGTTGGATCCAGCTGTAGTACTGGTGCGTCATCCTTGACCGCACATTCAAAAGGGTGGTCTGGGGCAGGTGCTGGCTTGGGCTGGCCCAAGCCCTGGCCTGAGGAGGGGTGATGCCTCCTTCTATTGCTCCTATTCCTCCTACGAGGAGCATCCTGGTGGTTCTGAGGTTGGTAGAACCTAGAGGGAGGTTGTGGCCGGAAATGCCTACGTTGGGTGGCGGGCGTATGGAACGCCAAAGATCTAAGGGTGACCCTTGAGTCTTTTAGACTATGTAGTCTCTTATCCATCTTATAGGAGAAAAGGGCTGAACCCTTGAAGGGAAGGTCCTGGATTGTTTGTTGGACCTCATGGGGCAGACCAGAGACCTGCAACCAGGAACCTCTCCTCATTACAAACCCCACTGCTATAGTACGTGAGGCTGCATCTGCTGCACCCAATGCCGCCTGCAGGGAAGCTCGGGAGACCAACCTTCCCTCCTCCACCAGTGCTGAGACCTCTATACATGAGTCCTGAGGCAGTAGCTCTGCAAAGTCGGCCATCACAGCACAGGTGTTATGCACGTATCTGCTCACGATGGCCTGTTGATTAGTGATGCGGAGCTGAACACCCCCAGTGGAATAAATCTGGGGTCGTGGAGTAACTGGCGACTTGTCTTTCCTCTGCAGGGAGGACGGCGCTGTGAGGCGGATAAGGTCCTTGAATGCCTCCGGCATCGAGGTGAGCTGGAGGCGATCATCTTGGCAGTCTGTGGACCGTTGAGGGTTTGGACTCAACTGAACCCCAAAAGGGGCAGGAGTTAACGAGACCCTGGAAAGCTGGAGAGACGAGGTGGCCTGGCTCAGATGTGCTTCGATGTCACAGGTCCCTTGGTCTTTAAAGAGGGAGAGAGACCTCTATCTGGCCTTTTCTTTTGTGGCACCGGGGATTGAGAACGGTGCCGCACTAAAGAGGTTTTCTTATGTGCGGAGCCCATGGCAGTGTCGGTGCCAGAGCACTGCGGACTGACACAGAAGTGCTCGGCATGGGTTCTGCAGACCCCAGGTCAGAAGGTGGTCAAAGTGCCGCTTCCATTAGGAGGATCTTGAGTCTTTGGTCCCTGTATTTAAGAGTCCTAGGGCGAAAACCCTTGCTGATCCTGCACTTGTCCTTTTGGTGGCTCTCCCAGAGGCACCATAGACAAGAAGAGTGCAGGTCACTCTTTGGCATAAATTTGCCACAGTCCTCGCAGAGTTTGAACCCTGGGGACTGGGGCATGCCCCAGAACTGGGATAAATGTTGTTGGGAGGGAAACTCCCAAGACTAGCAACAACTAGAATGATTAACTATGACTAATAATTGACTATTACAACTATTCAAAATGAAGATTGAAGAGGACACTGCCAAACGTTGTGGTAAGAAGGAACTGAGGGGGTGGGGGGTTGGCAGGACCCTATATTGGGTGCCATGAAGTTGTGACTCTGGGGGGCACCCAGGCCAACCCTACGGACACTGCTAAGGGAAAAATCTTCTGGCTGGCATCCACGTGGCACACACACACCTGATTGGAATGGACATGAACAAGCACTCAAAGAAGAATGGAAAGTTGCAATGCACAGAAAACAAAGGTGCAAGAGTTTCAAGCTACTTTCGCTGCTGTAAAACTGGAGTTATTGCAGGTGTGACACTACACCCCGTATTTTTCACAGAAATATTGTTATACTATGATTATAGCATAACTAAGATGGATTTTATGCAACATGGGTCTTATGAGATATCATTGGAAAGATTATGATTTACTGAATATGATTACCCCATTTGTATGCATGTATCATTTTTGTATCTTAAGTCTGGAATATTGACTATACATCTGTACTTCAAAAGTGTTTGCACCTGGAGAATGCCCACCAGACAAAATGAAATCAATCTCGCTAGCTAGCAGGGCACAAGTCAATAGACTACAGGGAGAACAATAGGTCTTTGAAGAGGCTAATCTCCCACCTGTCTGGGACACTGCAAATAGACTTTGGGTTATGGCTGCAGGGTCATGTGATTAAGTCATCTTCATAATAAAAATAGTACTTTTCCACTGGCCGGGGGTGGGAATCACTCTGGCAGACAAAGGATTCCTATCATATGTAAAACCTATTTAAGGCAGGGAAGTGAGATAATCAGGGTCGGTTCTTCACTGAATCTTCACCCAAGATGACTGCTGTAAACACCTAAGGGTACGTCTACACTACAGAATTAGGTCGAATGTATAGAAGTCGATATTTTAAAACCCGAATTTATGGAATCAATTGTGTGTGTCCCCACTAAAGAGCATTAAGACCATGAGGTCGATTGACTGTATCCACAGTAGCGGGGCTAGCATCGACTTTCGGAGCATTGCATTGCGGGTAGCTATCCCACAGTTCCTGCAGTCTCTGCCGCCCATTGGAATTGTGGGTTGCGATCCCAAAGCCCGATGGGGCAGAAAACATTGTCTCTGGTGGTTCTGGGTACATGTCGTCAAGCCAACAAACGTCCCTCCCCCCCTCCGTGAAAGCAATCTTTTTCGCGCCTTTTTTCCGGGGTTTCCGTGTTTGCTACGGAAGCCTGCTCAGCTCACAATTACCGTACATCTCCAGCGTACGCCTGGACATTAGGTCTAGTGGGGATTCAGTCACACTATAATATGGGCAGAGGGATAGCTCAGCGTTCTGAGCGTTGGCCCGCTAAACCCGGGGTTGTGAGTTCAATCCTTGAGGGGGCCATTCCGCCTGAGGCTGGTAGTCGCGGGACTACACAGCATAAGCTCCTTGCCTTCTAGCTGCAGATGGTGCAATATGCCATAAATGGTCATAGTTGCGGGACCCTACAGCAGCAGCTCCTTGCCTTCTAGCTGCAGATCGTACAATATACTTGAAATTCATGTGCCGGTAGCCTATGGTGTGGCTCGCCGGGGGCGCTTGGACATAAATGGGAGTGACCAGAGTGACTCTGGTCATTCTCTTTTTTACATTTTGTTTAAGGGAGATTCAGTACTGCCTGGAACACGGGCAGAGGGATATCTCAGCGGTCTGAGCGTTGGCCCGCTAAACCCGGGGTTGCGAGTTCAATCCTTGAGGGGGCCAGGAGATGATGATGGATATCAAGCATATTGTACCATCTGCTGCTAGAAGGGAAGGCGCCTAACCCTTGCTCCCCCCTCCCTCCGTGAAAGCAACTGAGTGGGGAGCCAAAAATCCTTTCGCGCCTTTTTTCATGCGGGCGCCATATTGCTGACACCATTGTTATCCACCCGCCACTTCTGCTCCCACTCTACTGTCCTGCAAACAGCATACCAGGGAAAGCATGGAGCACGATCAGAACACCGCGGCTGCTCTTGCCGTTATGAACACCACGCGCATTGTCCAGGAGTATATGGAGAACGAGAACCAGGAGCTGCTACAGCTACAGCAGGTGAGTAGGCGACAGCAGCGCCCTGAGGACAGTGATGAGGACATGGACACAGACCTCTCTCAAAAAAGGCCCCCCCGCAAGGTGGACATCATGGTGTTAATGGGGCTTGTTGATACAGTGGAACGCCGATTCTGGGCCCGGGAAACAAGCACAGACTGGTGGGACCACATAGTGCTGCAGGTCTGGGATGAATCCCAGTGGCTGCGAAACTTTCGCATGCGTAAGGGCACTTTCATGGAACTTTGTGAGTTGCTTTCCCCTGCCCTGAAGCGCCAGAACACCAAGATGAGAGCAGCCCTCACAGTAGAGAAGCGACTGGCGATAGCCCTGTGGAAGCTTGCAATGCCAGACAGCTACCGGTCAGTCGCGAATCAATTCGGAGTGGAAAAATCTACAGTGGGGGCTGTTGTGATGGAAGTAGCCAGGGCGATCACCAAGCTGCTGGTACCAAGGGTTGTGAGTCTGGGAAATGTGCAGCTCATACTGGATGGCTTTGCAGCAATGGGGTTCCCGAACTGTGGAGGGGCGATAGACGGAACCCATATCCCTATCTTGGCACCGGACCACCAAGCCAGCGTGTACATAAACCGAAAGGGTTACTTTTCAATAGTGCTGCAAGCACTGGTGGATCATAAGGGATATTTCACCAATATTAACGTGGGATGGCCGGGAAAGGTACATGACGCTCGCATCTTCAGGAACTCTGGTCTGTTTCGGCTGCTGCAGCAAGGGGCTTTCTTCCCAGACCAGAAAATAACCATTGGGGATGTTGAGATGCCTATAGTTATCCTTGGGGACCCAGCCTACCCCTTAATGCCATGGCTCATGAAGCCATACACAGGTAGCCTGGACAGTAGTCAGGACCTTTTCAACTATAGGCTGAGCAAGTGCAGAACGGTGGTGGAATGTGCAGAATGGTGCTGAGCAAGTGCAGAACAGTGGTGGAATGGGCATTTAAAAGCTCGCTGGCGAAGTTTATTGACTAGGTTAGATCTCAGCGAAAACAATATTCCCATTATTATTACTGCTTGCTGTGCGCTCCACAATATCTGTGAGAGTAAGGGGGAGATGTTTATGGTGGGGTGGGAGGTTGAGGCAAATCACCTGGCCACTGGTTATGCGCAGCCAGACACCAGGGCTATTACAAGAGTACAGCAGGGTGCATTGCGCATCAGGGAAGCTTTGAAAACCAGTTTCATGAATGGCCAGGATGCTGTGTGAAAGTTCTGTTTTTCCCCAGTAATGAAAAGCCCCACCCCTTCGTTCACTCTACTTCCCTTTACCCAAACCGCCCTGCCCTCCCCCCTCGGTCACCGCTTGCAGAGGAAATAAAGTCATTGTTGCTTAAAAATCATGCATTCTTTATTAATTCGTAAAACAAAGAGGGGGAACTATGGGGGTAACTGCCACAGTCTCCCGGGATAGGTGGTGGAGGAAGGGAAGCACCAGGATGGGTGGTGGAGGAGGGGATGAGGGAAGGACAAGGACACACAGCACTTTAAAACTTATTGAATGCCAGCCCTTTCTTGCTTGGACTGTTCTCTTGGCTTGAGTGGTTGGGTGCACGGAGGCCGCCCAAACGCGTTCTTGGGCGTCTCGGGGATGAGGTTATGGGACTCGGGAAGGAGGGCTGTTGGTTACACAGGGGCTGTAGCGGCGGTCTGGGCTCAGGCGGCCTTTCCTGAACCCTACGCCTTTCCTCAGCCATAAGCCGGAGGATTTCCGTTTGATCCTCCAGTAGCCTCAGAATTGCATCCTGCCTTCTCTCTGCACGCTGACGCCACCTACTCTCTTCATCCCGCCGCTGTCTCTCTTCATCCCGCCAGTCATTGTCTTCAACACGCCACCTGTCCTTGCGATCAAATTCTGCCTTCCTGGACTCCGACAGTGTCTGCCTCCACGCATTCTGCTGGGCAACTTCAGTGTGGGAGGATTGCATGAGTTCTGAGAACATATCGTCTCGATTCCTTTTTTTTTTTACTTCTAATCTTCGCTAGCCTCTGGGACGGTGATGAAAGGGGTGGCGTTGAAACATTTGCAGCTGCGGGAGGAAACAAACGGGAGAGGAGTAGTTTAAAAGACACATATTAGAGAACAATGCTCCAAACATTAAATATCACATGTGCATTTGGTCCAAGGTTGCACTTTGCCTGTTATATTGAGGGTCTGCCGGTTTGGTGTGAGAGATCACACAAGCAGGTCCGGCGGGCAACAGAATTCGGCTTGCAGGCAGCCATAGTAAGCCACAGTCTATAGGCTTCTTTAACCTTCATAACATGTGGGAATGTTTTCAAACAGCAACCCCCTCATTTCCCATAACAAACAGCCTTTGGGCTGGCAATTTAAAACTGGTTGGCAATTGAAAAGGGAGGGGCGGCGGTTTTCGGGTTAACATGCAGCGCGAACCTAATCGACATCCCCCCACACACAGACATACATCCAAGATGTTCGCTGTTCCCCCTCCCCCCACCGCGTGGGTCACAGCGTGGAAGATTTCCGTTCAGCCACAGGCAAACAGCCCAGTAGGGACGGAGCCCCTCTGAATACCCCCTTAATAAAATTCCCCTATTTCAACCAGGTGACCATGAATGATATCACTCTTCTGAGGATAACACAGACAGATAAAGAACGGATGTTGCTTGAATGCCAGCAAACACCGGGACGATACGCCGCCATGCTTTGCAAAGCACTGATTCCAGACTACGTGCTACTGGCCTGGCGTGGTAGAGTGTGTTACCACGGAGCACAGGATAAGGCTGCCCTCCCCAGAAACCTTTTGCACAGGCTTTGGGAGTACATCCAGGAGATCTTTCTGGAGATGTCCCCGGAGGATTTCTGCTCCATCCCCGAACATGTTAACAGACTTTTCCAGTAGCTGTAGCTGTACTGGGCGTGAATTAATCATTAAACATGCTTGCTTATAAAACATGCATTAATTTAACAGAGGTACACTCACCAGAGGTCCCTTCTCCTGCATCGAGCACGCCTTGGGAGGGTTCGTAGTGTACTGGCTCCAGGGTGACAAAGAGTTCCTGGCTGTCGGGGAAAAGGGCTTGTCCGCTTCCTTGCTCTGTCTGGGCGCTATTTTCAGCATCATTATCATCGTCATGCTCCTCTGTGGTTTCTGATGATCCACATACGGAGTCATACCACATGGGTGGGTCAGTGCTGGCTGCACCTCCTAGAATGGCATGCAGCTCATCATAGAAGCGGCATGTCTGGGGCTCTGACCCAGAGTGGCTCTTTGCATCTCTGGTTTTTTGGTAGGCTTGCCTGAGCTCCTTAATTTTCACGCGGCACTGTTGTGCTTCCCTGTTGTAGCCTCTGTCCTGCATGCCCTTGGAGACTTTGGCATATGTATTGGCGTTTCTTCTTTTGGACCGTAGCTCTGCTAGCACGGTTTTGTCTCCCCATACAGCGATCAGATCGCGTACCTCACGCTCGGTCCATGCTGGAGCTCGTCTTCGGTTCTGGGACTCCATCATGGTCACCTCTGCTGATGAGATCTGCGCTCACCTGCAGCTCACCATGCTGGCCAAACAGGAAATGAAATTAAAAAGTTCGCGGGGCTTTTCCTGTCTACCTGGGCGGAGCATTCGAGCTCAGAGTGCTGTCCAGAGCGGTCAAATGTTGCACTGTGGGATAGATCCAGGAGGCCAATACCGTCGAATTGCATCCTCACTAAGCCTACATCGATTCGGCAATATCGCTTTAAGCGCTAATCCCCTCGTTGGGGGTGGAGTGGCGAGATCGATTTTAAGAGCCCTAGAAGTCAATGTAAAGGGCTTCATCGTGTGGACGGGTGCACGGATCAATCGAAATAACGCTAATAAATTCGACCTAAACTCGTAGTGTAGACCAGGGCTAAGACTGATCTGGGGAAGAAAGGACTGACCAGGCTAGAGGGTGTCTAGACTGTGAAAGAAATAACAGCAGTTTTAAGCTGCAAGCAAGAGCAGCTTGCCCTCAAAAACTCTGGAATCTGCCTAAAACAACCTTTAGGGTGAGAAATTACTGCTTGTAACCAGTTTCTTTAGTATCTCAACTTATATTGCATTTTTGTTTTATTTGCTTTGATACGTTTGCTATGCCTTATAATCACTTAAAAATCTATTTTTTGTAGTTAATAAACATGTTTTTGTTTTCTCTAAACCAAGTTGTGGAATTCATAACTGGGGGTCAAAAACCTGTGCATATCGTCCTCCACATTGAGGGAGGGGGCAAATTTCATGAGCTTACGCTGTACAGTTCTCTGTGCAGTGCAAGACAGTACAAGTTTGGATTTACACTCCAGAGGGGGTGTGCACGTGAGTGCTGGGAAATTCCTTAGCTGATGCCTTCCCATGAAGTGCAGATTTCAGTGTCTGTCTTTCTGCAGCTGGGCATGTCCCTACCTGTGTCTGTGCTGGAGGGGGCTTGAGGGGGGCGAGATCAGCAGGACAGTGTAAGGGAGCCCCAGGCTGCTGGAAAAGGCGGGCTCAGTGGTACCCCAATACATCAGGTGGCACCCAGAGCAGGGAGCAACCCATCACACCAGGTGTACCTCAGAGCGAATGAGATCAGAATCTGGCCTGCAGCCTTTCACATCTGCAGAACTCTAAGCAGATAGGGCTTTATGCATCTAAATCAACACCTTGAACTGCACTCGGCATCAGTTTGGAACACCCCGTGAATAAAGCACTTGTCTTTGCACTTATTGCTGATGCTCACCAGATTCTGTCAAAACGGTGACAGAGACGTAGAGTGAATGGCCAACTAGTTCATTCAGGTTGGCGAACCGAGCCCGCAGCATATCTCTGGTCAGTTTTGCAGTTCCGTATCCTCCAGTTATCTAGAAAGTGAGACAGAGATTCATGACCTCACCCACACAGTTCTCCAGAAGACATGAATACCCACAGCCGAGAACAGGAAATACCGAGATTCTCTTCAGAGACTGTGGGATACTCCTCTTCTCATCATCCGTCTTCACCCCAAAGAGGACAAAGGCAGTGCCATCTAGTTTTTTCCCATATAGGTACCTGGAAGAGATAAGGAGGGTAAGAGAAGCCACAAGGAAACCTATTGCTGAATATTATAGCCTCAATCCACCATTCTCCTCTATAGGCCCAGCTCCTTGATCGGTCTATATCTCCCATAATCCACCATGGTAAGGAGAAGTGGACCATCATGGCTATGGTGCATCATGGGAGTTTAAGTTCAGCTAGCAAGCCCAGCCCATGGAGAAGGATGGAAGAATGAAGCACCCGAATGGCAACTCCCATGATGCACTGCACCAGCATTTCTGTATCACAAGGTTTTCAGCCAATTTTTTTTCTCCATTTTTGGACATTGGTTTTTGGATGAAAACAAAATCAGAATTTTCCATGGAAAATGGACACTCTTCATTGGGGAAAAAAAAACATTGAGTGGAAAACATTCTCAAAGTGATGCAAGACTTAGGTTTCTTTCTGCACTAAAACCTGTGGTTGCTACCCCAGTCAGCTGACCCCTTCCACCCGCTCACAGACCCACCTCGCAGTGATAGAAACCCTGAAGTCTTCAATGCCATCGATGTATAAAAACTTCTCAGATGGTTCCAATATGACTTCAAAACTCGGCAACACTGGAGAAATGAGAGGGGAAGAGGAGAACATTGAGCTTGTAGGAGAGGGTGGGTTGCCAGCAAAGCCAAGTCGAATGGAGAGTCTACTCCAAGACATTGTCAAGACAGCAGAGACAGACCCTGAGCCTGGGCCCGGTGGGTTCTGGATTCTTACCATACTCCTTAACATCAAATTGTGCACTGAAGCTCTGCTGAGGGGAGTCTTCATATCTGGCCGTGATCTTCCAGGTTCCCAGACTGGAGGAAGGAAATAAGAAGGAACACTGAATGCACTTAACACTCACATTTCGCAAGGCCCATCTGGCTCACTTGTTTCTCCATTAATTTTATCGGCTCCTGAAGCTAAATCTGAGCCATACGTGGAACTCAAGCCGTCATGAGAGAACCACAGGGAACCTCATACAAGCCATTTTTTTCTGCACTTTGATGTTTTCATGAACCAGAACTAGAGGTAGGGACTTGGAACAAAGCATTTGATCCACAATCCCCTCAACCTTTGTCCAGCAAGGTTTGGGAAGTTTGGATCCAGGCTTTGTGGCCGGCACTTGTTTCTACAGTCTGTGTGGACCAAAACCCTCAATCCAAACACCCACAAACGTAAGGAGAAACTGATCCATACCAAAATCAGGCCCCTTGCTCACCAACTCACTGATGGAATTTTCAGAGTAGTTGAGCATTCATAAATCTCACTGAATGGGAGGTAGGTTGCTCAGCACCTTTGAAAAACAGGCCAACAGGGCCTGATCCTGCCTTCTCATACTCTGGAATAAATCAGGAGTAATGGCAAGGAAGTCAGTGAAACGTCATTCCGGTGTTTGTGTAGACTTGGAAGATTTAATTTTTTATCGATACGTGTCATTGATTTCACTGTGCACACGCATACTGACAAAAACACATTTCCATCAATAATATCGAAATGTACAGATAGGCAAAGCAAGAATAATGCTGCTTGAGAACTTACTACAGTTTCATTTAAGGCTTTATATTTTGTGTATTTGGACATACGATGTTGACAATTTGTGTTTTAATGGCTATAAAGATTTTGCTTTTTTGAATCTCAGTGTCTACTGTCATTAAATAATTATTGTCAGATCCCACCACCGTTGTCCTGCCCTCATGTTTTCCCCCACCTGTAAAAATTTAAATTGCTAAAAATCAGAATGGAGGATGATAAAACCCCATAATTTAATTTTCCACAACTGAGCATTTTAAGTGATCGAAACTGGGAAAAAAATGCATACAAATAAACATGATTATCCATCTAAACTATAACAAATACAAATCAAATTATGCCAAGACTGGGTACGTGGCAGGAGAGTTTGTTTTCTCCGTGTCACTTGGAAATGCCTGTAAGAGATGATCTAGCTGATGGGTCACACTCAGAAACTAGCTCCAGATCATCTCTTCTGCTTCCCTGCCCAACTCCTGCAAAGCTCTGCTCCGTCCAGGCATAGTAATATCAGGGCAATGTACCTGACAATCTCCGGCAAGATGTGGTTCAGGGAGAAGATGCCTGATTTCAAAGGGGCGGAGATGAGAATCTGCTTGATAATAATGGACTCAGGGGTCTGAAAAGGAAACAAGTTAAGAGTTTAGCGAGAAAAATGCTGTCAATTGCTCTTAACAACATCATCTACCACCTTTACATTCCTGGGCCAGTGCAGGGTTCTCCATACTTCCAACAATAGCATGTAACAATCTGGACTCCACTGACTGGTTTGAATTTCTTAACTAGCCAGAGACACTGGAAAAACCGACAAATCTCTCCTGACCTTCTGAGATGGCTCAGTGAGGCCACCAAAGAACTCAAGGAAGCAGCTCGGAAGACTGAAGAGCGTCCATGGCAGAATCTTGCAGATGCCAGGCTTAACCGTCAGCTAGCTGCAAACCTTGGAGCTGCCCACGGGTCTGTGTCGCTCTGTTAACCATAGCTGCTCCCCATCGCAAGGTCGCAGCTGGTTATGATGCTGATCAGGGCAGAGTGTCAAAGAAAGGGGAAACGGGTCAAAGAGGAACTGAAGAGACAGATGTGTTCTCTCCCCTCCCAGCTGGATGAGGTGAGGAAACCCCCTGGGCATAGGCGCTGACTCCGTGGGTGCTCCGGGGCTGGAGTACCCATGGGGAAAAATTGGTGGGTGCCGAGCACCCACCGGCAGCTCCCCACCAGCCCTCCCCCCCGCGCCCAGCTCACCTCGGCTTCCCCAGGCGCCGCGGCAGCCAAAGCGGCTTTTCCTCTGCTCACGCAGGCTCCTCCGGCTCCAGCTGATCGGCGGCAGCACGTGGGTGGGGGCGGGGGAAAGCGCAGGGGCAGCGCCTCGGGGGAAGGATATGGGGGGGAGGCGGAGGGCCCGGCTCCGCCTTGCAATCCTGGGCAGGGGGGAAGATGCAGCGTGCCCGGGGGAGGAGGTGGGGATTTGGGGAAGTGGTGGAATGGGGCAGGGCCGGGGGGTGGATTTGGGGCGGGGCCGGGGGCACGAGCACCCACCAGCGCCGACGGAAGTCAGCGCCTGTGCCCCTGGTGATTATTGCCCAGGGTTTTGCAGCTGGTTTACTTTATTTTATGGATCATAAAGCCCAGTGGAAAGGGCCTTAACAGGACTAACGCCTGGAGCTATAATCCCTGTTCCTGCCACCAGTTTACATGTCCTTCAAAGGGCTCCTTGCAGTGGCTCCTTATCTTCAGCCTTCCCAGACAACCACCTGCCTGGCACTTCCCGAAGAAGTCTATGCAACTTTGCTCAAGTGTTAACACCGTTGCAGAACCGCGGGACCTTCCCCGAGAGCTGCCTGGCTGCTGCCCTTGCAAACTTTGTAACATCCCTGTAGCAGGGTGGTCACCTGCTCCTGCCTGGAAGGGCTTAAGACAGTCCTGGGAGAGGGCTGGGGCAGGGGAAAAGCTGGGCTGATTGGGAGGCAGCCTCAGCTGTGGTAACGCCCCAAACAGACCCAGCTGGCTCTATAAAAGCCAGTGAAGCCAGGGGCAGAAAGACACTCTCTAGCCTGTTGAGAGGGAGGGACCTGGATGCTGGGAGCGTACCAAGGTACCGGGGGTGGAATAGGGCTGGGGGAAGGCCAGAGGAGCTGGGGGGCTCCAGCCTGGAAACCCCCAGGCTGCAGGCCTAGTGGAAGTCCAAATAGGTACTGGGGTTGCAGAGGGCAGCCCAAGGGGTAGGCAGAGGCAGCAGATCTGTGGGGGTACTGCCAGGGGGCAGCACCCCCAGTGTGAAGGAGACACCGTGGTCCAGGAGGGACATGGGGGCCCGCGGCAGCGGGACACTGGCCTGCAGAGGGTTGCTCCAGAGGCTGGTGAGCTAATTCCCTGCACCGCTACAATCCCTAATGACTGGAGGAGAATTTGCATGAAAGAGGTTTGGAAGGAGAAACCTCAGACAATCATTTGCTTTTATCCCATCCGTACCATGTTGCTGATACACGCAGGGGTTCTATGCAGCCTCCTCAGTCACAATAAATTGCTGTGCGTTACCCAGACAAAAGGCTAAACCCACCTATCCCCCACAGGATCACTCAGAACAGCGACCTCACCTCAAACTCCATGATCACTGTCTTAGACACCGGTTCCAGTTTGTGACCCACGGTGAAGATCCGATAGAGAACTGAGAAAATAAAGAGAGAAGAGAGGGATGTCGTTAACTGAGAGACACCTTGGCCCAGATCCTCAAAGCTACTTACATGTCTAAGTCTGATTGAAACCAACAGGAGTTCAGTGCCTAACTCCACGGAGGATCTGAGCCATCAGCCCCCCATCAGGGGTTGTTTCACAATAGCCTCTTTCTACAGTCGGAGATCCCCATGGCTTTTTTCTTTAGGGCGTTCTCTTGCTTTTCTCCCCTGTCCCTAAGTACCAGGTGGGAGGGCTTTGTCATTGAAGGGACCTTCCTGCTCTGAATGGGCTGGGATTAGCAGCCCCTATTTCACACAGGCTTCGGAACGGCCGTCAGATGGGGACATGTATCTCGGTACAAGATGGAGCAGAACCAGTCACTGGGATTTGAAAAGTTCCATCACCCATTCTCAATCCCATGGCCCACCCAGTCTTTCGGTATCTAACACTCCATGGGACATCCCAGCAAGGACGATGATAAAGGGTGAAATATTGCAAATTGGTGGTTGCAGAGTCTCTGCTCCAACTGTTCTCCATCTTCAGCCAGACAACAAGCAAAGCAATATGCACAGGATAGACCCAGCAGCCTTGCTGTAGATATGGCATGACATCAGCCGCTCCCACCCCTTCCCATTAGAAGAGACCAGGGGAAGACAGTACCTGTAGACCCAGGTGTATAGATGGTTTTATCCGTCTGGATAAAGATGTATCCACTGTGGAAATGGACCAGAACCACTTTCTCCAGGGTTTGCTGAGGGAACTTAGCCTGGACCACAACATACTGGTTTTGTCTGGAATAATTATTTATGTCTTTGGTGGGAACCTGCATGAGAAGAAGAGCATGGATGAGTTCTTCCTGCTTTTACTCACCAACACAAGGGATGCTCTAAGCAAAAGACCTTTGCAGTGTTAATGACGCTTAAGTTATAGAATCATAGAATTGGAAGGGACCTTGAGAGGTCATCTAGTCCAGTCCCCCTCACTCAAGGCAGGACTAAGTATTATCTAGACCATCCGTGACAGGTGTTTGTCCAACCTGCTCTTAAAAATCCCCAATGATGGAAATTCCACAACCTCCCTAGGCAATTTATTCCAGTGCTTAACTGCTCTGATAGTTAGGAAGTTTTTTCTAATGTCCAACCTAAACCGCCCTTGCTTCAATTTAGGCCCGTTGCTTCTTGTCCTATCCTCAGAGGTTAACAAGAACAATTTTTCTCCCTCCTCCTTGTAACAACCTTTTATCTACTTGAAAACTGTTATCATGTCCCCTCTCAGTCTTCTCTTCTCCAGACTAACCAAACCCAATTTTTTTCAATCTTCCCTCATAGGTCATGTTTTCTAGACCTTTAATAATTTTTGTTGCTCTTCTCTGGACTTTCTCCAATTTGTCCACATCTTTCCTGAAATATGGCGCACAGAACTGGACACAATACTCCCATGGAGGCCTAATCAGCGTGGAATAGAGAGGAAGAATTACTTCTCGTGACTTGCTTACAATACTCCTGCTAATGCATCCCAGAATGATGCTTGCTTTTTTTGCAACAGTGTTACACTGTTGACTCATATTTAGCTTGTGATCCATTATGACCCCCAGATCCCTTTCCGCAGTACTCCTTCCTAGGCAGTCATTTTCTATTTTGTACATGTGCAACTGATTGTTCCTTCCTAAGTGGAGTACTTTGCATTTGTCCTTATTATTTTCATCCTATTTACTTCAGACCATTTCTCCAGTTTGTCCAGATGATTTTGAATTTTAATTCTATCCTTCAAAGCACTTGCAAACCCTCCCAGCTTGGTATCGTCTGCTAACTTTGTAAGTGTACTTTCCATGCCATTATCTAAATCATTGATGAAGATATTGAACAGAACCGGACCCAGAGCTGATCCCTGCAGGACCCCACTCGTTATGCCGTTATACATGGAAAGAATCTATAAGAAACCATGGCCTTTTACTACTCCACTCTACATGCAGTTCCTCCAGCAGCTTACACAGCTGCCATAAGATGGTGGGTCTCCTCATTGGGGAATACCCCAGGTGGAGGGGGATTCCCAGGATGGCGCAGTATCAGCGTAGGTCACCACCAGTGAGTCAGGCCAGACCATTTGGACGGCCCTGTACCCATTGTCCGGTCACCTCCTGTTATATGGAATGTTTGTGAACCAAAGGGCATCCCATGGGTACCCTGCTGAAGTCAGTTCTACTGTACTGATGTGCTCCCAACTATTCCTACTGTGCTTCTCTAAAACTATAACATCTTTGAGACCTTCCCTCTGTCCCCCTAACTCTCTATTCCTGGCCAGGACTTTGGATCAACTCAAAATGAGAATCTGCCTCCACCAGGGAACCTCACCCAAAAATGATGCTGTGCCAAGTGCAGATTAGGGACAGGACTTGGCAAGCTTTGAGCAAGTTTCCCAGGTAGTGGAAACATGAGCCATAGTGCAAATGGTTATGTAGCTGACCACAGAAACTAGCTATTGGAGGGGAGTAGAAGGGGCTGGGCCAGGGGCGCTCCATCCGGGGGCTCCTACGATGCCCCTGGCTCCAGCTGTTAGTCCCCTCAGGGCTTGGGAGGGACAGGACCATTGAATAAAGAAGCTCCCAAGTCAGCTGACACACAAATAATTGGCTTTGACGTGTTAACAGGAATTAAGACCAAGGTATTAACCAAAACTTTTGTGACTTTAACCATTTCATTGTCTTTTTCTTTTCATTTGCAATGGAAAATGCCAAAAAATGAACAATCATGTCATTTGCATGTTTTGTTCAGTACAGGTTCTTGTACCGCCCCCACCACCACACTGAGTATCTCCCAGTCATGCATTAAGCAACGGAACTAATATCTATCCAATGTGGTTTGATGTTAGATCTCACTGTGATTCAGTTTATCTGTTTAAGTTATTATATGGCCCCTATTACTATGTCAGTATATTATTACCCAAGTGCCTCAATTTTAATGCATTTTCCCTCCCAGCATGTCCCCTCCCCCCCAGCAAAATAAAGAAGTGATATTATCTATATTTCACAGATGGGAACACTGAGGCACAGAGCAACTAAGTGACTTATCCAAGGACTTGGAGAGAGTCTATGACACAGCTGGAAATCAAATGCAGGTCTTCTGAGTCCCAGGCTAGCACCCTAACCACTAGACCATCCTTCCTCTCAACTTTTTCTTCTACCTCCTAATTTGGGGCACCTCAGTTTTTAGGTCCCCAACAAGAGACCCCCTACAGTGCTTATCTGACTAGTTAGCTATACATCCCCCATCATTAATAGATTCGTAGATGTTACGGCCAGAAGGGACCAACATAATCAGCTAGTCTGACCTCCTGTATAACTAGGGCCCAACCAAATTCGTAGTCCATTCTGGTCAATTTCATGGCCCTAGGATTTGAAAATTAGTCAATTTCATGTTCTCAGCTGTTTACATCTGAAATTTCAAGGTGTTCTAACTGTGAGGATCCTGACCCAAAAGGGATTCATAGAGGGGTCGCAAACCTGTTGTAGGGGGGGGGGGGTCATAGGATTGCCATCCTCACTTCTGCACTGCTGTCAGCTTCCTGCAGCTGCAGGAGGTTCCCAGAGGTGGAGGTGGGTGTGATCTCCCCCGTGCTTCTGGGAGCGCCCCAGCCAGGGGCTCCTAGCTGCTAGTCCCAGCCAGGCTGGGGAGGGACAGGACTTCCCTTTCCCCTCCACTGCCCTTCAGGGGAGATCAGACCCATCTCTGTGTACCTCCCCTGGCTGGGGCATTCCCAACAACACGGGGGAGATCAGACCCACCTCCACCTCTGTCAACCTCTTGTGGCTGCAAGAAGCTCTGGGGCTGCTGCCCAGCACTGGAACTTCCTGCAGCCAGGGGAGGTACCCAGAGGTAGGTCTGATCTCCCCCAGGGAGCAGCTGTGAAGGGAACAGTAAGTCCTGTCCCTTCCAAGCCCTGAGGGGACTAACAACTGGATCCAAGGGCATGGTTAGAGCCCCTGGCTGGGGGACCACCAGCCCTGACCCTTATCCTTAGAGGAGGTCTGATTTCACGGTCTGTGATGCATTTTTCACAGCCGTGAATTTGGTAGGGCCCTATGTATAACACAGGCCATAGACTTTCACCCAGCAATTCCAGCTCATAAATTCATGCTGGGCTAGAGTGTCTCTTTTAGAACGACATCCAACCTGGACAGAGTCTGAACGTCTCAGTATTGCAGAGTTGGGGAACCAAAATGTTGGAGGCTTCTAAAATGAGTGGGACACTTGAAAATGATTCCCTTTGTTTCACTGGATGACCCAAGGCTGGAGTTTTACCCACCTTTATTACGGCTGTGCCCATCATCCCATTCTCAGGGGTGAGGTAGGTTTGGACCTGGTATAAGACGTATTTCTTAGGCAGGAAGTTCTGCAGGGTGACTGTAACTGTGATTGGGTCACTGAGACCATGGGCTTCCACCACGACCTTCTCTTCACTCTCCACCCGCAGGACACTTGGCGTGATCAGGGAGTAGCTGTGAATGGCAAAAAGGTTGGTGTGATTAATTCAGTCAGTATTTAAAACCCCACTGGCTGTGATTCCCACATCCCCAAGGAGGTTTTATACCAAGCTTGTTACCTCGGTTTATAATTTATTATTTGCTTTACAGCAGCATCTCTAAATCCCAACACCGACTGAAGCACAATAAAAAACACAAAGAAACAGTTCCTGCCCCTAGAGGTATGTCTACATAGCCGCTGGGAAGGGTGTGATGGTGTACCCCATAAGGCTTTATGGGGAGATGCTTATAAATGTAGCATAAAACATGCTTTGAGACACTGGTAGTGATTTTAAGTGAGTTTTAAGTGTGGTGGCTGGAAAACAGACAAAGTGGTTACTGGTTTGTTATTTTCTGTTTGCTTATTTCGGGTAAGGGAAGTAGGGACAGAAAAAGAAGCAGAATAAGTCAGAGTGAAGATCAGAAGAGGCTAGAATTGCACAAGTTGCAAATTGTCCAGAAAGGCTAAACACTGGGCACTGGGAAAGTCTCTCTTAACTAAAAAGCCCCTGAGCTGAGTGCATCCCAGTTTCAGTGAACTGCAGAGGGGCGTGGCCCAGCACTAGACAGCAGGAAAATGACTGCCAGTGAAGCAACTACTAAACTAGAGCTGGCTAGACTGGAAGCAACAGAGAAAGAAAATGAACATAAGAGACGGATGGAATTACATCAATTGGAAATTAGTGCAGAGGAGATGGCCCACAAGAGAGCTGTTGAGGCACAGGAGGCTGCCCACAAGAGAGCTATGGAAGCAGAAAAAACCAGGGAGGAGATGGCCCACAAGAGAGCTGTTGAATGAGAGGATTTTGCCCTCAAGAGAGCTGTTGAGGCAGAGGAGATGGCCCACAAGAGAGCTATGGAGGCCCAGAAGCATGAACTGACTGTTTCAGAGTTGAAGAGAACAAAACCCTTCAGCTGCTGGCTCCACTTCCCCAAAAATCCACAAATGGGAGTGACTATGCCCACAGTATGATGAATCCAGTGATATAGCTGAATATTTCATCACCTTTGAGAGACTGTGCACCCTCCATGTGATCCCTGAAGATCAAAAGATGACCACATTGATAGCAAAATTGACTGACAGAGCTCTGGACATATTCAATAAGATGCCCATTGGTGATGCCTCCAATTATGGTAAATTTAAGGAACTGGTTTTGAAACAGTTTCAGGTTACAGATGCTAGTGTTCTGATGGGGCAGACAACCCACATTAAGGGGGTGGGGCTGCAGAAGTTCCCTGTGTCCCTGGCTAAGGTTCATGTGGAGTGGGAAGGGATGGAAAGTAATTTACTGGTGGGGATGCTCGAGGACATCCCCGCGGACATGTTGCTGGGGAATGATTTTTTCAGTAAAACTAGGGCTGTTAGTGTGGCAACTCACAGCATGAAGAAAGGCTGTGAGGGGTGTGACAGGTTGGGGCCACAGAGACCTGCTTGGTGCTGCCACCTGGTGTGCCAAGGCTACTTCTGCCCCTGCTTCCAGGCCTTTTCCAGCTTGGGACTCCCGAATCCTGTCTGTTTTGAGCCAGATTCCACTGATCTGCTGCAAACACAGACCCAGGTCCGAACCAAGTCCACTCACCACTGTAAGGCCCCTGGAAGCGCTCTTGCCTTTGACACCCAGTTGCTCAACTCCAAGGAGGTTCAAACCCTTAATAAATCCGTTTTACCCTGTATAAAGCTTATACAGGGTAAACTCACAAATAGTTCGCCTTCTATTTCAAAGATAGAAAGATATGCACAGCTGTTTGCCTTCCCAGGTAATAACTCATTTTCCAGGAAACTTAATGAGTAAAAAGTGATTTTAATAAGTACGGCAAGTAGGATTTAAGTGATGTCAAGTAATGACAGACAGAACAAAGCGAATTACTTAGTAAAATAAAATAAAACACGCACGTCTATGTCTATTCAAAGTTAACACAGATAAAAGCCTCACCAGATTCGGATATTTTCCTTTTTACAGGCTGTAGAATTAGCCTGGGTCCAGCAGTCGCTCACACCCCCTAGTGTCTTTGTCCTTTGTTCAGTTCCCCTCAGGAATGTCCTTGGGGGGGTGGAGAGCCTCTCCCTTTAGCCAGCTGAAGACAAAATGGAAGGGTCTCCCCCGGGCTTTTATAGTCTTTTCCCCCTCCCTGTGTAACATCCTGTTACCATGGAGTTTGGGGATCACCTGGGCAAGTCAGCTGTCCATGCACCCTTCGGCAACCAGCCTAACCAGTTGCATTCCAGACCCAGCCCCAATGTGGATTGGGGTCTGCAACGTCTTTTGTCTGTTAAGTGCTCGTACTTAACAGGCACATTCTGCTCCAAAGATGATCCCATGCACATACAAAGGCTATGTACAAAACCAGCAAATATAAAACCAATCTTCATAACTCCAACTACAACAATGATACATGCATACAAACAGGAGGAATAAATTCAGTAGGTCATAACTTTCACCGAGATATGTTACATGGCACATGTAGCATAAAACATATTCTAGTTACATATATACATTTATAAGCATCTCCCCATAAAGTTTTATGGGGAACACCATCACAAGGGGCTCCTAGAGGGGGAGGCTGTTCCAGCTGATGGCTATAGGTCTGATGCAGCTGAACAGCCAACACATCCTGCCCCAGGGAACACGGGGGTGGGTGTATTGAAGAAAGTCCCCAGGGATGGGGCGGGGACCTTAGAACCCACAGAGGAGTTGGGGGAGGGTTCCACTGACAGGACAGTGCATGGAGGCGGGGTACTTCCAAGTATGGGACAGGTAGAGCCAGGCCTCTGCCCGGATGAAGACAATAGGCTCCCAGGGGTGGGGGCAGAGATGCAGTCAGTGCCCAGGGACGGGGATGCTATCTCAAGGGTTGTCTGTCAGGAATTTGCATCTAAACAAAGAGCAGACCCCTCCCTTGAGAGTATAAGGAAGAGTATCTCGGCGGCAACCCCAGGAAGGTCGGGGGAAAGAAATTTTTTGAAGAGGACGGGAAACTGTATAGGGAGGCCCCTGTAGGAAAAAAACCAGGGTCCCGGTCAACCCTATAAGCAATTGGTTGTACCCAGCCAACACCGGGGGGAATTAGTGCTGGTAGCACACGACAGTCCCTTTGCTGGTCACTTGGGGGTACAGAGGACGTATGACAGGCTGAGGAAGAATTTCTACTGGCCAGGGATACAGAATGACATGAGGGATTATTGTAGGACTTGTGTGGTGTGTTAGGAGAGGAAGAAGCCGGGGGGACCCCAGAAGGCTCCGCTGCATCCCTTGCCCATCATCCAGGAGGCGTTCCAAAGGGTGGCAATAGACATAGTGGGTCCTATACCACGCCCCACTCAGAGGGGGAACAAGTATATCTTGGTGGTAGTTGACTTCACCACTCAGTCCCCGGAGGCAATTGCACTGTCTAACATAGAAGCCGAGACAGTGGCAAGAGCCTTGCTCACCATATTCAGCAGAGTGGGCTTCCCTAAGGAGATTTTGTCTGATCAGAGGGCAAACTTTATGTCTCAGTTGTTCAATGAGCTATGGAAGGTGTGCGGAGTGAAACAGCTTAAAACAGCCCCCTACCACCCTCAGGCCAATGGGCTGGTGGAAAGATTCCATGGGACCCTAAAATCCATGCTGGGGATGTATACCAAGAAAAGGGGCCAGAGTTGGGACGAGCTATTGACATTCCTACTGTATGCCTACAGGGAGGTATCCCAAGAGTCCACGGGATTTCCCCCCATTTGACCTTCTGTATGGGAGGAAGGTGAGGGGACCTCTCAATCTCATCCGGGATACCTGGGAAGGGTGCAACACGGTAAGGGAAAACCCGTGACTGATTATATCCAGAGGTTCAGAAGGGAGTTGAAAGACATTATGGAAATTGTCCAAAACAACATCCAGAGTAGTCAGGCCAAGCAAAAGGAGTGGTACAATAAAAATTATTGTAAGCGCACTTTTGACGTAGGGGATTTGGTCATGGTACTTAGCCCTGCCAAAAAGTTCAAGATGCAAAACTTCTGGGAGGGGCCCTTTGAAGTGGTGGAAGTGGCGAATGAGGATGCTTATGCAGTTAAAAAGCCCTTGGATGGTGTTGTGCCCCAACTGGTACATGTAAATAGACTCAAGGCCTATCACAGTAGAGTGGCCGGGGTAAACATGATCTGTTGTGTTGAAGGGGAAACTGAGGCACACCTACTCCCTGATCTGATGGCTGAATGCCAAGATGGGTCAACGCTGGAAAGTCTAGAAATCTGTAGTCAGCTGACACCAGTCGAAAGGAAGGAAGCGTTGTCAACGCTGCAGAAGTGAAAACAAAAAATTGGAGATATGCCAATCTCCTAGAACTGGAATGACCTTGAAAGGTCATCAAGTCCAGTCCCCTGCCTTCACTAGCAGGACCAAGTACTGTCCCCTGACAGATTTTTTGCCCCGGATCCCTAAGTGGCCCCCTCAAGGATTGAACTCACAGCCCTGGGTTTAGCAGGCCAATGCTCAAATCATAGAATCATAGAATCTCAGGGTTGGAAGGGACCTCAGGAGGTCATCTAGTCCAACCCCCTGCTCAAAGCAGGACCAACCCAACTAAATCATCCCAGCCAGGGCTTTGTCAAACCTGACCTTAAAAACCTCTAAGGAAGGAGATTCCACCACCACCCTAGGTAACCTATTCCAGTGCTTCACCACCCTACTAGTGAAAAAGTTTTTCCTAATATCCAACCTAAACCTCCCCCTCTGCAACTTGAGACCATTATTCCTTGTTCTGTCATCTTCTACCACTGAGAACAGCCTAGATCCATCCTCTTTGGAACCCCCTTTCAGGTGAAAGCAACTATCAAATCCCCCCTCATTCTTCTCTTCTGCAGGCTAAACAATCCCAGTTCCCTCAGCCTCTCCTCATAAGTCATGTGCTCCAGCCCCCTAATCATTTTTGTTGCCCTCCGCTGGACTCTTTCCAATTTATCCACATCCTTCTTGTAGTGTGGGGCCCAAAACTGGACACAGTACTCCAAATGAGGCCTCACCAGTGCCGAATAGAGGGGAATAATCACGTCCCTCGATCTGCTGGAAATGCCCCTACTTATACAGCCCAAAATGCCATTAGCCTTCTTGGCAACAAGGGCACACTGTTGACTCATATTCAGCTTTTCGTCCACTGTAACCCCTAGGTCCTTTTCTGCAGAACCGCTGCCCAGCCATTCGGTCCCTAGTCTATAGCAGTGCATGGGATTCTTCCGTCCTAAGTGCATTTGTCCTTGTTGAACCTCATCATATTTCTTTTGGCCCAATCCTCTAATTTGTCTAGGTCCCTCTGTATCCTATCCCTACCCTCCAGCGTATCAACCACTCCTCCCAGTTTAGTGTCATGTGCAAACTTGCTAAGGGTGTAGTCCACACCATCCTCCAGATTGTTGATGAAGATATTGAACAAAACCGGCCCCAGCACCGACCCTTGGGGCACTCCACTTGATACCGGCTGCCAACTAGACATGGAGCCATTGATCACTACCCATTGAGCGCGACCATCCAGTCAGTTTTCTATCCACCTTACTGTCCATTCATCCAGCCCATACTTCTTTAACTTGCTGGCAAGAACACTGTGGGAGACTGTATCAAAAGCTTTGCTAAAGTCAAGAAATAGCACATCCACTGCTTTCCCCTCATCCACAGAGCCAGTTATCTCATCATAGAAGGCAATTAGGTTAGTCAGGCATGACTTGCCCTTGGTGAATCCATGCTGACTGTTCCTGACCACTTTCCCCTCCTTTAAGTGGTTCAGAATTGATTCCTTGAGGACCTGTTCCATGATTTTTCCAGGGACTGAGGTGAGACTGACTGGCCTGTAGTTCCCCGGATCTTCCTTCTTCCCTTTTTTAAAGATGGGCACTACATTAGCTTTTTTCCAGTCATCCGGGACCTCCCCCGATTGCCATGATTTGTCAAAGATAATGGCCAATGGCTCTGCAATCACATCGGCCAACTCCTTTAGCACCCTCGGATGCAGTGCATCCGGCCCCATGGACTTGTGCTCGTCCAGCTTTTCTAAATAGTCCCGAACTACTTCTTTCTCCACAGAGGGTTGGTCACCTCCTCCCCAGACCGTGCTGCGGAGTGCAGTCGCCTAGGAGCTGACCTTGTCTGTGAAGACAGAGGCAAAAAAAGCATTTAGCTATCCCTCCCCCCTTAAGTACAGTGAGGTATTTTCCAACAAACCCGGAAGGATGCGCTTGCTGTCCCATAGAATCCTCACGAAAGGGGCACAGCCTCCTCCTTCTAGGCCTTACAGGGCCACCGGCCAGGTGAAGGAGTAAATTCGGGCTGAGATACAAAGCATGTTGGACTTGGGGGTGACTAAGGATTCGGACAGTGCGTGGGCTTCCCCTGTGGTCTTGGTCCCCAAGAGAGATGGCACCATTAGATTTTGTGTAGACTATAGAAAACTCAATGCTGTCACTGTAACAGATGCATACCCCATGCCAAGAATTGATGACATGCTGGATGTGCTGAGCCAAGCCAAGTACCTTAGTACCTTTGATCTGACCAAAGGTTACTGCCAGATCCCTCTGGAGGGAGAGGCCCAACAAAAATCAGCTTTTATCACTGATATAGGGCTCTCTGAATTTACAGTTACCTTTTGGTTTGGTAAATGCGGGTGCAACCTTCCAGAGACTGGTCAACCGAGTGTTAAATGGTTTGCAGAATTATGCTAGAGCTTACATAGATGGCATTGCTGTGTTCAGCAACACCTGGGATGACCACAAAGAGCACCTGCAAGTTGTGCTATCAAAGCTCAAAGAGGCTGGGCTGACTGTAAAGCCCTCTAAGTGCAAGGTAGGGGCAGCCAGAGTCCCTTATCTGGGACACTGGGTTGGGGGGGCGGAAATATCCCCCGACCCTCTTAAGGTGGAGGCCATCGTGAAATGGCCTGTACCCCAGACTAAAAGGCAAGTCCAATCCTTCATAGGCTTAGCAAACTATTACAGGAGGTTTGTGGAGGGGTTCAGTGACATTGTATCCCCAATCACAGACTTATGTAAAAAGCATCAGCCTAATAAGGTAATTTGGTCAAAGGCGTGCCAGGAAGGCTTCGATAAGGTAAAAGCACTCCTGTCTGTGGAGCCTGTGCTGGCCAGCCCGGACTTCGATAAGCCTTTTGAATTGTGCATTGATGCATCAGCCACAGGGTTGGGTGCTGTACTGATGCAAACAGGGGAAGACAGCAAGAAGCATCCCATTGCCTTCCTGAGCAAAAAGCTGTCCCCTGCCGAACAGAATTACTCCATCAGAGAGAAGGAGTGCTATGCCATTGTGTGGGCCGTTAAACAATTAAGGCCATACCTCTTTAATAGGAGGTTCAGAATTCTAACTGACAATTCACCACTGGTATGGCTTCACCGCAGTAAGGGCACAAACTCCAAACTGCTACGCTGGAGCCTGGTCCTACAGGAGTTTGACATGGAAATTATGCATATTAAAGGAAAGGAGAACTGGGTAGCCGATGCCCTGTCCAGAAAAGAGGAATTTTAGGTGTACTGCCTCCGCCATGGACAGTGTCCAAGTCTCTGGCAGTAAGTTCAGGAAGAGGGTGTGATGGTGTACCCCATAAGGCTTTATGAGGAGATGCTTATAAATGTATATATGATATAACTGGAATATGTTTTATGCTACATGTGCCATGTAACATATCTCTGTAAAAGTTATGATCTACTGAATCTATTCCTCCTTGTTGTATGCATGTATCATTTTTGTAGTTGAAGTTATGAATATTGGTTATATATTTTCTGGTTTTATACATACCCTTAGTAAGAGCATTGGATCAATGTCTGGAGAAAGGAATGTACAGGTTAAGGGCCCAATCAAGAAACACTTAACAGACAATAGAGCTTGCAGACGCCAATCCACATCTGAGCTTTGCAAGGAATGTGGCTTGGCTCCTAAGCAACTGAGTGGTGCATGGACATGTGACTTGCCCATGTGACCCCAAAACTCCATTTTGTAACTGGATGCTACACAGGGAGAGGGAGGGGTGTCCACCCAGGGGAGAAAGTCTATTTAAACCCCTGGGAGACCCCTCCATCTGGTGTTCAGCTGGCTAAAGAGAGAGCCTCTCCACCCCCCACCGACACACCTGAAAGAGACTGGAACAAAGGACAAGGACAATAGGGGGTGTGAGCGATTGCTGGACCCAGGCTAGGAGGACCATAGCCTGTAAAAGGAAGTTTACTGGAACTGGTGAGGTTTTTATCTGTATTCAGTGTGATTAGACATAGACTGTGTGTTTTATTTTATTTTACTTAGGCCAGGTCTACACTAGGACTTTATGTCGAATTTAGCAGCGTTAACTCGATTTAACCCCTCACCCGTCCACATTATGAAGCAGTTTATTTCGACATAAAGGGCTGTTTGAATCGATTTCTGTACTCCACCCCGACGAGGGGAGTAGCGCCAAATTCGAAATGGCCATGTCGAATTCGAGGTACTGTGGACGGAATTCGACGCTAATAGCTCCGGGAGCTATCCCACAGTGCACCACTCAGTGGACGCTCAGGGCAGTAATCTGTACTCGGATGCTCTGACCTGCCACTCAGAGAAATCCCCGGGAAAATTTGAATCCCTTTTCCTGTCTGGCCATTTTGAATCCCATTTCCTCTTTGGACATCGTGGCGAGCTCAGCAGCACTGGCAACGATGCAGAGCTCTACAGCAGTGGTTTCCATGCCATCGCAGAATAGAAAGAGGGCTCCAGCATGGAGTGATCGGGAAGTTTTGGATCTGATCGCTGTGTGGGGAGATGAATCAATCCTAGCCGAGCTCCGTTCCAAAAGACGGAATGCAAGGATTTATGAGAAAATATCCCAGGCTATGACGGAGAGAGGATACAGCCGGGATGCTACGCAGTGCCGCGTGAAAATCAAGGAGCTGCGGCAGGCGTACCAAAAGACCAAGGAGTCCAACGGACGCTCCGGGTCGCAGCCACACACTTGCCGATTTTACGAGGCACTTCATGCCATGCTCGGTGGTGCTGCCACAACTACCCCACCAGTGTCCGTGGACTCCGACGACGGGGTCTTATCTACGGCCACGTCGGAGGAGGTTTTCACGGACGGCAAAGAAGAGGAGGGAGGGGAGGAGGACGAGGCACTAGACAGCGGTCTCACTGCTGATTTCCCCGACAGCCAGGAACTATTCCTCACCCTGACTGAGCTGCCCTACGAACACTCCCAAGGCAGCATTCCTGACCAGGAATCAGGCGAAGGATCATCAGGTCAGTGTGTTAGACATTTATTTGCAATACAATAGGTATGGTGTGTTAGCACTGTGTAACTGTGGCTTAATTGGCCTTATGCGCTTCAGCTTGGAGTCGCTTTCCCGTGCAACTATTCGAAAAGTCTGTCAATATGTATGGGAATAGAGGTGTAATCCCCATCTGAGAGCTCCGCGAAGCTCTCCTGGAGGTACAGTGAGAGCTTTTGTATCAGGTTCGCGGGGAGAGCGGCCTTATTGTCTCCTCCATGGTAGGATACTTTCCCGCGCCATGCAAGCTGCAGGTACTCTGGTATCATTGCCTTGCATAGCATGGCAGCATACGGCCCCGGGGTTTGCTGGCATTGACGCAGCATGCAGTATTTCTCTGTCTCGGTAATCCTCATCAGAGTGATATCAGTCATGGGGTCCTGGTTTGAATGAGTGGTATAATTAGTATAGTGAATGCTTCCTTTTCCCTTTAAAGAAAGACACCCGGCTGTTTCCGTTAACGCGTGGTGGTAGGGAGTCGGGAGCCAAACCATTAGTACTTAGCGGTGCGCGTGCAGGGACAGTTCCGGGGACCGGCCACGCGAGGCCGGGGAAAGGGTACGCGAGCCGTTCAGACACAGCGGATCGCGGGCAATCTTGGTTCCCGGGAGCGGCCACGCGAAGGGGGGGGGAGGGGTAGGCCAGCCGTTCAAACACAGCGGTTCGCGGGCGATCTTGGTTCCCGGGAGCTGCCACGCGAAGGGAGGGGGGGAAGGGTAGGCGAGGCATTCATGCTGAGCGGTTCGCGGGCATTTTGGGTTCCATGGAGCGACCACGCGGAGGGGGGGGAAGGGTAGGCGAGCCGTTCATGCTGAGCAGTTCGCGGGCATTTTGGGTTCCATGGAGCGACCACGCGGAGGGGGGGGATGGGTAGGCGAGCCGTTCATGCTGAGCGGTTTGCGGGCATTTTGGGTTCCATGGAGCGACCACGCGGAGAGGGGGGAAGGGTAGGCGAGCCGTTCATGATGAGCGGTTCGCGGGCACTTTAGGTTCCCGGGAGCGACCACGCGGAGTGGGGGGGGTTAGGAAAGCCGCTGTAGATGAGCCGTTTGGCCATCAGCAGTTCCTGCCCGCCGCCAGGAACAGTGAGTGAGACATGGGATTAGAGCACTGCTGTGAAGCAATCTCTCAGCAGTCCTAACTCATCACCTTACCATGGTCTTCAGAGAGGTGATTTTCACTGTTCGGCAAGGCTTCTGTGATCCGTATACCGGGACCCCAGACACTCACCATTAAGGCATAATATTTGACCTTGTAGTACGTATCCATGTGATAGGCACTGTGTTTGGTCCTATTCATGGTGAAAGAGTATGGGCATTGTTCTGGAAAAAGTATCTTTCTGAGGAATTCACTCCCTTTCCATCATCCTGCAGCTGCGAGTGTCTCCCGCCCTACCCGTGTTTCTCCCTCCCATGGGCTACTACAGATAAGGCGGCGCAAAAAGAGAACCTGGGACGACATGTTCTCGGAATTGATGATGTTGTCCCGAAGGGAGGCGGCACAGCGGAGAGAGGACGTCTCACGGTCCGAGCGAGCAGCCAGGGAACGGGAGCAGAGGGCTGAAGCGCACGAGGACAGGTGGCGGCAGGAAGATCAGCAGGCGACCCAAACAATGCTGGGACTAATGAGGGAGCAAACCGACACGCTCCGACGCCTGGTGGATGTTCTCCAGGACAGGAGACAGGAGGAAAGAGCCCCTCTATATGTTCTTTCCAACCGCCCACCCCCGCCGCCAAGTCCAGTGGTTTACTCACCCAAAGTCACTAGGACGAGGGGAGGCAGGGTCCGTGGAAATATTCACTCCACCCCTGCAGACTGCTCCAGTAGCAGAAGGCTCTCATTCCCAAAACCTTAGATTTTTCCTTCCCCTCCCTCCAGCCGCACCCCTCAACACCTCCCTTCCCAGGTTCCATGTTAAAGAAATGTTCTGTTTAATAAAACTGGTTTTTTGGTTCATTCATGTTTCCCTGAGTGTCTTAAACGGGACCGTTTGTTTTTCGGGTTATTGGGTAACGGGGTTTGTAAGTGCAGAGGACTGGAGCACAACCCAGGGTACAGACAGGGTAACAGATCAACTGAAAGGCACAGTAAAAATTGCATGCAGTAAGCACACTTGTCATTCTGTGTGTGGCTTTTCAGGTTCTCTACGTGGCGTTGGTGGTTGGGTGGTTCGCTGTCTGGTGGGGGAGGGTGACCGCTGATCTTTGGCGGCTGGCAATAGCCTGCATGATAGATCAATGCACCGGGGGATCCGTAGCCGATATTCACAGCGAAAAAGTCACAGAGACCCCACCACACACACATGCGATTAGGAGAGGTTAATGGCTCCCTTTAAACAAGCAGTCCAGCACTTAGGACTGCTCTGGGAGCAGGAGCATGTCATTCCCCAAGCTTTGAAGCGTACTTTCCCACACTCCACCCGCTCCCCAACCGCGGTATGCGTCCACGGTTAAAACCGTAAATGAGAAACCAGTACCGGAGACGGTCCAAATAAAAAAATGTTTCCTTTATTGTGCCTTTAGAGCATTGAGCGAAGGAGGGGGAAGGGGGTTGGTAATGGGAGAGGATAGGCAACGGAAACTGTGTAAAGAAACAGGGGAAGGTTCAGTATCTGTTTAAGGAAGTGTAACAGTCACTGGTTACCCTGGTCTGTCTGGAAGCGAGCTTTCAAAGCTTCCCGGATGCGCAGCGTGTCCCGCTGTGATCTTCTAATCGCCCTGGTGTCCGGCTGAGCGTAATCTGCTGCCAGGCGATTTGCCTCAACCTCCCAGCCCACCATAAACATCTCCCCCTTGATCTCACAGAGATTGTGGAGCACACAGCACGCTGCAATCACAATGGGGATATTTTTAGGGCTGAGGTCGGAGCGAGTCAGTAAGCTTCGCCATCTGCCTTTCAGACGGCCAAAGGCACACTCCACCACCATTCTGCACTTGCTCAGGCGGTAATTGAAGAGCTCCTTTTCAGTGTCCAGGGCTCCCGTGTATGGCTTCATGAGCCATGGCATAAGCGGGTAGGCAGGGTCCCCTAGGATCACTGTTGGCATCTCCACATCCCCAACAGTGATTTTGCGGTCCGGGAAATAAACCCCCTGTTGCAGCCGTCTAAACAGACCAGAGTTTTTGAAAACACGAGCATCATGAACCTTGCCTGGCCACCCAACATTGATGTTCGTAAAACGTCCTTTGTGGTCCACTAATGCTTGCAGTACCATAGAAAAATAGCCCTTTCGGTTAATGTACTGGCTGCCCTGGTGCTCCGGTCCCAGGATAGGGATGTGTGTCCCATCTATGGCCCCACCACTGTTTGGGAATCCCATCGCAGCGAAGCCATCTATGATCACCTGCACGTCTCCAAGGGTCACTACCTTTGAGAGCAGCAGGTCAACGATTGCATGGGCTACCTGCATTACAGCAACCCCCACGGTAGACTTGCCCACTCCAAATTGGTTCGCTACTGACCGGTAGCTGTCAGGAGTTGCAAGCTTCCACAGGGCTATGGCCACTCGCTTCTGGATACTCAGGGCTGCTCGCATCCGGGTGTCCTGGCGATTCAGGGCAGGGGACAGCAAGTCACAAAGTTCCAGGAAAGTGCCCTTACGCATCCGAAAGTTTTGCAGCCACTGGGATTCATCCCAGACCTGCAGCACTATGCGGTCCCACCAGTCAGTGCTTGTTTCCCTTGCCCAGAATCGCCGTTCCACAGGATCAACGTGACCCATTCCCACCATGATGTCTAGGGGCCGGGGTCCAGCACTTTGCGAGAGGTCCATGCCCCTCTCAGAGTTCAAGTACTCCCGGAGCTTCCGTTGTCTCCTCTCCCGATTTCTCTGCATCTGAGTCTGGAAAAGGTGCGCTATAAGGCGCGAGGTGTTGGCAACGGACAGAACATCAGCGATAATCGCGGAGGGCTCCATGCTCACTGTCCTGTGGCGTCCGAGCTATCAGCCACAGGAAAAGGGCGCGAATTCATTAACCGCCGGCGCTTTCACGTAGGGACGGCGGGAGTGTGGGTCGAGTGACGAAATTTACATATAACGACCCTTGACACAATTTCGGTCCCACAAGGCACTGGGGGCTACACCCAGAATTCCAGTGGGCAGCGGGGACTGCGGGAACTGTGGGATAGCTACCCACAGTGCACCGCTTGCAATGTCGACGCTTCCCCCCTTACTGTGGACTCGGAAATTCGAATTAAGATCCCTGATGTGGATTCGAACAATCGACCTGGCAATATCGGGTTCACAAGTTCGGTTTCACAAAAATCGAACTAGTCTCGTAGTGTAGACATACCCTTAGTAATTCACTTTGTTCTGTCTGTTATTACTTGGAATCACTTAAATCCTACTTTCTGTACTTATTAAAATAACTTTTTACGTATTAAGTAACCTGTAGTATGTGTTAGTACCTGGAGCAGGGGAAACAGCTGTGCATATCTCTGTATCTGTGAAATAGAGAGTGAACTATTTATGAGTTTACCCTGTATAAGCTTTATACAGGATACAATGGATTTGTTCAGGGTTTGAACCCCATTGGGAGTTGGGCACCTGGGTGTCAAAGGCAAGAACACTTCCTAAGCTGTTTCCATGCAAGCCTACAGCTGTTAGGGGATGTGGTTCAGACCTGGGTCTGGGTTTGCAGCAGACCAGTGGGTCTGGCTCAAACCAGACAGGATTCTGGAGTCCCAAGCTGGAAAAGACAGGAAAGCAGGGGCAGAAGTAGTGTTGGCACACCAGGTGGCAGCTCCAAGGGGGTTTCTGTGATATCAACCCATCACCAGAGGTGTATGACATTGCACTCCATATGTTTTATGGAAATATGCTTATGAGAGTGAATATGATGTAACTGGAATATGCTTTATGCAAAAGGTCTCTTGTATGGTATCATAACAAAGGTTATAACCTACTGAATATATTCCTCCTATTTCTATGCATGTATCATTGTTGTATCTGAATCTAGAAATATGAAGTATAACTCTGAGGTCCTATTGTAATTATGCAAAGTGTGGGCCATTAATGGTGGTTTAGAATCTTGATGGCTTCAATTGACTAGGACAATTGGTAGTAAATGGTTTGTTTACCTGCAAACCTTCCTGTGTACATGTGGGCCAACCCAGAAAGAATGGAGACTAGGGGGTCTTACAGTGACATGTGACCATGTCACATGATGCTGGAATCCATCTTAAATCTGGTACTTTTCCATTTAGAAGGAGGGGTGGGGAGCCAGAGAGACAAAAGATTCCGGCCTTGTGCCAAAGCTATAAAAGGGGATGGAGCAGGACAAAGGGATGGCCAGTCATGAGAAAACCCCTGCTTACCACCTAAGATATCTGCTGGAACTAAAAAGGACTGTACCAGGGGAAAGGATTGGGCCCAGAGTAGGAGGGAGTCTAATCTATGAAAGAAGCTTATTGGAACATCTCTGAGGGTGAGATATTACCTGTAATAAGTTTCTTAATGTATTAGGCTTAGACTCACGTGTTTTTGCTTTATTTTGCTTGGTGGCTTACTTTGTTCTGTCTGTTTTTACTTGAAACCACTTAAATTCTACTTTTATACTTAATAAAATTACTTTTGTTTATGGATAAACCCAGAGTAAGTGATTAATACCTGGGGGAGCAGCTGTGCATATCTCTCTATCAGTGTTATAGAGGGTGGACAAATGTATGAGTTTACCCTGTATAAGCTTTATACAGAGTAACACGGATTTATTTGGGGTTTAGATCCCATTGGGAACTGGGTGTTTGGGTGTTGGAGATAGGTGACCCGCTGAGCAGTTTTTGGTTAAAGTCTGCAGCTTTGGAGGTGTGGCCCAGACCCTAGGTCTGTGTTGCAGCAGGCTAGTGTGTCTGGCTCAAAAAAGCAGGGTTCTGGAGTCCCAAGGTGACAGGGAAAACAGGCTCAGAGGTAATTTCAACACTTCAGGTGACAGTCCTAAGGGGATCTCTGTGACCGAACCTGTCACAGCATGACTCCCAATTTGGGTAGACATAGGGCTTGTCTACACTACGGGGGTTTTCTGTTAGCATAATGCACCATCCATTCCTCCATCAATCTACACCAGCAGATAGGTTGGCTTAACTACAGTGCTGCTTAAATCCCTGGGCAATGTAGCTAGGTTGACCTAAATGTTAAATGTAGACCAGAGCATACAGGTGCTAGCTCTGATCAAGCTGGTGCCTAAAAATTGCAGCAGGGCCACAGAAGCTGGGGCCCAAGGTGCACAAAGACATAGTGCACTAAGGAACTGTTAGTACACATTAACAGTGTCCACAAAGACAATTAGTGTGCAGTGGGCTAATGGGGGGTAGATTTACACCTCAGTTTGCTGGGAACTAACTCTTCATGGAGACAAGCCCTTCCACATCCAGTTGACTTTGCCCCTAAATAACCTAGGCTGTCTGGAAAATTCCCCTGCGGGCAATGGAGTTAAAGCAAGGTTGCTGTCTTCCCAGAAAAATAATTGACTTATTACATCACCCACGGTGTTGTGAATTCACAAGGCAGTAGGCCTGGAGGGAAATAAAACTTTTGCTAAATGTCAGCCAAGTTGTCTGTGTGTCACTCCGGTAGGAAGGATGACAGACGATTGGACTTGAGTTTTTCATTCCAGATGTAGGTGAAAAGTTCGGGGCATAATGTACTCCTGTCACTACTGAAAATTTCTGTGAGTGGATGTGTCCCCCGGCCTGATTGTCTGTCATAAAAGACATTGCTGTTGCCACTTTTCTGAAATGGGGTACCCCGTTGTACACCAATACAGTAGGGGATGCTCTTCCCTTTAAGTCAGCGCTGACCCCAATGCCCCGGCATGGTGCTGGGAGTGCTGCATTGGAACTAGCAGGGTGATGGCTCAGTAGGGGGCAGTCTCTTCCAACTCTATGCTGATCTTGATGCCCCACTTTGACCCAAGTGCTGTGCTTAGGGAGTGACCAAATGGCAAGTGTGAAAAATCGGGACAGGGAGTGGGGGGTAATAGGCATCTATATGAGACAAAGCCCCAAATATCGGGACTGTCCCTATATAATCAGGACATCTGGTCACCCTAGCTGTGCTGGTGGGGCCAGGCCCATTTTAACACATGTGTACTCATTGCTCTTCACTGGGCCCCCATCTCAGGGGGTGCCTGTCCACCTGTGGGGGATGAACAAAGTCTGCCAGTTTATTTTATATGGCCCATCACAGGCCAACTTGGGGCAGGTGAGCCAATGGTGCCAGGACAAGGATGGGAACAGAGGTCCCCCTCGCACCAGTGCATTATGGTGAGAGCCAATGGGCCGGAGCAGGGAGCCAGGCCAGCCCCATGGGAAAGGAGCCCCATGTGGAGGGAATAGTAGAGGAAGCAATAGTGGATGGGAACCTGGGAGGCAGTGACCATGAGATGGTCGAGTTCAGGATCCTGACAAGGAAGAAAGGAGAGCAGTAGAACAGAGACCCTGGACTTCAGAAAAGCAGACTTTGACTCCCTCAGGGAACTGATGGGCAAGGTCCTCTGGGAGAATAACATGACGGGGAAAGGAGTCGAGGAAAGCTGGCTGTATTTTAAAGAATCCTTATTGAGGTTGCAGGAACAAACCATCCCGATATGTAGAAAGAAAAGCAAATATGGCAGGCGACCAGCTTGGCTTAACAGTGAAATCCTTGCTCGTCTTAAACACAAAAAAGCAGCTTACAAGAAGTGGAAGATTGGACAAATGACCAGGGAGGAGTATAAAAATATTGTTCAGGCATGCAGGAGTGAAATTAGGAAGGCCAAATCACACTTGGAGTTGCAGCTAGCCAGAGATGTTAGGAGTAACAAGAAGGGTTTCTTCAGGTATGTGAGCAACAAGAAGAAAGTCAAGGAAAGTGTGGGTCCCTTGCTGAATGAGGGAGGAAACCTAGTGACAGAGGATGTGGAGAAAGCTAGTGTACTCAATGCTTTTTTTGCCTCTGTCTTCACAGACAAGGTCAGCTCCTAGGCGACTGCACTCCACAGCATGGTATGGGGAGGAGGTGACCAGCCCTCTGTGGAGAAAGAAATAGTTCGGGACTATTTAGAAAAGCTGGACGAGCACAAGTCCATGGGGCCGGATGCACTGCATCCGAGGGTGCTAAAGGAGTTGGCCGATGAGATTGCAGAGCCATTGGCCATTATCTCTGACAAATCATGGCAATTGGGAGAGGTCCCGGATGACTGGAAAAAAGCTAATGTAGTGCCTATCTTTAAAAAAGGGAAGAAGGAAGATCCGGGGAACTACAGGCCAGTCAGTCTCACCTCAGTCCCTGGAAAAATCATGGAACAGGTCCTCAAGGAATCAATTCTGAACCACTTAAAGGAGGGGAAAGTGATCAGGAACAGTCAGCATGGATTCACCAAGGGCAAGTCATGCCTGACTAACCTAATTGCCTTCTATGATGAGATAACTGGCTTTGTGGATGAGGGGAAAGCAGTGGATGTGCTATTTCTTGACTTTATCAAAGCTTTTGATACAGTCTCCCACGGTGTTCTTGCCAGCAAGTTAAAGAAGTATGGGCTGGATGAATGGACAGTAAGGTGGATAGAAAACTGGCTGGATGGTCGTCCTCAACGGGTAGTGATCAATGGCTCCATGTCTAGTTGGCAGTCGGTATCAAGTGGAGTGCCCCAAGGGTTGGTGCTGTGGCCGGTTTTGTTCAATATCTTCATCAACGATCTGGAGGATGGTGTGGACTGCACCCTTAGCAAGTTTGCAGATGACACTAAACTGGGAGGAGTGGTTGATACGCTGGAGGGTAGGGACAGGATACAGAGGGACCTAGACAAATTAGAGGATTGGGCCAAAAGAAATCTGATGAGGTTCAACAAGGACAAGTGCAGAGTCCTGCACTTAGGACGGAAGAATCCCATGCACTGCTACAGACTAGGGACCGAATGGCTGGGCAGCAGTTCTGCAGAAAAGGACCTAGGGATTACAGTGGACGAAAAGCTGAATATGAGTCAACAGTGTGCCCTTGTTGCCAAGAAGGCTAACGGCATTTTGGGCTGTATAAGTAGGGGCATTTCCAGCAGATCGAGGGACGTGATTATTCCCCTCTATTTGGCACTGGTGAGGCCTCATTTGGAGTACTGTGTCCAGTTTTGGGCCCCACACTACAAGAAGGATGTGGATAAATTGGAAAGAGTCCAACGGAGAGCAACAAAAATGATTAGGGGGCTGGAGCACATGACTTATGAGGAGAGGCTGAGGGAACTGGGATTGTTTAGCCTGCAGAAGAGAAGAATGAGGGGGGATTTGATAGCTGCTTTCAACTACCTAAAAGGGGGTTCCAAAGAGATGGATCTAGGCTGTTCTCAGTGGTAGAAGATGACAGAACAAGGAGTAATGGTCTCAAGTTGCAGAGGGGGAGGTTTAGGTTGGATATTAGGAAAAAAAAATTTACTAGTAGGGTGGTGAAGCACTGGAATGGGTTACCTAGGGAGGTGGTGGAATCTCCTTCCTTAGAGGTTTTTAAGGTCAGGCTTGACAAAGCCCTGGCTGGGATGATCTAATTGGGGTTGGTCCTGCTTTGAGCAGGGGGTTGGACTAGATGACCTCCTGAGGTCCCTTCCAACCCTGAGATTCTATGATTCTATGTGGGGTAACTGTGGGGTGGGATCACTCTCCAATACCCTCCTAGATCTTCCCACCCCCTGGGGTAGGACCCAACCCCTCCGGTCACACACTCCCCCACCATTTCCATTGTGGACACAGGACCTCAAAATTCTTTAATCTGGCACTGTGTGGGGTGCTTAGTGAGGGGCGCTTTCCCCTGGCAGTCAGTGCTGACCCCAATGCCCCAGTGTGGTGCTAGGGGGCGCAGTGCTGCAGGGAGCAGGGTGTGTGGCTCAGTAGAAGGAGCTCTCCTGTCTGATCTATTGCTGACCCCAGTGCCCCTTGGAGAGGACGATACTGTGTCCTCCTGCATTCCATCAACTGTGATCATACAGTCTGCAGCCAGCATGTGTGACCCTATTATGAGCCCTTTGGAATGTGCTGCCCTTTGCACGATCTGACCCTTCCGAGAGAGGAGCATGCTGCACTGGGGAATCGTCGAGCTTGGGCCACATTTACTGCTCATCTGCTTCTCAGGCAATATCAGGAGCATCTAAGCAGGCCATGTGTTTGGTACTAGCCGTCCACCAGAGCGCTGTCAAAATGGACCAGGTAGGCCCCTGATGTTCCTCCAAGAAATCCTAGAGACACAGGTCAGGGTTGAGACCCAGAGTGAGAACTGCACGGTGGCTACCAAATCTCTCTTCCTCCTGGGGGAACCCTCCCTCCTCCTTTCCTGAAAGTTGGCCCAGGCTCAGAAGCAGGTTTCATAAATCTCTGGAACCCTTTGGAGAAAGCTGCACTGAGGTCTGTGCGTCTGGCCTGCAGCCCACCGTGTGCATTCCCCAGTGGGGTCAAGCTGCAAAACCCAGACCCACATCCGGACGTCACAAATGAGGGAGAGGGCGGCACAGAAAAGGGGAGGGACTTCCTTGAGGTCACACAGCCAGTCAGTGACTCAGCTGGGAATAGAGCCCAGCAGTTTTGACTCCTAGTCACACCACCCGGCTCCCCTCCTAGAACCCAGGTGTCTCCTGGATATCCCCCCTGTGAGAGCGCCAGGTAGCACCAAGGAGTTCTGACTCCCATTCCCATCTGCTGGCCCCCGAGGCACATTCCCTCCAACAGCTGGAAATAGAACCCAGGAGTCCTGACTCCCAGTGCAGTGCTCAAGCCGTGGACCACTGTGCTTTGGAAGCCCACCAGCCCCTTGGAAGTGAACTGGGTTCTGGTCTGCCTCATGCGCCATAAGCAATCCCCATAGCCAATGGAGTTACTCCAGTGTAACTACGCACTGAAGTCAGTGGAGTTACTCCAGATTTGCATCAGTATACACTGAAAATAGAATTTGGCCCCACTGGGTGTCTTGCAGATGTAGAAACTGAGCAAGGAGTTCAAGATGTGGCCCTATAGGACCTAATTCTGGTCTCTTTTAGGGCTTTATCCAAAGCCCCCTGAAGCCAAAGGAAAGACAACCCCACTGATTTCAGTGAATTTCAATGCAGTTATTCCCAGTCTACACCTGGTTCACTTAGATCAAGTGAGGCTCAAAATCCACTTTATTCTTTAGAAAAAATTCTGTCTTCCAAATCCCAAAATTAGCCTCATAACTGAGGAAGGGAGAAGAGGCTTGGACCAAGTGAGGAAGAGAATTTCTGCAGCCTGTTCCCATTCCACACACAGTAGCAGAGAAGAGAGGGAAATTGAGCTTTGTTTCTATTGGGAGCCATTTAACGAACCCAGGTTAATTTCCTCATCACCGTGGCAGAAGCGCGGGGGTACTTACAGTTGGCTGTGAGAAACAGCCGGGAAGTAGAAAGCAAACACGCCCACCAGGTAGAGAGCAGAGCCCCCCATGGTGAGGACAGGAGGATCAGGAGAAGTAGCTCCTCCTGGGCTATTTATCCTCAGAGTTCCCTGTAAGCTGAGTCCTTGTGCAAACAGCTGGGCGGGTTAATCAGTGACCGGGAGGAGCCCAGGAAACCCGAAAAGTTCAGAACAAAAGATGTTTTCTTCACTCCCTTGACACAAGAGTTTATTTGTCTTTCCAAGGGGGGGGAGATGGAATTAGGGACTTGAGGCTGGGGTTGTGTTTACTCCACGCCAAGGTGCTAGCCACAGATCAGAATAGTGGGACACTGATCAATACCGCAGTTCAGGCCTAGCATGGAGAGTCGGGGCTGGAAGTCAGGACTCCTGGGTTCTGCTTCCAGCTGAGAATGAGGAATAGGTTCAAGTGGGTTAAATCGGTGGGGCGGGGTGGGGGGGCTGGGAGTCAGGATGCTTGGGTTATATTCCTAGCTCTGGGAGGGCAGTGGGATCTACTGGGTTACAATGAGGGGGCAGGCTGAGAATCAGGACTCCTGGGTTCTGTTCCTGGATCTGCCTTTTGACTCTGTTTTACCTTGGGCAAGTCCTGGGATGTTTCAGTAGGGAAAGCAGTCCCAATCCTCAAGGGAGCCCTGGAAAGATATATCTCTCTGTCTATCCCACTCGCTTGGATTGTAAAACCTTTGGGGCAGAAACTGTCTCTTAGGCCAGGACTCCTCTACACTCTATTAGGGAATCTATGCTGCTGGTAGCAATAGTGGGAGTGCTAATAAAGACAGGGCAACAGCATGTTTGACCACCCGTCATCTAAACCTGCTCTGTATGTTTGCACAGCACCTAGCACAAAAAAAGGTCTTTGGGTGCTACTGCCAGGTAACAGAAAACTGATCAAAGGAAATAATAATGTGGAATTAACCTGCGGAACTCATTGCCACATGATAGTTCTGCTTCAGGGCATAAGGCAATGGGTGTTAAGAGGCAATGTCCCCCTGAGCAGGCTATAATTGTCCACAGTAGAGTTTCTTGCACCTGACTCTGAAGTGTCTGGTAATGGCCATGCTTGGCCATGACCCTATGATCTGATCCGGTGTGGCAGTTCCTGTGCCCCTAAACAATACATCATGGCTGGCATCTTCAAAGCCATGTAGGAGATTCAGACACATTTTAATAGCAGATGGGTATCAAAATCCCTTTGGTGGCTTTGAAGCTCGAAAGAGCAATTTGCACAGGCACCGGTTAACCTATCGATCTTCACCTGCAATAACCCTGTAATCCAGTACCTGGCCTTTTCGAGGTTAACCTCCTTGATGAACCAGACCTTCAGATCTCTGGGCCAGATCCTCCACTGGTATGAACCCGCCTAGCCCCTGAGATCACTCATCTCAGAGTCTGTTTTTTCCTTCCTCCGGGTAAAAGCAAACCACTGCAAACCAGGGAAGGGTTAATGGCGGAAGGCGGATTATCAGCTGGCTTCCAGTAACAGGTTTCTTTTCCTGCCAGTGGTATTTGGACAGGGCTTCAGTCTGCACAATATCCAAAGACATCCAGTTGCAACATATTTACTTACGGCTAAACAGCCAACTGGGCTTTCCTAACAACGGGTGTCACAAGTCTGAGCGGAGACAATGCCATGTGGCTAGCGGGACTGAGGAGGGCTCAATAGAATGAGAGCGTGAAAGTAAAAGCAATGTGGTGTCATGGCTAAGGCAGTCACCTGGGACCCAGGAGATCTGAATTCTCTTCCAGGCTCTGCCCTGACCTGCGGTGTGACCTCTAGCATTGCCTCTGGATGATGAATCTCTGGGACAGAGCCACTGCCCCTTGTTATGTATGACCAGCGCTTAGCGTGCTGGGCCCTCGAGGTGCTAAAGCTCTATGAATCATAAATACAGAGCTGGGCCTGCCATTATTAGCTGCATTTAAAACACGAGGGACACATCCTCAGCTGGCGTAAACGGTCCTTCTTCCATTGACTTCGTTAGAGGAATGCTGGTTTGCACCAGCTGAGGCACGTCTCCCAAATCTGTGTGTGAGCTCAAATCGTAACACTAGAATATACTGTAATAATCAGCCTCGCCCTTTGTTTTACAAGCAAGATTTTAATTTTTCCATCAGGGTGACAGGGAGCAAGTTGTGTTTGGGGCCTGGTATTATGTTAACTCCAGCTGAGATCGGGGGCCCACTGTCCTAGGCGCTGTACCTACACACAGCAAGATGCAGTCCCTACCCCAAAGGGTTAATTTATACACCCAGGATCGCATCTCAGGCTCATCTCACTGGAGTTACTGTATTGAATGAGCATTGAATATTGAATGGAACAGATCCTCGCCTGATGTCAAGCCATTTACCCCCACGCCCATCAGTGGGACGACACCGATTTACACTGGCAGAGGCAACATCTGGTCCAAAATGCAGATTTTCAAGAGACCATTTGATCATCGAGTCTGACCTCCTGCAAAGCACAGGCTAGTGTATTTCATTCAGTTACCCCTGTATTGAGTCCAATAACTGGTGACTGACTAAAGTATATACCTTCCAGAAAGGTATCCGGTCTTAATGTGGGGGTGAGTATACAATATACAATCCATAATCCACACACCAGCCTTGCAAATTTATTTTAACAGGCAGGTAAAATGTCATTAGTTGTCCCATTATCAATGGGCAAGTAGATTTTGTGCCCTCATTAATGAATATTTGTTATTATTTGTATCATAGCAGTGCCTAGAGGCCCCAGCTGAGATCAGGGCCCCATTGGGCCGGGCACTGCGCAGACACACACAGTGAGAGACAGCTGGTGCCCCAGCTGAGATCACGGTCCCATTGTGCCAGGTGCTGTATGGATTCATGATGATAGACTGTTTACAATCTCAATAAGGAAGACACACAAAGGCTGGACCGTGGCCACTCTGCCAGGCTCTACTATACAGTAATTCTCTGACTATTCTAAGACTGGTTGGGGATGAGTGGCCCTGCAATGAAAGGGTTAACCTTGCCCTTTCTGTCCTAACGATGACTTCCCCACAGTGGAAAAAGGATTATTAAGATAAGAACATAAGAACGGCCATACTGGGTCAGACCAATGGTCCTAGCCCAGTATCCTGTCTTCCAACATTGGCCAACCCCAGGTGTTTCAAAGGGAATGAACAAAACAGGGCAATTATCAAGTGATCCATCCCCTGTCGTCCAGTCCCAGTGTCTGGCAGTCAGAGGCTTAGGGACACCCACAGCATGGGGTTGCATTCCTGCCCATCATGGCTAATAGCCATTGATGGATCTATCCTCCATGAACTTATCTAGTTCTTTTTTCGAACCCAGTTATAATTTTGGCCTTCACAACATCCCCTGGCAATGAGTTCCACAGGTTGACTGCATGATGGGTGAAGTACTTCCTTTTGGTTGTTTTAAACCTGCTGCCTATTAATTTCATGAGGCGACCCATGGTTCTTCTGTTATGTGTTATGTGAACACTTCCTTAGTCACTTTCTCCAGACCAGTCTTGATTCTATATACCTCTGTCATATCCCTCCTTAGTCATCTCATTTCCAAGCTGAAGAGCCCCAGACTTTTTAATCTCTTCTCATATAGAAGCTTAATCCCTTCATCATTTTTGTTGCCCTTCTCGGTACCTATTCCATTTCTAATACACCTTTTTTGAGATGGGGCGACCAGAGCTGCAAGCAGAATTCAAGGGCTGTATTTCAATTTATGAAATAAAGTATTTGGTTCACTTCAGTGCATACTTCTGAAAGTTCAGGAAAGGAACTCCTGAAAAATGTAATTGGAAGTCAGGGGATTAGGTAGGATGAGGTGTCTAGGTATGTCCCAGAAACTATTTCTGGGCCCCATTTCGTAAAGCCTGCACTCAAGTGCACACTAAATCGCTGCTTTACAACACATCAAAACAATGATCTCAGTGAAATCGGAGCGATGATGAAAAGTGAAACGTGAAAACACAAAAGCCAAAAAGTGCAATGTGGAAAACAGAAATAAAAGTCATAACAGTAACTGTAGCCTGAGGCGGCCCCCATGAACTGCAGTTTAAGATCTGCACTTTATACTATTTGCCACAAGTTGCTACAGAAAGAACGTAAAAGAAATGCAGTGTGCCCAATATGTGCGCTTTGCAGGATTAACGAGCCACCTTGTAGCTGCTGCATGAAATATCCAGGGACTGCATGTTTCTAGGCACACTTACTGAATTTCAGACACAGGCTTCTGTAAAATTCCATCTTTCACACTGAATAATTTAATATTAGATACATTCAGATCAACATGGCCCTGACCCTCCAACCCACAGACAACCTGCGCATGTTATTGAACAAACACATGGGTGAACTGTGATCTTGGCTGGATGAGGAGCTGGGTTCAATACTCGACTGAGGAACGATTTATTGGGCAACAGGTCCCTGCTGCAATTTGCAAACAAGGGGGAACATGAGAAAGGGAAACCTGTGGGGATTTTCACTGAAAGCCAGTGCCTTAGTACCAGGGGCTAGAAACTGCTGTTACTGTGCTCAGAGTAAAGCTGGAAAAACTCCATTAGCTTTGCTGCATGCTGCTGATTTCCATACCAATTTCTTTTGCATATTGGTTTATTGGCATGTTATACCACTGTGTTTAATTGCATGCCCCATTATTTGCAGATCAGATTATTTGCATGCCAGTTTTCTAGCATCTGGACTGCCTTACAGCTCACACACTGTCTTAGCTATGTCAGCTGGGAAACACACATCATCTCCTGCTACTTTGTCTAACCTTAGCAATGAGTAATGAGCAAGCAATTATAGTTGTTGTCAGGGTTCCCTCCCCACTCTGAACTCTAGGGTAAAGACATGGGGACCCGCATGAAGAGCTCCTAAGCTTGTTTCTACCAGCTTAGGTTAAAACCTCCAAGGTACAAAATTCCCTGCACCCTGAGAAATGCTTCTCTCACTGCCACCATCAAGTGCTTTAAACAGGAATCCGGGAAAGGAACCACTTGAAGTTCCCCTTCCCCACAAAATACCCTCTCAAGCCCGTACACCCCCTTTCCTGGGAAGCTTGAGAATAATCTCCTAACCCTATTGGTTACACAGTGATCTAAAAAGCCACCCCCGGGGTTTTAGAACCATAGAAAACAGTCAGCTTCTTAAAAGAAGGATTTTATTAAAACAAAGAAGGTAAAATCATCTCTGTAAAATCAGGATGGTAACTATTTTACAGGGTACTCAATTTCCAAACTCAGAGGGATTCCCCCTCTGGGCAAAACCTTAAAGTTACAGAAAAAACAGGAATAATCCCTCCCTCTAACACAGGGAAAGCTCACCAAGCAAAACAAACAGAAACCTACTTGCTATGCTGACTAAACTTACTTTAGAAAAGTGAGGTTTGGTGAGAAGATGACTGGTTGAGGAGATTGATTTTTTGCAGGTACTTCTTGTCTTCCAAGATCACTCTGACTCAGACAAAGAGCCACACACAAAGCCTTCCCCCCTCCCAAGATTTGAAAGTATCTTGTCCCCTCATTGGTCAGATGCCAGCCAGGTCAGGTGTCAGTCTGGCTACCTGCATTTCTTAACCCTTTACTGGTAAGAGGATTTTATAGCACTGCATCCAACCCTCTCCCCCTTCCCTTTATATTTATGACAGTTGTCCTGGGGGTCAGCCACTAGAAAGTGGCTTGACCACACTTGCCATGCCAGTGTGTTACATCCTTATTTGTAAGAGTGCAATGGACTGAGAAGAGAATTGACAGTCAGGAGTTCCCCTGATCCTGTCTTCATGTGGCAAATGGCTTAATACCTATTGGTAGGAACACTGGAGTTTGCTTACTCCCCTGTCTTCTTCCCAGGGCAGTGACAATGGTTGTAAAGGGCAATGAACATGCAAAGTGTCTTCCATGCTATGTGGGTGAAAACTAAATTAGGAACCACTCCAATCAAGAGGAAAGATTAGAACCCAAGCCTGGGGGAGGGACGGGTCAGAGTTGGAAAGTTAAGCATATGAGTGTTTGTAGGATCAGGGCCTGAGTATTAGGGATATTTCCCTCGGCTTCAGCTTTGGCTTTGAATTTCTTGTCAATTTCAGGGGTAAATTTGGAGCAGCTGGTGCTGTATCCCAGCCTGGTGACACAAAACTCTGGTCACTTTCTTTCCGCCTTGCAAACATTCAGTGCTTAGAACTGTCCCATTGAAACAGCCCTGTCGTGGGGCGGCCTCCTCCCACACATCCCCTCATGGCCTCAATGAGTCCAGCAGGAAGCCCCCTGCCTCAGTTTCCCCCTTTTGAGGGGCTTCTCCAATAACTCACAAGCCCTTTCACAGCCCATTTCAGGTTTGGGTTTATTAAATTAACAAATATTTCAAAATAAAGTTTGCCAGTTCTTCCTCAAGTGCCTCCATGGGCACCTCTTTATCAGGTCACTCCCAGACTTTTTCTCCCTGTTGTCCCACTCTGCAAGTCCCAGCTGGCTCCACTGGAGTCTACTCACACCCTGCAGTCTCTGTGCTAGTCTCTGTAGCCAATTAGTTTAGTATCCATTTATTGTGTGATTGTGATTATGATTAATCAATATGTTATATTACATATATTCATTGTATGTTCACCGGAGTTGATTTGTAGGATTATAAAAGTATAAGAGTGATCAGTATTTAGAGGAACTATGTAGTAGACATGAGTAAGACAAGCTGAAATGCAAGAACCTGGAGACTGAGGCCTACAAGACTTTAGCTTAGCTATTTTAGGCCTTAGAGACAAGAAATGATGGTGCAAGGCCATGACCGAGAAATAACACGAAAACTTATGGGAAAGAGGTACCAACTGGTAATATTACGAAAGTATAAGATCTTAAATTTAAATAATAAAATTCTGTAACAACAGATATTGTCTCTAACACGTGCCTTAACTGCAAGATAAAGGTGGCACGCCAACATTAATGAGAACCTACAGAGCCTATAGAATTCAGAGTCCTGTTGGGTATGAACTGTTGTATGTTGGGTATGGACTGTTATATTTTTCTCTGGTTCATTACACATGGTTTATTAAATTATGTGTGGGCATCAGACCCGATGATCAGTGATTTTAAGGACACTCTGGCAATCCAAGATGGAGTCCGAAAACTGTCATCCTGTGACTCCATCTTGTGACCTTCTGTGCACTGTCAGCCTGGTCTGGATAAAACTGGACTGAACGGGTTTTTCCCGCCACTGGGCGATCCCCAAGGTTCCATCACCTCGGACTGTTTCCCGCCTTTCTGCGGATCGTACCATGTTTTCCCGTCATAGATTCTGTAAAAGACCTGGGATCACAGGCTGATGGGACAGTCCATCGTAGCGACCGTGTGCGCGGTTTTGGGTCTTCGTGGCACTCGTGCATCAGCGAAGATCACCATTCGTGCCCGCAGTGAAAAGAAAAGACAACGACACATTTACCGTCTTACCTGTCCTGCGCCCGGGGAACGTCACCACCCAGAGGGTTCCTGGCCCGCGGCTTCTGTCCTGACATCCAGCGAGGGACTCTCCAGTGTTCCTCCTCCAAGGGTTTCAATGACCTACGGAGCAGAGGTCCTGGACTTCACCCCGCGACGGGCGTGCTGGGAATGGAGTGAGAAAGCAGTCAGGGTTTCTAAGTTGGGGGTGAGATTTCTTGACTGCCAGGTGGGTTTAGTTTCATTCTTGGGCCTGAGCTTCACGCTGGCCGGGAAGAGCTGCCGTGTCACTGGGTTGGTTTGTTACATAGCTATGAGTCATTGACATTTACCCCTTCCCTAGCTGTGTAATTCTAGCCCTTCATACATTTACCTCTTTGTTCTGAACCTTATCTCTTGTCAGTTCGATTTCTTGTGCACTACACAAGGGCAGGGGGGGAGATCTGCACCAGTTCACCGCAGAGGGCGAATCTGCTCTGTTGAGAAACGGGGGCTTGTTTCTATTCCGATACCTGCACCACTTCATACATTCAGAGTTATCTTGGCTCCCCTTTGAGATAACAGTCCCTTGTGTTTCCAGGGGACACGGATGTGACGGTGCTGCCCATAGGAGCCCGCTGAGGTCACTCAATCAGGGTGAACTGCCAACAGAACAGGGCAAACAAACCCCAAATGCTGGTGGATATTCCAATACTTAGGATTTACCAAGCCAGCACAAAACAGCTTCTATAGTACCTCACTGGTTACTAAGCAGTCCAAACAACGCAGTTCCCTTAAAGTACCCAGCCTCAGGCCTCCATCCATCCACACACTGTCAGATATGATGATGATTACTGAAAATCTTAATTCATCATATACAAGAACAGGTTCTTCCAATCCCAAAGGATCAGCCCCAGATCCAGGTCAAATAATAACTTAGATCTTACCCCAAATACACGCTTCTAGTCAATTCGTATTAACTAAACTCAAATTTATTAAAAAAGAAAGAGAGAGAGTGTTGGTTAACAGATCAGTATACATACAGACTTGAATTGAGTTGCCAAAAGTCCTTTTAGAAATAGTCCATAGGTTATAGTCCAATGTCCATATTCAGGGTGACTCCAGTCAGTGACTGGGGATCTCAATCCTTATGGCTTAAGGTTTCCCCCTCTTGAAACCCAAAGCAGATCTGAGATGAAGAAGGATCGTGTCCCAGGGTTATTATACATTTCCAGCAGCCATTTGGCCTAAGAAAACAATAGGCTTAACTTTCCTTCTCCCAAACATCATGGCAATTAGCTCAGGATAATTTATCCATTACACAGTTCAGACACAGGTTATCACAATCTTCAAAGAGACATAGACAATAATACTATTTCACTCAAATATCTTCCTATATGTTAATATTCCTTTTTTGATCTTTGAATCAAAGCTATAGCCATAGACAGGACTTGTTTGCTTACATCACAAGACCTGAGCAAACATCTACTCTTCTATCTCTAACAATGCAGGCTGCATTTCAAAGCACTATTCATTTACATACCTTCCTAACCAGTCTTTACAGTTCGGCCAACCAATCCCACGATTTTTGGGGCCTGACTCATCTTTTGAAGGCTTGGTGTTGGCACTGCTGTGCCACGTCCAGGGACCAGACTTTTCAGCAGTGACTCAGCACCTTTATAAGGGGTCTTCGGTTTTAGAGCACTCGCCCCTCTGAAAATTAGGCCTCGAAAGCGCTTCAAGTTGGGTGCTTTAAAACTGCAGCCCCCCCCCCCCCCAACTCCCTATTGTGAATCTTGGACAGGGTCTCTTCAGGGAAATGCCCCATTCCCACAAATATGTAAGGGGACTGTTGTCCCCTTACTAAAACTCAGTGGGGGTGTTTTGGTTGGCTAGCTCCCAGTACCAAAAGAAAGTGGAAGGGTCGATGGGAAATCAGGCCCTAAGACTGACAGTCCCCAGGAACAATGGGGAGAGGCCAATGCCCCAGGTTAGCCTGACTGACAGGGCGAGCAGGCTAATCAGGGAGTCATGAGGCCAGGAGGGGTCCCATCCTCCCTGTGAGCTGGAATTGCCTGGGTCAGTCAGAGTGGGGCTGAGCTAAGGAGAAAGCAGGGGCCCAAGCTGAGCTGGGGAGCAAGGCTGTGCCAGCCAGAGGGGCCAGAAAAGCAGCCCAGGAAGCAGGTCAGAGTTGGGAGCAGAGTCACAGAAACAGCGCACAGAGCAGACCTGTGCTGGGAGCAGAGTTGTAACAACTGGAGCCAGAGGGGCCAGAGCAGCAGCAGCAGCCGTGCTGAGGCAGAGTGGAGCTGGAGCTGGAGTAGGCAGAGTGGTGCAGCTTGGGCTGGAGCTGGGGCTGGAGCTGGAGCTGGAGCTGGGGCTGGAGCAGTCCAGAGCCGGGTGCGATAAGCAGCTGGGGGGAACAAGGGGAACCCTGGGCAGTGGGGAGCCAGCGGGGAGCCAGCAGGGAGCCAGCGCAGGGAGATTCCCCCAGCCAAGGGGCCCTGCAGGCCAGACTTGGAGGGGGATCATAAAGCTGATGGGGGGGGGGTGACGCTGGGAAGAAGGGTCCTGCTATCTAGAGCCAGAGGGCATGTGGCCACCACCAGAACAAGTGTCCGACCTGCAGCATCCCTGCAGCACAGCCAGGGGCTGGGCCATGTGAGGGACAGACTGAACTTCCCTGACATCCCAGAGACGCTGGCTGTGATGTCCCCGTGCCACAGAACAGGGTGACAGGTTTTCCTTTCACCTTTCCCATTTTTTCCGTATTTTTTTAATTGATTGTTTAATAAATTGTATTTGCTTTGAACTGTATGTAATGATCATTGAGTCAGGGAAGTATCCAGTGCAGAGAGAGCACCCAAGAGTGCAGACACCCTAGCCCCTGCCCTAAATGACCATGACAAGATTGGGGGTTGAGCCCCCCAGGAATCCTGGGCCCAGCCTTGTTGGGGTTATGAGGACTCTGCCCCACAGGAGTGTGGAAGGGGAGCCTTCGAGGTCAGGCAGGCATCTGGGTAAAGGGAGCGGAAGCGCGGACTCAGGTCCTTTCGCTAGCCCATCTCACTGGGGTAGTGAATAAGCCAGGAAAGTTCCCCCCAATAACGGGACCATTCCCCCGCTTACACATACACTATGATCTCCACGGATCATTGCTTCTGAATCCCGGGGTTACTTACAGCGCCTGGCCGTAAGACACTGCTGATAAGCTGAATGCAAACACAGCCAGCAGGTAGACAGCAGATCCTCCCCTGGCACCAGAAGACGCCACTTCTCCCAGAAACATCTGCTTTTTGTTTGGATGTTCTTCTGTTGTGAGCTAACCCCCGGGCAGTGGTTAATAATACAATTGCAGACGCTCCCAGACCCCCAGCACTAATGTGATCTCAATACAGGGAAGGTGGAGTGGGTTAGTGTCCCTGCCGCTCAGTCGGGAAGCAGAAGAGGCTACTTTAAGAGGGGACAAAGGGTCCTGACTAACACGGATACACCTCTGATACTTTAAGAGGATGATCTTAGTGAATTTCATGCTGGGGGAAGGTACTAGACCCATGGATTGATGGTCTCTATTTATAGCCAGGGGTACAGGACGTCCCTGGGAAATGTGCCTCCACCCCTAATCTAGGAGATAAGGCCCTCTATTGGAAGGATGGTCAATTTCAGCTCTCTGGTCCATTCCACTGCCTACTTGTGCCTGTGGTTTTGTAACATGGGTGCATTTTATCTAGGTATTGCACAGAGAACTCCCCCACCCCAACATTTCAGGTGGCTTTAGCTGGACGCAGCGCCATGCCGGTTTTTGGCCCACTCGCCCCTCTTTGGATGGAGGCAGACGGGCCAAATGTGAGTGGTGTTGCAGCCTAGCACCTGGGCTCGCAACGCTACTCACGTTTGGCTCACCCGCCCCTTAGGTGGTGTCAGCGGGGCAGGCAGACCACACCTGAGCAGCACTGCAAACCCATGCACCAGGTCGCAGTGCCATAGAGTTTGGGGGGCCCCCTCAAACTGGGGGCCCAAGGCAAACGGCCCCTTTAGTCCCTCCCCTCTGGGCGACCCAGAATGCAGGAAATGTTCACTCCAACCAGAACAGCGGGTTGGGAGGGTGTCAAAGTGGGACAGTCCCATGAACCCCAGGGCTGTTGGGAGGTCTGGAACACTCTCCCCCACATTCCGGAATGTCTTTCAGACACTTGGAGGGAAATGAACCTTTTTAATGCCATTCAGCCAAACGACAACCCCCTGAACAACCTGCACGTCCTGCCGGTTCCCTGGCAATGCAGTGAAAGGGAGAGAGCAGAGTCAGGGCTTAGAGATGCTGGGACAGAGGCAGGGTGGGATAATTGTGCTCTGTACAATCCACAGAGATCATACAAACCTGTGTGTGCCATAAGGTCTTGTTTACCTTATACACCAAGGAAGAACCAGGAAGGGGAAGAAAGATGATCTTGTGGTTAAGACACAAAACTAAGGAGTCAGGACGCCTGGGTTCTATTTCCAGCTCTGGGGGGAGTGGGATTGAGTGGGTAGAACTGGCCTGTGGTCTATTCCTAGCTGAGGGAGGGTAGGGTTATCTAATGGTTAGAGAAGGGAACTGGGGGTCAGGACTTCTGGGTTCTTAAAGAGGGGACTGTGATCTGTGGATTAAAGAAGAGGATTGAGTGGTCAGGCCTCTGGATTCTATTCCTTGCTATGGGAGTATGGTTTAATGGTTAGAGAAGAAGGGGGCGGGGCAGGACACCTGGTTCTGTTCCTGTTATGGGCTTGCTGTGTGATATTAGCCAAGATGCTCAGAACCAAAATAGAAAAAGCAGTCTTTAATTCTGAATGCCTCCGTTTTTGGGGGTGCCCAGTGTGAGTTATAAAGGCCTGAGTTTCACAGGGGCTCAGCATCCACAGAGCCCATTGTCAGCGCAGCCCGGGAAACAGTGATCCTACCAGGGAAACTGAGAAACAGCCAACCCTGGGGAAAGGAAGCTGCCTGGGAAGCCTGGTATCTGAGATATTAGTTGCTAATAAAGCCAACTTTCAGGAAGAGAGTGAAACTGGCCATGTATAATTGTTTGGAACAGGCCGGGGGTGCCATCTGCTCACAGGTTCCCAGAATCCTCCTCACCAAAGCGCTGAACCTCAGATTTGGAGCAATCTCTGAATACATTTGAGAGTAAAAATTCCTGTTTCCCATCAATCCTGGGTAAACAATGAAGAAATTAAGGATTGCGCAGGGTTGACAAGAAGAGGCAACGCCAGAGCTGACATGGATTCAGGAATGGGAGGGTATCTGGGGGAGAGTGGGGGAAGTGCCTTGTGACCTTCCAGTGTAATCTCTGTGGACATGTGGTGTGGGGCATGCTGGCCTCTTAGGAGTTCTGGGGTTCCAGGGGCTTCTGTGTAGATTATTTAGGTTAATCTTTCTATCTACCCAATGGGACTCAGTGCTCAGTCTAGAAGATACCATCATAGATGCTTAGTTTTGCAGTTCTCAGACTGTGGATTTGCCTGAGATAACATGCTTGTTAACCGCAAAAATGATTTAAAATAAATAAATAATATATAGAGATGAGAAATAACAGACCTCAACCCTATTGTCCCTCTGCAAATTTGTGTACACAGAGTCAATCCCTTACCTCTCTCTAAAAGTGCAAAGTTTCAAAAAAAGTTCAAGGAATAGAAGATTGTTGGGAGTGGGATAGATCTGGACAAGGAGAAGAAGTCTGGAGATAAATATGAGAAGGGAGGGACAGGCAGCAGAAACAAAAGTGAAACTGTTTGAGCAGCATATTCCAGAAGTCTTGAGGTCCTTCTGAGTGTAGCCTTCATTGATTTGAGATCTACCATACCATTCTCTCACTAAAAGCAAAAACCTATAATGGCAGCAGGTCGTAAAAGAGACCCAGTTTGGGAATATTTTAATGAATTTCTCTACCTGTGGGTAAGACAGGCATGCATGCAAAATGCTAACAGTGCAACAAAGAAATGCAAGGCCTGGTTGCCCAAATGAAACAACATCATGAGGTGTTCCGTCTTAGAAGGAAGCTGCGCTGAGGATGATGAAAGGAATATGTTTGAACATGCAGGATCTTCAGGTTGGTAAACATTTTTATTTCATACTTCTTTCTTATGGACTGCCTGTCTTCCTTCTGGACTATTCTCGAATTTTCATGTTGGAGCAAAAAATATAGTTGTTACTCTATGATACTATCATTTTAGATGCAGTTGTGATAAAAAATAAATAGCTGAAATAAGCAAATCTTCCTTTTACAATTTCACCTTTAAAGTAGTACTGAGTGTCAGTGAATGCAATGAGTAATGCTAAATTAGCAGTATGGTAATAATAATTAAATAACTGCATTGACTTATTTTGTTTAGGAGAATCCATCCTGAAAATAAAGGATTCTGTAGACTATCCACTTTCAAGATCACCATCATTTTCAATAATTTCAGAGTTGTCTGCCAATGATAGTGGTTCAATCACATCATGTATGTCACATAGCCACAGTATCTCACCTGTAGCAAAAAGAAACAAAAATCTCCATCATCCAGAAACAACCACAGATAAGTGTGTGATAAGAACCAGCAGATTACAAAAAGAGGTAATTGATGAAAAGATTGCCAGGTTTGTTTATGCAACAAACTCTCCTTTCTGTATGATTGAGAACCCACTTCATTAACATAGTTCAGTCATTAAGACCAGGTTACAGTCCACCCAACAGAGCAGATGTCGCAGGCAAATTGCTGGATAAAGTGTATGAAAGAGAAATTGAGCAGTGTGCAAAAGGTCTAGAGGGTGAAATTGTTATCCTGAGTCTTGATGGGTGGCGCAATGTCAACAATGATCCTGTTGTATGTGCTTGGATGACAACAGAAGGGAATGTCTTCCTTACAGAAACAATTGATACATCAGGAAATGCACACACAGAACAATACTTACAAGAAGTAGCAGTAAAAGCTATAACAAACTGGAAAAAAATTCAACTGTCTAGTATGCAGCTTGGTCACAGACAATGCTGCAAATGTATCCAAGATGAGAAGAAATTTAGAAGAGAGTCCCAAGCTAATAACATATGGTTGCAGTGTTCGTTTGCTGCACCTCCTAGCCAAAGACTTCAGTGTTCCAGAAATAAAGGCTAATGTTGTTGAAATTGCAAAATACTTCCATAACAACCACTTTGCAGCAGCTGCTCTGAAAAAAGTGGGAGGAACCAAGCTAACTCTCCCACAAGACGTGCGATGGAACTCAGCAGTGGACTGTTTTGAGCACTATATCAAGAACTGGCCTAATCTGATGACAGTTTGTGAACAAAATCGTGAAAAAATAGATGGCACTGTCACAACCAACGTTCTCAACATTGGGCTTAAGAGAAATGTTGAACACATACCGAGTACCCTGAAGCCCATTTCTGTAGCCTTGAACAAAATGCAGGGAAATAGCTGTTTTATTGCGGACGCTGTTGAAATTTGGAAGGGACTGAGTGAGATCTTAAAAAGAGAATGACAGAGTTAAATTACAAGCATTAAAAAAACGAATGGGACAAGCACTATCTCCAGCTCATTTTCTTGTGGATATTCTCAATACTCGATACCAGGGTCAAACCTTAATTGCTGAAGAAGAGGAGTTGGCTAGGACATGGACATCCAGCAATCATCCCTCCATAGTGCCAACTATAATAAACTTCAGAGCTAAGGGTGAACCATTCAAGAAATAGATGTTTGCTGATGATATTTTAAAGAAAGTCACACCAGTGAACTGGTGGAAGTCACTTAAGCACTTGGATTCAGAGACTGTTTAAGTGATAATCTCACTTTTAACAGCAGTAGCGTCTTCTGCTGGTGTAGAAAGAATATTTTCTTCCTTTGGACTAATTCATTCCAAACTGAGAAATCGTATGGGACCTGAAAAAGCAGGAAAGCTTGTTTTTCTTTTCCAGATTATGAACAAACAGGAAAATGAAGGTGAAGACGACTGAGTTAGCTGGAGAAGCCAATATTTTAAGTTTCTCATGTTGACCTGGCTGACATAGTCGATTTAATTTTTTTTATTTATATATTTATATATATATATATATATATATATTACATTTAACGATTTTAGTTAGAAACAATTTTAACAAAAACAAACCTGATTTAAAAAAAACTTGAATGTTTAACTAAATTCAAAAATTCATATGCTTGCTTTGTTAAAATATTATATGTTTGCTGTTGAAGAAAAAAATCCAGAATACATAACATTGTTGTTTTAGTTAAATAAAACAATTTAAATATCTGTCTGGTGATGTTCTCCTCCTAATACAGCATGGCAAGAAAATCCTCCAAATATTAATGATTAATCTGTTGAATTGGAGATAGTTCACCTCCCAATGATTTAATAAATATCTGCTTCAATTACCTTTGGTAGATGAAATAACTAATCATTCATTTTCTCATATAGCTGTAAAACTAATCTGAAAAGTTTTCAAAATAAATCATGTTTATTTTGTATAGTAAAGTGTGTGCGTGCCTTCTAAATGTATAGTGTGGGCCTTCTAAAAATAAAACCTACATCTCTCTCTGAGTTGTGAAGAATATGTATTAAGGTTATAGCAACCAAGAAGAATGCACTTTTATGTAGAAATCCATGATTAAATCGAGTCTTCCTGACCAGTGATTTAAATAATGATTTAAATCAATTTGATTTAAATCAAATCCACCCAGGATTCTATTGAGCCTTCATTGACTGCCTCTGGTATCCCTGTCACCAGAAGACAGTTCTTAGGGTCAATATTCATCCCCTTGCACCAATCCTCTAAAGAGCTGTGCAGCCATTATACAAACTGCAATTTCCCCCAAACTATAACAACATGGTTTTCCTAATTTAATGGATCACTCAAGATGTGCTTGCGAGGGGTACTGACCCAGGGATCCCGGATGAGCCCACAAAAATGTAACCCTTCTGCCAGATTCAAGATGTGCTTGCCCCTCGCACTGACCCAAGGATCCTGGACGAGCCCCCCAAAATGTAACCCTTTTGCCAGGTTTTGCCAGCAGCAACAAGGGCTGAGTTCAGTATCTAGGGCTTTCTTTTCAACAATACAACACAAAATTGGCTCGAGCCCCCACCCAGTGACCTGGGCCAATTACACACCACCCCCTGGGCACCTCTAAGAGACAGTACTTCCCCTCTCGGAAGCACAGGGTCTGAGTGTAGCAAAAACTTTTAATAAAAGAAGGGAATTAACTCAGCATTAATTTGGGAAAACACCACAAGTAGGGTTCTGAAACACAAACTATGAGCCAAAGATCCCCGCTCCCCCAAGTAAGTTGGGCAGTGTCCTTTTCCCCTCAGGGTCTTAAGTCCAGCAACCTAAAAGACCCTTTAACGTGCCCCTTCTCTGTACCCAACTCACAGTTGCTGTCCTTGGCCAGTGCAGCCCCAGAATTCAGAGGTTCATCCACAGAGTTCACCTCCCACCCTGTGTGGAAGGCGGGAGGGTGGGGAAGGGGTGGATAAAGAGGCACCTTATACGCTGCACTGCTTGGGCACTCGCTCAGTAGCCCCAGTGGCCAATTGCCACGCCTCTGCAGGGCTCTGCTCTGGCTCTCTCCACCAGCTTCTCTGCTGGCCGCTAGCCACGCCTCTCCGCCAGCCTCCCTGCTGGCCACTTGAAGGCGGGGGCTTGGGGAGAAGGGGCACTGCAGGGGCGGTGCCTCAGGGAGAAGGGCAGGTGCAGGGGGTGGGGCCATGGGTTGTGTGCCTGTGCCCCCACACACACTTTTAGGGAGCTTCTGCCTCTCCTGTATTAACAGTACCCTGCCCAGACTCTGGGACGCTCAGCCCTTAAAGGCATAGTTCCCCATACATAGAGTGAACAGATGCCCCATTTTTAAGGGGACAGTCCTGTATTTAAGCCCTCCTGCAGGTGTCCTGACTTTTTCTTTAAAATGGGCGCATTGTCCCGTATTTTGTGGTAATACGGTACTGTGAAAATATGCGACTTGCAGGTCGAGGGCTGCAAACCAATCCCCCTGTTCCAGTGCTGGAATGATTGTAACTAACGTAACCATCCCGAATCATTGACTTCTGACATATGTGTTAAATTTCCTGAGAGATTTCTTCTGCATTAGAAAATAACGGGAATAGAAACCTTTCCCTCTGTGACATACCGGAACTGGCTCTACCACTCCCGGTTGTAGGAGATGTTCCACTTCCTGTCTCAGGAAGGGCTCGTGAGAGGGGTCCCTGAAGAGGGAAGGTGTGTAGATGGGATGGTGTGTAGATGGGATGGAGAGGAACCGGATGGCGTAGCCAGTCCTGCTGATTTCCAGAACCTATCTCTCGGAAGTGATAGTTCACCAGGTTGGATAGAACAGCATCAGGCGGTGGGTGAAGAGATGGTTGGTGGGATCTATTGTTGGCAGCAATAGTTGTGGGAGATCTGACAAGCCCTCGACCAAACCTTCAAATCTGCCGTTTGGATGTTGATTGTTGAGACATGGTGGACTGGGAATTTGATCCGCATCTAGTCAGCCTCTATGTCTCAGTTGCTGCACGTATGGGATTTGTCTGGGTCACTGTGATGTGTAATACCTTGTTTGCATTTTCTTGCAGGCGTATAAATGCCAAGAGATCTGAGAGGGGCCCTTGAGTCTTTCAATAAGTGGAGTGACTCAGTAGTCTTGTCAGCGAACAGTTTCGGACCCTCAAACGGAAGGTCCTCTACCATGGCTTGGACTTCCTTGGGGAATCCTGAGGGGTGAAGCCAGGAGGCCTGGCGCATTACTATGGCAGTAGCGATGGTACTTGCCACCGTGTCGGCAAAGTCCAAAGGTGCCCGAAGGACTGTCCTAGCCAAGAGGTGACCCAGAGAGATGAGCGATGTAAACTGTTCTCTTTTGTCCTCTGGTATGCAGTCAATAAAGTCAGAAAATTTGGAATAGTTTATGTAGTCATATTTTGCCATGAGGGCTTCATAACTGGCGACTGGGAAGTGAAGTGCTGCTGATGAGCAGGCCTTGCGGGCAAGCAAGTCCTTTCCACTCCTTATCAGAAGGGCTGGTTCTGGATACATGGTGTTTGCCCTTTTCGTTAACTGCCTCAACCACCAGTGAATTTGGCCGAGGGTGTGTGAATAGAAATTCCATCCCTTTTGGAGGGATGTAGTATTTTTTGTCTGTCTTCTAAGAGGTGGGCGGGATGGTAGCGCGGGTCAGCCATGTGTTCTTGTCAGGTTCCGTGAGTGCTGAGTTAATCGGGAGGGCAATCTCGGAGGAGGTGGACATGTGGGATATGTCCAAGAGAGACCTCCTCTAAGGTTATCTGGAGCATGTCAGCAATTCGTTTGAAGAGATCCTGGAAGTTACTGAGCTCTTCCCCAGCAGTGTGCGGAGAAGGAGTTACAGGTAGCAGGAGCTGCCTCCTGATCTAAGATTTCTTCCGCCTCCTCAGAATTCTGTTCGGGAGGGGCATTTGGTAGCGCTGCGCATTTTGGTGGAGAGTGTCTGTGTACCACCATGGTGCCAGAACTGTCTATAAACTGCCCACGGGTCCCAGAATGGCCACTGAGGTGGGAAGGGCATAGGTGGGGGGGTGACCAAACCACCCTTGAAATTCACCTGAGGGAGGTGTTGGGCACTCCTGATGTGCAGACCGAACACTGCCTTGCATCGGTGAAGAGTGTTGGGAGAAAAAAGCCTCCCGTAACTCACCTTCATCCTGCTCAGGAGAGGAAGGAGGAGCGGCTGTAGCTGGAGGAGCGAGTGGAAGTGAAAGTGTTGAAGCAGTGTCCTTACCGAGGAGAGGTGAGCAAGGAACTGTGGAGACTGCGGTGCTGAGGAGGAGGATTTCTGCCCGCTTTCCTTAGCCCCTGCCTGCTTAGGGACTGCGGCTTCCGCCGGTAAGTCAGGGAACATTTCCTCTTGGACGTGTCTTGGCAGGGGCAGTGTTAGCGCTCCTCTTCCCATGTCCTTTAGGGGACAGGTCCCTTCCCTTCAGGGTGGGTGGGGGATCTGTCGGAAGCCGCCTGCGGCCATAGGGCAGCAGGAGAAGTTTACCAGCCTGGGTGTGAGGAGCCACCGAGGGACGTCTCCATGAGGATGAGCTTCAGTTGAAGGGCCTGGGCTTTCCTAGTCCGGGTCTTAAGAGACTGTGGCATGTGAGTCCCCCAGCCAATGGCCACATTGCGAGTGTCCCTCAGAAAGTGGAACGGCCTCGCAGTGGTTAAAGCCGGACGCCCCCGGCCTTCTGAGGAAAACAAACAAACCAGCAAATACTGGACTGTGCTTGTATTTGCATCTTAAAGGTAGGCACGTCTGGGCTGCCTGTCCGCACCCCCACCCCCTACTTGCTCCAGCGCAGGGCAGCCTCTTACAGGTAGGAGGTGGTGACCGCTGTTTTCCCCTCTCCCTGCCCCTGGCTGAGAAGGGGACAAGCTCACAAGCTCTGAGCCGGGGAAAGAAACTTCCCGAGCTGCTACTGAAACCTGGCCTGGTGTGTTTGCTGCTCGAGCCAGAGCCGGAGCTCCTGCCTGCACCCTGCGCTGTGGAGGAGCAGCTCCATTTTAAAGGGCCACAGCCTGCACCGTGCGCCCACTGACACGGCGGTGCCCCAGGGTGCCTCACTCGTCACCCTCGCAGCCAGGGGGCTAGAACCAGCTGCCTGTCCCCACCCCCACTTGCCAGGCAGCCCCTGCAGAGCTGTGCGCCCCCGCTCCGAGCAGTCACCCCTGAGGAGCAGCCCATAACGGCTTGTTCAGAGTTACAAACATTTCAGAGTTACGAACAACCTCCAGTCCCGAGGTGTCCATAGTTCGGAGGTTCTGCTGTATTGCAAAGCTACTGCTGGGTGTGCGCGTTACATAATTCGTCTCCTCAAAAAGCTGTTACCTGCCTCTCGAGGGGTTTCAGCCACAAGGATTCAATTTGACTCCAGAACAAGGGATTCATCTTAGCTTAAAACAGCTACTGGATATGGGAACCCGTGGTCAAGAGCCATCATGATGTCATACTCGCTGCCACCTGGTGCTTTGTGCGAACCGGGCAGCTGCTTAGACAGAATTCTGCAACGTGTCCAGCCGTGCTGGTATCACCCTGCTCCTCAGGAACTATGTGATCATGAGGTGGGGGAGCTGCCTCTTGGTTAGCTACGGACTGAGCTTTCCAAGCTTCAAAGTCTCAGCCCCCCTTAGATCCTCTGTTCAAGCTGCATGGTTTGAAGCGTGTTTAGACTGGGAGCTCTTTGGGGCCAGGGCTGTGGTTTTGGTCTTTCTTCATACAGCTCCTAGCACAGGGTCTGTGGTCTATGACCGGGGCTTTTAGGTGCTACCACAATAAAAAATAATAAAAGGATCCACGTGAAAAATTCGCCAAGTGAAAGGGGGCGGGAGGAGGGGAAATCGAATTGTTTCAAGCTTCCGAGATCTGCCACTTTGTGCAACTTCTTGTTGCCACCTCACAAGCTTTGTGCTAGTGCTTCCAAAGTTAGAACAGTAAATGCACTGGGGCCCAGGTTCTCATAGGCATTTAGGTGACTAATTCCCATTGATTTCAATAGGCGTTAGGTGCCTAAATACCTTTGGTGGTCTGGAACTAAGAGATTAATCCTGCCTCCCTTGAAGTCAAAAGCAGGATTCCCACTAACAGCAGACTATTGTATTTGGGGGAGGGTCCGAGCCTGCCCCCCGTGCGAGTCCTGCCTTCCCACCCACCCCGGTGCAGGGCTGGCATCGCCGCTCCCTCCTCCCTGCACATCCCCCCCCCCCCCGTTTTTGACAAAAAGTCAGGATAGCCGGGACAAGGCTGAAAAAAGGGACTGTCCCGGCCAAAATGGGATGTGTGGTCAACCTAGTCTCACAAACACAGAAGACTCGCTCCCAGATATCCATCCATGCATGACTAGCCACCCATTCATGCTTGTCCATCCTCATCTAATGTAAGGTGTTTCTCATGATCCTAGTAGCTGGCTACTTATAAAGCTATATTGCAGACTATGTAAAAATTGGTAAAAAGTCACACAGCAGGGCAGGGTAAGAAAGCAGCTTTTTATGTATATAGAAACAATAAGAAGAAAAGAGAGTGAAATCCCCAAAGAGGGCAGGGCTAGCGGCAAGTGTCAGCAGCACTGGGACTCTGAGTGGAGACAACTCCACCAAGTTTAGGTTGGGAAGCAAAACATGGTCATGGCTTCAGAGAACTCAAGGAATTCCCGGCAGAGGTTCTGGAAATCCGGCTCCTGGCATTCATCCTCGTTGGGCCACTTCTCGATCCAGGTGTCCTTGCCAATGATGTAGGATAGCCTGGGATGGACAGGCAGAAGGGTGAGCAATGAAGCACAAAATCTGTTCAATTTGTTTGCTTAGTTCCTCAAGGGCAGCCGGGTTTGCCTAAGGGCCTGGGCAGCGGGTATGGCAGGCCAGGGGAAGCTGAGTCTCCGCAAACAGCCAGGCGTGGCCCCACTCATGCTCCGGCCCGAGCTCCCTCCTGCTTCCCGCCGCTTCCCCCTGGCCACAGCCCATGCAGGCTGCTCCTCTTCCCTAAGGGGACTGGGGTCGGGGCTGGGGCTAGCCCGGGCTGGCCTGCCGCTTGGGACTCGAGGCTTCCCAGCACTGGGTCTCCCTGGTGCTCTGGGGCTGGTGGCGCTTGAGGAGCTGGGGCCACAGCACACGGTGCTCTGGGGCAGGGGGCACTAGGGCTGCAGCGCCTAACACTTCTGGGCTGGGGACGCTCAGGTGGGCCGGCCGGAGCAGCCCGGGGCTGGGGCAGGGGGTCTGGCAGCTGTGGTGGCAGACTCGGGGCTTCGGCAGCAGGGAGGGGTGGAGGACGGGTGGGGCCGGGGCTAGCCTCCCCAAACAGGCGACTCACACTCCACCCATGCCTAAGGGCCACATCTGACTTGCAGAGAAACAGTGGGTTGCCTCCCCTCTCAGGCCCAGCCCATAGACTACAGAGAGACTACAGATCCCAGCATGCAATGCTCCATATACAGCATGAGGATGGAACTTTTAGCCTCTGTGAGCTACATCTTTGTTGGTGCAGTTTTTACCCTAATTAATTATATTTCCACCCAGTTTAAACCTAAGTGATTTAGGAACAACTGTGGCTGGATGCAGGGACCTTGAAATTGCACTGTCAATGTGATTTGTGCTGGTGAAACAGTTGGGTAGCCCCTGCGAGGAATGGTGGTCCAGGGTTAGACCACAAGGTGAACCTGGATTCAATTCCTAGCAACTCCAGAAACTTCTTTTTGGTACTTTGGAGAGGTCACCTAAAGCCAGTCAGTGGGAGTTAGGTGCCTCAATACCTCTGAAGACCTGGACCTTAGGCTGTCCATGCCTCAGTTTACCCACCCATTAAATGAGGGTAGAATAAATACATTCAATATTGTGAGGCTCTCAGAAAGTACAGTAATGGGGTCCTGATAGGTATCTATAATTGATAGGGTAATTCGTTAAGGGCGTGTCTGCTTGAAACTGACTAACGCAGGGTAACCACAGGAGGCTACTTACTCAGCTTTCCTGGGCCACAAGTTGGTGCTGAGTCCCCAGATCAAGTAGTTTTTGTTAAGCTCCAGCCTCAGAGACTCCCGGCATTTTATGTGGCTGATGAATTGGCGGGTTTTTCCTTGTGGACTTTCATCAGTCCCTGGGAGGGGTGTGTGAAAAAAGATGTCACACATAAGAGCAGAGAGATGAGGAGATAGTACGGGGTGGGGAGGGGTGAAGACGAAAGGAACAGAGAAGAGGAGACTCCTAGGTGTTCTCTTGAGATTTCAGTACAAATTCAGCCGCAGTGCGACTGCTACGATAACCAATCACTGACGCTCCAGCAGTCATTAGAGACAGGAAGGACCATCTTGTGGTTGCGGCACTGGGCTGGGCCTCAAGAGTTCAGGCTTCAGCTCCTGTTTGTGTCACAGACTCCTGGTGTGACCTTGCACAAATCACTCGATCTCCCTGTGACTCAATTCCCCACCTGTGAAATGGGGCTAATAAATCCACCTAGTGTCGATTTAGATTGTAACCTCGTCAAGGCAGGGGTTGTATCTGGGTCTGTCCAGTGCTTAGCGCAAGGGGACCCTAATCTCAGGTAATACAAATAATTAGAACAGTCATATCAGCTCCCAGTGAGTGAAGCCGCTTTGAGCTCAGTTAGATCCCTGCTTACTTTGTCTTTATATTGTTTTATAAAAGTCAGCATTGAGTCTTGACTCCCATAATAGCCAATGCCAACTGTTTCAGAGGAAGGTTGAAAAAGCCCCTAATGAGACTGGCCTATTGTGCCAGGCTGAACGCAGTGAGAGGTTCCCCCCTGTTATTTTGTCTGCCTCTTCATGAGACTAGATTAGCTTTGCTTTAGCACTTCCTCTGTCTAAGAGAAATAGCTCTTATCCCAGCCTTTATCCCAAAGGCCATTCAAAGAAATTGCACCCTGATTTTAGAAGGGGAGCTCTTACCTTCTTTAATGACTTCCAAAATTTCCATGGTGTAGTAGTCAGAACCGCCCACTTCTTCAGTTCTAACAAGCCTGGTTTTATACACTTAAAAAAAAGGAAGACATACAAAACACTAGTTGAAACTCTGCAGTACTTTTCTGTAGAGAATTCAGTGTGTAACTGACTCTCCAAACTGGCTGTGAGAAAGATGGTCCCATGGTGACGGCAATAGCTGGAGACCGGGGTTCATTTCTCTGCTCCACTACAGACTTGCTGTGTGACCTTGGGCAAGTCACGTAGTCGCTCCGTGCCTCAGTTTCCCCTGTTGGACACTGGGGATAATGGCACTGCCCTGCCTCACACGGGTTGTGAGGATGAACACCTTAAAGATTGTGAAGTGCTCAGATACTCAGGAAATGGGGGCAGATAAATACTTAGGGTTAGATTGAATCTTAAACAGTCATCTGATTTTGTTCATTTCTGGGAGTTTAAGGCCCTAAAATCTCATCAGGTTTCTGCCCCAACAGATCCAGACCTTACCCCTTATTCAGCCTCAAAGGCAAACTTTACAATCCAAATCGAATTCCGAACCCTGTCTCTGCACTCTCCTCATGGAAAAAGACTCAGCAGATCCAAATCACAGATTTACCATAATCCACTCCAGGTTCGCAGGCTTCCTCCACTCGTTTGTTCAGGGTGATGGGACCCTCTATCGTCTGCTGCATGAAGCAGATTCCTATGGGGAAGGAAGGTGGGGTAGAGAATCACCAAGGGAGCCCATAGTTTCAGCTCTGTTATTAGTGACTCACGGGTGCCCACCTATTTGAATCCTGGGAAAGGTGAGCAGCGCTAATCCAGCCACCGAATGACAAGGCTCACAAGTGAAAACAGGCTCATGTCTCACACTGAAATGTAAGTACAATATTTATATTCCAATTGATGTATTGGGGGGAGGGATAGTTCAGTGGTTTGAGCATTGGCCTCCTAAACCCAAGGTTGTGAGTTCAATCCTTGAGAGGGCCATTTAGGGACCTGGGGCAAAAATTGGGGATTGGTCCTGCTTTGAACAGGGGGTTGGACTAGATGACCTCCTAAGGTCCCTTCCAACCCTGAGATTCTATTTTATAAGTATACGGTAAAAAAATGACAGGCTCACCTCCTCTGACAAGGGAGTGGCCATGAAGCCAACCACCCATCACGTTATGCTCTGGGACTCAAGCACCCATGCAAAAAAGTACAGGGTTCTCAGCACGCACCAGACACAGCTGTTTGGCGGCTGGTGGGAGGCATTCGGCGGAGAGCAGCAGGCAGGGGGCCTCGGGGGAGGGGGCGAAGCAGGGGCAGGAAGTGGCAGAGCGAGGGTGGGGTTTCAGGGAGGAGTCGGGGTGGAGCACCCCCCAGGAAAAATAAAAGTCAGCGCCTGTGTTATGGGGCACGGTAAAAGAAGAAACAAGGGCTGGAGGGGTAAGTTGCAGGGTCTAAATGAGGTGATCCTGAGCAGACAGACTCAGGCAGCTCTGCAAAGGAATCAGATGTTGCCCAGAGGAACTCTGCCTGGATATCTGAATAACCAAGGACCATAAATAGGCCTGGCAATCACAGCTAACCTCCCTCTCTGCACTGATGGATATTTACCTGAGTCAGCGCCAGGATGAGCCTGGTCACGGGACTTAGTGGAGCTGCAGATGGGGTATCAAAGGTGATGGGAAGGACAGATCTGGATACTGAATGTGTCTCTGTATGCCCGACAGACAGCAGGGCTACAGCAACTTCCCCACTGGACAACGGCCCCACCAATGGGTCTCCACCCTCTTCTAGACGATCCCTTCCTAAGAGCCAGCGGGGAGTGGAGCCTCCCTGGCTTATTCAATACTTGGCCTCTGTGCTGAAACTGACAGCAGGAGGGCTGAGGGGGGCCAGCTCTGGGCATGCTGGAATGAGAGGACCCAGATAGTTTTAAAAGTGCCTGACTTCACGTTACCACCCCCCCAGGCCGGATTCCAACCATTGAAACAGCTGGTATGTTCCCACTGAAGTTTCATAACCAGGGAGGAGCATCCCCATCGGAATGGCTGGAAACTCAGCAACTCCTGCATCCCAGACTGCCCTGCTTCAATGTGTGCAGCCCCACTCCACGGATCACCCGGCTTGGCCCAGCCCCCAAGGCCCTGATGGGCAGAGAGGAGGAACTGACTTGTCCAATACCTGCTCCCTCCCGGTCACCCGGCTGGCTAGAGAAATTCTGCTTTTACGTCCTGCTGCCAGCTCTCCTGTGATTGGCAGGTGGGGTTGCCACTGGAAAAGGGAGGGAGGGACCACAGGTGAGGGTCGGTGGTCAGGGAGGATGGAAACCCTCTGTGAATGTGGGGGAGGAGGGATAGGGGAGGGAGTGAAGAAGGATATTGACACTCTGTGGGTGAAGGGCCAAAATTCATTAATGTGTATGTAAGATATGTGGATGTAACTACAATTTCTGTTAAGAACTTTTCATATAGGCCCAGAGTCCACAGCTTGGCCTGGGGCATGAGGGCTAGCTAACAAAGAACAATACACAGCTGAGAGAAAGCTGGGGTAAACAGACAACCTTGTGTGTTTCAAGTCGATGAGCGGAGTCAGCGTGACTCCAGATGGTGAGCTGTAATTGGGTGTCCTTATCGCAAGTTGTAGACACACAAAGCGCTGAGAAGGGCCTCCAAGTTAACTCCCTGGTACAGATGCCAGAACAGAGTTCAGGGAGAGGCCTAACATGACTGACGAGAGTAATGACTCCCTTCCCGCACAGATGTATGCCAATCCTAGCCCATAGAAACACAAGGGTAAAACTATAAACAATTGTTAGTGTTAGATACTAATTACTGCTTTTTTACATTAAATCTCCAAAAATGTACCTGAAGGTCAACCAGGAGAACTGCTACTTCATTCCCCTGGACCCCCAAATTAGGATTTAACCTATATATTTTAATAGAAATAATTTTAGGATAATTACCTGCGTGTTAGCAATATGTTAATTTGAACCATGGGCAGAGCCATTATGTAATCTTTTAGACCATTGGCTTATTGTGCTTATCTTGTCTTGCTGCTAGAACCTATCCAGGGGCTCGGGAACGCCCACCCCATCGCTTCTCTCCGCCCAATGAGCACCCTATATAATCTATTGGAATCAATTGTTCTTCAGGGTCTCTGAGCCTAATAAGCAAAGTGACACTCCACCAGCGCTGTGCGTAATAAACTCCTGTACTTGACTCTACACAGTCTCCATTTCTGTTCCTTCAGCGGGGATGAGGGGCAGGCTTCAGGCTGGGAAGGTGGGTCCTGGGGCTTCCTACCTCCTCCAAGGCCCATTCCAGCCCCTCTGGGTTCCGCTCCCTGGCCGGATCCCAGACCCTGCAGTCCCTTCTGGGTCCTCTCTTGCCTCCCTTCCCCAGGCATGCATGAGTTTATGTGCGGGTGCATCCCCCATATATTTCCACTGAGGGTGCCCTCACCCCGACCCTGGTTCCACCATTCCTGTATGTGATGGTGCTGTAGCAGGGACACAGACGGCCAAGAGTCAGAGCTCCAGGCTGGGGGACAGACCCAGGGACCATCCTGCCTGTGGCTGCCATGAGCCTGTATCTCACGTGAGAACCACCCAGAGCCCACAGGGAAGGAGGGCCCTGATCGGTGACTGAGGGGGCTGATGCTGGGGGGCCCTGGGACTGCATGTTTGCTGGTAAAGCTGACGGGGAGCCCCCACCAGAGATGGAAGCAGAGTCAGGACTCTCCTTACCTTCTGCACAGCGGCAGATGTCCCCGTGACAGATCTTATTCAAGAGCACGCTCTGGTTAGACGGGTGGTAGAACTTGGTGCACCGGTCATCTAGAGAAAGATCAGAGACACGGATCATTCCCTCTCCCGCAGAACAATGGCCGTGGTTTACAGCACCTAGGAGACAACCCTGAAGCCCTTACTCAAGCAGAAGTCCCACTGGGTGACCTTGGGGAAGGGAGCAGCAGTCTGTGGAAACGACTTTCTTAGCTATAGGAAACCATCAACTTGAAATGATGGGCTGGTGCTTGTTGGAGACACGCTCTTAATCAGGCTAGCAGCAAATTCATCTCTGGAGGTAAAAGCCGGGGAGAGGGCAAGTAGGATAACTATTGCCAGTAGTCAGAGGTTCCCCTTATTATTTTGTCTACCTTTGCATGGGTGTGTTAAGGCGATGAGCCTGACCATATATTTCCAGCATGGGGTAATGTGGGAACAGGAGGAACTGGGAGAGGGGCAGGAAGTCAGACTAGATGATTATGATGGTCCCGTCTGGCCTTAAAGTCTATGACTCTAAAACCCCTGTGTTCTAATCCAGTAGTTCTCAACTAGGGGGACACATACCCCCAGGGGTACGCCCATGAGTTCTCAACCAGGGGGACACATACCCCTAGGGGTACACACAGGAGTTCTCAACCAAGGGGACACATACCCCTAGGGGTACGCACAGGAGTTCTCAACCAAGGGGACACATACCCCTAGGGGTACGCACAGGAGTTCTCAACCAAGGGGACACATACCCCTAGGGGTATGCACAGGTCTTCCAGGAGGTATGTTAACTTATGTAGATATTTGTCTAGTTTTACAACAGATACTAGAGCCCTGCAGCGGGACTGGGATCCCACAGATCCTGCTGCCATAATAGCGGGAGTGGGATACAAATTCAACAAACAATGCAAGAGCGGGTGAGAGTGGGAGTAGAAATTGTGGGACGGGATGGGAGCAGGATTGAAAAAATAGTCCTCATTCACCGCCAACGACATGAACTCCCTGGCGAGCAGCCGCCGCTCTCTGGCTGCTCAGCTCTGAAGGCAGCGCTCCCGCCAGCAGCAGCACACAAGTAAGGTTGGCAATATCATATCATGCCACCCTACGTTCTGCCCTGCTGCTGGCGATGGCGCTGCCTTGAGAGCTGGGAACCTGGCCAGCAGCTGCTGCTCTCCAGCCACTGAACGAGGCTCACAAGTGAAAACAGGCTCACGTCTCACTCTGAAATGTAACCACAATATTTAAATTCCAATTGATTTATTTTATAATTATATGATAAAAAATGAGGACGTCAGCAATTTGTCACGACTAGTGTGGCTGGGACACTTTTGTATTTTTATGTCTGATTTTGTAAGCAAGTCGTTTCTAAGTGAGGTGAAACTCGGGGTACACATGACAAATCAGACTCCTGAAAGGGGTACAGTAATCTGGAAAAGTCGAGACGGGAGCATGAGCTAGTGTAGAGCAGGAGACTGGGATTCAGGACGCCTGGGTTCTATTTCCAATGGTGGGAGGGGACTGTGTATGTGGAAGCTGTACTTAGAGCTCTGAACTGGCAATCTACTCCCAGCTGTGCTGCTACCTGTCTAGGGTTTACCTGAGGGCAAGTCTCTTATCATCTCAATGCACCCCTCTGTTACACGGGGATAATGTACTTTGCTAAGTACTTCAGCAAAAGACTGCAAGAGGTAATGATACCAATGTAACCCAGAGCAGAATTTGAAGCCATGGTGCCTTTAATGGTGAGGAGAGCTGTGATCTGTTACCTATGGTGTAATAGTCATAGACTGTGACGGATGCCGGCTGAATGAGGCCAACTTCGAAAAACTGGTGAGCTTTAAACTGCAGGCATTCCTCCTCTCTGTGAGACACCTGGGTGGGGAGGAAATAACAGGATTGCTTAGGCCGAAGGGTGGCTGGATGGAAGAGAGAATGAAAAAGAATAAAAGGAGAAAGGGAGATACTGGGGAAAGAAGAGGGGAAGAGAAAGTGAGGCAGGTGGAGGAAAGAAGAGCTAGAGAAGTGAAAGGAGCAAGGACAGAAGAAGTGAATGACACAGAGAAGCAAATTCAGCCTTAATATCAGATGCTGCATTTCCCACTAAAGTCAATGGACCTACATCCACATACACCAGCTGAGGATCTGGCCCATTCAGTTGCTCCTCGTGGAAAGCCTGAATCTGGGCCAGTGAGTCAAATTCAGCCATGGGTTAGAGTTTGTCAACATGCTGGCGTCTGCGGGGATGCCACGGTGTATCTGGGCGTGCAGTTTGGCTCAACAGGAGCCCATGAAATTAACAAAGGATCAGAGAAGCCCCTTGTCCAGTCTTTACCTTGTCCAGGTAGATCATGAGGTTGCCTCTGTCGGACGGGGCTTTGTCGATTTCAAACTTGGAAATGTATCTGTCGACCCCTTGGGAAAGCTACATGTGAACAAGGAAAAGCAAGAGGCATTGTGGGTAAGGCAGCGTCTCTGTGAAAGTCCTGCAGCTGGGAGAAAATACCCCCCATCTCACTACGTGACCCCGTGGTGTCGTGCTTGTGATCACGTCTCCCATGATAGGATCTGCATGGAGGACACCAGCCTGCTACTTACTCCACAGCTAGGGTTGCCAGGCGTCTGGTTTTTGAGCGGAACACCTGGTCGAAAGGGACCCTGGCAGCTCCGGTCAGCAGCGCAGCGCGGCTAAGGCAGGCTCCCTGCCTGTCCTGGCTCCTAGGCACAGGAGCGGCCACAGGGGCTCCGCGCACTGACTCCACCCCGAGCGCCAGTTCCACATCTCCCATTGGCCAGGAACTTCGGCCAATGGGAGCTGTAGGGGCGATGCCTGCGGGCGCAGGCAGCGCACAGAGCCCCTTGCCCCCTCCGCCTAGGAGCCAGAGGGACATGTCACTGCTTCCACCAGCTGCCTGAGGTAAGTGCTGCCTGGCAGGAGGCCACACTATGAACCCCCTCCTGCACCCCAACCCCCTGCCCCAGGTCAGAACCCCCTCCCACACCCTAACTCCCTCCCAGAGCCTGCACCCCTCACCCCCTCCAGCACGCCAACCCCTCGGCCCCAGTCCGGAGCCCCCTCCCGCATCCCAACCTCCTCATCCCTGGCCCCACCCTAGATCCCACATCCCCAGCCGGAGCCCTAACCTGCTCCCTGCACCCTAACTCCATGCCCCAGCCTGGAACCTCCTCCCGCACCCTGAATGCCTCATTTGTGGCCCCACTCTGGAGCCCGCACCCCCAGCCAGAGCCCTCACCCACTCCTGCACTACAACCACCTGTCTCAGCCAGGCAAAAGTGAGTGAGGGTGGGGGAGAGTGAGCGATAGAGGGAGGGGGTGGAGTGAGTGGGGGGCTGGGTCTTGGAGAAGGGGCGGGGCAGGGGCAGGGCCTCAGGAAAGGGGCGGGGCAAGGGTGTTCGGTTTTGTGTGTCTGGAAAGTTGGCCACCCTCTCCACAGCTAACGGAGCTGGTACTCTCGCTGAAACAGTTGTGCTTTTCATGATAAAGGTCCCAGGTTCAATGACCACAGTGTACGTATGCACAGTGCTTACATTTGTAATGAAAGAGGTGCCGGGGCTATGAACTGCCAAGCCCAGAGGTGCCGGGGCCATAGGAGCTGACTTCCGTCGGCCCCGCAACGTCTCCCGGCATCGGGGGCGGGGCCCCGCAACGTTGCCCGGTGTCAGGGGCGGGGCCCTGCAACGTCGCCCGGCGTCGGGGGCGAAGGTAAGTGCTTCGGTAACGGGTGCGGGGCTGGCGGGGAGCTGCTGGTGGGTGCAGAGCACCCACCAATTTTTCCCCGTGGGTGATCCAGCCCCAGAGCACCCACGGAGTCGGCGCCAATGGCCGGGGCTATGAACTGCCAGGCCCACAGGTGCCGGGGCTATGAACTGCCAAGCCCAGAGGTGCCGGGGCTATGAACTGCCAAGCCCAGAGGTGCCGGGGCTATGAACTGCCAGGCCCACAGGTGCCGGGGCTATGAACTGCCAAGCCCAGAGGTGCCAGGACTATGAACTGCCAAGCCCAGAGGTGCTGGGGCTATGAACTGCCATGCCCAGAGGTGCCGGGGCTATGAACTGCCAGGCCCAGAGGTGCCGGGGCTCTGAACTGCCAGGCCCAGAGGTGCCGGGGCTATGAACTGCTAGGCCCAGAGGTGCTGGGGCTCAGCCCTGGCACACATGAAGCACTGCGTATGCAGCCAGAGATGGCCTGTACCTGTAGATAGTGGGGTGGGGGAGGCAATGAGGACAGCAGTGTCAGTAGATGTTACTGAGCATGCTCAGTACAAGCCAAGCAGCAACTCTGGGCACACTATAGTTCTCATCTGGCATTCTGGCTGATTTTATGGAGCTGCAGGAGGATAACACCAATTCTGGAAACATCCCTGGGTTTGTTTGCCTAATAATCCACCCTCAGTTTATACCAGGGCAGCAATTCACTGCAATGACTCCTTCGGGTCCTGGCTTTTTAGTGCAGCCTCTTTTTCTGTATCCACAGTGCTCCAGGCCCAAATAACTCTGCACCATGTAGGTCAGAGGATCTAAAGGGAAGCCATTTTTTTAAATTCTGGCCCCACTGTGCAAAAGATTGTATCAAATGCCGTCTGCTCTGGCATGCACACTCAAATGACAGCAGCCCCTCAATTTGCTATCCAATAAAGCAGGATTGAACTGACCTAGATTTGTATGGCCAGATTTTCAAAGCAGCCGGAGCAACCTGCAAAATTTGCCCCGGCCCCATTTTGTGTGTGTGAATTTGGACGTTGGGCTCATGGCCTGTTCATCCCCTGGCATCTCCTCTATGAATGCCAACAAAGGGCCCACATCATACCAATTGCAGTGCTGGTTATGGAGACGCGAACACCCATCCCCGAGGAAACTGAGCTAAGTCCCAAAAAGGCTCCCAAAAACTGACCGACCTGGAGAAAACTGGTTGCGGTTTCCTAAAGCTGTTACCAATCCTTAGAGCCGTCTGGTCTCCCTCCAGGTTTAACCCTGGAGTCATACTAGTCACCTGCTGCATTGGATTTCTCATCTGAAAGCCCCAGCCGAGCCACTGCATTGTTTATTACGTTCCCTGTTCTCAGATTACACTGACGTACTCTCTTAAGATCCTCCACGTCCGGTGAGAAGCCAGTGAGCATGGAGACATCGATGATGGACATTGTGGCATCAACCACACCGAGGAACCTAACGAGGAGAAGAGAAAATACCCTTTTGATCAGAATTCATCACTTGAACATTGATTTTGTGATCCCTCCACCAGCTCCTGTTGCTTTATCATAACCTTTTTGGCCATTCCATAGAAAAATTCATAGCCCAGGATTCTCCAGCTACCCCCTGCATCTGCCCATCTACCCCCTGCATCTGTCCATCTACCCCCTGCATCTGCCCCTCTACCCCCTGCGTCTGCCCATCTACCCCCTGCATCTGCCCCTCTGCCCCCTGCATCTGCCCATCTACCCCCTGCATCTGCCCCTCTCCCCCCTGCATCTGCCCCTCTACCCCCTGCATCTGTCCATCTACCCCCTGCATCTGCCCCTCTACCCCCTGCATCTGCCCCTCTACCCCCTGCATCTGCCCCTCTCCCCCCTGCATCTGCCCCTCTACCCCCTGCATCTGCCCCTCTACCCCCTGCATCTGTCCATCTACCCCCTGCATCTGCCCATCTACTCCCTGCATCTGCCCCTCTACCCACTACATCTGCCCATCTACCCACTACATCTGCCCCTCTACCCCCTGCATCTGTCCATCTATTTATCATCGATCATTAAAGGGCATTGTTCTCACCTGACGCAGATTTTAATATAGACTGAATGCATTGCTCCTTCCGGCTTCTTAACTGTAAACATTGCAGAAGAGAAAAGAAATTATTATCTCAGTGTAAATTTCATGCCAGATAAACCCACTTTTGTTTTTTAGGTGCACTAACATGGCTTAGTAATCAAACATGTCCTAGAGTAGGTGTGAAAAGTCCCTCAATAAACCTCCTGTCCCCTCCAGCAATCCATAAGTAACTCTTCCCGTCCCTGGCACACAAACTAAAAAGCCTCTCCCAGCTGGGTGGCACAAACGAAATATAGTCTAGGGTTAGCAGAAAGAGGAGACTGAAACAGAAAGAACCCCTGGGTGTGAACTCCTTGGACAGCTGGGAAAGTTAAGAACAATTTATGGCTGGCTCCTGTTTCTGTAACAAGCGGTACCAAAATCCTGGATCCCTAGATCATATGCGGGTCTAATGTCCGGTCATGTCTCCCTCTACTGGCCAGCCCTAGCAACTGTGACAATCAGCTACTCCCAGCTAAAGGAAATTACTCCTTTAGCCCAAGCAGCAGAGGCTTGTGTTTTCGGTGCTGAAGATCCTGACCTCTGTCCCATGCTAATTTCACACCCATGCTGTCTGGAAATGTGTTCACTGGAAGTTTGGGTCTGTAACCGGACTCCCTGGCATGGGCTCATCTCTACTTTAGAGGGAGGCAATACCCAGAGTAGGTGGCCAGTGTTCCCATCCACATCCGATGCTCCAACTCTGCTGCTAAAAAGTGCCATGATGAGAGAAGGCAGCATCTGCTCCCTTATCTGGAATGACCCTGCATTAGTTGCAACCTAGAACATGTAGTAGCTGGAAATATTATTTAGTGCCTGCCCTATGGGTATAATTTTGTAGGACCTGGGAACTGGGAGCGCTTGAAAAAGCTTCACAAAAATACTTTCCAAAGTTAAGAATGTGATTGCAAAGATGGTGGTTGGTTGGTGTAAATCCGCTGCTGTCCATGGAGTTAAACTGGTGTAACTGAGCCAAATTTGTCCAGACATGAGGATTGACAGCAAGTTTCAGAATAGAAAAGACAAGCGGTTACTTACTGCCCTGAGCTTCTTCGACTGATACCCTCAGGTCAAACTTCTTACACTGAGATTCATCCTCCTGTAGCTTTGCGTTATAAATTGTCATTACAGTTAAGGTCCCTTGTCCAGTTCCTTCTGCCTTCACAGTGAAGTCTTCATTCCATTTGGTCTGTAAAGTTGATCCAAGGTTAATTTTCTTTTGTACTTCGTTATCAATTTGTAATTGTTATTAATTATTATTATTATTACTATTATTTAAAGACAGGGAAAATGAAGCTAATGAAGAAAATGAAGCTGGTGAGATTGACAGTCACTCACCCAGAGGGGTTGGGGGGACTCTGTAGAGACAATAGCATGAAGGAGAAAAATGTTTACTTACCAGGAAGTAACTCTTTGATCTCCAGGCATATTGCTTCTCCAGAGCCAAGCCCAAATAGCAACCCATCCCCTCCTACTTCTGCATTCAGCTCAAAACCACACAGTCCGGGTCACTAACCCTGGAACAATCTATCTCGGGATGTGTGAGGCAAACCCCAGCCAGCCCAGGGCTGCTCACTCAGCTGCAGTGACTCACCCCTCCAACAGAGCCTGCAGTGACTATCGCTGGTCAGGGCCCAGGCCAGATGACCCCTGGGCACAAGTATTTCACTATCCTCATCAGAGCTGCGAGTTACTCTGCACAACAGCACTAGTCAGCCAGGGACCTTCCTCCAGCCTTGCAGTGTTACACACTCCCCAGGCTTTTGGCCTGCCCTTGATCCAGTTCCTGTTCCTGCCACAGTCATGCCCAAGCCTTGTTCCAGCCCACTTCAGCCTCGTCTGTGCCCTGCTCTGACCTTGCTCCAGCCCTGTTACAGACCCGCTCCAGCCTGTATCCGCCTCCTGACCCCCCAGGCCCTCAGACTGACTCCAACCTGGCTTTGACTGTTGGCCTGCATCCGGACTCTGACTTCAATCCTGATTTCGCTTCTCTGTGGATTCTGACCCACGACCTGTCCCCAGACCCTGATTTCAGCATTGCCCTTGGCCCAGTCCCGACTCTACAGCCAGCTGCAATCACCAGGCCTGACTGCCTAGAACCTAGATCCTGACAGGATGTCGTGGATTCTCCATCGCTTGAAGTCTTTAAGTCAAGACTGGATATCTATCTAAGAGACATCTCACAGCTCAGCTAGAAGTTATGGGCTTGATGCAGAAATTAGTAGGTGAGGTTCTCTGGCCTGTGTCATGCCGAAGGTCAAACGAGATGATCGTAATGGTCCTTTCTGGTCTTAATAATCTGAGTCAAACGTGTGGATGCGTTTGGATCTAGTGCCGGGAATATGAATGCCCATCCCCCTCCCGAAAGGGTTTGGATAGGAGGTTCTAGTCAAATCCCCTTTATAATCAGTGGTCTCTACTAATCACACAGACAAGCATGATACCTCTGCTGTTCTGACCACCAGAGCGTTCTGATTTAAGATTCTGTACTTTATCGGACTAGCACGGCGCGGCAGGAGAATAGAAACATTCAAATTAAGGTCCTTGTGCTGTGGAATGTCTATCTGGTACTGAGCAAGAGCCTGGAACACCATGATGGTAGCCTAGAGCACCAGGAGAAAGAAAAGAGGGTTACACCTTATTGTCCTATTGCACTGAACATCTGACAGCTTCTAAAAGAGACTCTTTAATGAAGAGGAACCAAAAATATAATGAAGGAAAACACCAGGGTTCCACTGGGTGTCACGCAGGCAAAGGGTTATATAATATTACCTGGCTCCTCTGTAGTGTGTTTCATCAGTAGATCTCTAAGCACTTTACAAAGCAGTACAATATCTTTATTCCCATTTTGCAGATGGGGAAATGGAGGCACAGGGCAGGGAAGTAACTTTCCCAGGGTCACCCAGGGAGCCAGTGGCCAGGCCAGGAATAGAACCAATGGTCAATAAATAAATCGTGCATGGTCAATTAGCTTCCCATCGCCCCTAGCTATTAACAGGGGCCAATTGTCAGCTGGACAGAGTGCAGCAAGATAGTGGCTCCTTCTATGCATATGTAACCCACACGCCTCCACAGGGTGTGGTGCTCTGTCCCCTCTAGTGGCACCATGACCACTTAGAGACAGAGATTAATGAGTGTGCTAGAGCCTTAGTTAGGGCCATGTGACTTTTAGCTCATGCAGGAGAGGCTCATGCATTTAGCTTCAGAGGTCCGAAGTTCGATACCGACGACCGGGGTCTATCGGTATTACAAGTGGGGGCTTGTCTGGGACTCGAATGCGGGACCGCTTGCTAAATGCATGAGCCTCTACTGCATGAGCTAAAAGCCATGTGGCTCTTAGCTAAGGCTGTATCGGACACAGTCTCAGTGCTACTGCAGGGGACAGAGCACCACACTCAGGAGGTGTGTGGGTTCATAGAGTCATAGAATATCAGGGTTGGAAGGGACCTCGGGAGGTCATCTAATTCAACCCCCTGCTCAAAGCAGGACCAACCCCAACTAGATCATCCCAGCCAGGGCTTTGTCAAGCCTGACCTTAAAAACCTCTAAGGAAGATGATTCCACCATCTCCTTAGGGTTATATATAGAGAGACATCTATGGAACACACAGCACAATGTTAGGGTTAGAATACATGGTCCGTGACCCCAAAAATATAGACCACTCCCAGCAGAGCCTGTAGCATACTATTAGGTAGAGAAAAGATGAGACTCAATAGCAAGACAGACCCTATAGTTCCTAGTGGCTCCCGTACCCTAGAGAAGGGAGGGATCTGAGAACACTCCATAGTGATCTTTATTTAGCTGTCACTAGCAGTAGGGCTTTTATCCTCTCCAGTGCCTTGTGTAAGCAGTTTAAAAAAAATCCAAAAAACATAACCTTACAGTACTACTTAGAGATGGATTAAACCCAGATCGATTCAGATTAGTCATGATCCACCATGGCTTTGTCATATGGACTCAGACCGTTGGTCCTACACGCCTGGTACCCTGTCACCAGACCAATGGCCAAAAAACAAACAAATGCTAGAATGAGTCCAGATGCGTGTGAGTTTCTGCCCATGGGAAAAGAAGGCCCATTGACTACCCGGGGACAACTCGCTATCTTAAAGTGAAGCATGTCCTCACACCCATCATCTTGGCAGGATGGAGTCTCTCATGAGAAGATCCAGTCATGCTCCTATGCTGGTCTCTGCCTTAGGTTATCAATTGCAAAGACCTGATAGGTCACGTTGCCCATCTCCCAGGCAATGCAGGATTGTTCTCTACTGGGCATTCTCCAGGGCTTTCAACAATGGCTCAAGTGACTGGAATCCCATCCCTTCCAATGGGAGACCTTCCCACAAAACACAGTCTTGGAAGGATGCCCGGGACTATAAGGCTCATACTCACTTGGGTAGATCCATATCCCCCTCCATAGTAGTTCTGCTCTCTCAGCCATCTGACTATGGGACCGGTCAACTCATACTTTTTCATTTTCAACAAGGCCAGCAAGGCATATGAGGTGCCCTCAATGTTGAAGGTGCGGGCGTTCGGCTCTTCCCAGTGATTTCCCTCTAGGCAACAGCAAAGAAGGCGAGCTAAAGGACTCTTCCCAAGGACATCCACTCATTCTGAGCAGATCTGACTGGATCATACCATCGCCTGACTCCTTCCCCAACTTTCCGCATGGAGGATCAGTAAGTTGAACTGATTGTTGCCCCTTTCGGGCCGAGCAGCTACCCAATATTTGGGGTCTTGGAGGATTGTTTCAATTAGGATGAGGAATTGGTGATAGGCCTCAGGTGTAAATCTGATTGCTTATGAAAATGCACAGAAAGTCCCACTTCCCGGAGCATAAGAGAAACCAACAGCAGGCAACTTCCTTGCTGAGAAATCCCTAAGTCCACCTCTGAAGTGAGTTCTAGGCCCAACAAGCAATGTCTCTCTGCTTGTTTCATAATACTTCTCCAGGCTTTCAGCTGGTTTCTGCCTCTAACGCACAGGGTGCAAAACCAACATACTAGCCCCTGTGTTTGCAATCAGGGAAACCCCTCAGCCCATATGGCTTAGCTCTTGACCTGCTGTGTGCCTTGTGCAGTCCCTACATTGTTTTTAGCTGCGTCTACTACAGAAAGAGTCTTGATTGCTCCTTCCGCTGAGTCTGAAAGAGTGCCTGGCACACCCATTAACTTGAACAAGGGCCTGGTCTACAATTAAAATTTATGTCATCATAGCTGTGTCACTCAGGGCATGTGAAAAATCTACACACACACCCCCTTCCGGAGCATTATAGCTAAGACAAACTAACCCCTAGTGTAGACACAGCTAAGTCAATGGAAACATGCTTCAGTTGACCTAGCTACCGTTGACCATTGTGGTGGAGTTCCTACAGAGATGGAAAACGCCTTCCATTGGTGCAGTCTGAGTCTATAATATGGGGTGATACCGGCATAGATGCGGCACTGTAGCTGTGCCGCTCTAGTCCCTGGATTGTAGACATGACCATGGGGGAGGGATAGCTCAGTGGTTTGCGCATTGGCCTGCTAAACCCAGGGTTGTGAGTTCAATCCTTGAGGGGGCCATTTAGGGATCTGGGGCAAAAATTGGGGATTGGTCCTGCTTTGAGCAGGGGGTTGGACTAGATGACCTCCTAAGGTCCCTTCCAACCCTGATATTCTAAGGTCTGTGACTGTTTTGAGATCAAAGACCCACCTGGCACCTTTCAACATAACATTGTTATATATAGACAAGAGCTTGTCCTGCCCAGTTTTAACTATCCCAAACAATGGGGCAAACTCCATTTTCCTTGCAGGTAATATTATTCTCTACCCTCTGAAATTCCCCTTTGCTCAGTTTCATCCAGTTACGTCCTCCTGACCCACCCTTTTCTCTCTTTCTCTTTGGGGTTTACATCCTTTAGATATATGTACAAGGCTCTCAGATAGCTCCTGAGGTCAAGTAATACCATATATCTCGGCCACACCCAGATCTCAGACACACTGGTGTAAATCTGGAGTAACTCCACTGAACCCAGGAGAGTTACTCTGGATTTACACCCAGTCTGATCAAGCTCAAATCTGGCCCAAAAGAACAAGTCTATGCCTGTCATTCATTCCTCATAAATTAATCCCTCTCCAACCTCCTTTGCTTTTCTTCATAGAATCATAGAATCTCAGGGTTGGAAGGGACCTCAGGAGGTCATCTAGTCCAACTCCCTGCTCAGAGCAGGACCAACCCCAACTAAATCTTCCCTGAACCCCTTCCTGACTTGGCCACATCTTTCCAGTAGTTAGTAGGATGCCCTGATTTACCTTTTGAAGCTCTCATGAGCATCTTCTCGGTGTTCAGTTTCCCCACCATCGCTAAGGCATAGGATGCAAGAGCCACAGTGTAAGGTCTGGCTAGCGACTGGTACCTTTGGGCTAAGTAGTCAGCAGCTTTGCTGATGCTGCCTTCCAAACTCTAGGAGGTGACAAAGAAAACAAAAGAAAATCAAACTCGTGGGTTAGGCTGAGGTTTCGGGTGGTGTTAATGTAACACCGACAGACCCTGGTTATCGGCGGGCAGGATCGAACCTGGGACCTGTGGAGCTAAATGCATGAGCCTCTACTGCATGAACTAAAAGCCCTAAAGCTGTAGAGCAGACTCATTAATCTCTCGCTAAGTGGTCTCAGTGCCACTAGATGGGGCAGAACACCACACCCAGGAGGCGTGTGGGTTACATTAAGACATTATGAATTCATGTGCCTTTTAGCTGTATTTAATTTCACAGTAAATTTTGTGCTGGTGAAAGATGGAGGAGGCAGGAAGGCATGGAAGTGAGATATTTGAGGGCAGCGAAAGGGAACATTTCTGGACCACATGCAGAATGTCATCAGGAGTGAGACCAAAGTCTGTGGCATGGCCGGCCCTAGCCCAAATGGCACCCCAGAGCGTTTTTGATGTGTCCCCCCCTCTATTTGTTACATTTTTGAATACCTTTTTTTTTATTGCATTTGTAGCCCATTTCACGACTTTGCTGCATGATTCGCATGCATGATTTATCCCTGTTGTATAAGATGATAAATTTGCACACTAGGAGCTGTAAATATGTAGACACGACAAAGAGTTCTGTGGCACCTATAGACTAACAGACGTATTGGAGCATAAGCTTTCGTGGATGAATACCCACTTCTTCAGATGCATGCAGTGGAAATGTCCAGGGGCAGGTATAAATAAGCAGGGAAGAGTCAGGCTAGAGATAACGAGGTTAGTTCAATCAGGGAGGATGAGGCCCTCTTCTAGCAGTTGAGGTGTGAACACCAAGGGAGGAGAAACTGCTTTTGTAGTTGGCGAGCCGTTCATAGTCTTTGTTTAATCCTGAGCTGATGGTGTCAAATTTCAAATGAACTGAAGCTCGGCAGTTTCTCTTTAAAGTCTGGTCCTGAAGTTTTTTTGCTGCAGGATGGCTACCTTTAAATCTGCTATTGTGTGTCCAGGGAGGTTGAAGTGTTCTCCTACAGGTTTTTGTATATTGCGATTCCTAATATCTGATTTGTGTCCATTTATCTTTTTACGTAGGGACTGTCAGGTTTGGCTGATGTACATAGCAGAGGGGCATTGCTGGCACATGATGGAGTATATTACATTGGTGGATGTGCAGGTGAATGAACCGGTGATAGTGTGGCTCATCTGGTTAGGTCCTGTGATGGTGTCCCTGGTGTAGATATGTGGGCAGAGTTGGCATCGAGGTTTGTTGCATGGATTGGTTCCTGAGTTACAGTTATTATGGTGTGGTGTGTAGTTGCTGGTGAGAATATGATTCAGGTTGGCGGGTTGTCTGTGGGCGAGGACTGGCCTGCCTCCCAAGGCCTGTGAAAGTGAGGGATCGTTGTTCAGGATGGGTTGTAGATCACTGATGATCCGTTGGAGAGGTTTTAGCTGAGGACTGTAAGTGATGGCCAGTGGAATTCTGTTGGTTTCTTTCTTCGGTTTGTCTTGCAGAAGGAGGTTTCTGGGTACACATCTGGCCCTGTTGATCTGTTTTCTTATTTCCTCATGTGGGTATCGTACTTTTGAGAATGCTTGGTTGCTTCTACAGATCCAGACTAACACGGCTACCCCTCTGATACCTGTAAATATGTATTTATTCATGCCACATATAAGCAAATAAAAAAAATTGTTTCCTCTTAACTTATAGAAACAAAGCTTATAGGTCCAGAACATTCTAGGAGGTTAGTGAAAAATGAATCCACATACGGAATACCGGAAACATTTTACTTCAAACATGTGATTTTCCCTTTTGTCTTTAACCCCCCTGCCCAAGTCCAGCACCCAAGATTGCCGGCCCCTAAATCTGTCCCTGGTCTGTGGTATCAGACAGAAGCTGCAAGAGAGGAGGATGAGATGATGTGGTGGGCACTGTGACGGGGCAAGGCCAGAGGGCTATAGGAAAGTGGTAAGGAACCAGTATGTTAGCCCCAGGCTAAACAAATCCCTGATACCTTATGGCAGTTGCTCCAGGTTAATCAAGACACCTGGGGCCAATTAAGAACTTTCCAGAAGGCAGGGAGGTTGACTGGGACACCTGAAGCCAATCAAGGACTGGCTGAAACTAGTCAAAAGCCTCCCAGTGAGTCAGTGAGGGGCGCATGTGAGGAGCTGTGGAAGGAGGTTGCGTGTGAGAAGCTGGGAGCAAGAGGCACTAGGAGCTGAGAGTAAGAGGGCATACTGCTGGAAGATCCTGTGGTGGGGATAAAGAAGGTGTTGGGAGGAGTCCATGGGGAAGTAGCCCAGGGAGTTGTAGCTGTCGTGCAGTTGTTCCAGGAGGCATTCTAAACAGCTGTAATCCACAGGGCCCTGGGCTGGAACCCGGAGTAGAGGGCGGGCCCGGGTTCCCCCCAAAACTCCCAACTCCTGATCAGACACAGGAGGAGTTAACCTGGGCTGTGGGTTCTACCAGAGGGGAAGATCTCTGAGGCAAACAAAAATCCGCCAATAAGCGCAGGACCCACCGAGGTAGAGGAGGAATTTTGTCACAGCACGTACAAAGGGGGGATGAAGAGAATCATAGGCACTGACTCCGTGGGTGCTCTGGGGCTCAAGCACCCATGGAAAAAAAATAGGGGGTTCTCAGGACCCACCAGCCACAGTGGTTCCACCCCGGCTGGCTGCTGATCAGCTGTTTGGCAGGTCCCTGGGGCTGGCCACTGATCTTCACCCTACAGATGATTTCCTCTCTCCTCATGCTGTACTGTTACAGCTGCAGTCAGCTGGCTCCCCCACACTATAAAAGAGCGGGGGCAGCTGTCAGGCTGTTCTCTACAAGGCCTCCAAGACTCTGGAAGTTGTTCCCCAGCTTGGCCTAAAATAGCTCAGATGTGGTGACTTGAGCGTGCTGCAAAAGACACTTCTTTGACTGGGTTCTTGGAGAGGGCTGAGGGTTTCCTTCTCCTAATGATGAGTGGGCAGAAAGAAGGTTCTGTTGTTGTCTGGCCAGCTGAGCTGCCCTGCAGCGATGTACCTGTGTGGTTAATGACGTGGCAGGGTGCTAGAGCAGGGGTGGGCAAACGTTTTGACCTGAGGGCCACATCTGGGTATGGAACATGAATGCTCACTAAATTGGGGGTTGGGGTGCGAGAGGGGGTGAGGGCTCTGGCTGGGAATGCAGGGTCTGGGGTGGGCCCAGAAATGAGGAGTTCAGGGTACAGGAGGAGGCTCTGGGATGGGGCAGAGGGTTTGGGGTATGGGGGGGCGGTGAGGGCTCTGGGGTGGGGCTGGGGATGAGGCATTTGGGGTGCAGGAGGATGCTCTGGGCTTGGACCGAGGGGTTCGGAGGGCTGGGGCCGGGGGTTGGGGCCTGGGAGGGGGGCAGGGATGCAGGCGCCAAGCAGCGCTAACCTCAAGCAGCTCCTGGAAGCAGCGGCATGTCCCCCCTCCAGCTCCTACGTGGAGGCACGGCGCCAGCCAGGCAGCTCTGCACGATGCCCCATCCACAGGTGCTGCAGCTGCGGGGGCGGCACTTGGAGCAGGGGCAGCATGCGGAGCCCCCTGGCTGCCCCTACGCATACGAGCCGGACTGGGGACATACTGTTGCTTCCGGGAGCCGCACAGAAGCTCGGAGGCCAGATTAAAAGGTCAGACAGGCCAGACGTGGCCCGCGGACCGTAGTTTGCCCACCCCTGTGCTAGAGCATTGCATAAGCATCTTTTAAAAATGATTTTAAATCTAAATATGTAAATCAATGTCCCATAACCAATCCCCTGACCCGTCCAGTTCCCCTTATTATTCCTGCATGCTTAGATTGCAAACTCTCTGGGGCAGAGACTGTCTTCTGGTTCTGTGTTTGTACAGCACCTGGCACGACGGGGTCCCTGGTCCTGGACTGCGGCTCCAACAGGCTACCTCAATATAAATAATAAATAATAATAATAATAAAACAGGAAACTTAAACCCGCCCAGCTTCTAATTCTGAAAGCCTTCTATTCTGATATTCTCTCCTTTTGTAGATGGAGATGCCGTTAAACCATAGCATGAAGCCAAAACCAAATAAGGACTCATTGCTTCTTTCCAATGTATGAAGATGGTCTCTACATTATTTTAAATCATTTTTCTCTGCTTGGTTTTTTTATATGATAAACATCCAAGCCCAGCTTCTCGCGTTTTCCTGGCAGACTCTTGCCAGATCGTTGGAGAACTGCAACGGCTACGTCCCAGTGGCTTTTGACATCTGACCTCCTCAACATGTGTGCGAGGAAGAGAAGACTATCTAGCAACGCCACTAACTCCTTCCCCAGCAAATTCCACGTGCCACGGGGCGTGGTTCATAGGGGATGGAAAGATGGGAAAACCTGGGTATGAAAGTAGAAGTGAATCTACAGTGCAGAGATACTCACGTTGACTTCATCCTTGCAGATGTCATTGGCCTCTTCCAATGCAATCAGCACGAAAGCCGTTAAAGAGACATCAGGCTCAGCACCCTTGTACCCCCCCTAAAGGGGAGCAAAGGACAGATTTGGGATAAGAAAGTTCCCTGAGTACCATGAAAAGAAAGAATTAATCCCAGGCCCTCAGCATAGGAAATTATAGCATGCTTGCTAGAAAGCTGCCTAAGAATGGACTCTCAGTCATGGCCAGATTTATCGCTGAACCTCCCTTTGGCTAATGAACACCTGTCGTGAAATGGGCCAGGTTTTGATCTCAGTTACTCCTTTGTCAACGTGGAGGAACTCCATTCAAGTCAATAGAGAGGTTTCGTATTAAACCAGCGTGAGAGAATTTAGCTCACCAGGCCGGTGCTCAGGTCCCGCCACTAGCTCCCAGGCAGCTTCCCATGCAGTTAATGGATCAAGCGCCAGCGACATCAGAGACCAAACTTTGGCCTGTGAAGCACCAAGACATCTGCGCTCCTCTGGGGCAATGCAAATCACTAAGCCCAGGACGAAGCACGTGAGAGGCGAGGACAAGGAATTCTCAGTCAAGGGGAGCTGGCTGGGGAACCAATGCCCAGGGGAGATCAGGCCAGGCCAGAGCCTAAGCGTCTTTAGTTAATGCTGCAAAACTATCCCCTTTGGAGACGTATTTCCACCACGAGAACAACCCTCACAGCACTAACCCCACCCCCTTCTATCTAATAAACCCTGACATGGACACCCCCTAAACCCAGACACGGACACCCCCTTCTACCTTAAACCCTAACACTGAGACCCTTTCAACCCAGACACTGACAGCCCTAAACCCCAGAGGTGCTGGAACAATGTCTATAGTGGGGGTGCTGAGAGCCATTGAACCAAACTGTTACCCTGTATATAATGGAAACCACTTCAAGCCAGGGGGTTTTGCAGCACCCCACACACCCCTAGTTCCAGCACCTCTGCTAAACCCTAACATGGACACCCCCTAGACACGGACAACCCCTTCTACCTTAAACCCTAACACTGAGACCCCTAAACCCCACCACTAACACCTCTAAAACCTGACACTGATGCCCCCTAAATCCGGACACTGACACCCCTTTCTACACCCTAACCCTGATACTGAAACCTCCGAACCTCGACTCTGACACCCACTTTTACCTAATAAACCCTAACACTGACACGCCCTAAACCCTAGCACCCCTGAATCCCAACCCTGACACCCCTAGCTCCAACAATGACCCCCCCTTCCACTCCTAAACCCCGAACAACAACAAAACCAAAAATGATCTACCCCCAGCAGAATGTTTCCCCGCAACAAGGGAGAAATGCCAAAGACTCCATGAAGTCCACTAAGGACTAAATAGATACAATCTGGCTCATTGAACCTGAATCTCCATTCACTGCTGCCCAGGTAACTGCACTGGGTTGTTCCACTGATGCGAGAGAGAGAGAGAGAGACAGAGAGAGGAGATCAGTCTGCCTGAGCACAGTCTTTGGGATGTAGCCCAGTAAGACGTCCCTTTGAATTATGAACCAACAAGTTGCTGTGATGTTTGAGGTGGGTAGTGATTGGTGTGTAAAAGCCAAAGGAAACACGTACAACCATCTCTCCGTGGATTACGGGGGCATCTTCTTGGAAGACCCCATCCAGTTTCTGCTTTTCCAGGATCAGCCATTTCACTGCCCCACAGATAACTTGGTTTTCAATGGGCACCAGTTTCTTAGCCATGGCAAAGACCTTCGCCACGTACGCCGTCAGCCTGAGGGCAGAATCAATCACATCACGGTCACTCCTGCCTTCCCGGAATTGCCCTCAGTGTGAAAGCTGGACCGTCCATACTCCGGTATCAGTTGAAACATTTCACAGCAGTGAATGGAGTGAGGTTCATGTGGGTCGGTTTATGGTAACCTGAGTGAGCAGGAGCTAGGGAAAATGTCACCGCTTGTCCGGGAAAGCGCATCCAGACACTGCTCCCTATTATGGCTGGCTCTGCTTGAGATATGCTGAGCTCTCGCCGCCTGCAGTGGTATGACCAGGATGGTGGGGCTGGGGACCCACTGTGGACAGCTGGCCACTGGGAACTGGACCAGTGAGTCATCAAACTCAACTTCACACAAGCCAGTGAACAGCCGTCAAGATGGTAACGGTTAGTCTGAGCCAGATACAAACTAGCCAGCTAAAAGTGAAAGGACCTGGAGTTCATTACTAAGGCTGCGAATCTGTCCTGGAGGTCGTGAAAGTCACGGATTCCATGACTTTCCGTGACTTCTGCAGCTGCAGTGGCTGGCGTGGCTGGCCCCGGGGTCCACACGAGCATCAGTCCCGGGGCGTCTCTGGGGACCACCTGAGAAGCGGCAGTCCCAGGGGTCACCCTGGGGGCAGTCTGAAAAATACCGATGACTAAATCTTCGCCTTATTCATTAACAATCCCTCAAGCCATCCACTCACCCACACTGAACTGTCACTGAAATCACTGGGGGCCACATGTACAAGGTATTTAGGCACCTAAAGATGCAAATAGGCACCCAGCGGGATTTACCAAAGTGCCTAAGTGAGTTAGGCACCCAATTCCCATTTACTTTCAAAGGAAATTAAGCCCTTACTCTGCTTAGGTGCTTTTGTAGATCCTGCCAGGTGCCTCTCATCTTTGGGCATCTTTCCATTGCCATCTGTGGGAGTTGGATTGGGTACTTTTTTCCCATTGTGTGTTAACCTTTGCCCTTTGGTTTTGGGCTGGAGACTGACTTGCTCTGGCTCACATATTGCATGTGTAGGGTCAGGCTAACGCTGATCAAGAGGGTGCATTAGAAAACCCACTGTCCTCACCAAGTGCTTGCTGGCCGGTCTTTGAAAGCAGCGTATGAGAAGTCGGGTTTTTTGTAAACCATCTGCTGCGTGTAACCTGAAACAGGGAGAGTAAGAAGGAGCTGTGCAATGTCTGGTGAGCGTCTAATGAGGACTTTACATGCGTAAGGCAAACAAAGTCAGAGCTGTGACCCCTGCCGCTGCTGTCTGAGTTGTGTGGCTCCCCCTTTTTCTGCAGGCGTCTCTCAGGAGGGACACAGCACAGCAACTCAATGGAAGCAAAGGCAGAAAGCTGTCTGGTGGGGACGCCGACTGGCATGGGTACTGCCCCATTCCTCACCAGCATGAATCCTTCCTCCAGGTTGGGAGTGGGGTCAAGTGATTAGAGTGTATGGGGACCTAGGAGGTGGGATGCCTGGGTTCTGTGCCAGGCTCCGAGGGGGGGTGGGGAGTTAGTGTTTGGAGCAAGGTGCTGTGAGACAGGACTCCTGGGTTCAGTTCCAATGTGATATGGCCGTAAAAAATGCTAATGCGGTCTTGGGATGCATTAGGCGAGGTATTTCTAGTAGAGATAAGGAGGTGTTAGTACCGTTCTACAAGGCATTGGTGAGACCTCATTTGGAATACGGTGTGCAGTTCTGGTCTCCCATGTTTAAGAAGGATGAATTCAAACTGGAACAGGTACAGAGAAGGGCTGCTAGGATGATCCGAGGAATGGAAAACCTGTTCTATGAAAGGAGACTCAAAGAGCTTGGCTTGTTTAGCCTAACCAAAAGAAGGCTGAGGGGAGATATGATGGCTCTCTTTCAATATATCAGAGGGATAAATACCAGGGAAGGAGTGGAATTATTTCAGCTCAATACCAATGTGGACACAAGAACAAATGGATATAAACTGGCCATCAGGAAGTTTAGACTTGAAATTAGACGAAGGTTTCTAACCATCAGAGGAGTGAAGTTCTGGAACAGCCTTCCAAGGGCAGCAGTGGGGGCAAAAGACCTATCTGGCTTCAAGATTAAGCTAGATACGTTTATGGAAGGGATGGTTTGTTGGGATAACATGATCTTAGTCAAAGGTCAATTAATTGCCATCAGTGGTAAATAGGACCAATGGTCAGGGATTGGATGTTAGAAGTTACTATAGAGAACTTTTTCCTGGGTGTCTGGCTGGTGAGTCTTGCCCACATGCTCGGGGTTCAGCTGATCACCATATTTGGGGTCGGGAAGGAATTTTCCTCCAGGATAGACTGGCAGAGGCCCTGGAGGTTTTTCGCCTTCCTCTGCAGCATGGGGCACAGGTCACTTGCTGGAGGATTCTCTGCATCTTGAAGTCTTTAAACCATAATTTGAGGACTGAGACATAGGTGAGAGGATTATTGCAGGAGTGGGTGGATGATATTCTGTGGCCTGCATTGTGTAGGAGGTCAGACTAGATGATCATAATGGTCCCTTCTGACCTTAAAGTCTATGAGTCTATGAGTTCTCCGTTCTGTCACTCACTGCGTAATGTGCTGTTGGGCAAGTCACTGCCTGCCTCGGTTTCCCCATATTGTAAAAGCTTAATGGATGGGATGTTTGTAGTTCAGACTCCACACCTAATGTAGGCAGACCACAAGGGGGCCCGCAGTGTAGTGGCAGGGACACCTGTTCCTTCAGGAGCTATGCTGAAACCTACCAAGTTCTCTCAATGGTCATGAGATTCTCTATCCTTCCTCACTACCAAGTGCCAACCTGACATGGATTTGAACTGTGGGTGAATGGCCTCCACTCCACGACCATCCCATCCCCCCAACAACAGCCATAGGCCAGCAATGAACAGGAGCCCAAAAGCCCAGCAGGACTGAATACGGGGTTGGATGTTTGTCTGCATAGGAAACTCTATTCAGAGTTATCATGACTAATGCCAATGTACGGGGGGGGGGAGGGATATGAAAACTCATGCTTCAGGTCTTAAACCAACCTCTGAAGGGTGTAGGGGACCTAATGTGGGAGGCAGATTCTCTCTCTATTTTAGGGGCTTATCTGGCCCCCATTCCCATAGTCCCAGGGTGCCTCACAATCTTCAGTGTAACTACCAGGGGCACAGGAACAGCAGGGTCTGGGGGACATGGCCCCTCCCACTCTTTTCCTGCCTTATGGGTGAGTGACGGGGGGAGGAGGGGGCAGAGAGGAGTGAGCGGCAGAATGGGGGCGGGAAGAAGTGGAAGAAGGGCACGGTCTCGGGGGAAGAAGCCTAGTGGGGCGGGGTCTCGGGGCAGAGCGTGGGTGGGCCCACAGGGGGAGGGGCAGAGCTTTGTGGGGAAGGGCAGAGTGGGAGCAGGGCCAGGATCCGGGTGCCGGTGGGAGCTTGCAGAGCGCCTGCTGTCTACCCTCACAACCCCTCTATGCAGCAGGGCACTGCGACTCTCCCCGTTTGCAGAGGGGGAAATGGAGTCACAGAGAGATAAAGTGACTTGCCCTACATCACACCAGGAGTCTGTGGCAGAGCAGGGAACTGAACTGGTGTCCCCTGAGTGCCAGGCTAGCTGCCTGATCCCTGCACTCTATCTATCACCCAATGTGCTTAATGGGAGGTTTCTGAAGCATCTGGTACCAGCCACTCTCCGAGACAGGCTACTGGACTAGATGGACCTCAAGGCCAGTCATGTGCGGAAGTTTCTGTGTCCCTAACGCGAGTCTGAAGAGGGATTTGCTGTCTGGCATGGGAAGTTCTTACCTTGCATGATCAACTTGATGGCTTCCGCCCTGCGTTGCACCCCGATCCTTTCCCACTGCTCGGTGCTGTCCAGGTAGATGGTGGCGATGACAGGGGGGGTCATGCCGATCATGTTCTCTTCCCCGGAGCCAGACGGTGTCACAATGAGGTGCTTCAAGTTGGCCCCGTCGATAGAGTTTTCGACAATGATTGTCACGGGGTTTCCTGGCCAAGGAAATAACACAGCGTGAATTCAAGCACAGAGAGCAGGCGCTGGTGGGGACAGGGAGACAGACAGACCTCTCCGCAGGCAGTGGCGGATTTAGAGCTCAATTCTGCATGATGCTGAGCACACCCAAACCCCATGAAGGTCGGATCCTAACCCAGCAGCAATTGATCCAGGCCCTGTGTGCTGACAAAGTCCCTGCAATGCTCTGAGTATTTCTCACCAAGCCCTCCTAGGCTACTTCACTCCAGCCCTGCCAGCCGTGGGGCTAGAACCTGGACACTCCCACTCTGAAAGCACCAGCCCTTGCTGGTTGAGCTAAATGGGGACAAAGGAGGGGCTATTATCCACGTTTTACAGATGGGGAGCTGAAGCACAGACAAGCTAAGGGAGCTGCACAAAGTCTTTGCTGTATATTGGCCATTAAAGCTCGATAGTGCATGTATATGGTTGTAACAGAACCAGGTGGGCAATCAGTCCACCTCCTGCGAGTGTGGCTACCAGAGAAGAATTCATTGCTCCTTCACTCTGTTTCTAAAGCATAAAACACTTTCAAATCAGAGGCCCTTGCCTTGGATGCTGACTTTGGTCACCGATTCTGTGTCTGGAACCATGTCATCTATATCTGCCGCTTTCACCCTCACTTCCTGGACTCCCCCTGAAAAGGAAGGACGAGGAGAAGAGACAGTGAAATGCCATCCGTCCAGCAGGCTGAGCTTTGCTGCTGGTTCTTGAATAATACTCTACAATGCTCATAGAGAGCCCTGCACAATCCACTGACGTGCTAGGGCAAAGGGAGGGAGGGGGCAGCTGAGATGGGAATCAGGAAGTTATGAATACGGGGCAGGCAGAGGCAGCTCCATTTCAGTGGCAGCTGAATTGCTCTGCATATTGCTGATTCTAGTCTTCCGTGATGAGCCTGATTTTCACCTCCATCTCAGCCAACACGAAATCAATCCCTCTGAAATCTCCCACGCACGATCGGACGCCAGGGTAGAATTTTTCAGGGAAGTTTGCTGCAGATTCGATTAAGGGTTTGGGTTAGATACAAGGGCTCCAAAAACAGAGATGCCCTCACTTTGATATAGATTGTGGAATTCTTTGAGACCTTCAGGATGAAAGGCACCACGTATAGGCAAAGCCGTGTGGCTACTCACCTGCTCCTTTTGCAGCTGGATCCAATACGACAGACTTAATTGTTTTGCTCATCCTCATCCCTTCAGGCTAGAAAGGAATGACAACAGCACAGTAGCATTCAGAGACAATGAACAGCAGTAGGAAAAGGTGAGCAACTTGCTGATCTTGTGATCAGCCTGAATCAGGAATGACTCCACTGGAAGTCAGTGGTCAAGTGAAACTGAGATCAGGCTCTGCCCCAATGAGTCTGGAATCTCATTGCTCATAGAGAGCCCTGCACAATCCACTGATGTGCTAGGGGAAAGGGAGGGACACCCTCAGGCAGCATCCCCTTTTGTTTTGGATCCTGGTTAGGATGCATCCCAGGAGAAGTCCATAGGCCAAATTCATCCCTAGCGTATTCATCCCACCACAGACGAACAGGAGGAATTTTTGCCAGAGCTGGGAATGGGCGACAGGGAAAGGACCACTTGATGATTACCTGTTCTGTTCATTCCCTCTGGGGCACCTGGCATTGGCCACTGTCAGAAGACAGGACACTGGGCTAGATGCAGCTTTGGTCTGACCCAGTATGGCCATTCTTATGTTCTTATGAATCTGCCCTGCATAGTCTGGCAGGGCGAGGAAGTCAGAAGCTCAATTCATTCCATCATTGCGCTGTGACTTCCCTGAAGCACTTTTCTACTCCCTGATCTTCAGTGGAGGATCTTCCTCTCATCCAGCAATTGCAGGGATCTCCTGGGGCAGGCCAATGGGACACCTTTCACAACCCACCAATGCTGCTCCTTTGCTCAGCTCTCTCTGCCGAGTGGTATGAGGGTCTCCCTGGATGCACTGAGTCTGCATTGATTCCAGCATCCGCTAGCCAAGAAGCAAAACACTGGACCTCAGGAACTGAACCTAGGTCTCTTATATGATGGCTCAGAGGATCGAATGCAAGATAACCAGACCAGACCAGGCCTCCTATAGTTGCCACAGGGGTGGGGAGGAAATGGGATGAGGATGGAGATGCAGGGTGTTAATTTAACAGGTTAAGATACAGCACCGATTCCAGAAGCCAGCCAATCTGGCCTCTAGACTCCTACTCTCAAGCGGACATCACACCCCCATCACCTGATACCTACCACAACCTTCAGTTTCTTCTTCACGCCATCAGACACAAAACTGCCCCACACCGCTGCCTTGACCTCAATGTTGTGAGATCCCAGCTGCAACGGGACAATCACTAATGGCACGGCCAGGGAGGACTTGGCTTTGATGTCAAGGATCTGCAGGAATTTAGCCTTGGAAGTGGATGCGCTGCAGAAAACTGGGTTATGCAGCAGCTCCAGCCGGACCTGAGAAGAGAACAGAGATTCTTGAGCAGGCAGTCTGCACACCATGACACTGTGGGGCATAGACCCAAAACATACCCTCTGACTGGAGTTTGCCTTTAATCTTAATAAATAACAGACAAGACTCTACTTACAAAGCATGTGACTGTATCCTGACCTCCTTCCTGAGAGGCCCTTCACGACCCCCTTTAGATCTGTCTTACCTCAGAGAGGCCCTCAGCCTGTGGTGTTCCTGAGTGGAAGTAATGAGACCCACCTGGTCTGGCTACTGGTGTGAGTCAGCAGAAAGCCCAGAACCTGGTATCCACTCACAAATTTGAGGCCCAGCCAGAGAAGAATGGCAGCCCGAGGGTATTTTTATATCTCCCTCTATATCATGCAATCCTGCCAGAAGCTGGGAATAGGCAACAGGGGATGGATCACTTGATGACCTGTTCTGTTCATTCCCTCTGGAGAACCTGGCACTGGCCACTGTCAGATGACAGGATACTGGGCTCGATGGACCATTGGTCTGACCCAGTATGGCCGTTCTTATGTTCTTAACTGCATGGATTCCATAGCCCTGATCCTGCAAGGTGCTGAGCACCCAACAAGGTCAATGGGAGACAAGGGTGTCCAGCCCCAAAGGGAACAAGCCTTACACCATTTTGTTGTGGTTTGGCTGTCTGTCAAATCATTGACATCCCAGGTCCATTGCAGAGCCCCATGAGGTGGTGAGCTTACCTTAATTGTTTGTTCCCGATAGTTGTAGAGAATAGCCTGGATTTCCACCTGCTCATTCCTCACTACAGAGTAGGGCAGATGGAGGTCGATGAAAAAATCTTTCATTATTTTTATCTCATAGGGGTCAGCCACACAGATCCCTGCAATGGGGAAAGACCCAGGGTCAGAGACAGGGGGCCTCATACTTTATGCCTGAAACATGTCTGCTGTCTCCTTGATTGTTCCATCTCACTGTGACATTTCCAAGGCCCATTGTGGCCTGGGGTCTTTTCCCCATTAGCTTTTCTGCCTGTTCTCTAGAAAGCTTGTAGTGTTCCTCACCTTTGGTCTCTGAAAGGCTCACAGCCAGGACTTCCCAGGTGGTGATGGAATCCTTCAGGAAAATAGGCACCGTCTTGGAAGAAATTCTACATGGAAAGAGAAAGACAGAGTAGGGAAGGAGCCATAAGGAAGGAGCTAGGACTCATGGACATTCCCCAGCTAAGGGTCTAGATCCTCATATCTTTAGGCTCCCCTTGAAGGCGTGCCTTCGTGGCGCCCAATATAGCGCCCTGCCGCCCCCCCACCCCCTCAGTTCCTTCTGGCCGGCTACTCCAACAGAGGGGTAGGAGGATGAGGAATTGGAATAGACATGAACAACACATCTTGAAGAACAAAAGTTATGAGAAGGTGAGTAACCGTTTTTTCTTCTTCGAGTGCTTGTTCATGTCCATTCCAATCAGGTGACTCACAAGACAAAGTTCAGGAGGTGGGATTGGAGTCTACCATTGATTAGAGCATGGCTTGTCCGAAGGCCGCATCGTCTCTGGCCTGTTGTGTGATCGCACAGTGCGTCGTACAAGTGTGTATCGAGGACCATGTTGCTGCTCTGCAGATTTCCTGAGTGGGGACCTGGGCCAGGAAAGCTGTTGAGGAGGCCTGAGCTCTGGTGGAGTGTGCAGAGATCTCCGGAGCGGGCACCTTCACCAGGTCGTAACACTCCCGAATGCATGATTTGATCCACGACGAGATGCGTTGGGATGAGACAGTGAGACCTTTCATCCTGTCTGCCACTGCTATGAATAACTGGACGGACTTTCGGAATGGCTTCGTTCTCTCTATATAGGAGGCCAGTGCTCTGTGGACATCCAATGAGTGAAGGCTTTGCCCCTTGTCGCAGGAATGCGGCTTAGGATAGAACACCGGGAGGAAGATGTCTTGGTTGATGTGAAACTGGGAGACAACCTTAAGAAGAAAATCGAGGTGAGGCCTCAGCTGAACCTTGTCCTTATGGAATACTGTGTAAGGGGGCTCAGATGTAAGGGCCCTGAGCTCCGACATTCTCCTAGCTGAGGTTATTGCCACCAGAAACCTTGTATGAGAGATAAAGCAGGGAGCACGTCGCCAGTGGCTCAAATGGTCAACCCGTAAGTCTGGAAAAGACCAGATTAAGGTCCCAAGCCGGGACAGGCTGTCGCGTGTGTGGGTAGAGTCTGTTGAGACTTTTGAGAAAAGGGCTGACCACAGGGTTCACAAAGACTGAGCGGCCGACTGCGCCCAGATGGAAGGCGGAGATGGCGGCCAAGTGGACCCTCCTTGACGACATAGACAGAGCCTGTTGTTTAAGATGGAGGAGGTAGTCCAGTATAAATGGCACTGGGGCGAGCGTCGGCGACTGATGGCGCTGCTCCGACCAGAGAGAGAACCTTTTCCACTTGGCAAGGTACGTTGCCCTCGTGGAGGGCTTTCTACTGCCAAGGAGAACTTGTCTGACGTGATCAGAACAGGACAGTTCCACGGCGTTTAGCCATGGAGCATCCATGCTGTGAGGTGGAGCAACTCTACATTTGGGTGCCGGAGATGGCCGTGATCCTGCGTGATTAGGTCCGGGACGAATGGTAGGGTGACCGGAGTCACCACGGACATTTGCAGGAGCGATGTGAACCAGTGCTGGTGTGGCCAGGCCAGAGCTATCAATATGACCCGGGCTCAGTCCCTGTGGACCTTGAGGAGCACCTTGTGAACCAACGGAACCGGCGGGAACGCGTAAAGTAGATGGTCCCCCCACGGAAGAAGAAAGGCATGTGCGATGAAACCCAGGCTGTGATTCACGTAGGAGCAAAATAGCTGACACTTCCTGTTGCTGCGCATGGCGAACAGGTCTATTTGGGGAAAGCCCCAGAGATGGAAAATTGAGCTCATTACGTCTGGCCGGAGGGACCACTTGTGGCCGTGAAAAAATCAGCTGAGTCTGTCTGATAGCTCGTTCTGTATCCCAGGGAGGAATGATGCCTGCAGGTGTATCGAGTGCTCTACACAGAAGTCCCAAAGCATGAGGGCTTCCTGGCACAGGGGAGAGGAGCGTGCACCCCCATTTGTTGATATAAAACATTGCTGTGGTGTTGTCCATAAGGACTGATACACATCTGCCTTATATGTGGGCTCTGAAAACCTGGCACGCCAGGTGCACCGCTCGCAGTTCCCTGACATTGATGTGCTGAGCTAAGTCCACCTGAGACCAGAGACCTTCTGTCCTGAGATCTCCCAAATGTGCCTCCATCCCAGTCCGAGGCATCTGTCACTAACGAGAGGGATGGCTGGGGGCTGGCAAAGGGCACTCCTGCACAAACTACCTGTGGGTCGAGCCACCTCAGGAGGGAGTCTAATATTGGGAGAGGCAGGGTTAAAATACTGTCCAAAGCATCTCGAGCCAGTCGATAAACTGACACTAGCCATGACTGGAGCGGGCAAAGTCTGAGTCTGGCATGCTGGACTACGTAGGTAAAAAAAGCCATATGCCCCAGCAGTTACAGGCAGCTCCATGCTGTGGTCATAGGGAACTGTCTGAGGCCCCATATGACGTCCTCCAGATACCGAAATCTGGCTTCCGGGAGGGATGCCCTGGTTTTAGTCGAGTCCAGTGCTGCGCCTATAAACTCTATGCTATGTAGCAGAGACAGTTTGGATTTGGCCTCATTGAGAAGGAGACCTAGTTCAAAGAAGGTCCTTCTTATGAAGCCAACCTGCGCTTCCACTTGAGATCTGGAGTGGCCTTTGATCAGCCAGTCGTAGAGGTACAGGAAAACCCATATCTGCTGCTTGCGCAGGAACACCGCAACGACTGCCATGCACTTGGTGAACAACCGAGGTGCTGCTGACAGGCCAAAAGGGAGGACAGCGTACCACTCTCCTGGATCCAATGAAGGGATAATGGAGGTCAAGGAGACCATGTGGAACTTGAGTTTCTTGACAAACTTGTTGAGCTCCCGCAGGTCCAGGATGGGTCTGAGGCCACCCTTGGCTTTCGGGATTAGGAAATACCGGGAGTAGAAGCCCTTGTTCCTTTGCTCCTAAGGAACCTCTTCCACTGCCCCTGCCGAGAGGAGCATGTGCACTTCCTGTATTAGAAGTTGCTCGTGAGAGGGGTCCCTGAAGAGAGATGGGGGAAGGGGGTGGAAGGGCGGGAGGGCACAGCAAGAGTGAGCGATGTTCAGCTAGCTGTCACTGGTGGTAAGAAGGAACCGATGGGGCGGGGTTGGCAGGGCCGTATATTGAGCGCCATGAAGGCATGACTCTAGGGGGCGCCCAGGCCGACCCTATGGATGCTGCTAAGGGAAAAATCTTCCGGCTGATGTGCACACGGCGCACACACATCTGATTGGAACGGACATGAACAAGCACTCGAAGAAGAATATAGAGCCATCTCTTAGGAGGAACTCAGCAGTCCAAGTTCTGCACCAGCCACAGGACACAACCTGTTTTAAAGGTCTCAAGGGTAGGGATATTCATTCTAGTGTCCAGGTCTAATTCCAAGCAGGGGAATTATATTCCATTCCAATGGAGAGGGGCCTGTCCCAGCGCCTCATTTACAATTTTTTTTAAATGTTCGGCCATCCTGTCAAGGCTGATTCCCAACTCTGGCACTTCAAGTGCAGAAGGTGGGGGCCGCAAGGATTCTAAAAATTTAATACTGGCCACTCCAGGCTTGTATTAAACTTCCAAGGTTACAGCTTTTCTCTGACCTTGGATGGGTAGATGCTGCCACCACCCAAGTACAAAAACCCCTTTGGGAACCAGGAAGGCGCACTTGGGAATTCCTTCCTATGGGGTACCCTCAAGCCCTTTCACCTCCTACACCTGCTGGGGAGAATTGAGAAAGAAAACAAAGGAAATCAGCTGTTGCCACCAGCTAATTAAACAACATGTGCACAACCCTCTTAAAACACAAAAATCCAATCCTGTTCTTAAAAAATGGTAAACTTTATTTTAAAAATACATCTAAAAACTCACGCTATTGCAAATTTAAAAAGAGCAGATACAAAAATTAAGAAGCAAAAATAGCTTTCTTGAGGTCCAGCTCAAAGGTTGCAAGCAAAACAAAAGGACCTGGGGTTAGCACAGAGGAGTCCATAAGCCATAAAGAAAGAAAATAGATAAACCTAACTGCGTCTTCCTAGACATTTCCTCATCTACTTACATATCTGGGGTTCCAAATGAGTAGTTTCTAGGTATGATTTGATGATTTTTCATACCTGACTCAAGCTCTTACAGCATAGTTCCAGCCCTGTCCCTGCTCTCCAGGAGAACAACACCGACAGAAAAAGGGGAATTTTTTCCCCAATTTTAAAAAGTTCTAGCCTTCCCATTGGCTCTTTTGGTCAGGCCACTCCCTTCCTTTTACCTATGGACTTTTTAACCCTTTACAGATAAAGCAAGTAGAGAACAGCTACTGAGAGGGAGTTTAAAGCTAACTGGCTAGCTGGGTGTCCATAAAAGGGAGCCACCCCTGCCCTTTATTTATCACCCATCCAATTAGAAAGCACCATCAATATCATGTGACTAGACGACCCGATAACACACCCTGAATAACAAACAGAAATAAGGAACGGTTCCCGAACAGGATAAAAGGACCAATGCTAAATAGCCAGATACCTATATTCATATTCTAGCACCTAAATCAGCAGCCTGGTTTTTCATTAGGGCTGAAGTCAGGGGATACCGTTGGCTGCTCAGCACTTCTGGAAGTTGGGCCAGTTCTTTAAGGTACCTAAATATGGGTTCAAAACTGTAGTAACTGAATGCAATTCTCTGGTCTTTGTTATACAGAAGGTGAGACTAGATGATCTAATGGCCCATTCTGGCTTTAAAATGTAGGAGTGACTCTATGAATATGGATCAGCTGCTGAATGCTGGCCCTAACTCATAACAAATACTTCAGTCGGCTCCACTGGGGATCTTGCTGGTGGAGAGACACTGACTTCAGTGGGAGATACACCACACCACGTCTGAATGTGGCCCTTTGCTGAATGGGAGTGGCACAGCCACGCTCTTACCCCAGTTCATTTGGTCGGTCAGTCAGCTGCTCCACTTGCCACAGCCAGCTCTCTGGAAACTGGCTCCTTGAGGTGATATCTTCCTCGGACATGAAATCTTCATCCAAGTCACCTGGGAAGTCAAATCACAGACCGTCTGGCTCTGCTGTGACATTGATTGGGATGGGGCAAACCTGGAAGGATTCAGGGGTTGGCCTGCTCTAGAACGGACCTGAAAGTATCCGTGATTTGACCTACGTTGTCAAGTTTTGATGCTGCCAGCCCAGAAGAGCATGAACTGGAGTGTGGTTGAACGGCTGGAGGGGAAGCCACAGGCTTCCTTTCCTCTCCATGCCTGCCTTGCTGTTTCCCCATGAGCTAGCATTTTCTGGGCTTCTATAACACTGGTATAAGCCACTGGCTCAGTGCTACATGTGCGCCCTCTAGTGGATATTCTGCAAAGGTAAGAACCTACTACTATTCCTAGCTAGGGGAGTTACCCCTTTAGCTCAAGTGGTAGAAGACTGTGCTTTAGAAACAAAGGTTAAACCTCAGCGGCGACCTGTGATGAGATTATTACCCTGACTCATCTGGGTCGCCTTATCAACATGGTGCAACACTAACAGGATTGCTGCCACTGCATTCATGCCCATCTCCCCCCTGGGGGATCTGTGAACATGAGCAGGGATGTTTCATGTTGCATGGTCTTATATTTCTAACAATTCCCCCAGCCTCTCCCCTGAGTGATATTGAAACCCTGGTACTTGCTTCTTGCAAGTTGCAGGTGGAGCTCCCGTTGCATCTTGACCCACATGGTCTTGATATAATTGCAGCAGTCAAGGTAGGCCTTCTTGCATTCATCCGTATCCAGGATGTACCGAACCCGCTTCTCGCAGCTGTGCCCCTTGGGGTTCTCGTACATCCCGTCTTCACAGCATTTCTTCAGCTTCCGATCCTGGTAATCTGACACTGAAATGTACATGCTAGAAGGTCATTCCTACCACGCTTCTTCTAGTCCTCACTCTCTCTCTCTCTCATTAATTTACTACTAGACATGGCCAAAGAAGGAACATAGGAACTGGCACTCTGCTCTGTCTACTACAGTATCTTGTCTCTGCCAGTCACTAGCACCATCAGAGAAAGGTGCAAGAAACCCCATAGTGGAATAACCTGCCCACAGAGAAGTTTCTTCCTGGCTCCAATTAGAGGTTGGCTCATGCCCTGAAGCATGAGGATGTATAGCTCTTCTTTAAAAATCCTATCCTATGGAATGGTGAACATCCTCCTTTTCCATGTAAATGGCTCATCCTTTTTTGAATCCTGCTAGGCTCTTGGCCTCAATACAGTCCCGTGGTGGTGAGTACTATGGGTTAATTATTCATTGTGTATGAAAATAGTTCCTTTTATAAATTCTTAATTAGAAACCATTCAGTTTGGTTGAGTGTCTCCTGGTGCTTAAATGGGTAATTTAACAATCTACCTGTTGTTGTTATTTGAACTGTAGTAGCACTTTGGGTCCCCAGTCATGGCCCAGAACCCCACAGTGCTGGGTGCTGTACCAACACAGAACAGAGAGATGGTCCATGCCCCAAAGTTTGCCTTATACTCATGTTGCATCCGAAGAAGTGGGTATTCACCCATGAAAGCTTATGCTTCAATATCTCTGTTAGTCTATAAGGTGCCACAGGACCCTTTGTCGCTTCTACAGATCCAGACTAACACGGCTACCCCTCAGATACATGCCCCAAAGAGCAATTTACCATTCATTATTTTCTATACCTCTACCGCATCCCCTCTAGAAATTGACCAGTTCTAATCTCTCCTCATATGGAATTCTATCCAGACTCCCCCGTCTCCTGTTACAGGAAATGCAGCTGGCAGGAGACTGTAGCAGGGTGAAACTGGTCACACTAGGGGATCACATTCCTGCTTTGCATGCTTGCTTTGACCAAGGATAGCAACCCCCCTGATTAGTACCTACCTTTGTTTGCCTTATACTCAATGAGCTGAACGGAGCGACGCCGGCGTTTTGCTGGCTGGGGACACTCTGGATCTGCAGAAGGAAGTGAGAAACACAAAATAAAAACCCACCCACCGAGTGAGGCCCTACACCCAGCTTGATGCCATTTCTCTGTCTGGATGTAACAGAGTAACTTTCGAACACCGCATCCGGTCAGTTCCCAAATTTCCTAGAATGGTCTAGGCCTCAATGAGCAGAACCCCGTTGATTTAGGGGGAAATCAGAAAACCAGAAAAGCCATTGTGGCACTTAACATATTGCTCCTTCCTGTCCCGGCAGGGAGCCACATAAGAGCTGTTGGGCAGATGCTCAGCCAGCCGGGGCAACCAGAAAGAGAGGAGAGTGAAGGAGGCTTCATTCCTTCCTCCCTCCTAGTGCGCTGCCCCCTAAAGCCTGCAGCCTGGGGTAGAGAGAGTCAGAGAGAAGCACCAGCCATCTGACCGTCCCTTCCAGGCCAGAGGGAAGAAAGATACTTTGAAAGTGGGAAAAACCCAGTGAACTAGAAGAGAAAGTCTTTGAATCCTCATCTCGGCACCATCCCATTCTTAAATTAATCCCTCTTTTAATAGATGGGGGGGCCAGTGGGAATTCATGACCTTATTCTCATCCCCCACTGTAACCCCAACATTTCCATTCCTAGGCCGTTCCAGTGGGATTCGCCCTGCTAGACTGATGTCCCTACCCCAGGCTCATGGCGTAGGTTACTGAGCCTTGCTTTGCTGACTCTTTCCTCCGTTCCTCCATCACTCATGGCGACCCTCAGCTCTATAGAGCGATACCTGTTCTCTGGGCTGTGGAAATCCTATTGCTCGTCTCCAGGGCTAGTCCAGCATCCGTAAATACCCCCAGATTGTTCTTTCCACTGCCAGCTGTACAGCCAATGTCACTCTTCTCCACGGAGTCCCAGATCTGTGAGGCGCAAACACAACGGTTGAGAGATTATTGTTATCAGTTACACTTCCCATTTATACGGTGCCATCCAGCATGATCCCAAAGCATTATTCAGGCTGTGAGCCAGATTCTGGTCTCAGGTACAATTGTGGAATCTGCAGTAATTCCACTGACTTCCTTTGACTTGCTCTGTGTTTGCAGCAGTGTAAAGGAAAGCAAAATCTGAGCTGTAAATAAAGGACGTATTGCAACTCAATCCCCACTGAAATGTGTCTGCCTCTGGAATGGAGCACAACAGCCATTCTGCACCAGCAACACAACCGATTTTAGGTGGAGAAAGAAAGAATTATGCAGCCAGTTGAACCCAGACAGAGCAGGATGTTAGGCAGAGAGAAATGAAATACCTACGTTAGAATTCAGCCAGAGCACCCAGGGCCTGACCCTTGGGGAAAGGGTCACAGGACATTTAATGACCAGAACCTCTGTTTGATATGTCAGCTGAGAAATGGCAGTTTCAGTAGCGTTGTGTCCCCTATAAGCTTGTTAGGGCCCGGGGATCCATGCTGACTCAGAAGAAAGCCACCCTCTGTTGAGTCACTAACACTTTTCCCTGCAGCACAGCATCCCCTAATGTTACGCTGGGACATTGGGTTCAGCACTTAGTGGGTGGGGACAGCGCCCCCCGCTGAGCCCCCACTCCACTCAATGCAGTACAGCGCCCCCTAGCGCCGCACTGGGGCATTGTGTTCAGCTCTGACTGAGAAGGGAGAGCGCCCCCTACTGAGCTCACCCCCACTCCCTGATGTACAGCACCACCGTGGGCACTGGGGTGAGAACTGCCTCTGAAGGGAGAGCGCCACCTACTGCATCACACACAGTTCCCTACAGCCCAGCACCAGCTGGGTGAACACTGTCCAAAGGGCAGGGTGTCCTTTAGTGTGTCCAGCACAGCACTCCCTGCAGTACCCTGGGTTTCACTGGGTGTTCTCCCATCCAAGTGCTGACCTGGCCCGGCCCAGCTCAGTTAAAGTACAGTGGAGCTCACACCCCAAGCGGCCGGTCTGCAAACAAAAGGCTCACTTCAATTTTCGCCATCCTGGGGCGTAGAGCAAGGATAAGAGCAAAGCTGCATTTCCTGCTATAAAACATCTCAAGTTACAACCAACATCTTTCATGCCTCACCTTAGATTGTGTAATTTTGTGTTTTTTGTTCAGAACGTAGACTCCTTTGTCCACGGCCACCAGGCCGACGTAAGCTCTGTGGTCTCCTTCCAGCTTGAGTTTCATTACAGTTCCCGGCTCATGGATTCTCCTGTCTTCGTCAGTGTCTCCATTCACCACTAGCTGTGTGAAAGACAGTGAAGGGAGAGGTTTTGTTTGAAAGCAGAGGGAGCAGCTAAGAACCCGTCCTTTGCAAAACATAGGAGAAAAGGAGGCAACACCTCATGTTCCTTGAGCATCTGAAAGCCAGGTTCTGATCTCAGTGGCAGCTGTGTAAATCTGGAGTAGCTCCACTGACTTCAGTGCTGTTACTCCATATTCATGCTGGTGTAAACTGAGAGCAGAATCGAACCCAATGTCCATGAAGTCCCTTTGTTCCAGCCATGATGGAAAGGTGACTTTGTCCCTCAGGCAGCCTTGGGAAACCTACAAAGAAGTTTGAACTGTAATGGATCTGCTCCATGGGCCTGATTCCGATCTCACACTGGTGTAAATCAGGAGCAATTAGCTGGAGTTACAGCAGTGTAGCATTGTAGTTACATCAGAGTCAAGTCCCTTTAGGCATTTGGAGTCACATCTGCTGAATTCATGGGCCAAAAATAAGCATCTTACTCCTGTTAGCCCCAAAGAACCAGCCCAGCCCAGGGAGACGGAGCTGGAATCAATTCTGACTGCCACGTCATCAGCAAAATGGCTAATTATGGTAGAGATACAAACCAGATACTCAGCTGGCGAAGTCAGTATAGCTCCATCCACTTCAATCCACAATCCACAGAGTCTTTATTGCTGAGCTAGAAGGAACCACAGCTTGACTCCCGGACCCTAGAGTGGGTTGACAGCATTGGCTTGTGGGGGCTGGGGAACATCTTTGTACATGTAAACCAATCAAATCTGAATCAGAATGTGCTGGGAGACAGTCAAGGAGAAGCCCCACAGTGCCATTTTTAGAGTCCCTTTTGGGAGTCAGTCGGCAATTTCAGGCTAGGAAAAACTCCCTCGTAATGACACGTTCATAGGAATTAACATGTAGAAGATTGAATATCAACCTACCGTTCCCATGCAAGTGTCCTTGATGTCCAGCCACACCGAGTCTGCTACAATCTCCGAATTTCCTACTTGGTAGTAAGCCACGATGCGGAATGAAGGGATGAGGTCTGGAGTGATGGGCAGGGACATGATCACCAGATTTTGTCCCGCCTGCCTGGCCTGTCTCCCTACATGAATGATCTTCCCTTTATTCAGGATCTAACAGGGAAACATGAGATATTTATTGTTAAAGCCACAAGGGTTAACACAATGGATGATTAATGGATCCCACAATGGATTCCATTAATCTTTCCTGTGACAGTGTCCCCCATAAGACTTTATGGGGAGATGCTTATAAATGTATATATGATATAACTGGAATATGTTTTATGCTACATGTGCCATGTAACATATCTCTGTAAAAGTTATGATCTACTGAATCTATTCCTCCTGTTTGTATGCGTGTATCATTTTTGTAGTTGAAGTTATGAATATTGGTGGTATTTCTTGAGAAAGGAATGTGCAGGTAAAGTGCCCAATCAAGAAGCGCTTAACAGACAAAAAGAAGTTGCAGACACCAATCCACATCTGAGCTTGGCCAGGAATGTCACTGGGCTGGTTACTGAGTTGTGCATGGACATGTGACTTGCCCATGTGATCCCAAAACTCCAAGATAACTGGATGCTACACAGTGAAAGGGGAAGGGTATCAACCCAGGGGAGAAAGTCTATTTAAACCCCTGGGAGACCCCTCCATGTTGTCTTCAGCTGGCTAAAGAGAGAGCCTCTCCACCCCACACCGACACACCTGAAAGAGACTGGAACAAAGAGAAGGACAATAGGGGGTGTGAGCGATTGCTGGACCCAGGCTAGGAGGACCATAGCCTGTAAAAGGAAGTTTGCTGGAACTGGTGAGATTTTAATCTGTATTTAGTGTGATTAGACATAGACGTGCGTGTTTTATTTTATTTTACTAAGGGTACGTCTATACTTACGTGTCCGGTCGGAGGCGCGGGATCGATGTTTGGGTTCGATTTATCGCGTCTTGTCTAGACGCGATAAATCGAACCAGGAAGTGCTCCCCTGTCGACGCCGGTAATCCTGCTCTGCGAACGGAGCAGGCGGAGTCGACGGGGGAGCCTGCGCGCCGCGTGTGGACCACAGGTAAGTTCGAACTAAGAGACTTCGACTTCAGCTACGTTATTAACGTAGCTGAAGTTGCGTATCTTAGTTCAACAGGGGGGGTTAGTGTAGACCTAGCCTTAGTAATTCACTTTGTTCTGTCTGTTACTACTTGGAATCATTTAAATACTTTCTGTGCTTATTAAAATCACTTTTTACTTATTAAGTTACCTGGAGTACGTGTTAGTACCTGGAGGGGGGCAAACAGACTTACTACTCTGCATTGAGAAAGCAGCAGTGAAGGCTAGTGTTTAGAGCAGGGAGCTGACAGCAGGGAGAAGAAGGTTACTTTTGCAGTAACTGAGGTTCTCTGAGATGTGTGTCCCTGTGGGTGCTCCACTCCAGGTGACGGTGTGTCCCAGCACCGTTGATCTAAGTTCTTCGGTAGCAGTGCCTGGTCGCACGCGCTCAGCTGCTATCTTGCGGCATCGTTAGGGTATTTCTGAGTGTGCGTGTCCCGCACCCCCCTTAGTTCCTTCTCTACCATAGAGATGGCAGAGTAGAACTACAGAGGAGGGTGGGTAGTGGAGCACCCACAGGGACACACATCTCAAAGACACTCAGTACTCTCATGTACACTCAGTTAGTGCAAGGTGAGTAACCTTCTCTTCTTCTTCGAGTGCTGTCCCTGTGGGTGCTCCACTCTAGATGAATGTGAAGCAGTACCCACTATGTTTGGTGGGATTTTGGAGTTGCGGCAATGATAACGGTAGACAGTACAGTGTGGCCTACTATGCTGTCTGCCGTGGTATCCTGTGTGATAGCATAATGTTTGGTGAATGTGTGGTCAGATGTCCACATCGCCACCTTGCAGATGTCAGTAATAGGTATGTTATGGAGGAAGGCAATGGATATTGACATCGCCCGAGTAGAATGACTTCTGATGCCCTCAGGTGGTTGGGCATTCTGAATCTGGTAACAGGATCTGATGCAGTCAGAGATCCACTTGGAGAGTCGTTGCTTAGAGATAGTCACAACCTTTGATCTCTTGGTAGTGGAGACAAATAGCCTAGGGGATTTACGAAATGGCTTAGTCCTGTCTAGATAAAATGCGATTGCCCATCTGACGTTGAGGGTATGTAATGCTGCTTCCTGTGGAGTCTTATGAGGTTTGGGATAGAATTAAGGTAAGTGTATTGGCTGGTTAAGGTGGAAGGTAGACACCACCTTGGGGAGAAATTTAGGGTGGGGTCGCAAGGTAACCTTGTCTTTAGAGAAGTTCGTGTAGGGAGGGTAGGCCATCAGGGCGCTTATTTCCCCTACTCTTCTCGCTGATGTTATGGCAACCAAGAAAGTTACTTTCATAGACATGTGGAGCAGGGATGAGGTAGCTAAGGGCTCAAAGGGAGGTTTTATAAGACCTCGGAGGACTAGGTTGATATTCCAGGCAGCCGCTGGTGGATGAATCTCAGGGTTGAGATTTTGCAGACCTGTGAGGAAGTATTTTATTGTGGGGTGGGCAAAAAGTGAATATCCGTCCACCAAATCATGGAAGATGATGAGAGCTGCGAGGTGTACTCTGATGGAGCTGAATGAGAGCCCGTCCTGTTTTAGTTTCAAAGGGTTGGCTAGGATGTCAGGGAGGGTCATGGCGTCAAGCGTCTATGAGAGTACCATATGGAGAAGCATTTCCACTTTTGCAGGTAAGTCTTACGAGTGGAGTCTCTTCTACTGTGCAGGAGGACATACTGGACCTGCTCCGAACAGGCTAGTTCGTGGGTTTGAAACCATGAAGGAACCATGCCATCAGATGGAGTTTCTGAGCTGCAGATGAAGAAGCCGGCCATTGTCCTGAGAGAGCAGATATGGGCTGTTGGGGAGAGTCCTTGGAGGACGGATGGAAATGCGCAGCAGGTAAGGATACCATCTCTGTCTGGGCCACGGCGGGGCAATAAGTATGACCCAGGCCTTGTCCTCTCTGATCTTGCGTAGAACCCTCTGTATCAGTGGGATCGGTGGATAAGCATACATGAGGGAGTTTGTTCCACAGGATGAGGATGGAGTCCTGCCCTGGAGCAGAATAGGTGGCATTTGTGGTTCTGGGTTGTGGCAAAGAGGTCTATTGATGGGGTGCCCTGGTAGAAGAGCTGTCGTAGTATCATGGGATGCAATTCCCATTCATGTTCCTCAGAGAAGTGTCTGCTGAGTGTGTCGGCAGTAGAGTTGTGACACCCGGGCAGGTAGGAAGCAGTGATTTCTATGTGATGTTGTATGCACCAGTTCCATAACCGGATGGCTTCTGTGCATAGGGAGTGCGATCGTGCTCTCCCCTGCCTGTTGATGTAAAACATACATGCTATATTGTCTGTCAGGATCCAAATAGATTTGTTCTTTATGATGGGGAGAAAGTGAAGGCAGGCGTATCTGACTGCTCTGAGCTCTAGGAGATTTATGTGCAGATGTGTCTCTGACAGGGACCAGCAGCCCTGTGCCATGTGTTCCCCCAGGTGCACTCCCCAACCAATCAGGGACGCTTCCGTGGTGAGCATGAGCACTGGGGAGCGTGGATGGAAGGGAACGCCCATGCTTAGGTTCTCTGGTTTTGTCCACCATTGTAGGGAGGCCAATACGTTCGCTGGAGGAGTGAGCTTCATGCAGAAGCTGTGTCTGCTGAGTTTGTAGTCGGAGTTGACCCAACCCTGAAGACATCTCATGTGCAGCCTGGCGTACTTGACCACAAAGGGGATGGCTGCCATGTGGCCAAGAAACTTTAGGCAGGTTCTTGCCTGTATCCTGGGGCGAATGGAGAGTGTGCATGTGAGATGTGTAATAGCGAAAAATCTGTTGTGTGGGAGCGAGGCTCTGGTGCTAATTCAGTCCAGGTGAGCTCCGATGAACTCGATCTGCTGTGTGGGTGTCAGGGTAGATTTTTGGAAGTTTATTTGCAGACCTAGACTGGAAGAAGGAGATCGCAAAACGGGTCACTTTTAATGTCTCGTCGTATGAGCCGCCTTTGATAAGGCAGTCATCTAGGTGGGGGGAAAGTATAATCCGGTGTTTGCGGAGGTGGGCCACAACTATGGCTAGGGTCTTGGAGAATACTCTCTCTACTGTGGAGAGTGGGAGTACTCTGTATTAAAAGTGGTCATGTCCGAGTGTGAAGCGCAGGAAGTGTCTGTGTGCTGGATGAATGGATATGTGAAAATAGGCATCTTGTAGGTTGAGGGCTGTGAACCAGTCCCCTTGTTCCAGGGCGGGTATTATTATGCCCAATGTGACCATCTTGAATTTCTGTATACCTACAAATTTGTTCAGTCGGCGTAGGTCTAGTATACGTCGCCATCCTCCGCCTTTCTTTTGGGTCAGAAAGTAGTGAGAGTAGAACCCTTTTCCCTGATGTTGCGTTGGCAGAGGTTCCACTGTACTTAGCGAAGTAGGTGCTCGTGAGAGGGGTCCCTGAAGAGGGATGGGGAAGGGGGAAGGAAGGGCAGGTAGGATATGAAACGGATGGAGTAAACTGACTGAACTATTTCCAGGACCCAGCAGTCCTGGAGTCTGACCTGTTGTCAGGCATGGTGGAAAACCTGGAGGTGGTGGCCAAATGGGCAAATAGGCAGCGGAGTCAAGGGGTGGTTGCACAAACCCTCTACCAACACTTCAGAATTGTTGTTTGTTTCCTGATGGGTGGGAGGTAGCTGGTTGCGCATGGTTTTGTCTGCACCTAGGATGTCTAGTGCGATTCCTCCCAATATTATATGGGCTGGGCTGGGGCCGGTGATATTGTTGTGTGCGGGGCCTCTGATAAGGTTGATACCGTTGTCTCCTGGGGAGGGACGGGTATATGCCCAGTGTGCGCAGGGTTGCTCTAGAGTCTTTCATAGTGTGAAGGACTTTGTCGGGTTTTTTAGAAAAAAGCTTATCTTTATCAAAGGGGAGGTCCTGCACTCTGGTCTGCAGATCTTTGGGGATACTGGATGCAGACAGCCAGGATGACCTGTGCATGATCACCGCAGTTGCGGTAGTGAGGGCTGCTGTGTCTGCCATGTCCAGGGATGGTTGTAGTGCCGTCCTGGACACCAATTGACCCTCGACAAGGACTGAGCCCAGGGCTACACTAGAGGAGGGGGTCGATCTACGATACGCAGCTTCAGCTACGTGAACAGCGTAGCTGAAGTTGGCGTATCGTAATCGACTTACCTGGCTATGAGGACGGCGGCGAGTCGATCGCTGCTGCTCCCCGGTCGACTCCGCTTCCACCTTTCGATGAGGTGGATTTCTGGAGCCGATGGGGAGCGCTTTCGGGGATCGATTAATCGCGTCTAAACGAGACGCAAAAATCGATCCCCGAAAGATCGATTGCTACCCGCCGATCCGGCGGGTAGTGAAGACAAGCCTTAAAGTCTGCTCTCCTGTCCTCTGGGATATGGGATGCAAAATCAAAGAGCTTGTTGTGGTTGTCGAAGTCATAGCTTGCAAGTAGGGCGGAGTACTTTGCAATTCTAAATTGCAAAGTGGAGGAGATATAAACCTTGCAGCTCAGGAGGTCAAGCCATTTGAGATCCTTGTCCTGTGGGGTGGGCCAGTATTGTGGCTGTTTTGTTCTGTGTGTCGCTGCATCCACTACAAGAGAATTTGGTTGTGGATGGGAAAATAAGAAATCTAGATCCTTAGCGGGAACATAATATTTACATTCCGGCGCCTTTTTGCATGTTAGTGGGATGGAGTCAGGTGTCAGTTGGTTCTAGGAGTGCTTTGTTTATGGGTAGCGCAATCTTTGAGGGCGCAGAGGTGTAGTGGGGCGGCTCCCCCACTCCATCAGAAAGGGGTTAAAGCCAGCCCTGGGGGAAGGCTGCAACTGAGAGCTGTTAAACTGGGCTGATTGGGGAAGCGGCCGCAGCTGGGCCATGCCCCAATCAGGCCACAACGGGCCTGTACAAAAAGGCTGTGAGCCAGAGGCCCAAAAGGAGTTTCTCTCCAGGCTGGAAGACAGCAGGGCCTGGCTGCCTGCAGAAAGGATACTGGGAATGAAGCAGGGCTGGGGAAAGCCAGAGGAGCACAGTAGCTCCAGGCTGACAACTCCCCAGGCTGCAGGTTCCGGTCTAAGGCCCATAGAGGTACCGGGAGGCAGAGGAAGGCAGCAGGTCTGAACCTCCTTGCCTATGATGAGTGGCATTTACGCTGCTGTCTGCCTCAGTGAACGGGGGCTTGGTGATGACTGGCAGTAGCCCAGACTCAGGCAAGGTGGGGATAAGAGGGTTGGGGGTTTCCCAGAGAGGGGAGACCCAGAGAGACTGTTGGGAGTACTGCCAGGGGGCAGCACCCGGTGGAACAGGGGTCCAGGAGGGACATGGGGGCCAGCGGCAAGCAGGACATCAGCCTGCAGAGGGCGCTCCGGGCTGGTAGAAGAGCTAATTCCCGGAGAAACCAGCAGGAGGTGCCGCAGTGGTGAGTCCCACACCGTCACAAGAGGGTTTTGAGGATTTTGAGGAGTCTGTGTTGTGTCTCCTGGACCTCCTCTAATGGAATGTCCTGGCTGAGTGCCACCCTCTTGAAAAGTTCCTGGAATTGCTTAAAGTCATCCATATTCTGTGGAGATGGAGGCATGAGGGCTCTGTCTGGAGCTGATGGAGAGTTAGGAGTCAGTGAATAGGGGTATGGCTCATAGCCCACTTCTTCGGGGCGGGGTTCAGGAGCTCTAGATGTAGATGGAGCTGGAGATAGAGGTGCAGAACAAGCTTGCGGTCTGGTGGAAGCGTCACGAGGATGAGTGGCAGCAGGAGCCGACTAAGGGTACCACTGAGGCCAAGGCATGAGGTAAGAGAAGTGAGGTCCCGCCCACAGGGGAACAAAGTAGGGAAACTGAGGCTGGTGCTTGTGAGGCACCGTGCCTTGAGGTACATATGGTTCCGGTGGAGGAGGAGAAGCAGGTGGGGAGAACTCTGCCTGCTGCTGCATGTCGTTCTTGCTATCAGCGAGGGTAGCCAGGTCAGGCAGCGAGAGCGGCTGGTCAAACAGTGAGCGCTATGTGTCAAGGAGCGGAGAGTCAGGCTCAGGAGCCACCGAGATGTCATCTTGATGTAAAAATTGGGGCTTCCTGCCTCTTCGCTTGAGAGGGTGAAGCTGTGCTCCCAATCGGTTCCGACCTAGCCGGAGAATGTGAGGGAGAGGGTTTACTTGTGCCCATCTCCATAGGCGGCTGGAGGGATTTCTCCATCAGGAGCATTTTTAGCTGCAAGTCCCTGTCACAGCGAGCCCTGGTTTTCAGGCTGGCACAATGAATACACTTAGCAGGGATGTGTGTCTCGCCAAGGCACTTCACACAGCATGAGTGTCGGTCACACTGCGGTATAGACTCCTTGCAGGAGTCACATTTCTTAAATCCTCGGGACCCTGGCATTATTGAACTAGGAATGCCTGGGGAGAGTGTCTCAATGGGAGCCAAATGTGAGGGGAAAAGGTGGTTTTTTGGTTGTTTTTTTAAACTAGGTAACTATTCTAAGGGAAGGAAATAACTGGGATATTTCTATCTAACTATTTCTATGTCTTTGTACTTATTTCCTTCAGTGACCAGGCAAGAGGTTCAGTACTGCCCCAAGTTCCATCCTCAGCCGAGGGCGGTTGAGAAGGAACTGAGGGGGAGTGCAGGACGTGTGCGCTCAGGCAGACCCTAATGATGCCACGAGACAGCATCTGAGCACGTGCATGCCAACAAGGCACTGATAACGAAAATCTCCGATCAACGGTGCCAGGATGCACCATCACCTGGAGTGGAGCACCCACAAGGACAGCACTTGAAGAAGAATCCTGGGTTCCTTCCTCAGCTCTAAGAGGAAATATGCTCTAGTGAGAGCACAGGGATGAGTCAGGACTCCTGGTTCCATCTGCAGCTCGAAGAGGAAGTATGGTTTAATAGCAAGTGCAGAGGGATGGTTGTTAGGACTCCTGGGTTCTGTCCGCAGCTCCTGGAAGTGGGCTCTATTGATTATCACAGAGCCTGGAGTCAGTAACCAGAAGTGGATAAGGGATCATCCCCATGACTAACTTTATTTCATTCACACTGCGACAGGGTACTGGGAAAAAGGTTGCAGCTTCAGCCCTCTGCCACGCCCACTCCTCAATAGGGGACAAATTAGAGAGGGCTGAATGTAACCTGGCCCTCATTGGAGAGGTGGAGACAGCTTCTACCTAATTAGCCTGGGGCTGCATAAAAGCCTGAGGCGAAGGAAACCAGGGGAGAACAGGAGAAAAGGAAAAAGGCAGGGAATGAAAGCAGGGAGGTAGCTCTCCCCTCCCTCCTGCCTGCAGACGGTGAAGGGTTACTTGTACATGGTGAAACAGTGGTGGGAACAAGCCTGAATATAAAGTGAACCAGTGTTACTAAACCCGGGGTCTCAGAGTGACTTTGTGAACCTAGCAGAGGCAGAAGCCAAGGGGGCCCTGCCACACTTTGCTACACACACAATCAATACACTGCCTGACTGGGAAGAATTCTCTGCGACAGGTTCTCCTTACATGAAGTGGGAATATTAAAGGACAGGAGGAAACTCAGATGATGCCTAAGTTCCAGGAGATCCCAGTATCCAGGGACGCAGCACTTACTAGGTAGGTGAAATACTGGATCTGGTTCAGAACAGCTGGATTGTTGCACGTCAGGTGGAAATGCACAGGTAAATTGTTTCCAGGTTTGAGCTCAGAAGCCGTAACTGCCAGACGGAGATAGTTTTGAGACCCTCCTTGAGTCTGATAGGCTTCAGCCACCATGGACTTAGAGGCCTGGCGGTTTGCTGGGAGGTTGGGATGGGCAGTCTTTACCTGAAGGGAAAGGGGAGATAAAATTTTAGTTGAATCTGGGACTGAGCTTAGGGTCTATAGCCCCTCACGCTGGGTCACACCAAGAGCAATAGCAAAGGAAGCTTCCCTGAGATGCCGTTGTTGGTGGATTCTGCTGCCAACAACCATTCTAGGCATGACACCTGAGAGAAACACCAAGTGCCACTTTTAATTGGACTGTGGCTTCAGCACAGTCCTGCTGGGACTCCAGATTTCTGGACTGTCAGAGAACACGTCCCTGAACAGAGGAGATTGTCTTGCCCCTTGCAGGAGGGTGAGATGAATATAAAGAGGGACTCTCTCCTGAAGAGGCTGGACACAGATAGATCCACTGTTCTCTTGGGCTTTGTAGTTTGAGCCTGGTGTCACCTCACAGGGTCTTCAGTCTAAGCTGCCATGCTCTATCTCCAGGCCTCCTTTGCTGCATTGTGGGTGCCTTCAGTGTGACAAGGGGACTAATCTGGACCTGCTTATGCCCATGTCAATGTTTTCTGGGATCTCTTCTGGCCCCACGATGGAGCATTGGTTACATGGTGATCGGAGCATCTCCAAAACCCAATGGCATACATGACACTGACCCTAGGTGCAGATGGAATGCACAGAGTTCAGTTATCCTCCTGCTTAGTGGATGAGAGGGGAGTGAATGCCACCAACAGGGCATTTCCCTCTGGGTGCATATAGTACTTAGCCCAGCCTCAGCGTTAGAAGGTTACTCACCGTGATGGGAACCTGCAGCCTATCCCCGGGCATGTTTATAATCAGCTTGGCAGTTCCATCTCTCTGGGTAGGCCCAGATGACTGGAATCCTTCAGCCTGTACTTGGACATGGGGGGCTGGGGAGCCGTCGGGGTTTGTGACGTAGACCTAAGGGGCACGATCAAAAAGGGATGCATCGAATAAGGGGTACAGCGCTCCCTGCATCCTAACTTCAAATCAAATTGCACGTATAGCATCTCAGGTTCATAGCCTCAAAGGTATTTAGGTTCCTAACTGCCAAGAATTTCAATGGGAAGTAGGCACCTAAATAACTTTGAGGAATGGGGTCTTAATGATCTGCTGTATCACAGCACAAAATTCATACACATTTTAAAAACTACAAGCGTACAAAAATATAAAAACCACAAGTTCAACCCTTCTCCTAAATTCAGTTTACACTTTTATATCACCCAACAAAACAATATACACAAATTAAGACTAAATTGAGACATGTAGGCCAGAGAGGAAATTAATTTTACGCGAGTCTGTTCTTGTTTTGGCCACAGGAAAATAAGGCAACTGCCCATCTAACCAAAACACGATCACTGCCTAACAAATATTCTGCTTTTTGAACTAATGATGCAAAAGCTTTTGAGCCAAGATTGAAGATAGCCATTTATTTCTCAAGTGGCAATTAACACAGAGGAAGTGGATGGGAATAGAGTTGATTGGAGTAGTCAAGCCAGTTAGTCAAAACTTCCAAATATTTCTTGCATCTATGAATGCTCTTTAAATAAGGGAGCCAGGGTGACATATTTGTGGCACTAACATCCTTCGTGTCCAGTTGTTTACAAATATCTTCAATGGTGAGGTAAATTAAAGTTTTCATACTCTAGCTTGTGTCCTGGAACAGTGAAACCAAGGCAGTGTGAGCATCAGCATGGGCTAGCCCCGAGAATAATTATCCAGGGTCAACGTTGGGCTTGTATAGCTAGCGCTGCCGCAGTTTCACTATTCATGGACCCAAGCTAGGTGATGGAAGCTAGTTCAGGGATGTCAGCTTGAACTCCAGCCGCACCCCATGACTGCAGTCAAGACTTACTCTTTGAGTGCTGACTAGACATAGTTCTGAAAACCCTCAAGAGATCAATGGCCTTGCAAAAGCCAAGGGCATTTAAACCTATTACGCTGTTGCTCCGAACAGAACCTTGGTAGCCGACATAAATTCATTCCTACTCTGAAACCAATACTTACATATTGGTCTTTGGCTGAAATAAAACATTCACCACCTCTGTCCTACGTAAATCAACTGGGGTTTAGTTAAGAAGATCAAGCATTCTCCCCAAGAATGCATTTTGCACTACCGCTAACAACCTAAGCATAGGCACTGAGTCTGTGGGTGCTCCAGGACTGGAGCAGCCACGGAGAAAAAAATAGGGGTACTTAGCACCCACCGGCAGGCCCTACTGATCAGCTCCTCCCCGTCCCTCCCAGCACCTCTCGCCTGCCGAGGATCAGTTCAACAGTGGGCAGGAGGTTCTGGGGGGCAGGGGGAGGAGCAGGCAGGGCAGAGCAAGGATGGGAGTGAACTTCAAAAGTTATTTTTCCTCCCTTGGTATCCTGCTGTTAATTAAATTGTCTTGTTAGACTGACCTCACACTTAGAAAGGCAACTCACATCTTTTCATGTATTTATACCTGCTCCTGTATTTTCCACTCCATGCATCTGATGAAGTAGGTTCTAGCCCACGAAAGCTTAGGCCCAAATAAATTTATTAAGGTGCCAAAAGGACTCCTCGTTGTTTTTGCATTCCACACCTTGTATTTGCTGTCAGCTTTTGGGCCAGACTCTGCTCTTGTTAGGCCAGTGTAAATCTAAAGCGATTCCAGTGCATTTAGTGGAGTCACACTGGAATTAGGTTGGTGTAACTGAGATCGGAATGTGGCTCTTTGTTTCTGTTCTATTCTAAGTTCTTATACCACCCTCATCACCCTAGAACCCATAGTTCTCTCCTGTCTATACACCTCAGGCAACAGTGGGCGTGATCCAGAAGAAGAGATATTACCATGAGTTCAAAGGGCATCCCCGGCTTGAAGTACTTGGGTGTTTTTGTGAAGTGGATCTGATAGGGAGATGTCACAATGTTAATTCCGGTTCTCTCTGCTTCCACCATGTCGCTGCCTGCAGAGAGAAGCCATGTGTCAATTAAATCTGAGCTAGGGAATACAGATTTTGTCCTTAAGGTCCAGGGTAAAACACAAGGAATAGGCCATGGTCAGATGTTCATTCAATGCTGCTGATTCTTGTGATTTTATCATGAGTCTCCTGTTTTAATTAGTTGTCTTCAAGCCCCAGCTGTTAGAATCACCATATGGCATGAGAATCTCAGCTGTCATTTAAAAGAAGAAATAAGTTTATAACCCTCCTGTTCGCAGAGAAAAGCTTCAAAACATGTCCCAATCTAACGCCTCAAAATCCAGGAGGGAAAGAAAAAGCACCCAACGTTTATTTGTTTTAAAAAAACTCATTTTTTAATATGATCTCTTGATTTTGGGAGCGGGGGGACTGATTTGTGATTTCTGCATGTTTGGGGTTGGCATTACTGCAGGCCCTTGAGCCTGATTCTGTTCTCACACCAGTATAAATCAGGAATAACTCCCCTGTAGTCAGTGGCACTGTAGCAGTGAAATCGGAATCAGTCCCTTTCATGCTAAAATGACTTATTTTAGCTTTTAAAAAAGCAACAAGAAAAAAACAAAAACAAAGTCTTTGGGGGAGAGAGAGCACAGTGTGTGTATCTATCTATATAATAAGATTCCAGGACTGTCACTCTGTCCATGTACCACTCTGAAGCCTAGAACATCTGTTTGGATTACTTGGCCCAATTGCCACACCCGTGCAATGGCACAGGCTTTTAGCTACTAGTTTCATCTGTAACAAGCTACAGCTGCTCAGAACAGAATGGCTATTCCCTCTGCAGGGAAAGTTGAGAAATCATAGCTGTGTAGAGATGGAAGGGACCTCAAAAAGTCATCTAGTCCATCCCACACACTGAGGCAGGAGTAAATATGCCTAGACCATCCCTAAGATCTGACCCAGAGCTCTTAGAAATAGAAAGGTGCAATGCACAGAAAACAAAGGTGCAACAGTTTCAAGCTACTTTTGCTGGTGTAAATCTGGAGTTAATCCAGGTGTGACACTACACCTCATATTCTTCACAGAAATATTGTTATTATATAATGATAGCATAACTAAGATGTGTTTTATGCAAGACTGATCTTGTGAGATATCATTGGAAAGATTATGATTGACTGAATATGATTATCCCATTTGTATGCACGTATCATTTTTGTATCTTAAGTCTGGAATATTGACTATACATCTGTACTACAAAAGTGTTTGCAGCTGGAGAAAGCCCACCAGAAAAAATGCAATCAGTCTGGCTGGCTAGCTGGATACAAGTCAATAGACTATTAGGGATAACAATAGGTCTTTGAAGAGGCTAATCTCCCAGCTTCTTGGGATACTGCAAATAGACTTTGAGTTATCGCTGCAGGGTCATGTGATTAAGTCACCTAATACTAGAGTCCATTATAAAATTAGTACTTTTCCACTGGTCGGGGGTGGGAATCACACTGGAAGACAAAGGATTCCCACCATATGTAAAACCTATTTAAGGCAGGGAAGTGAGATAATCAAGGTCAGTTCTTCACTGAATCTCCACCCAAGAAGACTGCTGTAAATATCTAAGACTGATCTGGGAAGAAAGGACTGACCAGGCTAGAGGGTGTCTAGCCTGGGAAAGAAATATCTGGAGTTTTAATCCACAAGCAAGAGCAGCTTGCCTTCAAGAAACTCTGCAATCTGCCTAAAACAACATTTAGGGTGAGAAATAACTGCTTGTAACCAGGCTCTTTAGCATCTAAGCTTATATTGCATTTTTGTTTTGTTTGCTGGATAATCTGCTTTGATCTGTTTGCTATGCCTTACAATCACTTAAAATCTATCTTTTCTAGTTAATAAACTTGTTTTTGTTTTCTCTAATACCAGTGTGTGGAATTCATAATTGGGGGTCAAAAAGCTGCGCATATCGCCCTCCACATTGAGGGAGGGGGCGAATTTCATGAGCTTACGCTGTACCATTCTCTGTGCAGTGCAAGACAGTACAATTTTGGGTTTACACTCCAGAAAGGGTGTGCACTTGACTGCTGGGAAATTCCTTAGCTGAAGCCTTCCCACGCAGTGCAGATTTCAGTGTCTGTCTTTGCAGCTGGGCATGTCCCCACCTGTGTCTGTGCTGGAGGGGGCTTGAGAGGGCCAGACTCAGAAGGACAGTGTAAGGGAGCCCAGGCTGGTGGAACAGGCTGGCTCAGTGGTACCCCAATAGATCAGGTGGCACCCCAGAGGGGTGAGCAACCCATCACACCAGGTTTGCATCAGAGCGAATGAGATCAGAATCCGGTCTGCAGCCTTTAAGATCTGCAGAACTCTAATCAGATAGGGCTTTATGCATCTAAATCAACACCTTGAACTGCACTCCGCACTGGTTTGAAACACCCCATGAATAAAGCACTTGGCTTTGCACTTATTGCTGATGCTCACCAGATTCTGTCAAAACGGTGACAGAGATGTAGAGCGAGTGGCCAACCAGTTCATCCAGGTTGGCGAACCGATCCTGCAGCATCGCTCTGGTCAGCGTTGCTTCCCCGTCTCCGTCTTCTATCTAGAAAGGGAGAGAGAGTTTCATGACCTCACACACACAGTACCCAGGAGGCGTGAATCCCCCCCAAGCTGAGAACAGGAATTACTGAGATTCTCTTGAGAGACTGTGGGATACTCCTCTTCTCATCATCCATCTTCACCCCAAAGAGGACAAAGGCACTGCCATCTATTTTTTTCCCATATAGGTACCTGGCGGAGATAAGGATGGGTAAAAGAAGCCACAAGGAAACCTATTGCTGAATATTATAGCATTCTGTCACCATTCTCCTCTATAGGCCCAGCTCCTTGGTCAGTCTATATCTCTCATGATCCACCATGGTAAGGAGAAGTGGACCATCATGGCTATGGTGCATCATGGGAGTTTAAGTCCAACTAGCAAGCCCAGCCCCTGGAGAACAATGAAGCACCCGAATGGCATCTCCCATGAGGCACCACACCAGCATTTCTGAATCACAAGGTTTTCAGACAATTTCTTTTTTTCCATTTTTGGACATTGGTTTTTGGTTGAAAAAAAATCAGAATTTTCCATGGGAAATGGGCATTCTTCATGAAAAAAAACAAAAAACCATTGAGTGGAAAACATTCCCAAATTGGTGCAAGACTTAGGTTTCTTTCTGCACTAAAACCTGTGGTTGCTACCCCAGCCAGCTGATCCCTTCCACCCTCTCACAGACCCACCTCGCAGTGATAGAAACCCTGAAGTCTTCAATGCCATCGATGTACAAAAACTTTTCAGACGGTTCCAATATGACTTCAAAACTTGGCAACACTGGAGAAACGAGAGGAGGGAAGAGGAGAACACTGAGCTTGTAGGAGAGTATACGTTGCCAGCAAAGCCAAGCCGAATGGAGAGTCTGCTCCAAGATGGTGTCAGAACAGTAGAGACAGACCCGCTCCCTGAGCCTGGGCTCAGTGGGTGCCGGATTCTTACCATACTCCTTAACATCAAATTGCGCACTGAAGCTCTGCTGAGGGGAGTCTTCATACCTGGCCGTGATCTTCCAGGTTCCCAGACTGGAGGAAGGAAATAAGAAGGAACATTGAATGCACTTAACACTCACATTTCACAAGGCCCATCTGGCTCACTTGTTTCTCCGGTAATTTTATCGGCCCCTTCATCTAAATCTGAGCCATACATGGAACTCAAGCTGTCTTCAGGGAACCACAGGGAACCTCATACAAGTCATTTTTTTCTGCACCTTGATGTTTCCATGAACTAGAACTAGAGGTAGGGACTTGGAACAAAGCATTTGATCCACAACCTCCTCAACTTTCTGCCAGCAAGGTTTGGGAAGTTTGGATCTAAACTTTGTGGCTGGCAGTTATTTCTACAGTCTGCGTGGACCAAAACCCTCACTCCAAACACCCCCAAATTTAAGGATACTCCGATCCATACCAAAATCAGGCCCCTCGCTCACCAGCTCACTGATTTAATTTTCAGAGTAGTTGAGCATTCAAAAATCCCACTGAATGGGAGGTAGGATGCTCAGCACTTTTGAAAAACAGGCCAACAGGGCCTGATCCTGCCTTCACATTCTCTGGAATAAATCAGGAGTAATGGCAAGGAAGTCAGTGCAGCTTCATTCTGGTGTCTGTGTAGACTTGGAAAGATTAGTTTTTTATCGATACGTGTCATTGATTTCACTGTGCACACGCATACCGACAAAAACACATTTACATCGGTGATATTGAAATTTACAAATAGGCAAAGCAAGAAAAATGCTGCTTCAGAACTTACTACAGTTTGATTTAAGGCTTTATACTTTGGACATACAATGTTGACAATTTGTGTTTTAATGGCTTTAAAGCTTTCGCTTTTTTGAATCTCAGTGACTACTGTCATTAAATAATTATCGTCAGACCCCGCCACCGTTGTCTGGCCTCTATGTTTTCCCCTTCCTGTGAAAATTTAAATTGCTAAAAATCAGAATGGGGGACGATAAAAACCCATAATTTAATTTTGCACAACTGAGCATTTGAAGTGATGGAAACTGGAAAAAAAGGCTTAGAAATAAAGATGAGTATCCATCTAAACTATAACAAATACAAATCAAATTATTCCAAGATTGGGTATGTGGCAGGAGAGTTTGTTTTCTCCACGTCTCTTGGAAATGCTTGTAGGAGATGATCTAGCTGATGGGCCACACACAGTAACTAGCTCCACGTCATCTCTTCTGCTTCCCTGCCCAACTCCTACAAAGCTCTGCTCCGTCCAGGCATAGTAACATCAGGGCAATGTACCTGACAATCTCCGGCAAGTTGTGGTTCAGGGAGAAGATGCCTGATTTCAAGGGGGCGGGGATGGTAATCTGCTTGACAATAATGCACTCAGGGGTCTGGAAAGGAAATAAGTTAAGAGTTTAGGGAGAAAAATGCTGTCAATTGCTCTTAACAACATCATCTGCCACCTTTACATTCCTGGGCCAGTGGAGGGTTCTCCATACTTCCAACAATAGCATGTAACAATCTGGACTCCACTGATTCGCTTGAATTTCTTAACTAGCCAGAAACACTGGAAAAACTGACAAATCTCTCCTGACCTTCTGAGATGGCTCAGTGAGGCCACCAAAGAACTCAAGGAAGCAGCTAGGAAGACTGAAGAGCGTCCATGGCAGATTCTTGCAGATGCCAGGCTTAACCCTCAGCTAGCTGCAAACCTTGGAGCTGCCCACAGGGCTGCGTCGCTCTGCCAAGCACAGCTGCTCCCCATTGCAAGGTCCCAGCTGGTTAAGCTGCTGCTCAGGGCAGAGTGTCAACGAAAGGGGAAACTGAGTCAAAGAGGAACTGAAGGGACAGATGTGTTCTCTCCACTGCAAGCTGGCTGAGGTGAGGAAAACCCCTGGGGATTATTGTCCAGGGTTTTGCAGCTGATTTACTTTATTTTATGGATCATGAAGCCCAGTGGAAAGGGCCTTAACAGGACCAATGACTGGAGCTATAATCCCTGTTCCTGCCACCAGTTTACACGTCCTTCATAATAAGAACATAAGAACATAAGAAAGGCCGTACTGGGTGAGACCAAAGGTCCATCCAGCCCAGTATCCTGTCCACCGACAATGGCCAATGCCAGGTGACCCGGAGTGAGTGGAACTAACAGGTAATGATCAAGTGATCTCTCTCCTGCCATCCATCACCCCCCTCTGACAAACAGAGGCTAACGACACCATTCCTTACCCATCCTGGTTAATAGCCATTAATGGACTTCATCTCCATGAATTTATCCAGTTCTCTTTTAAACCCTGTTATAGTCCTAGCCTTCACAACCTCCTCAGGCAAGGAGTTCCACAGGTTGACTGTGAGCTGGGTGAATAAGAACTTCCTTTTATTTGTTTTAAACCTGCTGCCCACTAATTTCATTGGGTGGCCCCTACTTCTTTTATTATGAGAACAAGTAAATAACTTTTCCTTATTCACTTCCTCCACACCACTCATAATTTTATATACCTCTATCATATCCCCCCTTAGTCTCTGCTTTTCCAAGCTAAAAAGTCCTAGCCTCTTTAATCTCTCCTCATATGGGACCCGTTCCAGACCCCTAATCATTTTAGTTACCCTTTTCTGAACCTTTTCTAATGCCAGTATATCCTTTTTGAGATGAGGAGACCACAATTGTACGCAGTATTCAAGATGTGGGCGAACTATGGATTTGTTTAAGGGCAGTAAGATATTCTCCGTCTTATTCTCTATCCTTTTTAAATTATTCCTAACATCCCGTTTGCTTTTTTGACTGCCGCTGCACACTGCATGGACATCTTTAGAGAACTATCCACAATGACTCCAAGATCTTTTTCCTGATTAGTTGTAGCTAAATTAGCCCCCATCATATTGTATGTATAGTTGGGGTTATTTTTTCCCATGTGCATTACTTTACATTTATCCACATTACATTTCATTTGCCATTTTGTTGCCCTATCATTTAGTTTTGTGAGATCTTTTTGTAGTTCTTCACAGTCTGCTTTGTTCTTAACTATCTTGAGCAGCTTAGTATCATCTGCAAACTTTGCCACCTCACTGTTTACCCCTTCTTCCAAATCATTTATGAATAAGTTGAATAGGATTGGTCCTAGGACTGACCCTTGGGGAACACCACTAGTTACCCCTCTCCATTGTGAAAATTTACCATTTATTCCTATCCTTTGTTCCCTATTTTTTAACCAGTTCTCAATCCATGAAAGGATCTTCCCTCTTATCCCATGGCAACTTAATTTACGCAAGAGCCTTTGGTGAGGGACTTTGTCAAAGGCTTTCTGGAAATCTAAGTACACTATGTCTACTGGATCACCCTTGTCCACATGTTTGTTGACCCCTTCAAAGAACTCTAATAGATTAGTAAGGCATGATTTCCCTTTACAGAAACCATGTTGACTTTTGCCCAACAATTTATGTTCTTCTATGTGCCTGACAATTTTATTCTTTACTATTGTTTCAACTAATTTGCCGAGTACAGATGTTAGACTTACCGGTCTGTAATTGCCGGGATCACCTCTAGAGCCCTTTTAAAATATTGGCGTTACATTAGCTATCTTCCAGTCATTGGGTACAGAAGCCGATTTAAAGGACAGGTTACAAACCCTAGTTAATAGTTCCGCAATTTCACATTTGAGTTCTTTCAGAACTCTTGGGTGAATGCCATCTGGTCCCGGTGACTTGTTACAGTTAAGTTTACCAATTAGTTCCAAGACCTCCTCTAGTGACACTTCAATCTGTGACAATTCCTCAGATTTGTCACCTACAAAAGACGGCTCAGGTTGGGGAATCTCCCTAATGTCCTCAGCTGTGAAGACCGAAGCAAAGAATTCGTTTAGTTTCTCCGCAATGACTTTATCATCTTTAAGTGCTCCTTTTGTATCTCTATCGTCCAGGGGCCCCACTGGTTGTTTAGCAGGCTTCCTGCTTCTGACGTATTTAAAAAACGTTTTGTTATTAGCTTTTGAGTTTTTGGCTAGCTGTTCTTCAAACTCCATTTTGGCTTTTCTTATTCAATTTTTACACTTAATTTGGCAGTGTTTATGCTCTTCTCTAGTTACCTCACTAGGATTTGACTTCCACTTTTTAAAAGATGCCTTTTTATCTTTCACTGCTTCTTTTACATGGTTGTTAAGCCACGGTGGCTCTTTTTTAGTTCTTTGACTTTGTTTTTTAATTTGGGGTATACATTTAAGTTGGGCCTCTATTATGGTGTCTTTGAAAAGTGTCCATGCAGCTTGAAGGGATTTCACTTTAGTCACTTTACCTTTTAATTTCTGCTTAACTAACCCCCTCATTTTTGCATAGTTGCCTTTTTGAAATTAAATGCCACTGTGTTGGGCTGTTGATGTGTTCTTTGCACCACAGGAATGTTAAATGTTATTATATTATGGTCACTATTTCCAAGCGGTCCTGTTATAGTTACCGCTTGCACCAGATCCTGTGCTCCACTCAGGACTAAATCAAGAGTTGACTCTCCCCTTGTGGGTTCCTGTACCAGCAGCTCCAAGAAGAAGTCATTTAAAGTATCGAGGAATTTTGTCTCCGCATTTTGTCCTGAGGTGACATGTACCCAGTCAGTATGGGGATAATTGAAATCTCCCACTATTGTTGAGTTCTTTATTTTGATAGCCTCTCTAATCTCCCTTAGCATTTCATTATCACTATCACTGTCCTGATCAGGTGGTCGGTAATAGAGCCCTATTGTTATGCTCTTATTAGAGCATGGAATTACTATCCATAGAGATTCTATGGAACAAATGGATTTATTTAAGATTTTTACTTCATTTGATTCTACATTTTCTTTCACATATAGTGCCACTCCCCACCCCCCCCCCACACACACACGACCTGTTCTGTCCTTCCGATATATTTTATACCCTGGAATGATTGTGTCCCATTGATTGTCCTCACTCCACCAGGTTTCTGTGATGCCTATTATGTCAATATCCTCCTTTAACACGAGGCACTCTAGTTCACCCATTTTATTATTTAGACTTCTTGCATTTGTGTACAAGCAGTTTAAAAACTGGTCACTGTTTATTTGTCTGCCCTTTTCAGATGTGTCAGATTCTTTTTTATGTGAAAGTTTCTCATCTGATCTGGCCCCTTCTTTATCCTTTTCCACCCTCTCCTCCTGACTAAAACCTAGAAAATCTCTATCAGTAGACCCTCCTGTAAGAGAAGTCTTTGTCCGATCCATGTGCTTCTCTGCAGCAATCCTCTTTCCCTCATCTCTTAGTTTAAAAACTGCTCTACAACCTTTTTAATGTTAAGTACCAGCAGTCTGGTTCCACTTTGGTTTAGGTGGAGCCCATCCTTCCTGTATAGGCTTCCCCCATCCCAAAAGTTTCCCCAGTTCCTAATAAATCTAAACCCCTCCTCTCTACACCATCGTCTCATCCACGCATTAAGACTCTGGCCCTGCGCGTGGAACTAGAAGCATTTCTAAGAATGCCACCATAGAGGTCCTGGATTTCAGTCTCTTTCCTAGCAGCCTAAATTTGGCCTCCAGGACATCTCTCCTACCCTTCCCTACGTCATTGGTACCTACATGTACCACGACCACCGGCTCCTCCCCAGCACTACTCATAAGTCTATCTAGATGCCTCGAGAGATCCGCAACTTTTGCACCAGGCAGGCAAGTCACCCTATGGTTCTCCCAGTCATCACAAACCCACCTATCTATGTTTCTAATGATTGAATCTCCCATTACTAACACCTGCCTTTTCCTACCGATTGGAGTTCCCTCCCCCGGAGAGGTGACCTCAGTGCAAGAGGATACCCCAACACTACCTGGTAGGAGGGTCCCAACTATGGGAAGGTTTTCCTCTACTCCCATTGACTGCTCTCCTTCCCTGGGGCTTTCATCCTCCTCAATAGCACAGGGGCTGTCTGACTGGAGGTGGGACAAGTCTACAGTGTCCTTGAAAGCTTCATCAACATACCTCTCTGCCTCCCTTAGCTTCTCCAGTTCCACCACCCTGGCCTCCAAAGCCCATACATGATCTCTGAGGGCCAGGAGCTCCTTGCACCGAATGCACACATACGCCACCCGCCCACAGGGCAGGTAATCATACATGCTACACTGAGTGCAATAAACTGGATAGCCCCCGCTCTGCTGCTGGGCTTCTGCCTGCATTCTCTTTTACAGCTACCGAGGCTAACACTAAGGTTTTTGTTTAAATCCAGAAGTTCTGGTTATAGTTTGGGTTAAAGATTTTAAGAATGGCAAGTGTACCTTGCCCCCTTCCCACTCCCCTTCCAAACTCCCTGTTAGCAGCCCTGGTCACTTGCTCGCCGCTTTATAAAGCCCTGGCCTCCTTGATTAGCCCCGCCCCCTGATTAAGGCTCAGTCACTGAACAGAGGCTTCTAGGTTTCAAACCTTGTTTAGAAGCTCACAGCTTCCAACTGCCAGCCACAGCACACGGTCCTTCAAACAAACAAACGAACAAACAGACAAACACAAGCACAGCACACAGCAAGTACCCCCAAACACACACTACAGACAGCCACTTACCCCAAGGGTCCCGTATTTGCTCCTCCTTTACCTGGAGAACTCCCTCTCAAAACTCCCTGTTAGCAGCCTTGCAGGGCTCCTTGCAGGGGTTCCTTGTCTTCAGCCTTCCCAGACAACCACCTGCCTCGCTCTTCTCAAAGAACTCCATGCAACTTTCCTCAAGTGTTAACACCGTTGCAGAACCACGGGACCTTCCCCGAGAGCTGCCTGGCTGCTGCCCCTTCAAACTTTGTAACCTCCCTAATGACTGGAGGAGAATTTGCACGCCAGAGGTTTGCAAGGAGAGACCTCAGACAATCATTTGCTTTATCCCGGCCATACCATGTTGCTGCTACATGCAGGGGTTCTATGCAGCCTCCTCAGTCACAGTAATTGCTGCGCGTTACCCAGACAAGTGGCTAAACCCACCTATCCCTCCACGGGCTCACTCAGAACAGCGACCTCACCTCAAACTCCACGATCACTCTCTTAGACACCGGTTCCAGTTTATGACCCACGGTGAAGATCCGGTAGAGGACTGAGAAAATAAAGAGCGAAGAGAGAGAGGTTGTGAACTGATAGATACCTTGGCCCAGATCCTCAAAGCTACTTATGTGTCTAAGTCTGATTAAAACCAACGGGAGTTCAGTGCCTAACTCCACAGAGGATCTGAGCCATCAGCCCCCATCATGGATTGTTTCACAATAGCCTCTTTCTACAGTCAGAAATCCCCATGGCTTTTTTTCTTTAGGGCGTTGTCTTGCTTTTCTCCCCTGTCCCTAAGTACCAGGTGGGAGGGCTTTGTCATTGCAGGGACCTTCCTGCTCTGAATGGGCTGGGATTAGCAGCCCCTATTTCACACAGGCTTCGGGACGGCCATCAGATGGGGACATGTATCTCGGTACAAGATGGAGCAGAACCAGTCACTGGGATTTGAAAAGTTCCATCGCCCATTCTCAATCCCATGGCCCACCCAGTCTTTTGGTACCTAAAACTCATTGGGACACTCCAGCGAGGACGATGGTGACAATATTGCAAATTGGTGGTGGCAGACTCTCTGCTCTAACTGTCCTCCATCTTCAACCAGACAACAAGCAAAACAAAATGCAGAGGATGGACCACGCAGCCCTGCTGTAGATATGGCATGACATCACAGCTCCCCCCCTTTCCTATTAGAAGAGACATGAGGAAGGCAGTACCTGTAGACCCGGGTGTATAGATGGTTTTATCTGTCTGGATAAAGATGTATCCACTGTGGAAATGGACCAGAACCACTTTCTCCAGGATTTGCTGAGGGAATTTAGCCTGGACCACAACATACTGGTTTCGTCTGGAATTTTTCGTTATGTTTTTGGTGGGAACCTGCATGAGAAGAAGAACATGGATGAGTTCTTCCTGCTTCTACTCACCACCACAAGGGATGCTCTACGCAAAAGACCTTTGTAGTATTAACAACGCTTAAGTTATAGAATCATAGAATCATAGAACTGGAAGGGACCTCGAGAGGTCATCTAGTCCAGTCCCCTGTAATCAAGGCCGGACTAAGTATTATCTAGACCATCCCTGACAAGTGTTTGTCCAACCTGCTCTTAAAAATCCCCAATGATGGAGATTCCACAACCTCCCTAGACAATTTATTCCAGTGATTAACTACCCTGACAGGAAGATTTTCCTAATCTCCAACCTAAACTGCCCTTGCTGCAATTTAAGCCCGTTGCTTCTTTTCCTATCCTCAGAGGTTAAGAAGAAAAACATTTCTCCCTCCTCTTTGTAACAACCTTTTATCTACATGTCCCCTCTCAGTCTTCTCTTCTCCAGACTAAACAAACCCAATTTTTTCGTTCTTCCCTCATAGGCCATGTTTTCTAGACCTTTAATCATTTTTGTTGCTCTTCTCTGGACTTTCTCCAATTTGTCCACATCTTTCCTGAAATGTGGCACCCAGAACCGGACACAATACTAAAGTTGAGGACTAATCAGCACGGAGAAGAGCGGAAGAATTACTTCTGGTTTCTTGCTTACAATACTCCTGCTAATAAATCCCAGAATGATGTTTGCTTTTTTTGCAACAATGTTACACTGTTGACTCATATTTAGCTTGTGATCCACTATGACCCCCAGATCCCTTTCCGCAGTACTCCTTCCTAGGCAGTCATTTTCTATTTTGTACATGTGCAACTGATTGTTCCTTCCTAAGGGCTAGTCTACACTTACCCGCAGCGTCGGAGGAGTCGGATCAATCTTCTGGGTTCGATTTATCGCGTATTGTCTAGACGCGATAAATCGAACCAGGAAGTGCTCACCCGTCGACGCTTGTAATCCTGCTCACCGCGAGGAGTAAGCGCTGTCGACGGGGGAGCCTGCGCTCTGCCATGTGGACCAGGGATAAGTACTTTAAAATTCGAAATAAGATACTTCGACTTCAGCTACGTGAATAACATAGCTGAAGTTGCGTATCTTATTTCGAACTTGTGGGCTAGTGTAGACCAGCTGTTAGTGGAGTACTTTGCATTTGTCCTTATTGAATTTCATCCTATTTACTTCAGACCATTTCTCCAGTTTGTCCAGATCATTTTGAATTTTAATCCTATCTTCCAAAGCACTTGCAACCCCTCTCAACTTGGTATCGTCTGCAAACTTTATAAATGTACTCTCTATGCCATTATCTAAATCATCGATGAAGATACTGAACAGAACCGGACCCAGAATCGATGCCTGTGGGACACCACTCGTTAGGCCATTATACATAGAAAGAATCCATACGAAACCATGGCCTTTTACTAATCCGCTCTACATGCAGTTCCTCCAGCAGCTTACACAGCTGCCCTAAAATGGTGGGTCTCCTCAATGGGGAATACTCCAGGTGGAGGGGGATTCCCAGGATGGCACAGAGTCAGCGTAGGTCACCACCAGTGAGTCAGGCCAGACCATTTGGATGGCCCTGTACCCATTGTCCAGTCACCTCCTGTTATATGGAATGTTTGTTAACCAAAGGGCATCCCATGGGTGCCCTGCTGAAGTCAGTTCTACTGCACTGATGTGCTCCCGACTATTCCTACTGGGCTCCCCTAAAACTATAACATCTTGGAGACCTTCCCTCTGCCCCCACAACTCTCTATTCCTGGCCAGGACTTTGGATCAACTTAAACGAGAATCCTGCTCCACCAGGGAACCCCACCCAGAAATGATGCTGTGCCCAGCGCAGATTAGGGACAGGACTTGGCAAGCTCTGAGCAAGTTTCCCAGGCAGTGCAAACATGAGCCATAGTGCAAAAGGTTATGTCCCTGACCACAGAACTTCGGTGCATTGAATGAAGAAGCTCCTGAGTCAGCTGAGACACAAATAATTGGCTTTGACGTGTTAACAGAAATTAAGACCAAGGTGTTCACCAAAACTCTTGTGACTTGAACCATTTCATTGTCATCTTTTTTTTTTTTTTTTTTTTTTTTTGCAATGGAAAATGCCAAAAAATGAATAAAATCACATCATTTGCATGTTTTGTTCAGTACAAATTCTTGTGCCGCCCCCACCACCGCAGTACCTGAGTATCTCCCAGTCGTGCATTAAGCAACGGAACTAATATCTGTCCAATGTGCTTTGATGTTAGATCTCACTATGATTCAGTTTATCTTTTTAAGTTATTATGTGGCCCCTATTACCATATCAGTATATTATTATCCAAATGCCTCAATTTTAATGCATGTACCCTTCACAGCATGTCCCCTTCCCTCCCACCCTGCAAAATAAAGAAGTGATATTATCTATATTTCACAGATGGGAAAACCGAGGCACAGAGCAACTAAGTGACTTATCTAAGGACTTAGAAAGAGTCTGTGTCACAGTGGAAATCAAACCCAATTCTTCTGAGTCCCAGGTTAGCAGCCTAACCACTGCACCATTCCTTTTCTTAACTTTTTCTTCTACCTCCTAATTTGGGGCACCTCAGTTTTTAGGTCCCCAACAAGAGACCCTTAGGCCTTGGCTACACTTGCAGCTGTACAGCGCTGTGAGTTAAACCCGTCTTCATACAGCTGAGTAGGGAAAGCGCTGCAGCCTGTCCACACTGGCAGCTGCCAGCGCAGTAAGGTGGCTACATTTGAGGCATTTGCAGCTGTATTGGGAGCGGTGCGTTATGGGCATTCAAGTGGCTGCAACGTGCTTTTCAAATGGAGGGGGCGGGTGAGGGGGACTTTGACAGGGAGCGTTTTGGGAGAGAGAGTGGGTTTTTGGAATCTCCACAGAGTGTCAGCTCATTATTTCCACACCTCCACATCCCCTGCCTCTCTCTCAATCACTGAAAGCAAACAGCAGGGGCTTTGTTTGTTTTTAAAGAGCAGATAAAAGAGAACTTGGGGAAACGGAGCTCTCCCCCCACCCCACCCGTTTCTGTCCAAGGCAACTTTGCTGCCGGCATTCCAAATGGAGCCCCCCCCCCCCCCCCGCCTGCAAACAGTAGCTGTGTTTGTAAAGCTGTGTTTGTAGTAGTTCCAGACGGAGCTCTGAACTCCAACCCGGAAGTGCCGTTTCAAAACAAAGCAGCTTCCGGAGATCAGTAACTGCGGAGTTCCTCGGCTACACTGAAAGACCAGCATTCCACCCACTTCGCAACAGTTGCTATTTCTCTCGGGGAGGTGGAGTACATGCAGCGCTGTATCTGAGGAGATACACCGTTGCACGTGCCTTGCAAGTGTAGCCAGTTAGTGAGTTACAGCGCTGCCGGCAGTTTTATTGCGCTGTAACTCGTAAGTGTAGCCAAGGCCTTACAGTGCTTATCTGACTAGTTAGCTATACGTCCGCCATCACTAATAGATTCATAGATCTTACGGCCAGAAGGGACCAACATGATCAGCTAGTCTGACTTCCTGTGTAACTAGGGCCCAACCAAATTCAGTCCATTCTGGTCAATTTCATGGCCCTGGGATTTGAAAATTAGTCAATTTCATGTTCTCAGATGTTCACATCTGAAATTTCAGGGTGTTGTAACTGTGAGGATCCTGTCCCAAAAGGGATTCATGGGGGGTTCACAAACCTGTTGTAGGGGGGTCATAGGATTGCCATCCTCACTTCTGCACTGCCTTCAGCTTCCTGCAGCCACAGGAGGTTCCCAAAGGTGGAGGTGGATCTGATCTCCCCCATGCTTCTGGGAGCGCCCCAGCCAGGGGCTACTAGCTGCTAGTCCCAGCTGGGCTGGGGAGGGACAGGACTTCCTTTTCCCCTGCACGGCCCTCGGCGGGAAATCAGACCCACCTCTGTGTACCTCCCCTGACTCCCAGCAGCACGGGGGAGATCAGACCCACCTCCACCTCTGGCAACCTCCTGTGGCTACAGGAAGGTCTGGGGCTGCTGTTCAGCCCTGGAGCTTCCTACAGCCAGGGGAGGTACCCAGAGGTGGGTCTGATCTCCTGCAGAGAGCAGCTGTGCAAGGTAACAGGAAGTCCTGTCCCTCCCCACCCCTAAAGGGACTAACAGCTGGAGCCAGGGGCATGGTAGGAGCCCCCGGCTGGGGCGCCCCAGCCCTGCCCCTTCTCCTCCCCTCCAATAACTAGATTTCACACAGGAGGTTTGATTTCATGGTCCGTGATGCGTTTTTCATGGCCGTGAATTTGGTAGGGCCTTATGTATAACACAGGCCATAGACTTTCACCCAGCAATTCCAGCTCATAAATTCATGCTGGGCTAGAGTGTCTCTTTTAGAACGACATCCAACCTGGACAGAGTCTGAATGTCTCGGTATTGCAGAGTTGGGGAACCAAAATGTTGGAGGCTTCTAAAATGAGTGGGACACTTGAAAATGATTCCCTTTGTTTCACTGGATGACCTGAGGCTGGGGTTTTACCCACATTTATCACGGCTGTGCCCATCATCCCATTCGCAGGGTTGAGGTCGGTTTGGACCTGGTATAAGATGTGTTTCTTAAGTGGGAAGTCCAGCATGGTGACTGTAACCGTGATTGGGGCATTGAGACCATGGGCTTCCACCACGACCTTCTCATCACTCTTCACCCGCAGGACGTTGGGCATGATCAGGGAGTAGCTGCGAATGGCAAAAAGGTTGATGTGATTAATTCAGTCAGTATTTAAAACCCCACTGGCTGCGATTCCCACATCCCCAGGGATGGTTTATACCAAGCTTGTTACCGCGGTTTATAATTTATTATTTGCTTTACAGCAGCATCTTGAAATCCCAACACACTGAAGCACAGTACAAACACAGAGTAAGAGACAGTTCCTGCCCCTAGGGGTATGTCTACACAGCTGCTGGGAGGTGTGACTACCAATATGGCTAGACATATTGTCTACACTACGGGTACAACAGTAGCATAGACGCTTCCTACATCAATGAATGGGTTTTTTCTGTCAGCACAGATAATGTACCATCCATTCCTCCATCAACCTAGCCGCATCTACACCGGCCGTTAGGTTGGCTTAACTACAGCACTCCTTAAACCCCTGGGCAATGTAACTAGGTTGACCTAAATGTTAAATGTAGACCAGGGCACACAGATGCTAGCTCTGATCGAGCTGGTGCCTAAAAATCGCAGTGGGGCCAAGGCAGCCAGGGCCCCTGCTTGGACTGGCCGCCTGAGAACAATCTCACCCAGCTTCCTAGTTACAGACTCAGGCTGCTAGCCGGAGCCATCCCTCGGGCCACTGCGGCCACTGCTGGTTTTTGGCACCTGCTCGAGCCGAGCTAGCGCATGCAAGTTTCCCCGAGCTGGGCATCACACCTGCCATCGGCTGTGCAGACGTAGCCAAAGAGCTTAGAAGCAGAACTGGTGCCTGGTGGGGGCGTTTCCATGGGAAAATGCTGATTTGGCAAAAATCGAAAGGTTCTGCTGGGACACGGCGATTTTGTCGGCTTTTTCGATGAGAAAAACTATTTGTTTCAATAAGATGGAAACACTTTGTTTTGACTTTAATTAATACTACTATAATGAAATCATTGAAATGTCGGGCGTGAGGAGACCTCCAGAGGTGATCTAGTCCCTCCGTCCTCACTGAGGCAGGGTCAGGTGTATCTAGGCTAGTGTTTCTCATATGTGGCCACCAGGGGTTTTGTGCCCTCCCCTCCCCGCCCATCTCCCGGTCCAGCCATGGGGCTTTGGGCTTCAGGCCAGGGCGGTGGGGCTTCAGCAGGGCCGGCCTTACCAGGCGTCATGGTTGAGAGGCAGGGAGCGGGGTTAGCCTGGGGTGCAAGGCCATGGAAGGGAGCTCAGGGCAATGGCGGGGAAGTAGCAGGGCCCCAGGGGGTGATGGGGAGCCTGGAGGAAGGCAGTGGGAGCCAGGGGCATCTATGGAGTATGGGGGAGGCAGTGGGAGCCAGGGGGATCTGTGGGGGCTAGGGGGAGGCAGCAGGGGCCAAAGGCAATGGTGGGAGGCTGGGGGAGGCAGAAGAGGCCAAGGGCACCAAAATACAACTGTACATTGTTTTTATTATTGAGTCTGCAAAAAAACCCCGCCATAAATAAATGACATTGATTTGGATATGGATATGTGCATATTTATTTCGTTTTCCTAAACTTAATTAAGTCTTTTAGGAAAAGAGTTGGTGGCTGCGCTCTGAGGCCACCAAAAATTGTGTTGTGAGAGCCCCTGACCTGGGCCATCCCTGACAGGTGTGTGCCTAACCTGTGAGTACAAACCTCCCACCCTGGGGATTCCACAACCTGCCTAGGTCACCTGTTCCAGTGCTGAATGGGAAAGTCCAAATGAGAATATTGAAAGAAAGTGCTTCTGGAAGTCCATTTCACTAGTTCATACACGCAACTTTTCCGAAAATTTGTGTCTGGAGACTTTTCAGCTTTCCATTGCAATTCAGGACGAAAGCACATTTGGGCATTTCCCGCAGAATGGAAATTCTGAGTTGCACGTCTACTTCGGGCTTGTCTATATGTATATTTAGTTCCTAGCAAACCGGGGTGTGAGGCTACCCCACCCCAGCATCCTGCACAGGAAGTGTCTATGTGGCCCCTGCACTAACAAGTCCTTTGGGTGCTTTGATCTACCCCACTTTGAAATGAGAGTAAGACAAAGTGCACTAAGGAACTCTTAGTACACGTTAACAGTGTCCACACAGACAGTTAGTGTGTAGTGGGCTAGCGGGGGTTAGATTTACACCTCAGTTTGCTGTGAACTAACGCTTCATGGAGACAAGCCCTTTCAAGTCCAGTTGACTTTGTCCCTAAATCACTTAGGCTGTCTGGAAAATCCCCCTCAGGCAATGGAGTTAAAGCAAGGTTGCTGTCTTCCCAGAGAAATAATTGACTGATTACATCACCCACGGTGTTGTGAATTCACAAGGAAGTAGGCCTGGAGGGAAATAAAAAGTTTTGCTAAATGTCAGCCAAGTTGTCTGTGTGTCACAACGGTAGGAAGGGTGACGGACGATTGAACTCGAGTTTTTCGTACCAGATAAAGATCATATACACACACACGTAGGCAAAAAGTTCGGGGCATAATGCACTCCTGTCCCTAATGAAAATTGCTGTAAGTGGATGTGTCCCCCGGCCTAATCCTCTGTCTTAAAAGACATTGCTGTTGCCCCTTTTCTGAAACGGGGTGCCTAGCTGTACACCGATACAGATGGGGACGCTCTTCCCTTTAAGTCAGCGCTGACCCCAATGCCCCGGCATGGTGCTGCTGCATTGCAGCTAGCAAGGTGGTGGCTCAGTAGGGGGCGCTCTCTTCCAACTCTGTGCTGATCTTCATGCCCCAGTGTGATGCTAGTGCTGTTCTGGTGAGGGCAGGCCCGGTTTAACCCACGTGTACTCAGTGCTTTTGCACTGGGCCCCCATCTCAGGGGCTGCCTGTCCACGCGGGGTGGGGGGGGTGAACAAAGGCTGCCAGATTATTTTATTTGGCCCATCACAGTCCATCCTGGGACAGGCAAGCTGATGGCGCCAGGACCAGGATGGGAACAAAGGCCTCCCCCACCGGTGCGCTATGGTGAGAGCCAATGGGCTAGAGCCAGGAGCCAGGCCAGCCCCATGGGACAGGAGACACCATGTGGGGTAACCGTGGGGTGGAATCACTCTCCAATACCCTCCTAGGTCTTTCCACTCCCTAGGGGTAGGACTCAACCCCCCCCAGTCACACACTCCCCCACCATTTCCATAGTGCAGAAGTTCTCAAACTATGGTCCTTTCACCACCAGTGGTCCGTGAGCTTCATTCAGGTGGTCCGCGGACAGTTCCCTCTAAGGTGTGTGCCTGGGCAGCCGCACACGTGAGAATGAAGGGCCACCCACTTAATTAGTGGAGCCACACAGTCATGGCTCCACTAATTAGGTACCTGGATCCAAGAGAAGACGCACATGTAAGGTGAGGTGGCAGCCTTGGGGGGGTTAGGGGCAAGTGAGAGGGGGAAGTGGGGTGAGAAGAGGGGGTGGGGGGAATTTGGGATATGCAGGGCTGTGGCGGCCAGAGAAAGAGGTGACTTTCCCCAGCCCTAGGGTTGCGGCTGCCAGTTAGAGACCCCTCTCCTTCCCAGCCTCAGCTCCGTGGCTGCTGCAGTGGGGGAAAGAGGGAGAGACACTCCTCCTTCCCATGCCCAGCTCGGGGGCTGCCGCGGCAAGGGAGACCCTTCTCCTTTCCAGCCCTAGCTCAGGGGCTGCCGCGGTGGGGGAGAGAGGGCACATCCATCACATTAGAAAGGTAAGACTACAGATATTAAAATACGTTGTGTGCTTTTATTTGTAGAACAAAAAACCGTTAATTATTATATATTTTTTATGTAGCACTTTTATCCAAAGCAATTTACTATAGTTATCTAATGGTACAAACAACATTTGCAAGATCATTAAGTGGTTTGCCGAGACCCTCAGCAATTATCAAGAGGTCCGCAAAAAAAAAAGTTTGAGAACCACTACCAAAGTGCACACAGGGCCCCCCAAAAAACGGTTAGTCACCTTCTCGTAACTGATCGAGATGTGTTGTTTATATCCATTCCAATCAGGTGTGGGCGCATCGCATGCACGCCATCTGGAAGATTTTTCCCTTAGCAGCGTTCGTAGGGTCGGCCGGGGCATCCCCTGGAGTCGTGCCTTCGTAGTGCCCAATATAGGGCCCTGCCGCCCCCCCCCCCGACCCCCTCAGTTCCTTCTTGCCAGCGACTCTGACAGAGGGGTAGGAGGGTGGGTATTAGAATGCACATGAACAACACATCTTGAAGACCAACAGTTACGAGAAGGTGAGTAGCCATTTTTTCTTCTTCGAGTGCTTTTTCATGTCCATTCCAATCAGGTGACTCAAGCCAAAGTTCAGGACCAGGAGGTGGGGTCGGAGTCATCTACTGATTGGAGCACGGCTCGCCCAAAGGCCGCGTCGTCTTTGGCCTGTTGAGTGATCGCATAATGCATGGTGAAAGTGTGTATTGAGGACTATGTTGCCGCTCTGCAGATTTCCTGTGTGGGGACCTGGGCCAGGAAAGCTGTTGAGGAGGCCTGATCTCTGGTGGAGTGTGCGGTGATCGGCCGAGCGGGCACCTTCACCAGGTTGTAACACTCCCGAATTCATGACGTGTGTGATGGGTTGGTACCACAGAAACGCCCTTGGAGCTGCCACCTGGTGTGCCAAGGCTACTTCTCCCCCTGCTTTCCTGCCTTTTCCAGCTTGGGACTCCAGAATCCTGTCTGTTTTCAGCCAGATACCGCTGATCTGCTGCAAACACAGACCCAGGTCCAAAGCACGTCCCCTAACAGCTGTAGGCCTGGAAGCAGCTCAGGAAGTGCTTCCTTTGACACCCAGGTGCCCAACTCCCAATGGGGTTCAAACCCTGAATAAATCCGTTTTACCCTGTATAAAGCTTATACAGGGTAAACTCATAAATAGTTCGCCCTCTATTTCAAAGATAGAAAGATATGCACAGCTGTTTGCTCCCCCTCCCCCCAGATACTAACACGTACTCCAGGTAACTTAATAAGTAAAAAGTGATTTTTATAAGTACAGAAAGTAGGATTTAAGTGATTCCAAGTAGTTACAGACAGAACAAAGTGAATTACTAAGTAAAATAAAATAAAACACGCACATCTATGTCTAATCAAACTCAACACAGATAAAAACCTCACCAGTTTCAGTCTCTTTCTTTTACGGGCTGTGGAACTCCTAGCCTGGGTCCAGCAATCGCTCACACTCCTATTGTCTTTGTCCTTTGTTCAGTCTCTTTCAGGTATGTCTTTGGGGGGTGGAGAGCCTCTCTCTTTAGCCAGCTGAAGACAAAATGGAGGGGTCTTCCAAGGGTTTAAATAGACTTTTCCCCACTCCCTGTGTAGCATCATGTTACCCTGGAGTTTTGGGATCACATGGGCAAGTCACATGTCCATGCACCCTAACCAGTCCAGCCAGTCGCATTCCTGGCCAAGCTCAGATGTGGATTGGGGTCTGCACCTCCTATTGTCTGTGTAAGGGTTTCTTGATTGGTCTCTTTACATGCACATACCTTTCTCAAGACATGATCCCAGGTTCTTACAAAGGCTATGTATAAAACCAGCAAATATAAAACCAATATTCACAACGTCAACTACAACAATGATACACGCATACAAACAGGAGGAATAGATTCAGTAGATCATAACTTTTACAGAGATATGTTACATGGCACATGTAGCATAAAACATATTCCAGTTACATCATATATACATTTATAAGCATCTCCCCATAAAGTTTCATTGGGGACACCGTCACAACGTGATCCACGACGAAATGCGTTGGGATGAGACGGGGAGACCTTTCATCCTGTCTGCCACCGCTACGAATAACTGGACGGACTTTCGGAAAGGCTTAGTTCTCTCTATATAGAAGGCCAGTACTCTGCGGACATCCAATAAGTGAAGCCTTTGCACCCTGCCACATGAATGCAGCTTAGGATAGAACACTGGGAGGAAGATGTCCTAGTTGATGTGAAACTGGGAGACAACCTTAGGGAGAAAAGCCGGGTGAGGCCTGAGCTCAATCTTGTCCTTATGGAATACCATGTAAGGGGTCTCAGATGTAAGGGCCCTGAACACCAACACTCTCCTAGCTGAGGTTATCGCCACCAGAAAAGCCACCTTGTATGAGAGATAAAGCAGGAAGCAAGATAAAGCAGTGGCTCAAATGGTGGACCCATAAATCTGGAAAGGATCAGATTAAGATCCCAAACTGGGATATGCTGTCACGTTTGTGGGTAGAGTCTGTCGAGACCTTTAAGGAAACAGCTGACCATAGGGTTCGCAAAGACTGAGTGGCCGACTGCGCTCGGATCAGTAGCGTAGGCAGGTCCGGAGCACAGGGGGAGCGGCGCTATAAAAAGGCTCCTCCCCAGGCTCCCCCTGTACTCACCCGGCAGCGCCTCCGGCGGCGCTCCGAGTCTTCGGCGGCACTTCGGCGGACCCGCCGCCGAAATGCCGCCGAAGACCCGGAGCGCCGCGGGGTGAGAGCAAGAAGCGGCGCTTAAAAAGAAGCGGCAACTTTTTTTAGCTCTGCTTTCTTTTTCAGGCGCCGCTTCTGCTCACAGGGGGAGCGGCCGCTCCCCCTGCTCCCCCTGGCTACGCTACTGGTTCGGATGGAAGGTGGAGATGGCGGCCAAGTGGACCCTTATTGACGACATAGACAGATCCTGTTGTTTAAGATGGAGGAGGTAGTCCAAAATAAATGGGGCGAACGTCAGTGACTGATGGCGCTGCTCCGACCAGAGAGAGAGAATCTCTTCCACTTGGCAAGGTACGTTAGAACTTGTCTGACTTGATCAGAACAGGACAGCTCCACAGCGTTTAGCCATGGAGCATCCATGCTGTGAGGTGGAGCGACTCAGGGTTAGGGTGCCGGAGATGGCTGTGATCCTGCGTGATTAGGTCTGGGACGAGTGGTAGGGTGACCGGAGTCACCACGGACATTTGCAGGAGCGATGTGAACCAGTGCTGGCGTGGCCAGGCCGGAGCTATCAATATGACCTGGGCTCGGTCCCTGTGGACCTTGAGGAGCACCTTGTGGACCAATGGAACTTGCGGGAACGCGTAAAGTAGATGGTCCCCCCACGGAAGAAGAAAGGCATCTGTGATGAAATCTGGGTTGTGATTCATGAAGGAGCAAAATAGCTGACACTTTCTGTTGCTGTGCATGGCGAACAGGTCTATTTGGGGAAAGCCCTAGAGATGGAAAATTGAGCTCACTACGTCTGGCCAGAGGGACCACTTGTGGCCGTGAAAAAATCAGCTGAGACTGTCCGCTAGCTCGTTCTGTATTCCAGGGAGGAATGATGCCTGCAGGTGTATCGAGTGCTCTACACAGAAGTCCCAAAGCATGAGGGCTTCCTGGCACAGGCGAGAGGAGCGTGCACCCCCGTTTATTGATATAAAACATTGCTGTGGTGTTGTCCATAAGGATTGATACACATCTGCCTTATATGTGGGCTCTGAAAACCTGGCACGCCAGGCGCACCGCTCGCAGTTCCCTGACATTGATATGCTGAGTTAGGTCTGCCTGAGACCAGAGACCTTCTGTCCTGAGATCTCCAAAATGTGCCTCCATCCCAGATCCAAGGCATTTGTCACTAACGAATGGCTGGGGGCTGGCGAAGGGCACTCCTGCCCTCGAGCCACCTCAGGAGGGAGTCTAATATTGGGTGAGGCAGGGTTAAAATACTGTCCAAAGCGTCTTGAGCTGGTTGATAAACCGATGCTAGCCATGCCTGGAGCAGGCGAAGTCTGAGTCTGGCATGCTGTACTAGGTAGGTACAAGCGGCCATATGCCCCAGCAGTTACAGGCAGCTCCTTGATGTGGTCATGGGGAACTGTCTGAGGCCCTGTATGACGTTTCCCAGAGACCAAAACCTGGCTTCCGGGAGGTATGCCCTGGCTTGAGTCGAGTCTAGCACTGCGCCTATAAACTATCCTCTGCACCGGGGACAGTGTGAATTTGGCCTCGTTGAGAAGGAGACCAAGTTTGACAACGGTCCTTCTTATGAAGCCGACCTGCTCTTCCTCTTGAGATCTGGAGTGGCGTTTCATCAGCCAATCATCGAGGTACGGGAAAAGTTGTATCTCCCGCTTGCGCAGGAACGCCGCAGTGACTGCCATGCACTTGGTGAATACTCAAGGTGCTGCTGACAGGCCAAAGGGGAGGACAATAAACCGATAGTGGCTGTAGTTCACCACATATCTGAGGTATCGTCTGTGAGGTGGAACTATTGCTATGTGAAAATACACGTCCTTCAAGTCGAGGGCAGCGTACCAGTCTCCTGAATCCAATGAGGGGATAATGAAGGTCAAGGAGACCATGCGGAACCTGAGTTTCTTGACAAACTTGTTGAGCTCCCGCAGGTCCAGGATAGGTCCGAGGCCACCCTTGGCTTTTGGTATTAGGAAATACTGGGAGTAGAAGCCCTTGTCCCTTTGCTCCTGAGGAACCTCTTCCACTGCCCCGAGCTCTGCCTCGAGGGGGGGTGCTGCCTCCTTCTACAGCTCCTATTCCTCCTACGAGGAGCGTCCTGGTGGTTCTGGGGTTGGTAGAACCTGGAGGGAGGCTGTGGCCAGAAATTCCTACACTGGGTGGCTGGTGTATGGAGCCCCAAAGACCTAAGGGTGGCACTTGAGTCCTTCAGACTGTGGAGTCTCATCCATTTTGATGGAAAAGAGGGCCGAACCCTCGAAGGGGAGGTCCTGGATCGTTTGCTGGACCTCCAGGGCCGGTGCAAGGCTATTTTGCGCCCTAGGCAAAAATTCCACCTTGTGCCTTCCCCCCCCCCACCCCTCCCCCGCCGCCGCAGCACATCGGTTCATTGAAGGGGAAATCCCAATGAGCCTTTATAGACCCCAGGAGCCAGCCTGAGCCAGAGGCTGCTCCCCAGACCAGGTTCCCCTCTCCCCACCCCCATCCACTCCCTCCCACTTCCCACCCCCGACTGTCCCCCTCAGAACCCCCAACTTCCCCCTGCTCCTTGTCCCCTGACTGCCCCCTCCTGGGACCCCTGCCCCTAACTGCCCCCCAGAACACCACCCCCTACCTAAGACTCCCTGTTCCTTGTCCCCTGACTGCCCCGGCCTGAGACCCCCCCCCCACCCTAACTGCCCCCCTAGGACCTTACCCCTTACCTGTCCCCTGACTGCCCCAATCCTTATCCACACCTTTGCTCCCAGACAGACCCCCGGGACTCGCACACCCCATCCAACCACTCCCTGTCCCCTGGCAGGACCCCCAGAACTCCTGACCCATCCACCCCACCCCCTGCTCCCTGTCCCCTGACTGCTCCGATCCCTCTCCACACCCCCACCCCCTGACAGCCCCCCAAGAACCCCCGACCCATCCAACGCCCCCTGCTCCCTGTCCCTTGACTGCTCCGATCCCTCTCCACACCCCCACACCCTGACAGCCCCCTCCCCCAGAACCCTCGACCCTTCCAACCCTCCCCCTGCTCCCTGTCCCCTGACTGCTCCGATCCCTCTCCACACCCCCACCCCCTGACAGCCCCCCCAGAACCCCCGACCCATCCAACCCCCCCTGCTCCCTGTCCCCTAACTGCTCCGATCTCTCTCCACACCCCCATCCCCTGGCAGCCCACCCCGCAGAACCCCCGACCCTTCCAACCCTCCCCCTGCTCCCTGACTGCCCCCTGGGACTCCCCTTACCATGCCCAGGCCGCTGGAGCTGCTGGCTCCATGTGGAGGCAAAACATGCTGCCGGGCTGCCGCGCGCACAGCTCCTCCTCCGCAGAGTGCTGAGGCAGCGGGAGGGGCGGCAGCGGCGGCTCACACTTCCGGAGCCGCAGAGTGCGGGGAGGGGGTAGCCGGGGGCGCACCTGCCCGGGCTGCGGCCTGGCACATCCCCCCCCCCGCGGGGGCTCCTGCAGCAGATGCATGCGGGTGGCGGCCCCTGTGTGCCCCCCTGCTCCCGCCTCACCGTGCTCGGCCTCTGCATCTCCCGGGAGTGTGAGCCGCCGCCGCTGCCCCTCCCTGGGAGCCACAGAGCCCGAGTGTGGCGAGGGGGAAGCCGGGGGGCACACGGGGGCTGGCACACGCATGCATCCACTGCAGCCTGCAGGAGCCGCTGTGGGGGGGGTCGGGCCACAGCCTGGGCAGGAGGGGTGGGGGGTGCGGCATCTCCGCCTTTGCAGGGCTGCTGCCCCCACTGCACCACGGCGGCTCCTCCGTGGCTGGGGCTCGGTGCCCCCAAACACTTGGCGCCCTAGGCGACCGCCTAGTTTGCCTACTGGTTGCACCGGCCCTGTGGACCTCATGGGAAAGACCAGAGACCTGTAACCAGGAACCCCTTCTCATTAGAACCCTCATATCCAGCGACGCTGACTTCCGGGTGACGTCGCAGGGCCCCGCCCCCAACACTGGGCACCACCCCCGATGCCGGGTGACGTCACAGGGCCCCGCCCCCGATGCCGATGCAACGTCGCCCGGCGTCGGGGGCGGGGCCCCACAACATCGCCCGGTGCTCCGGTAAGCTAGGCACAGGCCCCGGGGCGGGCAGGGAGCTGCCGGGGGGTGCAAAGCACCCACCAATTTTTCCCCGTGGGTGCTCCAGCCCCGGAGCACCCACGGAGTCGGCGCCTATGCTCATAGCCATTGTACGTAAGGCCGCACCTGCTGCGTCCATTGCTGCCTGTAGGGAAGCTCGGGAAACCAGCTTTCCCTCCTCCACTAATGCAGAGAACTTAGTACGAGAGTCCTGCTGCAGGAGCTCCACAAACTCAGCCATCGCAGTGCAGGTGTTGTGGGCGTATCTGCTCACGATGGCCTGTTGGTTCACAATGCGGAGCTGTAGTCCCCCAGTAGAATAGACCTTCCTGCCGAAAAGGTCGAGACTTTTTGCCTCGTGTGACAAGATGGCCGATGTTAGTATGGTGGGTTCTGCGCTTTTCTTGGTGGAGGGCTAAGATGCCACCCATTGCCCCTGCTCTTGGGGTGCCAAGGACCCCGCTAGTGGCCCAGGAAGGTGGTAAAGCAGGGAAATGGGGGAGGGGTCTGGCTTTGCTCCTTACTCTGAGCCCCAGCCCCTCTCAATCCCTGTAGGTTCTTACCCTCTTCCCCTTTTATTGCTACCACCCCCTTGCAACAAGATCCCTTCCCAGCTTTGGAGCCAAGCACATGGGCTATTGGTCTGGCTCTTGGCTGTTCATCTGGCCACCCCAGCCCAGATGTGGACAGGCCGGGAGGTGGTAACCATGCCAGGCAGCCAATCAGTCAGATGGACAATAGAAGCTTAGCCCTGGGGTCACACTCACCGGACATAGATCTTGCAGCACTTTACAGAGGTAGGTAAGTGTCATGATCCCCCTTTCACAGATGAGGGAGAGGCTGGCACAGAAAAGGGGAGGGACTTCCTTAGGGTCACACAGCCAGTCAGTGACTCAGCTGGGAATAGAGCCCAGCAGTTTTGACTCCTAGTCACACCACCCGGCTCTAACTACTAGACATCATTCCCCTCCTAGAACCCAGGCGTCTCCTGGATATCCCCCCCGTGAGAGCGCCAGGTAGAACCAAGGAGTTCTGACTCCCATTCCCATCTGCTGGCCCCCGAGGCACATTCCCTCCAACAGCTGGAAATAGAACCCAGGAGTCCTGACTCCCAGTGCAGTGCCCAAGCCGTGGACCACTGTGCTTTGGAAGCCCATCAGCCCCTTGGAAGTGAACTGGGTTCTGGTCTGCCTCATGCACCATAAGCAATCCCCTTAGCCAATGGAGTTACTCCAGTGTAACTAACTACCAGTGTAACTACCAGTGTAACTACCTGTTGAAGTCAGTGGAGTTACTCCAGATTTGCACCAGTATACACTGAAAATGGAATTTAGCCCCACTGGGTGTCTTGTGGATATACAGACTGAGCAAGGAGTTCAAGATGTGGCCCTATAGAACCTGATTCTGGTCTCTTTTAGGGCCTGATCCAAAGCCCACTGAAGCCAAGGGTAAGACAACCCCACTGATTTCAGTGCATTTCAGGGGGTTGCAACCCCATTGTTTTCAGTGAAGTTACTCCCAGTCTACACCGGGTTCACTTAGATCAAGTGAGGCTCAAAATCCAGTTTATTCTTTAAAAAAAATTCCATCTTCCAAACCCCAAAATTAGCTTCAGAACTGAGCGAGGGAGAAGAGGGTTGGACCAGGTGAGGAAGAGAATTTCTGCAGCCTGTTCCCACTCCACACACAGTAGCAGAGAAGAGAGGAAAATTGAGCTTTGTTTCTATTGGGAGCCATGTAACGAACCCAGGTTAATATCCTCATCACCGAAGCGTGCGGGGGTACTTACAGTTGACTGTGAGAAACAGCCGGGAAGTAGAAAGCAAACACGGCCACCACGTAGAGAACAGAGCCCCCCATGGTGAGGACAGGAGGGCAGGAGAAGTAGCTGCAACTGGGCTATTTATCCTCAGAGTTGCCTGTAAGATAAGCCTTGTGCAAACAGCTGGGCGGATTAGTCAGTGATGGGGAGGAGCCCAGGAAACCTGAAAATTTAAGAAAAAAAGATGTTTTCTTCACTTCCTTGACGGACACAAGAGTTTATTTGTCTTTCCAAGCAGGGGAGTTGGAATTAGGGACCCGAGGCTGTGGCTGTGTTTACTCCATGCCAAGGTGCTAGCCGCAGATCAGAATGGAGGGGCACTGATCAATACCGCAGTTCAGCTTTGCATGGAGAGAGGGGGCTGGAAGTCAGGACTCCTGGGTTCTGCTCCCAGCTTTGAATGAGAAATAGGTTCAAGTGTGTTAAAGCAGGGCGGGGGGCAGGACGCTTCGGTTATATTCTTACCTGTGGGAGGGGAGTGGGATCTACTGGGTTACAATGAGGCGGCAGGCTGAGAATCACGACTCCTGGTTCTGTTCCTGGATCTGCCTTTTGACTCTGTTTTACCTTGGGCACGTCCTGGGATGTTTCAAAGGGAAAGCGGTCCCAGTCGTGAAGGGTAGATCTATCTATCTAGCCCACTCACTTGGATTGTGGCAATGGTGGGAGTGCTAATAAAGACAGGGCACCAGCACGTTCGACCACCCGTCATCTACACCTGCTCTGTATGTTTGCACAGCACCTAGCACAAAGGTGCTACTGCCAGGTAACATCAAACTGATCAAAGGAAACAATAATGTGGAATTAGCCTGCGGAACTCATTGCCACATGATAGTCCTGCTTCAGGACATAAGGCAATGGGTGTTAAGAGGTAATGTCCCCCCTGGGCAGGCTATAATTGTCCACAGTAGAGTTTCTTGCACCTGGCTCTGAAGTGTCTGGTAATGGCCATGCTTGGCCATGACCCTATGATCTCATCTGGTGTGGCAGTTCCTGTGCCCCTAAACACTACATCATGGTTGGCATCTTCAAAGCCATGTAGGAGATTCAGACACATTTTAATGACGGATGAGTATCAAAATGTCTTCGGTGGCTTTGAAGCTCGAAACAGGTTAACCGGTGCCTGTGCAAATTGCTATCGCTCTTCACCTGCAATCAGGGCCGGCGCTTCAACTAGGCAACCCTAGGCGGTCACCTACGGCAGCAGGATTTGGAGAGCGGCATTTCGCCGCCCTCGGTGGAATTTCGGCGGCGACTCATTTCCCGGCGAAGTTTTGGCGGCGACTTTCTTTTTCAGCGGGGATTCGGCGGCAGGTTTTTCTCTGGGTGACAAGAAAAGCGGCTGCCGAAACACCGCCGAGAACACAGCTTCAGAGGAGAAGCTGCCGCCGAAGCGCAGCCAATTACTGAGGAGGAGCGCAGCCGCCTAGGGCGGCAAAACCCTGGCACTGCTCCTGCCTGCAATACCCCTGTAATCCAATAATGGCCTTTTCGAGGTTAACCTCCTTGATGAACCAGACCTTCAGATCTCTGGGCCAGATCCTCCGCTGGTATGAACCCGCCTAGCCCCTGAGATCACTCATCTCAGAGTCTGTTTTTTCCTTCCTCTGAGTAAAAGCAAACCACTGCAAACCAGGGAAGGGTTAATGGGGGGAAGGTGGGTTATCAGTTGGCTTCCAGTAACAGGTTTCTTTTCCTGCCAGTGGTATCTGGACAGGGCTTCAGTCTGGACAATATCCAAAGACATCCAGTTGCAACATATTTACTTATGGCTAAACAGCCGACTGGGCTTACCTAACAATGGGTGTCACAAGTCTGAGCGGAGACAATGCCATATGGCTAGAGGGACTGAGGAGGGCTCAATAGAATGGGAGCAGTGAAAGTAAAAGCAATGTGGTGTCATGGCTAAGGCAGTCGCCTGAGATCCAGGAGATCTGAATTCTCTTCCAGGCTCTGCTCCTGACCTGCGGTGTAACCTCTAGCATTGCGGGGGGAGGGATAGCTCAGTGGTTTGAGCATTGGCCTGCTAAACCCAGGGTTGTGAGTTCAATCCTTGAGGGGGCCATTTGGGGATCTGGGGCAAAAATTGGGGATTGGTCCTGCTTTGAGCAGGGGGTTGGACTAGATGACCTACTAAGGTCCCTTCCAACCCTGATATTCTATGATTCTATGATTGTCTCTGATGATGAATCTCTGGGACAGAGCCACTGCCTCTTCCTATGTATGACCAGTGCCTAGTGTGCTGGGCCCTTGTGCTAATGCTCTATGAATCATAAATACAGAGCTGGGCAGATGCTGCCATCATTAGCTACATTTCAAACCAGAGGGCCACATCCTCATCTGGCATAAACGGCCCTACTTCCATTAACTTCATTAGAGCAATGCTGGTTTGCACCAACCGAGGCGCTGGCACCAAATCCGGGTGTGAGCCCAACACGTAAGACTTGAATCTACCGTTGTCATAAAAATAAAGGGAAGGGGGAGAGGGTTGGGTGCAGTGCTATAAAATCCTCTTACCAGTAAAGGGTTAAGAAATGCAGGTAGCCAGACTGACACCTGACCTGGCTGGCATCTGACCAATGAGGGAACAAGATACTTTCAAATCTTGGGAGGCGGGAAGGCTTTGTGTGTGGCTCTTTGTCTGAGTCAGAGTGATCTTGGAAGACAGAAAGAACCTGCAGAAAAATCAGTCTTCTCACCAAACCTCACTTTTATAAAGTAAGTGTAGTCAGCACTGCGAATAGGTTTTTGTTTGTTTTCCTTGGTGAGCTTTCCCTGTGTTAGAGGGAGGGGTTATTCCTGTTTTTTCTGTAACTTTAAGGTTTTGTCCAGAGGGGGAATCCCTCTGAGTTTGGAAATTGAGTATCCTGTAAAATAGTTACCATCCTGATTTTACAGAGATGATTTTACCTTCTTTGTTTTAATAAAATCCTTCTTTTAAGAAGCTGACTGTTTTCTATGGTTTTAAAACCATGGGGGTGGGTTTTTAGATCACTGTGTAACCAATTGGTTAGGAGATTATTCTCAAGCTTCCCAGGAAAGGGGGTGTACAGGCTTGAGAGGGTATTTTGGGGGGAAGGGGAACTTCAAGTGGTTCCTTTCCTGGATTCCTGTTTAAAACACTTGACGGTGGCAGTGAGAGAAGCATTTCTCAGGGTGCAGGGAATTTTGTACCTTGGGGAGTTTTAACCTAAGGTGGTAGAAATAAGATTAGGAGCTCTTCATGCGGGTCCCCACGTCTTTACCCTACAGTTTAGAGTGGGGAGGGAACCCTGACAACCGTAATAATCAGCCTCCCCCTTTGTTTTACAAGCAAGATTTTAATTTTTCCATCAGGGTGACAGGGGAACAAGTTGTGTTTGGGGCCTGGTATTATGGTAACTCCAGCTGAGATCGGGGCCCACTGTCCTAGGCACTGTACCTACACACAGCAAGATGCAGTCCCTGCCCCAAAGACTAATTTATTTACTCAGGGTCAGATCACAGGTTGATCTCAGTGGAGTTACTGTATGGAATGAGTATTGAGTATTGAATGGAACAGATCCTTGCCTGATGTCAAGCCATGTACCCCCACGCCCGTCAGTGGACGACACCGATTTACACTGGCAGAGGCAACATCTGGTCCAAAATGCACAGATTTTCAAGAGACCATCTGATCATCAAGTCTGACCTCCTGCAAAGCACGGGCTATTGTACTTCACTCAGTTACCCCTGTATTGAGTCCAATAACTGGTGACTGACTAAAGCATATACCTTCCTGAAAGGTATCCGGTCTTAATGTGGGGGTGAGTATACAATATACAATCCATAATCCACACACCAGCCTTGCAAATTTATTTTAACAGGCAGATAAAATGTCATTAGTTGTCCCATTATCAATGGGCAAGTAGATTTTGTGCCCTTATTAATGAATATTTGTTATTATTTGTATCACAGCAGCGCCTAGAGGCCGCAGCTGAGGTCAGGGCCACATTTTGCCAGGCTGTCATAAATATGAAGGGAAGGGGGAGAGGGTCTGATGCAGTGCTATAAAATCCTCTTTCCAGTAAAGGGTTAAGAAATGCAGGTAGCCAGACTGACACCTGACCTGGCTGGCATCTGACCAATAAGGGGACAAGATACTTTCAAACTTTGGGGGGGGGGAGGGAAGTTCAAGTGATTCCTTTCCTGGATTCCTGTTAGACATTTGATGGTGGCAGCGAGAAGCATTTCTCAGGGTGCAGGGAATTTTGTATCTTGGGGGGTTTACCCTAAGCTGGTAAAAATAAGCTTAGGGGCTCTGAATGCGGGTCCCCACGTCTTTACCCTAGAGTTTAGAGTGGGGAGGGAACCCTGACATGGTGGCAGAGCGGTGGGATATATTGAACCAGAGAGTTTTTTTGAACCAGACACAGGGAGTTTAGAAATTGTTTTTCTCTTCTCTCTAGCTCTTCCCTGTAGCTGCTGGAAGCAGGGAGGCGGGAGGGGTTAAGCTGCTAGGAGCTAGAGTATCTACATATGAAAGCAGGTAGTTAACCCCTACAGGGAATACCCAAGCAAGGTTTTTTTCTTTTCTAACTCTATCGGGTTAAGGCAGATTAAAAACAGAAAGGCTAAGATGACTGCCAGTGAAGCAGCTATTAAACTTGAGATAGCCAGGCTACAAGCTGATGAGGAGGAGAAGAAACATGCAAGACTGCTACAACTTAAACAGATGGAGACGGAAGAGAAAGAAAGAGAGAGGAAGCATGCAGAGGAGGAGAAAGAAAGAGAGAGGAAGCATGCTGAGGAGGAGAGGAAGCATGCTGAGGAGGAGAGGAAGCATGCTGAGGAGGAGAAGGAGAGAGAGAGGAAGCATGCTGAGGAGGAGAGGAAGTATGCTATGGAGGAGAAAGAAAGAGAGAGGAAGCATGCTGAGGAGGAGAAAGACAGAGAGAGGAAGCATGCCCTGGAGATGGAGAAGACCAGGGCAGAGCAGAATCTACAGGATAACACTAATAATCCTTCCCCAACAACCCACAAATGGGAGCGACTATGTCCACCGTATGATGAATCCCGTGATATTGCTGAATATTTTCTCACCTTTGAGAGACTATGCAATCTCCATCACATTCCTGATGATCACAAAATGACCCTATTGGTAGCAAAGTTGACTGGAAGTGCTCTGGACATATTCAATGACATGCCTATTGATGAGGCTTGTGACTATGAGAAATTCAAGGATTTGGTTTTAAAACAATTTCAAGTTACACCTGAAACTTACCGAGTAAAATTTCGAACCCTTATCCGAGGGCCTGGTCTAAGTAATGTAGCTTATGTAAACCGGATAAAGGAGCTGTTAAAAAAATGGGTCAAGGGAAGGAATGTTACTAGCTTTGAAGGAGTGTGTGATTTGATGGCTCAGGAACAATTCCTGAATATGTCCAAGGATGATATAAGACAGTGTTTATGGGATAAGAAAATGGACTCAGCAGACAGCCTTGCTGCTTATGCTAATCAATACGAACAGTCCCAGATCAGCAGAGGGGCAAGGAAATTTGGCACACAAGGGGTGCAGGAAGCAGAGAGGAACAACCCTGGTCATAGTTTGGGGAGATACCAGAAAGGAAAACCCGAGACCACACCCCCTCACCAGGAGCAGCCCAAGGCCCCACAAGGAAAAACCCAGACCCCTTATTGCCCCACCACCTCATTCTCCAGCAACCCACCTCGCCCCACTGACCAGTCAGCTGGGCGATGTTTCAAATGTAACGAATTGGGGCATGTGAAGGCCAACTGCCCCAAGAACCCCAACAGAATACAGTTCATTGCACCGGGGTCACACCAAAGGTCCTCAGGCCCAGATGGCTCCCAGATACCCTTGGAACGAAGGGAAACGGTGAGTGTGGGCGGAAAGAAGATTACAGCGTGGAGGGACACCAGAGCACAAGTGTCGGCTATCCACAAATCCTTAGTGGACCCCAGCTTAATCAACCCAGAGGCACAAGTGACAATTCAACCCTTCAAGTCCAACTCTTTTAATTTACCTACAGCCGTGTTGCCTGTCCAGTACAAGGGCTGGTCAGGAAATTGGACTTTTGCAGTCTATGATGATTATCCAATTCCCATGTTGCTGGGGGAAGCCTTGACCAATTGTGTGAAGCTAGCCAAGAGGGTGGGAATGGTCACCCGCAGCCAGGCTAAGCAAGCTGTCACACCTAGCTCTGTTCCTGAGACTTCCACCAGAACCCCATCTGTACTACCAGAGACCCGGATAGAGGTGGTGGAACCGGATACCCTGCCAACGACTGCAACAGCCGTCGTAGATCCAATCACAGAACCCCGACCCAAGCCAGTCTCGGAACCGGAACAGACAAAACAACCAGCACCAGAACCATTGCCAGCACTGAGTCCAGCGCTTGCAACCCCATCTACCGTGCCAACACCCGAGGGCACCACCGAGCCTGCAATGGCAGCAGCAGCCGATAACTCAATACAAGAGGCTCAGCCAGAGCCTGAATTACCACATCGTGCACCAGCGGAGAGCGGTTCACAGTCAACGGAAACAACCCCATCACCTACATCGCTTCCAGAGGGACCCAGCCCAGGTCTACAACCCAGTGAGGAACTGATGTCTCCAGCATCTAGGGAACAGTTCCAAGCCGAGCAGGAAGCAGATGAAAGCCTCCAGAGAGCTTGGACAGTGGGACGGAGCACCCCACTGCCTCTCAGCTCTTCTAATCGATCCCGGTTTGTTATAGAAAAAGGACTTCTATATAAGGAGACTCTTTCTGGTGGACACCAGGAAGACTGGCGTCCTCAGAGACAGTTGGTGGTTCTGACTAAGTACCGGCTAAAGCTCTTGAGCTTAGCCCATGATCGTCCTAGTGGTCATGCTGGGGTGAACAGAACCAAAGACCGTTTGGGGAGGTCATTCCACTGGGAGGGAATGGGCAAGGATGTTTCTACCTATGTTCGGTCTTGTGAGGTGTGCCAAAGAGTGGGAAAACCCCAAGACCAGGTCAAAGCCCCTCTCCAGCCACTCCCCATTATTGAAGTTCCATTTCAGCGGGTAGCTGTGGATATTCTGGGTCCTTTCCCGAAAAAGACACCCAGAGGAAAGCAGTACATACTGACTTTCATGGATTTTGCCACCCGATGGCCAGAAGCAGTAGCTCTGAGCAACACCCGGGCTAAAAGTGTATGCCAGGCATTAACAGAGATTTTTGCCAGGGTAGGTTGGCCTGCCGACATCCTTACTGATTCGGGAACTAATTTCCTGGCAGGGAGCATGAAAAGCCTGTGGGAAGCTCATGGGGTGAACCACTTGGTTGCCACCCCTTACCACCATCAAACAAATGGTCTGGTGGAGAAGTTTAATGGAACTTTGGGAGCCATGATACGTAAATTCGTACCCAGCACTCCAACGATTGGGACCTAGTGTTACAGCAGTTGCTCTTTGCCTACAGGGCTGTACCACATCCCAGTTTAGGGTTTTCACCATTTGAACTTGTGTATGGCCTCGAGGTTAAAGGCCATTACAGCTGGTGAAACAGCAATGGGAGGGGTTTACGCCTTCTTCGGGAACTAACATTCTGAACTTTGTAAGCAACCTACAAAACACCCTCCGAGACTCTTTAGCCCTTGCTAGAGAAAACCTAAAAGGGGCTCAGGAAGAGCAAAAGGCCCTGTATGATAAACATGCCAGAGAGCATTCCTTTAAAGTAGGGGACCAAGTCATGGTCTTGAAGGCGCTCCGGGCCCATAAAATGGACGCGTCATGGGAAGGGCCATTTACGGTCCAAGAACGCCTGGGAGCTGTGAACTATCTCATAGCATTCCCCACCACAACTCTCAAGCCTAAAGTGTACCATGTTAATTCTCTAAAGCCTTTTTTCCCCCGAGAATTGAAGGTTTGTCAGTTTACTGCCCAGGGAGCAGAAGACGCTGAGTGGCCTGAAGGTGTCTACTATGAAGGGAAAAATGACGGTGGCATGGAAGAGGTGAACCTCTCAATGACCCTCGGACGTATGCAGCGCCAGCAAATCCAGGAGCTGTGCACTAAATTCGCACCGATGTTCTCAGCCACCCCAGGACTGACCGAACAGGCATACCACTCCATTGACACAGGTAATGCCCACCCAATTAGAGCCCAACCTTACCGAGTGGCTCCTCATGCCAAAACTGCTATAGAACGGGAGGTTCAAGACATGCTACAGATGGGTATAATCCGTCCCTCTAGCAGTGCATGGGCCTCTCCCGTGGTTCTAGTCCCCAAACCAGATGGGGAAATACGCTTTTGCGTGGACTACCGTACGCTAAATGCTGTGACTTGCCCAGACAACTATCCAATGCCTCGCACAGATGAACTATTGGAGAAACTGGGACGTGCCCAGTTCATCTCCACCTTAGACTTAACCAAGGGGTACTGGCAGGTGCCGCTAGATGAATCCACCAAGGAAAAGTCAGCCTTCATCACCCATGTCAGGCTGTATGAATTTAATGTACTCCCTTTCGGGCTGCGGAATGCACCCGCCACATTCCAGAAACTGGTAGATAGTCTCCTAGCGGGATTGGGAGAATCGGCAGTTGCCTATCTTGACGATGTGGCCATATTTTCTGACTCATGGGCCGAACACCTGGAGCATCTCCAGAAGGTCTTCGAGCGCATACGAGAGGCAGGACTAACTGTTAAGGCTAAAAAGTGTCAAATAGGCCTCAACAGAGTGACTTACCTTGGACACCAGGTGGGTCAAGGAACTATTAACCCCCTACAGGCCAAGGTGATGCTATCCAAAAGTGGCCTGTCCCAAAGTCAAAGAAACAGGTCCAATCTTTCTTAGGCTTGGCCGGATATTACAGGCGATTTGTACCGCACTACAGCCAAATCGCCGCCCCTCTAACTGACCTAACCAGAAAGAACCAGCCAAATGCATTTCAGTGGACTGATGAGTGTCAGAAGGCCTTTAACCAGCTTAAAGCAACACTCATGTCTGACCCTGTGCTAAGGGCCCCGGACTTTGATAAACCGTTCCTAGTAACCACACATGCGTCCGAGTGTGGTGTGGGAGCAGTCTTAATGCAGGAAGGACCAGATCAAGAATTCCATCCTGTCATGTTTCTCAGCAAGAAGCTGTCTGAGAGGGAAAACCACTGGTCAGTCAGTGAGAAGGAATGTTACGCCATTGTCTACGCTCTGGAAAAGCTACGCCCATACGTTTGGGGACGGCGTTTCCACCTGCAAACCAACCATGCTGCACTAAAGTGGCTTAATACCGCCAAGGGAAATAACAAAAAACTCCTTCGATGGAGTTTAGCTCTCCAAGATTTTGATTTTGAAATACAACACATTTCAGGAGCTTCTAACAAAGTGGCTGGTGCACTCTCCCGTGAAAGTTTCCCCGAACCAACTGGTTAAAATCGTCCTTGCAATGTGGACAATATTGTTAGTCTTTTTCCAGTTATTAGTATATTTGGAGATTCATGTGTCTTATTACTTTGTTTTCTTTTAAAGCTCCAGGAAGAAATCACAGCCAGTGTTTCACACTATCGGTGATTTGGGGGGCGTGTCATAAATATGAAGGGAAGGGGGAGAGGATCTGATGCAGTGCTATCTTTCCAGTAAAGGGTTAAGAAATGCAGGTAGCCAGACTGACACCTGACCTGGCTGGCATCTGACCAATAAGGGGACAAGATACTTTCAAACTTTGGGAGGGGGGACCGTCTTAGTGTGTGTCTTTGTCTGAGGGAGAGTGATCTTGGAAGACAGAAGGAACCTACAGAAAATCAAACCTCCCTTTTCTGAAGTAAGTTTAGATAGCATAGCGTATAGATTTCTGTTTATTTTTGCTTGGTGTATCCCCTGTGTTAGAAAGGGCAAGGGGAGGGGGGTTATTCATGGTTTTCTGTAACGTTAAGGTTTTGTCCAGAGGGGGAAATCTCTCTGAGTTTGGAAATATAGTGCCCTGTGAAATAGTTAACATCCTGATTTTACAGAGATGATTTTACCTTCTTTATTTTTAATAAAATCCTTCTTTTAAGAAGTTGACTGTTTTCTATGGTGTTAAAACCCAGGGGGTGGGTTTTTAGATCACTGTGTAACCAATTGGTGGGGAGATTGTTCTCAAGCTTTCCCAGGAAAGAGGGTGTATGGCTTGAGGGGGTATTTTGGGGGGGAGGGAAGTTCAAGTGATTCCTTTCCTGGATTCCTGTTAGACATTTGATGGTGGCAGCGAGAAGCATTTCTCGGGGTGCAGGGAATTTTGTACCTTGCGGGGTTTACCCTAAGCTGGTAAAAATAAGCTTAGGGGCTCTGAATGCGGGTCCCCACGTCTTTACCCTAGAGTTTAGAGTGGGGAGGGAACCCTGACACAGGCTCTGCACAGAAACTTAATGGAGGACAGCCCCTGCCCCAGCTGAGATCAGGGCCCCATTGGGCCGGGCACTGCGCAGACACACAGTGAGAGGCAGCCCCTGCCCCAGCTGAGATCCGGGCCCCATTGTACCAGGTGCTGCACGGATTCATGATGATAGACTGTTTACAATCTCAACAAGGAAGACAGACAAAGGCTGGACCGTGACCACTCTGCCAGGCTCTACTATACAGTAATTCTCTGACTATTCTAGGACTGGTGGGGGATAAGCGGCCCTGCAATGAAAGGGTTAATCTTGCCCTTTCTGTCCTCATGATGACTTCCCAGCAGTGGAAAGAGAATTATGAAGATGAAAACGTAAGAACAGCCATACTGGGTCAGACCAATGGTCATAGCCCAGTGTCCTGTCTTCCGACAGTGGCCAATGCCAGGTGTTTCAAAGGAAATGAACAAAACAGGGCAATTATCAAGTCATCCATCCCCTGTCACCCAGTCCCAGTGTCTGGCAGTCAGAGATTTAGTGACACCCAAAGCATGGGTGTCCTGGCCATATTGGCTAATAGCCATTGATGGATCTATCCTCCATGAAATTATCTAGTTCTTTTTTTGAACCCCGTTATAGCTTTGGCCTTCACAACATCCCCTGGCTATGAGTTCCACAGGTTGACTGCATGATGTGTGAAGGACTTCCTTCTGGTTGTTGTAACAAACTGCTGCTATTCATTTTGTCCGGTGGCTGCTGGTTCTTGTGTTAATTGAAGGAGTAAATAACACCTCCCTAGTCACTTTCTCCACACCAGTCCTGATTCTATACTCCTCTGTCATATCCCTCCTTAGTCATCTCGTTTCCAAGATGAAGAGCCCCAGACTTTTTAATCTCTTCTCATATGGAAGCTTAATCCCTTCATCATTTTTCTTGCCCTTCTCGGTACCTATTCCATTTCTAATACACCTTTTTTGAGATGGGGCGACCACAGCTGCAAGCAGAATTCAAGGGGTGTATTTCAATGTATGAAATAAAGTATTTGGTTCACTTCAGCATACTTCTGAACGTTCAGGAAAGGAACTCCTGAAAAATGTAATTGGAAGTCAGGGGATTAGGTAGGAGGCGGAGTCCAGGCATTTCCCAAAAACTATTTCTGGGCCCCATTTCGTAAAGCCAGCACTCAAGTGCACACTAAATCGCTGCTCTACAACATAGCAAAAGAATGATCTTAGTGAAATCGGAGCGATGATGAAAAGTGAAACGTGAAAACACAAAAGCCAAACAGTGCAACTTGGAAAATAGAAATAAACGTCATAACAGTAACTTTAGCCTGAGGCCTCCCCAATGAACTGCTTTTTAAGATCTGCACTTTATACTATTTGCCACAAGTTGCTACAGAAAGAACGTAAAAGAAACGTAGCGTGCCCAATATGTGCGCTTTGCAGGATTAGCGAGCCACCTTGTAGCTGCTGCGTGAAATATCCGGGGACTGCATGTTTCTAGGCACACTTGCTGAATTTCAGACACAGGCTTCTGGAAAATTCCACCTTTCACATTGAATAATTTAATATTAGATAGATTCAGATCAACATGGCCCTGACCCTCCAACCCACAGACAACCTGTGCATGTTATTGAACAAACACATGGGTGGACTGTGATCTCGGGTGGATAAATACTCGACCGAGGAAGGATTTATTGGGCAATAGGTCCCTGATGCAATTTGCAAACAAGGGGAACATGAGAAGGGGAGACCTGTGGGGATTTTCAGTGAAAGGCAGTGCCTGAGGATCAGGGCCTAGAAGCAGCTGTTACTGTGCTCAGAGTAAAGCTGGAAGAACCCCATTAGCTTTGCTGCATCATGCTCCTGATTTGCAGATGTAAGCAGAGTCAGGATGAGCTCTACCCTGACATCTGGTGGTGAGTTGTGGAAAGGGATGTCAGGGGCTAATCTTGTTTGCATGGACACACCCACCCTGCAAAGCATGATGGACCGCTTGCCCAAATGGTCACCTTGACTGCTGTGGGAGCCCCAGTTTCTCTGTTATTGGGGCAGGAAGAATAAAGTGTTGTTACCCTGATTATGTGAATCAAGGACAGTGGGCTTTTGTTATGATGAAGGGACTTGCCCTTAGCTAAGCAGCACTTGCTAGGCGAGGGACATGGATTCCAAAACCCAGTGAATTGAGAGAGGCTGGGGACAGGTATCTGTATCTGGTGGCATGGGCTGCTTTTGAGGGTCCTAAATGTCAATTGCACCTCCTTCTCTCTCTCTCTCTCTCTCTCTCTCTCTCTCTCTCTCTCTCTCTCTCCCCCCCCCCCCTCTCCACTGTGGAATATCAGAGCTAATTTTGAGTTCCTTAGGAGTCTAATCACAGGCTGCTGAGTTGGAATTACTCTGGACTAAGTGTGCAAATGAGCATGAAGGCTCCCCTAACTACAAGCTGAAATCATTAAAAAGCTGAAATTGTTATGAGCTGAAATCACTGAGCACCATCTTAAGTAGTGGGGGAGCCAGAAGATATATTGCTGAGCGGCTGGTGGAGCGGAGCTGCTGACGGAGCGGAGCACTTGGCGGGCCAGCCGGAGCGGAGCTGCTGGCGGAGTGGAGCAGTTGGCGGGCCAGCCGGAGCGGCTTGTGGGACGGCTGAGCGGAGTGACTCGTGGGATGGCTGGCGGGGCCGAGCCGAGCAGAGCCGAGCGAAGCCCCACGAAGGGACGGGGCAGTCAGCTTCAAGCCACGTAAGGTGCCCCTTACCTCTCCCCTCCCCATTTCTACCCAGACTGGAGGGGGTGTAATACTCTGCAGATGAACTTTTGAACTCTGGGTCTGGACATTTGGGTTGTTGGACTTTTGGGACTTTGGGTGATTTTTGGGGTTGCTGGACTCAAGAACCGAAGGGAAAGGATATGGCCAATTTGCTGGGGTGAGTCGTTGCTCACCATTTGGTTTACAAATCCTAGATGTGGTGTTTCCCCAGCAAAAGGCCGCATTGTTTTTCTCTGTCATTAAAAGGTTTTTCTACACTCAGACTCGGTGCTTGCGAGAGGGGAAGTACTGCCTCTTAGAGGCGCCCGGGGGGGGGGGGGGGAGATATATATTTTGGCCCAGGTCACTGGGTGGGGGCTCGAGCCGGTTTTGCATTGTGTTATTGGAATGGAACCCCTAGATACGGAACCCGGCCCTTGTTGCTGCCGACTCTGACTGGCAGAAGGGTTACACATACCAATTTCTTTTGCATATTGGTTTATTGGCATTTCATACCACGGTGTTTAATTGCATGCCCCATTATTTGCATAACAGATGATTTGCCTGCCAGTTTGCTAGCATCTGGACTGCCTTACAGCTCACCTGCTGTCTTAGCTGCGTCAGCTGGGAAACACACATCTCCTGCTACTTGGTCTAACCTTAGCAATGAGTAACGAGCAAGCGATTCTAGTAGTCCTGGGGCTCAGCCACTAGAGAGTGACATGACCACACCCGCAATGCCAGTGTATTATACCCTTATTTGTAAGAGTGCAATGGACTGAGAAGGGAATTGACAGCCAGGAGTTGCCCTGATCCTGTCTTCATGTGGCTAGTGGCTAAATACCAATTGGTAGGAACTTTGGAGTTTGCTTACTCCCCTGTCTTCCTCCCACAGCACTGACAGTGTTTGTAAAGGGCGCTGAACATGCAAAGTGTCTTCCGTGCTATGTGGGTGAAAAGTAAATTCTTTTTGTTTAAAAGTAAATTCTTTTCGTTTATTTTTGGAGTGAACATTTCCTGCATTCTCGGTCGCCCAGAGGGGAGGGACTAAAGGGGCCATTTGCCTTGGGCCCGCAGTTTGAGGGGCCCCCCCAAACTCTGTGGCCCTGCGACTGGTGCACGGGTTTGCAGTGCCGCTCAGGTTTGGCCTGCCTACTCTGACGCCACCTACGGAGGGGCAGGCGAGCCAAACGTGAGTAGCGCTGTGAACCCGGGTGCTAGGCTACAACACCACTCACATTTGGCCCGTCTGCCTCCGTCCAAAGAGGACGTGTGGGCCACAAACCTGAGTGGCGCTGCGTCCCGCTATAGCCACCTGAAATGTTGGTAGGGGGGGAGTTCTCTGTGCAATACCTAGATAACCCACGTCCGCATTACAAAACCATGGGCACAAGTAGGCTGTGGAATGGACCAGAGAGCAGAAATTGGCCATCCCACCAACAGAGGGCCTGATCTCCTAGATTAGGGGTGGAGGCACATGGCCAAGGGATGTCCTGTACCTCTGGCTTAGGGTGACAAGATATCCTGATTTTATGGGTTTCAGTGTAGTAGCCGTGTTAGTCTGTGTCAGCAAAACAAAAATAAGAAAGAAAAACTTGTAGCACCTTAGAGACTAACAAATTTATTTCAGCATAAGCTTTCGTGGGTTAGAACCCACTTCATCGGATGCATGGAATGAAACATACAGTAGACAGATATTTATAGGGACACTCCAGATTTTGGGGTCTTTTTCTTATATAGGTTCCTATTACGCCCCACCCCCTGTCCCAATTTTTCACACTTGCTGCCTTGTCACCCTACTCTGGCTATAAATAGAGACCATCAATCCATGGGTCTAGTACCTTCCCCCAGCATGAAATTCACTAAGCTCATCCTCTTAAAGTAACCTCTTCTCCTTCCTGACTGAGCGGCAGGGACGCTAACCCACCCCACCTTCCCTGTATTGAGATCAAGTTAGTGCTGGGGGTCTGGGAGCTTCTGCAATTATATATTAACCACTGCCTGGGGGTTAGCTCACAACAGAAGAGCATCCAAACAAAAAGCAGATGTTTCTGGGAGAAGTGGCTTCTTATGGTGCCATAGGAGGATCTACTGTCTACCTGCTGGCTGTGTTTGCATTCAGCTTGTCAGCTGTGTCTCGCGGCTGTAAGTAACCCATTCTGAAGCAATGATCAGTGGAGATCATAGTGTATGTGTAAGCGGGGGAATGGTCCCGTTATTGTGGGGAACTTTCCTGGCTTATTCACTACCCCAGTGAGATGGGCTAGCGAAAGGACCTGAGTCCTCGCTCCCACTCCCTTTACCCAGAGGCTCCCCTTCCACTCTCCTGTGGGGCAGAGTCCACGTAACCCAAACAAGGCTGGGCCCACCCTTACTGTCTGGGGGGAATCAACCCCCAACCTTGTCATCGTCACTTAGGGCAGGGGCTAGGGTGTCCCCACTCTGGGGTGCTCTCTTTGCACTGGATGCTTCCCTGATCTACTGATCATTACATACAGTTCAAAGCAAATACAATTTATTAAACAATCAATTAAAAAAAATAAGGAAAAAATGGGAAAAGTGAAAGGAAAACCCGGCACCCCGCTCTGTGACACAGGGACATTACTGCCAGGGTCTCTGGGATGTCAGGGGAGTTCAGTCTGTTCCTCACAAGTCCCAGACACCTTCTCAGGCCCTGGCCGTGCTGCAGGGATGCCGCGGGTTGGACACTTGCTCTGGCGGTGGCCACACGCCCTCAGGTTCCAGGTGGCAGGACCCTTCTTCCCAGCATTGCCCCCACCCCGTCGGAGTTACGATCACCCTCCGAGACTGGCCTGCAGGGCCCCTTGGCTGGGGGCATCTCCCTGTGCTGGGCCCACTGCCCAGGGTCCCCTCACTCCCCTCAGCTGCTCACCCTACCCGGCTCCAGACTGCTCCAGCCCCAGCTCCAGCTCCACTCTGCCTCAGCACGGCTGCTGCTGCTACTCTGCCTCCAGCTCCCTGGGCTGCTTCTCTGGCCCCTCTGGCTCCGGTTGTTACAGCTCTGCTCCCAGCACAGGTCTGCTCTGTGGGCTGCTTCCGTGACTCCTCTCCTAGCTCTGACCTGCTTCCTGGGCTGCTTTTCTGGCCTCTCTGGCTGGCATGGCCCTGCTCCCCAGCTCAGCTTGGGCCCCTGCTTTCTCCTTAGCTCAGCCCCACTCTGACTGACCCAGACAATTCCAGCTCACAGGGAGGATGGGACCCCCCTGGCCTCATGACTCCCTGATTAGCCTGTCTGCTCTGTCAATCAGGCTGACCTGGGTCATTGGCCTCTTCCCATTGTTCCTGGGGACTGTCAGTTTCAGGGTCCTGATTTCCCATCGACCCTTCCCCTTTCTTTTGGTACTGGGAGCTAGTCAACCAAAACACCCTGTAAGCGTCTCAGTCTGCGGCGGGGTAGTGGGGCGCCTCGCTGTGCTCGGTCGCTTATGTTGGGGAATCCGTGGTCTCAGGCCCGAACTCCTCTGGTCGGGTCCTGTGCGGTAGAGGCTAAGCCCTGGCCCCGAGTCAGGGCGGGCAGAAAGCACGTGAATAGTCCGAGCTCAGGCCCTCAAGCAGGGGCTGAGCACAGAGTTCAATAGGCCCTGGCCCTGGGTCAGGGCGGGGCAGCGCGTAATTAGTCAAGGGCTCAGCTCCTCAGGTGGGGGCTGAGCAAATACTAAGGCAGTGAGCCCTGGCCCTTGGGCAGGGCAGGGCAGCAAAGTAGTTCAAGGCTCAGGCCCTCAAGCAGGGGCTGAGCCCTCAATGTAGGTGGTGGCAAGCCCAGGTCCTGGGTCTGGAGAACCTGGGAGAGGGGGAAACTGCCACCCACACGTTGGGTGGCAGGGGGGATGCAGGCCCACCCACTCCACTGCATCCCGGCCCGGGGCCCTAACAGCGGCAAAGGATCTGCCGCTGCATCAGTGGGGATCCTGGCCGCAACACACTGACATGGGTTCTGGCCACGGTGCAGCCAGACTGGGGTCGGCTGTCCCCGGGCCACTTCCTAACTCTCCCTTGGGCGGTACCTGAGTCCAGGGGGTGTCTTTGGCGGGTTCTAGCCTCATGGGCTCCTCGTCCGACTCGCGGTCACTCGGTAGGTCCGGCAACTCCTCTGGGAAGTGGCCGCTTGGCAGGTCTGGCCACTCCTTCGGGCAGGGGCCGCTCGGCGGGCCTGGCCACTCCTCCGGGCAGGGGCCGCTCGGCGGGCCTGGCCACTCCTCCGGGCAGGGGCCGCTCGGCGGGCCCGGCCAGTCTAGGCGGGTACCTGGGGCCACAGGGGTTTCCCAGTCACGAGCTACGCCGGCCGCATCTGGTCTCCCCGCTGGCTGTTCCTCTAGTGAGGTCCGCAGGCCCGCCTTTATACTTCCGGGTCGCTCTAGTCTACTTCCGGGTCGCGCTGGTCTACTTCCGGGTCGCAGCCTGTCTCTGGGCGGAGCGGGCCCAGAGCCTCCTGGCCCCGCCCACTCTGGCCACTGGGCTGGTGCTTCACTCTGCGGGGTGGTGGGGCACCAGCCCGCCTCGCTACACACCCCCACTGAATTTTAGTAAGGGGACAACAGTCCCCTTACATATCTTTGGGAATGGGGCATTTCCCTGAAGAGACCCTGGTCAAGATTGGCAATAGGGAGTTGGGGCGGGGGGAGGGGCTGCAGTTTTTAAGCTCCCAACTTGACGCACTTTCAAGGCCTCATTTTCAGAGGGGCGGGTGCTCTAAAATCCAAGACCCCTTATAAAGGTGCTGAGTCACTGCTGAAAAGTCTGGTCCCTGGACATGGCAAAGCAGTGCCAACACCAAGCCTTCAAAAGATGAGTCAGGCCCCAAAAATCGTGGGATTGGTTGGACGCTCACAATATCTTTATAAAAACAACAAACTGGGGGTTCTTTTTATTTATCTTTGGGTTTCTGAGCCGTTTAGGGTCATGTTCAGGCCACGTTTTCAAGCTTTCGTCACCGATCAACAGTGCTAGAAACTTGCATTTGAAGTCAACGAAAACCGAGATCCTCACACATTCCCAGGACTCCAGGAAGCTGGAGCTTCAAGGCAAACACCAAATCTTGCGAGACTTGCAGTCAAATCATGAGAGTTGGCAACACTGGCCGCATGCTCTCAGTTTTGACTCTGCATGTGGGATTGGGCTTGTGGGTGGCTGGCCTGTGAAGTGCTAGAGGCCTGGGGCAAGACAACCCTAATTACTAAGGCAGCTCACCTAAGCAGGGGTCAGCTGATTTCCCTATAAAGAGCTTAGAGCAGAAGGAATGTGGAGAGAGGGGAATTTCTAGGGAAACGGAGCCTTTTATTCTATTTAATGTTAATTGTACTTCAGTGGGATCAGCTCTGTCGGCTACAGTCTCAAGTTCAACAGAGTTATCTCTGTTTGTTCTGGATCTAGAGTTCCTAGGAACACAGGAAACCACAGACAAATAACACCGACAATTACAAGAGTATCTATCTTTCAGTAGTTTTATTAACGTTACCAACAAAGTTATAAACGTCGCAGCATATACAATTCCTAGAGATAAGTACCATGTACCAGTTATATCTACCGACACACTCACATCCTCCTAGATGGTGTTAGAGTCTGTTGGCCACTCATTGGTTGATCGATACGGAAGTGGTTCCTGTGGGAGTTTCCCATAGGAAGCTCAATTTTCCTTCTCTGGGCACCACTTCTTATTCTGTGAGTCTGTCTATTCTGCGCGTGTACATGAAAGTGTCACCCCGCTCTTTCGTATTGGTCTGTGTCCCCTGGAAACACAAGGGACTGTTATCTCAAAGGGGAGCTGTCATAAATATAAAGGGAAGGGGGAGAGGATCTGATGCAGTGCTATAAAATCCTCTTACCAGTAAAGGGTTAAGAAATGCAGGTAGCCAGACTGACACCTGACCTGGCTGGCATCTGATCAATGGGGAGACAAGATACTTTCAAATCTTGGGAGGGGGAAAGCTTTGTGTGTGGCTTTTTGTCAGACACGGAGTTGTCTTGGAGTAAAAAGGAATCAGTCATCTTTTCATCAAATCCTCACTTTTCTAAAGTAAGTCTAGTCAGCATAGCGAGTAGATTTCTGTTCATTTTGCTTGGTGTGTGTTCCCTGTGTTAAAGGGAGGGGTTATTCCTTTTTCTTTTTCTGTAACTTTAAGGGTTTGTCCAGAGGGGGGGAATCCCTCTGAGTTTGGAAATTGAGTATCCTGTAAAATAGTTACCATCCTGATTTTACAGAGCTGATTTTACCTTCTTTGTTTTAATAAAATCCTTCTTTTAAGAAGCTGACTGTTTTCTATGGTTTTTAAAAACCCAGGGGGTGGGTTTTTAGATCACTGTGTAACCAATTCGTTAGGAGATTGTTCTCAAGCTTCCCAGGACAGGGGGGTACGGGCTTGAGAGGATATTTTGGGGGGAAAGATAAACTTCAAGTGGTTTCCTTTCCTGGATTCCTGTTTAGAGCTTTTTTGCCATCCTAGGCGGCGGCAGCAGGAGAGGCTGCCGCCAAAATGCCGCAGAGGTCCCCTGGCGAGCAGGGATCCAGCCAGAAGCAGGACCCGCCAGTACTGATGGGAGGCAGAAAATATGGGACAATTTGCCCATTTTTCAGAAAAAGTCAGGAAACCTGCAGGAGGGCTTAAATACGGAACTGTCCCTTTAAAAACGGGTCATCTGGTCACCCTACAATATGGAGAATTGTGCCTTTAAGGGCTGAGCTTCCCAGAGTCCGGGCAGGGTACTGTCAAGCCAGGAGTGGCAGAAGCTCCCTAAAAGTGTGGGGGGGGCATCAGCTCCCAAAAGATGCCCCCCTGCACCTTCCCTTCTCCCTGAAGTGATGCCCCCGCGCTGGCTCTTCTCCCCAAGCCCCCGCCCTCACGCTCCCCATTCCTCTCTTCCCCCCATGGCCCTGCCCTCGCACTCCCCTTCCCCTCAAAGTCCCCACATTGCCTCTTCCCTCACAAGACTCTGCCCCCCGCTCTTTCCTCTCCACACCTCCACCTCATCACTCGCCCTTACAGCCAGGAAAAAGTGGGAGGGCATAGCCCCCTGTCCTGCCCTGTTCCGGTGTTCCTATGTCAAACTCTTCTTGGTGGTATGCACAGGCAGTTGGAACCGGACAAAGAATAATGCAGATCTCTTAGGTTCATAGAATCATAGAATATCAGGGTTGGAAGAGACCTCAGGAAGTCATCTAGTCCAATCCCCTGCTCAAAGCAGGACCAACACCAACTAAATCATTCCAGCCAGGGCTTTGTCAAGGCAGGCCTTAAAAACCTCTAAGGGTGGAGATTCCACCACCTCCCTAGGTAACCCATTCCAGTGTTTCATCACCCTCCTAGTGAAATAGTGTTTCCTAATATCCAACCTAGACCTCCCCCACTGCAACTTGAAACCATTACTTCTTCTTCGGTAATCTGCCACCACTGAGAACAGCCAAGCTCCATGCTCTTTGGAACCTCCCTTCTGGTAGTTCATAGATTTCAAGTCTGGAAGGGAACATTGTCATCATCTAGTCTGACCTCCTGTATTACACAGGTCATGTCAGCTGTTGCCTTGAGCTGGATTTGAACCACTGATGTAAAAGTGAAAGGCTCTGCAGCGCCTCTTGATGCTTTTGTGGTGTGGGTTGCTTTGGCCTTGCATAGAGAGTGACATTTTTGGGAATTAACCTAACGCTTTTCTGCCATTTACTACATAGACGTTTCAGAGCTACCCATATGAGCCATGTGTAATTGAGTTAAAACAGGGGTCGACAACCTTTGGCACACGGCCCATCAGGGTAATCCACTGTCGGGCCGCTAGACAATTTGTTTACGTTGACTGTCCGGAGGCACAACCCCCCGCAGCTCCCAGGGACGTGCTGGCCGCCAATTCCTGCAGCTCCCATTGGCTGGGAACGGTGAACTGCAGCCACTGAGAGCTACAGGGGGCTGTTCCTGTGGATGGTCAATGTGAACAAACTGTCTCGCGGCCCGCCAGTGGATTACCCTGATGGGCCGCATGCCGAAGGTTGCCGACCCCTGAGTTAAAAGCACTTGCAACACTGACATCTCTGCTAAACCAAATCAGCTGCAATGGCTCCTTGGGTATCTATCCCAGAGTTCCCAGCACTGCCACTGCTCTTTGGAGCAGTGCAATCTGGGAAATTCCTAGAGGCATTTTGGGATACCTCTAGGAGGCTCAGCAGAAATTGTGAGACTGTAGTCAATTTCCCATAATCCCCTGAGAAATTCCCATGATTCCCTGAGGCTCTCCGGTAACTCCTCTGGATCTGGTGCCATTTCCAAGCTGTTTGGACAACACAGGAGGTTCAGAAAACTGTTCAACTTGCTCTTCTTTATCAACAGCAAAGGAGTTTTGCTAGAGTTTATGAAAAGCTACCGTGAGGCAGCAGATGGTTGCCCAGGAGTTCCTGGCATGAGCCAAAAACTGAGACCACAAAGAGCTGGCTGGAAGAAACTCATGAGGATGGGTAAGTTCCCAGTGGACTGGAGAGGGGCAAACCTGGCAGCCTCACTTTGATACCTGGAAAGATACTGGAACAAATTATTAAACAATCATTTGTAAGCACCTAGAGAATAGTAGGGTGATAAGTAATAGCCACTATGGATTTGTGAAGAACAAATCGTACCAACCCGACCTCATTTCCTTCTTTGAGAGGCTTCCTGGCCTAGTAGATCAGGGGGAAGCAGTAGATGTGATATAGCTTGATTTCAGTAAAGCTTTTACACAAGCAGATAAACTCACTAACAAAATGTGATCTAAATGTCATTACTACAAAATGGGTGTACAACTGGATGAAAAAAATGTTCCCAGAGATGTTATCAGTGGTTTGCTGTCAAACTGGGAGGACATATCTAGTGGGGTCCCGCAAGGGTCTCTCCTGGGTATGAAACTATTCAATAGTTTCATTAATGACTTGGACAATGGAGTGGAGAGTATGCTATAAGAACATAAGAACGGCCATACTGGGTCAGACCAAAGGTCCATCCAGCCCAGTATCCTGTCTACCAACAGTGGCCAATGCCAGATGCCCAGAGGGAGTGAACCTAACAGGTAAGGATTAAGTGATCTCTCTCCTGCCATCCATCACCCCCCTCTGACAAACAGAGGCTAGGGACACCATTCCTTACCCATCCTGGCTAATAGTCAATAATGGACTTACCCTTCATGAATTTATCCAGTTCTCTTTTAAACCCTGTTATAGTTCTAGCCTTTACAACCTCCTCAGGCAAGGAGTTCCACAGGTTGACTGCACTGTGTGAAGAACTTCCTTTTATTTGTTTTAAACCTGTTGCCCCTTAATTTCATTTGGTAGCCCCTAGTTCTTATATTATGGGAACAAGTAAATAACTTTTCCTTATTCACTTTCTCCACACCATTCATGATTTTATATACCACTATATATTAGTCTCTGCTTTTCCAAGCTGAAAAGTCCTAGCCTCTTTAATCTCTCCTCATATGGGACCCGTTCCAAACCCCTAATCATTTTAGTTGCCTTCTCTGAACCTTTTCTAATGCCAGTATATCTTTTTTGAGATGAGGAGACCACATCTGTACGCAGTATTCAAGATGTGGGCGTACCATGGATTTATATAAGGGCAATGAGATATTATCCGTCTTGTTCTCTATCCCTTTTTTAATGATTCCTAACATCCTGTCTGCTTTTTTGACTGCCACTGCACACTGGATGGATGTCTTCAGATGACTCCAAGATCTCTTTCCTGATTAGTTGTAGCTAAATTAGCCCTCATCATATTGTATATATAGTTGGGGTTATTTTTTCCAATGTTCTGTTCTACTCAGCACTGGTGAGTCCCCAGTTTCAAGTACCACCCTTCAAGGAAAATGTGAATAAACTGGAGAGAGCCCAGAGGAGAGCAACAAAAGTGATAAAAGGTTTAGAAAACATGACCTATGGGGAAAGGTTAAAAAAATGACATGTTTGGACTACAGAAGAGAAGAATGATGTGGGGAACCTGATAACAGTCTTTAACTATGGCCTGGTCTACACCGGGGGAGGTGGGGGAGAGCGATCTAAGTTATGAAACTTCAGCTACGTGAATAACGTACTTAGACCTACTCACTGCGGTGTGTTCACTGTGGTGAGTCGACAGCTGTCACTCCCCCGTCGTACTTAGACCTACTCACTGCGGTGTGTTCACTGTGGTGAGTCGACAGCTGTCACTCCCCCGTCGTACTTAGACCTACTCACTGCGGTGTGCTCACTGTGGTGAGTCGACAGCTGTCACTCCCCCGTTGTACTTAGACCTACACACTGCTGTGTTTAGCCTTAGATGGAGTTTACCACCAGCTTTGGGCTACATTCCCAAGCAACCCGACTCCAAGAAGACCCCGTCCCAGCGCGCCGGGGGCCGCTACCGGCCTCACACCGTCCACGGGCTGTGCCTCAATCAGAAGGACTTGGGCCCCCCTTGAACACACTGCTGTGTGTTCACTGTGGTGAATCGACAGCTGTCACTCCCCCGTCAACTCTGCCTGTGCCTCTCGCGGTGGTGGAGTACAGGAGTCGACGGGAGAGCGCTCGGGGGTCGATTTATCGCATCTAGACTAGACGCGATAAATTGACCCCTGCTGGATCGATCGCTGCCCGACAATTCGGCGGGTAGTATAGACATACCCTAAGTTAAAGGTGTAACCAAGAGGATGATGATCAGTTGTTCTTCATGGCCACTGAGGGTTGTGTGACGGGGTGTACCAACCCTGCCCTGGGCCAACAGGAATGGACCAATCACAATGGGGCCAGGAGGCCATGCCCCCTCACCCCTGCCCGCATGCTCCAGGGGAAGGGACAGATAAAAGGAGGCTGTCCAGCTCAGTCTGAGGCAGAGGAAGGACTCGTGTTGCAAGCTCCTGCAGAGATGCTGGAGACTCCCCAAGCAGTGGGAATTGTGACGCTGTATGGAATCTGGGGGACACCTTAGGGTATTATGAATACCAATATTGTAAAATTGCAATGAGTTATGCCACATATGCCATGTAAGATATCTATGGAAATGTTATGATTTGTCAGATATGATAATCTCGCTTATGTGTTTGTATCACCTTTGTATTATGAGCTGTAGTTATGTATGTCTGTATTTCAAACTTGTGCTATGCTTCTGGGTGACACCCCCAGACAGTTTGGCATCAGCACTGCCTAGCCCGCTTGATGGCATCAAGGAACATCAACTGGGCAATGAACCCATTGAAAGGGCCAGGGGCTCCCTGTGGACTCAGCAAGGCATGCAGGGGCATGCCTATGGACAGAACTCTAAGGCTTCCAGTCTATGTGCTGGGCAGCCTGTGTTTTGAACAAAGGAAATCAAGCTACATGGCAAAGGCAGCTGCACCTTCTCCATTTTGTCTTCAGTCCTGCTTCTTACTTCTGGAGTAACCTTCCTACAAACAAAGCTCTGAACAAAGGACTGAATGACCCATCCAAACTGTGGATGTGATCCAGAGGGACTTTCAAGCCAGCAAACTCACCAATACTGCTAGGAACCTGATGGACTTTCAAGTCTTTGTATGTTTGTGACTGCTTTGCCATTTAACATCTCTCTTCTTGTTCTTTCTTTTTTCTTTATAATAAACCTTTCATTTTAGATACTAAAGAATTGGCTAGCCGTGTGGTATTTTGGGTAAGATCCAAACCTATACTGACCTGGTAACATGGCTGACCCTTTGGGGTGAGAAGAACATTTTGTATATGTGAGCAGAGTTTTTAAAATCACTTCTCACTCTACTGGACCTAGGTGCTGACTGGGGGCCAGAGAACTGGAATGCAATAAAGGGGGCTGTGTGATTTATTTTTTGCTTCTTGATAACAATATGGGGGATCAGAAGCACAATTTGTGACTAGTTGGGGAGTTTAACTTCAGTGTTACCCACCAGTCTTGGGAGGATCTGCTCTCCCTTTTGCAGCCTGCCTTGACCTTGGCATTTGCAGTGAGGGCTGCCGTAGGCACCCCAGGTCACAGGAACAATAGACCTGAAATACGCTGCGAGTGACCAGACAACTGCAGAGATTGATGGTGATGCTGAGCTGCTGCCAGCCATGGAGATGCATGAAATGCAGCTTGGGGTAGGAAGTGACCCAGGAAATGTAGTAGAAGCCGATGCTTAATCCCATAACGGGGAATTTTCCGGCTTCATAGGGCCCTGGGTTGGAACCCAGTGGAGCAGGGTCGGGCCAGGTTCCCTTACTGCCCCTCCCTCCTACTTGCCACTAGGGTGGTTACTGTATATTTGCTCTGCCCTGCCTGGGGGCTACAAACTGACTGTTTGTTCTGCCCTGTCCAGAGGATCAGAACCCCAATTTCTGTCGCCTGCCCCAGGCAGGAAGCTCATGGGCCATAGACTGTTTTGTTCTCTCTGTCCTCGACCACATTGTGGCAAATATTTGATCCCTCAAGGAGTCCAGATGACTGTGTGACACGGTGTACCAACCCCGAACTGGGCCAATGGGTGCAGCCTCGCTCGACATACAGGGCTCCCGGTCACAGGTAGGACTAGAAGTAATCAGCTTAATCTGCAGCAGGGAAGATTTAGGTTAGATATTAGGAAAAACATTCTAACCATAAGGACAGTTAAGCGCTATAACAGGTTACCAAGGGAGATTGTGTAGTTTCCATCCCCGAAGGTTTTTAAGAAGACATTAGAAAAACACCTGTCAGGGATGGTCTAAGTACACTTGGTCCTGCCTCGGTGCAGGAGGCTGGATCCGATGACCTCTCGAGGTTCCTTCCAGCCAGACATTTCTGATTCTGCAACTCCAAAGAGGCACCACAACAGTTTAAAAGGTCACAGAATCACGAAGCCAAAATTAGAGAGGTGAATTTGCTTAAACCAGCCAAGTAACCTTTTTGATTATGAATGTCAGAACGTAACTGTTTCTGAATAAAAAATGTTTCATTTTCTATTGCGCAAAAAGTTTTCATAGTTCATCTTTTCATCCCAATTTGAAAGGAAAACAAATTTCATGACACTGGATTTTTGGCCCGCTTAACGCCAGTATCAGAATACAATTTTCTCCAATGAGTGTTGCCTTGTCATTCAGTTTATCAGGTTAAAAGCTTCCAAATTCCACAATCCTAAAACAACTTCAGAACGAAGAAAGGAGAAGACAATGAGAACAAGCAGGAAAGAGAAGCCAAATTCTGAAGACAGCTCCCAATTCTCCTACAACGTCAGTAAACTGAGGAGAATGAAGGGTTGGATCCACTTTGAGAAGTTTAAAGAACCCCAAGTTAATATCCTCACTAGGTCAGAATCATGAAGATACTTACAGCTGGCTGAGAGAGACACCTGGGAAACAAAATGCCACCAGGGCCACCAGGTAGAGAATGGATCCTGCCATGGTGATGAGGGGAGGGTCAGAAGATGCAGCTCTTAATGGGCTGTTTATCCTGAGAGTCTACTGTAAACTGACCCTCTTGTGAAAAGAGATCAGCAGTTAATAATTAATGGAGAGGTGCCCAGACAACCTGTATTTTTTAACAGAAACAAATATTTCTAAAGATTTTGGAGGGCTTTTTGAGAAAAAAAAAATCTGGTAAAAACCAGGACTGGCCATTGTTCAAAACCCAAGAAGATTGGGAATCTCTTTGATGCTCTGCTGAATATCGAGCTTAGGACTCCTGGGATCCATTCCTGGCTCTGTCATATACTGTGCAACACAGCAAAGGGTTAATGGAGAAAATAGATTAACAGCAAGCAAACTTCTAGTAAATTATTTGCTTTCCTGGCAATGTCTGAGATATGTGGATAGAAATCAAGCCAAAAATTCGAAATGCTGTAAAATGCAGGCACTGACCGTGACTCCATAGTTTAGGCTGTTACCATGAGTGTACTGTGATCACACCTAAGAAAGGATGCTGCTAGTTGAAATGAACACCAGATGCAATGAACACAGGCTCCAAAGCAGCAAATCCACTTCAGTGGCCAAACAGGCTACTACGGAAGGAACTATTTTGCAAACAAGTGGCTGTATGATGAAACAAACATTTAGATTCACTTAGAAGCATTAGTCCAATAATAGGTGGCTCTTATATTACTCCTGGGGGAATTCTGTGCCACTGCGCACATGCAGAATTCATGTCCCATGCAGATTTTTTTTCTCAGCAGAAAATACATTCTGCTGAGAAGTGCTGAAGTTATGCCTTTTGCCCACCAGAGGTTGCTATGGTGCCAGAACAGAAAGCAGGTGTTCCAGAGTGGGAGCAGCCCCAGCTGTGGATAGGGAAGAAAAGAAGCTGTGTTCCTCACAGTACCCTGCCTGTAGGGCCAGGTCATGAGGCACAGGGGGGTCGGACAGCATGGGGCTACTGGGGTCACAGACTGGCATTTTTATTTTTTAAATGGAGATATGCCAATCTCCTAGAAGTGGAAGCACCTTGAACGGTCATCGAGTCCAGTCCCCTGCCTTCACTAGCAAGACCAAGTACTGTCCCCTGACAGATTTTTGCCCCAGATCCCTAAGTGGCCCCCTCAAGGATTGAACTCACAACCCTGGGTTTAGCAGGCCAATGCTCAAACCACTGAACTATTCCTCCCCCTCCCCATTCAGAAGGGCTAGTGGCGGGGACAGACTGGGTGGGGCTGGGGCTGAATGGAAGTGGGGGTGCATGAACACATGGGTAAAAGGGGGAGGAGGGTGCAGGGACATGGGGGAGGGAGCTAGCTGAGTGGGGGTGCAGGGACACTTGGGGATGGGGGAGGCGGTGTGGCTGAGTGGGATCAATGTCTACAGTTACACTAGCACATATATGCCCGTGACAGTGGACCAACTCAGTCAGACTTTCCACTGCCCCCTAGCCCAGACAAAGACACTCCCTCTGAGATTCCTCTTTACACACCAATACAAACGAGTTACACATTGCCCCTCTGACATGGTTCATTACCACCATTTACCTTGTACACGATGGTTCGATCAAAACATCTCTGTCCAACACACTGTCATCTGACCTTATCATTCAGAGGGGTTCATTGTATCCTTGTATTATCTTCGGGGAGTATGTTCATACCATACTTGATATTGGGGTGTTCTGGTACCACCCTTCTGGAATGTGTTTCTGTGAGTGTCCTGTGCCTAGCACGTCTCAGGAATGTGTGTTTTTGCAATACCAGCCCTGTTTTTGCCAGGCTCTGTGAGCCTGCACACAAGCAGAGCCTGACTTCTGCTTACAGCCTGTCTCTTGCTAACTTTGCTTTATATTAGCAAGGCTTGACCACTACTTTAGTTCAGGCTTCATACCAGGCCCCTGATACAAGGCCTTCTGTCTCAGGCACTCTTTACAGTTGCCAGGCATCCAGTTTTCGACCGGAATGCCTGGTCAAAAAGGGACCCTGGACAAGGCTGCTAAAGGTCCGGTTGGCTTCAGCACCAGTGGGGCACTCAGACTCTGTGCCCAGCTCCACATGGCTCCCAGGAAGTGGCCAGCATTTTCCTCCTGCTCCTAGGTGGAGGGGCAGCCAGGGAGACTCCATGCGCTGCCCCCGCCCACAGGCACCACCCCAAGTGCCGGCTCTGCAGCTCCCATTGGCCGGGAACTGTGGCCAATGGGTGCTGTGGGGGTGGTGACTGCAGGCAGGGGCAGAGCGCGGAGCCCCCTGGTCACCCCTCAGCTTAGGAGCCAGAGGGCCATACCGCCACTTCCCGGGAGCCACCTGGATTTCCTCCATCCCTGGGAAATTCTGCGGCTGCCTGAGATCAGTGCTGCATGGAGCCCACACCCCGAATCCCCTCCCATGCCCCAACCCCCTGCCCCAGCTCAGAACACCCTCGCACACCCAAACTCCCTACCAGAGCCCTCACCCCACACCCCCTCCTGCACCACAAACCCCTCATCCCTGGCCCCACCACAGAGTCCACACACCCAGCCAGAGCACTGTCACGGAGTGTGGGGGAGTCAGGCCCTGCACCCCTACTTCCTGCGATTCACTGTGACTCTCAGCCAGCCAATAGAACAGAAGGTTTATTAGGGATGCCAGGAACACAGTCCAAACAGAGCTTGTAAGTACAAACAGGACCCTTCAGTCCAGCCCTTCTGGGGGACAGGGAGCTTAGACCCCAGCCTTGGGGGTCCCTGCGTTTCACCACCCAGCTCCAAGCTGAAACCAACCAGACAAACCCTCCAGCAGGCTCTCTTCCCCTCCTCCTGGCTCCTCCTCTCGCCTTTGTCCATTTTCCCAGGCAAAGGTGTCAGCTCTCCCAACCCCCCTCCTGGCTCATGTTACAGCCTCAGGTATCTTCCTTCAGGGGAAGTCTTCCATCCTTAATGCAGCCAGTCCCAGTGAACCTCCTCAGCAGCCTTCCCAGGTCAAATCCACCCCGCTCCCTACTCCATCACAAGCACTCACCCCCTCCTCCCTGCACCTCAACCCCCTGCCCCAGCCGAGAGCACCCTCCCACACCCTAAATGCCTCATTTTTGGCCCCACCTTGAAGCCTGCACCCCCATCCCAGAGCCCATACCCCCTCCCACACCCCAACCATCTGCCCCAACCTGGAGCCCTCTCCCACACTCCAAACCCCTCGGCCCCAGAGCCCACACCCCCATCCAGAGCCCTCACCCCTTCCCACACCCCAACCACCTGCCCCAGCCTGATGAAAATGAGTGGGTGAGCGAGGGTTGGGGAGAACAAGCAACGGAGGGAGGGGAATGGATTGAGTGGGGGCAGGGCCTCAGAGAAGAGACGGGGCAGGAGGTGGGGCAAGGGTGTTTGGAGTTTTCTGCAATTAGAAAGTTGGCAACCGTTCCTCCACTTTTTGTCTTTTTATTAGAGGATGTTTACTCATCAGCCCGGAAAAGCATAATGCATGGACGGAGGATGACCCAGTGGGCTAAACACTGTTTTTTGTCACCTTATTTTACCATCCGCATGTAACCCTTCTGCCCATCAGAGTTGGCAGCAGCAAGAGCCGGGTTCAGTATCTAGGGGTTCCGTTCCAATAACACAATGCAAAACCGGCTCGAGCCCCCACGCTGGGACAAATATATACCACCACCCCCCCCACCCCGGGCGCCTCTAAGAGGCAATACTTCCCCTCTCGCAAGCACAGAATCTGAGTGTAGCAAAAGCCTTTTAATGACAGAGAGAAACAATGTGGCATTATGCTGGGGAAACACCACAAACAAGATTCATAAAACAAACCATGCACAAGAAGGCCCCCCCCACCAAGCAGATTGGGCTGTGTTCTCTCCCTTTGGTTCTTGAATCCAGATACCCCAAGTGTCACCCAGAGTCCCAAAAGTCCAACAACCCAAAAGTCTCTTGAGTCCAGCAACCCAAAAGTCCAACCCCAGAGTTCAAAAGTTAATCTGCAGAGGGTTAACCCCCCCTCCCCGTCTGGGTGGAAATAGGGAGGGGAGAGGTAAGGAGAACCTTACATGGCTCGAAGCTGACTGCCCCGCCCCTCCGTGGGGCTTCGCCCTGCTCTGCCAGCCGTCCCATGAGCTGTTCCAGCTGCCCCGCAAACTGCTCCGCTCCACCAGCAGCTCCGCTCCACCAGCCGTCCCGCCAACTGCTCCACCAGCCGCTCAGCAATAGATCTTCAGGCTCCCCCACTACTTAACACAGTGCTCGGGGATTTCAGCTCAATAATTTTAGCTCTTCCGTGATTTCAGCTTGTAGTAAGGGAAACCTTAGTGCTCATGCAGCATTAGCCCAAAGTGATTTCAGCTCAGTAGCCTGTAACTAGACTCCTAAAGAACTCAAAATTAGCTCTGATATTCCACTGTGGAGGGAGGGGGTGGTGCAATTGGCATTTGGGGCCCTCAGAAGGGGCACATACCATCAGGTACAAATACCTGTCCCCAGCCTCTCTCAATTCACTGGGTTTTGGAACCCATGTCCCTTGCCTAGCAAGTACTCATAGAATCATAGAATCTCAGGGTTGGAAGGGACCTCAGGAGATCATCTAGTCCAACCCCTTGCTCAAAGCAGGACCAACCCCAACTAAATCATCCCAGCCAGGGCTTTGTCAAGCCTGACCTTAAAAACCTGTAAGGAAGGAGATTCCACCACCTCCCTAGGTAACCCATTCCAGTGCTTCACCACCCTACTAGTGTACTGCTTAGTCCCTCCATCATAACAAAAGGCCAACTACAGTTCCACTGTCCTTGATTCACATAATCAGTATAATAACAGTTTATTCTTCCTGCCCCAATAACTGACAAACTGGGGATCCTACAGCAGCAAACTTGACCATTTGGGCTACTATGGGCTCATGCTAGGCGGGGTGGGTGTGCCTATGCAAATGAGATCAGCCCCTGAAGTTATTTTCCACAACTTGCCACAACTCACCGCCAGATGTCAGAGTGGAGCTCATCCTGACTCTGCTTACATCTCCTTAATTGTCCATACATGGTAGAATGAGGTGTAGTTGACCACTCTGTTATTTATAAAGCAATTCATTTTTCTTTTCTTGATGCCTGAGGGTTTTTTCACTGTATACTAATATCTTCTGGTGTCTTTGGGGCAAGATTTCTTCTGGTGTCTTCTGTCTGTGGGATGCAACTTTAAACAGCTTTAAGTTAGTTAAGATAATACATTTTTGCTTGTTTGTTTACATTTCTCTTGCTTTCAGTAATCCAAACTTAATACACACTAACTTCACCCACGAAAGCTTATGCTCCTCACTCTTGCAGATCCAGACTGACACGGCTACCCCTCTGATACTTGACACACTAACTTAGTTTGTAAAGGGGACCACGTCTTTTATAACACAAACTAAACTTTTGCAATTGTTGTATAGACATTTATTTTTCACTTGAGGTGCATTACTAATATTTTATACTAAATATAATGTTTAACTGCTAAAACAGATGCTCACAATCTTTTGTGAGAAAGTGTGTTGCTTTCCCCTGCTGAGCACTCTGTTTTAGCAAAAGAGTTAGTAAAAGAAATTTTACCCAAGCTTTATATTGTTAATTTGCTTGTGATACCAATTCCACTGTTAACTGTTTAGAAGCACAAATTTTAACAACCACTACTTCCCTTTAACATAACATAAAAGAGAATAAAAAATAAACCAAAATGAATTTTAAATACAGGTATGCAAAACTTTGATGTATTAAACTTTCATGATACTTCAATCTGTTTGGGAGACAAGGGTGGAAACCTGTTGACATTGTTTGGTTAGCTTTAACATTTTGCAACATAACCAGACATAGCATAAATTGTGTGGGGTTTTTTAAATAATTTTTGCTGTAACATTCTTACAACCATATTTGAAAGTGCAAGCAAGCTTATAAAAATCCAAACAAGAAACTGATGTTTCATTAATATTACCTTTACCTTCATGTTGCGGTTTTCCCTTACATTATTTTCTTTGAATAAAAAAAACCATTTTTGTTTGCAATTGCATTATTTGTGTAGGCAAAAATATGTATTTATAATTGATGTCTTTTTGAACTTTACACAAAATTGGTATTAATAATATTATGATGGTTATACCCCAATCACAATATTAAAATAGTGTGGTACCACTTAAATTAAATAAAAGTATAAAATTGACTTTTGTTGCACAAAATGAAAACAAACAAACAAACTAGTCACGTGACACACACCACATACATGCAGGACAAACTTACAATTAAAAACAAATGGTGCCAGAATTTTATTTATAACTATACATCTGTAAAATGAGTATAATGATTGTGACAGGGTGGACTAGGTCCTGAGGCTCCCTGCTGGAGGCCTTGCGCCTTCCCACCTCCCAGGATACCTGATAAGGCCACACTCTGCCCCAGAAAAGGGCAGTAGAGAGGTCCTCCAAGCTGCCAAGAGTGCCTATGTGGGAAGCAACCAATCAGGGCCCAGCAGGCTAGTATAAGAAAAGCTGCAGGGCCAGACTGAGATCAGGTCCTTGCTAGAGCTGGAGGAGAGTGGATGGTGCTCCAGGCTGGTTGCTGGGACTCTACTAAGACAAGGCCCTGAGGTAAAGGTGAAGAGTGTGCAGGAGCCATGGGGAAGTGGCCGAGGGAACTGTAGCAACAACACAGTTTATTTAAAGGGACATGGTGGATGGCTGCTATTTATAGGGTCCCTGGGCTGGAACCAGGAGTAGAGGGTACATGAGCGGGCCTGGGTTCCCCCCCAGCCACTCGGAAAGAGGCCTGGATTTTGAGACACCCCAGAAGGGGAGCTGAACTGTAGTGGCCCAGTTGAAGAGCTGCGGCCAGAAAGGCCCTGAGAAGGCGAAGACGTTGCCTCCAGGGAGGGAGCCCTGGGCCATTGCTCTATACTGGAGCGGGGACAACTTGAGAGGCCCCTGTTGGACTTGTACCCTGGAAGGGGTTTGCCTTTTTTTTATTTCACATACAGATGGTGTGTGACTTGGCTGGAGGGGTGAGTCCGCAAAGGCCCACCACAATCCAGGTAGAGAGCGTGTGCAGACACATGCACTCAGCCAGGGGGCGCTCATGAGAGATGAGTGCATCCCCATTACAATGATATTGACCTTTATAAAGAGCTTTGAGATCTGCTGATGACAAATACTGTCTTAAGAGCGCTATTATTATTCTTTACTGGACATCTGTAGGTAACTAATCTCCATGGCTTTCTGCTCCTACAGCCACTTGGTTTCCAAGCGGTTCCTCCTGCAATGGTCTGTTTGTAGTGTATTTGCCCATAGAGCACGTGTCTATCTGGTGTTCGTTTCAGCCAGAAGCAGCCATCCTTAGGTGCAACCATAATAGACTCGTGGTGTCAACTTTAATCATGGACTCATGACCAGCACCTCGATTATACAGTATTTTGGAGATGTAATATTTTTGGTGCGTATATGGACTTGATTGGAGAATACATTGTCCCTTAGATCCCTATTAACATGTTGAATCCAGTTTCAATAGATGAGGTTTTTTTAAAAGTTTGGATTATCTGTTCCATCCCAGGTACACTTGATGCAGTTTTAAGCCACCTCTGCCCCTTTGTACTCTGGATCCAGCCTCTGGCATAATTTAGATCCTCCTCAGAGCAACTCTAATTTACACGCAACAGCTCCCTGTGGGGTGCTAGTAGCCGGCAGTAGCCTGAGTACAGACCCTGCTTCAGTCACACCCCCATTTCCTCAGAGCATGTACGCTATGACACAGGCTGCAAGAGGGGGGAGGGCAAGGCAAAGAGCCACCTATGCTAGCTTTATACCATCCAGGGAATCCTCCTACACCAAAAGTATTCTCCACTGAGCAGATCCGCTGTGGGAAGCGGCGCGGGCCAAGGGATGTGCTGGCCGCCCTTCCTGCAGCCCCCATTGGCCTGGAGCGGCGAGAACCGCGGCCAGTGGGAGCTGCAATCAGCCGAACCTGCAGACACGGCAGGTACACAAACCGGCCCGGCCCGCCAGGGGGCTTTCCTTGAACAAGCGGCGGAATGGCTTTGAGAACCACTGCCTTAATGCACCTTTTAGGATGTAGAACGCACTGCTTCTGGAAGCTATGGCTGCAGCTCTGGGACAGGTTCCTGGAGGGTACTGCAACTGAAATGGTTTAGAACAAGAAGAAAGGATTAGGGTTAGGGTCTGCACCTGCTAACAGCAAATAACTCCAATGGCTGGTGATGGGACACTAGATGGGGAGGGCTTGGAGTAACGGCAGAGAATTCTTTTCCCAGGTGTCTGGCTGCTGGGTCTTGCCCACATGCTCAGGATCCAACTGATCACCAGGTTTTAGGTCGTGAAGGAATTTTCCCTTGGGTCAGATGGGCAGAGGCCCTGGAGGTTTTTTACCTTCCTCTGTAGCATGGGGCACGGGTCACTTGCTGGTTTAAACTGCAAATAGTGGGTTCTCTGTAACTTGAAATCCTTAAATCATGATTGGAGGACTTCAGTAACTCAGCCAGAGGTTTGGGGTCTATTCCAGGAGCGGGTGGGTAAGGTTCTGTGGCCTGCAATGTGCAGGACAGACTAGCTGATGGTGATGACCCTTTCTAACCTTCAAGTCTGAGTATGAGAACAATACCAGTGTGGATGCAAAGCAAAAGTGGGAGGGTTCTTAAACTAAATCACCATGGCTATGGACAAGTTGAACCATTTATGCTTCGGTGGTTCTAGTCCACCAGTTCAGTTACAAGCTATTCAATCCTTTAGTGTATACCTTGCCTTCTCATGATTTTTTTGTGAAATATGGACTGGTGGTCTTAGTCATGGGGGGAAAATACCAGATACTAAAGGGCTCCTTAATCTAGCAGAGAAAGGAATAATAAGAACCAGGTTTCTTCAAATCACGCAAGGCACACATTTTTTAATGGTGAAGAAGATTAGTGTTTGGAACAGACTACAAGGGAAGTGGTGGATTTTCCATTTCTTGAGATTTTCAAATAAAGATTGGCTGCCTTTCTGGCAATATTCTTTAGTCAAACACAAGTGATTGGGCTCAGTAACTGGGTGAAATTTTGTTGCCTGTGAGGGCAGGCACTGGTGTGAAAATCCAACACCCCAACCCAGTCCTCTGTGTTCCTGGACTGGGAGGAGGCACAAGATGACTAGCCGGAGGGACTACACTGTTGTTCTGAGGGGGTGTCAGCCATGCTCAAGCCAGAGCAGGAAAAACCGGTCCTCTTCTGGTATTCAATCTAATCCAGAATAAAAACAAAACCCAACAGTGGTAAATTTGGGGCAGGGAGAGCTTCACTCAAGGTTAAACTGAGGGCAGGTCTGAAGCAGAGAGCATTCTGCAAACAATATCAATCACCCAGGAGATTTCTGGAAACAACCCAAACCCAACAAACTCATCCTTTATCAGAGTCCATAATCCACCCACCAAACATGATCAGCAGTTTGTGTGGGATGCTGGTGCAATGCAGGGTCAAGGGCAGTCAGGCCCGTCCTCCTAAAATACTAACCCTCTGCCAGGGAGGCCAACAGACATTGTTCGATTAACCCGTTTACCAAAGACTGTCCTGTCCCATAAAAATCAGAAGGTTGTATGTATGGGAGTGGGGGGATTGACGTTAAGTTTACCATAGACTTCTGGTGCCAACCTTAATGATGGATTCATGACTGATGCCGCCATAGTCTAATTTTCAATTTGCATATTTTGGAGAATGTCTAGACTTGGATCACTTCCGAATAGCTTGTCCAATGCCAGGAAAACAAACAGTTATTACTGGAAACCATCTGATAACTGACTTTCCCATTAACTCTTCACTGGCTTGCAGCTGGACCCCTTTGGGGGGGCGTTACTTTTTGCATTGGCACTTAGAAAAAGTTTTTTAAAAGGTTCATAGAATCTCAGAGTTTGAAGGGACTTTAGGAGGTCATCTAGTCCAACCCCCTGCTCAAAGCAGGACCAATCCCCAATTTTTTTCTCCCCAGATCCCTAAATGGCCCCCTCAAGGATTGAACTCACAACCCTGGGTTTAGCAGGCCAATGCTCAAACCACTGAGCTATCCCTTCCTGGAACATTTGTCTATATTATTCCGCTCTTGGGGTGCATGTGCCCCGTGCATCTGAGCTCAGAGTCTTTTGGCAAGCAATGCCTGTGCACCCTCACTGTCCTCATGCCCTGTGCTGGGGGCATATAGGCAGAGCTGCCCAGCCTCCACTCAGCTCCTTCTTGCTACCCATGGCTGTAAGCCAGCGCTCCCTGATGTCTGTTTCAATCCCATGTATCTTATTGTATCCTATTGTGTATATTTCTAATTCCCCTGTTGGCGTTAGTGCATCGCTTTAGGTTTTTTTGTCCATTGCCACATGCTTTTGATAGGTTTCAATTTTATTTTGTGTATTTTTTTTTCCCTGGTACTGGGGCATAGACATGTCAAATCCTAAATCCCCAGGTTTAAAATTGCATTTCTTGCAAGGGTGCAGTACTCACAAATGACACATACGTCCCCAATAAGTACAGGTAGGAACTGAAGAGAAACATTCAAATAAAAGAGTCCAATTCCATCCTATGAAGGCAGACAATTACAAATACTTATAAAATGTGTCAATTTTTATAGAAGTGCAAGAAGTCTAGATACTAAGGGCTTGTCTTCACTACCCGTCGGATCGGCGGGTAGCAATCGATCTTTCGGGGATCGATTTTTCACGTCTCGTTTAGACGCGATTAATCGATCCCCGAAAGCGCTCCCCGTCGGCTCCGGAAATCCACCTCATCGAAAGGCGGAAGCGGAGTCGACGGGGGAGCGGCAGCAATCGACTCGCCACCGTCCTCATGGCCAGGTAAGTCGATTACGATACGCCGACTTCAGCTACGCTATTCACGTAGCTGAAGCTGCGTATCGTAGATCGACACCCCCCCCTAGTGTAGCCCTGGGCTAAGATAAGCAAAGTGGAGTGCCTGATATTAAATGAGGATATTGATATAATTGGAATTACAGAAACTGTAATGATGATCAATGGGACAGTCATAACAGAATACAAATTGTGTAGGAATGACAGAGTAGGTTGTGCTGGTGGGGGAGTGGCACAATATGTGAAAGAAAGCAAAGTCAAATATAGTAAAAATTTTAAGTGAATCAAATAATATGATAGAAATTTCTTGCTTGAGCAGTGAGAATATAGGAGGAGGGACTATACTACTGACCATGATGGGGACTCTAATCAACCTGAGCATTTCACAATCAGAGAGCTACAAAAACAGAAAACCCAATAATGGGGGATTTTAACTATCCCCCATACTGACTGAGAACATGTCACCATGGGACAGGAAACAGAGAGAAAATATCTAGACATCATTAATGACTGCTTCTTGGAGCAGCTAGTCCTGGAACCCAGAAGGGGAGAGAAGTTTTGATTTAGACCTAAGCGATGCACATAATCTGGTCTAAGAGGTGAATATTGCTGAACCACTCGGTAATAGCGACCATAACGTAATTAAATTTAACATCCTCGTAGGGAGGAAAATTCCAAAGAAACCCACTACAGTAGCATTTAATTTCAAAAAGTGGGAACTACATAAAAATGAGGAGGCTAATTAAACAAAAATTTAAAGGAACAGTCACAAAAGTGAAATGCCTGCAAGCTGCATGGAAACTTTAAAAAAAAACATCATAGAGGCTCAACCTATACATGTATCCCAAATTTGAAAAACAAAACAGTAAGAGGGCCAAAAAAATGCAACCATGGCTGAACAACAGATAAAAGAGGCAGTTAGACAAAAAGACATCCTTTAACAATTGAAAGTCAAATCCTACTGAGGAAAATAGAAAGGAACATAAACTCTGGCAAGTCAAGTGTAAAAGTATAATTAGGCAGGCCAAAAAGAATATGAAAAGCAACTAGCAAAAGATACAAAAACATGTTTAAACACATCAGAAGCAGGAAGCCAAACAATCAGTGGGGCTACTGAATGATCAAAGTGTTAAAGGGGCACTCAAAGAAGGCTGTTGCAGAGAAGCTAAATCAATTCTTTGCATCGGTCTTCACTCCAAAGGATGTGAGGGAGATTCCCACACCTGAGCCATGCTGTTTAGGTGACAAATCTGAGGAACTATCTCAGATCGAGATGTCAATAAAGGAGGTTTTGGAAGAAATTGATAAGTTAAGCAGTAATAAGTCACCAGGACCAGGTGGTATTCACCCAAGCATTCTGAAGGAACTCAAATATAAATTGCAGAACTACTAACTGGTACATAACCTATTGCTTATATCATCCTCTGTTACCAGTTGACTGGTGAATGTCTAATGTGATGCCAACTTTTTAAAAAGGCTCCAGAGATGTTCCTAGCAAATACAGGCTGCTAAGTCTAACTTTGGTACCAGGCAAATTGGTTGAAACTATAGTAAAGAACAGAATTATCAGACACATAGATGAACACGATTTGTTGGGGAAGAGTCAACATGACTTTTGTAAAGGCAAATCATGCCTCATCATCTCGTAGAATTCTTTGAGGGTGTCAACAAACATGTGGACAAGGGTGATCCCGTTGATATAGTATATTTGGACTTTCAGAAAGCCTTTGACAAGGTCTCTCACCAAAGTCTCTTAAGCAAAGTAAGGGGTCATGGGATAAGAAGGAAAGTCCTCTCATGGATCGGTAGCTGGTTATAACATAGGAAACAAAGGGTAGGAATAAACTCAGTTTTCACAGTAGAAACAGGTAAAAATAGCAGAGTCCCCCCCACTAAGTTCCTTCTAAGCCGTGCGGCCACACAGCAGGCTATCAAGGGCCACACAGGCAGGGAGAGGTGCCTCTGCCCTGACCCCAGCCCCGGAGCTGCCGCAGCGAGAGAGGGCTGGGGGGAGTCCTCTCTCCCCTCCGCAGCCTTCACCCCAGAGCCTGCACCCCCAGCCAGAGCCCCCGCCCTCTGCCTGAGCCCTGTCCCACACTCCAAACCCCTTGGCCCCACCCCCACCACACATCACCTCCATATTGGTGCACATAACAAAATTCATTCTGCACATGGATCTAAAAAATTAGAGGGAACACTGGTCCCCTAAGGATCTGTGCTGGAACCAGTGCTGTTCAACATATTCATAAATGATCTGAAAAAAGGGGTAAACAGTGAGGTGACAAAGTTTGCAGACAATACAAATTTACTCAAGATAGTCAAGTCCAAAGCAGACTGTGAAGAGTTACTAAGGGATCTCACAAAACTGGGTGACAGGGCAAGAAAATGGCAGATGAAATTCAATGTTGATAAATGCAAAGTAATGCTGTAGCAGGACAGAACCCCGCTCATGCCCTGAGGGGCTTGAAACAGCCCTAAGCAAGGGCATTGCTAAAAGCTGGGCTGAGTGGGAAGGCCGGCTCAGCTGGGGGCCACGCCCCAAACAGACAAGCCTGGCCTTATAAAGGCCAAGGCAGCCAGGAGAGAGAGAGAGAGAGAGAGCCTTCCTCTGCCTTAGGGTATGTCTACACTACGAGACTAGTTCGATTTTTGTTAAACCGATATTGCAAGGTCGATCGTGCGAATCCACATCAAGGACCTTAATTCGAATTTGTGAGTCCACAGTAACTGGGCAAGCGTCGACATTGCAAGCGGTGCACTGTGGGTAGCTATCCCGCAGTCCCCGCTGCCCACTGGAATTCTGGGTGTAGCCCCCAGTGCTTTCTGGGGCCAAAAATGTGTCGAGGGTGGTTATAGGTAAATGTCGTCACTCGACCCACACTCCCGCCCTCACTATGTGAAAGCGCCGGCGGGCAATTAATTCGCGCCCTTTTCCGGTGATTGACAGCTCGGATGCCACAGGACAGCGAGCATGGAGCCCTCCGCGATTATCGCTGCTGTTCTGTCCGTTGTCAACACCTCGCGCCTTATCGTGCACCTTTTCCAGAATCAGATGCAGAGAAATCGGGCGAGGAGGCAACGTAAGCTCCGGGAGGACATGAACTCTGAGAGGGGCACAGACCTCTCACAAAGCATGGGACCCCGGCCCGTAGAAATCATGGTGGCAATAGGGCACGTTGATCCTGTGGAACGGCGATTCTGAGCAAGGGAAACAAGCACTGACTGGTGGGACCGCATAGTGCTGCAGGTCTGGGATGAATCCCAGTGGCTGCGAAACTTTCGGATGCGTAAGGGCACTTTCCTGGAACTTTGTGAGTTGCTGTCCCCTGCCCTGAAGCGCCAGGACACCCAGATGCGAGCAGCCCTGACTATCCAGAAGCGAGTGGCCATAGCCCTGTGGAAGCTTGCAACTCCTGACAGCTACCGGTCAGTCGCGAACCAATTTGGAGTGGGCAAGTCTACCGTGGGGGTTGCTGTGATGCAGGTAGCCCATGCAATCGTTGACCTGCTACTCTCAAAGGTAGTGACCCTTGGAGACGTGCAGGTGATCATAGATGGCTTTTCCGCTATGGGATTCCCAAACTGCGGCGGGGCTATTGATGGGACACACATCCCTATCCTGGGACCGGACCACCAGGGTAGCCAGTACATTAACCGAAAGGGCTATTTTTCTATGGTGCTGCAAGCACTAGTGGACCACAAAGGACGTTTTACCAACATCAATGTTGGATGGCCAGGCAAGGTTCATGATGCTCATGTTTTCAAAAACTCTGGTCTGTTTAGACGGCTGCAACAGGGTGTTTATTTCCCGGACCGCAAAATAACTGTTGGGGATGTGGAGATGCCTACAGTGATCCTCGGGGACCCTGCCTACCCGCTAATGCCCTGGCTCATGAAGCCATACACGGGCGCCCTGGACACTGAAAAGGAGCTCTTCAACTACCGGCTGGGCAAGTGCAGAATGGTGGTGGAGTGTGCCTTTGGCCGTCTCAAAGGGAGATGGCGAAGCTTACTTACTCGCTCAGATCTCAGCCAAACAAATATCCCCATTGTGATTGCAGCGTGCTGTGTGCTCCACAATCTCTGTGAGAGCAAGGGGGAGACGTTTATGGCGGGGTGGGAGGTTGAGGCAAATCGCCTGGCTGCTGATTACGCACAGCCAGACACCAGGGCGATTAGAAGATCACAGCGGGACGCGCTGCGCATCCGGGAAGCTTTGAAAGCTAGCTTCCAGAGCGAGCAGGGTAACCAGTGACTGTTACGCTTGTTTAAACAGAAGCTGAACCTGCCCCCGTTTCTTTTCCCAGTTTCTGTTGCCTATCCTCTCCAATTACCAACCCCCTTTCCCCCCTTCATTCAACGCTTTAAAAGTACAATAAAGGAACCATTGTTTATTTAAACCGTCTCCATTACTGGTTTCTTGGTTAATGTTTTAACCTGGGACGCATACCGCGGTTGGGGAGCGGGTGGAGTGTGGGAAAGTACGCTTCCAAGCTTGGGGAATGACATGCTCCTGCTCCCAGAGTAGTCCGAAGTGCTGGACTGCTTGTTTCAAGGGAGCCATCAACCCCTCCTATTCGCAACTGTGTGTGGTGGGGCCTGTGTGACTTTTTGGCCGTGGATTGCGGCCACAGATCCCCTGCTGCATGGATCTGTCATGCAGGCAATCGCCGGCCGCAAAAGATCAGCAGCCACCCTCCCCCACCAGAAAGTTAACCCCCCCCCCATAGAGAACATGAAAACCCCCTCCCAGAGTGACAAGTGTGCCTAGTGCATGCAATGTGAGTGACTTTCTGTTCATCCTTTCCCCCTGTCTGTACCCTGGGTCAGGCGCCTGTCGTCTTTATTTACAAACCCCCTTACCCACTCCCCCAAAACCAAACCGTCCTGTGAAAGAAAGTCAGGGAAACAGCACTGAACAAAACAAACATTTTTATTAAGGTGAGCATAGTTTTGAGATGAAACCTGGGCAGGGAAGTGTTGTGGGGTGCGGCTGGAGGGAGGGAAAGGACCCATCTAAAGTTTTGGAAATGAGAGCCTTCTGCTACTGGAGCAGTCTGCAGGGGTGGAGTGATTAGTTACACGGCCGCTGCCTCCCCTCGTCCTAGTGACTTTGGGTGAGTAGACGATTGGACTTTGTGGCGGGGGAGGTGCGGTTGGAAATAACATATAGAGGGGCTCTTTCCTCCTGTCTCCTGTCCTGGAGAACGTCTACCAGGCGCCGGAGCGTGTCCGTTTGCTCCCTCATTAGTCCCAGCAGCGTTTGAGTCGCCTGCTGGTCTTCCTGCCGCCACCTGTCCTCGCGAGCTTCAGCCCTCTGCTCCCGTTCCCTGGCTGCTCGCTTGGACCTTGAGACGTCCTCTCTCCGCTGTGCCGCCTCCCTTCAGGAACAGGCCATCAATTCGGAGAACATGTCGTCCCGGGTTCTCTTTTTGCGCCGCCTGATCAGCGCTAGCCTCTGGGAGGGTGAACCACGGGTAGGGCGGGAGACACTCGCAGCTGTGGGATGAGAGAAAGGGAGTGAATTCCTAAGAAAGATACTTTTTCCAGAACAATGCCCATACTCTTTCCCTGTGAATAGGACCAAGCACAGTACCTATCACATGTGCACTTACTACAAGGTCAAATATTATGTCTTTATCCTGAGTGTCTGGGGTCCCGGTGTACAGATCCCAGAAGCCTTGCAGAACGCTGGAAATCAGCTCTCTGGAGACCATGGTAAGGTGATGAGTTTGGACTGCTGAGAGCTTACTTCACAGCAGTGCTCTACTCCCATGTTTCAATCACTGTTCCCGGCTGCGGCCAGGAACTGCTGCTGCCCAAACCGCTCATCTACAGCGGCTCGCCAATCCTTTACCCCCACTACGCGTGGCCGATCCCAGGAACTGAAAGGGCCCGTGAACCGCTGTGTTTGAACGGCTCGCCTACCCTTCCCCCCCCCCCCCCCGCTCCGCGTGGCCACTCCCAGGAACCGAAAGTGCCAGCGAACCGCTCTGTATGAACAGCTCGCCTACCCTTTCCCCCGCTTCGCGTGGCCGGTCCCGGGAACTCTCCAGGCCTGCGCACTGCTAAGTTCGAATGGTTTGGCTCCCAACTCCCTCCCACCCCGCATTAATGGAAACCGCCGGGTGCCTTTCTTTAAAGGGAAAATGAAGCATTCCCTATACTAATGAAACCACTCATTCAAACCAGGGCACCATGACTGATATCACTCTGATGAGGATTACGGAGACAGAGAAAGACTGCATGCTGCGTCAATGCCAGCAAACCCCGGGGCCGTATGCCGCCATGCTATGCAAGGCAATGATACCAGAGTACCTGTAGCTTGCATGGCGCGGGAAAGTATCCTACCATGGAGGAGACAATAAGGCCGCTCTCCCCGTGAACCTGATACAAAAGCTCTCACTGTACCTCCAGGAGAGCTTCGCGGAGATCTCCGATGGGGATTACTCCTCTATCCCCATACATATTGACAGACTTTTCGAGTAGTTGCACTGGAAAGCGACTCAAAGCTGAAGCGCCTAAGGCCAATTAAGCAATACTAACACAGTGCTTACACACCATGCCTATTGTATTCCAAATAAATGTCTAAAACACTGACCTGCTGATCCTTCGCCTGATTCCTGGTCAGGGATGCTGCCTTGGGAGGGTTCGTAGGGGAGCTCAGTCAGGGTGATGAATAGATCCTGGCTGTCGGGGAAATCAGCAGTGAAAGCGCTGTCGACTGCCTCGTCCTCCTCCTCTCCTTCCTCATCATCATCGTCCGTGAAAACCTCTGACGACGTGGCCGTAGATAAGACCCCGTCGTCGGAGTCCACGGACACTGGTGGGGTAGTGGTGGCAGCACCACCGAGCATGGCATGCAGTGCCTCGTAAAAACGGCAAGTGTGTGGCCGCGATCCGGAGCGTCCGTTGGACTCCTTGGTCTTCTGGTACGCCTGTCGGAGCTCCTTGATTTTCACGCGGCACTGCGTTGCATCCCGGCTGTATCCTCTCTCCGTCATTGCCTGGGATATTTTCTCGTAAATTTTGGCATTCCGTCTTTTGGATCGGAGCTCGGATAGGACGGATTCATCTCCCCACACAGTGATCAGATCCAAAACTTCACGATCACTCCATGCTGGAGCCCTCTTTCTACTCTAGGATTGCATGGTAAGCCTCTGCTGTAGAGCTCTGCATCGTTGCCAGTGCTGCTGAGCTCGCTACGATGTCCAAACAGGAAATGGGATTCAAACTGGCCAGACAGGAGAAGGAATTCAAATTTTCCCAGGGCTTTCCATGAGTGGCAGGTCAGAGCATCCAAGTACAGATTGCTGTCCCGAGCGTCCACTGAGTGGTGCACTGTGGGATAGCTCCCGGAGCTATTAGCGTCGAATTCCGTCCACAGTACCTCGAATTCGACATGGCCATGTCGAATTTGGCGCTACTCCCCTCGGCGGGGAGGAGTACAGAAATCGAATTAAAGAGCCATTTATGTCGAAATAAATTGCTTCCTAATGTGGACGGGTGAAGGGTTAAATCGAGTTAACGCTGCTAAATTCGACATAAAGTCCTAGTGTAGACCAGGCCTTAGAGGAAGGAGGGCCTGGCTGCGAGGACCTAGAGTGGAGCAGGGCTGGGGGAAGGCTAGAGGAGCTGGGGAGCTCCAGCCTAGGATGGTTAAGGCCCAATAGGTACAGGGGTTACAGGGGGTAACCCACGGGTAGGCCGAGGCAGCAGGTCCAACCCAACCTTGCCTGTGATGAGTGGCTTATACTGCAGTCTGCCCCAGGGCGCGGGGGCTAGCTGGTGACTGGCAGTAGCCTAAGACTGAGGTGAGGTGGGGGTAGTGGGTTGGGGGTTCCCCTGGGGAGGGGACACCCAGATCTGTGGGGTACTGCCGGGAGGGGCAACACCCTAGTTAAAGGGGCACCGGGTCCTGGGAGGGACTCGTGGGCCTTAGAGGAAAGTGGGCAAGCCGGATCCCCGGCCTGCAGAGGGCGCTCCAGGGCTGGATGAGCTAATTCCCAGGACAACCAGCAGGAGGCGCCGCCGCGTGAGTCTGAGCCCCCTTACAAATGCACATTGCAAAACATAATCCCAATTATACATAGAAAATGATGGGTTACCACCCAAGAAAGAGACCTTGGAGTCATTGTGGATAGTTCTATGAAAACGTCTGCTCGATGTGCAGCAGCTGTCAAAAAAGCGAACAGAATGAACCATTAGGAACAGGAGGGATAAGACAACATAAAATATCATAATGCCTCTGTATAAATCCATGGTACACCCATTCCTTGAATACTGCTTGCAATTCTGGTCACCCCATTTCAAAAAAGATATATTAGAATTGGAAAGAGTACAAAGAAGAGGAACAGAAATGATTAGGAATATGGAACAGCTTCCGTATGAGATTAACAAGACTGGAACTGTTCATCTTAGAAAAGAGATGTCGGGGAGGGGGGAGCTCTGATAGGCCTATAAAATCATGAATGGTGTGGAGAAAGTGAACAAGGAAGTGTTATTTACCCCTTCACATAACACAAGAACTAGGGGTCACCCAATGAAATTAATAGGCAGCAGGTTTAAAAGAAGGATAAGGAAGTATTTCTTCACACCATGCACGGTCAACCTGCGTAATTCATTGCCAGGGGAGGTTGTGAAGGCCAAAAGTATAACTGGGTTCAAAAAAGAATGAGAGAAGTTCATGGAGGATACGTCCATCAATGGCTATCGCCAAGACGATCAGGGATGCTACCCTGTGCTCTCGATGTCTCTAAACCTTTGACTGCCAGAAGCTGGGATTGGATGACAGGTGATGGACCACTCACTAAATTGCCCTGTTTTGTTTACTCCCTCTGAATCGTTTGGCATTGGCCACTGTCGGAAGACAGGATACCGAGCTAGATGGACCATTGGTCTAACCCTGTATGGCCGTTCTTGTGCTAAGTGTTGGATTTGCAGATTGTACTTTTCTTGGGAAAAGAAACCCACCTGCAAATGTTTTTGCTCAACTAATCCATGAGATCAGCTTTAGACCCCGGTGTCTCTGATCCCTCTCCTTCCCCCAGACAAGTTGTCCCTGTTTCCAGAGTACTCTTGTTAGCTCAGGATCTACCTGCTCTAGAGCTCCATTTTGTGATGCTCCAACTTCTGCCTCAACAAACAGACAAAAAAACTTTCTGCCAAAAAGGAGCACCGTTCTGGAAGAGTTGGAGACAGATCTTGGGTAAAGGCTCCTCTAAGGGTGCTGGGCTTCCCCACTGGCTTTAATGGGGTCTGTGATTGTCTTTGCATCCAAGGCTACATTAGCACCGCAGTCTTATTTATCAGTATTTATTGCCCCATTTTTCAGACAAGGAAACTGGGCCCTTTAAGAGGGAACTGGTCCAGCCCACCTGGGCCCCATGAACAGCCTCTCAGTGAGGGCAGATAGAGGGCAGCTGGTTGCTATAAAGAGCCAGAGGAAAGCAGGAAGAGGAAGCTGTGGTAGAGAAGAATTGCAATGAGCAGGAGGTTCCTGCTGGAGAAATGTGTATCAGGACTAAATAAATTGGACCCCAGAAAGGAAACATCTTAATTACCTTTGGAGAGTAATCTGGAGTTTATTTGAGGAACCAAGAGGGAAACTGAGGCAGAGGGCTGCAGAGCAGCCTCCAGCCACAAGGGGCACTAGGGAGGCAGACAGCTCTGTTGCACACAGCCACACCCAGCTGAAATGACTTGCCCATGGTCATATGATATCTTGACTTTAGTAAAGCTTTTGATACTCTCTCGCGTGACCTTCTCATAAACAAACTAGGGAAATGCAACCTAGATGGAGCTACTATAAGGTGGGTGCAAAACTGGTTGGAAAACTGTTCCCAGAGAGTAGTTATCAGTGGTTCACAGTCATGCTGGAAGGGCATAATGAGTAGGGTCCTGCAGGTATCAGTTCTGGGTCCGGTTCTATTCAATATCTTCCTCAATGATTTAGATAATGGCATAGAGAGTACACTTATAAAGTTTGTGGATGATACCAAGCTGGGAGGGGTCACAAGTGCTTTGGAGGATAGGATTAAAATTCAAAATGATCTGGACAAACTGGAGAAGTGGTCTGAAGTAAATAGGATGAAATTCAATAAGGACAAATGAAAAGTACTCCACTTAGGAAGGAATAATCAGTTGCACACATACAAAATGGGAAATGATTGCCTAGGAAAGAGTACTGCGGAAAGGGATCTGGGGGTCAGAGTGGATCACAAACTAAATATGAGTCAACAGTGTAACACTGTTGCAAAAAAAGCAAACATCATTCTGGGATGTATTAGCAGGAGTGTTGTGAGCAAGACCTGAGACGTAATTCTTCCGCTCGATTCTGTACTGATTAGGCCTCCATGGGAGTCTTGTGTCCAGTTCTGGGTGCCACATTTCAGGAAAGATGTGAACAAACTGGAGAAAGCACAGAGAAGAGCAACAAAAACGATTAAAGTCTTGAAAAACGTGACCTGTGAGGCAAGATTGAAAAAATTGGGTTTCTTTAGTTTGGAAATGAGAAGACTGAGAGGGAACATAACAGTTTTCAAGTACGGTGACAGGGTCGGGCCAGATGGCTACAGGAGAGTGATCCTATTGGGATCCAGGAAGTGGGTGGGCAGAAGCCCGCCCACTACTAAAGAACCTCTGCCCAGCCTAAGGGGAGTATCCACAGGTCCAAGATTCCATAATTAAAGGGGACAACTAAAGATAAAACAGGGACAGGAGTGAGGTCAGAGGGCTAAACGAAGGGAACCTGACGGGGACACCTAGCAGAGAACCCCGGACTGCGCCCACTGCTCCTCGTAGGCGTCAAGGGAGTCAGTGGGCGCTGCCCAGAGGAACTCTGCCCGGATACGTGAACGGACGGAGGATCGGAAATAGGCCCCACAGTCACAGGAGCCTCCATTGGCCAACCTCCTCTCCCTGGTTTTGTAGATGGCCGTTTTCACCAGGGCCAGGAGGAGGTTGACCAGGAGGTCCCGCGACTTCGTGGGGGCTCGGATAGGGAGTGCACAAATGAAAAGGTGAGGGGGAAAGTGCAACCAAAACCATAACAAAATGTCTAAGAGGAGTCGGAATAGGGGCTGCAACCTGGCGCACTCCAAACAGATGTGGACCAGGGTCTCCTTCACGCCGCAGCTACAGGAGAGTGATTTTTTTTTTTCTTATCTCAGGAGAAGGAGGGAGAGAGGAAAACAAACTGGGGGAAAAAACTAATGTATCTCTGATTTAGTGCCAGTATCGGTGTGGCAAATTTTCTTTTAAATATCTTTAAAAAAATTAACTAGCTATTTGGCAAGCCACGAGAGGTGGTTTACAGTGTGGTAGCTCTGTAATCGTGCCTGGTATTCCATGTTCACTAGTAGGATTATTCATAATATTCTTCTGTAGCTCATCCATTTTTGTTACATTCTTCTTTTAACTGCAGCATTTATTTCTCTTGATTGTGACTTCTATTATCTATAATATTGAAAACAATGCTTACTGAATGCAGTACTGTTTTCCCTCCTCTTGTTCTCTGAATTAACAGGGTATTTATTTCCTTTTTATTTAACTAAGGGGATGATACTGCTCCCATAAAATAAAGTGAAGACGCACCTGTTGAGTACACCTCCAAAGCAAATAATTTTACAACTTTATCATCATATTCATAAATATTTGTTTTATATTAAATGAAAGTCAAACTCCAGTGAATTGTTTTCAATTTCAACCTGAATTACATCTTTATTGAACTCTGCCAGCTGTCATCCCAATATAATTGACTTGTTTTTACAGCCTTTACACTTCAGTTTCTTTACCTTAGCAGTGTTAGTCCCTTTTAAGTATGTGATACAGTATGGCCAGAAGGAAGCAGGAGAGTGATCCTATTGGGATCCGGGAAGTGGGCAGGCCTGCCCACTGCTAAAGGATCCCCACCCCCCAGCCTAAGGGAGGGATCCACAGGACCTGGACACCAAATGGGTACGGGGGACAACAAATGGAAAAAACAGGGACAGGAGTGAGGCCAGAGGGTCAAACGAAGGGAACCAGATGGGGACACCGAGCAGAGAACCCCGGACAGCGCCCACTGCTCCTCGAAGGTGTCAAGGGAGTCAGTGGACACTGCCCAGAGGAACTCTGCCCAGATACGTGAACGGACGGAGGATCGGAAATAGGCCCCACAGTCACAGGAGCCTCCATCGGCCAACCTCCTCTCCCTGGTTTTATAGATGGCCATTTTGGCCAGGGCCAGGAGGAGATTGACCAGGAGGTCCCGCGACTTCGTGGGGCCTCGGATAGGGAGTGCATAAATGAGAAGGTGAGGGGAAAAGTGCAACTAAAACCATAACAAAATGTCTAAGAGGAGCCGGAATACGGGCTGCAACCTGGCGCACTCCAAATAGATGTGCGCCAGGGTCTCCCTCACGCCGCAGCTACAGGAGAGTGATAGAAGGTAGATATATTAGCCCCAGATTAAGCAGGTCCCTTTTCCTTGGGTAAGATAACAGGGGCAGTTCCAGAACAATCAGGAACTTGCTGGAATTAATTAAGGCAGGCAGGCTAATTAGCACACCTGAAGCCAATTAAGAAGCTTCTAGATCAATTAAGACAGGCAGGCTAATCAGGGCACCTGATTTTAAAAGGACCTCACTTCTATCAGTGAGGCGTGCGAGGAGTGGGAAGTGAGAGGGCGTTCTGATGGAAGATAGAGGAGTACAAACGCTATCTTGCATCAGGAGGAAGGTCCTGTGGTGAGGATAAAGAAGGTGTTGGGAGGAGGCCATGGGGAAGTAGCCCAGGGAGTTGTAGCTGTCACACAGGAAACACTGTAGACTGCTTTCAGTGTAGTAGCCATGTTAGTCTGTGTCAGCAAAAAGAAACTAAGAAAGGAATACTTGTGGCACCTTAGAAACTAACAAATTTATTTCAGCATAAGCTTTCGTGGACTACAGTCTGCTTTGTCAGATGCATAGAATGGAACATACAGTGGGAGGATATTTATACATTCAGAGAAACATGAAAAGGTGGAAGTAACCATACCAACTGTAAAAGGCTAATTAATTGAAAGGAACTGTTATCAGTAGGGGAAAGAAACTTTTGAAGTGATAATCAACGTGGCCTATTACGGACAGTTGACACAAAGGTGTTAAGGGTATTTAACTAGGATATTAAACTGGGGGAAATAGATTCAATTAATGCAATGACCGAGCCATTCCCAGTCTATATTCAAACCTAAGGTAATGGTATCTAGTTTGCATATTAATTCAAGTTCGGCAGCTTCTCGTTGGAGTCTGTTTTTTGAAGTTTTTCTGTTGCAAAATTGCCACCTTTAAGTCTGTCACTGAGTGATTAGGGAGGTTGAAGTGTTCACCTACTGGCTTTTGAATGTGATGATTCCTGATGTCAGATTTGTGTCCATTTATTCTTTTGCGTAGAAACTGTCCAGTTTGGCCAATGTACATGGCAGAGGGGCATTGCTGGCACATGATGGCATATATCATATTGGTAGATGTGCAGGTGAATGAGTCCCTGATGGTGTGGCCGATGTGATTAGGTCCTATGATGGTGTCACTTGAATAGATATGTGGACAGAGTTGGCATTGGGCTTTGTTGCAAGGATAGGTTCCTGGGATAGTGTTTTTGTTGTATGGTGTGTGGTTGCTGGTGAGTATTTGCTTCAGGTTGGGGGGCTGTCTGTAAGCGAGGACTGGTCTGTCTCCCAAGATCTGTGCGAGTGAGGGATCATCTTTCAGGATAGGTTGTAGATCTTTGATGATGCGCTGGAGAGGTTTTAGTTGGGGGCTGAAGGTGACGGCTAGTGGCGTTCTGTTATTTTCTTTGTTGGGCCTGTCCTGTAGCAGGTGACTTCTGGGTACTCTTCTAGCTCTGTCAATCTGTTTTTTCACTTCAGCAGGTGGGTATTGTAGTTTTAAGAATGCTCGATAGAGATCTTGTAGGTGTTTGTCTCTGTCTGAGGGATTGGAGCAAATGTGGTTGTATCTTAGAGCTTGGCTGTAGACAATGGATTGTGTGGTGTGTTCTGGATGGAAGCTGGAGGCATGTAGGTAAGTATAGCAGTCAGTAGATTTCCGGTATAGGGTGGTGTTTATGTGACCATCGCTTATGACAGCTGTAATCCACAGGGCCCTGGGCTGGAACCCGGAGTAGAGGGCAGGCCTGGGTTCCCCCCATCCCTCCCCCACTGGATACAAAAGGAGTTAACCTGGATTGTGGGTCCCACCAGAGGGGAAGGTCCCTGGCCTGTCCCCCGACCCACTAAGTGGATCAGCAGAGACTGCTGGGATTGTTCTCCTTCCTTTTCCCCACGCTGGCCAGTGATGAGGTTAGCTAAGTGAACAGCAGGTTCAAGCCACTAGCAAAAGTGGCCAAACTGAGGACTGCCGTGAATCTCTGAGGTGAGCAAATCCGCCAATTAGCACAGGACCCACCAAGGCAGAGGAGGAACTTTGTCACAGTACATAGAAAGTTGTTACAAGGAGGAGGGAGAAGAATTGTTCTTCTTAAGCGCTGAGGATAGGACAAGAAGCAACGGGCTTACATTATAGCGAGGGCGGTTTAGGTTAGACTTTAGGGAAAACTTTCTAACTGTCAGGGTGGTTAACCACCGGAATAAATTGCCTAGGGGGGTTGTGAAATCTCCATCATTGGAGATTTTTAAGAGCAGGTTAGACAAACACCTGTCAGGAATGGTCTAGATAATATGTAGTCCTGCCTTGAGTGCAGGAGACTGGACTAGATGACCCCTTGAGGTCCCTTCCAGTCCTATGATTCTATGACATGGGTGGGCAAACTTTTTGGCCTGAGGGCCACATTTGGGAATAGAAATTGTATGGCAGGCCACGAATGTTCACAAAATTGGGGTTGGGGTGCAGGAGGAGGTGAGGTTTCTGGTTGGGGGAGCAGACTCTGGGCGGTGCTCACCTCAAGCGGCTCCCGGAAGCAGTGGCCATGTCCCCACTCTGGCTCCTATGCGGAGCCGTGGTCAGGCGGCTTTGCGCGCTGCCCCATCCACAGGCAGCACCCCTGCAGCTCCCATTGGCCACAGTTCCCGGCCAATGGGAGCTGCGGGGGTGGCGCTTGGGGCTTGGGCAGCATGCAAAGCCACCCATAGGAGCTGGAGCGGGGCCATGCTGCTGCTTCTGGAAGCTGCGTGAAGCGGTCCCCGACCCTGCTCCCCAGCTGGAGCACCAGAGGGGGGCAAGCCCCAGACCCTGCTGCCCAGTGGGAGCTCGAGGGCCGGCTTAAAATGGCTGGTGGGCCGCATCTGGCCCGCGGGCCGCAGTTTGTTCACCTCTGTTCTATGATGAGGCAGTGGCAGAGACAGCAACGGCACTCAGGAGTCCTGACTCCCAATCCTTGTACTTGGTTCCCTGTGGAGCTCTGAACAAGATGTGTTTTGATCAATTTCGCCATCCCTAGGTTTGAGCCTGGCCATTCTTGGCTGTCATTAGCCTGAATAAATAACAGAACAAACATCAAACTAACAGACCAAATATTCCTCCTCCCCCTATTAAGAATGCAAAGCTGTCTTGGCTCCTTCCCAAAACTTAATAACCGCTCAGAGATTTGCATAAGGGCTTGGTTTACATTGGACTCTGAATATAAATAACCCAGTAGGAGCTCCTACTTCAACCCTCATTACCATGGAGGGATGTGTTCTCTACCTAGTGGCCGTGTTCGGGTTCTGTTTCCCAGCCGTTTGTCACAGTCAATTGTAAGTACCCCCTGTGATTCTGAGCCGGTGAGGATATTAACCTGGGGTTCGTTGGACTGTTCTGAGTGGAACCTACCCTTATTTTTTTTCTTCCTTCCGTGAAATTCCGTGACAAGTGGGAGCCAGCTTCAGAAATTCTCTTTCCCATTTGCTCTGATCTTTGTCAACCTCATTCATTTTCAAATTATTTCAGGATTGTAGAATTTGGAAGCTTTTTAACCTGAAAAGTGGAACTCTGATGCCAAATTTCTATAATCTGAGGATAAAGGCAACCCTCCCATTGGGCAGAATTCTGCTCTCACTTACAACGGTGTAAATCAGGAATGACTGCATTGAAGTCAGCAGAGTTGCACTGGTTTGAAACAGCTTTGAGATGAAAATCAGTGATTGAGACTTGGTAACAATTTTGCCTGTGGATTTGTACATTCCTGTGAATTCAGATCTCATTACTGAGATGTCTGCAGTAGGCCTGCTTGGCTGCGTCTCTCCCGGTGAAGGGAGAACTTTGTTTGACCATGCTGTGTAAATCTTAGGGGTGGGCCAAGAGCTAGATTTCAAAAAATAATGTCCCAGCCTGGAGTTTTAGTTTGAGATTCTTTCCAGTGAATGTTTATGGCTTGGCACCAACTTATGCAAGCTTATCCAAAGGAGACTTCAAATATGACCCTTTGCTCCTTACTAGTAGCCACATAATATCCCTCAAATTCTGGTATTATGAAGCTATGAAAAGACACCTTTAAACAAGTTAAAATTCCCACAGGTAAATAACACCCGAAGCAAAGCCACAAGCTAGGAAACATAGAGTTGTCCCATGGGAACCCTGAAGAAAGAATTAGGTTGTCTGACCGTGGTAGGCAACTGTTGACTTGCTAGAGGAATGATGGGTGTGTGTCTGAGAGAGACCGCGAGAGAGAAAGTGATTTATATGGGTCAATTGCTTTCCTCTGCATTTCTTGGGCTTTGTGGTTTAGAGGTGGGCAGGGAGGGTATGACACTCATTGGTGATGAAGAGGCAGGAGGCATGCTTGGGGAAGTGGGTGTCTCAGATGAAGTTTAAAATGTAGTACATAAAACTATCACAATGGCCATACTGGGTCAGACCAAAGGTCCATCTAGCCCAGTATCCTGTCTTCCAACAGTGGGCAATGCCGGGTGCCCCAGATGGAAAAACAGCACAGGTAGTCATCAAGTGATCCATCCCCTGTCTCTCATTCCCAGCTTCTGGCAAACAGAGGTTAGGGACACCATCCCTGCCCATCCTGGCTAATAGCTAGTGATGGACCTATCCTCCATGAACTTATCTAGTTCTTTTTTGAACCCTGCCATAGTCTTGGCCTTCACAACATCCTCTGGCAAAGAGTTCCACCATTTGACCATGCGCTGTGTGAAAAAAATACTTCCTTTTGTTTGTTTTAAACCTGCTGCCTATTAATTTCATTTGGTGACCCCTAGTTCTTGTGTTATGAGAAGGAGTAAATAACACTTCCTTATTTAATTTCTCCACACTAGTCATGATTTTATAGACATCGATCATATAGTCATCTCTTTTCCAAGCTGAAAAGTCCCAGTTTTATTAATCTCTCCTCATATGGAAGCTGTTCCATACCCCTAACCATTTTTCTTGCCCTTTTCTGAACCTTTTCCAATTCCAATGTCTCTTTTTTGAGATGGGGCAACCACATCTGCATGCAGTATTCAAGATGTGGGCGTACCATGGATTTATATAGCGGCAATATGATATTTTCTGTCTTATTATCTACCCCTTTCTTAATGATTCCCAACATTCTGTTTGCTTTTCTGACTGCCGCTGCACATTGAGTGGATGTTTTCAGAGAACTATCCACAATGGTTCCAAGATCTCTTTCTTGAGTGGTAACAGCTAATTTAGACACCATCATTTTATATGTATAGTTGGGATTATGTTTTCCAATGTGCATTATAATATTGAATTTCATCTGCCATTTTGTTTGCCAGTCACCCAGTTTTGTGAGATTCTTTTGTAACACTTCGCAGTCTGCTTGGAACTTAACTATCTTCAGTAGTTCTGTATCATCTCCAAATTTTGCCACCTCATTGTTTACCCCTTTTTGGGGATCATTTAAGAATATGTTGAACAGGGCTGGTCCCAGTACTGACCCTTAGGGGACACCACTATTTACCTCTCTCCATTCTGAAAATTGACCATTTATTCCTACCCTTTGTTTCCTATATTTATAACTTTGGTGAGGGACCTTGTCAAAGACTTTATGTAAATGAATAAATATTTCATAGATACACTCTGATCGCCCCTAACGTTCTGCGGGTGGAGAGCGAAGAGAAGATTGTGGTGGAAGCCCATGGCATCACCACTCCAACCGAGGTGACAATCACCATACAAGACTTCCCTCTGAAGAGACTCATTTTATACCAAGCCAAAACCAACCTGAACTCTGACAATGGGATGATAGGCACAGCCATAATAAAGGTGCGTAAAACCCCAGCCTCGTAACGCTCGGCAAAACACATGATTAAACCAAATCTCAATATATGTTTCAATGGTGCCAACTCCAGGTATTCAAAAGCCATCAGTCAGGCATCAAAAAGTCAGATTGGTTTAAAAATCATGAGGGCTTTTTGCCCCTCCCCCATGATCATTTTGTTTGTCTTCTGGTTTCGGAGCCTTTCGGGTGCACTTGGGTCACGTTTTCAAGCTTTTCTCTGCAACTATGAGAACGTCCTTGTTTAAACACAGGAAAGCTGAGATTTGCACCTAATCACGTAAATCCAGAAGCTGGAGCTCTGAGGAAAAACATTGACTACTGTGAGAATCTCAATAAAATCATGAGCGTTGGGAACACGGATGTTTTGGGGTAATTTCCACCAAAGAGGGGGGGGAATAAATCTCTTAGCCGGTTGGTTAAAACCTCCCAGTAGTCATTGTTCCTCCCTTCGTTTCTTTACCTTTTGCCTTGTCTATTTGAATTGCAAGATCTTCAGGACAGGGACTGATTCATAGACTTTAAGGCCTTACCCTGTGTTTGTACAATACCTAACAGACTGGAGCTTTGGCTTTGCTTAGGGCCTCTGGGCATTAGAATAATAAAGTGCAGTCTAGTGGACATAAAAATAATGAGTTAAAAGTAATTTCAGCTCCTGCCTTAGCTCCTCACCCCCGACCAATTTTTGTGATTTACAGTCATGTTTTACCTTTTTTTTTAAAAAAAAAACCCCTCCCTGGGTGCTATGGGAAAATTCCACCCAGACAACAGAAGTTCTGACAACTAAGTAGATAGGGGGAAGCCAGTGAAATTGAAAATCTCCCCTTTCATGTATCATCAAAGGCACAAATGGGTGTTTAGCTTTAAACCACCTTTGCACCCTCCTTATCCTAGGCTGTTCCACGGAATCCAGTTTATTTGGACAGCCCCAGGGACCTGACTAAGTTACAGCAACCTCCTAGGGCTACCCTGTGGGCTGCAGTCCAGATATGCCTCTCCACCCCAGCGTGCCTCCTATGCCAGGGCTAATGAAGGGATCCTCAGAAGGCAGCTTTATTCCCTCAGTGCTTGGGCCTGAAGATATCCTCCCTGGCCAGATATGGGGCTTTTAGGGCCCCTTTACACCACTTTGGCCCTTTTACCTGGTGTAAAGAGGTCGTGACAGAACTGATGATCTCATCCCTCATCTCTTTCCATGATGATAAAAAAAAAATCACACTTCTACCTGAAAATGATTTCCTGTTTTTGCTACAAATGCCCCCTAAATTTAAGTTGATTGTGACCTTTTAACAAAAACAAATCAAGGTCTGACTGTCCCAATCAAGTATCAGATCCTCTGCTGGTGCAAATCAGCATCGTCAACCAAGCTACTTTGGTTTATACCCATTGAGGATCTGGCCCAGAGTGTATTTTAACGCCTATTAAGTGTGTTTTATAGGTAAATGAGTCCCTGGCCATGAGTTTTCGGATAAATGGGTGTTCCAGTAAACTGCAACCCCATTAAGGTGGTGGCTAGAGCTAGTGGAAAGTTTTCTGACTAAACATTTCTTGATTGGAAAATGCTTAATGGAATGCATTAAAATGGAATGTTTTGGCCTTATTGTAATAGAATGTGTTGATTTTTTTTTTCATTTAGAAATAACTTAGAGTTTTAAAATGTATTTAATTGTATATTTGATTATATATAGCAAACCAAAATAAAAAGTCAAAAAAGAAAAAATTTTGATTTTTCTCCAAATGGAATGTTTCGATTGCCTCAAAGTTACCGACATATTTTGGTTTTGTTCCGATTCTGAACTAAAATGACTTTCAAAATGTTGGCATTTCACAGGGAATGGAAATTCCAAGTTTTCATAGAATCATAGACTATCAGGGTTGGAAGGGACCTTAGTAGGTCATCTAGTCCAACCCCCTGCTCAAAGCAGGACCAATCCCCAATTTTTGCCCCAGATCCCCAAATGGCCTCCTCAAGGATTGAACTCACAACCCTGGGTTTAGCAGGCCAATGCTCAAACCACTGAGCTATCCCTCCCCCCAGTTTTGGCCAGTTCCAGAGTTGATTAGTATTTTAGGCCCAAGGTGGCCAAATTACAGAGAGGAATAGCAGCTTTATTATCCCTATAAGGGCCATACCATACATTTGACTTGTGACTGGAATGTCTTTTATGAATAGATGTTCAGCAGATAGATGAATCAAGGGGAAATTTATGACATAGTGTTTCTCATGGAGCTTTGTAACTTTTGTAAGAATTGCTAACATGATTTATGATGGAGTTTCACTGTTCCAGCATGGATACTTTATACATTGTGACTACTGACCTCCTGAACCAAGAATTCCACACTGAATAATCTTATGTTCACTCAGGTTCCTACCAAAGACATAAAGAAAGATGGCAAACAGTATGTGGCTGTCCAAGCCAAAAGCCCGCAATTCAACTTGGAGAAAGTGGTTCTGGTCACCTTCCACAGTGGCTACATCTTCGTCCAGACAGATAAAACCATCTACACACCTGGGTCTACAGGTACTGCCTTCTTCTGACCCCTTTTGGTCATTGGATGCACTGACTTCATTTTAGATCTACAGCAGGGCTGCAAGTTGCATATGGTGGAGATTATTGTCTCTCTCGTCTTCTGTATTTCATTAGTAGCTTCTTAAGTCCCCATCCCCAGGAGTATGTTACCATTCATTGGTACTTGACCATTTGCAGTACACTCCATGCAAGGGAACTGTCATATCTTAACATTTGATCATCCGCTGCCTTGCACCTTGGGTTATCAGTCACACCTGTGCAATAAGACCTAAGAACAGAACAGAATTCTCCACTCATGCCGGAGTAGCATTTAACTCCACTCTGCCCTGGGGTAAATGATAACACAAGCAGAGCTGGGTGAAATTTTTCAGACAAATAGTTTATGCTCCAAAAAATTCAGTTTTCATAGAATCATAGAATATCAGGGTTGGAAGGGACCTTAGAAGGTCATCTAGTCCAACCCCCTGCTCAAAGCAGGACCGATCCCCAATTTTTGCCCCAGATCCCTAAATGGCCCCCTCAAGGATTGAACTCACAACCCTGGGTTTAGCAGGCCAATGCTCAAACCACTGAGCTATCCCTCCCCCCAAAACTGTTCACGAATTCAGGTTGATTTTGCACAATAGTTTTGACTGAAAAAAAAAATTTTAAGTCACAATGATTCGTTTTGATGTTTTTGAAATACAACATTTTGACATTGTGTTTGGAAATGATGTTCCCTTCAGAAATTCAGCTAAATTTGCTTTTAAGTAAAAACCACCAGAAAACTCCACAAAATAAAACGTTTTGTTTGACCCGAAACAAAACATTTACCAATCATAATATGCTTCATGCAAGGGTGCTGCCCTATCGTAATAGATCATCATTTTGTTTTGGCAAGAAAAACCAAACAAACTTCCATTTCACGTTGACCCGGAACAAAAATTTGGGGGGATTTTTCAGTTCGGCCACTGAACCAAAAAAAAAAATCATTCATTCAGCTCTGGACACAAGGTACAAGGCATTAGTGAATGATGCTCAAGACTTTTCCTTTGAGTCTTCAGAGCTTTTGATATTGATGGGGAATAGAGGAAGCATGGTCAAGTAGTTAGGCCACTAGTCTAAGTCTTGGGAGATTGGTGGTCAAGTTCCTGTTCTTCCACAAACTGTGTGTGACCTTGGGCAAGTTGTACCTCAGTTCCCCTATCTGTACAATGGGGATAAAAGCACTGCCCTGCTTTGCAGATGTGTTGTGAAGATAAACACATTGAAGATTGTGAGGCACCCGTATATTACAGAAAGGGGGGGCATATAAGCACCATAGACAGATTGGACCTGGATGGGAATGGTATATGGACCCCATCACTTCAAAATTATTTTTCAGTTCCATTTTAGGTTGGTAGTGACACAGCCATTACATTTCACAGTTGTTTTATGGCTTATAGGAAATAGAATCTTTTGATCTCAGCCTAACTCCTCGTGGCACATACGCATGCAGTCACAAAACCCTCATCCGAAGCTGCATGTGTGGAATGATCTAAACAAATCCCAAAAGTAAAAACATAAAAAAGGCCAAACTGGGTCAGACCAGTGATCTATCTAGGCCGGTATTCTACCTCTGTCAGTGACCAGCGCCAGATGATTCAAAGGGAATGAACAGAACGGGGCAATTTCGAGTGATCCATCTCCTGTGGTCAAGTCCCAGCTCCTGGCAGTTGGGGGTCTAGGGACACCTGGAGCAGATCCACCAATGGCTACTAGCCAAGATGGTCAATCTTCCGTGAAATTAGATCAGTCTTTGTTGAACCCAGTTTGGCCTTCACACAACATGCCATGGCAAAGAGTTCTACAAGTTGACTCTACGTTGTGTGACGAAGAACTTCCTTTTGTTTGTTTTAAACACGCTGCCTATTCATTTCATCCTACCCTTTGTTACCTATATTTTAACCCGAATGCTCAGGATAGCTCCGATTACGTTCTGCTTAAAGTGAAATAAACCAACCCAAGGCCTGACAGAGCAATCAACCATTAATTTTTTTTCAGTCTATTGTCGAATCTTCGCTGTGGGTCATCAACTGGAACCAGTGTCAAAACCAGTTATTGTTGAATTTCAAGTAAGACATTTTCCTGTCACTTCGTCACAATGTCGAGCTGTAAGAATTGAGTTTTGTAAACAAAACTGTTTTAACTAGCATCGCTGAATGTAAACCCTCCGATAGTAACATGAGACAGACAAGGTGGGTGGGGTAATATATTTTATTGGACCAACTTCTGTTGGTGGAAAGAGACGAGCTTTGAGCTCCACATAGGGTGACCAGATGAAAAGAACAAAATATCGGGACACATGGGGGGCGGGGCGGGTCAGGGCCGAGCTGCTGAAGCAAAAAAAAAAAGATGGCCGGAGCTGCCAAAAACACAATATCGGGACAAATGGCGTCCCGACCATACATCGGTCGGGACACGGGACAAACAACTAAATATCTGGTCACCCTAGCTCCACAGAGCTCTTCTTCAAGTCTGTGTGTCTGGAAAGTTTGTCTCTTCCATCAACAGAATAAAATATATGACCTCACCCACCTTGTCTCTCATATCCTGGGACCAAAACGGCTAAAACATGGTAAGGACAAGAGATGAGTTAATAGCTGATTGACGCCTCACCTTGTAAACCTGATTTGTGGAAAGTTTCCTTCTGTCATTGACTAGGAAAGTTCTATGGTTCCAGAGGGGCAGCTGTGTTTGGGAGGTTTCATGGTTCAGTTGGAGATGTTGTGTGTAGCATTGGAGCAAGGTTTTGGGAGCACTTTGGGAGAGTGGAAAGGTTATCGATAAGGGAGCTGTGCACCCAGCCTGGGTCTGAAGTGGAAGCTATGAATAGATTGGTCTTTGGTGAAACATTTTTCCACAGGAAAATGCCATTTTGACACAGAGCAGAATTTTTCACAACGTTGATCTGATTTTGATGAAATTTCTGCCAAAAAAAATTATTTTTGAAGTGGGAAAAAAAAATGTTTTGAGAAAACATCAACATTTTGTTTCACCGGTGTTTTCATTTCAAAATATATTTATAATTATATTATAATGATTTATTATTTATATTTCTTAATATATGTTTCTCTTGTTTTTACATTCTTTCATGACAAGTCTGTGAAGTGCATATTATGCCCTCCCCCAGACCCATCCCCAAACCTCCCAACAGCTGTGGCTGGTGCATGCTGAGCAATCTTGCAATGATTGAGTCTTGATAAGTTGCAGGCTTTCTGTAGTTAGCATACATGTTATCCCTCACAGAAAAATACCCTGCAAGATGTGTGTTTGGTGTAGTAAATTTGTCAGGTCTGAGGTGAGAGTTATTTGCAAAGAACAGGGGGTCCTTTTCCAAGGGGTCTCTGCATCACATCAACCAAAGCAACTGACTGTTAAATGCTGATTTATAAACCTCAGAATCTTTTATTAGAAACCCCACAAATTAAAACCACGTGATCATTTTGGGCAGAACAATTCACAATGTTTTCTGACACCTCTAAACTCTGACCTGATTTTTCTTGCCAGACACCTGAGGGCATTATTGTGAAGAGGGAATCTGTATCCTCACCCAGCAAAGTCGGGATCTTATCTATGAACCATCACTTACCTGAAATTATCAGGTAAGTTGCCCTAAATGGCACCGTGTGCATATGTAATTAATAGTGCCCTACCAAAGTCACATCCATGAAAAACATGCCACGGACCGTGAAATAAGCCCACCCCCATGAAATCTAGCTATTGGAGGGGAAGGGGAGGGGAGGGGCAGGGCAGGGGGGTCCCCAGGCTCCAGCTGCTAGTCCCCAGGGCTGGGGAGGAACAGGACTTACTCTTCTCCTGCCCATCCAGTCTTGTGGGGGAGATCAGACCCACCTCCAGGTACCTCCTGAACCTGCAGGAAGCCCAGCTATGAAGACAGCATGGAAGTGAGGGTGGCAATCCCACAACCCCCCTACAACAGCTGTGTGACCTCCTCCTGCCCCGCCCCCACAGCTCCCTTTTGGGTCGGGAACCCCATTGTTACAGCATTGTGAAATTTAAGATGTAAACATGTGAAAACGTGAAATTGACTAATTTTCAAATCCTATGGCTGAGAAATTGACCAGAATGGACCATGAATTTGGTAGGGCCCTAGTAATAAAGACCTACAGAAATCAGGCAGTGAAACAGAAGATTTATGTGTATGATTCATTAGCTGTTTCACCTACAGGCATTTCCTGGAGATAACCTCCTAAGCAGTGTTTAAAGCAGATGTGGACTCATGATTATTTTCCTATTGAGAGCGATCTATCCCCAATAACACAGTGATTGTGACATAGGAATTGCCAGAGTGGATCAGACTCAAGATCCATCTAGTACAATATTCTGTGGCCAAGTGTGGTACCACCAGATAGTGCAGAGGACATCGTAAGAACCTCTGCAGTAGGCACATGTGGGATAATATCCCCATGACAGTGTCATCCTGATATTTAGAAACTGGCTTAAGCCCTGAAGCCTGAGGTTTAAGAACCCTTCCAGAATTGTTGTTAGCATTAACTGTTCTTATTCTTAGGAGCCATACAAATGTCCAAACCCTTTTTGATTGGAGAACCCATCTGAATTTGTCCTCCTACCCAATATGTTTCACCCCTGTCCCAAGGAGGAGGGAAGGTTTGGGAAGCACTTTGGGATGGTGGAAAGGTTATCGATAAGGGAGCTGTGCACCCAGCATGGGTCTGAAGTGGAAGCTATGAATAGATCTGGCCTTTGGTGAAACAGTTTCCCATACCCCTCAAAATATAGAATCATAGAATCTCAGGGTTGGAAGGGACCTCAGGAGGTCATCTAGTCCAACCCCCTGCTCAAAGCAGGACCAACCCCAACTAAATCATCCCAGCCAGGGCTTTGTCAAGCCTAACCTTAAAAACCTCTAAGGAAGGAGATTCCACCACCTCCATAGGTAACCCATTCCAGTTCTTCCGTAAGCAACCGTACGTGAGATTGCCAGAAGCTAAGATGGCAAACAGTCATCTTTATTGACCTGAAGACATCTTGGGATCAATGCATGGTTTAGAGTTAGCATTACAGACCAATTAAATTCCCTGGAGAAAGAGGAGTCAGACATAGCAAAATATGTGCTAGGGGCATTCATTCGTCTTTTTATTTTCCCCCTGTAGTTTGGGAACCTGGAATATTGTGGCTAGGTATGAAGACTCCCCACAGCAGAGCTTCAGTGCACAGTTTGACATTAAAGAATATGGTAAGCATCCCCACTGTCATCCTTCATCCGTCTCCTCTCTCTAATCTCCTGACCCCATCATGGAGGAGAATTTATTCAATTTGGCTTTATAGACCAGCTGTACAATCCTATAAACTCAACATTCTCTCCTTTTCCTCTCGTTTCTCCAGTGTTACCGAGTTTCGAAGTCACATTGGAGCCATCTGAGAAGTTTTTTTACATAGATGGCAACGAGAACCTCAGAATTCATATCAACGCGAGGTGGGTGTCTCTGTGAGCTGGTAGAGTGGAAGGAGAGGCAGTGCATTAAGGGAGATGCTGTCTGACTGGGTAGCCCAGGCCCATTAAGGAGAATAGGCAGATGAGACAACAGAACTATAACTCCCATGAGGCATTATGGCAGCATTTCCAAATTTAAATATTTTGGGTTTTCAGGCATTGCATTTTTCAATTAAAAATAGATTTCTTTTTCCCCCTATGGAAAGCAGACAGTTCTTACAGAAAATTTTGTTTGGTAAATAACCCAATTTGCCATCGAAAAACAGTTTAGAGGGGAAATTTTCAGCAAGCTCTCCTCCAAAGTAAAGTTTCTTCTGGTGAGGAACTGAAACCTTGCCTGACCCATAAGCAAACTGTGGCTTCAGCTCAGTTCCTTCATCTACTATTTCTGCCACTTCCTCCAGCTACCACAGCAGAAAGAGGTTAATTGAAAACAAATGAGTTATTTTAGTTTGATCTGTGACTGGGCCACCTTTAACCAAGGGCACATGGTATCTTTCAAAAGACCATGATGGAAATGTCTTTGATATAACCCACAAGCCAGCACCACAGGTTCTCAGGAGGTTTCCATGGGGCTTTTCTTACCCACCCTCTCCTCTTTCAGGTTCCTCTATGGGAAAGACTTACACGGCACGGCCTTTGTCCTCTTTGGGGTGAAGATAGGCGATGAGAAGAAGAGCATCCCACAGTCACTCAAGAGAATTGAGGTAACGTCCGTTCTCGGAGGGGAAATGCTGGGGACGTGATGCACCCTCACAAATAAAGTAGTAACGAGCCTCCACAACTGCACATCAGGTGTTTACCTTCAACGCCTCCAAGGGCTGTAGTCAAGGTCAGTGTGGGGTGGGGACATGAGATGGAGCAGCGCCAAGTTGTGTGTCCCTATTAGATTCACCCTATAATCCCCCACAAAGTCCCAATATGCTCTTAAGTATAAAGTGGTAGGTGGCTCTTTAAAAGCTGCCCACCTTCTCTCCCACCAGCTGACTGTAGGTGCTACTCGCCGGTTCAGGGCTGTGGGCTCAGGGTGTAGTCCATCGGCCAAAGCTTCTCTGCTGCCATGACCCTCACGGCCATGCCTGCTTCATGCAGCTCCCTCTGCAGCCACCACAGAAGAGGAGTTAAAGGGACAGCATAGGGACTGCACCGTTGCTCCTTATGTCAGGGTGGCCAAAGTGCTGCCGGTGAACCATATGTACCCGAGGAGCTCCGTGATGTCACCCCACCACCCAAATACAGCGGGGCAGCAGCAGAGACTACAGAGCTCAGAGTTGTGCGCTGGGACCTGTGGACACCATGGGCCTCCCCCAGACACTAACAACAAAGTGGGCTCAAATCTGTGCCATTCCAGGTGCAATCCTCTGGCTCTGGGTAGAAGACCAACCTGGGGCATTTGGAGAAAGCTGCCCTCTGCTCTAAACCCATGGAAGTTTGGAAGCCAACAGCTGCACGCATATGTGGGTGCATGTGACATTAAGAAACCCTTTCCCTCTTCCTAGATACGTGACGGGGATGGGGAAGCAGAGCTAACCAGAGAAATGCTGCAGGCCCGTTTCGTCAACCTTAGGGAGCTCATCGGCCACTCAATCTATGTTACTGTGACGGTTTTAACGCAGTCTGGTGAGAAATTCAAGGCATAGCTTTTGATCTATAAAGACATTCATGGCTTAAGTCCCTTGTACCTTGGAAACACCAGGCCAGATCCTACTGTTAATTACAATGGCATAAAAATAGAGTGATCCCGGTTGATTTATTTCTGACTGACAGTGGGGAAGATGAGATCAGAATCTGTCCTGAAACAGCTTTTCTTAACCCATTCTGTGGCTTCTCTGTGCAGGCAGCGACATGGTGGAAGCGGAGAGAACTGGAATTAACATTGTGACATCTCCCTATCAGATCCACTTCACGAAAACAGCCAAGTACTTCAAACCGGGGATGCCCTTTGAACTCATGGTAATCGCTCTTCTGCCTAGATCTAGGCCTTTTTGGGGGGTATTAACAGGAGACAAAGGGCCAGGTTTTTATCTCAAGCCGGAGTATCTCCATTGACATCAATCAATGCTGATGTAACCGAGCTCAGAATCTGGCTCAAAGCTGACAGCCTATCTAGGAAGCAGTGTGGTGGCACCACACCCCACCACTCTACTAATGAGGCTCTCTGATGGGCTGCTTGTCTCAAGTTATATGTCTACCCTGCAATCAGAGGTGTGACTGCAGCACATGGAGACATGCCTGAGCCAGCTTTGATCTAGCTAGCTCCAGTAACGATAGCAGTGAAGCCACGGCAGGCTGTACAACCCTGCCAGGGCCCCTGGCCGTGAACTCCAGAAGCTAGCCCGTGTTGCAGCAGCTTCACTGCTCTTGTTATTCCAGAGAGCTAGATCAAAGCTAGCTAGGGCAGGTCTACACATGCTGTGGTCACCCCTTTGATTGCAGTGTAGATATACCCTCAGTATGCAGTAGATTCGCTCCTGCATTGCAGCCGATTCGCTCCTGCATTGCAGCCTGAGGTTCAAATGCATTGAGAAGAAAGGTTTGGGGGGCCAGGGTTGCTGGATGGGGAGAGGTGGGGAGTGGGTGAATGGTGGCGGAAGGGGCGAATTGGGAAGCAACAGCCCTGGGGAGTGGTAGGAATTTGCACTGGGGTAGAGGGGCGTTAGGGCAGAACTGCAGAGGACGGTGAAATGGTAGGGTGGGGCAGCCCTGGGATCATTCTCTCCTGTCTGTGTCTCCGTTGCTTAATGCACTCACAGAATCTCTAACCTAGTCCAACACGGCGCTGGGCAGTAACCCCTTTGTCTCCCCTTGATCTCAGGTCTACGTTACAAACCCCGATGGCTCGCCAGCGGCCCGCGTTCCCGTTAAGGTGGACGGCTCTCAAGATTCTAGGCTGACTCAGGGAGATGGGACGGCGAAGCTGGTTATCAACACGCCTGGGGGGAAATCACAGTTAGACATCACTGTGAGTAACCTTCCGTTATCACGGGAGGCTGGGCACGGTGTGTACGGGTGACACCCAGTACAGAGCCCTAAATCAGCCGTGGGAAACTGAAGTTAATCTTTCACCCTGCAGTGCAGCTTCAATATGACCACTATTTCCATCTCCAGGCTGGCATAGCACCTGACCTTCATTCTCCCTTCGCCACTTGAGAGCTAGTCATTTCCGGCGGCCTGTGATTTGGATTTCACAAGGGGCAGAGTCTTGTGGGAAATGCACAGATATCTGGCCAAGAGCTAAAGGAATTGACTGTATGGTTAGCGAACATGCAACAGCATGGAGGGCTGGCTGGCTGGGGCTTGGAAGAGGGCGCCAGAGAAGCCAATGATTGACTGGGCCAGAGAGACTAAACTTCCTTCTTAATATGAGAAGGGGCCGGTGTAAGGGGGCTCGGACTCACCCGGCAGCGCCTCCTGCTGGTTGTCCTGGGAATTAGCTCGTCCAGCCCTGGAGCGCCCTCTGCAGGCCGGGGATCCGGCTTACCCACTTTCCTCTAAGGCCCACAAGTCCCTCCCAGGACCCAGTGCCCCTTTAACTAGGGTGCTGCCCCTCCGGGGAGTACCCCACAGATCTGGGTCTCCCCTCCCCAGGGGAACCCCCAACCCACTACCCCCACCTCGCCTCAGTCTTAGGCTACTGCCAGTCACCAGCTAGCCCCCGCGCCCTGGGGCAGACTGCAGTATAAGCCACTCATCACAGGCAAGGTTGGGTTGGACCTGCTGCCTCGGCCTACCCGTGGGTTATCCCCTATAACCCCTGTACCTATTGGGCCTTAACCAGGCTTGGAGCCTGGGGTTTTCCTATGCTGGAGCTCCCCAGCTCCTCTAGCCTTCCCCCAGCCCTGCTCCACTCTAGGTCCTCGCAGCCAGGCCCTCCTTCCTCTAAGGCAGAGGAAGGCTCTTTCTCTCTCCTGGCTGCCCTGGCCTTTATAAGGCCAGGCTTGTCTGTTTGGGGCGTGGCCCCCAGCTGAGCCGGCCTTCCCACTCAGCCCAGCTTTTAGCAATGCCCTTGCTTAGGGCTGTTTCAAGCCCCTCAGGGCATGAGCGGGGTTCTGTCCCGCTACCGCCGGGCTGAGATACGGTAATGGAGGGTCGTGCGGGGAAGCTTCCCCTGTCAGAGTCCATGCTGCGGTTGTCCTGTGGCTAGAGAGGCTTCAGTCTCCTGGGCCGTTCAAAGCACTAAACTATATAAAGAAACTGAATGGAAGCTTCTTAAACACTAAGAATACCTGAAGGGAGACAATGTGGCTTTGTGCCTTGGGCGCAGGCGGCCTGGGTTCAAATCCTGGCTTTGCCACTGGTTTGCGTTGCGATCTTCAGCATGTCACATGTCCTCTCTGTGCCTCAGTTTCCACTATGTAAACTAGGGACCTCCTTTGTGGAGCTCTCTGAGAGCCAGGCATGAAAAGCACTAGGTGCTGTTGTTAGAATAAGGCCTGGAGGTTGTTAATTTTTCTTGGCTTTATGAACTAGTTTTTATTCATGTACAGATTTAGGGTCCAGACTCTGCTTTTCATGAAAATGATGTAAATCTGAAGCAACTCTGAATTTACGCCAGTGTAACTGAGAACAGAATCTGGCCCAGATGGATGTGTTAAAGACTCTGTTTTCAGGCTCAAATTTAGTTTAACTGACACTGTTTTTTCGCCCTGATCCTTCCAGGTAAAAACTGACAGTAGGGACCTCCCGGAGAACCGCCAGGCCAGTAAGTCCATGGTGGCTGAAGCCTATCAGACCCAAGGAGGATCTAAAAATTATCTCCATCTGGCAGTCGCCTCTACTGAGATCAAAACTGGAGACAACTTACTTGTGAACTTCCACCTGCAAACTAGTAGCCAAAGTATTGTGAACCAGAACATGTACTTCACCTACCTGGTAAGTGTTGTGCTCCAAAATAGTAGGTTCTCCTTTTACATCCAGGCACTGAAGACTCCATAGTGACATAGAAGCAGGGCTTAAATTCTTATAGAGTATTTCCCAGAGTCCCCCACACCTCCCCCCAACATGCTATAAAACTCAAGGGAGGTTGAAAATATTTACCGGAGAGCTCCGGCTGAATTTAAGCCCTGCATAGAAGCTTTATTACTCATGTCTACATGGCCTGGAGTAGCCACCCAGCGCTGACTAAACTCCCAATGTCCTCTTCTCAAGGCTGAACATCAACCAAGGATGGATTATCTGGGGACAGGAGTCTGCTTTAGGTGCTCCAAAGTCCCGACTGGGAAATTGGAGGACACTCCCCAAACATTATTGCATTGCAAGCAAAGTCTGAATTTGGGGGTAAGGCAGATGCACATAGAAGGATGCACCCACAGCAGGAGCGGATTTACCATGAAACAAACCGTGCGGTGGCACAGGGCTCCCAATGACAAGGGCGTCTCCAAAATGCAGGACAAATATCTGACAACCTGCCCCTGAGTCCCTGCCAGCGGCGCAGCAGGGCTCAGGAAGGCAGGTTGCCTGCATGCCATGGCTGGTGGCCCTGCGCCGCTCCCAGAACCAGCCAGCTGCTGGCATGTCTCTGTGTGTCCCTGGCCAGGGGGGGCAGCACACGGAGACCCGCTGCCCCCCTCCCCCTAAGGGGTGCGCAGAGACGAGCCAGCAGCAAGGCTGAAGTGGCTCCCTGCCCACTCTGCCTCCCTCCCTCTGCACTGCTTCACTCCTGGAAGCAGCCGGCATGTCCCTGCGGCCCCCGGCGGGGGAGGGGGGGTGTCCCCACACCAATTCCGCAGCTCCCATTGCCCAGGAACTGCAGCCAATGGGAGTTGCCGGGGTGGTGCCTGAGAGCAGCGGCGCGCACACACCTTGGACACCGTCTCCCTCCCTCCCGCCTAGGAGCCGCAGCTGGAGGGGGGGGTGTGCTGGTCGCTTCGGGAGCCGCGCCCCCCCCACCCATCTCCCACACCCCAACCACCTGTCCCCACCCAGAGCCTGCACCCTGCACCCAAACTTCCTCCCAGAGCCTGCACCCCTCACCCTTCCTCCCACACCCTAACCCCTTGCCTGAATCCAGGTACCTCACTTTATTTTCATTTACTTTATAACATAGGAGGAGGATGAAGGAAAAAAGAATGAAAAACGGGGGTGATAAGAGAATGTTCTTTTTCTTGGCTGGGTCCTGAAGCGGGAGGGTGAAAATGAAGCCGCTCACAGGGCCCCACTAACTAAATCCGCCACTGACTCTCAGTCCTTTGCTCTAACCATTAGATCGCACTCCCACGCAGAACCAAAAGTAGAATCCAGGGGTTCAGACTCCCAGGTCTTTGCTCCAACCAGTTCCTCGTCTAACCCATTCCAGTCGTGAGGGATGGTCCTAAATTGGCTGATGCTTGGATTTGGGAGTCTGAAGAGTATCTGAATGCCAGACCCTCCTCACCTCAGGGCCAGGTCCTGCAGTCCTCAACCAGTTCCATCAACTCTAGATCTTAACGCAGATCTGAAACATTCCAAGTCTCTTGGCCTTGTCCAGGTGGATGATGAGGTTTGTTCTTCACAACCCATGTCATGTTTCCCTGTTAGATCTTGAATAAAGGGAAGATCATCCATGCTGGAAGACAGGCCAAGCAGGCTGCACAAACTCTGGTGACCATGTCCCTGCCCATCACTCCAGACCTCATCCCTTCATTCCGCATCGTGGCTTACTACCACGTAGGAAATTCAGAGATTGTAGCAGACTCGGTCTGGGTGGACGTCCAGGACACCTGCATGGGAACGGTGAGTTGATTTTCTCTCTGGTCCTCTGGGTCTAGGCCTGTTAATACAAATTGACACTTGTTGTCATAAAGCCATCACTATTATCCACGATTTTCTTCTCACTTCAAGGTTCAGACTTCTTTTTCCTCCTCCTTTTAGCACAACGGAGACCAGGGCACCATTCAGTCATGACGGGAGAGATGAAACACACAAAACGTCATTTTTAAGGATAATGGGACAGATTCAGCTCTCAGAATCTCCTGGGTCAATAGCGCAATTAAGAGATTCCTTAAAGATTCAATAGAAAGATAGATATTAAGGTCTATAAATAGATTCCAATCAGCTTCAGATTTACTCTACTTTCTTATGCCAAGACAAGAAATAAATGGCTTCCTCTGCCATAAAATAACCCTCTTGCTTCACCCTTTTCTAAGTAGCTGGTGGTGAAAGGAGCCACCGAGGGGGACAATAGAATCCACAAGCCAGGGTCCTCAATGAAAATCAAAGTGGAAGGAGACGCTGGAGCACGTGTCGGGCTGGTGGCCGTGGACAAGGGAGTCTACGTTCTGAACAAGAAACACAAGATTTCGCAAACAAAGGTGGGCCATGAAAACATCGGGACATTGGCTGTGACTGGTGGTGTTTTACGGGGTGGAAGGTACTGAGCTGAGAGTTTGGTAATAGCAAGAATGTTTTGCTTGTGGGCGTACTCCTTGGGGTGGGCTCTCTTTCAGACTCGATCAAAGCAGGGGTGGGCCAGTTCAATCCTTGAATGGGAGACTTTAATGGAAACCCAGGGAGCTGCAAGAAGTAGTTTTGGGGATTCAGAAGGAGGCCTTCCTCCACAGGCGCAGGAACTAGGCTGCAGCACCCCCAGATTTTACATGGGGCGGGGCTCCATGCCCGGGATCTCGGCTTCCAGCTCCGCGCCTGGCCCCCTGCTCCTGGCCCTGTGCCAAGTGTCCCGGCTGCCAGCCCTGCACCCAGGGCTCCGCGTCTGTCCTCAGCCGTGGCCCGAGCCTTGGCCCTCTTACCCTGTCCACGTGGCCCCCCCTCCCGGAGCCATGACCCTGCTCCCAGCCCCAGCTCTAGGGGGCGGCAGGGGGCATGGACAGAGGTGGGGCGCAGCTCCCCCACTCTAAAAAGTCCTCCAGCACCTCTGCTTTCCTCCCTCTGAGTCAGTTCTCACTCCAACACAATGCTAGAGGTGGCTGTGATCTTACATGGTACGTCTACACAGCATTTTGGAGCAAGAGGGAGCAAGCTTCCCGGCCCTAGTCAGCACGTGGATTAATGGGGCTCATGCTAGCACTCTAAATATATAGACAGCGCCAAGGACGGGGCGGGTGGGCTTCAGAGGCTGAGCTCCAGCGTAAGCCACCACTTCCCGGCTCACTCCAAAACCCAGTGTAGACAGAGCATTTTCAATCCGTAGCATTTAAAGAGCAAAATCGAGTCTTCAGCTGGTAAAGTGCTTTGAGACCCTTCTGGCTGGGAGTCCAAAGGGACCAAGGGGAATTAGACCTCTGTGGAAGTCCAGGCCTATATATGTACACAATACCATTGTTCATAATGATTTCCCATCATCTATGCCCATTCGTCACAGGTCTGGGACACCGTGGAGAAGAGCGACATTGGATGCACACCCGGCAGTGGCAAGGACAATATGGGTGTGTTTGCAGATGCTGGACTGAGCCTGGAGACCAGCATTAAGATTTCAACACCCCCGAGATCAGGTATCACTGCATGGATCTGAAACTCCTTGCTTACCTCCCCATTCAGCAACTGGCTGGTCTCTGGGTGACTCGGGGTATTGGTAACAGGGTTTCAAAACCATCCACCTCCAAGTCTTTGTTCACCTGCCCCAGGACAGTAGCAATTGAAAGCCGGCCTCTTAGTGGTCTGTGCTGTGATGGTTTCAATCTACCTCCCAGTGGACAAGCAGCCAGAGAAGGCGGCTTGGCCTACCTAGAACAGGGGTAGTCAAAAGGCGGACCACAGGCCAAATCTGAACTGCCAGATCCTTTTGAATGGACCCCGAAATCTTTTTATTTCCTTATCATCGTTGTTGTTGTTTTATTATTTTCTCTGGAGTCTGGACATTGGCTACACCTTGACAAAAAATAATTGACTCCCCTGGCCTAGAGTTTAAAGGGGGACAGGGAATCAGGACTCCTGCGTTCTGTTCCCAGCTCTTGGAGATAGTGGGGTAGGTTAGATGGGTTGCAGCAGGATACAGGATTCAGGAAGCCTAGATTCCATTTCTGACTCTGCCATTTGCGTGATTTTGGGGACGTCATCTCACCTCTGTCTGTCTCCACTTTCCCATCTACCAATTGGGGATAATGATATTTGCCTTTGTAAAGTGTTTTGAGGTTCTTGGATGAAAGGGGCATAGACGTGCAGTGTGTAATTGTTACATCACAAAAGCCGTCACCACAGCGGCCAGCTGAGTCTCAGCAGGGAGGCTAAGGACTGGTTGGGTCCCAGAGACTGAGCTCCCCTCCATCCAGGGCTTCATTTCTGTTTCTCTACTTCTTCTGCAGATCCGGAGTGTCCCCGGCCAGCAAAGCGCCAGCGTCGCTCTGTTCAGCTCATTGAGTACAAGGCAAACAAAAGTAGGTACCAGTGAGACTGGGGAAAAGGATTTGTCATCCCTGGTCAAACCATCTGTCCAGCAAGGTGGATATCCTGCTTCCCAAGAGTGACCAACGTCCGATGCTTTAGAAGAAGGCAAAATTCCGACCCACGGCAATGCACCTGACCCCCCTAGTGCGGCATTTCTCAAACTGGGGTCCGTGGGGGTTCTCCAGGGGGTCTGTGAGCCCCACTGATCAACTCCTCCCTCTCCGCGCCTCCTGCTCGCCAGGGAACAGCTGTTCAGCAGCGTGCAGGAGGTGCTGGGAGGGAGAGGGAGGAGCGAGGACGAGGTGTGCTCAGGGGAGGGGGAGGAAAGTACTGGGGAAAAGGAAGGGCTGGGGCAGGAATAGGTGAGGTGGAGCCTTGGGGGAAGGGGTGGAGTGGGGGCAGGGCCTGGGGCTGAGCAGGAGGTTTGGGGGTCCATGAACAATCAAAATGGGGGTCCTCGGGTTGGTAAAGTTTGGGAACCACTGCCCTAGTGCATTGTTCTACCGGAGAGAGGAGGATGATGCCTGGGTGACTCAGAGGAGCATGGTGCTGTCCATAATAGAGAATAGGGAAAGTGGCGCTGGATTAAGAGGGGAGACGAGAAGCTCCATTTTAGCTGTGTCCACATGCAGCTGTCTGCGTGATGTACAGGTGTAAGGGGATCTAGGCTGGTCTAATGTGCACTCCAAGGAGCTGGAAGAAGGTTTACGTGAAAATGAGGAAGGAACTTTCCCAGGCGTACTCTAGCACCCTTCTTTTGTTGCTTTTCGTGCTGCATGTCTCTCTTCTGCCCCTTCATGGTGCGGATTACGCTGGCTTCCACTCTGGACCAGATGCTCATTTGCATGAACCATTCAGTCAATGTTATGTCCATAGTGAAAAACTCCCCTGGTGGATGGGAATTCCCCATTAAATCGGCAAAGGCACATTTCGTGCCAGCCCCCCTGCTCCATCTCCAATGTAGGCAGCTGCTCAGGGGGTGGGAAGGACAACAAGGCAGGGAGAGACTGGAAGGGGGTGTTCTGCTTTGCCAGTCCTCTTCTGGGGTAAGGCCCATAGGTCCCTTCCAACCCTGATATTCTATGATTCTATAATGCTAGGAGTATAGGTTAGAACAGCCCATAGGCTGCTGTATGCATCACTGGGAAAGATCCACCTATAGGATAAGGGCACTGTAACTGAGTCCCCGACAACCCAGTCAGCATTCCCTTGTGTTCAAATGCAGGGGAAAATCTGGACCCTGGTTTCAGGGGACCTAATTCATGTGTGATCATAGGATCATAGAATCTCAGAGTTGGAAGGGACCTTAGGAGGTCATCTAGTCCAACCCCCTGCTCAAAGCAGGACCAATCCCCAATTTTTGCCCCAGATCCCTAAATGGCCCCCTCAAGGACTGAACTCACAACCCTGGGTTTAGCAGGCCAATGCTCAAACCACTGAGCTATCCCTCCCCCACCCCAGATAAGATAAATGGAGATATGCCAATCTCCTAGAACTGGAATGACCTTGAAAGGTCCTCGAGTCCAGTCCCCTGCCTTCACTAGCAGGACCAAGTATTGTCCCCTGACAGATTTTTGCCCCAGATCCCTAAACGGCCCCCTCAAGGGGATGTATGATGCGCAAGGGGGGTATGTGAGATGCACTGGTAGGCGAGTGTGAGCGTAAGGGTGTCTATGTTGGGGTAACATACACTGTGCGCGGGCTGGGAGAAGGTGTAAGTTTCACCAGCTTTGACTCTCCTCTGCCGTTTGCCCATCTCTACTAGAGAGTAAAGAGGACCGAGACGTTGTGAGAGACAACAGGCTCAGCAGAAGCTCAGTAGGAGAGACCTTGTGGTTTGTACATTTCAGCGACAGAGTACCAGGACCAGGCCGTGAAGAAATGCTGTGAAGACGGGATGTACGAGAACCCCATGGGGTACAGCTGCGAGAAACGGGCTGGGTACATCCTGGATACGGCCGAGTGCAAGAAGGCCTTCCTCGACTGCTGCAACTATATCAAGACCATACGGGACGAGCGGCAACGGGAGCTCCAGCTGGAACTATCACGAAGCAAGTACTGGGGTTTTAATATCACTCAGAGGAGGGACGGTGGAACGTGCTGCTCACGTTCACTGAGTGAGATCCGTGTCCCAGAGCATGGGCAGCTGGAAGAGGCTCGCCATATGCGGAAGCAGCCAGAGAAGAAGAGCACATCACTCTGGGATGTTGTGGGGGAGATAGGCCACCAAATGTGGGTGGCTGGCACCTTCCCCCATCTAGCCACCCACCTTGCTCCCACCCCAGAACATGGTGGCATCAAAACATAACGGTTTGTGCCACGACATCACTGCCATCCTATTGAGTCTCAATGTGGGGCATTGAGGATTTCACAGCTTGGCTAACTACCTCCGATTTAACCTCCCAGGTCACATTGATGAAGGGTTCTTACAAGATGAAGATATTACCTCGAGGAGCCACTTTCCAGAGAGTTGGTTATGGCAAGTGGAACAGCTGACCCAGCCACCAAACAAAGATGGGTAAGGTTCTCACGGGACCAGATCCACAGCAGGTAGAAATCAGTAAATCTCTACTGACCTGGCCCATTGTTCCGTGCTATATTTTGCCGTAAAACCAAAGGCATGGCATAAGTGGGTCCAACCCCTACTGAAGTCAATGTCTATAACAGGTTAGGATCTCAATGTCCGATCTCATTTAAGGATGGGTGGATTTGGGATTTAGACCCTTGGACTGAGAATGCCCATGAGACCCAGCTTCTTCCTTCTGTAAATTAAAACTCTGCCTCTCTCTCCTTGTAGAATTTCTTCCAAGACCATAAATGTTTTCCTGAAGGATTCCATCACTACCTGGGAGGTGCTGGCTGTGAGCCTGTCCGAGACCAAAGGTGAGGAACACAGCCAGCTTGATGAAGTGAGCCAATAGAAATTCAAATGGGAAAAAGGGGCTCCAGACAGCAACTGACCTTGAAAACATCACAGTGAGATGGAACAATCCAGGCAATAGCAAACAGGTTTTGATATTAAAGCGTAAACCCCATTGATCCTGACCCTGGGTCTTTCCCACTGCAGGGATCTGTGTGGCTGACCCCTATGAGATAACAGCGATGAAGGACTTTTTCATCGACCTTCGGCTGCCCTACTCGGTAGTGAGGAATGAGCAGGTGGAGATCCGGGCTATTCTCTACAACTATCGGGATGACAAAATCAAGGTAAACTCACCTCTGGCACCTAGATATTGCATTGCTAGTTACACTTCAGACAGGCCATTAGATCCAGGAGTGCTCAACTCGAGATCTCCATGCCACACAGAAAACTAGAGCCCCAAGCTGCATGGGCAGTGGGTATAATAGGCCTGGGGAGGCTAAGCCCAAAACACGGAGCGGCCCACCCATCCTCTGCCCCAAGGCCCCGCTCCTGCATTCCGCCCTTCCCCCTGGCCTCACCCACACTGCTCCTCTTCCCGCCCCCAGTCCATCTCTTCCCCCGAGGCTGCCCTGCCCGCCTCTCGTACTGCTCCCCCACTTCCCCCGTGACCTCCCCGCCCACCTCTCACACCTCTCTGCCCCCTTCCCTAAGGCCTCCCCACCCGCCTCTCGTGCCTCTTCACCCCCTCCCCCACCCGTCACTTGCACCTCTTCTCCTAAAGAGGTAGAGAGGCGAGGGTGGCAGGTGACGGGCAGGGGAGGAAGCAGAGAGAGAGGCATGAGCGGGGGGGGGCCTTCGGGGGAGGGGACTGAGCAGGAGTGGGGCCTTGGGCGGAGTGGGGGTGGAGCATGGGTGGGGCCTCGAGGAACAGGGGGCGGGGCCACGGTCCGGGTGCTGGTGGGCCCCCCCACGCACACTTCTAGGGAGCTTCCAACACTCAGGCCCCCACCTTTCCCCAACGCAGGAGTCACGCGTCACCCATGCCAAGCTGATTCTGTCCTGAAAGAGACACATTAAAACGATCAGGTCAAACAGAACCCATTCACAGTGTGCATTTACAGAAGGTCGTTCCCAAAATGAGAGCTGCTTGGTGGTCACCGTCTGACTAAAAATGAGTTCACGGTTTCACTTCCGAATGGGACATATGTCTGTAATGTGGGCTTGAATGTCCTCTGGTGGTAGTTCTGAATATACGGCCATCTTGGTACAGCTAGCCCAGTACCCTGTCTTCCGACAATGGCCGGTGCCAGGTGATTCAGAGGGAATGAACAGAACAGGGCAATTATCGAATGGTCCCTCCCCTGTCATCCAGTCCCGGCTTCTGGCCGTTAGAGTTTTAGGAACACCCAGAGCATGAGTTTGCACCTGACTGTCTTGGCTAATTCCATTGATGGACCTGTCCTCCATAAACTTAGCTAATTCTTTTCTGAACCCAATTATACTTTTGGATTCTGCAAGATCCCCTGGCAACGAGTTCCACAGGTTGACTGTGCAGTGCATGAAGAAATACTTCCTTACATTTGGTTTAAATCTGCTGTCTATTAATTTTATTGGACGACCCCTGGTTCCTGTGTTATGTGAAGGGGTAAATAACACTTCCTTATTCACCTTCCTCACACCATTCATAATTTTATAAATCTCTATTATATCCTCCCCACAGTCATCTCTTTTCTAAGATTAACAGTCCTAGTCTTTTTAATCTCTCCTCATATGGAAGCTGTTCCATCCTCTTAATCGTTTTTGTTGCCCTTCTCTGTAGTTTTTCCAATTCTTGTATATGTTTTTTCAGATGGGGTGACCAGAACTGCAAGCAGTATTCAATATGTGGACATACCATGGATTTATATATTGGCATTATGATATTTTCTGCCTTATTATCTATCTAACTTCTAATAGTTCCTAACATTCTGTTAGCTTTTTTGACTGCTGCTGCACATTGATCCGATATTTTCAGAGAACTATCCACAATGACTCTAATGTGCATTACTTTGCACTTATCAACATTAAATTTAATCTGCCATTTTCTTGCCCATTCATACAGTTTTACAAGATCCCTTAGTAACTCTTCACAGTCTGCTTTGGACTTAACTATCTTGAGTAAATTTGTATTGCCTGCAAACTTTGTCACCTCATTGTTGATCCCCTTTTGCAGATCATTTATGACTATGTTGAAGAGAAAAGATCCCAATACAGATCCTTGGGGAACCCTGCTATTTATTTCTCAGCTGTGAAAACTGATCGTTTATTGCTACCCTTTGTTTCCTAACTTTTAAGCAGTTACTGATCCAGGAAAGGACCTTTCCTCTTATCCCATGACAGCTTACTTTGCTCAAGAGCCTTTGGTTTGTGATCTTGTCAAAGCTTTTCTGAAAGTCCAAGTACACTATATCCTCTGGATCACCCACGTCCACATGCTTGCGGACATCCTCACCCCAGCCTCCTCATCGCAAAGCCACGGCCCCAGTTGATGTTCATTGGCCGCCTTCCTGTCCATCTCAGCTGTCAATCTAAAGACTGAATAGGTCAGAGCTTGCCCTGCTACTGCTTGTGCTGTCCCCGATCTGTGGACAAATGTGGTATTTACGTTTCTAGGGGATGCCAGTCTGGATCCTTTGGCTTCATTACACATCAACCAGTGCTTTTTAGCCTTTTTATAGGACTTGTTCTTGGAGAGACGCTGCAAAATGCTGAGCACCTTCAGCTTGCCAGAGGCATTCGGCACCTGGCAGGATCAGACCCTCAGATCCCAGCCAGCAAAGCAGCAGTTTGTGACAGAGAGAACAGCTCCCCTCTGGGTACCGTACTCCTCTGAGTAAAAGCGGCCCCCTGTGTTCTCTTCCCAGGTCCGAATGGAGCTGATACACAACCCAGCGTTCTGCAGCGCGTCCACTTCCAAAGCGAAATACCGGCAGACCCTGGAAATCGAGCCCATGTCTTCCCGGGCGGTGCCACTCGTGATCGTCCCGCTGGAGCTAGGGTTTCACGACGTTGAGGTGAAAGCAGCTGTGTGGGACTCGTACGTGTCCGACGGTGTGAAGAAGAAGCTGAAGGTTGTGGTACGTACTGGGTCACAGGCCAAGCAGCCAGTGGCCTGGCTAGGTTGTCTTTGGAATCTGGGCTTTACCTTACCTCAGAAGTTAGCACCCTACGTCCTTGGCCCACTTCCTTCCCTCCACTGCAGCGACCACAGCAGCCTTGTTAAAGGCCTAGTTGCTGCATGTAACTCTGCAAGGTGTCCCATGAGAGACCCTCTCAGCTGCTAAGCCCCCTTAGTGTCTTGCTCCTTGAACCAGCACCCTCAGCGGGCTCCATTTCTGCAGTAAAATTATGGGAGGACGTTTTAAAGATATTCTCACACACTTCATGGAAAATATTACTGGTGTATCTCAAGGAATCATCTCATGAGCCTGCACAGGAAGGATGGTCCAGTGGTTAAAGTATTGATCTAGGATGTAGGAGAGTTGGGTTTGATTCCCTGCTGTGCCATTGACTCCCTGTGTGACCTTGGGCAAGTCACTTATTAGACTCTTTGCACTTCTATTATCCAGCTGTAAAATGGGGATGGTAGCACTGCCCTATGTCCCAGGGGGTTGTGGGGATAGATCCATGCAAGATTGTGAAGCACTCAGATACTATAGTGATGAGGGCCAAGATAGACCCTCCCAAACATCCTTAGACTGGCTCTGTGAACAGTGCTCTGATATTGGAGGACATGAGTCAGTTATAGTTGAGAGCGAGGTGGGTCCAGAAGCGACAGAACTGACTCTTCCAGCTTGCCCATGGAAAATCAGTGCCATTTGGCCTCTTAACGGGAGACTTCACTTGGGGATCAGGGGACCTTCACTGAGAACTGAAACAACATATAGCTGTGAGAACACCGATTCCTTACCCTGCTTGGTTCCAGGGGACTAATTCATTCCTGGTAGAGCTCCACTGAAGTCAGTAGATATACACCAGGGCAGCATTTGGGGCTGTGAATGGGGTTTCCCCCTTTTTCCTTCAAAGATGCAGCCTGACCAGCAGGAAACATTCCTTCTCCAGTTTCTTTCTCCAGACTTGAGGGAGAGCTCTGTGAAGCTCGAAAGGCTTGTCCCTTCCACCAACAGAAGCTGGTCAATAAAAGAAAGTACCTGACCCCCCCGCCCTTGTCTCACTCTCTTATCCTGGGATGGGGGGGGCCATGGCCCCAGCCCGCTTCCTCCTGAGGCCCTGTCCCCTGGCCAGGCTGGAAGCTGGAGCCCGGCCCAGGAAAGAGTGGCCCAGGGAGCCTGGGCTGCTGTGGGGAGCCGCAGACCCGCCACCTGCCCTAGGCAGGGGCATGGGCCGGGGGCTGCTCTTGGGCCCTCTGACTCCGGGCAGGTGGTGCGGCCTGGGGTCCCCGACTGGGCTCCAGCTTTCAGCTTGGCTAGGAGACGGGGCTTTGGGGGAAGAGGACAGGCAGGGCCACAGAGGGCATGGGGCCTCATGGGGGGGGGGGCCCCACTTTTAGGAAGAATCCGTCGCCCACAGGCGCCGACTTTTCAAAGAGCAGGAGGGTGCTCGACCCCTGGCTCAGCCCCAGACCCCGGCCCCACTCCATCCCTTCCCCCAAGGCTCCACCCCTGCCCTGCCTCTTCCTGCCCCCTCCCCTGAGTGTGCCGCAAAACAGCTGTTTGCAGTGGGCAGGAGGCGTGGGGAAGGAGGGGGTGATGCTGATCCACGGGGTCCGCCGGTGGGCAGCACACACTGGGGGGGGGCATGGGGAGAGATGATAGGGGGATGAGCACCCACCATTTTTCCCCGTGGGTGCTCCAGCCCCAGAGGACCCACAGTGTCGGTGCCTATGCTGTCACCCCTGTCCTGGGACCAACCCGGCTGCAACAACACTGCAAATAACTTTTGTTACACTTTGATTGTGTGTCCTTGTTCTTCCCTCCTAGCCTGAAGGGATGAGAATAACACTAACTGATATATCCATTGTGCTGGATCCAGCTGCAACAGGTGAGTAACCACAGTGATTTGTCTCTATATAGCGCCTTTCATTCTGCAAGAGCCCAGGGAGCACACCAGGTATAGATAAGTGAGGGTATCTCATTTTTGAAGCCCTCATATCTTTCAAACGCTTTGCCCAGTTTGCCTCAAACTCGCCAGAAAAATTCTGCGCCTGCTATACAATCATGCCTGGGGATTTTCAAATGGATTGCTTTGGCTTTTGGTGACATGAGAGGCTGCCAGTGTCAACCTGTCAGTGGAAGACTTGCATCAATTCCATGGAACATCCCACACTTGTTTCAAATGTGTGTGAAATATTGACATTGACATTTCTTTGGTCCCTCTGTCTGCCTCACACAATCATGTAACACCCCAGCATTATATCCGTCTGAGATGCTTACACATACCGTGCTAACTGAGTGTGACAGGTTAGACACCCCTCCCCCCACCCCCGTCCGGGGTGCCACGTGATGTGCTGGGGTCCCACTGCATCTGCCCGTTCCGCCAGCCTGGTCTTCCTTACCCTGTCCTTTCTGTACCAGGCCCTCAAGCCTTCTCTGACCCAGACACACCCAGCGGCAGACACAGACTGAAATCCGCTCCGTGTGGGAAGATTCAGTTCGGGGATTTATCCAGCACTCATGTGCACACCTCATTTGGGGTGTAAACCCAAAATAATATTGTCTTGCGCTGTAAAGAGAGATCAGCCCAATGCAAGCTCCTAAAAATCGCTCCCTTCCTCAATGTGGAGGGAGATATGCACAGCTTTCTGCCTGCCCCTTCCCCCCCAAGATATGAATTGCACAAACTGGGTTTTGGAATAAACTGAAAACCATTGTATTAACTATAAAAGGTACATTTTTAGTGATTATAAGGGATCGCAAACAGAACAAAGCAGATACTGAGCAAATAAAACAAAACATGCGAACTAAGATCAATATACTAAAGAAACAGGTTACCCATCGTAATTTCTCATCCTAAATGTTTTAGGCAGGTGGCCGAGTTTCTGCAGTTCAGAGTTCCAGTTATGTTTCTTAAGAGGCTAGACCCCGTTCTCAGCCTGGACTCAGCCCTTGCTCAGTTCCTTTTCCTTCAGATGTTTTTAGCAATCTTCCTTCTTGGATGGGAGGCAATGGAGAAAAGATCTGCTTGCCTTACTTCCCAGCCTTAAATAGAAAATACATAAGGCAGGAATCTTTTGTTTCCCAGTCTGGACCTCCCACCCCCTTAATGGAAAAACAGTGAAAGCCCAAGATGGGGGTCTAGTACCAGGTGAGCCGATCACCTGACCCTGTAGTGTCAAAGCAGCAACCCCAGGAGCTTCTCAGGAAGGCGGGAGATTAGTATAGTTGCTCCCCAATTTATGCAAGCGTTCCATTCCAGAACGCCTTGCGTAAATCGGAAACGTATCTCCGACCATTACGCAAAAAAACCCAACCAAACCCTGCTATTTCTAGCTTACGAAACTTTTTCCATAAGCTTGGATTTGCGTAAGTCGGGTCTTCTGTAACCTGGGGAGCGTCTGTATCTTCCAAGTCTTAATGTTCTTCCTAATGGCCCACTGAGGCTGATTGCCTACTGTCTGGTGGGTGTTCCCCCAAATACACACACAGTTGTAATTGTTACATAGTCAATATTCCTAACCTCAGATACAGAAATCATACATGCATACAATTGGATAAACACATTCAGTAGATCCTAATCTTTCCAATTATACCTCACATGACCCATCTTACATAAAACATATCTTAGTTGTGCCATATTCATATCATAACAATATTTCTATGAAGAATATGGGGTGCAGTGTCACACTGAGCACCTCATGATCTTTAATGTACTTATCCTCACCACACTCTTATGAGATAGGGAAGTGTTTTTATCCCCATTTTACAGCTGAGGAAACTGAGGGCACCAAGCTATTAACTACTAGCCCAAAGGCATACAGGGAGTCTGCACCAGAGTAAGAAATGAGTCCAGGTTCTCAGTCCAAGGATAATGTCTTAACCAGTGGACTAATGTTTCTCTCAAAGGAGTCAGACACAAATCAAACCAGTTTTGGTCACACAATGTTGACTACATTTATAAGCAGTTAATAAAAGGTTTAAAATATTACTATGTTATAAGCAGGGTGCAGACATGAGCAGTATGTGTTGCAGATATCAATAGAAGGTGTTGTAGATGGCTATAAGCAACCTATTGATCTGCTGGACTCTAACAATCTATAACAACTGATTAGCCATTTATTAAAACATATATTAAGAAGTTGTCAGTCCTTTTATAAACTATGTATAATCATACTTTTGAATATAAAGTGTGACACAGATTTTGCTATTGGCAACAGATAGCTCTCAAGGGTAGAAGAGGAGAACACTTTAGAAAATGTTTGATTCCAGAACTAGAAATGATTCTCCATCACTGGAGGCAATGGAGGAAGAATGGAGGCCCAGCCCAGGACTGGTGCCTCTGGGCACTACTGCAGTACAAATAATCATAATTAATAATACGGTGAAAAGTAGTGAAGACTCAGGCCACTAATATTAATGTCTTTACCATCACTTTAAATCAGCTGAATTCATGCCTATAATCACACAACAGGTTTGGCTTATTAGGAAGTCGGCAGTATGAATCCTGGGACAATCAGTTTGGACTGCAATGTCACCACCCCCCTCTCATATTGGTACCTTCCTCCATTTCCCTCCACAAGGCATCATTTCAGGCTCTGTATGAAGGCAAGGAGCCTGTAACCCAGGCGAAATAGCAGCAGCAAAGCCCACGGCACGCTCATATTTTCACTGCGGTTCTTTTCTCCTTTTCATAGGTGGGGAACAGGTAACGAAGGTGAAAGCTCCAGATATAAACGATATCGTTCCAGGTACTGAACCAGAAACCAAAGTCACCATCAATGGTAAGTAAGAGCCTGTGATTGTGAAGTGCTTAGAAATCATACTGACTGTTAGGCCAGAGGTCAACAAATGGACCAAATGTTACAAAACATTTTCCTAATGTGTGAGCGAGTTTTTAGTCGAGGAAGAGATACGGTAGTGGTGTTCTTTTTTGTGAATTTTCTTTGGGCGAGCTGTGGAAAGTAGCAGGAGCATTTTGTTTCATCTCTGTTACTAGAGTTGTTCCCGGGAACTGAGAATTAGTGTTTGGGACCAAGATCCCGGAGAGAGGGGACTGACCTGCATGCTGTTTGCAATTCCCTCTGCTCCAGGACTGGGGTGCATAGTGTAAATGAAACAAGTTGCACTGAAAATATACCCAGACTCCACATCACTGACTTCTCTTCCAACCTGCAAGGTTCCAGCAGGGGTTTGGATCAACTGATCCAGTCTTAGGACCCAGTCCTACAGGGCAATGGGTGCCCCAGACTTCAGGGAACATTGAGGCACACTTCAGGTTCAGAGTGTTAAGTCTACAGGACCCACTGAGGGGTCACTTTCTCCCCATTCCCACAAGCCACCACTCCCGTGCTTGAATTCACACCAGGTTCTTCTCTTGGCCAGGAAACCCTGTGGCTCAAATAGTAGAAAACTCCATCGATGGAGCCAAGATGAAGAATCTTATTGTGGTGCCTGGTGGCTGTGTGGAACAGAACATGATCAGTTTGACCCCAACGGTCATTTCCACCCACTACTTGGACAGCACCAACCAGTGGGAGAAGATGGGGGTGGATCGCCGGGTTGAAGCCATCAACCTGATCAGGAAGGGTAAGAGGTTTTCGGTTATTACTGCATATGGCTATTGGGTGGGGGCCAGGATGGCTAAGGCAAGTTGTGCCAACCTATAGAATACTCCCGGAGGAATTCTGTGCCAAAAATTAAAAATTCTGCACACAATATTTTAAAATTCTCCCAAACTACACCCATGTCACCACTGCTCCATGCATGACCAAGGCTACTCTGCCCATGTTAAAAACTGGGCGGGCATGACCCTTGCACTTTTAAAAGTGGGGGGAGGGGCATGGCCTCCCTAGCCCACCCCGGTTCTGGCACCCCTGGGCCCACAGGGTGTGGTGGGCCCAAACGTTCTTTGTGCCCAGGGCCCCAAAAATCTTAATCCCCTTCTGCCAAAATCCTTGCCACATCTACATAAGAACATAAGAAAGGCCATACTGGGTCAGACCAAAGGTCCATCCAGCCCAATACCCTGTCCACCGACAGTGGTCAATGCCAGGTCACCCGGAGTGAGTGGACCTAACAGGTAATGATCAAGTGATCTCTCTCCTGCCTGACCCAGGACCTCTTGTGGCAGTCTCTATAGAGTGGCCAAGGTACGAACGTGTCATGGAGACTGAACTCCTCTCTCAACTGCCTGTGCTGCCTCTTAGGTGTCCTCCTATTTGATATCTGTGCCATGCTCGGCTCATGGCTCTGTGTGCACTAGGACCAGAATTTAGATGTGATGAGCACATTAGCCTGAGCCACCATGAAAGTGACTTGGATCCTGGTCTCTGGAGTGCTCAGTTTAGTTGCTTCAATGGACTGGATTCCCAGTCAAACTGACTGCTGCTAACAAACACGGAATGGATGGCAAGCAGGTAGCTGAGGGTAGAGGTGGTGCTTTGCAAAGAGGAAGAAAAGGGGCCGGGGAGAGAAGGAGAAAGGGGAGAGGGATGACGGATGGGAGGGGTAAGGCGGCAGAGGCGCACAACACATTTCAAAGATCTTTCTTTCTCCTTTTCAGGTTACACACAGCAACTGGCATATAAGAAATCCGACCACTCGTATCCAGCCTATTCACATTCAGCCTCAAGCACATGGTAAAGGCAGCTTTTCTATAACGCTCTGCTGAGCCGTATAGAGCTTCTCCTTTGTATACCATTCCTCTGGAAGACATGAGCCAGAGCAATCTATTCCCCTGGCTATACGGAATGGACAAAGTTAATGTGTAGAACTGGATCTTTAGAAAAATACACCAGGGGATTAAAAACTGAGGGGACTTGATGGCATCAGAGATTGGTAACGGAACACAGTTCCTTGCATGGTCACTGACACCAGTGTGGCCTAGATCAGTAGAGGTCTAACACGTGTTCGTTAGAACATGATGGCTTGTATGAAATGAATTTGGTGGGTTTCAGTCCAGTTCCCAATGGGAAAGTGTCCACAGCGCGCACACATTCTATAATCACAGCTCTACTAGTCAGGATCTCATCACATTTCACGCTAAGCAAAGTAAGGCTTGGTTAGTGCTTGGATGGTGGAATGCGAGTGAAAACCCAGTTACTGCAGGAAGTTCTGCTCCGTACACCCAAGGATTTCTAAGCATCTGCATGTCTCTAAGCTCACCTCTCTCTCTCTCTCTCTCTCTCTCTCTCTTTTTTCTCTCTCTCTCTCTCTCTCTCTCTCTCTCTCTCTCTCTTGCTTATTGGTGGGAGCGGTAATCAAGTTACTGCAACCGATTTACTAGATTGATCCACACACAACCTGTCCTGACACCAATTATTGATGAAGTCTTCATACACGTTTAACTCGTCCATCAGCACAGATGGTAACACTTTGGCTCAAACATCTGTGTTGAGGAGAATTTCAGGAAGGCAAGAGTGACCTTCTGTCCTGATTGATTCTGCGTGTTAACCCCTCAGGCTGACAGCATACGTAGCAAAGGTCTTTGCCCTGGCTAGCAAGCTAGTGGCCATAGACTCTCAAGTTATCTGCGGGGCTGTGAAATGGCTGATCCTAGAAAAGCAGAAACCTGATGGCGTCTTCCAGGAAAATGCTCCTGTGGTGTCTAAAAGTATGATGGTAAGTTTAACCTTAGTTCCCATAATACCCCCAGACTGTCCCCATTCTATTCATCCTAGCAGCTTGACACTTCCTAAATCAGCAGTTTGCCTCGCTAAGCCAGATCCCAAAGTCTTTACTCTTTGTCACTGGGTCCTTACCCAGGTAAAACCTCCGTTGAAGTCAATGGAAATTTTATCTGAAGCAGAAGTGAGTAAAAGCTGAGTAAATATTTGGTTCGGCCCAGGGTCTGTGTAATTGCTCTGACACAGTGGGGCACACGCTCTGTCTCTAGTGGAAGCCCCAGCTCTGTCAGTCATGGCTGTAGCAGACTTATCAACACCTATCTGTGGCCCAGCCACTACTAGAGAGGGACAGTGTCCCCCTGAGTAAGCATGGATTATATTTGTAGCTAGGGTGACCAGATGTCCCGGTAAAATCGGGACTGTCCCGATATTTAGCCCTTTGTCCCGTGTCCCGACCGATGTATGATCGGGACGCCAATTGTCCCGATAATCAGGTGAGGATGTGAGCAGGAGGGGTGAGGAGGCGAGTGGCGGGGGGTGAGGAGGCAAGCAGAGGGCAGAGGTGAGCGGAGGGGTGGGGTGAGCCAGCAGCAGGCCAGCCAGTGGGCGGGCGGGCTGGCTGGCTGTCCGGCGGGGGGGAGGCAGGGTGAAGAGGCGAGCTGGCGGACGGGGCGTGAGGAGCGAGTGGCCAGCCGGTGGATGGGGTGAGGAGGCGAGTGAGTGGCGGGCTGGCAGGCAGGGGGGTGAGCAGGCCAGCGGCAGGCGGGTGGGCGAGGGTGAGCCAGCGGTGGGCAGGGAGCATTGGGGGTGAAGAGGCGAGCGGCAAGCCAGCAGCTGATGGGGGTGCGAGTGGAGGAGGGTGAAGGGGTGAGCCAGCGGCCGACAGGCGGGCGAGGGTGAAACGGTGAGCGGGCGGTGGCGAGCAGGCAAAGGGCAAGCGGCGAGGCAATGGTGGGCAGGGGGGACGAGGAGGACAGCAGCAGGTGGGCGGGCGAGGGGCGAGCCAGTGGCGGGGGGCAGTGAGGAGGCAAGCGGCAGGCAGGCGAGCGGCGGGTGGGGAGTGATTGAGGAGGTGAGCGGCGAGCCAGTAGCAGGCGGGGGGGGGGGGGCGGGAGGTGAGGAGGCGAGTGGCCGGGCAAGGGTGAAGAGGCGAGTGGCGAGCTAGCGGGGGTTCTCAGGGTGGGCATGGGGTTTCTGGCAGGGGAGTGAGGAGGTGAGTGGCAGGTGGGATGGGGTGAGAGGAGGCGAGCGGTGGGTGGGGGACAGAGGAGGAACTCAGCAAGCCAGCGGAAGGCCGGGGGTGAGGAGGGGTGCGGTGGTGGGACTGAGCAGGGAGGAGGTGGGACCTGGGGCAGAGTGAGGGAGGAGCCTGGGAGGAGCGGGGGTGGACTGTGGACAGGGCCTACGGCACCCCAATGTGTCCCGATATTTTACTGTTGTGATCTGGTCACCCTATTTGTAGCTACTTCTGGTATTTCTGAGCCCGCTCCTGCTTAAACAGGGACATAACATACTCTTGGGGGAATTCTGTGGCAAAAAATTAAAAATTCTGCTCACAATATTTTAAAATTCTGCATATTTTATTTGTCAAAATAACACAATATAATCATGCCTGTTTCAATTATTTTGGTAATTTATGTCAAAATATATATACGTCAAATATATGTCAACAAGTATGTCGATAACACTATAGACCAAAAAAAGATTCCAGTAATTTTTACAAATGGATTCCTTACTGGGTATATTAATACAGAACTTTGAGTAATTCATTTAAATGACAATACAGAACTGTATTTCCTGCACCTGTCAGAAGCAGTGCAAAGGCTTGGGGAAGTCAGGGGTAATGGAGGAGCTGAAGGAGAAGGAAGGAGCCTAGAGTGAACCTGGCTGGAGGGTTGTTGGGTGTAGGTGGGAGAAGTATGGAACAGGTTTTGGGGAGGGAGGGGCAGGATTGCTAGGGAGTTGGGGAGCCTCCCCCATGCAGACCTGGCTGACCCCAAGATCTGTCCCATTCAGTCAGGCACATCTGCCCCCCACCTACCATCCCCATGGGTCTGTACAGCTCCCCTCCTGCATCCCCAGGCTCAACACTGTCAGCCCACTAGCACCTGATCCCATGCCCCAGTCTGTCCCTCCACTAGCCATTCTGAACCCCCGCCTGTGACACCCCCCACCCCAGCAGCCCTGTGTTCCCCACTCTGTCCTAATCTGGCTCCACAGGCAAGGTGCTGTGATTAACTTCTACTCCTGGGGGAATTCTGCGCCACTGGGCATGCACAGAATTTTTTCCCCACAGAAAATACATTCTGCCCCAGAAGCGCTGCAGTTCTGCCTTTTGCCCACCAGAGGCTGCTGTGGCACCCGACCAACCGGCTGTTCTGGTGCTATAGCGGCCACTGGTGAGCAAAAGGCAGAACTGCAGCGCTTCTTGGGCATAAATGTATTTTCTGCGGGGCTGGTGGTGGTGGGGGGGGGGGGGGGGGGGAGTCTGCAGGACACGTGATTTCTGCACATCTGCAGTGGCACAGAATTCCCCCAGGAGTAATAACATTTGGCACTGCCATGGAGAGAGCTACCGACTTCATGGGGCTGTCTACATTCCTGGAAGCTGGGCCATGGAGGATGTGGGAGGCAGATAGATAAATAAACAGAGGATGTGTAGGGGGATGGATGGATAATGTTTATGTGAGGGTAGGTAGGTAGATCATTTCTTTTTGGTGCCAGAACACTGTGACATTGCATTTGATGCAGGGCCGTGACGGTGTGATGTCAGAACATTGCATTGCTATTGCTGTAATTGGTACCCAGATACTGTAGTGATGAGGGGTATTAAAAAGGCAGAGATAAATCTCGTCAACAGATTCGGTAGAGTAGAGAGGTAGATAGATAATGTCATGAATTCTGTTCCTGAGGTTTGTTCTTTGTTTCCCTCTTAGGGAGGGTACCATGGTGCTGAGCCCGAGGAATCTCTAACGGCTTTCGTTCTTGTTGCATTACTGGAGTCCAAAGACATTTGTAACAATCAGGTCCCTGTGAGTATGTCTGTCATGTATCTTCATTTATTCGCAGTATTTGCCTTTCCAGATGTGGTGCATGAACACGTGATGGAAAGAATTTGGCCTAAAGAAATGAATAGAGTTGCCAGATTTGAGTTCACGTGTCAAACTGCTGTGGGGCCAGATGTCCTCATAGGCGCCGACTCCATGGGTGCTCTAGGGCTGCAGCACCCACGGGGAAAAATTGGTGGGTGCAGAGCACCCACCGGCAGCTCCCCGCCAGCCCCCCCCCCCCGCGCCCAGCTCACCTCTGCTTCCGAGTTCCTCCTCCAGAGGCGCTGCCCTGCAAAGCCACTTTTTTTAGCTCACAGGCTCGCCACCCATCAGCTGTGCGGTGGGCGGCAAGCCTGGGGGGGGCGGGGCGGGAGAAAGCGCAGCGGCGGCGCCTCGGGGGAGAGGTATGGGGAGGAGGCGGAGCCTATGCATGTCCTCCAGAGATCTCAGCACAATCCTCCAGGAGCTTAGATTTATATTCTAATAACGGCAAATCCCTGCTCCAAAGATTTTTACAATCTAAATAAACAGGCAGAGCAAGGACGTATTATTATCCCCCTTTTACTGATGGGGGCAAAGAGGCATGAAGAGACAACTGATGTGCCCACGGTCATGCAGGAAATGGGTAGGGGAACCAGGAATTGAACCCAGGTTCAGGGGCGGCGAGTTGTATGTGCCTGTGGTGCCTGGGCTCCAGGAATATTCAGAGCCCGGGGGCCTGACTCCACCAATGTTCGGGGCCAGGTCTCTCCCCCGGCCCCACCTGCCACCCCCATGCACCTCCTCCGGCCCCACCTGCTGGCCCCGGCAGCGCAGTGGGACTAAGGCGGCTTTCTGCCTGCCTGCTCCGCGTTGCTCCCGGAAGTGGCCGGAATGTGTCTGTCACTTTCAGGAGCCGGCGCCGCCCGAGGTAAGCACCGACCCCCTGATCCCCTCCTGCACCCCAACCTCCTGCCCCAGCCCAGACCCAGCACCCAAACTCCCTTCCAGAGCCCATGCCCCCTCCTGCACCCCAAACCTCTTCCCCAGCCCAGAGCCCGCACCCAGCACCCAGCACCCAACTCCCACCCAGAGCCCGAACCCCCTCCCGCACCCAACTCCCTCCCAGAGCCTTAGGCAGATGGGGGGTGGGGGCGGGACTTGGACCTGTTCTGGGCACCAGCAAAAATTATCCAAACCTGCCGCTAGTACCCAGGTTGCCAACCTAATGCCGTCACTGCAAGACCATCCTCCTCCTTTGATTTCTTTTTTCCTTGTTATTGCCAGTAAAAGAGAGGAATTTCCGAATGCGCCCATCTAGCTAGGCCAGGCTGGTCTCCATTTCCAGTATTTGATAGAAGCAGTAAACACGACAAACGTATTCAGAGGGCCTGGCTAGCTCAATGGATTGCCAATGGGACACGGAGTCTTTCACTTCTAGAGCTCTTGTTCCCCTCAAATTCAGACCTGCAGTGATGGAAAAAAGTTATTGAGGTTTTAAGTTCTCCTGTCCCGTGGGAAGTGAATTGCGGAAGGAGGGTGTGTCTGTACAGTTCCTCTAGATCAGGGGTGGCGCTAACCTGAGCCTAAGATGGAGCCAGAATTTACCAATGTACATTGCCAAAGAGCCACAGTAATACATCAGCAGCTCCCCCACTCTGCTCCCAGCACCTCCCACCCACCCACCAGCAGCCCCGCCGATCAGCGCCTCCCTCCCTGCACCTCCCGATCAGCTGTTTCGTGGCATGCAGGAGGATCTGGCAGGGAGGGGGAGGAGCGAGGGCATGGCAGGCTCAGGGGAAGGGGTGGAGTGGGGACAGGGCCTGTGGCAGAGCCAGGGGTTGAGCAGTGAGCACCCCCCCGGCACATTGGAAAGTTGGCGCCTGTAGCCCCTACCCTGGAGTCGGTGCCTATACAAGGAGCCGCATATTAACTTCTGAAGAGCCGCATGTGACTCCGGAGCCACAGGTTGGCCACCCCTGCTCTAGATCACAAAACTCACCCTCCCGGTTGGCCCCCATGTTAGCAGTTTCACCAGGGGAGCCAAGACCCAAGTGGACCATGTAGGATGCACTCCCCTTTCTAACCTCTAGGGGAGCCCCTCTAGGTCAAAGGTAAGGCACAGTGGTGGAAGGGTGTGTGCGGGGAGAATGAAATTCACCCACAATACAATTCAACAAATTGTTTTTTAAAAAATGTCATGTAAAATATGTGACTTAACAGAATTTTAGCCTGATCTGGCGGTTTGGTTTCTTGATTGTTTGTTTTCTTTTTTGACTGCCCAGAGTCTGAAGAATGGCATTAACAAAGCCGGGGAATACTTAGCCAGAAGGTATCCATCTCTGAAAAGACCTTACACGGTGGCTCTCACGTCCTATGCCTTAGCCCTCATGGGGGAACTGGACAGCGAGAAACTGCTTATGAACGCTTCAACAGGTAGATTATTGGCGGGTACTCAGTACCAGAAAGATGTGGCCAAGTTGGGAGCGAGCGCACAGGAAAGTGAGGGGTAGTGATCAAAGGGCTAGCGAGACCTACAACAGCTGAGAGTTTGGTGTGGCTTTGTTTAAAAGTGAGTATTGTTTAGTTGGCCTGATATTATTCTAATTGTTCTTCAGTGATATCCAACCCAGATCAGGGCCCCCTTTTGCTAGGCACATGGCAAGAGACAGCACCTATCCCATAATGCTTACAGTCTAGCTCAAAAGCACCTATTCAAATTCGTTAGGCCCAATGGGAGTGGGGTGCTTACTTCTTTCAGGCTCCTTTGACAATCACAGTTTAGGTAGACAAGGCAGACTGATGGGGAAACTAAGACCCAGAGTGTCTACGCTGCCGTAAAAGTCCCACAGCTGGCCTGGGTCAACTGATTTGGGCTCGCAGGGCTTGGGCAATGGGGTATAAAACTGGAGCATGATCACTCTGAGACCCTGCTGGGATTCCCCAGAGTGGGGGCTTCAGCCCAAGCTCAAATGTTTACTGCAATTTTATAGTCCTGCAGCTGTGCCATGGGTCTTTTATCACGGTATACATTTACCCTGTGCGACTTGTTCAAAATAGCTTGTTGCAGAGCTGGGAACTGAGCCCCGAGCCAAGTCCTAAGCCAGCATCTTAACCGCAAGACCAGTCGTCCTTTCGGTAGCACTAAGATATTCCCACAGAAAATATCTGTCGCTATGGATTTGCATCACACTGACCATTCTTTGCATGGGTATGGTTCAAGAGGTGGCATTTTCCATTTGGAGCTGCTCAGAATGTGCGACTCTGTGTCCTGGTGAAGATTATTCTAGTTCTCGTTCTTTGATGACATTTAGAGGGAAATCGCTGGGAAGACTCGAATGCCCTCACCTACAGCATCGAGGCCACCTCCTACGCTTTGCTAGCCTTGCTGCACATGAAGAAATACGAATTGGTCAACCCCATAGTCAAATGGCTGACAGAGCAGAAATTCTATGAAGGGGGGTATGGATCTACCCAAGTGAGTATAATCTTTGGCAGACATAACAATATGTTTTGTGGGAAGGTCTCCCAATAGAAGGAATGGAAACCCCATCACTTGATCCACTGAGAGGGAGACTCCACCATAGGGAACAATCATGTGTTCGTCCAGGAGGTGGACATGATAACCCCTTATAAATTCATAGTTTCCAAGCTCAGAAGGGACTGTTGTGAACATCCGTTTGATCTCATGTATAACACAGGCCATAGAGCTCCCCCGGTATAATTTATTTTTTTGAACTAGAGCAGAGCTTTTAGAAAAACATCCAATCTCGATTTTTAAAAATTGCCCGTGGTGGAGAATCCACCATGACTCTTCCCAAATTGTTCCAACGGTTAATGATCCTCACTGTTGTACATACTTCATGTGTAACTTTTTATGTGTATAAATTGCCACTAATTTGTTATGCCCCATACAGTTGAGACATGGCTCCTGTTATTCCTAGAATTATAAAAATGTAGGGCAGAATGGGCCCTCGCTTCATCTAGTTCAGTGGCTCTCAACCTTTCCAGACTACTGTACCCTTTCCAGGAGTCTGATTTGTCTTGTGTACCCCCCAAGTTACACCTCACTTAAAAACTACTTACAAAATCAGACCTAAAAATACAAATGTTACATACACTATCACTGAAAAATTGCTAACTTTCTCATTTTTACCATATACTTATAAAATAAATTGATTGGATTCTAAATATTGTACTTACATTCCAGTATATAGTATATAGAGCACTGTAAACAGGCCATTGTATGAGATTTTAGTTTGTACTGACTTCGCTAGTGCTTTTTATGTCGCCTGTTGTAAAACTAGGAAAATATCAAGATGAGTTGATGTAACCCCTGAAAGACCCCTGTGTACCCCCAGGGTAACATATACTCCTGGTTGGTTGAGAACCACTGAGTCCCCTGCACTCAGGGCAGGACTAAGTATTACCTAGATCATCCCTGACAGGTGTTTGTCCACCTGTTCTTAAGAAACACTAATGACGGAGATTCCGCAACCTCCCTAGGTAATTTGTTCCAGTATTTAACAATCCTTACAGTTAAAAAGTTTTCCTAATCTCTAACCTAAATATAAGGCCTATAGTGGCCTACAGATGGATAACCTTTTCCCCATGAGCCTCTGCTACTGGGCTGGCTCATGTCTGTGTTAATGACTATATGTTAATCACCGCACAAAAATATACCTCCTACTATCCTGTGTAACATCTAACTGTTGTTGTATTTTCAGTTCCTGTTCATTAAACAGTCAGGGTTGGATTCTGATCTCATTCATGGACCACTGGGGTAATTCAGGAGCAAAAGGGATGCAGGCCCTTGATTCGTGGCAATAGGACAATAAGGTGTAACCTTCTTGTCTTTTTTTCTGGTCTTCCAGGCTATCATCATGGTGTTCCAGGCTCTTGCACAGTACCAGATAGACATCCCGCCACACCAGGAGCTGAATTTGGATGTTTCTGTTCTTCTGCCTGGCCGTGCTAACCCCCTCACTTACAGGATTGAGTACGAGACTGCTATGGTGCTCAGAACGGCAGAGGTACTGTTTTTTCCTGCTGCCACAGATCCTACTGGCCATGCACTAGGTTGGCTGTGAGGGAAATCCAAGTGTCTGTGCTCTGGATCCCCAGGGTGCTCCATGCTCCTGCAGTCTGAAGGGAGCCCAGCCACTGCATGATCTCAGGGTCCTTAGGCACCACAGATACTGACTTTTGTCTTTTTTCCCAGTGGGTGCTCAGCCCCGCCCTCGCTCCGCCTCTTCCCGCCCCTGTTCTGCCCCCCCCTCCTGAGGTCCGCCTCCACCCTCCCGCCACTCACTCCTCTCCGCCCCCTGTCCCCCGAGCTCCTCCCGCCAACCACTCACTAATCGTGGCCAGTCCCAGGAGCCCGTGGAACAGCTGATCCGTGGCTAGCCCTGGGGCTATGGAATTGGGCTATGGAGTCTTGCCCCGCCAGGGCACTGCATAAAATGCAGTTTAGGCTCACAGGGACTAAAAGGCGTCATTACTGGAGCGGGATTAAATTTTTTCATGAGCCAAAAAATGCCATTTCGGTTGAGCCCAAACTATTTACAAATTTGCTGAACGGCTTCAGATGACAAAAAGTTTATCGTGGCCTTTCACAGTCATTCCTAATGACTCTGAATTGGGCCAAAAAGAGAGGGTAAAATGATCCTTAGCGCCTGGTAGCCCTAGGCTTCAGGAGACCCAACTTCAAGTGTTTGTGTAACGCCAATAGACCCCGGGGTCATCGGTCGGTGGGTGGGATCGAACCTGCAACCTCTGGAGCTTAGTGCGTGAGCCTCTACTGCATGAGGTAAAAGCCATACGGCTGTTAGCTAACTCATTAATCTCTCTCGCTAAGTGGTCTTGGTGCCACTACATGGGCCAGAACACTGCACCTAGGAGCTGTGTGGGTTACATTTGCTCCAGTGAGAGTAATTATTTCTGAGAAGTGGAACAGCTCGAATTGGAGAGCTTGAGAAAGTCCTCTGTGAGAATATCCCATAGCCCAGTGGCTAGGACGCCCTTGTGCAATATGGGAGACCCCAGTGAAAAACCCTTCTCCACAGGCAGAGGGGAGTTGAACAAGGGTCTCCCATATACCTGAGTCCCTGGCCACTGAGCTAAAAGTCACAAGCAGAGCACTACATCTCCCCGCTGCCCTTTTGTGAATCTACCCCTTAACACAGGGCTCTTTCCATCCAAAATGGATTTTATTTTTTGATTTGCCAAATTTTTTTATAATTTTCAGATTTGGTTTGGGTTGAACCTAATTTTTTTGGCCAATTTTTTGGACCTGCCAGCGAACCGAAAGATCATTTATTCACCCAGCTCCATAGCTATTTGCCCAGCTCTAGGCATTACCATCAGATGGTTGTTTACTGTCCTGCATGAGATGAGTTGGAAGGTCTCCGTTCATTGATGGCGAATCCCCATTTTTTGACAGGCTCAGCAGAGAATGAATGAGCGTGAACTCCCTTCTGTAATAAGACTTAGCATTTAAGAACAAATGTAAGCGTAGGTGTATCTGACGTTTGCCCCACACCTGTTTTGGCATAGAGAGCCTGCAAGATTTCTGATATCAGTCTGGCACCTTTCATTGGCACTGGCCTATTTAAAATTAAGAAATCATAGAATATCAGGGTTGGAAGGGACCTTTGAAGGTCATCTAGTCCAACCCCCTGCTCAAAGCAGGACCAATCCCCAATTTTTGCCCCAGATCCCTAAATGGCCCCCTCAAGGATTGAACTCACAACCCTGGGTTTAGTAGGCCAATGCTCAAACCACTGAGCTATCCCTCCCCCCTGTAAGTCACCCAATCTGACCAAGGATTCTTTACAGACTAGGCTGAATAAAGACTTCATTGTGAAAGCGAGAGGCACCGGACAAGGAACCTTGACTGTGGTAACTGCTTACAATGCAAAGATACCGGAGGATACATCTAAGTGTAAGAACTTTGACTTGAAGGTGTCTGTCAGGGAAGCCCACAATGGTAAGTTACCTTCTGACTGGTTAAATGAAGTTTGCTGCCGCTACCCAAACACCTACACGAGTATTTAACTTTACACACATGAGAAGTCCTATTGAAGTCAAAGGAGCATAAAATCAAAGATGTGCATAAATGCTTCCAGAATTGCTGCCTAAATTAAGACCAGGACAACAGGATGCCCAGAGTGGAAGGCACAGAATAGACATACTAATATTAGAGCAGGACCTAGAAGCTTCAACCGAGATCAAGGACACATTGTGCCAGGCGCTGTACATACAAATGGTAAGAGACAGTCCCTGATCCAAAGATCTTCCAATCTAACCAGCCAAAGGGAGGAGTCTTATTCCCATTTTACACAGGGGGAACAGAGCGGTTCAGTTACTTTCCCATGGAGTTTGGTTCAAAGCCAGGAACTGTGTGTTAACCACCAGACCAGTGCAAAATTGGGTGGGGTGTAAAGTAATAGTGAGGTCAAGGCAGGTAGGTTAGCAAATGCAACAATGTTTCCTAGTGGACAGAGCACTGGCCTGGTACTCAGGACATGTGCGTTCTGTTCCCTTTTTGCCACTGGCCTGCTGGGTGACCTTGGACAACTTACTTCACCTTTCTGTATATCGGTCTCCCCAGCTGTAAAATGGGGATAATGACACTAAAATGAAAATAAAAAAATACTATAGAGGTAGGTATTATTATTATTATTATTATTATTATTATTATTTATTATTATTTTTCTTTTGTTAATATTACTGTTATCGCTAGGCACTACATGTTCCGACACAGGGTCAGTCCAGCCACAGAACAGCATGCTGTCATCATGACACCTGTGATCAGCAGAGTTAGAACGTCTCATTATCCCACAATACAATATGGATGAAAAGTCAGGCATGGGACTCTGGGATTTGCTCCCTCGAAATGAGAGATGAGTCTGAATCAAGAAGTTTAGAACTAGGTCCACACTTCTCCCAGGGGTTGGGTGCTCAGATTTAGGGTTCAGTTCGGCTTGCTATAGATATAAGGGTCTAAAGTTTGGGAGTATTCATGTCGCCTTGTATGTCATCACTTATCAGTGGGCTGAACTTATAGCTAGGGTGACCAGATGTCCTGATAAAATCGGGACTGTCCCGATTTTTAGTGCTTTGTCCCGTGTCCGGACCGATGCTTTGTCCCGATATCGGGGCTTCTGCCGTTTTCCGTTGGTTTTTTTTTTTTCCTTGGACAACTCTGCTCTGGGCGTTTGGTTTTTTTGCTTCCCCCATGTGTCCCGATATTTTGTTGCTTTAATCTGGTCACCCTACTTATAGCCATCAGCACTGAAAATGTGACCTGTTGCTTCTTTGGCTAATAACTTGGCTGACTAAAGGCTGCTGTTCTTGATTTGAGCCACTAGATGGAGACATGAGCATGCACATTTAGGCTATGTCAGTGGTTCTCAAACTTTTGTACAGTAGTCTGTGACCCCTTTCACGCAGCAAGCCTCTGAGTGCGAGCCCCCTCATAAATTAAAAACACTTTTAATATGTATATTTAACGCCATTATAAATGATGGATGCAAAGCAGGGTTTGGGGTGGAGGCTGACAGCTCGCAACCCCCACGTGTAATAAAATCATGAGCCCCTGAGGGGTCCCTACCCCCAGTTTGCGAATCCCTGGGCAATGTGCACACTACAGGCTAGGGGTGCTCACGTACCCACACTAGCATGAGTATAAATAGTGATGTCACTGCTGTCCCATGGGAGTACTGATTATACCCTTGATGAGAGCTAGCAGGCGTATGTGTACATGAGCCGGGGAATCACACCCCTACTGCGTAGTGTAGATGCAGCCTATGCCAGAGCCAGGATTTTGTCTTGGCCTCTTGGAGAGATCAGGGCCAGCCAGGAGTTTTGGATCAAGTTCTGAACTTTCCAAAGTTCAAGGGAGTTCAGATCCGAGTTTCTGATTCAGGCCTCTCTCTCCTGATAACACACAACCACGTTTCTGTGGGAGAGGCTTTTTCACTATTGCCAAGCTCAAGCGTTCAAAACCCATTAGTCGTGTCCCCAAAAAAACAGTGACATCCACTTAAAATCAGGAGATTTTTAAAATAATAAATTTGGGGTTCGTTTTCTTTGCCTTCTGATTTCTGAGTCTTTCAGTTGCTCCCACTTCACATTTTAAAGCTTTTCTCCACAAGCTCAAGGTCTAGAAATGCAGTGAAAGCTGAGATTCTCATGTGATCTTTTGTTTCCAGGAGCTGGGGCTTAAAGAAACACATCAAAAATCATAAGACTTACCACAAGAGTTGGCAATGCTGTTTTTTAGCTTGTGTGTCAGGTATCCTTCAGAGTGGCTGGTTCCTTTGGGATTTTTTTCACCCCAGTTCTAGGATCTATTCGATTAAAGTGCTGAGTTTCCAAGTTTTGGGGCTTTTTACAAAACAAAAATGAAACTTACACCAAAAAATATTTTTTCCCCTTTTGAAACATTTCTAGCTAAGAGGCCGGAAGGAGCCCTGCATTCAGTCTTCATCAAAATCTGCGCCAGGTGAGAACACTGACCTTTAATGATAATGTTGAAGTTGAAGCTAGACAAATTCAAATTTACAAATAAGGTGTAAATTTTTAACAGCCAGGGTAACTAACCACTGGAACAATTTACCAAGGAGTGTGGCAGATTCTCCATCACAGGCAATTTTAAAATCAAAATGGCGGGGGTGGTTCTTATATAGGCTTCTATTACCCCCCACCCCCTGTCCTGATTTTTCACATTTGCTGTCTGGTCACCCTAGTATATGGGGATGGATGCTCATAGGCTATAGATTTTCCTAGAGGACAGCAGAAAAAATATTAAGAACTGGCAAGTCAATATCAAAATGGGTTTCTCAGTGTTAAATTGTGATGCAAGGGCATTTTCTTTTCCTCGCTAGGTACCTCGGTGAGGTTGATGCCACAATGTCAATCCTCGATGTCTCCATGCTCACGGGCTTCTCGCCAGATTTGGATGATCTGACCAGAGTACGTCGGCATCATCTGAGCTATTCAGTAGAACAGGAAGGCCCAGGCTAAGCAGAGCTTAAAACTCCAGTTGGGGGAGGTTCTTCCCACTGTCTGAGATGTGGAAGGAGGCTGGATGGCTCAAGGCATCAGGCCATGGAGCCTTTCAGTTGTAGGAAAACAGGTCTCCTCTGGTCAGCAACTCGTTACCATCAGGCAGTATTGTGTTGCCTATGTGAAGTAGCCCCCACCCCCATTCATACAGAAATCATGATCGTCAGTGAGGATTGCACCTGGGACTTTTAGCCCAACCCTTTTGAACTTGACCTAAAGCAATAACTTTCAGGTCGAAGTAGGGTTGGGCATTATTCAGGCCTGCCACTAGAGGGAGATATGATCACATCCATATTGTATGGCTGAGTAGTGGGGCTTGACTCATTTCCAGGCAGCTTCAGGATTTTGAGTCCCTGCCTTACCGTCAGGGGCAGCTCTAACGTTTTTGCTGCCCCAAGCAAAAAAAAAAACCCCAAACGCCACCACCCCCGCCCCCAAAACAACCCCCGTCTCTCGGAGCGCGGGCAGCATACCCGCAGCCCCGCTCCCCCGCCGGAGCGAGTGCGGCATGCCCGCGGCCCCCGCTCTCCCCAGCCGGCAGAGAGGGAGCTCGGCATGCCGGCTGCCCAGCTCTCCCCGGCCGGCGAGGAGCGAGCGCGCCATGCCCGCGGCCCCACTCTCCCCGGGCCGGAGCGCCGGGGTGAGTGGGGCATGCCTGGGAGGGAGGGGGAGACGCGCGCCATGTCCGCTCAGGTTCTCTTCTCCCCCTCCCTCCCAGGCTCTTAAGCCTGGGAGGGAGGGATAGAAGCAGCGCGCCAAACAGCTGTTTCGCGCGCCGCCGCAGAGCAGAGGTGAGCTGGGGCGGCCGACCAGGGCACATTTCTAGGGGCGGCATGGCTGGTGCCAGAATGCCGCCCCTAGAAATGTGCCGTCCCAAGCACCAGCTTGTTTTGCTGGTGCCTGGAGCCGGCCCTGCTTACTGTGATGCAGTTTGCTTTTCCTTCGTTGTGTTTAGCTTTCCAAAGGGGTTGACAGATACATTTCCAAGTATGAAATCGACCGCTCTCCGTCGGACAGAAGCACCCTCATCATCTACCTGAACAAGGTAAGACTTTACAAGGGCGTTCTCTGATCTTGTGTTAAATTCAGGAACTACTGCTGCAGGCTCCTGCTTTAGCCAAATTGCACTCCCAGGTGTCCCTAGAGACGCCCAGGTATAACTAGTGGCAGAATCGCCCGCAGGATAAATTGTGCCCAGATCCCATGGTCTTTAATGGGAGATGCACCAGCTAACACCAATGGCTGAAGCTGATCCCCCCGTGTACCACTCTTTCTCATTCAACCTTTCTCTCTTTCATGCCTGTTTGTCTCCTCTGCCATTGCTTCCTTGCCAAAGACCTAAGTATTCCTTTTCTGTTCTTGCCCCACCCAGGTTTCCCATCTGGAGGAGGAATGCTGGCAGTTTAAAGCTCACCAGTTTTTCGAAGTTGGTCTCATTCAGCCGGGGTCTGTCAAAGTCTATGAGTATTACTCTTTAGGTAACAGTGAGTCGTATCTTTTCTCATCACTGGGGTCATGCCCAATATGTCCCTTTCCCCCAGACACTCAGAAGAGTTTTCTCTGTTCCCATGGCAGCAAACATCCTTATGGGAATACAGAAATAGATCAGGTGCATGAATAAGAAAAGCACTGGTAGTGAAAGTAGCTAGAATGAAAGTGACAAGAGTTCTCCTTCTTCATGCTTCAAAGCATGAGCTGATCACCAGTCGGGAGTAGGAAAGAACAGACAAGCCATGTGGCACGGTAAGATGCAGTTCATGCCTTCCTGTGTAGTATCTGGCCTTGGAGAGAGAGAGGATACAAGAATCTAATAAAGGTGAGTCAGGAAATTCATATCCAGATCCAAACTTCCACAAAGCTCAGCAGTTGAGGGCAATAAATCATTGGAACGTGCTACCACGGGAAATCTCTTGATGTCATCATGAAATCAAAAAGACAAGGTGGGGGAGGTAATGTCTTTTATTGGACCAACTTCTGCTGGTGAGAGAGACAAGCTTTCGAGACACACAGAACTCGTCTTCAGGTCTGGGAAAGGTACTCCGAGCATCACCGCTAAAGGCAAGGTGGAACAGATTGGTTAGCGTAAGTAGTTTAGCATTTAGCCTGGCCTTAAAATCTCTCAGTCTATGAAATGAAGATACAAGGATTTGATTCAGGATAATCTCTAGATTAAATGGCCAGTCGGTCTCTTCTAGGGCACTGCCTAGGTCTCCCCAAGAGACTCAAATCATTAAAATCTCTCTCACTGCTCTAGTTGGTTCCAGATCTTAGTTGTGACTCACACTTGGCTCAGTCAATACTCTGGTAATGACCTCAGTGAGACTTTGGCTTGAGTAAGGGCTTCAGGGTTGTCCCCTAAGAGCTCCAATTTGTTAATGGGTGTTAATCTGCATGAAGGGGAACACTTCCCATCAGGAGCGGCGGAAGCTTCCTGAAAGTAGGCTGACCACCGGTGCCCGAACCGTGGCCCTGCCCCCCTATGCCGCCCCTTCCTCCCCAAGGCCTCACCCCCGCGCCACATTTTCTCCCCGAGCCCCACACCCTCAGATCGCCATTCCCCCGAGGCCCTGCCCTCACACCACCCCTTCTCCCAGAGCCCTGCTCCCACACTTCTTCTTCCCCCAAAGACCCTGCCTCCCCCTCCCTGTTGCTCGCCCTTACGCCCAGTAAAAAGTGATGGGGCCACAGCCCCCCTGACCTCACCATTTCCGGCACCCCTGCTTCCCATCTCTGGATGTCTTTCTAAACAACAGAGCCTGGCTCAGTCACAAGTTATGGGCTTGATGCAGGTATGGCGGGTGAAACTCTACAGTCTATGTGATGCAGGGGGTCAGGCGAGATCCCAATGGTGCCTTGAGTCCTTGAAATCTACTAACCTGTGATTCTCTGCTCGTTCTGTAGTGGACCAATGCACCACGTTCTACCGCCTGCCTACAGAGAGCGGCTTTCTCAATAAGATCTGTCATGGGGACGTTTGTCGGTGTGCGGAGGGTAAGGAGGGTCCTGTTTCTGCTTACACCAGGTTCTTGGAGCATTTAATAACAAACCCTAGCTCTCCTAGAGTGCTTTTAATGTGTTGATATTTCAGAATTTGGGGAGGGGGAGTTCAAAAACAAACCATATGGGAAATTTGACATGAATTCGCACGATGTTTCAGTGTCGCTGATTCTGCCTTTTGTGCTGAATGAATTGTGGTTGAAAAATTTCACCCGGGTGTACTTGAATGTCTTCCCTGGTGACGCCCTCCTTCCTCCTTCCCCCAGAAAACTGCTTCCTGCAGCACAAGATGAGGGGTCTCATCAACCTGAACAAACGAATTGAGATGGCATGTGAACCTGGAGTCGATTATGGTAAAACTGCTCTTTGGATCTGCAGAGTCTTACTTGTGAGAGTAGAGACACAGTCCAGACTTACAGCTGGATCTGAGGTTGAACTAAGGGTAGGTTTTGGATTTACCAGTACAAAGGACCCGTGAGATTTTGGGTCCCCAAAATGGCAGAATCTCACGAAATTAGCTGTTTTCATGAGATCTCGCCTGCATTACCAACAAGATCTGGGAAATAAACCTCTTCTGGTTTGGAACCCAACGCAGAGCCAAAAACTAGAGGGTCTAAGAATTCAAATCCAATCTCTTGCACAGAAATATTCAGATTGAGATCTGATGCTCTAGCTTTGGACCAGGGCCTGCAATTCTCCATTTTGACCCAAATAGAAGGTTTACAGTATCAATCTGGCGTCTCCATTGGCCACCCTGGCCACTCACTCTGTGAACCCCAGTTTAGGGGCAGCTCTTGAAATTATAAATGCAAAGTACTGCACATTGGAAAACATCATCCCAACTGTACATATAAAATGAGGGGGTCTAAATTAGCTGTTACCACTCAAGAAAGAGATCTTGGTGTCATTGTGGATAGTTCTCTGAAAACATCCACTCAATGTGCAGCAGCAGTCAAAGAAGCAAACAGAATGTTGGGAATCATTAAGAAAGGGATAGATAATAAGACAGAAATATCACGTTGCCGCTATATAAATCCATGGTACGCCCACATCTTGAATACTGCACGCAGGTGTGGTCGCCCCATCTCAAAAAAGATATATTGGAATTGGAAAAAGTTCAGAAAAGGGCAACACAAACTATTAGGCTCTGGAACTGCTTCCATATGAGGAGAGATGAATAAGACTAGGACTTTTCAGCTTGGAAAAGAGACGATTAAGAGGGGATATGATCGAGGTCTATAAAATCATGACTGGTGTGGAGAAAGTAAATAAGGAAGTGTTATTTCCTCCTTTTCATAACACAAGAACTAGGGGTCACCAAATGAAATTAATAGGGAGCAAGTTGAAAACAAACAAAAGGAAGTATTTTTTCACACAACGCATAGTCAATCTGTGGAGCTGCTTGCCAGGGGATGTTGTGAAGGCCAAGACAATAACAGGGTTCAAAAAAGAACTAGATAAATTCATGGAGGATAGGTCCATCAATGGCTATTAGGCAGGATGGTCAGGAATGGTGTCCCAAGCCTCTGCCAGAGCTGGGAATGGGCAACAGGGGATGGATCACTTGATGGTTATCTGTTCTGTTCATTCCCTCTGGGGCACCTGGCATTGGCCACTGTTGGAAGACAGGATACTGGGCTGGATGGACCTTTGGTCTGACCCAGTATGGCCATTCTTATGACAAGCTGCCAAACTGTCCCTTGACGAAACTGTCTCGCTACCACTTACGTCACTCTTATCAGCACCAGATCAAAAGAATGATGTGAAACTCCGAATCCAAGCCCTGGAGGAATCTTAGAATAAATGGAATGGATCAAGGTCTTCTACCCTGTTTGTTTAATTCTCTCTGTCTCTCCGTGAGTTGACCACACTCCAGTTTCCCTACAGAAAACGACTACAACCTTTAACCAGTGTCACTTTCTTCCCCCTCAGTGTATAAAACCAGGCTTGTTGGAACTGAAGAATCAAGCAATCATGACACCTACATAATGAACATTTTGCGAGTCATTAAATCAGGTAAGAGCTCCCCCTTCTGGAAACTGATAAAAACGCTCCACTGGCTCTCCCACCTGGAACATCTAAATGACCATCTTTCTTCTCTTCCTCAGGGTCTGATGAAAATCCACTAGGAAAAACCCGCCCATTCATCAGCCACGTGAAGTGCAGGGAGTCTCTGAGGCTGGAGCGTAACAAGGACTACTTGATCTGGGGACTCAGCAGTGACTTGTGGGACTTGAAAACTAAGTAAGTAACCTACCCTCCAAGCATCTTCAGGTCTGTGCTGTCGGGCTGGAGATTGCCGCTGCAGTTTCGCCTTAACTGGTGCTAACGGCCAGCCGGCCACCCATGTGTTTCACTAGCACTAAGCACAGCTATAGTGTTGTCAGTGTGTCCAAGTAGTTGTGGGGTTTATCAGTCCATAGTCCTTTGGCACTGATTTGGGATGAATTACCCACTAGAAAAGGTGGGGAAATATTAATTTACTGTGCAATTATCTCTGTGCCATGATAGAAAATTAATATTTAACTGTTTCTACATTGCAAAATATGTATTGTATATAAAAATATGTCAGAGACATGGACTGGTGCACAGACCGTCTTTTTGGTGTGTGTTTGTACATCATCTAGCACAAGGGGACTCTGATACATGACTGAGGCTCCTAGTTGCACCCATGAGACAAAGTCTTGTTGTTGTTGTTATTATTATTATTATCATCCAGTTTTCTGTAGTTAGAGAGAGACCCAAACAACCCCCAATGCAATAAATTATCAAGAGGCCTCTTCGTGATCTATGACTAAGACTATGATTATGTCACGGAGGTCACAGAATCTGTGACTTCCAGAGACCTCCGTGACATTTTCTGCCCCAGGGCTACAGCTGTCAGCAGGTAGCCCCATAGCTCTCAGCCGTTGCTGGCAGCGGGCCCCCAGTAGCTCCTAGCTGCTAGGCAACAGGGGAACCCAGAGCTCCCAGCTGCTGAGGGCAGCAGGGGGACCCCTATCACTTTGGGTGATAGGGGTCCCTGAAGTTGCCCAGCTCTGGCAGGTGGCAAGGAGATCCCAGCATCCCTAGTAGCTGTGGGTGCTGGACTCTCCTTCCTCCCCATTTTGTCAGGGATATTTTTAGTAAAACTCATGGACAGGTCACGGGCTTACGTGAATTTTTGTTTATTACCCATGACCTCTCCGTGAGGTTTACTAAAAATATCCGTGACAAAATCTGAGCTTTATCTATCACAATTAGAGCTGGCTGGAAAATGGGCTTTTTTTCATGGAAATTTTCTACTTTTTGGTGAAAAACCAAGAAACAAAATATTTTGATTTGGAAATGCTGTGGTGGTGCCTCATAGAATCATAGAATCTCAGGGTTGGAAGGGACCTCAGGAGGTCATCTAGTCCAACCCCCTGCTCAAAAGCAGGACCAACCCCAACTAGAATTTGGAATTTGTCGTCTGGATGCCTCATGCGCTATAGGCTGGGGTTCCTGGTCAGACTACATTTCCCATGATGCAACACGTTCTCACCTCTTGGTGAGGGGAGGACATTCCATCATAGGAGTCTCTCACTGCGGTGCACCATGGGATATGTAGTCTGGTTGGGGATTTTGGCCCATAGAGAAGAATGGAAGCATGAGTTAAAGCCAACAACATCTCCCATAAGGCACCATGGCAGGACTGCTGAATCAAAATATTTCAGTTTTCAAGCATTCGTTTTTTCAATGGAAAATGTATATTTTCCCCTGAAAGCTGACACTTCACACAATATTGCATTTAGTCAAAACCCCAGTTTTCCACTGATAAAACAGTTTCAGTGGAAAATTTTCTACCAGCCCTATTAATAGGGCCCTATCAAATTCACAGTCCATGTTGGCCAATTTCACAGTCATGGCATTTGACATTTTTGAATTTCACAGTTAGATATTTAAATCTTAAATTTCACAGTGTTGTCACAAATCATGAATATGTATTTAAAAATATCAACCTGTAATGCCCTTAAGTCAGCTTCTGGCCAGCATCCCAGCTCTGAAGGCAGGGAAGAAGTAAGGGTGGCAATACCGCAAACCTGCCCCCCACCACAATACCCAGATTTCACAATGAAGACCAGATTTCACAGTCCGTGACTCATTTTTCATGGCCGTGAATGTGTAGGGCCCTATTATCAATGTTGGGTCAGATTCTTGGGGGGACTTGTTAGGATCTGACATGATGGGATAATAGCCAGGGACACCCCCTGATGACAGAAAGTGACCAGAGGAGAGGGTCTCTTTAGAATGTGTGACCTGAAACAGTTGCCCTTTGTCTAGTGTATCCAATATCTTCAACTGAGCTTCCTTATTGAGTTATTAGTCCAGGCTCCTCCAAGCCCATAACCAGGGAGTTCCAAAATGGCACCTTCCTCTTTAACAAGGAGGGTGCTGCCTCTTCAGAGACTTCCATCCTAATGTATGTGTGGCTGAATCCAGAGCATTGCATGCTGGGAACTGTAGTCTCTGGCTAGACGCCACCTCCATATTAAAGATAAACGTGGATGCAGTCAGTTCAGTTTTTACGCAAGTCAGATGTGGTCCTCGGACTCCGGTCAATGCTACATCAGGATCCTGGATGAATTGACGATGGCATGGGTTGAATCTGGGACCTCTGGAACTTAAAGCAGGAGCCTCTACTGCCTGAGCTAAAAGACCCATCTCGGTCAGCCAAGGCTGTAACAGACTCATCAACCTCTGAATGTGGCCCACCCTGCCCCAGCGTGGGCGTGAGCTATGCCAACAGGGCAAAGGCTGGCCAGCCTTGAGGAGCCACACAGGTAGATTACTCGGTAAATCCTGAGATCAAAGTCACAAACCTTCTTCTCCATTCCAGAATCACCTACATCATTAGCAAGGACACCTGGATCGAGAAGTGGCCAAATGAGGAAGACTGCCAAGAGGAGGATTTCCAGATCCTGTGCCAGGAATTCGAAGAGTTCTCCCAAGCCATGACCATGGTCGGCTGCCCGACTTAAACACAGAACCAGCACTCGCAGCGAGAGTCCAGATGGGACTGTTTGAGCTCAGTTGCAGCATCACGCAAGGCTGAGACATCTTCATTCCGACATTCCTAGGCTGTAATATCCCCTACCCTGCTTGTGCTTCCTCTCCTTCCCCCTTGCCAATCATTTCCATAGATATAAAATGCCTGACTTCTTACACGGATCTCTTGTGTGGATTTTTACAAATATCAAATACTCTAATGCTACGATACAGCTCATGTGGCTAATTGAGGGCCATGGGTGCATTCGATTAAGTTAATGTATAAATACCTTAATGGGGAGGAAACGCCAGGTACTAAAAGGTTCGTTAATCATCTTATGTTGTTTTTTATTTTATTTGTATTACCATAGCTTGGCCCTACCCAACCTAGGGGTTGGGAAAAGAAGCTGGTGATGATCACTGTAGTGCCTAGGGGGCCTCATCAGAGACCAGGACCCCACTGTGCCAGCCGCTATACAATCACAGAGCTAAAAGATAGGTTACAGTGTAGTAGCCGTGTTCGTCTGTGTCAGCAAAAAGAAAATAAGAAAGAAAGAAATACTTGTGGCACCTTAGAGACTAACAAATTTATTTCAGCATAAGCTTTCGTGGGTTAGAACCCACTTCATCGGATGCATGGAAGATAAGATTAAGGGAAATAGATTCAATTAACGTAATGGCCAAGCCATTCCAAGTCTCTATTTAATCCTGAGTTGATGGTATCTAGTTTGCATATCAATTCAAGAGCTAAAAGACTGTCCCCGCCCTGCGAGGGCCTTACACTCAAAGAATAAGACAAGAGAGAACAGATGGATATAGACAGAGGCGGGAATGCAAGGAAACAAGTATTGATCAGCATCATGGGTGGTGGTCTCTGCATACTAGCAGCCTAAATGTTGTCGAGTTTTTTTTGAGGAGGGATTTGAAGGGGGAGAATGAGACAGTTTTTCAGATATTTGTGGTGGGTGCTGGCACCACAGGCCGATCGTAGGTGAGCAGTGACCGCTCTGTAGTGAATGAGAGGGGATAGGTCGGGTGGCAAAACCTAGCATCAAAGGTATAACAAGAACCAAAGGCTGGAAGTTAAAGCCAGATAAATTCAAATTAGAAATAAGGAACCAGTTTTTAACAGCGAGGATGATTAACCACTAGAACAAACTCCCAAGGGAAGCGGTGGATTGTCCGCCTCTTGATGTCTTCAAATCAAGACTGGATATACTTTAGTCCACCACAGGGCTCAATCCAGGGTAAGTGGGTGAAATTCTCCGGCCAGTGTTATACAGGAGGTGAGACTAGATGATCTAATGGTCCCTGTTAGCCTAAAACTCTGACTCAGGTTGGAGGGTAGCGTAAGAGTCCAGAGTAAAGTAGTGAGGAATTCGATGTGTGCAGTTGGTCATGTACACCTTGTACACGGTAGGTTGCAGGACTGTTACTAGTAGGTCGGGCTTCTGTGCCAGATATGGACTGACGGCAGAGCTTCTTTCTCGCAGATTGACTCCAGATGTGTTCGCTTATACCATCCTTTAATGCACTGCCAGGAACAGCTGTTAGGAGCTTAAGTAATGTATGTTGCGCATGGCGCCACATAGTGGCTGAACAGTATAATCCAGTTTAACGTTGGATTACTTCTCCCCCTTGGTTTTACATTCCTACCATTTACAGGATCACGCCTGGGTAGCGCGTAATGGAGGCTAAGCCTCCCCAAACCTCGTACTGCTGGGGGGGGGGGGGGAGGCAGTGGTGGATTTGGGGCCCCTGGAAAAATCTCCCCCCGCCATGGCATCAGGGCTGGCAGGCACAGAGCTTTTCCGGTCTCTGGGTTGCAGTGGGGGTATGGGAAAGGAGTGAGAGAGGGGCGGAGCCTAGGTGGGGAACAGGTGGCATGTGGGTGGGTCCACGGGGGAAGGGGTGGAATGGGTGGGGCCATGGGCGGAAGGGATGGAATGGGGGAGGGGCTCCGGGCTCAGAGCTCCAGCCAGGGCCGAGAGCTCTGCTGCGGTCCCAGCCAAGGCCATGGGGAGGAGGGGCTGGTCTCTTAGCACCCCTCCCCGACCGCCTGGGGCCATGTGGGGGCAGAGAGCAGTGAGCAGGCCTCGGTCGGAAGAGGCAGGGCAGTGGGCTAGCCTCCCCAAGGGGAAGCTTCACCCGCCGCCCATGCGATCCACGCTGTCTTTAAAGTTCAGTACGGCTCAGTCCCTTGAGTGTCTCTGAATCACACTGGTCTTCTAATTACACGACCCAAACATGTCACAACTTGGTCATCTGGCTGTCCCACTGTCTCTGGTTGGTTTGGAATCTGTGAGGTGTCGCCATCTTGGTCTGCATCCACCCTCTGTAGCGTTGGCTCGGTTGATTTTTCTTTAGATGTCAAAGGTTTCTGTTGAACTTCTCCACTATTGGTCTCGACCACATATGATCTGGGCAATGACTTCTTTTTCTTCATGGCCGCTGGATTTCTCCATCCTTTTTCTCCAGCGAGTTTGACACAAAAACAAACTCACCAGATTGTAGACCCAGCAGGTCTCTAACTTAGTGACGTCTGTTATAAAAGTGTTTGTAAGCTCCTCTTGTTTCCTTTTTACCTGATTTGGCTACTCTTCATGTCGGGGCACTTTGGAGACCGATTGTTTTCCAGAGCCAGAATTGTAGTTCTGAGTTATCGACCCATCATGAGTTGTACTGGACTATATCTGGTAGCTGCTGTTGGTGTTGATCTATAGTTCAGAAGAGCAAGGAATGTACTTTCCCTGCTGTAGGATTTTCTTGGCTGTCTGTACAGCTCTCTCCGCCTCTCCATTTGCTTGTGGATAATGTGGGCTGCTGGTAATATGATCACAATCATATTTCGTTTGGAATGATTTAAATTCTGCTGTGGCGAATTGTGGTCCGTTGTCCGTCACTACTGGTCCTGCAATACCAAAATGAACAAAAGTGCACTTCAGTTTCTCAAGAACACTGCCATATGTTATGTCTTTCAAGTACGTTACTTTGATATGCCTGGAAAAATAGCCCACTAAGACCAGGTACTGATGTCCTCTGAATTTGCATAAATCTGCAGCTAGTCTCTTCCAGGGTCTGTGTGGTAGAGATGTTTTTTGACACGAGATGGTTCAGCAGTGTCTCTTGAGATTATTTGTACTGGAGCTCCTTTCAAAATCTCAATATCACCAAATTCTCGGTCAAGTTCTTGACCTTTCTCATTCGGTCCATCAGGGCTATCATGCTGCGGCTGAGAAGGTTGTTGGTCTTTGATCTTTTGACCACATGCACTCTGAATGCCGACGTTTTGTCTTTGCAAGTTGTTTTTGTGGTGCACTGGTCTATGCCATTCTAAATACACCTTCAGGGCAGTGTTAGGTGATTTCAGCTCTGGGAGTGGTTGAAGATGATTGTAAGGCCCTTCTGAGACGGCGATCACATCTATTCCTGAGTCCATTTTAAAATCAATAGTTTTCCATGAATATTCAGTTTCACTGTACAGGCTGGCTCTGTTTCATCACACATGATAGATCCCAGGAACAATGGCTCTTGATTGTCTGTAATCAAAGTCAGTTCCCTGACTGCCCTAGTACAGCAAACATCTTCAAAATGTCCATATTTTGTGCATTTATTACATATGTCACTGTTAGCTGGACACATGTCTTGAGCTATGTCTATGAAATTTTTCACATCTTGTGAATTTAGTCTGAAATGCTTTGTAGTTAGCCTCATAGCCTCAGGGCTTTTTATGGTATTGTGTGTTTACAGCATCTAAGCTACTTTCGGGTGTTTCAATTTCCACCTGCCTTTTATTCCGCTTTAGTTTTCATACTGCTTTGCTATTTGTATAGCTGAGGGTAGATTTGTCTGTCTTTAACAGTAGATGCTGTGAAAGGTTATTTTCTGTTAACTCAATAACCAGCCTGTCTTTGATATTTTCAAGTTTTGCCATCCCAAAATCAGTTTTCTACCAATGCATGCAAAGCTCTTATACCAGCTTCAATCTTAGTTCCTGAATTTTCTAGTGAAAACATGTTCTTTCATAAACCACATTTCTTTGAGGTATAAATTATGCATCAAACATAGCCAAAATCCTTTCATAGCCATCTTGTGATTGTCTTCAGTAAAGGTAAAAGATTTAAAGATATGGTCTGCCTGCTTCCCCACCGCATCAATGAAAGATAACGGGATATCTTCACTTTCCTTATGAAATTTTGTAGCAATGTGAAATCTTGCAAAATGTTGCTTCCAGTCTGTCCATTCCAAAGGTCTATCAAAGCTGAGGTTCTCTGGGGCACTGAAGATCTTGCAACCTTTGGTGCTTTGTTCCTTCTGTTTGCAACCTTCTTTGCTGTTTTCCTTCCGTTTCTGCTCTCCTGTGGCACCAGTTAGGATACCTTTACTTCTGACACCATGTCATGTCGTGCTTGTACATGGTAGGTTGCAGTATAGACTATTGTACAACTATGGGCTAGCTACAGAGCTTCCTTCCCAGAGAGATACACCATCTGCTTTGGCACTTTTGAAAATCCCACTAGATACCTTTAACTTTAAATGCCTAAATACCTGTGAAAATCTGCCCCCGGGCCAACATTTTCAAACCAGGGTCCCTAAAGTTATGCTTTTGAATCCATATTGGAGCTCTGGAAATGAGGAGACTGATTTTCCAAGTCTGAGCTCTCCCAGCGATTCGTGCAGGAACTGAGAATGCTCCGCACCTCTGAAAATCAGGCCACATATTTTCAGAGCCTAAAGGTGCCACCCTGTAGATGCCCCGGTTTGAAAAATCTGGGCCGCCGCCGCAGCAGCAGGAGACGTGAGTGAATGAACGCCCTGGCTCTTGAGTATCTCTTCCTCTTGCACGTTCTCAGCAGCCGGATTTGCTAAACTGCGGGATGCTGACCCGGGTGTGATCTTTGGGGCTGGGAGCTCACAGCCCAGTGGGGTGGGGGGAAAACACCCCCTCCTAGAGTGGATGCTCCCAGCCTTACCTCCTGTTAACGGAGTCTCCTGCACACCGTGCTCTAAAGTGGGGTAAAACCCCCATGCCTGCCGGAGTCCCTGCCAGCGGCATTTCACCGGCGCCACGGTGAGACAGCGCCCAGCTGTGTAGTGCAGCGAGGGGCCACGGGCACAGCTGAGGCCCTGGCTCAGATGGTTTCCTCATTTCGGAATAAGCTCCCCTCTCTTCCCTTGATGTGGCCAGGTGCTCACATAAGCTTCCTGCTCAACTCACCCTCTTCCCAACATGTGGGGTTCTCTCCCCGGCCTGCCCAGCGACACGTGGTATTGGCAGCAGCTTAGCTGCAGGCTCTCTGCTGTGTGCGGGCGGGAAGGGCATCGAACTAGCGCTGGCGAGGGGGGGGGGAGCAGAGGGGGGCGGGGCTGTATCCGGTCAGCGTGGTGAAGCACAGTAAAACAAAACCCTCCATCACGTCAGGGGATAAACAAGTGTCACGGACGAGCGCTGAGAAACCTCAGTGGCTTTGTGGGGGATCGCTGTCGTGGTTCCCATAATGCCTCAGCTGCTGGTGCAGGGCACGGCAGCTATTTTCCCACATGCTGCAGTGCATGCTGGGATAGCCTCCTTCACAAAGGCCTGGGAGATGGGAGGATTGAACCAGTCCAGTTACACGTGCAATCCGTGACTGAATGAAGGGGCTCACAGAATGATCCTGTGTGGAGTCATCTTGTTACAGACTTGAGGTCAATCTGTGGCCGATTAATCTAGCCCATCGTTCAGCGCGTGTTATGCAATCTCCTCTAGCGAGCGGTTCACCTGCGACGTGTGTGGTGTAGTGAAAACGGTGTTAAAATGACAAGCTATCGCTTTACATTTGTGAGGGGTTTCCTGGTCCTTCTTGGAAGTCCAGAGGCTCTGTAGGGAAGCATATGATCTGGGTCTTTCAGCAGTCAGTCTGCCGAAAGCCAGCCTACCACAAGATGGGTTGAGTTGTGTCTTTCTATCTTACCGTGCAACCTGCTTTGTCTCTCTGTCTTTTGGTTTTTGTGCCTTAGGGTTCTGGATTCTAAGAAATAAAGTGGTTTTATGTTGCAACCTTCCAGCAAAAATATTTTAGGTTTTTATCTAACTTCTTTGCATGTTGGCCTTGAACATAACCGTCTGAGTGCTGTAACTGAAGGCAGGCAGGCTTAGCTGCTTATCTCAAGCTGTAGCGTCTTCTGCTCTTTGCTCTGGGAAGCCCGAGTTCAATTCCTGGTGATGATCAAATTATTACACAAGCTCCCGCTGAAGTCATCAAGAGTTTGAAGAAGGCCCTGGGGTTTGGGGAGGTGTTTTTTTGGTCCTGGTTAAAAATCTACAATCTTCACACCCCTGTCTGGGGAATTCCAGTCCTACTCACTCTGGTCATAGCCCACCCAGAACAGGCCATGGTATGAGTCAGGCACAACCAGAAGCTTCAGCGCTCCTGACATGGTGGGGAAGGAGAAGACACCGGCTGGTGAGAAGGTGGATAAACAGCTTCCACCAGAACCACAGATCCTGATGAGATAACAGGCCTCTTGGTGCTAACATTAGTGGGGCCGGTGAGGAAGTGACTGGGCATGCAAGAGGAGGCGATGAGATACCATACAGAGATGACTCCAACACAGCCACCAAAAGGTTGTTACAGAGGGTCACGCTATCCAGATTCAACCAGCCAGGCTTCTGAAAGTAACCAACACAGCTGCCCTGGAGACTGCATTTCCAGCAGCCATGTTGTTTGGTGCCGTAAGGAAGCAAGCGGTCATCTGAGCCCCCTTCCGCGGGCTAGGAGTTCAATTCCCGCTTGGGGTAGATTTCTAAGAAATGCTGGTGCATGTTTCTGTTCTCACCCTGCTTTCTTTCACAGGATGTGGGCTGGAGGCAGGCACCACCGGGTGAAATTCTTCTGGTCTGTCCTATGCAGGAGGTGAGACAAGACTAGATGATCCCTTCTCGTCTTAACATCAGGGAATCCTGCTCTCCCAACAGGGATCACGTGTGCTTCCCCAATCCAGGCTTGCAGTGCCTCGCAGGTGGCGGTACTCCTGTGATTTCTTAGCCTGCGTTTGCCTGCTGGCCTCAGAATGGTTTCATTGTAAAAGACCAGCCCGGGCTGCTTATTGGGACTGCTGGGTTTACATTGCAGCTATGCCTGTAGAATAGGTGGCAGCCTCCTTCTGCAGCGTGAGGGCAGTGCTCGAGTCACACAGCAGATCTTCTCCTCTTCACTGAACATCTCTTCATCCTCAGTCCCTGCATGCACTGCTGCTTTTTTAATTCCTGGGACAGATGCAGCGTTGGGATATTAAAGTGGTGCTGTTTGGTTCTTACGCCATCGGCAGAGCGTTTTCTTTCTGCCTTTCATGTTGCTTTCCGCAGTACATACGTTGGACCGTGATACCGGCATTCTCAGTCCGTGTCTGTCTCTCCTGTCTCCTGGGTTCCTCTGGCTTGAGCCTGCATATTTATTCTGTGATAGTGGCTGTCATTGTTTTGATCCTTTCCCTGGCTGCCCTTGCTATTTGGATGCATTTCCCTGGGATTAGATCTAGGGGGTCTCAACAATCTCACGTGTAAACTGAGGAATCGCATGTTCCACCAACACTTTTGTGGGGCATCTTTAATGACTCCAAAGTTACATGCGGACTCTGGAGTTCTCAGCCCTGTAATGCAAGTGTCTCATCCATCTTTCTGCTTCTTGGATTTGAGTTTAAAAAAAAGTTTCTCTGCACAGTCTCCTTGTGTCTGGTCTCATTGCCCTCACCAACACCATGATCAGCTGTTCCAACAGTTTGAGCTTTATTCCTGACCACAGTGTCTCACTCACTTCTTGTCCTTTTTCTCCCAAAGAGATCGTATAAAACCTTTTACCTTCATTTTCTCGTCTTTACATCCGTGATCAGCTTCGTACACAGACGCAGCTCTTGCTTCTACTGCTTCCATGCTTCTGCAAGGTTTTCTGTCCAGAAATCCAGCATTTCCGGTGGTCTGAGTTCCTCCATGCTGCCTCTTTGCTCTGTTTTTAGACCCACGTTCTGTTCCTTGCCATGGGTCTCGCTAAAATCACTACAGCTGCCATTTTTCATGTGCCGCAGGCTGGCTAATAAGCTGGAAGGATTCCTGTTTCTAAAACTAAACTCTTTCTTGAAAGAGCTGTTTATATAAAGAGGTGTTGTAACTGTGGCTAGCATTCTAGCCATGGGCATACAGACTGACTTCCTGGGGTCTTCTCCAAACTCTCTCTCCCATCCCACAACCAGTGATCCTGCCCCCCACTTCTATGCAGCTTGCTGCACTCCCCACAGATGCTCCTAAGTCTACAGGAGACATCTTAGAGGGTGAGAAGAAATATCCACGTCCCCTTCAATCCTTGGCTTTTCTGCTAAAACTGCTACCAAGGTGGGCCCAATTTAGCACAAAACTATGGGTGGGTTTTTATGACATCCTGGAACTGGACTGAGACCCAGCAAACTCATTTCAAACCAGGACCATTCAACAGCTACTAAGTTGGAATGACAAGTTTTGGTCAGTTGGGTTTGACCCAGTGACCTCAGGTTCTCCGAGCCTGTTCCAATGCCCAATGAAGTCAATGGAAAGACTCCTACCGACAACAATGGGCTTTGGATCTAAGTACATCTTTCTGCTTCTTTCCAAATACAGATCAGAAATAATTATTGAGCGTTTCTTTTTTTTCAGTATCATTATTAACAATTTTACCATCCCCATCTAGTAGTGGGCCTGTACCATTGCTAGGATTTATTTTGTTCCTAATATACTTTAAAAACCCTCCTCTTATTTATTGTCCTTAAACCTGCCAGCCATAGATTTTTTTCCCCCAATGTCTTTAGCTTCCCTTATCAATATTCTATACTTCATAACTTCTCATTTATATTGATTGCTATTTATTTCCCCCTTTTTCCATTTGTTATGTATTGATTTTTTTATTTCTAATTGGCCTTCACTTTGCCACTGAACCATGATGGGCTTTTTTTCCAAAATTGTCCCCTTTCTTGATTGTGGAACTGTGGCCTTTTGGTCACCTAATAAACTCTTCTTAAAGAACTCCCAATTTTCATTCACATTTTTCTGTCTAACGTTTTCCCTCCTGATCAATTTTGTTTATAATTTTTCTCAGTTTTGGGAAACCAGCCCTTTTGAAGGACCAAGTATGTAAAACCCTGCAAATCTGCAGCTATCCGCTTTATATCTGCAGATGCGGATATCCACAGACCATTTTTGCAGATCACGGATTGGATGCAGATAGAAATTTTGTATTCGCACAGGGCTCTACAAGTATCTGTATTACTGGCCAGGACTGTCCTCTGTTTGTCCATATTGAATGTAATCAGGTCATGATCACCGGTCCCGCACCACCATCTTCAAGTCCAATGATTAATTCATCTGTATATGGCATAATGAGGTCACAGAATATCAGGGTTGGAAGGGACCTCAGGAGGTCATCTAGTCCAACCCCCTGCTCAAAGCAGGACCAACCCCAACTCAAACATCCCAGCCAGGGCTTTGTCAAGCCTGACCTTAAAAACCTCTAAGGAAGGAGATTCCATCACCTCCCTAGGTAACCCATTCCAGTGCTTCACCACCCTCCTAGTGAAAACGTTTTTCCTAATATCCAACCTAAACCTCCCCCTCTGCAACTTGAGACCATTACTCCTTGTTCTGTCATCTTCTACCACTGAGAACAGTCTAGATCCATCCACTTTGGAACCCTCTTTCAGGTAGTTGAAAGCAACTATTAAATCCCCCCTCACTCTTCTTTTCTGCGGACTAAATAATCCCAGTTCCCTCAGCCTCTCCTCATAAGTCATATGCTCCAGCCCCCTAATCATTTTTGTTGCCCTCCACTGGACTCTTTACAATTTTTCCACATCTTTCTTGTAGTGTGGGGCCTCAGACAGGACACAGTACTCCAGATGAGGCCTCACCAATGTCGAATAGAGGGGAATGATCATGTCCCTCGATCTGCTGGAAATGCTCCTACTTATACAGCCCAAAATGCTGTTAGCCTTCTTGGCAACAAGGGCACACTGTTGACTCATATCCAGCTTCTCGTCCACTGTAATCCCCAAGTCCTTTTCTGCAGAACTGCTGCCTAGCCACTCGGTCCCTAGTCTGTAGCAGTGCATGGGATTCTTCCGTCCTAAGTGCAGGACTCTGCACTTATCCTTGTTGAACCTCATCAGATTTCTTTTGGCCCAATCCTCTAATTTGTCTAGGTCCCTCTGTATCCTGTCCCTACCTTCCAGCATATCTACCACTCCTCCCAGTTTAGTGTCATCTGCAAACTTGCTGAGGGTGCAGTCCACGCCATCCTCCAGATCGTTAATGAAGATATTGAACAAAACCAGCCCCAGGACCGAACATTGGGGCATTCCGCTTGATACTGGCTGCCAACTAGGCATGGAGCCATTGATCACTGCCTGATGATCTAGCCAGCTTTCTATCCAGGGGCGGCTCTATTAATTTTGCCGCCCCAAGCAGGATACTCAGGCGGCTTTCAGCGGCACGCCTGTGAACGGTCCCAGCTCCCGCGGATTCGGCGGCCTTTCTGCGGGAGGTCCGCCCGTCCCGCAAATTGCCACCAGGACTGGCGGACCTCCCACAGAAATGGTGCCGAAGGCTGCCTGGCTGCCACCCTCAGGGCGATCATCACACCGCCCCCCCGCGGCTTGCCGCCCCAGGCACGTGCTTCCTGCGCTGGTGCCCGGAGCCGGCCCTGTTTCTATCCACCTTATAGTCCATCCAGCCCATACTTCTTTAACTTGCTAGCAAGAATACTGTGGGAGACTGTATCAAAAGCTTTGCTAATGTCAAGGAATAACATGTCCACTGCTTTCCCCTCATCCACAGAGCCGGTTATCTCGTCATAGAAGGCAATTAGGTTAGTCAGGCATGACTTGCCCTTGGTGAATCCATGCTGACTGTTCCTGATCACTTTCCTCTCCTCTAAGTGCATCAAAATTGATTCCCTGAGGACCTTCTCCATGATTTTTCCAGGGACTGAGGTGAGGCTGACTGGCCTGTAGTTCCCCGGATCGTCGTCCTTCGCTTTTTTAAAGATGGGCACTACATTAGCCTTTTTCCAGTCATCCGGGACCTCCCCCGATCGCAATGAGTTTTCAAAGATAATGGCCAATGGCTCTGCAATCACATCCGCCAACTCATTTAGCACCCTCGGATGCATTAGATCTGGACCCATGGACTTGTGCACGTCCAGCTTTTCTAAATAGTCCTGAACCACTTCTTTCTCCACAGAGGGCTGGTCACCTCCTCCCCATACTGTGCTGCCCAGGTCCAAAATAGTCGCCTCATATTGGGGCAATACTTTTTGTGTTAGAAAACGATCATCTATAACTTTTAGAATTTCTAATGATGTTTTCCTCCTGGTTGTCTGAGACCTCCAGCATATATCTCCCATAAGAACACACTTTTTATTTCCACACATTGCAGGCAGGAGTTTAAGGAGTAACGCCTCCTGTTCTCTGGTTTGACCGGGTGAGCTGTAACACACCCGCACCAGTACCCCGTCCAGTGCTTTGTTAGTGAGCGCATGGATCCATACACATTCAAGATCCTGTGAGTCTGAGTTATCAATAACTCAAAAACAAGCAGTTAATTAATGCTGCCTGCCAACTCCCTCACACTCCTGTTTTACCCACTCCATCCTTTCTGAACCAGAGATTTTAACATTCCAGTCATGCAAATCGTCCGCCGCCGCGTTTCAATCATGCCAGTTATATCAGACGTCATCTCCTCCATGGGTGTTTCCAATTCCTCTTGTTGTTTACCCATGCCTCTAGCATTAGCACACAGGCAACTGAAAAACCTTCTCACGTTCGGCGTCTTATCTGCTCACGGAATTTGTACCACGTTTGCCTCCTAAGCACCCTCCCCTCACGTTATTAGTCTAATGCCCTCTTGGCTGCTCCAGCTAGCATAGGCGCTGACTCCATGGGTGCTCTGGGGCTGAAGTAGGGTGACCAGATGTCCCGATTTTATAGGGACAGTCCTGATTTTGGGGTCTTTTTCTTATATAGGCTCCTATTACCCCCCTCCTACCCCATGTCCCGATTTTTCACACTTGCTTTCTGGTCACCCTAGGCTGAAGCACCCACAGGGAAAAAATGGTGGGTGCTAAGCACCCACCGGCAACCCCCATCACCTCCCTCACCACCACCCCCGGTGTCTCTCGCTCACTGGTGTGCAGGAGGCTCTGGGGAGGAGGGGGAAGGAGCAAGGGTGGGAAGGGGTGGGGCCTTGAGGGAAGGGGTGGAATGGGGGCGGGGCCTGGGGCATAGCCGGGGGTTGAGCATCCCCCACCATATTGGAAAGTCGGGGCCTGTGCCAGCTAGTCTCCAGCCAAGGAAATTAGCCCCCTGCCTGTGAGATGCAGGCCATCCCATTCATAGAGCCACTTCTCCCCCTGAAGTGTGGCCCAATGCTCCATAAGACAGTCAGCTTCCCGCCGGTCGCGCAGCCGATGGGTCACCTCCAGGATCTCCGAGAAGATAACTTGGACTTTCCTCTTCTTCACCTCCCTTCCCACATCCCTGTGTAGTTCCACATGAGCCCAAGTCCTTGGTTCCCATGGAGAGTTACCAGGCGACTTCATCATCCAAAGGCTCCTAGTGGCCTGGCAAATTAATGAATGGATTTAAAAGTCTGTGCGCTAGTGAGTCACAGCAAGATACTGAGAGTCAGGACTCCTGGGTTCTCTTCCTCACTCTGGAAGGCGAGTGGGGTCTAGCGGGTTAGAGAAGGACATGTTCCGAGTCAGGACGCCTGGCTTCTGTTCCTGTCTCTTGGAGGGGAGGGGTCCAGTGGGTTAGAGCTGGGGCTTGGAAGTCCAGACTCTTAGGGTATGAAAACCCACGGCTGGCCCAGGTCAGCCAGCTCGGGGTAAAAGACTCAGACTATGGGGCTGTTTAGTTGTGGTGAAGATGTTCGGGCTTAGGCTGGAGACAAACCCTGGGATCCCACGAGTGGGGAGGGACCCAGAGCTCGGGTTCCGGCCCGAGCCGGAACATCTACACTGCAATTAAACTAGGGTTACCAACTTTCTAATTGCACAAAACCGAACATCCCTGCCCCACCCCCTGCCCTGCCCATTCCCCGAGGCCATGCCCCTGCTGCACCCCTTCTCCAAGGCCCCACCCCCATGCTCGCTCTATCCCTCCGTCGCTCGCTCTCCCGCACCCTCATTCACTTTCACCGAGCTGGGGTGCGGGAGGGGGATGAGGGCTCCGGCTGAGTGTGTGGGCTCTGGGGTGAGGCTGGAGATAAGGGCTTTGGGGTGCGGGCGAGGGCTCCAGGCTGGGATAGTGGTTGGGGTGCAGGGGGGTATGGGTTCTGGGATGGGGGTGCAGGCTTCAGGTGGGGCCAGAAATGAGGGGTTCAGGTGGCGAGAGAGGTCTCTGGGCTGGGGCAGGGAGTTGGGATGTGGGGGGGTGAGGGCTGGGGGTGCGGTCTCTGGAGAGGGGCTGGGGATGAGGGGTTCGGAATGCAGGAGGGGGCTTGGGCATGGGGTTGAGGTGTTGGGGGGGGGGGTGCGGGCTCCAGGAGGGTGTTTGGGTGTGGGAGGGGACTCTGGGCTGGGGCAGAGGGTTGGGGTGTGGGAGGGGGGTTTGAGGTGTGGGGTCCCGGCAGCGCTTACTGCGACTCCCTGCGGCCTCTAGGCACGTGGGCAGCCAGGGAGGCGCCGCATGCTGCCCTTGCGCCCACAGGAGCCGCCCCCACCGCTGCCATTGGTCGTAGTTCCCAGCCAATGGGAGCTGTGGAGCCGGCACTTGGGGTGGGGGCAGCGCGTGGAACCTCCCCAGCCGTCCATGCGCCTAGAGGCCACAGGGACCTGGTGGCTGCTTCCAGGAGCCACGCGGAGCCAGGGCAGGTAGGGAGCCTGCATTAGCCCTGGGCCTTCACTGCACTGCTGATCGGACTTCTAAGACCGGAGCCGCATGGATCCCTTTTCGACCGGATGCCTGGCAACCCTAAATTAAACAGCCCCTTAGCCTGAGCTCCATGAGCCTGAGTCAGCTGCCCTGGGCCAGCCAGGAGTGTCTGATTGCAGCATAGACACACCCTTACCCTTCGCTCTGGTAGGGGGAATGCATTGGAGTGGTTATCTAGGAACCAGGTTTCCTGGATTCCATTCCCTGCTCTCCTATAGGCTCACTGTGTAACCATGGGCAGGTCTCTGTGCATCATTAAAACAGGCAGGTAGCACGCTCAGGGGAAGGGGCGATTCGGAGAATTGTTACTGTATTTTATTTTAATGACGATTTGCCAAGCAAATGCTGAGATCGTTGGAGGGCAGAACCCCGAGAGGCGCCCATTATGGATAAAAACGAACTCCGTTTTATTCAGCCCAACCCAGCTGAAGATGCGCGAGGCCAGGGAAGCATTTCTCGCTGAGAAAAACTGCTTGAAAAGCCAGATTGTAATGAATTGAGATTCAGACGGAAAGTGATGGTTTTGGTGGTGGGAGTTTGGGGTCGTGAAGCAGGGGACAGATTTGTTCGGTGTCTGTACAGCACGATGCAAAATAGGATCCTGCTCCAGGACTGGGGTCCTGGGCACTAGCATAACACACCCCATAATAATAAGATATTTAGTGTCTGCCTTAGGGCGGGGTCTTAGTGCTGACCCTAGCAACTAAAGCCTCCTGATGTTTAACCTATAACAACAGGAGCTGCTTCTTTACCTCAAGTGGCCTGGGGTGGTGTGTGGCACCTTGCGGGGCCTGGGTTTGCCCCCATTCATAACTGAGGTAGCTGATTAATTATGAGTCTGGGTGATCTCTAGTGAAGCTCTTGAAGGAGGGAATTATTTGGGGTGGGAAATCCCCATGGAGGTCCCTTTTTCCTACCACACATTGGAAAGCACAGAAAGCCTGTGACTGCCTCTAGCAGAAAGACATGTGCTCCTGCAGGGAGGCAAAGCCGGGGTGGGGGTGGGGGGGAAGGGGGCGTGGCTTCTGGCAGGGTAGCCCCACCCAGCCAAGCGAGAGAAAAGTGTAAGGACACAGAGGCCAGTTGGGTAATAGTGTGGTTTCCTCTCTGGGGCTGTGGGCGTCACAGGCTCGGATACATAACCCAGGCCACAGAGGGGATGATCAATCCTCTTCTCGCTAGGGACGGCGTCAAATCTGCCTCTGGCTCTCCCGTCAAGTCCATAAGCATCTCCCGAGCTCTGCTGTGGACCTTCCCCTGCTTCACCGAGAGCAATCATGGGCGACGGGGTGGTGTATCCTTCTGTCTTCGTGGTGGACGGCCAGCAGCACGGGGTCCCCTTTGTCCCGCCCATGAGGAGGAAGCGGCGGGTGTGCTGGCATAGCCAGCTCTTCCTGGCCTCTCTGGTCATCCTAGCCCTGGCCGGGGTGGCCACAGAAGGCTATTTCCTGATCCGCTTCCAGAAAGAGCTGGAGAAGGCGACGTCCCAGGTTGGGGTGAGTGACCGGGAAAGGGGAGCGGGAGACGAGAGTCTTGCATCACAGATGGGCAGTGATGGGACGTGTGTGTGTGTGTGTGCGCACGAGGGGATGGGGCAGTGTGTGTTGGCAGGGGGTTCTGCGTGTGTATGTGTGTACACATTAATAGGGAAATGAGCTGGTATGCACTTGGAGGCGGGGGTGTAGTGACACAGTGTCTGGGCAGTGCTTGTGTGCTGGGATCGGGCTGTGTGTGTGTGTGTTTGTGTTGGAATGTGAAAATGAGCTGACTGCATGTGTGTTGGGAAGGAGCTGTGTGTGCGTGCGCATGCGTGCGCTGTAATTTGGAAATGCACTGGTCTGAGTGTGTGTGTGTGTGTGTGTGTTAGGATGAAGCTAGGCATTTGCTGGGACAGGGATCTGGGTGTGTGTTTGTGAGATCGTGCAGGGTCTGGGCAGCACCTGTGTTGGAATGGGGCTGTGTGTTAGAGAGTTTGGAGGGAACTGTGTGTGCGGCAGAATGGAACAGCGTATGTTAGGAGGGAGTTGTGTGTTTGCTGGGACAGGGTGTGTGTATGTGTGTGTGTGTTTGCTGTGATGGGACTATGTGATTTTGGATGGACTCATGTCTGCTAGTATGGGACAGCGCAGATTTGTGTTAGCAGAGAGACGTGCATGTGTTGACATCGGTTTGCGTGTCTGTGTGCTGCGATGGGGCTGTGTGCAGTAGTATGGGACAGTATGTTTGTGTTGATCTGGAGTGTGTGTTGAATCAGGACTGGCATGTGCACACCTGCTTGTATAGGACATTCTGTGTTTGTGTGTGTGCTGGGAATGGGCAGTGTGGCTTTGCTAGGCTGAGCCCGAGTGTGGCTGTGTGCTCTGACAGGGCACTGTGTGGTTCCGAGAGTGTGTGTGTGTGGATTTGTGTGTATAAATGGGGTTGAAGCTCTGTGTGTGTGTGTGTGCGTGTGCGTGTGTGGATTTGTGTGTATAAATGGGGTTGGAGCTCTGTGTGTGTGTGTGTAAGTTGGGATGGCACTCTTGTGTATTCCTGTGTGTGTCTGTGTGTGTGCACGCCCAGTGTGTGTGTGTACACACCTTATAACAGGAGACGCGTTTCAAGCCACATTGTGCTTGTGGGTGGGTGCCCATGCCAGCTGGTTGCAAACATTCCTGTGGATTCTCAGAACTGCTCAGGCCTAGATCCTGGTGCTGCCCCTCCTGGGGGGACTGTACAGTGGGGAAATCCAGAGACCATGTCCAAGCCCCTCCTTTCAGGGGTCTTTCTTCCACCCCGATAACCAACCCTCTCCACCAACGAGCCCCAGAAATCTGCACTGACCATGGGGATCACAGGGGCGGGTGGGGGAGCAGCTAGGGAAGGGGCTGTTCCCTTGGGAGTTTGAATTGCCTGTGCCCTTGTGGGTCTGCTTTTACCTCCCCTACTAGCCTGGGCTACCAGGGGAGCGGATCCCAGCATCAGCTGGCCTGGCTCGTGCTGCCCTCACAAACTGTGTTAGAACCTGGGTCAGCGACAAGTGCTTGTAAACTGCATCTAAACAGGTGTTAGAAGGCTGGGTTTAAGTTCTGGCACAGAGCTAGGAGCCCTGGCCTGGGAGGGGAGGACAATGGGTTGGTGCGGGTGAGTAGTCGGACTCCTGAGTTCTATCCCCAGCTCTGGGCCAAACTTTCAAAAGTGGCTTCCAATTTTCAGGTGCTCAGCAGCCTGAGTTTCATAGCGTTTAAGGCCAGCAAGGATCATTAGATGATCTAGTCCAGGGGTAAGCAGCATATGAGCTGATATTCAGTGGTACTCACACAGCCCGGGTCCTGTCCACGGGGCTCTGCATTTTAATTTAATGTTAAATGAAGCTTCTTCAACATTTTAAAAACCTCCTTTACTTTACATACCGCAATAGTTTCGTTATATTTTATAGACGTTAACGTATCACTGGCACGCGAAACCTTAAATTAGAGTGAATAAATGAAGACTCGGCACACCACTTCTGAAAGGTTGCCGACCCCTGATCTAGTCTGACCTCCTATTTATCACAGGCCATTAAATTTCATCCAAATAGCCCTCTATTAACCCCAAAGATTTTAGTTATGCTGCAGCATTGCAGTCCTCAATTTCATATATGCCAAGGCTCAGACCCTCAAAGGCACTGGAGTTTGGTGTCTAAATATCTTTGAAGGTCTGGGCCCAAGCACCTCTAACTCTAGGTGAGACCCAGGGTCTCAGCACCTCACAGAATCAGGCCCGAGGCTTCTCCGGCTGGGCAGCCAACATTATTGGCAGAATCATGAACGTTTGTCTGCACTCCCCACGTAGCCAGGTGTCTGATCCTGCCCGGTGCTGAGCCAATCACAGCTCCAGTGGGAGGGAGGGAGGTTAAGCTGGCTGGAAAATGCGGGTGGGGGAGTCCACTGAAAATGTCAACCTTTTATTGAAAAAACTAACCCCGGAAATTTTTCTGCCGAAACCCAAAAACTATTTGGCTGAAAATGTTCAGGGTTTGGGAGTTGGGGGGTTTTTTGCTGACAAAAAAAAAAATCAAGAGCTTTCAAAGAAATCAGGCCTTTTCCTTTTTAAAAAACCCCACTCTTTTATTTAGTCAAAAGCCCAGTGTTTTCAATTGAAAAAAAATGCAGATGAAATATTTTCAGTCCACCCTGATGTTAGGAGTTCGGAGTTCGGTGTTGGGCTGGGACTTGTGTGTGTGTCCTTTCTGACAGACTTGTAATTTGTATTCTAGGAGGAAGCAGGGGCCATCTCCGAGAAGTCCATTCAAGGTAAATCTCTTCCCCCTTTGGCTGACCCTCAGCTGCCAGCCCGCTGAAACACAGACCAGATTTTAAGAGCTCGGCTCTCCCAATGAGGGACAGATTTTTTTTCCAGATGCGCTCCGTTAAATCACACCAGATATGTCTACATTGCAATCAAACGCCTGCAGGTGGTCTGTGTCAGCTGACTCCGTCTGCAGGGCTGTTTCATGCAGTGTAAGACGGTTGGGCTGGACCCTGGGCTCTGGGACCTTCCCCTCTTGCCGGGTCTCAAAGTCCGGGCTCCAGTCTGAGCCCAGATGTCTACATGGCTATTTTTAGACCTATAACACAAGCCCCATGAATCCAAATCAATTGGCCCGGGCTATGAGACTTGCTGCTGTGTAGACGCACCCAAAGGGACCTAAGACAAGGCCAGATATTCAGAGGCACCCGGGGTGCTGAACACTGGAAAATCCATTTGTCGGGGCCTAAATGGGAACTGAGCTCTTGTAAATCCAAGTGGCCCCACTGAGTTCACACCAGCTGAGGGGTTTGGCCAGGGGAATGAACCAACCTAACACAGCTGCAATTTCCCCGTGCCTGACTGTGAGCTCCCTCACACTGCTGTGACTTCACCAGCGGCGTTACGCCAGCGTGACAGCGGGGAGAGGAGAATTCTCACTGAAATAAAAACATTCCCCCATTTATTCCCCAGCAGACGCGGTGGGCCAGATGCTCAGCTGGTGTAAATCAGTATAGCCCCTGTTGACTCCGCTGGAGCAATGCCTGTTTACGCCAGCCAGGGATCTGGCCCAATTTGACTTCAATGTAGCAACATAGAATCATAGAATCTCAGGGTTGGAAGGGACCTCAGGAGGTCATCTAGTCCAACCCCCTGCTCAAAGCAGGACCAACCCCAACTAGATCATCCCAGCCAGGGCTTTGTCAAGCCTGACCTTAAAAACCTCTAAGGAAGGAGATTCCACCACCTCCCTAGGCAACCCATTCCAGTGCTTCACCACCCTACTAGTGAAAAAGTTTTTCCTAATATCCAACCTAAACCTCCCCCTCTGCAACTTGAGACCATTACTCCTTGTTCTGTCATCTTCTACCACTGAGAACAGTCTAGATCCATCCTCTTTGGAACCCCCTTTTAGGTAGTTGAAAGCAGCTATCAAATCCCCCCTCACTCTTCTCTTCTGCAGGCTAAACAATCCCAGTTCCCTCAGCCTCTCCTCGTAAGTCATGTGCTCCAGCCCCCTAATCATTTTGTTTTGATAAAACACGTATTTACCCCAGTTGGGAATCTGGCCCTATTCATTCCAATGGAGCTTTGCTGATTTACACCGTCGTGGAATTTGACCCTATTAACTGTAGTGGAGCGATGCCCATTTACACCAGCTTGGAATCTGGCCCTGTTGACTCCAGCAGAGCGATGCGCGTTGACATCAGCCGGAGATCTGGCTCTAAATTCATCGGTCGACTGATTTGCAATGAACAGTCCCACCGACCGTAACCAGACCTGAGTTCCCACAAAGCCTAGTGTGACTCTGACAAGGGGTGGGTCTAATCTCTGTTAACGGAGCCCCCTTGTCTCCACCCCGCACCCCGCCCCATTTCCTCTGGTTAACAGCTCTGCATCAGACCTTCCACTCTAGGGACAGAGATGTGTGCGATGGGTTATTTGCAATGGGTTGGTCAACCAGGGTTTATTCATAGCCTCGGGGACTCTCAGGTCGGGGCCCATCCGTGGTTTATATATATAGCCCTTCTTGGTGAGTGGGGTAGGAAAGGAAACTTCTCCTGCAGCGTGACTCTGATGTAATGGATCGGAGCGAGTACTGGCCTACAATTCTCCATCCCTGGGAATTTTTTATTCCAGATGGGCTGTTTTTCTAACGGACCTGCTCTAGTTCCAACAGGAACTAATCCAGGCAAGTCCTATGGTCTGTGTCATACAGGAGGTCAGACTAGATAATCCAAACGGTCCCTTCTGGCCTTGGAATCGATGACTCTAGATTGAGGATCCAGGGGTACCATTCTGCTCTGGGAGCATTTTCCGATGGCATTAACGGCTGCAGGTATTTGGAGGTGGCTCAGCCTAGCGGATAGAGCCTTCGACTGGGAGACCTGGGTTCTATCCCCATCTATGCCACTGGCCTGCTGGATGGCCTTGGGCAAGTCACTGCCCCTCTTTGTGCCTCAGTTTCCCCTTCTCTATAATGGGAACAATGATACTGACCTCCTTTGTAAAGGGCTGTGCAGTCCACTGATGAAAGTGGTATATGCGTGAGTTAGGGATGATCATGATATTGACTTGGCTGTGGCACCGTCTTTAATGTGTTGTTGGGTTGATTATGCGGGTCAAGAGCACAGTAAGGAGGTGGCTAGTGTGTCTGAGCACCTCTGCTGGATGGTACCAGAACTGCTCATCTATGTTTCATAGTCCCGACACTGTGAACAGAGATTCTCCTTCAGCTCTTTTTGGAACAGAAATTATGGGTCCTGTCCCTGCTGCTGCTGTCAGGTTCTGAGCATCCCTGTTGTGCAGCAAAGCAAGACCCAGGACAGGATGAGGTGGTTTTGTTTTGGTACAAGCGGGTGGGAGCTGGGGATATTGCGAAGCCAGGCTGGTGGATTTTTATTACAGTACCGCATACTGTAGTCATGGCCCAGGATCCCAGGTGCTAGGCACTGTACATTATTGATTAGGTGTATTACGGTAGCACCTAGGAGCCTCAGTCATGGCCCAGGACTCCATTGTGCTAGGCGCTGTACCATTTAACCACAGAACAAAAAGACAGTTCCTGCCCCAGTGAGCTTACTGCTTTTAATGGACCAGATCCTCAGCTGGTGCAAATTAGCAGAGCTTCACTGAAGTCAGAGGTGCGCCATTGCTTTGCAGTGTCTGAGGTTCTGGCCTAGGAAGTTGGATAGTGGCCGTAGGATGGGTTTGGAAGGCTCCACAGATGATGGCATAAATATCGTACTGGTTTGCCGAGCTTCCCAGCCGTGCTCCACAAAAGAACCACATGGGACTTGCAGGCCCAGGCCCTACTCCTGCAAAAACGCTTCCCCCTAACAGAAAATCTCCTTTTAGCTGCTAGCGGGATGGGGTCTCTGACACATGGCTAAGCAGTTCCAAACCCATCCAGCAGAGGACAGAGCCCAGAGGTGCTAGACAGTTCACTGAATTACAACGCGACGCAGCATGTTTGCCTAGCGTATCCTCCCCCGCAACTGCTTTCCGGGGAGGGAGGGGTGGAGGGAGGGAGAGCTGGGTGCAGTGAAGCAGGCGGGGGGCGGGGGGCGCGCGGTGTGTGTGGAAACGAGAGAGAAAGGAAACAGAGAGAGAAATTAAATAGCAGCCCCGATGAAAGTGCAGGCTAGACCCAGCGCGTGGGAGAGTGGAAGGAAGTGGTGAACGGGGCGGGGAGAGGCGGGGGGGGTGAATGGAACGGGGGCGTAATGGAGTGAGTGGGGGGAAACGGGATGAGGATGCAATGGAACAAGGCAGATGCGGGGGGCAAGATGAATATGACATTACTGGGGTCGGGGGGGGGGGGGCGGTGAGACACAGGGCCCCATGGCTTTACATTGGAGGGTGAGTCCCCGTTCTGATCCGCTGGGGACGGAGGACTCGGAGCTGGGCTGATCTCACAGCTGGGCCTTTGTTTGTTTGTTCCATTTGCAGACCGGAAACTTCACGCTGAGAAGCCAGCAGCTCATGTCTTGGGTAGGTTGAAGTCCTCCTTAACCCCAGCACAGTCTCCTGCCTCTGTTGCGGAGGGGCATCTTGTCTAGTGGTTAGAGCAGAGGGCAGGGCCGGTGCAAGGACGTTTCGCGCCCTAGACAAAACTTCCTTCACCGGCCCTGCGCCCCTCCCCCGCCCAGCTAACACCGCCCCCCTGGCAACCAATCCACCCCCCTGCGCCCCCCTCACCCAGCTAACATTGCACCCGCCCCCCGCAGCTCATCCCCCCGTCCCCCCACCCCGGCTCTCGGCTCAGCTGCGGAGCTGGGCGGCGGGCGGCAGCCATGGCCAGGCACCCCACCAGCTCCCAGCGCCCTAGGCGACCGGCTAGGGTCGCCTAGTGGGCACGCCAGCCCTGACAGAGGGAGATGGTGTCAGGACTCCTGGGTTCTATTTCTAGCTGTGGGAGGGCAGTGGGGGATGGGATCAGAACTCCTGGGTTCTATTCCCAGCTCTGGACAGGATGTGGGGTCCAGTGATTAGAGCATGGGGGGGATGGGGCCAGGACTCCTGGGTTCTCTCCCTAGTTCTAGGAGGGATGTGGGGTCTGGTTATTAGAGCAGCGGGGGATGGAGTCAGGACTCCTGGGTTCTATTCCCAGCTCTGGAAAGGATGTGGGGTCCAATAATTAAAGCATGGGGGGGGATGGGGCCAGGACTCCTGGGTTCTCTCCCTAGCTCTAGGAGGGATGTGGGGTCTGGTGATTAGAGCAGTGGGGAATGGAATCAGGACTCCTGGGTTCTATTCCCAGCTGTGGGAAGGGAGTGGGGTCTGGTGATTAGAGCAGTGGGGGATGGGATGAGAACTCCTGGGTTCTATTCCCAGCTCTGGAAAGGATGTGGGGTCCAGTGATTAGAGCATGGGGGGGATGGGGCCAGGACTCCTGGGTTCTCTCCCTAGCTCTAGGAGGGATGTGGGGTCTGGTTATTAGAGCAGCGGGGGATGGAGTCAGGACTCCTGGGTTCTATTCCCAGCTCTGGAAATGATGTGGCGTCCAGTGATTAGAGCAGGGCGGGATGGGGCCAGGACTTTGGGGTTCTCTTCCCAGTTACGCCTCCTTCTGGGCTGAGACCCGGGGAGGGAGCTGAGACCTGACATGTTGCGGGCGTCGTGTTCCCCAGGTGCTGCCTTCACCACCTCTGGGAACGGCTCCCTGCAGTGGGAACACAGCAAGGACTGGGCTTTCCTGCATGACATGCGTTACCAGGGCGGCTCCCTGATCTGCATCAAATCCGGCTACTATTACATCTACTCCAAGATCCATCTCATGGCGCAGAGTTGCTCTCAGCAGGGCCAGAATTCCGTCATCTATCATGGCATCTATAAGAAGACCCCCAGGTATGCGGAGGAGATGAAACTGGTGGAGAACCTGATCCTTTACTGCGACGGGAAGGACAGCGAATTCTGGCGGCAAAACAGCTTCCTTGGAGGAATCTTCCACCTGGAGGAGGAGGAGCAGATTTACGTCAAGGTGTCGCAGAGACAGGTGCTACAGATCAGAGACGGCACCAGGTCTTATTTTGGCACCTTCATGATCTGAGCGGGCCCTTCCCGGAGCTGCAACTGCTGGGTTTTGCATTGAGGCCTTGTGCTTTTTAATCTGCCACTGATACGGTTTTCCTACGTGGACCATCACTCTGACCCAGCACCCCTCAAAATACTGTTGCACCTTGCCGGGCTAATATGCCCCCCAGACTGGATCCAGCTCCTCAGGTTAACTTCAGAGGCTGGTCACAGAGCTCGGAAGAGGGAAGGGTGGGCTTGCTAGGAATCAGGACTCCGGTGGCCTAGTCCTAGCTCTGCTACTGACTTGCTGTGTGACCTCAGTCCAGACACTTTCTCTCTATATGGCTTGCTTTCCCCATCTGGGCATAAAAATGCCACTCACAAGGGTATCCTGAAGCTTAAACTGCATGGAGTTCTTTGGATGGAAGATACTTTGGTAGGCGGTTAGGTAGGTCCAGGGGGAGGGGGAGTTCACTGAACTGGGAGTCAGGACTCCTGGGTTCTATTCTCACTCTGGGAGAGGGAGCTGGATCTAGCAGTTTGCTCAGGGGAGACTGGGAGTCAGGACTCCTGGGTTCTACCCCCAGCTGTGCCACCCACCGGCTGTGAAGCCATGAGCAAGTCACCTTGCCTCTCTGTGCCTCCATTTCCCTAGCTGCAAAGCAGGGATGATGGTTCTCCCTAACCCTTGTGTTATAGGCCATCGTGCTGTCCCCCTGTGTAGCTGGCCACTGTCCCTCCGTCAGGTCCGGCGGGTTTTCGAATAGCTTTGAAAGTGGAAAGGCCAAGAAACTGGCTACCACAAGGGACTATGGGACATTTTGCCTCAAGGTCGCCAAGGCCGGCCGGCCGGCCCTCAGCCGCTGTACATCAGTGTAACTTCCATCATTCCATGCTTGTTTCCGCCAGCTGACCAGGTGCTAGTGGGAGGGAAGTGTATTTAATTGGCTTGCAGTTCTGCTTAGCAACTAATGGTGCTTGATGGGATCAAATCCTACAGTCCCTTTGCTCATGGGGAAGGCCCTAATCCTGATTCGGGCACCTCCCTTTGAGGGTCTGGCCTGAGGAGCCTGCCCGAGGAACCGCTGCGGAGAGCCATCTCATCAGCTGGTGCAAATCATGGTTGCAGTGGAGCAATGCCAGCTTACCCCTGCTGAGGATTGGGCCCTCGCTATTTAGCCCTGCGTCTCCGCCCTTGGCGAGAACGGGCCTGGTCCTCCTCTCACTCGCTGCGGTGTAAATCCGGAGGAACTTCGCGGAAGTGGCACTGATGTAAGACTTACCCGAGGGGAGAATCCTGCGTAACGGGCCCAGATCTCCCGCTGGGAGACGTTCGTGTCGCTCTATTGGCGTCTGCGAGGCGAAGCTGATTTCCAGTCGTTGGGGATGTGGCCCAGCTCCCCGCATTCCCTGCGCTGCTCTGTGCCGTGAATGTATGTAAGTGTGTGCACCTATTTATTTTACAATGAGTACTCCCTGATATTCAGGGAGCAGCTGTATCTTATGGTTATTTATCCATTACCCCAGGGCCCCTGGGCATGTTCGGGGTGAGAGGGGGCAGAATTTGATTTTTATTTTGTTTATAATTTGATGAATGATATTGATGTTCATTTTAGGCAGTTGTAAAAAATGTTATTGATTTAAATGTTCACAATTGTGCCAAATTGCGGGTAGCTTTTCCCCTCCTGTTCTTATTGGTTTCAATTTTCATAGTTGGGGGACACGGGGAGGGGGAGGGCAATTATTTAACGAAAGTAGGGGTTGCGATTTCAACGGTTAAAGCTTTCTAACTGTCCAAACACAAATGGTCAAACATCCCGTGTCAAAATATACAAAGTAAATGGCCTGAAATCAAACCCCAATGCGTTCTCAGGCAGCATTTTTTCTCCCTCTGCCCATCTGTAAATGTCTATGATTACCAATGGAAATAGTTGTTGTCGTCAGTTTGTCGGCGTGTACGGTGAAATGGACGTTTACTGACACAGATAAAAATCGAAGCCTTGGATGCTGCCTCCGTAGGGGACACAGGAGGCTGCGGGCCTGTCTCCCATAGGACCTGCCACACCCCCCCTTACCCTTCTAGAGCAGCCCCCCTGCTACAGACCCCTCTGCCCTTCTTTCTGCTCCCGTGAGGGCAATGTTTGCATGGATCAGAGTCGCGCCGTTCCCTGCCTGAGTTCGGAGCGCTCTCGGGGCTGTCGACACTGACAGATGTGCCGGGAGGAGAGTCAGAGATGAGCTGGGATTCTGGGCTAATAGGCTGCAATGCCTGGGCCTGGGAGGAAGCGCAGCCTTGTTACTCCTGGGACTCCTGGGTTCTAGTCACGGCTCCGGGAGGGGGCTGGGGGGTGTAGTGGTTAGAGCAGGGGGTCCTTGGTTCTACTCCCAGCTCAAATAAGGGCTCTTGGGTTCTGCTCCCCGCTGCGGGAGAGGAGTTGGGTCTAAGACCACAGGAGCTGGGGGAGTCAGGATTCCCAGATTCTCTTCCTAGTTCTGCCACTGGTTTTCCATGTAATCTACCTCCTTGGGCCCGATCTGGCTTCCATTGAAGTGACTGGCAAATCTGCCATTAAGTTCAGTGGGAGCAGGATTGGCAGGGGGGCAAGCTGTGGGGTTAATCGGTGTCTGTGACCCCAAGGGGACAGAGCACAGACTGGTCACTGCCTTGTCAAAAATACCTGAGCTTCGAAATAAAACGAGTTCTCGCATCATAGGTGGTTCCATGGTGTAATGGTTAGCACGCTGGACTCTGAATCCAGGGATCCGAGTTCAAATCTCGGTGGAACCTAATGTTTGGGGGGGGAGGGATAGCTCAGTGGTTTGAGCATTGGCCTGCTAAACCCAGGGTTGTGAGTTCAATCCTTGAGGGGGCCATTTGGGGATCTGGGGCAAAAATTGGGGATTGGTCCTGCTTTGAGCAGGGGGTCGGACTAGATGACCTCCTAAGGTCCCTTCCAACCCTGAGATTCTATGATCAGCCCTGTGTGATGCAACAGCTCTGAAGTAAGAGTCCCTGCATGAGACCTAGGGCCAGACTCCTGGGTGGTGCAAATTTGCATTGCTCCATTGGAGTGAATGGGGCCAGATCTCCCCCCCCCCCCCCCCCCCCCCCCCCCCCCGCTGGTGTAAATCAGTGTAGCTCCGTTGAAGTCAGCTGAGGATTTCCAACTGGTGCTGCAATTTTATTCCCCCACCGCCAGCAGCCCGCTGCCTCGTTCTCACTCACACGTGGCGTAATGTCACTGGAATGACACACTGGTGTAAACGGGAGAAGAATCAGGCCTTGCGTCTGCTCTGGATAGGTAGCTCTCACATCCCCGGGGGTAAATATGAGTAACTCCGTTAGAAAACAGTGGGGTTAGATTGTCCGATCTGACACAGGCCCAGTGCACCTCCGGCAACTGACAAGAGTTTCCAGCATCCTAGCTGGAGCGTAAATCAGCATTGCTCCATTGACTGGGCCCATTTACACTAGCTGGGGATCTGGCCCATGGGTCCCAAAACTCCCTGGGACTAACCTGACCTTTTATTCAACCCAAAGTTTCAGTTGTATCTGATGCATCAGCTTCTGCTCTCGGTGACTCCAAATCTGGAATGACTCCACTGAAGTCCATTTATACTGACAGATGCCAGAGTAACAGATTTACACCTCATGCTAGTGGGCGAGCAGAATTTGGCCCTCGGTCTGGAGGGTTTGTTCACCCAGCTCTGAAATGCAGCCCCCTCTGGGGTGGGCCACATGGCAGCTATTCGACCGCACACAGCAATACTCCATGACCGTTTCGGTTAGGAAACGAAGAAGAATCCAAATGACGGGGGACCTTTTAAAGAGGCTGAATGGAAATACCTGGGGTAGCATTTGGCCAGCGCGCAGAGAGTCTGCACCCCCGCAAAATGCACCGTAGGAATGTTTAATGACCGCAAGCGGTCAGGAGCTGGGTTTTACACCTCCTCCAGAACGTAGCGTCTCTTGCTACCACACTGGGGCCCTGGTTTCTGCACTGACTCAGTGGAAATCACCCACCCCAGCTTTCTATGCTTTCTGCAGTGGTCTCCCATCCAAGCACGTACAAGCCTGCTGAATGAATGAGAGCCTCATACTGAGGCTCACGTCCCTGGGGACCTCTCTGCAGCCTCAGCCATGGCCACAAACAGACCTGCCTGGGCCTGCACCCTGCTCTCAGAGAGTGAGTTAACTAGGCAGCTAACTGAGCTAGCGTAGAGTATTCACTGCCTGCACCGCTACCTCAGAGCAAAACGCTACCGCCTTATGGCTAAAGTAAAGGCTGAGAGTCGGGCCTCCCCGGTTCTATCCCCAGCTCCGGAGGGGGAGTGGGGTCTAGTGGTTGGAGGAAGGGGGCTAGGAGTGAGGATTCTTGGGGTGCATTCCCAGGGATAGACCTCATAAGTCCCTGTGTGTCAGGACTCCTGGGTTCTCTTTCTGGCTCAGAGTGGAAGTGTGAGCAAGTGCTTAGAGAGGAGGGAATTGGGAGCTCTCCTTTAGCAGGGAATCAGCATGTCCTAGTGGGTAGGACTGGGTCTCAGGAGACCTGGATTCTATTCCCAGCTGCACTGCTTGGCAAACTTGGGCAGGTCACAGCGCCGCTTTGTGCCTCAGTTTCCCCATCTGTGAAATGGGGATAATGACGCTATGCAACGTGCTTTGAGAGCTGCTGATGACGGGATTAGCTCCAGTGCAGGAGGCTTTAGGGAGCTGCGGACGATGGCCACAGTCCCCACTCCGGACCTGAGAACGCTTCCTGCACAGTCCATGGTTTTCCGAGATCCGGAGGTGCCAGAGATGAGAAGCCCGTTATGCACCGAGCCCCTGGCTGTGATGGAAACGCCCGGCACCAGCTCAGCAGCGTGTGCTCTGCTCTCTCGCACGCGCGTGCTTATCTGACCCCTCTAGGTCACACCACAGGAGAGCAGGAGGATTTCCTGACTGCTGCAAGCCGTGGCCAGATATGGCTCGGCTGGGGAGGGCGGCTCAGCATCACCTCCTGCAGCCGGAGCTCCGGGGCTGGGGCTTGGGGGCACTGAGAAATGGGGCATATGGACACAGCAGGGGCAGAGCCCAGCTCAGGGGGAGAATGGCACGAAGCCAAGTCATGGTGCCCCAAATGCCCACGTCTGGGTGCAACAGCCCATCAGAGTCTGCTGGCCCATTGCCTGGGGTACCAGGGTGGCCTCTTCTTTGAGAGACAGGAGGCCTGGAGCAAGGGAGTGTGACAATTAGCCGCCTCCCTAGGGGACAGCTGCTGAGATCCTAAGAGGGCTGCGGCTAGGTGACAGTCTGAAACACAGGGGTCTCGTGAAAGGGGGAAAACTCTAAGGGGGGAAGCACCACACAGCGCGATGGAGCGTGTGGGGCAGAGACTGGACACTAGCCCTCTGGGAACCGAGCCCTGAGGAGGAGCCCACGTCGAGTGAAAGGACTTGTAGTTTGGCTTTTAGTTATCCTGGACTCTGGGAATGCCCCCGCTGGAGGGCCGAGCCACGTGAATCTCCGGGAGAAACAACCCTGGGGGAGGGAAAACTGAGGCAGGGCTGTTCTGTGCTTGGCCAACAGAGGATGCTACAGGGCAGTCATGTCCTATGACAGTCAGCATTAGCAGGGGAGTCTGGTCAAGTGGTTACAGGGCTTAAGAGTCAGGACACATTGATTCCGATCCTGGGTCTAGTGGTTCCAGCAGGTGCTCTGGGAGCCAGGACTCCTGGGTTCTATGCCCAGCTCTGGAAAGGCAGTGGAGTCTAGTGGCTAGAGCCAGGACTCCTGGGTTCTATTCCCAGCCACTAACTCACTGTGTGACCTTGTACAAGTTACTTCCTCCGGCTGCGCCTCAGTTTCGCCGTTTGTAGCCCAAGGAAACTAATCCTGGCCCACAACGTGGAGGTGAAACAACCTCGAGACGGGCAAATGAGCGTAACAAAACTGCAGCCCAATTAGGACTTTGCCTGTGTGGTTGCCTGCTGCTAGCTTTAAGAGCACAGGAGAATCTCCCTTTGCTGGCAGGTGCTTGGAGTCTGACACCCAACGTTGCGGTTTTGTTTGCATCCAGAAGAGGGCGGTGGAGTCACACGTGCATGCTTGCACACCTGTTACTCAGTTCATGATAGTATTGCAGAGAGCAGTGGATACACACACACACAGAGAGAGAGAGAGTATTATTAGTAACAGGAATCACCAGAGCGGATCAGATTCCAGCACGATCTGGTCCACTTCCACACATTTTTAATTTTTTTAAAAAAATTAAAGGACATGTTGAAATGGAAATTAATTTCCAGCCAAAAAATGTCATTCTGCACATGTCGAAGTGGAGTGTTTGGGGGTGGGGGGGGTTTAGGACTGTCTTGGTTTGGTTTTTTGTTGCAACCAAAACATTCCAGCGAGGCCTCCAATCTGGATTGAAAGCCAGCGGGAGATGCTCTGCTCCCCTTAGCTGCTTGTTTCAATGGGTATTGGGACCAATGATGTCACCTAGGTAGAAAATGGAAACGAATTCTCTGACCTATATCATACAGAAGGTCAGATTAGACGATCCAGTTTTAGGATCTATTAATCTACTGAGGCGTGGATTTGCATTCAAGATGCTTGATGCCGCTGTCTACAGACTAGAAGGGGAAGCCCCCATCTAAAGAGGATTCAGCATTAAGAGATGCACATCAGCCCGGGAACCAATCCAACTCGAGGGGGGGGGGGTGCGGGGGGGGGCGGCTCTCCCCTCCCCACCCACAGCTGAGTCTCTGTGCCAAAGCAGCAGGCGCTGCCATGGGAAATGAAACTGACTTGAAAGAAGAATTTGGGTGGCTGTGGGTGTGATAAGCATCGGGGAAGTAGCGTTACAAGAAACAGCGCCGGGTTACTCAGCGCTGCAAACCCACAGGCCGGGGCGGGGGGGGGGGGGGGGGCGGAGTGGGCACCTACAGGCGGGATATTTATAACAATGAAATGGCAAAATTCGGAGCCTGCAAGTGGGAAGAGAGGAAAATAACCAAAGCAAGATGCCTCTTGTTTGTGTGGAGAATGACTCTCAGCAGCTGAGATCTTGGAGTGGCAGCATGGTCCGCTGGGTGATGGGCTGGGAGTCAGGGGCCTGGGGGCTATCCCCAGCACTGGAAAGGGAGGCGAGTGGGCTCTAGTGTTTAGAGCAAGGGGGGTGCTGGGAGACAGGACTCCTGGGTTCCATCCTGGCTGTGGGGAGAGTGGGGGGTCTAGTGGTTAGAGTGGGGTGGCTGGGAATCAGGATGCCTGGGTTCTTTACTCACTGTGTGACCTTGGACTTCCCCTCTCTGTGCCTCAGTTTCCCCATCTGTGACCTGGAGACAACCTGGTCTATCTCCCAGGGGGGCTGTGATATCGCTGCGCTGAAGCTGGCAGTGTGAATCCTGGCACTAGTGCAGCATGCCACATACTGGTGAAACCTGCATGCTGGGCTGGGGGTGGGCTTGGGTGGCTGGTTTTTGCCCAGTCTGGCCAGTTTTTCTTCAGCCTTGCTGGTTGCCAGTGACGAGGGAGGGGGCCAGGTGTTTTGCTGCGTACACATGGCAATCGTAACCACTGGCCTCACGCGTCGCAGCTGGGAGCACGCCAGGCCCTCACCTGCTGTTGCCGAAACCGCCGCGACTCCCGGGAGCGGCTGGGAAGTGGGACAGACCCATCCCCCAAGGGTGAGCCTCGCCAGCCAGGAAGGGAAGGGAAGGGAAGGAGCAAGGTGGGGGAAAATGGGGCTCCTGAGGAGGGACGATACAGGGGGGTCCTGCAACCGTGCTGTCACGGGTCTCAATGCCAGCCGTAGAGAAGCTGATGCAGGGCCGGGCCTAGACCAAATGGTGCCCCAGGAGAGGAGCGTCTTTGGCGCCTCCCTCTCCATTTGTTGAACTTTGAATCCCTTATTTTTTATTGCACGGGGAGCCCTTTTCACACCGTTGCTGCACAATTTATCCCGGACGTAGAAAACGATACATTTGCACGCAAGAATCTGTAAACAACAAAAACAGCAGCCCCAGCCCGGCACACCCCCCACCAAGCCCAGCCACCATGTTCCATTAAATAAAACCAGGGACTTCAACACGCGCTCGGCGGTGGAATCCCAGAGTCCTCCTCGAGGAGGGGGCATTTACTAACAAAATCAGCCACCCAGCTCGCGTTCCGCTTTGTCTCTCTTGTTACCACCCAGCCACCACGCAGTGACAGCTAGTGGCTGAATGAGGTACTGCAAGCAAACGCCATAGCACGTTGCAAGCTTCTGTCAAGGATAGGGCATGACGAGGGGCGAAGAGGGAAAGACCAATGCCTTGCTCTTGCTTTTGGGGGGCCCAGTGGCCGGGGTCACCTGCCCCTAAATCCAGCCCTGAGCTGATGCCAAGGGCCAGCATGGTGCCAGGCTGCAAAACTCACAGTTATGCAGATCTAGTGTCCCAAGCTGGAGATCCGGACCTGTGGCCTGGCCCTGGGCTGGTGCCCAGTGGCGCTGAGATGGCCGCCCTGTTTGTGGCATTAAGGGAAGGGAAGATGAATTTCCTTTACTGGCACAGCAAGGGCTGGGGGAGGGGGCAGTGTAGGCAGCACAAGCCTGTGCATGAAGCCCAGGGAAACGCAGCCAGACTTAGGCCTGGCCACGGCTCGATGGCGCCGAGGAGGCTCCCTGCAGACTCCCGCGGCTCCTCCATCGCTCGTGGGGCTCTCGTGCGTCTCGTTCTGCTGCACCCGGGCTCTCGCTGCAGCCTCGGTGGCCTCTGGCTGCCTCGACCTACTTTCGGCACCAGAGGGTTTGTCGGCAGAAGCAGAACCACGGGCTGTGGGTGATTCTGCGAATCCCTTATCTCGGCCGCGCCCGCGATGGAGGTAGGCCTCGCTGATGGTGCTGCCTCCTGGCTGTTTGCGGCGCTCTCGAGCCGCCGCTGAAGCGAGAAGGGGAAGATGGATCTTTAAGATAAGGGGCAAGAGAGAGAGAGAGCCCAGGTCCCAGCCGCTCGGGTCATTAACGCTCCATTGGGGTTTTACGAGAGCGTGGGACAGTGAACTCTGGCGTCCTGCCTGTGTTCACACCTGGTTTCCCCCCAAGCCCTCTTCAGTTCCTGTCGTAAACAGTGGTGCTGCATTGCCGGGTGCCGTCCTACAGCTGCTCCGTCCCACCCCAGAGGCAGCTGCATTTCAGCCCTTGGGTGGGCAATCCCTGTGCAGTCTGGACAGCGGCCACACCAACTCCCCCGCCTCAGAAGCAGATACATTTCAGTGGCATATAAACCGACTCCTGCCCCAAACTAACCACTAGACAGCACTCCCTCCCAGAGCCTGGGATAGAACCCAGGTGTCCTGACTCCCAGCCCTCCACCCCCCTGATCTAGCCACTAGACCCCACTCCCCTTCTTGAGCCAGCCACAGAACCCCAGAGTCTTGGCTCCCAGCCCCTCCTTCTCTGACCACAAGACCCACTGCCCTCCCACAGCTGGGAAGAGGACCCATAGTCCCTGCCGTGCTGCACAGGGGCCTGGATTCCCCCAGTTCCCGGTGCAGGGCGGGGCCTGCTGTCAGTCAGGGTTAGGCCGGTACTTGACATCAGTTGCCAGCCCCCGCCTCTGCTGCTAGCAGATTTCTGCAGGGGAAATGGACACCGGGGGACGGGGGTGGGGGTGGAGGAGGGAATATACAGCCACGTGGCGGCGCCGATGATATCGGGCCCCTGTGCTTGGAAACAGCCTACTAGGGCTGCTCTTATCTGTGCTGGGGCGTGGGTGGGGGAGGGGAGCCGGGTTTCCGAGCACCAATGCTATAAACAGGAAGTTTACTCTCTTCAAAGGGAAAGTGGCTCGATCAGGGGCAAGAGCAACTGGGCGGCCACAGAGATTTCAGACGCTCCCTGACGGGTGGAATCTTCCTTCTGCGGGGTGGCTCCCGCATGCGGGGGGGTGTCCCCGAGGCCAGGTCCCTGGGGTGAGGCCCTAAGGCCCATGGGCGTTAGATGCAAATGTACCTGCCAGGATCACAGCACGATGCGGGTGCTGCCTTGCTCATGTCTGTGTAGCAAGGGGAAGGCACACGGGCTCAGCCCACTGTGGGCCCAGCCTGCAAGACATTGTGTCGGAAACCAGCTCTGTGTCCGTGTCCTTGCTGCCCCATCCTGGAGGGATTTAGGCCTGGGGTGGTGGAGTGGGCGGGGGGTGGCTGTAAACCGCTGCCCTCTACTGGAAAGGAATGAGAACAGCTCACCTGTGTGCTGTAGGTAGGGCCCTACCAAATTCACGGTCAATTTCACGGTCATAGGATTTTAACAAGCGTAAATTTCATGGTTTCAGCTGTTTAAAGCTGAAATTTCACAGTGTTGTCGTTGTAGGGGGTCCTGACCCAAAAAGGAGTTGTGGGGGGGGTGGGTCGCAAGGTTATTGTAGCGGGGGTTGTCTTGCTACCCTTACTTCTGCCCGGCTGCTGGCGGGAGTGCTCCCTTCAGAGCTGGGCGCCCGGCCAACAGCCACTGCTCTCCGGCCGCCCAGCTCTGAAGGCAGCGCAGAAGTGAGGGTGGCAATACCGCGACCCCCTTAAAATAACCTTGCGACCTCCCTGCAACTCCCTTTTGGGGCAGGACCCCCAATTTGAGAAACACTGGTCTCCTCCATAAAATCTGGTCTTTTGTGTCTTTTTACCCTATATAATACAGATTTCACGGGGGGAGACCAGATTTCACGGCCCGTGACGCGTTTTCGTGGCTGTGAATTTGGCAGGGCCCTAGCTATACGGCCAGTGCTGCTAAGCGCTTCCCCTTTAGTCTGTTTGGCAGGAGCTGGGGTTTTTGCAGAAAGAGGAGCTGGGCTGGGCTCCAGCCCAGCTGCCGCTGGGAAGTCCTGAGCACGTTCTGCCGGTAGTTTAATGCCTGACTGGCACCTCTCTCCCTGTAAGGAAATTCCCTGATTGCCCCCGGTTAAAATAAACAAAGTGGCAAGAACAAGACACTATCATCTCCCTCTTCACGCCGTATCCTCGACAGAAGCTCGCAACCTGCTGCGGCCCTCTTGATGCATTTCCTTGCAGTACCTCATTCAGCCACTAGCAGTCACTGTGTGGTAACAAGGGAGACAAAGGGGGAACTCAAGGTGTGGTGATTCCACAGCCGAGCGCGGGTTGAAGTCCCTGGCTTTGTTTAATGTGACACGGTGGCTGTCAGCAGCGGGATTGAACCCAGGAGCTCTGAGTATGAAAGCGTGCGGGTCTACGGAGGAGGGAGAGATAGCTCAGTGGTTTGAGCATTGGCCTGCTAAACCCAGGGGTGTGAGTTCAATCCTTGAGGGGGCCATTTAGGGATCTGGGGCAAAAATTGGGGATTGGTCCTGCTTTGAGCAGGGGGTTGGACTAGATGACCTACTAAGGTCCCTTCCAACCCTGAGATTCTATGATACGGCTCATCATCCCCCATGAGCAGCACTCCCACTAGAGGGTGCCGGAGGACCCTGCTGCGTTACCCTGCCATACATTAAGTCCCTCCTCCCGCACATGCCGGTGTGCGTTCCGCTCAGATTGAGGTACTCACATGCCCTGGCAGGGATCAACACAGTTGCTCCTCCCCAGGTTTCAAGTTTAGATGCCAAAGTCATTTTTAAGCTGTGTACGACCCTGAAAATGTAAATGTGCAGGAAGAGGATGCGGGGTCTTTCATAGGCGCCAACTCCATTGGGCGCAGCAAGTGGCGGGCAGGGGGGCCCCTCGGGGAAGGGGGCGGACCAGGGGTGGGGAGAGGCAGGGTGAGGGTGTGGCCTCAGGGGATGGGGCGGAGTTTGGGCAGGGCCTCACTCCTGCCAGGAAAAATAAAATTCAGCGCCTGTGGTATCTTTGCCAGGGTGTGTTTGTGGTGTCTTTGCCAGGGACTCAGTGGCACTCGACACAGTCCCCCGCCCCTTGCTTAAGGGATCCCGAAGGCCTAAGTGACATTAAGGCTCTATAAAGGAGCCTTGACAAGGGTAGAGCCACCTCCCGGACAATGCTGCCTCCCTGGGTGGTGCTGAGCTGGTGGAAGGGAGGACTCAGGGCCGTGGCTTTTCTCTGCTTCTTATAGGAGGACATTGTGGGGAGTGATAAGCATGAGTTAGAGCAGCCCGGAGGCTGCTCTAACTTAGACCAAGTACCAGCCTAAAGAATAGAGGGGCCAACAGTGTCTCAGGGATTCCTTCTACTCCTGTTTGTGTCCATCTGTCCCTTACCTTATAGTTAGATTGTCAGCTCTCTGGGGGCAGGGACTGTGTCTGTACACTGGGGTCCTGAGCCATGACTGGGGTTCCAAGGTGCTACCGTAATATACCTAATAAATAATGTACAGTGCCTAGCACAGTGAGGTCCTGGGCTGTGATGAGAGAGCGTGGGTGCTACCGTAATACGCCTAATAAAAAATGTACAGCGCCTAGCGCCATGGGGGTGTTCTGGTCCATAGCTGCCACTCCTAGGTGTTACAATAAAACTGCCCAGGGAGGTTGTGGAATCTCCATCTCTGGAGATATTTAAGAGTAGGTTAGATAAATGTCTATCAGGGATGGTCTAGACAGTAATTGGTCCTGCCATGAGGGCAGGGGGCTGGACTCGATGACCTCTCGAGGTCCCTTCCAGCCCTTGAATCTATGAATCTATGAATAATACACATAACAACTAGGGAACTCAAAGATGGTTTAAAGCCTTCTTAATCCTCCACAAGCCCAGGACCAGAGTAACCAAGAAGCAGCCCTCTAGGGCTGTTTGCAGGGGTGGATTGAGCTGCCTTCGTGCTCCCGGCTCAGAGATCCCCACCATCCTAGGCTTCTGTAAGCTTGTGCCGGCTCCTCGCTGCAGCCTTCCGAGCGGGCAATCTGTGCTTTGCAATAGTGAAAGTAGCACGTAGTCCCCTCCGGCTATGAGTCAGCATCACAGAGCTGTATATTTTTTACAGTTGTGCAATTAGCGCCTGGGCTCTTGAGAGGCGCAGCTTCAAAGCCCACCTCCCCCTGCCCTGCCAGCGGCTGCCTCTTCCACAGCAGGGCCTGTCTTTCAAAGGCAAGAGGTGGGAGGGTGCGGTCAGGGTCGCGCGCCGGAGTGTCATCTTGCTGTGAGTCACCGCCTTTGTCTTCTGGCTTAGGAAAAGGAAAAAGCTTTGGTGTTTGACAGTGGAAGCTTTTCTTACTGAGCTGCAAAGCTTTCGCTCTGCAAAGTTGTTGCGACCGATTGAAAGCGCGACTCTCACCCAGACCAATAAGAGCAAGAGTAGATGGGTGCAATACCTTCAACGGAACACTAGCAGGCGCTATAGCCAATGAAAGCAAGCTGCACTGAGTCGATGCCATACCTTTTGGGGGCACTAGAGGGCACTGTAGGGAAAGAGGAACCAGGCAAAGCGGAATGGGAGCTGGTGACAATGATTTCATAGAATCATAGAATCTCAGAGTTGGAAGGGACCTTAGGAGGTCATCTAGTCCAACCCCCTGCTCAAAGCAGGACCAAGCCCCAATTTTTGCCCCAGATCCCTAAACGGCCCCCTCAAGGATTGAACTCACAACCCTGGGTTTAGCAGGCCAATGCTCAAACCACTGAGCTATCCCTCCCCCCAAAACTTTTCTTTACTTTTCTTTATTTTGCAATTTTCACGCTAAAATTTTTCTCATTATGACACCATTTTCCCCCCTTTTTAATGCACAATTCTCCCTAATTTTTATGCAACTTTGTCCATTTTTTTGACACCGCTTTTTGTCCATATTTTGGTAAGAAAAAATGTAATGGGGTGAAAACCCTGAAAATTTGGGGAGGGAGTTGTTTAAAAAATAGTCGGGGGGTTGAAAATCTGTTTGGTTTTTTTAACTGAAAAGTGGCCGTTTTTAATAACTTTGTTGTAAAAAACTGGCATTTTTTCAGGGTTCGTGTTTGCTTTTTCATCGAAAAATAAAACAAAAACATGAGTGGGAAATTGAAAAAAGAAAATGTCCCCACCCCAAATTTCCCACAAAAAATAATTGGTACGTTTTGATCAGCTGTGGAGGGGAAATTTTTGCCTTCAACTGCTGGACTGGTATAAAATAGTGGATGGGATAGAGACAAATGCTTCTTCGAAGATTAAGGGGGTAAGAGGCAGGCAGTAGGCATTTACGCAGGGATCTGTTGCCCCGTGCTGAGATGCAGCCACCTCTAGGCTGGGGTCTGAGCGCTGTTTTATACAGGGATCCATTGCCCGACACTGAAATGCAGCCACTTCTGGACTGAGGAGCATGGGCTGTATATAGGGATCCTTCTCTTTAAGCACTAAAATAATGGACGGTACAGGAAAAGCTGCTCCTGTTTACAATTTCTGATGGTATAAGAACAAGCAGGGAACTAATAAAATGGAAAGGTGACACATTTGAAATGAATCACAGAAAATGCTTTTTTACCCAATGGAATGTTAATCTGTGGAACTCTCTGCCACTTGATGTCATTGCGATACCCTAGGCACTGAGATGCAGCCACCTCTGGGGTGAGGTGCAGCAGCTATTAATACAGGAATCCCTCGCACAACACAGAGTTGCAGCTATAGCCGGGGTGGGATGCAGCATTGTTTGTACAGGGATTCCCTCATCTGACCCTGAGATGCAGCTGCTTCAGTGACAGCTGTTTATCCATGGATCCTTCTCCCAGTGCTGAGGTGCAGCTGCCTCCCAGGTGAGGCACAGCGACTGTTTATACAGGAATCCCTCACCTGATGCGGAGGTGCAGCCACCTCTGGGGTGTGGCACGGGGGCTGTATACCTCATCTGGTGCTGAGATGCAGCTGGCTCTGAGGTGGAGTACAGCAGCTGCTTATACAGCCACACAGCAGCAGTTTAGGATCACCTAGAGCAGCGGCGGGCAAACGTTTTGGCCTGAGGGCCACATCAGGTTTCCAAAATTGTTTGGAGGGCCGGTTAGGGGAGGCTGTGCCTCCCCAAACAGCCAGGCATGGCCTGGCCCCTGCCCCCTATCTGACCCCCCCTGCTTCTCGCCCCCTGACGGCCCCCCCCAGGACTCCTGCCCCATCCAAACCCCCCTGTTCCCTGTCCCCTGACAGCCCACCGGGACTCCTGCCCCATCCACCCCTCCCTGTCCCCTGACTGCCACCCGCCGCCCCATCCAACCCCTCCTCTCATTCCTGACTGCCCCCCTGGGACCCCTGCCCCATCCAACCACCCCTTCTCCCTGAACACCCCCAGAACCCCTGCCCCTGACTGCGCCCCATTGCCCCATTCACCCCCCCTCCTTCCTGACTGCCCCCCCGGGACCCCTGCCCCCATTCAACTCCCCTGTTCCCTGTCCCCTGACAGCCCCACCGGGACCCCTGCCCCATCCACCCCTCCCTGTCCCCTGACTGCCACCCGCTGCCCCATCCAACCCCTCCTCTCATTCCTGACTGCCCCCCTGGGACCCCTGCCCCATCCAACCACCCCTTCTCCCTGACTACCCCCAGAACCCCTGCCCCTGACTGCGCCCCATCGCCCCATTCACCCCCCCTCCTTCCTGACTGCCCCCCCCGGGACCCCTGCCCCCATTCAACTCCCCTGTTCCCTGTCCCCTGACAGCCCACCGGGACCCCTGCCCCATCCACCCCTCCCTGTCCCCTGACTGCCACCCGCCGCCCCATCCAACCCCTCCTCTCATTCCTGACTGCCCCCCTGGGACCCCTACCCCATCCAACCACCCCTTCTCCCTGACCACCCCCAGAACCCCTGCCCCTGACTGCGCCCCATCGCCCCATTCACCCCCCCTCCTTCCTGACTGCCCCCCCGGGACCCCTGCCCCCATTCAACTCCCCTGTTCCCTGCCCTCTGACCGCCCCGCCCCCTATCCACACCCCCCGACCACCACCCCAAACTCCCCTGCCCTCTATCCAACCCCGCCCCTCCCCACCCCCCGCTCCCTGCCCCCTTACTGCCCCGCCTGGAGCACCGGTGGCTGGCAGTGCTACAGCCGCGCTGCCCAGTGCACCAGGACAGGCAGCCATGCCGCCCGCTGGAGCCAGCCATGCCACCACGCAGCACAGAGCACCGGGTCAGGCCGCAGTGAGCTGAGGCTGTGGGGGAAGGGGGACAGCAGGGGAGGGGCCAGGGGCGAGCCTCCCGGGCCAGGAGCTCAGGGGCCAGGCAGGAGGGTCCTGCCGGCCGGATGTGGCCCGCGGGCCGTAGTTTGCCCACCTCTGACCTAGGGCTTAATGCACCCATCATGTGACTTCGGCCCGGAAGGAGAGCTCTATGTGGCTTGAAAGCGTGGCTCTCTCCCGCACCGCAGTTGGTCCAATCAAAGGTATTACCCCACCGCCTTGGCTCTCTTCTGCAAAACTGCCAGGCTAACTTGTACCTGGGCCGCAGCTCCAGCAGAGGGCACTCCCGTCCCACAGTTAGAGCGAAAAAGCCGTCAGTGGCCTACTACTGTGCTTGGCCCAGGGGGATTTCTCAGCTCTGCCGATGCCCCTCAGTCCCGACCTGCAGCCCCTGCTGTCCCAGCCCTGGCCCGCTCTTGAATAGAGCTGCCAATTGTCCTGAATCCGGCCCAGCTACGCACCACTTTTCTGACATCCCCTTACGACGTAGGAAGTAGCCACAAAACTTTTCTCTGTGACCCCGGACAGGATTCCAAGCCAGGCGGCTGGAGAGGGGAGGCCGACGTAGGAAACCCCTCTCTCTTCGGAGCAAAATAGGCAAAGGGAATGATCTAAAGCCCACAGGCAGGGTTTGTGACATGCTCAGTACTAACACAGAGACTGGGTCATTACACACATTGAATCTATTTCCCCATGTTAAGTATCCTCACACCTTCTTGTCAACTGTCTGATATGGACCATCTTGATTATCACTGCAAACGTTTCTTTTCTCCTGCTGATAATAGTTCGTCTTAATTAATTAGCCTCTTAGAGTTGGTATGGCAACTTCCACCTATTCACATTTTCTCTGTATGTATATATATCTCTTCCTACTATATGTTCCATTCTATGCATCCGATGAAGTGGGTTGTAGCCCATGAAAGCTTATGCTAAAATAAATTTGTTAGTCTCTAATGTGCCACAAGTACTCCTGATCTCTTAACTCATAGTAGAGTACCTAGCAGGGCTCAAATGTTGCAGTCAGGAGAGCGAGATATTAGGGTCAGGTAATTCCACCAGTGACCACTAATGGGGCTTCTTGCAAGGTCACTTTTGGCTACTGGGCTAGGTGGACCATTGGTCTGATTCACCAGACAGTACCCGGTCAGTTCCTGTTGCTATGGCACAGAGGTTCTCAAACTGGGGGTCAGGACCCTCAGGGGGGTCACGATTATATTACATGGGGGGTCACAAGCTGCCAGCCTCCACCCCCAAACCCCGCTTTGCCTCCAGCATTTATAATGGTGTTAAATATATAAAAACGTGTTTTTAATTAATAAGGGGGGGTCGCACTCAGAGGCTTGCTGTGTGAAGGGGGGGTCACCAGTACAAAAGTTTGAGACCCATTGCTATGGCAGGAGTCACACTTGCGTGTCTTTTTTCTAAACGTGCGAGCAAGTTTTCAGTCTTTGAAGACATGCTCTGTTGTTAGTTCTGTGACATTTCTCTGGGGTGGAGCTGTGGCAGACAGCTGGGGAGTTTGCTCTTTGCCTTAATAATAACAATTATTATTATTAGGTTATTAATCAATTATTAATGATTAATGATTGGGTTATTATTAATTACGATCTAGCAGTTATCTAGTGCTTTTCATCAGTAGATCTCAAAGCACATGTCTGTATGCAAAAGGTGTGTCTCTTTAACGACAGCAGTCTATAGTTACTGATACAACCTTCCCGTCACGTAGTGCGGACACAGTTATATCAAGTACATGATGCTTGTACCAGTTTAGTTTATTCCTATATGGGACGGGGTAGGAAATACCTTTATAGCAGCCAGACTAGGGGGGAATCTATCAGAGGGATAAATACCAGGGAGGGAGAGGAATTATTTAAGCTCAGTACCAATGTGGACACAAGAACAAATGGATATAAACTGGCCATCAGGAAGTTTAGACTTGAAATTAGAAGGAGGTTTCTAACCATCAGAGGAGTGAAGTTCTGGAACAGCCTTCCAAGGGGAGCAGTGGGGGCAAAAGACCTATCTGGCTTCAAGATTAAGCTTGATAAATGTATGGAGGGGATGGTTTGATGGGATAACATGATTTTGGCAATTAATTGACCTTTGACTATCAGTGTTAAATAGGCCCAATGGCCAGCGGAGGGATGTTAGATGGGGTGGGATCTGAGTTACTACAGAGGATTTTTTTCTGGGTGTCTGGCTGATGAGTCTTGCCCACATGCTCAGAGTTCAGCTGATCGCCATATTTGGGGTCGGGAAGGAATTTTCCTCCAGGATAGATTGGCAGAGGCCCTGGGGGGTTTTCGCCTTCCTCTGCAGCGTGGGGCACGGGTCACTTACTAGAGGATTCTCTGCACCTTGAAGTCTTTAAACCATGATTTGAGGACTTCAATAGCTCAGACATAGGTGAGAGGATTAGTGCAGGGGTGGGTGGGTGAGATTCTGTGGCCTGCACTGTGTAGGAGGTCAGACTAGATGATCATAATGGTCCCTTCTGACCTTAGAGTCTATGAGTCTATGAATAGATCCATCGATTTCAAGGCCAGAAGGGACCATTAGCTCATCCGAGCTGGTATCCTGTCTACACAGGCCAGAGAAGTACACCCAGCCCTGCTGGGCTGAGCCCAGTAACTGGTATATTTGGCTAACGCATCTTCTAGAAAGGGATGGAGTCTTGAGCTGAAGATCTCCAGGGTAGAAAATCCCCCATTTCCCTTGGCAGTTTGTTCCGCTGGTTAATCACGTGCACTGTAAAAATGTGCCTTGTTTTAACTGGCACTTATCTGGCTTCAACGTCCAGCCATTGGGTCTTGTTCTGCCATACCAGTAAACAAATCACACTCCTACCTCTTTCGCAGCACAGCTTTATGGGTAGGGTTTTGGTTGGAGACTCAGGAGACCTGAGTTCTCTTCCCAGCTCAGCCCCTGGCCTGCTAGGTGACCTTGGGCAGGTCATTTTCCCTCCCCGTGCCTCAGTTTCCCCATCTGTAAAATAAGGATAATGATACTGGTCTCCTTGGTAAAGCACTTTGAGAGCTAACGATGATAAGAGCTAGGGATTATTGGTCGGTGTTTGTATAGAGACAGCACAGTGGGGCGGTGGACCTCTCAGCTGCTCCCGTAATACACCTAATAATGGACAGCGCCCAGCACAATGGGGTCGTGCTCTATGACTGGGGCTCCTAGGGGCTACTGTAATACACCTAATACATAATGTGCGCACAATGGGGTCCTGCTCCCATGTTTAAGGCAGATGAATGGAGAAGCTACAGCTACATGACGAAAAGACACTTAAGGCGCTTGGCTTGTTTAACCAAACCAAGGCCGAGAGGAGCTCTGATTGCTCTCTGTAAACACTGGGGGGGGTGGGGGGGTGGAGTTATTTAGGCCTGAAATTAGGCAAAGGTTTCTACCCATCAGAGGAGCGGACCAGCCTCCCACGGCGAGCAGTGGCGTGTAACAAACCGAACTGGCTTCACGACTGAGCTGGTGGGGAGGGTTCTGAGTTACTCCACAGGATTCTTTCCCAGGGGTCTGCCTGGTGGGTCTCGCCCACATGCTGAGAGTCCAGCTGATCATCACATTTGGGGTGAGGCAGGAATTCCCCCCTACCCACCAAGATTGGCAGAGACCCTGGGGGGGTTTCGCCTTCCTCTGCAGCGTGAGACACGGGTCACTTGCTGGTTTGAACTAGTGCAAATGGTGGCTACTCTGTAGCTTGACGTCTTTACATCAAGAAACAAGGGGGTCATTAACTCAGCCGGAGGTTAGTGGCCCGCTACAGGGGTAGGTGGGTGAGGGTCTGTGGCCTGCGCTGTGCAGAGGGGTCAGACTAGATGATCATGATGGTCCCTTCTGGCAGTTTACATGTCTATGAGACTGGCCTCCGAGGTGCTACCATAATACACCTAATATATAATGTACAGCGCCCAGCACAATGAGGTCCTGGTCCATCAATTGGGCTCCTAGGTGCTACCGTAATATACCTATATGGGTACAAAATCATTGTGTAGCCCAGGCCTTAAATCTTCTTCCCTAGAGTCCATGCTGGATAACTTCATGGGGATCAGGCATTGGTGCTTGGGCTGAAATCTCAGATTGGACTTGGCGCTGTTTGCGCCCACCTCTGCCCCAGGACTGGTGCCTAGAGAGTCAATAAACAAGCTGCATTAAGTGTATACCTAGAATCCCACTGGGGACGGGCGTGCCTTGCACCAGTAAAGTGATCGTCCAGGGGTTAAATGGGTGACCCAGAGTATTATGGGTTAGCACCATGCTCCACCCCTCCCTTTGTTCCTGTTTAGTTAGAGGGCATTCCCCTCGCCACACCCACGCTGCTGTGATGTGATTCAACAAAGCAGCGAGTTCCCAGCCTGCAATTCCTGTGCATGGACTTATTTTGCGTTGCATTGAGCAGTCCCTTCACAAACCTGATGAAGAAGGAAACGTGAGAATGGCATGTATGGGGCAAATGGAGGAAGTTAGGGTAGAAAATGAGGACTGGCGCCGATATATTGAATGATTGAGCCACTATTTTAGTGATTATAGGAAAGGACAAACAAAAAGTGTTTGTGGCAGTGAACGGTGCTGGCAGCCAGGAAACCTGGTTGTACTCTGGAAGGGGAGTGGGGTCTAATGATCAGAGGAGGGCGGCCTGGGAGCTAGGACTCCTGGGTTCTATCCCCAGCTCTGGGAGGGGAGTGGAGTCTAGTGGTGAAAGTAGCGGGGGCTGGGAGTCAGGATGCTTGGGATCCATTCCTAGCGCTGGAAGGGGAGTGGTGTCTAATGGTTAGAGCGGGGGTGCTGTGAGCTAGATCTCCTGGGTTCCATTTCCAGCTTTGGGAGGGGAATGGGATGGGGGCCAGGAGCTTTGGAGTTTGTTACACACCCAGAACCCCTGCCCTGCCTAAAAGGTGGGAGGACGTTAAAAAGATGCGCTACCCCTTAGTGGCAGTGCTATATCCTGGAATCCGTAGCACCTACCCAGCGCTGCGTGCCAGCCAGCCAGATCGCGTCTCCTGGGGTTTGCACTCATGCCGGGGCCTTACCACTAGCAGCCCCTCACATCGGCCCAGCGCAGCTTGGGTTCTGAGATTCAGAAGCACCCGCAGCCGGGTTACTGCGGCTGAGGCTGGCAGTTCATCCGGGAGGCACAGGGCACGGCCCGAGAGCTGGCAAAGTACCGCAGCACATGTGACAATACGATAGCCGGGCAGCCGTGTCCAGCTCCGAGCCCCAGACCGCCTGCTCCAGGGGGCAAGAGCTGGGAGTCTGCACTCCTTAGCTCTGGGAGAGGAGTGGTGGCTAGTGGGATAAACAAAGGGTGTTGTTGGGCCAGGACTCCTGGGTTCTATTCCCAGCCCTGTGATAGGAGTGGGGTCAAGTCATTAGAATGGAATGGGCGGGGGGGCAGAATGGGAATCAGGACTCCTGGGTTCTATTCCCAGCCCTGTGATAGGAGTGGGGTCAAGTCATTAGAATGGAATGGGCGGGGGGGCAGAATGGGAATCAGGACTCCTGGGTTCTAGTCCCAGCCCTGTGATAGGAGTGGGGTCAAGTCAGTAGAATGGAATGGGCGGGGGGGCAGAATGGGAATCAGGACTCCTGGGTTCTATTCCCAGCCCTGTGATAGGAGTGGGGTCAAGTCATTAGAATGGAATGGGGGGCAGAATGGGAGTCAGGACTCCTGGGTTCTATTCCTCGCTCTGCCAGGGATTCACTAACACAGGCCCCTTCCTGGCTGTGTGCCTCAGTTTCCCCATCTGTAAGGCTGGAGTGATAATACCCACCCTGTGGGGGAGGGGCAGGTTTAGTGTTTCTTTTCAGTATTCCGCACCCCCTCAGCCGGACGGCGCTGTGGCTGGGCAAGGCACTGGCCGCAATGCCGGCTGCCTGGGCCACCCTGGGATCTCAGCCACAAGGAGGAGGAGCAGTGCCGGCCTGCGAAGTCTTGATCGGGATGCCTGGGGTTGGTTACAGACTGGGGTCTCAATGCCTTCTGGTTACTTACTGAGCAGGGCTGGGGCTGCAGAGGGGAAGGAGGGTACCGTGGGTGGGGTGCTCCCTTGGCTCTTTGGAGCTGTAGGTTTGATTCCCAATGCCCCTGCTGACTCCCTGGGTGAGTGGCTCCGGACCTCAGTTTCCCCATAGCTAAAGCAGGGGTATTGCCCTAGCCCAGCCGGCTGTGTTCATAGCAAGGTGCAGGGCATGCAAGTTGTTGATTGTTTGTTTATATTTTCCGGCGCGTACACTCCCCACCCAAGCTCACGGCCCCAGCCCTGCTCTGACCTCAGCTTCCTCTGTCTCTAAATAGGCCAGGGCCCAGCAGCGTGCACCTGAGATGTGGCCTGATGGGCAGAGATAAGCCCAGCCCCGGTGCTGAAAGCCCCCGGCCTGCTCCGTTCTGAGAATCCCGACCGCAGCCCGGGGGCCAGGGCCGAGGATGGAATTTTGCTCGTGCTATTTTTCACCCAAAAGCCCCTCTCCCCACCCCCTCTTTCCGACTCCCCCTTGCCTTCTGAGAACAGCTTCCTCTCCCATGCATCCGCCTCGGCCGAACCTCGGGCGGTACCATCAGAACCGGAGCTTTGCTCTCTTCCTGCCTGGCTCTCTGCCGGCCGGGTTTGCTGGAGCAAGCGGCGGGTTTGAAATACAGGCAGGGGCTAAGGGCAATGGGAGGGGAGGGGGGGAAATATGAGATTTAGCAAAACTGGTAAGCAGGGAGTGGTTGTCGTGGGTAGAGCAGGGGGTGCTGGGAGTCAGGACGCCTGGGTTCTGTCTCTAGCCGTGGGAGAAGAGTGGGGTCTAGTGGTTAGAGCAGGGGCCTGGGAGTCAGGACGCCTGGGTTCTATCCCCAGCTGTGGGAGAAGAGTGGGGTCTAGTGGTTAGAGCAGGGGCCTGGGAGTCAGGACGCCTGGGTTCTATCCCCAGCTGTGGGAGAAGAGTGGGGTCTAGTGGTTAGAGCAGGGGCCTGGGAGTCAGGACGCCTGGGTTCTATCCCCAGCTGTGGGAGAAGAGTGGGGTCTAGTGGTTAGAGCAGGGGCCTGGGAGTCAGGACGCCTGGGTTCTGTCCCCAGCTGTGGGAGGGAATCAGTGTGAGATTAATTGGACTCTATGAGCAAAATAGGTGCTTCCGTGCCCTGGGATGAGCGATAATGGACTCAGCCAGACAGAGGTGAGTGAGACAAAATGCATGACATGACCCTGTGCATTAGAAAGTTGACGCCTCTGTGCTGATGCGTTTGGTTCACCAGCAGTTCCCAAACTTTTCTCTACCGAGGATCCCTTTGGCATCTGCCTAACTTGCATTCCCAGTACTACCAGAACGGCCCCCCCCAGCGAGAGAAGGCCCCCCCGCCAATGAGAGAAGGACCCCCCGCCAATGAGAGACGCCCCCCCCAGCGAGAGAAGGCCCCCCCCAGCGAGAGAAGGCCCCCGCCAATGAGACCTCTCATGCTCGGTGTGTGCGAGGTCACGGTGTGTGGAGGGCGCCGTTTGAGAACAAAATGGCATCCGCCATGCAACAGACGCGCCGGAACACTGTTCTGACGCAGTCCGGCCCAGGCTCAAGGGACAGACCCCTACATAACCCACGGGGACCCCCACTTTGGGAACCACTGGATTAAATAATTAAGGAGTCATTGGGTCACAGAGAGGAGACTGAGAATGACTCTGTAGACTGGTGATTTGGGCACCCAGGTGGGAGACCAGGGGCCAGCCACCCCTGCTCCAGGGTGTATTGAATTAGATCGACAATGGAACAGCTTCAACGGGGGAAACTGAGGCACCCCCCCCCCCAAATATCACACAGCTCAGGAGTTAGAGCACTTGTCTAAGAGCTGAGAGACCCCCCTGTTCAAATCCTTTCTCTCCGTCAGGTGTGTGTTTTGGGGGGAATTGAACCCCCCACACGGAGGGCCTTGGGCACCTAAGTCCCTTTGTGGATCTGGGTCAAACCAATGGCAGGGTGAGAACCGCAATTAGCTAGTGCCCGGCCCCTTAAATCACAGCCACAGCTCAGTCAGCCAGCCCTGTTTCGCCACCCACCCGCGAGCTGCTCGCCACCTGGGTCTCATTATTCTCAGGCTTGATATGTTGCCAGCCTCTTACAGAAACTCGTTAACCCTAATCGCAGCCAAGCTGGCAGCTGCGGGAGCAGAACCGATGGGGGCGGTGGGAAGTGGACCAGCCCAGGGACTGCGTTTCCGGTCCCTAGCAAGCCGCTTCGGTGGAAAGAGACATGGGAACCAAATATGTCTGCTGAGACCATATGAGGCGGGGGCCACATTTCCACAGGGCTATATATGGAGATATGCCTATCTCATAGAGCCGGAAGGACCTTGAAAGGTCATCGAGTCCAGTCCCTGCCTTCACTAGCAGGACCAAGTACTGTCCCCTGACAGATGTTTGCCCCAGATCCCTAAATGGCCCCCTCAAGGATTGAACTCACAACCCTGGGTTTAGCAGGCCAATGCTCAAACCACTGAGCCATTCCTCCCCCATAAACTCGTTAGCCCTCATTGCTAGCCAGGGGGCACGGGCCTCGACAAGGGAGCAAGTCTCTGGGCATTTCGGGGGTGCAGCTCCGACTGATTGCAAGGCTCGGGAAAGTGCAGCATGAGGGGCTAACGGCGTAATGTGTGTTGGGGGCCGTGACTTCAGGACTCCTAGGTTCTAGACCCAGCTCTGAAAGGGAAGTGGGGTCTAGTGATTCAAGCAGGGAGGTGGGACTCCTGGGTTCTGTCTAGGGGCGTGTGGTTCTGGTTTACAATCTAGTTTGGTAGAGCACTGGACTAGGAGGAGTCAGGACTCCTGGGTTCTATTTGAAGGTGCTGGGGATGGGCGTCTGGGCTAAGGGTCAGAGAAAGGGAAGTGGGAGCCAGGATTCCTGGGTTCTAGCCCACAGCTCTGGGGGCGAGTGAGTTAGGGCAAGCGGACGCGGAGTCAGTGAATCAGCTCCGTGCTGTGGTCTATCTCCCCAGGAAATAGGTCCGGTGGATGTGGTGAGGCGCCACCGGGATTCCAACTCCACCTCCCTGAGACCACGACAAGAGGAAGGGGGAGCTCCCAGCCTGACCCAGCAGGGGGCGCTGTAGGGAAGGGGCAGGAGCCCTGGCTGTGCGGGAAGGGGGAGCTCCCAGCCTGACCCAGCAGGGGGCGCTGTAGGGAAGGGGCAGGAGCCCTGGCTGTGCGGGAAGGGGGAGCTCCCAGCCTGACCCAGCAGGGGGCGCTGTAGGGAAGGGGCAGGAGCCCTGGCTGTTGCAATCAGTTTCCCAGCTACTCCAATCCCAGTTGCTTGCAGAGAGGAATCAGTTTCACCCGCTCTGCTCTTGCATCTTCCAACCTCTGCACTGTGCACTGGGAAACTGATTGCGCCTGGGATAAGACATGCTCAGTGCAGCGCGCCCTGAAGTGCACCCACAAGGGAGACCCCTCACACACCCTCTAGCTCTTAACTGCCCCTCCCGCCTCAGTGCTGCCCTCTGTTGTTCCAGCAGCAGAATGACTGACCTCGGTTTATTGTGTATTTATCACCTCCCCTATTTACCCAGAATTACCATCCAGCCTGGAAACGCGGAGGGGGAAGAGTTCAGTTCCCCCCCATGTTGCCCCCCTCCCCCCCCAAAAAAACTGATTGAAAAGAGAAAAACAACTTGGTGACGGAGTGAAAAATTCTCCAAATGATCATTTAGTGGAGTTTGAAATTGACCCAATTTTGGGTTGTGGTTTTTTTTTTTTTCTGCCTCCATTTTCTATTCTGCTCCACCCCCTTGGAATTTTTTTTTTTTAATGAGCTCTTCGAAGTAACATTTGGTTTTTCAGCAAGAAAAATGGGATTTGAGAAAAAAAGTCAAAAAGGAGATAAAAATAAGATGTGAAGGGGGAAGGAAACCACAAGGGGGGGAAAGAAAAGAAAAAATATTAAAAGGTTGGGTTTTTTTCATTTCAGATCCCCCACACACCCCAAAAAAAAAGGGGGGGGGATTCCAGATTTTTTAAATCAAAAAAGCCACTTGTTAAAATGTTTGAATCATTTCTGACCCATTCGCCGCCTTTCCTTTCTAACTGCTAAGCTACGCCCTCTGTCTGAGCCAACAGGATATGATTGTTGGACCGAGATCCTAGACTTTATTAACGACGTGGCATGATGCAATCGGATCTACAGCCCCAGCCTGTTCCCTGGTCTGCCCAGGGTGTTAGAGGCGGTGAGGAGCAGAATGGAACAAAGGCGCCTGCCAGGCCCACAGGCCTCAAACAACATCGGCTGCCAGCTATGGCTCAGGAAGACGGGAAAGCGTTATGCAATTGGGAAGAGTTGCTGTCTAATGGGAGTGGGAGTGGGAGGGGGAGGGGTCGAGTCCTAACCCTTCCAGCTCATGGGAGTTAGAGCTTTGCCATCGCCAGAGGAGAAAAAGTTAAGTGTCACGCGACCCTCACAAGAGAGTTGGCATTGTCCCCTTTTAGATGTGGGGAAACTGAGGCACAGAGGCACGTCCCTCACACCCAGCACTTTTGCTTCCACACTGCAGCACCCAGCCAGTGCTCCCGTCCCATCCCTTCAGCTCCCCCTGCTGGGAGGGGACAGAACTGGAGTAGCTGGGAGCACTGCATCCAGGTAGTGCTCTTGGAGTATTCCCAGCACTCTGATATCAAATCACCCTTACAGGCAAGCCCGACTACACGCCTGATCCAAAACCCCAAGCCGCCGCCAGGTAAGTTAAAGCAGAATTCCCCTCTAATTAGTCAGCAGCGGTAGTAGGTTGCATGTCACTGTGGCGCCGCCACTAGTGAGCAGCGTTGTTCCCACAGAACCATTACCTTGCAATGGTCTGCTAGGAACCGGACTCCCTCTCCCCCTGGCACTTCAGGGGAAGAGACTCTAAACCTTTCCGACCCTGTGTCTGCTCCCCCTCTGCCACCAATCCTTGCATCCTTGCCCTAGCAAAAGCAAGATCCCCAGTGTGCCGGGCACTGTACAGACACATAGCAAGAGACATGAAGAGCTTACAGTCTGAACAGCCAAGGGGACGGATTGTCCTCCCTAGTCAACAGAGAGGGAAACTGAGGCACAGAGCGGGGCAGCGCCTTGCCCAAGCAAGTGAAGCCAGGAGTCTTACACCCAAACCCGGCGCTTACGCCCCGTGATCATTAATCACAAAGGGAAGGAAAGGATTAAAACCAGGGGCGAGTTGGAGCTCACATTGTCACCACTAGGGATGTGGTTAGCTTTGTGTGGGCTGCTGGGTAGACTTCCCTTGCTATTGTTTAGGGGGGAGCGAGGAGGTGGCGCTGACGCAGAGAGAGAGAGAAAGAGAGATGCCTCTGGCCTTGAACTCACGTCAGTTTCCACCAGAGAGGTTGGAAGGATATGTGCATCTGGCGCCGTGACCGCATGCCTGTCTCCGTCGCCTCCCTGCTGTGCAGAGAGCTCCCCTGTGATGGGTAGGCGGGAGGCCTGATGTCGCACCCTTGAGCTGAGGTGCTAAGCGTCTCAGGCTGGGATGTGCCAGTGCCAAGCGTGAGGGCCAGGTGAGGGGACACATGGGTCATGGGTGTCACCGCTCAGGAACGGGTCAAAGCAGTGTTAGAGGGCTTATTCTTCACCTTCCCACTTCCCTGGTCCTTCTCGCGTGAACAGAGAGCGACAATACCCGAAGGTGCAAACAATTCGATGTGAACGTCCAGCAAACTTCAATCCAAGTTCCTTTTTCCTTATTTTCGAATCCCAACTTACTTCCTGTTTCCCCCTAATTTATATAGTAATATTTTTCTCAGCTAGACCTTAACCAATCATTTTCCTGAAATCTATCTAACCAATCCTAATATATTGTAACAGAATTCTCTAACCAATTATAGCCCACTGCCCTAATTAACTTACACCTAGCAAAACGAATTATACAGCAGACAGAAACAATTAGAGAGCCAGACAGATTAACAATAGAAAAGTGTCAAGTGTCAGGGGAAGTCGTGTTAGTCTGTAGCCACTAAAACGAGGAGTCCGGTGGCACCTTAAAGTCTAACAGATTTATGCCCAAATAAATCTGTTTAGTCTTTAAGGTGCCAATAGAAAAGTGGGGGCCATAAAGATCAAAGATACAGAAATGCGGGTTTTGCAATCCCAACTATTGAGAAGTTGTTCAGAGGGGTAGCCTTGTTAGTCTGTATCAGCAAAAAGAACAAGGAGTCCTTGAGGCACCTTAGAGAACTCCTTGTTCTTTTTATTGAGAAGAGATTTCTTGCCTGACAGGATGCTGTCAAACTAAGCTGTCTTTAACCCTCTTTATCTGGAGGTGACAGGCACTATCGGGGCAGGATTGTATTCCTAACAGCCCAATAGCACCTTATTTCAATGTGACTAATTTGGGAGGTGAGGATGTGACCCTACGCTTCCCAGCTTATGGCTGCCTCTGCTGCTTAGTCAAAGGCCTTAGCCCAGGGGGCACCAACCTGAGCCTGAGAAGGAGCCAGAATTTACCTATGTACATTGCCAAAGAGCCACAGTAATACATCAGCAGCCCCCCATCAGGCCCCCCATTCCCCTATTCCCAGCGCCTCCTACCCACTGGCAGCCCCACCACTCAGCTCCCGATCCAGGAGGATGGGGGGGATGGGGGAGGAGCGAGGGCACGGCAGGCTCAGGGGAGGGGGTGGGAAGGGGTGGAGTGGGGGCAGAGACTGAGGCAGAGCCAGGGGCTGAGCAGGGAGCACCCCCCGGCACATTGGAAAGTTGGCGCCTGTAGCTCCAGCCCCGGAGTCGGTGCCTGTACAAGGAGCCGTATTAACTTCTGAAGAGCCGCATGCGGCTCCTGGCCACAGGTTGGCCACCCCTGCCTTAGCCTAAGAACCAGGCCTCAGACTCTCCTGGTGAGAGAAGGCCCATACACAGGCGGGGTGTGATTTTGATTCTTTGTTTTGTACCTCTATAACTAGCTAAGTGATAAGAATACACCTACATTCATAAAGAAGAGGCCTTTACAGACAGGCCTGAATATCTATATCCTAACAAGCAGTTGGGCATCCAACAGCCACTGAATGATTTGTCTCAGCAAGAGGACAGACTGGATCCTTTGACAGGGAGTTTCCTGCCCACCCCGAGGCAACTAGCTGAGGCCAAGGGCTGGATGGACCATAGAGGGACAACTTCCCTCCTCTTATAAGCTCTCTCCCTGGGAAGTGGTGGTGTATGTTGGCCTGGGACAGTTGGCTGGACTAAATGAATTCCTGTCTCTCAGTGATCCAGGACCTTTGGAAAAGGATTCATAAAATCCCATCCAGAGACTGGTTCTCTTGAGAGGCCTGCGTGAGATGGATCGGCTGTCTCTAGACTCATTTCCAGCTCAACATGGTGCTGAATGTTTCCAGAGCAAGGAGCAGTGAGAAGATGCTCCAGGGAAGATGCTCACGTGACCCCATTGGGAGATCTTTCCAGGAGACCGGGAATGCTCTCCGGTACCACCACATCGCTTGGAGCTGGGTTAAGAGTAGATTTCCAGACCATAACTTGGGAAATGTCTTGCGATCCCCCTGTCCCAAAATCTCCTTGTTGGGTAACCTCCTATGGATGGACCATAAAAGGGCCACAACTCTGGAAAGTCACTCAAGTTTCAATGCAGGGCAAAACCTCCAGAAGGTTGGAGAAGTAGCCATGGGGCAAATAGATTCTGCTCTCTTTTACCCCAGGGCAACTGTGGAGCAACTCCACAGAATGCAATGAAGTTGCTCCGATTTGCACCAAGATAACAAGAGCAATTCTGGGTCTTCTTTCAAAGGGTGAGTGGAAGAGGACAGAGCAAAGGACTCCTATGGGAGTTAGCTCTGTCACTCACCATGGGATGGCAAAGACCAACATTTTCAGCGAAATCAGGCCCTTGGTGTCAGCACCCACCACTCCAACTGAGGTCCCTTCTTAAGCATTAGGCTCAAGATCCATCCGGTTGGAGATGTAGAAGCAAAGGTACCAGTAAACATTTTGGCCATGATGTGACAAAAACTTACAAAGCCACGTAGGCTCCATCTCCCCAGACCAATCCAGGGCTATTCATTACCGGACTTAAAGTTCTTTCGATCTAAGGCCAAGCTGAATTTTGACCAACCAATGGGGGATAGTGGAGAAAGGCTGGGTTAGACAGCGTGGCTTTTTCCAAAGGACGGAAAGATCTGCCGGATAATTAATACAGAAAAGTAGATTCTGATCTGCCCCAACTCACATTCCTCCTTACAACAGTACAACCAGAGAGTTCATAGAATCATAGAATCTCAGGGTTGGAAGGGACCTCAGGAGGTCATCTAGTCCAACCCCCTGCTCAAAGCAGGACCAACCCCAACTAGTTGGTCCCAAAAGGATCAAAGAAACCAGCTTATAAAATACAGTGCAAATTCATTCAGACTCTTGAGTATAAATAGTTTATTATTGATGGACACATCCATTTTAACTGCTGTATCAAAATAAATAAGCAATTTAAAGTGCATACTAAATATATAGTATATATATTCCAGAAGTGTTTTTACAAAACAAGTTAGAGCATATATGACAATAATACACCTGAGTCTTAGCTCTTCCCGCACACAAAGTTCAGACCTTATTTAAATAAATGAGAACAAGTTCTTTCCAGCCACCAGAGAAGGAGTGTCCGAAAATCAGAGCTTCTCTGCCTATGGAACACTCTTTAGGATGAGTGGAAGGGAATCCTTAGATGCTTTTTGTAAAGGATGGAAAAGGTTAAGAAACTACTCCTCTAAACTCAGTCATGACTGAGTTTAGCTTAGTACTTGTGGATTAATCCACTGGTTGGAAATAAAAATGTATTGCTAATAAATACCTAAACTGTATAGTCATATATTAAGTATACCCCAGTATGGAGGAAGAAAATACATCATCTGAATGTCAGACAAACTTTCACAGACAATGGGTGTTTTGTATTAAAACACACACAGGTCTGGAACCACTGTTGCGTTACCTAAGGGGTTCTGAAGAGCATCAGTGCAACCGAACAGGAGTGAGCTATGGAAGTCTTTATTCCAGAAGTGCAAAGTCCCTCCGACTCCAGCTGAAGTCAAGGCGAGCTGCAGTCTCATCTCCTTTAATACAAAGATCAGGGCCCCAGTAATTTCACTGCTCACTTTCTGCATGCAGAATAGTATCTTACTCTGAGTAATGCTATTGCAGTGATAGACCCGAGCCTTTGATAAGTGCAGTTTGAAGTCAGGTCATCGGCATGATTGTAGTTACTCTATCCAGGGTTACCAATCCCAAGCATTCAAAATATCACAAGTCAGGCCGCACAAAAATCGTGAGCTTGGCTGGAAAAAAAAAAATCAGGAGATTTAAAAAGATGTATATAAATAAAATTGGAAGTATTCGTATTTGCTTTCTGGATTTTGCACCTTTAGGGGCCACTTTGCATTTCTCCACAAACTAGTGCTAGGATTGATTTTTTTAAAAACGATTCCTGAGACTTTGATGCATTCACATGACGCCGGAGCCCTGGGGCTTTAAGAAAGGGACTAAATATCCCAAGGCTCCTGATAAAGTCATGAAAGTTGGCAACTGTGGTATCTGCTCATTTAAGCCTCTCTAAATTGCTTTAAAAATAATCACCATCCACTTAAATAACTCAAGAAGACTCCTGTGAAAACTGTTGCGATCCCCGGCCCTACTGACTATTAGGGATGAAATACTTTTTTTAATAATCCCATTTACGCTGTTTACACGTCACTCAGATTGTACAGTGGAAACCAGCTAGTCAATTTCCACCCTGAGCTACCACCACAACCAGGAAATGGAAATTGACTAGACACTGTGCAAGTGAGTAAGACCCAATTTTAGGAGCGTCGCAGAAGGGTGTTTAAATTCTAAACGGACTCTTTCCAATTAAGTTTCGAATAGACGCATTTTCATAAGTGTATTTTTTAGTAATAAATTTTGGGGGGAGGGGCCACACAGATGCTGACACTATCCACTTTAAGACACATAATGCAAAATATAATGATTATAGACTATCAGGGTTGGAAGGGACCTTAGGAGGTCATCTAGTCCAACCCCCTGCTCAAAGCAGGACCAATCCCCAATTTTTGCCCCAGATCCCTAAATGGCCTCCTCAAGGCTTGAACTCACAACCCTGGGTTTAGCAGGCCAATGCTCAAACCACTGAGCTATCCCTCCCCCCTTGTTACAAGACCGTGATTAGGCAAACACCGTCTTGTAACAAATCTGTCACCTCTTAGGGCTTCATGGTGACAAGCTCAGATAGATCTCAGACCTTCCTGCTCCAGAAGAACAGGCCTCAATCTACGTCTACTAAAAGAGAATCTACAGTAGCTTTCAGCAATATAGGGCCTATGACGCATGACTGAGCAGTTGCGACACCAGCCAGTAGTGGGCAATGCCTAAACCACACTGATCAGCACCATATGCTAGTCGCCGTAAGACCAAACGGATGGCATGACACCACGTGCAGCAATGATCGGATAATCATAATACTGACAGTCACGGGAATTACTACGACAGTATTAAGGTTGTTGTGTGCCGCAATGGAAATATGTGTCTGTACTTGTCAACACTGAGAGCAACCCACACACACAAATAAAAACAACGCAGCACCATTCATTCAATCTCCCAGTGGCTTACAATAAATTACAGAATGATAAAGAAACACGTAATAATAAATATCACTGATCGCTAAAAACAGACCCACGCCAGTTCTTTGGTACGGCAAGCGCGCCTCATAGCATGTTCCTTCCATTTCAGTCCTGCTTCGAATGGAAACCAGCTGTCACCGCTCAAAGCAATGGTGCTGTGCCAGAACTAGCAACACACCATGTTTTCCCAGTGTCTGCTGCTGATTGTTACCCTGGGAATTTTGCTACCCTCCACAACCTCTAGCAGAGAGTCCGAGAGAACCCAAGGGCAATATACTGACCGCCACTCCCACCGTAGAGGTCCTTGCTCCCGCCTATTGGTCTGCTGACTCAGCAGAGCTAGGTAGCTTAAAGAGGCCAAAGAAGTTGTCTATGTTGTTGGTTTGGTCCAGCTGCCAGTCCTGGCTGTTTGTTTTATTAGCGTCCATCTTCACATAGAGAAAGTCGCCTTTTTTCAGAGGCCGCAGAACCGCCGAGAACTTGGACATGGTCTCTTCCGACTTGGGGGACAAGTGCAAGGAGATGGTCAGAATAGGGCTGTCGGAGCGCCTGGACACCTGGTTGATGATCAGTTTGACTGTTTGCTTCTTGCTGCACTCCTTAACAACGCATTTGACAGCAAGCTGGGCGTAGATAAAATAGAGGCCTCCGACCTTCACCTCCAGCTTGTCCAAGGTGTCGTGGTACTGGAAGTGGGAGCTGAAAACCACTCCATCAATACCCTGCTGATGATCATACTCCATTAGCCTGTCCTTGATTAAATCTGCAGAAACAGGGTAGAAGAGGGAAGGCATGTTAGTCATCTTTGAAGAGGCAGGGATAAATACTCAGTTTCCCCAGCTGCGAAATGGGGAGAATGATCGTGACCTGTGCAAAGCACTGATGAAAGGGTGATAGAAGAGCTAGGGCCTGCAAAGTATGGGAGTGTACCAGTGAACTGGCTAGTCAATGCGTGCACCACAGTGACCTCTGCTGGATGGAGTCTTAACTCCTCAACTGTGTGTCCGGCTCTGCACCGACAAGAGCAAATGAGAGATTCGCCTTTAGCGGCAGGGGTTGTCTAACCACTAGACAACACGTCCTCACCCCAATCCTCAGCTCATGGATTTCTCCATGCAGGATGGTGCCATCCTACCGCAGAGCCCTGTGCTATGTCTATTGGCAATCCAGCCCCAGTATGAGCTCATGGGTCTAAGCCATGGGGGTTTATAGGCATTCCCTCACACTGGGACCGCTGCCTTAGGACTTCTCCGCACCCGGTTTTATTTTTGCAAGCAGTGAAACCATTTCCTTCCTGTTCCCATAGGCAGGAGAAGGTCACATGCTGCAGAATAAGCCAACATACATGACTCATGTCAATCTAGTGGCTGGGACTCTGTTTGGATGAGCCATGAACAACGGATTCAGAGCTGTAGCACTCTCTAGGGTCCGCTGTTGGCAACGCAGCCTAGATTTCTATCTCCACAGCCTTCTCTTTATGCTCTGCCTTAGAGTCTGTATCCTATATGGTCACAGCGCCCCATTTCACGACACCCTATTGGATTCTCCCACGCACATAAAACCAAGACAACTGTCATTGACTCTAGAAGGGGTGAGGTGCTCATGAAATATACAGCAGCAATCACTGCTGGGAGAGAAAAATCCACAATTAACTCTTTGGAGGCTGGGAAATATATCCACACAGCCTTGTAAAGATGCATTTGTCCAAGTCAGGAGGCTGGAAAGCCCCCAGACTTCTAGTGGTTAGGTGAAATAACAAATCAGCACCACCTCACCATCTGTTTTATGGCTCTTTCACCCCGAGAGATCTCAAAAGCACTCACTGCTTGACTCCACCAGCTTTATATGTCTACCATGGAAATGCAGCCACTTCTGGGATGGAGCAGAACGGCTTTACGAGCCATTTAGGTCATAAAGTGTCACACCCCTAAATCATCCATTGTGCCCTCGAATTTAAGAATCATCTGTCTTACGCCTTCCTCCTCCACCACCTTCATGTCTGAAGGCTTCACAATATTCCTGTGACAGCCACCCAGCAGTTTCAGAGAGGAAGCAGAAGGGGGATCTCACTTATCCAACGGAAAGTATGTCTGTGGTTTAGGTCAGCAGAATATAATTAGAGTGAAGGTAGCAACGTACTCCCTATATGGGATTTTTGCCTAAAGGAGCAGGAGTTGACAAGAATTTGGTTTGGCATTGCATCCAAAATGTAATGTGGTCTGGGGTTCTGGTTTAGAGGATAGAGCACCCCTAATTAAATGAACACTGGTTTAGTTGGATGGGAGAGCTGTTAAGTATTGGTCAGGCTCAAACACGCTTAGATCTGCGGTGTGACAGACAGATTTCCCTACTGTACAAACAGCCTGAGTTTTAAAGTCTCCTTTGATGGACAGATGGCGTGGACCATAGGGAATTATCCAGCCCACTGGTACCCTGCAGACAGCAGTTACATTGGTTCGTGTATACCAGTGATGCAAACAATGTATTAGTCTCCCATCCCAGAGCCTCAAAGGTATTGAGATCCCCCAAGCTCCCATTTTCCCCCCTTCGGGAAAGGGAAAACATGAGCCATTAATGTCAAGTAACTGTAAAATACTTACCACTTGTGGGCAATACCTGGGCACCAGCCTCCTGAAAAGAGGAAAAGAAAGTGTTAGTTTTACCAAAAAAAGTAACAATGCTTGACAATGCTCAGAGAACAGTTGTTTTCTGCAAGGGTCAGACAAGATTCTATTCCCCCGCCCAGACACCTGAGCGAAGGGGGCAGCACCAACTAGATAATATAAATTAGACCAAACAGACAGACTCAAAGTCCGGGCTCAAGTGCATGCAAACTTTTGGGGAAGTTGAGATGCAGAACTCTAGAGCCGAGAAGCTGTCAGCCGGGAATGAAAAGGACTTTCCAGCGGCCTGACGGTCACACACAGTGACACTTTGCAAAGGCGGGCACTGGGGTTTCTGGGCTGTTGTTTTCCTGTGACGTCCCAGGCCTGCTTGTCAAGTTACGCCTGCCGCAGCTGTTGACTTCACTTTGTGTCGCAAGAACCCAGCGCCTCTAGAAATTGGGCCCCCAGGTGGCAAGTCGAGCACTGGGTTAAATGGAGAGTGCTCCCAGTCATAGGTGCTGGAACTAGGTGTGCTGCCGCACTCCCTGGCTTGATGCGGTTTCCATTACATACAAGGTTTACAGTTTGGTTCAGTGGCTCTCAGCATCTCCCACTCTACCCATTGTTCCAGCACCTTTGTTCCCAGCCCTGCTTAGCTGGCAGGGTCTGCGGCAAAACCTAAAGCAACTACTGGCAGCTATCAGCTACCTCACACCGTCCTCTTCCCTCATCTGTAGCATCTGAACACCACCCAGTGCTCCTGTGACATAGGAGGGTGGGGAAACTGAGGCAGGGAGATGAAGTGACTTGCCCAGGGTCACACAGTCTGCGGCAGAGCCGGGAATTCAACGCAGGTCTCCCACGGCCCAGGCCAGCACCCTACCCCTTATCATAGATCATAGATCATCAGAGTTGGAAGGGACCTTAGGAGGTCATCTAGTCCAACCCCCTGCTCAAAGCAGGACCAATCCCCAATTTTTGCCCCAGATCCCTAAATGGCCCCCTCAAGGATTGAACTCACAACCCTGGGTTTAGCAGGCCAATGCTCAAACCACTGAGCTATCCCTCCCCCCTCCACTGAGCTATCCCTCCCCCCTTAGGCCACCCTTCCTCAGCGTGCAGCGCCTTGCTGGCGAAGAGGTTAAGCCCTGGCTGGCCAAACAATCAGTGCACTGGGGTACTTACACCTGAGGGGTCGCAAAGGTCTGGCATAGAAAGCGGGCGAGGAGGCCCCTGCAGGGCAGGGAGACAGACAGCTAGCCAAAGGGGGAGACCCTACCCCCCCCCCACTATCTCCGCACACACAGAGCCCACCCCCGCCCCCAGCAGGGCCAGACACACAGACCCTCCTCGCCCCAGCCGGACAGATCCCCACGCTGCCAGGAACGGACAGGCAGGACGGGAGCGGGGACTGTCCTGGCCAGACACACACACTGCGGGCAGGGAGACAGGCGGGGCCGCTGGGGGCAGACAGACAGGGGACCCTGGGCTGGACAGACGCCCCCCCCCCCTTACCTTTCCCATTCTGCGAGGGAGGAGCGGCGCCTCCGGGGTCTCCAGCGGCCCGGGCAGGCCCCTCCAGGCCGAGAACAAGGCGAGCGCCAGGAACGCTGCGCCCAGGGCGCACAACCCCACCAGCAGGCACCAGTCCAGGCTCCGGCAGGGGCAGGCGCGGCGGGAGCCGGCCTGGAGGAGGCTCTCGGGGTCCTGGCTGCGCTCTGGAGCCGTCATGGGGGCAGGCGGCGGCTCCCTCCGAGCTGGGGCTGGGGTCCGGCCGGGGCAGAAATGAGCCAGCGGCGCCCGGCGCCGGGGCTTTATAGGCGCGGGGCGGACCCGGGAGGGAGGCGCCGAGGGAAGCGGGAGCGCGGCTGAGAATTTCCACTGACAGCAGCGGGGACAGGAAAGGAAAGAGCGCTGCGGGGAAAGTAACCCGCTCATCATGGGGCGCCGCCCGGGGCCACGGGGGGAGCGAGAAAGAACTGATGAGTAGAAAGAAAGATGGGAGCAGTGAGAGAGAGAGAGAGAGAGAGAGAGAGAGAGAGAGATGGCCTGGGAAGGGGGGGATGGGCAAAGGGGCATGGGAGGGGGCATGGGAGGGGAGAGGGGGGATGGGCAAAGGGGTATGGGAGGGGGCATGGGAGGGGAGAGGGGGGATGGGCAAAGGGGCATGGCAGGGGGCATGGGAGGGGGGATGGGCAAAGGGGCATGGGAGGGGGCATGGGAGTGGGGATGGGCAAAGGGATATGGGAGGGGGGATGGGAGGGGGAGGGGAAAAGGGGTATTGGAGGGGGGTGGGCCAAGGGGAGCGTGAGATGGCATGGGAGGGGGATGGGAAAAGGGGAGCGTGAGATGGCCTGGGAGGGGGATGGGCAAAGGGGAGAGTGAGGTGGCCTGGGAAGGGGTTTGGGCCAAGGGGAGTTTGAGGTGGCCTGGGAGGGGGCTGGGCTAAGGGAATGGTAAGATGGTGTGATGGGATCTCCCCCCGGGGTTCAGCCTGGGACCGGGGTGCAGCCTGGGACTGCGCCCCCTGAACTCTCCGCAGCCTGGGCTGTCTCTCACAACGCCTTGCCAGTGACCAGCAGCAAACCCCTCCAGGCGCTGTGATCACTCAGCACAACCGCGTGTGGAGCCCCACACCCAGCTAGGTTGCATGACTGCTCCCAGAGCCACTCGAGAATCACACAGAGAAAGGCACCAGCCAAATCCGCCCAGTTCCCCAGCACTGTACCCCAGGAACATACCGTCTTGCGCTGCTCAAAATGGGCAGTGCAGATGTATTAATTGGTTCACCACTTCAGCAATGGAAAGTGGACCTACACCAGCCTTTGCCAACCTGTGCAGATTTTCCCCACACTTCATACAAACTCACTGGTAAAGATAAACAAACAAATGTATTGACTATAAAAGGTCGATTCTAAGTGATTATGAGTCAAAGCACAGCAAGTCAAATTTGGTCAAATGAAATGCATTCTAAGCTGATCTTTCAGTGCGCTTACAAACTTAGATGCTTCTCACCACAGGCTCGCTGGTTGCCCTTCAGCCAGGCTCTCCCATCTGATCAGTGCTTCAGTCGCTTGGTGGTGATGTCTGTAGATGTAGGTGAAAGAGGGAGGAAGAGCCTGGCAAACGTCTCTCCCTTTTATCATGTCCTTTCTTCCCTTTTGGCTTTGCTCCCCCCCCTCCCTTCAGAGTCAGGTGAGCATTACCACATTGTAGTCCCAAACTGACCCAGGGAAGGGGGAAGACTCCCTTGAGAGTCCAACAGATCCTTTCCTAGGCCAGTGTCCGTTGTTCCTGTGAGGCTGGGCTGGGTTTGTCCCATACCTGCCCTGATGAGGTGTGAACTGCCCCTCTGCTCCTGGAGAGTTTTTCCTGGGCTTGTTTTAAACGACGAGGACACATTTTCAGCCCCATAACTATATACATGAAATTAGAACCTATAACATCACTATAACAACAATGCTCAGCGCATCATGAGCCCTCCGAAGACACCAGATGTGACAAACTTTGCATTGGATACCACACAGTCATATTATAAGGCTGAACATGGGGTTGCAGGGTGTTCCCCCAAGATACCACAGGACTCTTTGTCGCTTCTACAGATCCAGACTAACACGGCTACCCCTCTGATACCTAAGGTACAGAGTGTCACACCTGCCACCTTAGTTTACTGCAAGAGGGTTAGTCACTGACTATCCTGAAGGCAGTTTGTGTTACAGTTCTCTTGGCATCCAGCCATTAAGGCCATGAGGCAGCATGCCTCAGTTTCCCCCTCACCCAGCAAACCAGGTTTGTTATGGTTTCTCTGCTGTGGTCTGTTTACAGGTATTAATTGAAAAGTAGCATTATCATAAGGTTTAACATCCGGGTCAAAATTCTTATCCCCGAAACTTAACATTAATACCAAATTTTTTATCACCGATGTGTTTATAAGTATCGTTATGATACCCGCCCTCTGGTCAGATAGTCTAGTTTGAGGTTAGTTTGTTCATTACCCATGGCATCCTTTGACTCGCTCCCATGTAATCAGTCACTGGCTTTTCTTGCCCTCCAGGGTTCCCCTCCGTGCGGGCTCTTAATTTAATCGTGTTTCTGGAGTGTTGGTACCTCGGGCTCTGGCAAGACAGGTGTTCAGGGGGATCCTGCACATTGGCTGGCTCTTTGGGGAGCAGTCTCCCAACCCCAGGACTGTATCTATACAGAAAATCCAGCTCCCCTTTTGGGGTTACCCTGGGGTTCCCCCTCCCAGCACTGAGTTCTTCCCTGCCCCTAGAGGGCTGTGATCTGTGCTCTCTGGGCTAGGTGTGTTTACCCTTTGATCAGATCCACCTTTTTCCCAGCAGCTTTTCCATAACTGCTCCCTATGTCTCACCAGCCTGGGGGGAAACACCCCCTTTTCTGTTCGCTGGGTCATTTGTGTTCTCACAAACGACCACCTGGCAATTCCCTGGTCTCAACCCCTCTGCTGTCCCAGGTATTGGAGCTGCATCCTGATGTAAAGAGACACCGTTACTTTCCAAAACCTTATCAGAAATAGCATCCTGAAAAGCTGGGCCCTGGACTGGGGTACCCTCCACCACCCCTTTCTCTGTCGCTGAGAAGTCAGCTGTGTGGCTGCCCCCCTCCAGGAAGTCGGTCACACGGCTCCCTTTCAAACCCTGAGTCACAGGCTGGGTCCCTGGGTGCACAGATGCTGACTCAGCCATTCTGTCCTGGCCATCGTGCCCCAAGTGACCAGTGAGGAGACATTCCTGTACCCCCGCTCTTCCTTCCCCAGTTTCCTGCTCTGGGCCCCCTCCTAAGACACATTTCTCTGGGCTTCCTGGGAAGAGTTCTGTCCCTTGTTCATCTTCAGAACTCTGCCAGCTAACAACTGGGACAGTTTCCTTAATCACTGACAACCCCTCTCCTGCCCCTGCGCCTGAGGGCATGTTGTCTTCTGCTGGACAGGAGCTAGTCCCGGCCCCTCCCATACTTGGACGCCCCCTGCTTCCTGGTCACAGGAATCCTCACCCACCTCGGTGGTTTCTGAGATCCCCTGCCCCTTCTCTGGGCTCTCCTCTGGGACACATTTATCTCTCCTCCCTAGAGCCGGGCTTGTCTCTGGTTCAGCTGCGACCTGCAGCTCACAACCTGGACAATTCTCTCCCTGGCAGGCATCACACCCCCATCCCTTCCTGAGGTGGTTTTGCTTCCAGCTGCAGTGCGGGGAGTTGGTCTCAACCACCCTCCCACCTGGAAGCACGTGGCTCCCCCCTGCTGCAGAAGAATCAAGGAGACTCCCTCCCCCTTCTCTCAGCAGTTCCTGAGACCTGGCCCTTTCCCGCGGGGGTCCCACCATAAAACCGCCTCTTGCTGCAGGCAAATACTAACCTGAGCTACACGGAAAAAATCATTACCAAGGAGCAGGTCGACTAGGAGGTGTTCCATTACCCCCACAGTCAAAAGACTTTCCAAACCTTCCCGAACCACATGGATTTTAGCTAGTGGCATGAGGAATGGGTAGCGAGGATGGGTAAGGAATGGTGTCCCTAGCCTCTGTTTGTCAGAGGATAGAGATGGGTGTCAGGAGAGAAATCACTTGATCATTACCTGTTAGGTTCACTCCCTCTGGGGCACCTGGCATTGGCCACTATCTGTAGACAGGATACTGGGCTGGATGGACCTTCGGTCTGACCCAGTATGGCCGTTCTTATGTTCTTAGGAATCTGCTTTTGCCCACCCCCACAATCTCTGCCATTTGGCCAGGTAGCCTACTGGCCTTTGGGACCCCACTCTGCTTAACCAGAGAGATCTGGGCCCATGTATCCCTCTGCCCCAAGTATTCCCTGCCATCAATGTGGACAGTCTTAACATGCTCCATATCTGGTTCTGCAAAGGCTAACCTTGCTGAACCAGTATGATAGGTTTCAATTGCTTGGGGGTTTCTGTGTTGTGGACAGCGGAGCTAACATGAGCTATTGGTTGCCTGCTTCCTCCTAGCACAGGGCATCTATTCCTCAGGTGAAAAGTGGAATTACACAGATAGCCCCTTTTGGGCTCCTCTGCTTTTACAGGAGATGTGGGATGAGGGTTAGCAGTAGAGGGATGTTTTGGGGTAAGAGAATGTTTAGGCTCCCAACCCTCTTCTTTCTTCCCAAGGGCAAAATGGGATCCTCCCTTCCCACCAGTTTTAAACCCCTCTTTCTGTGGCCTGCCCTCAATAGACACCTGAGTCTGTTCAAAGGTGTCAGTTAAAAAAGCCATCTCATCCACAGTCTTTACATTATTATCCATTGAATATATTTTGAGCTTTACCAGTTAATTTCACAGTCAGGGTAGGAACTCTCTTATCATCAGGGATTTCATGTATTACACACAGCCTTTCAAAGGTAGTCAGATATTCAGCAATATTGTCCTTCTCACTGTATGCGGGACATGAGTGTTCACATTTGTGGATTTTTGGAGTGATGGGACTCGTTGGGGTTGGGGGATTCTGGTTCTGCTTCTCTAGCAGGTCAAGCTGGGGTTTTCGCTCTCTTTCTCTTTCTTCTCTCTCTTTATCTCTCTCTCTTTCTCTTTCTTCTCTCTCTCTCTCTTTCTCGTTCTTCTCTGCCGCTCTCTTTTTCTTTTATCTCCAGTTCTTTCAGGTGTAATAATCTCTGGTGCTCCCTCTCCTTTTCTGCAACCTGCAGCCTAAAAACCTCCAGCTTCGCAATCGCTTCACTGCTTTCACTCATTTTCCTGCTTTCCTGTTCTTCCTTCCCTTTCCCAAAATAAGCAAACAGAAAATAACAAAACTGTGACCTCCTCCTGACTGTTCCTAGCCACTGCACTTAAGACTCGCTTAAAATCGCAAATATCAGTGCTTAAAGTTTGTTGAACTTCACTTGAAGTAACAAACTGTATATACACCCTGCTCGCTGTGCCGCGGTGACCTTCCTCTGGTGTTATCTGGACCGGTCACCCCAATCCTTGACTCTGGGAGCCAGCTGTACCCTGCTCTGCTGTGAGAACCCCCACTCTTGGGCTATTCATGCACAGTCTCTAGCATGTAAGCTGCTTGGATTGTGCTACCGAATGACACTAGTCAATATCTCCGGTCCCGGACACAACCTTAGGAATCTCCATCTTGCAGTGTCCAGTTATGCCCGCTGGATGCTGCAAGCTTATATGAGTTCATCAATTTAACAAAGAAATTGATATGTACCAGTCTTGTTATCCCAAGGGGCATCTCTAACATGCTTCAAAACAAATGCACTGCTTCAGGTAGAATAAACAAACTCATTTATTAACTGCAAAAGATAGATTTTAAGTGATTATAAGTCAAAGCACAAGAAGTATGGGCTGGATGAATGGACTATAAGGTGGATAGAAAGCAGGCTAGATCGTCGGGCTCAACGGGTAGTCATCAATAGCTCCATGTCTAGTTGGCAGACGGTATCAAGCGGAGTGCCCCAAGAGTTGGTCCTGGGGCTGGTTTTGTTCAATATCTTCATTAATGACCTGGAGGATGGTGTGTATTGCACCCTCAGCAAGTTTGCAGATTACACTAAACTGGAAGGAGTGGTAGATCCGCTGGAGGGTAGGGATAGGATACAGAGGGACCTAGACAAATTAGAGGATTGGGCCAAAATAAATCTGATGAGGTTCAATAAGGACAAGTGCAGAGTCCTGCACTTAGGACGGAAGAATCCCATGCACTGCTACAGACTAGGGACCGAGCGGCTAGGCAGCAGTTCTGCAGAAAAGGACCTAGGGGTTACAGTGGAGGAGAAGCTGGATATGAGTCAACAGTGTGCCCTTGTTGCCAAGAAGGCTAGCAGCATTTTGGGCTGTATAAGTGGGAGCATTGCCAGCAGATCGAGGGACGTGATCATTCCCCTCTATTCGTCATTGGTGAGGCCTCATCTGGAGTACTGTGTCCAGTTTTGGGCCCCACACTACAAGAAGGATGTGGAAAAATTGGAAAGAGTCCAGTGGAGGGAAACAAAAATGATTAGGGGGCTGGAGCACATGACTTATGAGGAGAGGCTGAGGGAACTGGGATTATTTAGTCTGCAGAAAAGAAGAGTGAGGGGGGATTTGATAGTTGCTTTCAACTACCTGAAAGAGGGTTCCAAAGTGGATGGATCTAGACTGTTCTCAGAGGTACCAGATGACAGAACAAGGAGCAATGGTCTCAAGTTGAAGAGGGGGAGGTTTAGGTTGGATATTAGGAAAAACGTTTTCACTAGTAGGGTGGTGAAGCACTGGAATGGGTTACCTAGGGAGGTGGTGGAATCTCCTTCCTTAGAAATTTTTAAGGTCAGGCTTGACAAAGCCCTGGCTGGAATGATTGAGTTGGGGATTGGTCTTGCTTTGAGCAGGGGGTTGGACTAGATGACCTCCTGAGGTCTCTTTCAACCCTAAGCTTTTTATTCTATGAAGTGAGATTTGGTCAATAAATAAAATCAAAACCATTCTAAGCTAAATTTAACACTTTCAGTGCCCGTACAAACTTTGATGCTTCTCACCACAGACTGGCTGGTTGCCCTTCAGCCAGGCTCTCCCCTTTGATCAGCGCTTCAGTTGCTTGGTGGTGATGTCTGTAGATGTAGGTGGAAGAAAGAGAGAGCATGGTAAATGTCTCTGCCTTTTATCATGTCCTTTCTTCCCTTTTGGCTTTGCCCCTCCCCCCCTTCAGATTCAGGTGAGCATTACCACATCGTAGTCCCAAACTGACCCAGGAAAGGTGGGTGACTCACTGGAGAGTCCAACAGATCCTTTGTTGCTGCCTAGGCCAGTGTCCGTTGTTCCTATGAGGCTGGGCTGGGTTTGTCCCATACATGCCCTGATGAGGTCTGAACTGCCCCTCTGCTCCTGGAGAGTTTTTGCCTGGGCTTGTTTTAAACTATGAGGACACATTTTCAGCCTCATAACTATATACATGAAATTGGAACCTATAACATCACTATAACAACAATGCTCAGTGCATCATGAACCTCCCAAAGACACCTGACATGACAAACTTTGCTTTGGGTACTACACAATCATATTATAAGGATGAACATGGGGGTTCAGGGGGTTCCCCTGAGGTACAGAGTGTCACAGAGAGTAAGATGGCATTGGAGGGGGCTGGGCAAAGGAGATCATGAGATGTCATGGAAAGGGGCTGGGCAAAGGGGATCGTACAATGGCATGGGAAGGGAGCAGGGCAAAGGGGAGTTTGAAATGTGTTGATCAGGAAGAGGGGGAGTGTGACTCGGGCTGAGGTGGAGAAAAGGGGAGACTGACCTTGCTTCGACTGGCCTGGGGCTCAGGGCCAGCTCCCCACTCTGGCCTGGACCCTGGCCTGCCCTGGGGTGAGGAACAGCAGCCCAGAGGTTGGAAGGTAGCCAGGTTTTGCTGCACTCACGTTGCAATCCCTACCCGATTAAGGATCCCTAAATCTCATTTCCGAAAGGGATTTAGGCACTTAGGAGCCAAAGTCCTATTGGCTGTTGATGGGATTTAGGCTCTTTAGCGGCTAAATCCCTCTTGAAAAATCAGTTAGGTTCTGCTGCTGTCACAATTCATCACCACTTTCTACGGAGAACTTTGAATGCTCTTGGGGCACTGGGAGAAATGGGGAGGAAGGCAGGTAGGAAGAGGGGACCCAACGGCAGGGGCGGGGGGCATCCCAGGGCGACAGAGGAGTAGGTTAATGGGATGGGGGGCACCATTTAAAGGTTCTGGTGGGATGCAGCGGGGTTCAGGGCAGGGCATATAATCCCTGGCAGAAATGATCCCCCCCACCCTCCACGCGTTACCTCTGCCTCTAAAGGATGTTGTGGCTTTTGTGGCCCTCGGAGGCCTGTACTGTAGTTAAGTACCGTGGCTATAAAACAATATTTTGAGATGTCTGCGCCCAGTCAGAACACGATCAAAGTTTAGCCACAAGATCACGGGGGACATGTCACTGCTGCAGCCGACAGGTTTTCATTCCCCTCCTGATCCCAGTGGCCTGGATTTGGCATTCACCTTGAGCTAACCATCGGGCCACGCTCCCTCCCATAAGATGGGTTAGACCACCCCTCTCCTGACTCCCGGTCACTTGTGCGAAACAACTGGCACACTTCATCCTAGATCCCATGTACCACGACTCCCACCCTCCCCAGCTCTACCCACTAGACTCCACTTCCCTGCCACAGCCGGCAACTGAACTGAGGAAGGCTGGCTCCCAGCCCTCCTGCTCTGACTCCTCAGCCCCACTCCCCTCCCAGATCCATGGTGTCGAAAATCCCCCATAGGAAAACAAGGGACGGCAAGAAACTCCTCCACTTCGTCACACATGGATACAACCCAGGAGTCCTGACTCCCGACACCCCACTCTAACCCCACAACCCCCATAGAACTGGGACTAAAACCCAGGAGACCTGACTCCTGATGCCCCGTTCTAACCCCACTACCCGCATAGAACTGGGACTAGAACCCAGGAGACCTGACTCCTGACGGCCCGTTCTAACCCCACTACCCCCATAGAACTGGGACTAGAACCCAGGAGACCTGACTCCTGACGCCCCGTTCTAACCCCACAACCCCCATAGAACTGGGACTAGAACCCAGGAGACCTGACTCCTGACGCCCCGTTCTAACTCCACAACCCCCATAGAACTGGGACTAGAACCCAGGAGATCTGACTCCTGACGCCCCGTTCTAACCCCACAACCCCCATAGAACTGGGACTAGGACCCAGGAGACCTCACTCCTGACGGCCCGTTCTAACCCCACTACCCCCATAGAACTGGGACTAGAACCCAGGAGACCTGACTCCTGACGCCCCGTTCTAACCCCACTACCCCCATACAACTGGGACTAGAACCCAGGAGACCTGACTCCTGTCAGCCCGTTCTAACCCCACAACCCCCATAGAACTGGGACTAGAACCCAGGAGACCTGACTCCTGACGGCCCGTTCTAACCCCACTACCCCCATAGAACTGGGACTAGAACCCAGGAGACCTGACTCCTGATGGCCCGTTCTAACCCCACTACCCCCATACAACTGGGACTAGAACCCAGGAGACCTGACTCCTGACGGCCCGTTCTAACCCCACTACCCCCATAGAACTGGGACTAGAACCCAGGAGTCCTGACTCCTGACGCCCCGTTCTAACCCCACTACCCCCATACAACTGGGACTAGAACCCAGGAGACCTGACTCCTGATGCCCCGTTCTAACCACACAACCCCCATAGAACTGGGACTAGAACCCAGGAGACCTGACTCCTGACGCCCCGTTCTAACCCCACAACCCCCATAGAACTGGGACTAGAACCCAGGAGACCTGACTCCAGACGCCCCGTTCTAACCCCACAACCCCCATAGAACTGGGACTAGAACCCGAGAGACCTGACTCCTGACGCCCCGTTCTAACCCCACAACCCCCATAGAACTGGGACTAGAACCCGGGAGACCTGACTCCTGACGCCCCGTTCTAACCCCACAACCCCCATAGAACTGGGACTAGAACCCGGGAGACCTGACTCCTGACGCCCCATTCTAACCCCACAACCCCCTTAGAACTGGGACTAGAACCCAGGAGACCTGACTCCTGATGCCCCGTTCTAACCCCACAACCCCCATAGAACTGGGACTAGAACCCAGGAGACCTGACTCCTGACGGCCCGTTCTAACCCCACAACCCCCATAGAACTGGGACTAGAACCCAGGAGACCTGACTCCTGACGGCCCGCTCTAACCCCACAACCCCCATAGAACTGGGACTAGAACCCAGGAGTCCTGACTCCTGACGCCCCGTTCTAACCCCACTACCCCCATAGAACTGGGACTAGAACCCAGGAGACCTGATTCCTGACGCCCCGTTCTAACCCCACTACCCCCATAGAACTGGGACTAGAACCCAGGAGACCTGACTCCTGACGGCCCGTTCTAAGCCCACAACCCCCATAGAACTGGGACTAGAACCCAGGAGACCTGACTCCTGACGGCCCGTTCTAACCCCACAACCCCCATAGAACTGGGACTAGAACTCAGGAGACCTGACTCCTGACGGCCCGTTCTAACCCCACAACCCCCATAGAACTGGGACTAGAACCCAGGAGACCTGACTCCTGACGCCCCGTTCTAACCCCACAACCCCCATAGAACTGGGACTAGAACCCAGGAGACCTGACTCCTGACGCCCCGTTCTAACCCCACAACCCCCATAGAACTGGGACTAGAACCCAGGAGACCTGACTCCTGACGGCCCGTTCTAACCCCACTACCCCCATAGAACTGGGACTAGAACCCAGGAGACCTGACTCCTGACGGCCCGTTCTAACCCCACTACCCCCATAGAACTGGGACTAGAACCCAGGAGACCTGACTCCAGACGCCCCGTTCTCACCCCACTACCCCCATAGAACTGGGACTAGAACCCAGGAGACCTGACTCCTGATGGCCCGTTCTAACCCCACAACCCCCATAGAACTGGGACTAGAACCCAGGAGACCTGACTCCTGACGCCCCGTTCTAACCCCACAACCCCCATAGAACTGGGACTAAAACCCAGGAGACCTGACTCCTGACGGCCTGTTCTAACCCCACAACCCCCATAGAACTGGGACTAGAACCCAGGAGACCTGACTCCTGACGCGCCGTTCTAACCCCACTACCCCCATAGAACTAGGTCTAGAACCCAGGAGACCTGACTCCTGATGCCCCGTTCTAACCCCACAACCCCCATAGAACTGGGACTAAAACCCAGGAGACCTGACTCCTGACGGCCCGTTCTAACCCCACTACCCCCATAGAACTGGGACTAGAACCCAGGAGACCTGACTCCTGACGGGCCGTTCTAACCCCACTACCCCCATAGAACTGGGACTAGAACCCAGGAGACCTGACTCCTGACACCCCGTTCTAACCCCACAACCCCCATAGAACTGGGACTAGAACCCAGGAGTCCTGACTCCTGACGGCCCATTCTAACCCCACAACCCCCATAGAACTGGGACTAGAACCCAGGAGACCTGACTCCTGACGCCCCGTTCTAACCCCACAACCCCCATAGAACTGGGACTAGAACCCAGGAGACCTGACTCCTGTCGGCCCGTTCTAACCCCACTACCCCCATAGAACTGGGACTAGAACCCAGGAGACCTGACTCCTGACGGCCCGTTCTAACCCCACTACCCCGATAGAACTGGGACTAGAACCCAGGAGACCTGACTCCTGACGCCCCGTTCTAACCCCACTACCCCCATAGAACTGGGACTAGAACCCAGGAGACCTGACTCCTGACGGCCCGTTCTAACCCCACAACCCCCATAGAACTGGGACTAGAACCCAGGAGACCTGACTCCTGACGGCCCGTTCTAACCCCACAACCCCCATAGAACTGGGACTAGTACCCAGGATACCAGACTCCTGACGGCCCATTCTAACCCCACAACCCCCATAGAACTGGGACTAGAACCCAGGAGACCTGACTCCTGACGGGCCGTTCTAACCCCACTACCCCCATAGAACTGGGACTAGAAGCCAGGAGACCTGACTCCTGTCGGCCCGTTCTAACCCCACTACCCCCATAGAACTGGGACTAGAACCCAGGAGTCCTGACTCCTGACGGCCCGTTCTAACCCCACAACCGCCATAGAACTGGGACTAGAACCCAGGAGACCTGACTCCTGACGCCCCGTTCTAACCCCACTACCCTCATAGAACTGGGACTAGAACCCAGGAGACCTGACTCCTGTCGGCCCGTTCTAACCCCACTACAACCATAGAACAGGGAATAGAACCCAGGAGACCTGACTCCTGACGCCCCATTCTAACCCCACAACCCCCATAGAACTGGGACTAGAACCCAGGAGACCTGACTCGTGACGCCCCGTTCTAACCCCACTACCCCCATAGAACTGGGACTAGAACCCAGGAGACCTGACACCTGACGGCCCGTTCTAACCCCACAACCCCCATAGAACTGGGACTAGAACCCAGGAGACCTGACTCCTGACGCCCCGTTCTAACCCCACAACCCCCATAGAACTGGGACTAGAACCCAGGAGACCTGACTCCTGTCGGCCCGTTCTAACCCCACAACCCCCATAGAACTGGGACTAGAACCCAGGAGACCTGACTCCTGACGCCCCGTTCTAACCCCACTACCCCCATAGAACTGGGACTAGAACCCAGGAGTCCTGACTCCTGATGCCCCGTTCTAACCCCACTACCCCCATAGAACTGGGACTAGAACCCAGGAGACCTGACTCCTGACGCCCCGTTCTAACCCCACTACCCCCATACAACTGGGACTAGAACCCAGGAGACCTGACTCCTGATGCCCCGTTCTAACCCCACAACCCCCATAGAACTGGGACTAGAACCCAGGAGACCTGACTCCTGACGCCCCGTTCTAACCCCACAACCCCCTTAGAACTGGGACTAGAACCCAGGAGACCTGACTCCTGACGCCCTGTTCTAACCCCACAACCCCCATAGAACTGGGACTAGAACCCAGGAGACCTGACTCCTGACGGCCCGTTCTAACCCCACTACCCTCATAGAACTGGGACTAGAACCCAGGAGACCTGACTCCTGTCGGCCCGTTCTAACCCCACTACAACCATAGAACAGGGAATAGAACCCAGGAGACCTGATTCCTGACGCCCCATTCTAACCCCACAACCCCCATAGAACTGGGACTAGAACCCAGGAGACCTGACTCCTGACGTCCCGTTCTAACCCCACTACCCCCATAGAACTGGGACTAGAACCCAGGAGACCTGACACCTGACGGCCCGTTCTAACCCCACAACCCCCATAGAACTGGGACTAGAACCCAGGAGACCTGACTCCTGACGGCCCGTTCTAACCCCACAACCCCCATAGAACTGGGACTAGAACCCAGGAGACCTGACTCCTGTCGGCCCGTTCAAACCCCACAACCCCCATAGAACTGGGACTAGAACCCAGGAGACCTGACTCCTGACGGCCCGTTCTAACCCCACAACCCCCATAGAACTGGGACTAGAACCCAGGAGACCAGACTCCTGTCGGCCCGTTCTAACCCAACAACCCCAATAGAACTGGGACTAGAACCCAGGAGACCTGACTCCTGACGCCCCGTTCTAACCCCACTACCCCCATAGAACTGGGACTAGAACCCAGGAGTCCTGACTCCTGACGCCCCGTTCTAACCCCACTACCCCCATAGAACTGGGACTAGAAGCCAGGAGACCTGACTCCTGACGCCCCGTTCTAACCCCACTACCCCCATACAACTGGGACTAGAACCCAGGAGACCTGACTCCTGATGCCCCGTTCTAACCCCACAACCCCCATAGAACTGGGACTAGAACCCAGGAGACCTGACTCCTGACGCCCCGTTCTAACCCCACAACCCCCTTAGAACTGGGACTAGAACCCAGGAGACCTGACTCCAGACGCCCCGTTCTAACCCCACAACCCCCATAGAACTGGGACTAGAACCCAGGAGACCTGACTCCTGACGGCCCGTTCTAACCCCACTACCCGCATAGAACTGGGACTAGAACCCAGGAGACCTGACTCATGACGGCCCGCTCTAACCCCACAACCCCCATAGAACTGGGACTAGAACCCAGGAGTCCTGACTCCTGATGCCCCGTTCTAACCCCACTACCCCCATAGAACTGGGACTAGAACCCAGGAGACCTGACTCCTGACGCCTCGTTCTAACCCCACTACCCCCATAGAACTGGGACTAGAACCCAGGAGACCTGACTCCTGACGGCCCGTTCTAAGCCCACAACCCCCATAGAACTGGGACTAGAACCCAGGAGACCTGACTCCTGACGGCCCGTTCTAACCCCACTACCCCCATAGAACTGGGACTAGAACCCAGGAGACCTGACTCCTGACGCCCCGTTCTAACCCCACAACCCCCATAGAACTGGGACTAGAACCCAGGAGACCTGACTCCTGATGCCCCGTTCTAACCCCACAACCCCCATAGAACTGGGACTAGAACCCAGGAGACCTGACTCCTGACGCCCCGTTCTAACCCCACTACCCCCATAGAACTGGGACTAGAACCCAGGAGACCTGACTCCTGTCGGCCCGTTCTAACCCCACTACCCCCATAGAACTGGGACTAGAACCCAGGAGACCTGACTCCTGACGCCCCGTTCTAACCCCACTACCCCCATAGAACTGGGACTAGAACCCAGGAGACCTGACTCCTGACGGCCCGTTCTAACCCCACTACCCCCATAGAACTGGGACTAGAACCCAGGAGACCTGACTCCTGTCGGCCCGTTCTAACCCCACTACCCCCATAGAACTGGGACTAGAACCCAGGAGACCTGACTCCTGACGGCCCGTTCTAACCCCACAACCCCCATAGAACTGGGACTAGAACCCAGGAGACCTGACTCCTGACGCCCCGTTCTAACCCCGCTACCCCCATAGAACTCGGACTAGAACCCAGGAGACCTGACTCCTGACAGCCCGTTCTAACCCCGCTACCCCCATAGAACTGGGACTAGAACCCAGGAGACCTGACTCCTGACGCCCCGTTCTAACCCCACAACCCCCATAGAACTGGGACTAGAACCCAGGAGTCCTGACTCCTGACGCCCCGTTCTAACCCCACAACCTCCATAGAACTGGGACTAGAACCCAGGAGACCTGACTCCTGACGCCCCGTTCTAACCCCACAACCCCCATAGAACTGGGACTAGAACCCAGGAGACCTGACTCCTGTCGGCCCGTTCTAACCCCACAACCCCCATAGAACTGGGACTAGAACCCAGGAGACCTGACTCCTGACGCCCCGTTCTAACCCCACAATCCCCATAGAACTGGGACTAGAACCCAGGAGACCTGACTCCTGACGCCCCGTTCTAACCCCACAACCCCCATAGAACTGGGACTAGAACCCAGGAGACCTGACTCCTGATGCCCCGTTCTAACCCCACAATCCCCATAGAACTGGGACTAGAACCCAGGAGACCTGACTCCTGACGCCCCGTTCTAACCCCACAACCCCCATAGAACTGGGACTAGAACCCAGGAGACCTGACTCCTGACGGCCCGTTCTAACCCCACTACCCCGATAGAACTGGGACTAGAACCCAGGAGACCTGACTCCTGACACCCCGTTCTAACCCCACTACCCCCATAGAACTGGGACTAGAACCCAGGAGACCTGACTCCTGACGCCCCGTTCTAACCCCACTACCCCCATAGAACTGGGACTAGAACCCAGGAGACCTGACTCCTGACGCCCCGTTCTAACCCCACAACCCCCATAGATCTGGGACTAGAACCCAGGAGACCTGACTCCTGATGCCCCGTTCTAACCCCCTACCCCCATAGAACTGGGACTAGAACCCAGGAGACCTGACTCCTGATGCCCCGTTCTAACCCCACTACCCCCATAGAACTGGGACTAGAACCCAGGAGACCTGACTCCTGACGGCCCGTTCTAACCCCACAACCCCCATAGAACTGGGACTAGTACCCAGGAGACCTGACTCCTGACGGCCCGTTCTAACCCCACAACCCCCATAGAACTGGGACTAGAACCCAGGAGACCTGACTCCTGACGGGCCGTTCTAACCCCACTACCCCCATAGAACTGGGACTAGAACCCAGGAGACCTGACTCCTGTCGGCCCGTTCTAACCCCACTACCCCCATAGAACTGGGACTAGAACCCAGGAGACCTGACTCCTGACGGCCCGTTCTAACCCCACAACCCCCATAGAACTGGGACTAGAACCCAGGAGTCCTGACTCCTGACGCCCCGTTCTAACCCCACAACCCCCATAGAACTGGGACTAGAACCCAGGAGACCTGACTCCTGTCGGCCCGTTCTAACCCCACAACCCCCATAGAACTGGGACTAGAACCCAGGAGACCTGACTCCAGACGCCCCGTTCTCACCCCACTACCCCCATAGAACTGGGACTAGAACCCAGGAGACCTGACTCCTGACGGCCCGTTCTAACCCCACAACCCCCATAGAACTGGGACTAGAACCCAGGAGACCTGACTCCTGACGCCCAGTTCTAACCCCACAACCCCCATAGAACTGGGACAAAAACCCAGGAGACCTGACTCCTGACGGCCCGTTCTAACCCCACAACCCCCATAGAACTGGGACTAGAACCCAGGAGACCTGACTCCTGACGCCCCGTTCTAACCCCACTACCCCCATAGAACTGGGTCTAGAACCCAGGAGACCTGACTCCTGATGCCCCGTTCTAACCCCACAACCCCCATAGAACTGGGACTAAAACCCAGGAGACCTGACTCCTGACGGCCCGTTCTAACCCCACTACCCCCATAGAACTGGGACTAGAACCAAGGAGACCTGACTCCTGACGGGCCTTTCTAACCCCACTACCCCCATAGAACTGGGACTAGAACCCAGGAGACCTGACTCCTGACACCCCGTTCTAACCCCACAACCCCCATAGAACTGGGACTAGAACCCAGGAGTCCTGACTCCTGACGGCCCATTCTAACCCCACAACCCCCATAGAACTGGGACTAGAACCCAGGAGACCTGACTCCTGACGCCCCGTTCTAACCCCACAACCCCCATAGAACTGGGACTAGAACCCAGGAGACCTGACTCCTGTCGGCCCGTTCTAACCCCACTACCCCCGTAGAACTGGGACTAGAACCCAGGAGACCTGACTCCTGACGGCCCGTTCTAACCCCACTACCCCGATAGAACTGGGATTAGAACCCAGGAGACCTGACTCCTGACACCCCGTTCTAACCCCACTACCCCCATAGAACTGGGACTAGAACCCAGGAGACCTGACTCCTGACGCCCCGTTCTAACCCCACTACCCCCATAGAACTGGGACTAGAACCCAGGAGACCTGACTCCTGACGCCCCGTTCTAACCCCACAACCCCCACAGAACTGGGACTAGAACCCAGGAGACCTGACTCCTGATGCCCCATTCTAACCCCACAACCCCCATAGAACTGGGACTAGTACCCAGGAGACCTGACTCCTGACGGCCCGTTCTAACCCCACAACCCCCATAGAACTGGGACTAGAACCCAGGAGACCTGACTCCTGATGGGCCGTTCTAACCCCACTACCCCCATAGAACTGGGACTAGAACCCAGGAGACCTGACTCCTGTCGGCCCGTTCTAACCCCACTACCCCCATAGAACTGGGACTAGAACCCAGGAGACCTGACTCCTGATGGCCCGTTCTAACCCCACAACCCCCATAGAACTGGGACTAGAACCCAGGAGTCCTGACTCCTGACGCCCCGTTCTAACCCCACAACCGCCATAGAACTGGGACTAGAACCCAGGAGACCTGACTCCTGACGCCCCGTTCTAACCCCACTACCCTCATAGAACTGGGACTAGAACCCAGGAGACCTGACTCCTGTCGGCCCGTTCTAACCCCACTACAACCATAGAACTGGGACTAGAACCCAGGAGACCTGACTCCTGACGCCCCGTTCTAACCCCACTACCCCCATAGAACTGGGACTAGAACCCAGGAGACCTGACTCCTGACGGCCCGTTCTAACCCCACAACCCCCATAGAACTGGGACTAGAACCCAGGAGACCTGACTCCTGTCGGCCCGTTCTAACCCCACTACCCCCATAGAACTGGGACTAGAACCCAGGAGACCTGACTCCTGTCGGCCCGTTCTAACCCCACTACCCCCATAGAACTGGGACTAGAACCCAGGAGACCTGACTCCTGACGCCCCGTTCTAACCCCACTACCCCCATAGAACTGGGACTAGAACCCAGGAGACCTGACTCCTGACGGCCCGTTCTAACCCCACTACCCCCATAGAACTGGGACTAGAACCCAGGAGACCTGACTCCTGTCGGCCCGTTCTAACCCCACTACCCCCATAGAACTGGGACTAGAACCCAGGAGACCTGACTCCTGACGGCCCGTTCTAACCCCACAACCCCCATAGAACTGGGACTAGAACCCAGGAGTCCTGACTCCTGACGCCCCGTTCTAACCCCACAACCGCCATAGAACTGGGACTAGAACCCAGGAGACCTGACTCCTGACGCCCCGTTCTAACCCCACTACCCTCATAGAACTGGGACTAGAACCCAGGAGACCTGACTCCTGTCGGCCCGTTCTAACCCCACTACAACCATTGAAGTGGGACTAGAACCCAGGAGACCTGACTCCTGAGGCCCCGTTCTAACCCCACTACCCCCATAGAACTGGGACTAGAACCCAGGAGACCTGACACCTGACGGCCCATTCTAACCCCACAACCCCCATAGAACTGGGACTAGAACCCAGGAGACCTGACTCCTGACGGCCCGTTCTAACCCCACAACCCCCATAGAACTGGGACTAGAACCCAGGAGACCTGACTCCTGTCGGCCCGTTCTAACCCCACAACCCCCATAGAACTGGGACTAGAACCCAGGAGACCTGACTCCTGACAGGCCGTTCTAACCCCACAACCCCCATAGAACTGGGACTAGAACCCAGGAGACCTGACTCCTGTCGGCCCGTTCTAACCCCACTACCCCCATAGAACTGGGACTAGAACCCAGGAGACCTGACTCCTGACGCCCCGTTCTAACCCCACTACCCCCATAGAACTGGGACTAGAACCCAGGAGACCTGACTCCTGACGGTCCGTTCTAACCCCACTACCCCCATAGAACTGGGACTAGAACCCAGGAGACCTGACTCCTGTCGGCCCGTTCTAACCCCACTACCCCCATAGAACTGGGACTAGAACCCAGGAGACCTGACTCCTGACGGCCCGTTCTAACCCCACAACCCCCATAGAACTGGGACTAGAACCCAGGAGACCTGACTCCTGACGCCCCGTTCTAACCCCGCTACCCCCATAGAACTCGGACTAGAACCCAGGAGACCTGACTCCTGACAGCCCGTTCTAACCCCGCTACCCCCATAGAACTGGGACTAGAACCCAGGAGACCTGACTCCTGACGCCCCGTTCTAACCCCACAACCCCCATAGAACTGGGACTAGAACCCAGGAGTCCTGACTCCTGACGCCCCGTTCTAACCCCACAACCTCCATAGAACTGGGACTAGAACCCAGGAGACCTGACTCCTGATGCCCCGTTCTAACCCCACAACCCCCATAGAACTGGGACTAGAACCCAGGAGACCTGACTCCTGTCGGCCCGTTCTAACCCCACAACCCCCATAGAACTGGGACTAGAACCCAGGAGACCTGACTCCTGACGCCCCGTTCTAACCCCACAATCCCCATAGAACTGGGACTAGAACCCAGGAGACCTGACTCCTGACGCCCCGTTCTAACCCCACAACCCCCATAGAACTGGGACTAGAACCCAGGAGACCTGACTCCTGATGCCCCGTTCTAACCCCACAATCCCCATAGAACTGGGACTAGAACCCAGGAGACCTGACTCCTGACGCCCCGTTCTAACCCCACAACCCCCATAGAACTGGGACTAGAACCCAGGAGACCTGACTCCTGACGGCCCGTTCTAACCCCACTACCCCGATAGAACTGGGACTAGAACCCAGGAGACCTGACTCCTGACACCCCGTTCTAACCCCACTACCCCCATAGAACTGGGACTAGAACCCAGGAGACCTGACTCCTGACGCCCCGTTCTAACCCCACTACCCCCATAGAACTGGGACTAGAACCCAGGAGACCTGACTCCTGACGCCCCGTTCTAACCCCACAACCCCCATAGATCTGGGACTAGAACCCAGGAGACCTGATTCCTGACGCCCCATTCTAACCCCACAACCCCCATAGAACTGGGACTAGAACCCAGGAGACCTGACTCCTGACGTCCCGTTCTAACCCCACTACCCCCATAGAACTGGGACTAGAACCCAGGAGACCTGACACCTGACGGCCCGTTCTAACCCCACAACCCCCATAGAACTGGGACTAGAACCCAGGAGACCTGACTCCTGACGGCCCGTTCTAACCCCACAACCCCCATAGAACTGGGACTAGAACCCAGGAGACCTGACTCCTGTCGGCCCGTTCAAACCCCACAACCCCCATAGAACTGGGACAAGAACCCAGGAGACCTGACTCCTGACGGCCCGTTCTAACCCCACAACCCCCATAGAACTGGGACTAGAACCCAGGAGACCAGACTCCTGTCGGCCCGTTCTAACCCAACAACCCCAATAGAACTGGGACTAGAACCCAGGAGACCTGACTCCTGACGCCCCGTTCTAACCCCACTACCCCCATAGAACTGGGACTAGAACCCAGGAGTCCTGACTCCTGACGCCCCGTTCTAACCCCACTACCCCCATAGAACTGGGACTAGAAGCCAGGAGACCTGACTCCTGACGCCCCGTTCTAACCCCACTACCCCCATACAACTGGGACTAGAACCCAGGAGACCTGACTCCTGATGCCCCGTTCTAACCCCACAACCCCCATAGAACTGGGACTAGAACCCAGGAGACCTGACTCCTGACGCCCCGTTCTAACCCCACAACCCCCTTAGAACTGGGACTAGAACCCAGGAGACCTGACTCCTGACGCCCCGTTCTAACCCCACAACCCCCATAGAACTGGGACTAGAACCCAGGAGACCTGACTCCTGACGGCCCGTTCTAACCCCACTACCCGCATAGAACTGGGACTAGAACCCAGGAGACCTGACTCATGACGGCCCGCTCTAACCCCACAACCCCCATAGAACTGGGACTAGAACCCAGGAGTCCTGACTCCTGATGCCCCGTTCTAACCCCACTACCCCCATAGAACTGGGACTAGAACCCAGGAGACCTGACTCCTGACGCCTCGTTCTAACCCCACTACCCCCATAGAACTGGGACTAGAACCCAGGAGACCTGACTCCTGACGGCCCGTTCTAAGCCCACAACCCCCATAGAACTGGGACTAGAACCCAGGAGACCTGACTCCTGACGGCCCGTTCTAACCCCACTACCCCCATAGAACTGGGACTAGAACCCAGGAGACCTGACTCCTGACGCCCCGTTCTAACCCCACAACCCCCATAGAACTGGGACTAGAACCCAGGAGACCTGACTCCTGATGCCCCGTTCTAACCCCACAACCCCCATAGAACTGGGACTAGAACCCAGGAGACCTGACTCCTGACGCCCCGTTCTAACCCCACTACCCCCATAGAACTGGGACTAGAACCCAGGAGACCTGACTCCTGTCGGCCCGTTCTAACCCCACTACCCCCATAGAACTGGGACTAGAACCCAGGAGACCTGACTCCTGACGCCCCGTTCTAACCCCACTACCCCCATAGAACTGGGACTAGAACCCAGGAGACCTGACTCCTGACGGCCCGTTCTAACCCCACTACCCCCATAGAACTGGGACTAGAACCCAGGAGACCTGACTCCTGTCGGCCCGTTCTAACCCCACTACCCCCATAGAACTGGGACTAGAACCCAGGAGACCTGACTCCTGACGGCCCGTTCTAACCCCACAACCCCCATAGAACTGGGACTAGAACCCAGGAGACCTGACTCCTGACGCCCCGTTCTAACCCCGCTACCCCCATAGAACTCGGACTAGAACCCAGGAGACCTGACTCCTGACAGCCCGTTCTAACCCCGCTACCCCCATAGAACTGGGACTAGAACCCAGGAGACCTGACTCCTGACGCCCCGTTCTAACCCCACAACCCCCATAGAACTGGGACTAGAACCCAGGAGTCCTGACTCCTGACGCCCCGTTCTAACCCCACAACCTCCATAGAACTGGGACTAGAACCCAGGAGACCTGACTCCTGACGCCCCGTTCTAACCCCACAACCCCCATAGAACTGGGACTAGAACCCAGGAGACCTGACTCCTGTCGGCCCGTTCTAACCCCACAACCCCCATAGAACTGGGACTAGAACCCAGGAGACCTGACTCCTGACGCCCCGTTCTAACCCCACAATCCCCATAGAACTGGGACTAGAACCCAGGAGACCTGACTCCTGACGCCCCGTTCTAACCCCACAACCCCTATAGAACTGGGACTAGAACCCAGGAGACCTGACTCCTGATGCCCCGTTCTAACCCCACAATCCCCATAGAACTGGGACTAGAACCCAGGAGACCTGACTCCTGACGCCCCGTTCTAACCCCACAACCCCCATAGAACTGGGACTAGAACCCAGGAGACCTGACTCCTGACGGCCCGTTCTAACCCCACTACCCCGATAGAACTGGGACTAGAACCCAGGAGACCTGACTCCTGACACCCCGTTCTAACCCCACTACCCCCATAGAACTGGGACTAGAACCCAGGAGACCTGACTCCTGACGCCCCGTTCTAACCCCACTACCCCCATAGAACTGGGACTAGAACCCAGGAGACCTGACTCCTGACGCCCCGTTCTAACCCCACAACCCCCATAGATCTGGGACTAGAACCCAGGAGACCTGACTCCTGATGCCCCGTTCTAACCCCCTACCCCCATAGAACTGGGACTAGAACCCAGGAGACCTGACTCCTGATGCCCCGTTCTAACCCCACTACCCCCATAGAACTGGGACTAGAACCCAGGAGACCTGACTCCTGACGGCCCGTTCTAACCCCACAACCCCCATAGAACTGGGACTAGTACCCAGGAGACCTGACTCCTGACGGCCCGTTCTAACCCCACAACCCCCATAGAACTGGGACTAGAACCCAGGAGACCTGACTCCTGACGGGCCGTTCTAACCCCACTACCCCCATAGAACTGGGACTAGAACCCAGGAGACCTGACTCCTGTCGGCCCGTTCTAACCCCACTACCCCCATAGAACTGGGACTAGAACCCAGGAGACCTGACTCCTGACGGCCCGTTCTAACCCCACAACCCCCATAGAACTGGGACTAGAACCCAGGAGTCCTGACTCCTGACGCCCCGTTCTAACCCCACAACCCCCATAGAACTGGGACTAGAACCCAGGAGACCTGACTCCTGTCGGCCCGTTCTAACCCCACAACCCCCATAGAACTGGGACTAGAACCCAGGAGACCTGACTCCAGACGCCCCGTTCTCACCCCACTACCCCCATAGAACTGGGACTAGAACCCAGGAGACCTGACTCCTGACGGCCCGTTCTAACCCCACAACCCCCATAGAACTGGGACTAGAACCCAGGAGACCTGACTCCTGACGCCCAGTTCTAACCCCACAACCCCCATAGAACTGGGACAAAAACCCAGGAGACCTGACTCCTGACGGCCCGTTCTAACCCCACAACCCCCATAGAACTGGGACTAGAACCCAGGAGACCTGACTCCTGACGCCCCGTTCTAACCCCACTACCCCCATAGAACTGGGTCTAGAACCCAGGAGACCTGACTCCTGATGCCCCGTTCTAACCCCACAACCCCCATAGAACTGGGACTAAAACCCAGGAGACCTGACTCCTGACGGCCCGTTCTAACCCCACTACCCCCATAGAACTGGGACTAGAACCAAGGAGACCTGACTCCTGACGGGCCTTTCTAACCCCACTACCCCCATAGAACTGGGACTAGAACCCAGGAGACCTGACTCCTGACACCCCGTTCTAACCCCACAACCCCCATAGAACTGGGACTAGAACCCAGGAGTCCTGACTCCTGACGGCCCATTCTAACCCCACAACCCCCATAGAACTGGGACTAGAACCCAGGAGACCTGACTCCTGACGCCCCGTTCTAACCCCACAACCCCCATAGAACTGGGACTAGAACCCAGGAGACCTGACTCCTGTCGGCCCGTTCTAACCCCACTACCCCCGTAGAACTGGGACTAGAACCCAGGAGACCTGACTCCTGACGGCCCGTTCTAACCCCACTACCCCGATAGAACTGGGATTAGAACCCAGGAGACCTGACTCCTGACACCCCGTTCTAACCCCACTACCCCCATAGAACTGGGACTAGAACCCAGGAGACCTGACTCCTGACGCCCCGTTCTAACCCCACTACCCCCATAGAACTGGGACTAGAACCCAGGAGACCTGACTCCTGACGCCCCGTTCTAACCCCACAACCCCCACAGAACTGGGACTAGAACCCAGGAGACCTGACTCCTGATGCCCCATTCTAACCCCACAACCCCCATAGAACTGGGACTAGTACCCAGGAGACCTGACTCCTGACGGCCCGTTCTAACCCCACAACCCCCATAGAACTGGGACTAGAACCCAGGAGACCTGACTCCTGATGGGCCGTTCTAACCCCACTACCCCCATAGAACTGGGACTAGAACCCAGGAGACCTGACTCCTGTCGGCCCGTTCTAACCCCACTACCCCCATAGAACTGGGACTAGAACCCAGGAGACCTGACTCCTGATGGCCCGTTCTAACCCCACAACCCCCATAGAACTGGGACTAGAACCCAGGAGTCCTGACTCCTGACGCCCCGTTCTAACCCCACAACCGCCATAGAACTGGGACTAGAACCCAGGAGACCTGACTCCTGACGCCCCGTTCTAACCCCACTACCCTCATAGAACTGGGACTAGAACCCAGGAGACCTGACTCCTGTCGGCCCGTTCTAACCCCACTACAACCATAGAACTGGGACTAGAACCCAGGAGACCTGACTCCTGACGCCCCGTTCTAACCCCACTACCCCCATAGAACTGGGACTAGAACCCAGGAGACCTGACTCCTGACGGCCCGTTCTAACCCCACAACCCCCATAGAACTGGGACTAGAACCCAGGAGACCTGACTCCTGTCGGCCCGTTCTAACCCCACTACCCCCATAGAACTGGGACTAGAACCCAGGAGACCTGACTCCTGTCGGCCCGTTCTAACCCCACTACCCCCATAGAACTGGGACTAGAACCCAGGAGACCTGACTCCTGACGCCCCGTTCTAACCCCACTACCCCCATAGAACTGGGACTAGAACCCAGGAGACCTGACTCCTGACGGCCCGTTCTAACCCCACTACCCCCATAGAACTGGGACTAGAACCCAGGAGACCTGACTCCTGTCGGCCCGTTCTAACCCCACTACCCCCATAGAACTGGGACTAGAACCCAGGAGACCTGACTCCTGACGGCCCGTTCTAACCCCACAACCCCCATAGAACTGGGACTAGAACCCAGGAGTCCTGACTCCTGACGCCCCGTTCTAACCCCACAACCGCCATAGAACTGGGACTAGAACCCAGGAGACCTGACTCCTGACGCCCCGTTCTAACCCCACTACCCTCATAGAACTGGGACTAGAACCCAGGAGACCTGACTCCTGTCGGCCCGTTCTAACCCCACTACAACCATTGAAGTGGGACTAGAACCCAGGAGACCTGACTCCTGAGGCCCCGTTCTAACCCCACTACCCCCATAGAACTGGGACTAGAACCCAGGAGACCTGACACCTGACGGCCCATTCTAACCCCACAACCCCCATAGAACTGGGACTAGAACCCAGGAGACCTGACTCCTGACGGCCCGTTCTAACCCCACAACCCCCATAGAACTGGGACTAGAACCCAGGAGACCTGACTCCTGTCGGCCCGTTCTAACCCCACAACCCCCATAGAACTGGGACTAGAACCCAGGAGACCTGACTCCTGACAGGCCGTTCTAACCCCACAACCCCCATAGAACTGGGACTAGAACCCAGGAGACCTGACTCCTGTCGGCCCGTTCTAACCCCACTACCCCCATAGAACTGGGACTAGAACCCAGGAGACCTGACTCCTGACGCCCCGTTCTAACCCCACTACCCCCATAGAACTGGGACTAGAACCCAGGAGACCTGACTCCTGACGGTCCGTTCTAACCCCACTACCCCCATAGAACTGGGACTAGAACCCAGGAGACCTGACTCCTGTCGGCCCGTTCTAACCCCACTACCCCCATAGAACTGGGACTAGAACCCAGGAGACCTGACTCCTGACGGCCCGTTCTAACCCCACAACCCCCATAGAACTGGGACTAGAACCCAGGAGACCTGACTCCTGACGCCCCGTTCTAACCCCGCTACCCCCATAGAACTCGGACTAGAACCCAGGAGACCTGACTCCTGACAGCCCGTTCTAACCCCGCTACCCCCATAGAACTGGGACTAGAACCCAGGAGACCTGACTCCTGACGCCCCGTTCTAACCCCACAACCCCCATAGAACTGGGACTAGAACCCAGGAGTCCTGACTCCTGACGCCCCGTTCTAACCCCACAACCTCCATAGAACTGGGACTAGAACCCAGGAGACCTGACTCCTGATGCCCCGTTCTAACCCCACAACCCCCATAGAACTGGGACTAGAACCCAGGAGACCTGACTCCTGTCGGCCCGTTCTAACCCCACAACCCCCATAGAACTGGGACTAGAACCCAGGAGACCTGACTCCTGACGCCCCGTTCTAACCCCACAATCCCCATAGAACTGGGACTAGAACCCAGGAGACCTGACTCCTGACGCCCCGTTCTAACCCCACAACCCCCATAGAACTGGGACTAGAACCCAGGAGACCTGACTCCTGATGCCCCGTTCTAACCCCACAATCCCCATAGAACTGGGACTAGAACCCAGGAGACCTGACTCCTGACGCCCCGTTCTAACCCCACAACCCCCATAGAACTGGGACTAGAACCCAGGAGACCTGACTCCTGACGGCCCGTTCTAACCCCACTACCCCGATAGAACTGGGACTAGAACCCAGGAGACCTGACTCCTGACACCCCGTTCTAACCCCACTACCCCCATAGAACTGGGACTAGAACCCAGGAGACCTGACTCCTGACGCCCCGTTCTAACCCCACTACCCCCATAGAACTGGGACTAGAACCCAGGAGACCTGACTCCTGACGCCCCGTTCTAACCCCACAACCCCCATAGATCTGGGACTAGAACCCAGGAGACCTGACTCCTGATGCCCCGTTCTAACCCCACTACCCCCATAGAACTGGGACTAGAACCCAGGAGACCTGACTCCTGATGCCCCGTTCTAACCCCACTACCCCCATAGAACTGGGACTAGAACCCAGGAGACCTGACTCCTGACGGCCCGTTCTAACCCCACAACCCCCATAGAACTGGGACTAGTACCCAGGAGACCTGACTCCTGACGGCCCGTTCTAACCCCACAACCCCCATAGAACTGGGACTAGAACCCAGGAGACCTGACTCCTGACGGGCCGTTCTAACCCCACTACCCCCATAGAACTGGGACTAGAACCCAGGAGACCTGACTCCTGTCGGCCCGTTCTAACCCCACTACCCCCATAGAACTGGGACTAGAACCCAGGAGACCTGACTCCTGACGGCCCGTTCTAACCCCACAACCCCCATAGAACTGGGACTAGAACCCAGGAGTCCTGACTCCTGACGCCCCGTTCTAACCCCACAACCCCCATAGAACTGGGACTAGAACCCAGGAGACCTGACTCCTGTCGGCCCGTTATAACCCCACAACCCCCATAGAACTGGGACTAGAACCCAGGAGACCTGACTCCTGACGCCCCGTTCTAACCCCACAACCCCCATAGAACTGGGACTAAAACCCAGGAGACCTGACTCCTGATGGCCCGTTCTAACCCCACAACCCCCATAGAACTGGGACTAGAACCCAGGAGACCTGACTCCTGACGCCCCGTTCTAACCCCACAACCCCCATAGAACTGGGACTAGAACCCAGGAGACCTGACTCCTCACGCCCCGTTCTAACCCCACTACCCCCATAGAACTGGGACTAGAACCCAGGAGACCTGACTCCTGACGCCCCGTTCTAACCCCACTACCCCCATAGAACTGGGACTAGAGCCCAGGAGACCTGACTCCTGACGCCCCGTTCTAACCCCACTACCCGCATAGAACTGGACTAGAACCCAGGAGACCTGACTCCTGACGCCCCGTTCTAACCCCACAACCCCCATAGAACTGGGACTAGAACCCAGGAGACCTGACTCCTGACGCCCCATTCTAACCCCACTCCCCCCATAGAACTGGGACTAGAACCCAGGAGACCTGACTCCTGATGCCCCGTTCTAACCCCACTACCCCCATAGAACTGGGACTAGAACCCAGGAGTCCTGACTCCTGACGCCCCGTTCTAACCCCACAACCCCCATAGAACTGGGACTAGAACCCAGGAGACCTGACTCCTGACGCCCTGTTCTAACCCCACAACCCCCATAGAACTGGGACTAAAACCCAGGAGACCTGACTCCTGACGGCCCGTTCTAACCCCACAACCCCCATAGAACTGGGACTAGAACCCAGGAGACCTGACTCCTGACGCCCCGTTCTAACCCCACTACCCCCATAGAACTGGGACTAGAACCCAGGAGACCTGACTCCTGACAGCCCGTTCTAACCCCACAACCCCCATAGAACTGGGACTAGAACCCAGGAGACCTGACTCCTGTCGGCCCGTTCTAACCCCACAACCCCCATAGAACTGGGACTAAAACCCAGGAGACCTGACTCCTGACGGCCCGTTCTAACCTCACAACCCCCATAGAACTGGGACTAGAACCCAGGAGACCTGACTCCTGATGCCCCGTTCTAACCCCACAACCCCCATAGAACTGGGACTAGAACCCAGGAGACCTGATCCCTGACGCCCCGTTCTAACCCCACAACCCCCATAGAACTGGGACTAGAACCCAGGAGTCCTGACTCCTGACGCCCCGTTCTAACCCCACTCCCCCCATAGAACTGGGACTAGAACCCAGGAGACCTGACTCCTGTCAGCCCGTTCTAACCCCACTACCCCCATAGAACTGGGACTAGAACCCAGGAGACCTGACTCCTGACGCCCCGTTCTAACCCCACAACCCCCATAGAACTGGGACTAGAACCCAGGAGACCTGACTCCTGATGCCCCGTTCTAACCCCACAACCCCCATAGAACTGGGACTAGAACCCAGGAGACCTGACTCCTGACGGCCCGTTCTAACCCCACTACCCCCATAGAACTGGGACTAGAACCCAGGAGACCTGACTCCTGTCGGCCCGTTCTAACCCCACTACCCCCATAGAACTGGGACTAGAACCCAGGAGACCTGACTCCTGTCGGCCCGTTCTAACCCCACAACCCCCATAGAACTGGGACTAGAACCCAAGAGACCTGACTCCTGAGGCCCCGTTCTAACCCCACAACCCCCATAGAACTGGGACTAGAACCCAGGAGACCTGACTCCTGTCGGCCCGTTCTAACCCCACAACCCCCATAGAACTGGGACTAGAACCCAGGAGACCTGACTCCTGACGCCCCGTTCTAACCCCACAACCCCCATAGAACTGGGACTAGAACCCAGGAGTCCTGACTCCTGACGGCCCGTTCTAACCCCACAACCCCCATAGAACTGGGACTAGAACCCAGGAGACCTGACTCCTGACGCCCCGTTCTAACCCCACTACCCCCATAGAACTGGGACTAGAACCCAGGAGACCTGACTCCTGACAGCCCGTTCTAACCCCACAACCCCCATAGAACTGGGACTAGAACCCAGGAGACCTGACTCCTGTCGGCCCGTTCTAACCCCACAACCCCCATAGAACTGGGACTAGAACCCAGGAGACCTGACTCCTGACGGCCCGTTCTAACCCCACAACCCCCATAGAACTGGGACTAGAACCCAGGAGACCTGACTCCTGATGCCCCGTTCTAACCCCACAGCCCCCATAGAACTGGGACTAGAACCCAGGAGACCTGACTCCTGATGCCCCGTTCTAACCCCACAACCCCCATAGAACTGGGACTAGAACCCAGGAGACCTGACTCCTGACGCCCCGTTCTAACCCCACAACCCCCATAGAACTGGGACTAGAACCCAGGAGACCTGACTCCTGTCGGCCCGTTCTAACCCCACAACCCCCATAGAACTGGGACTAGAACCCAGGAGTCCTGACTCCTGACGCCCCGTTCTAACCCCACAACCCCCATAGAACTGGGACTAGAACCCAGGAGACCTGACTCCTGTCGGCCCGTTCTAACCCCACAACCCCCATAGAACTGGGACTAGAACCCAGGAGACCTGACTCCTGACGCCCCGTTCTAACCCCACAACCCCCATAGAACTGGGACTAGAACCCAGGAGACCTGACTCCTGATGCCCCGTTCTAACCCCACAACCCCCATAGAACTGGGACTAGAACCCAGGAGACCTGACTCCTGACGGCCCGTTCTAACCCCACTACCCCCATAGAACTGGGACTAGAACCCAGGAGACCTGACTCCTGTCGGCCCGTTCTAACCCCACAACCCCCATAGAACTGGGACTAGAACCCAGGAGACCTGACTCCTGTCGGCCCGTTCTAACCCCACAACCCCCATAGAACTGGGACTAGAACCCAGGAGACCTGACTCCTGACGCCCCGTTCTAACCCCACAACCCCCATAGAACTGGGACTAGAACCCAGGAGACCTGACTCCTGTCGGCCCGTTCTAACCCCACTACCCCCATAGAACTGGGACTAGAACCCAGGAGACCTGACTCCTGACGCCCCGTTCTAACCCCACAACCCCCATAGAACTGGGACTAGAACCCAGGAGACCTGACTCCTGACGCCCCGTTCTAACCCCACAACCCCCATAGAACTGGGACTAGAACCCTGGAGACCTGACTCCTGACGCCCCGTTCTAACCCCACTACCCCCATAGAACTGGGACTAGAACCCAGGAGACCTGACTCCTGATGCCCCGTTCTAACCCCACAACCCCCATAGAACTGGGACTAGAACCCAGGAGACCTGACTCCTGTCGGCCCGTTCTAACCCCACAACCCCCATAGAACTGGGACTAGTACCCAGGAGACCTGACTCCTGACGCCCCGTTCTAACCCCACTACCCCCATAGAACTGGGACTAGAACCCAGGAGACCTGACTCCTGACGGCCCGTTCTAACCCCACTCCCCCCATAGAACTGGGACTAGAACCCAGGAGACCTGACTCCTGTCGGCCCGTTCTAACCCCACTCCCCCCATAGAACTGGGACTAGAACCCAGGAGACCTGACTCCTGACGCCCCGTTCTAACCCCACAACCCCCATAGAACTGGGACTAGAACCCAGGAGTCCTGACTCCTGACGCCCCGTTCTAACCCCACTACCCCAATAGAACTGGGACTAGAACCCAGGAGACCTGACTCCTGACGCCCCGTTCTAACCCCACAACCCCCATAGAACTGGGACTAGAACCCAGGAGACCTGACTCCTGACGGCCCGTTCTAACCCCACTACCCGCATAGAACTGGGACTAGAACCCAGGAGACCTGACTCCTGACGCCCCGTTCTAACCCCACAACCCCCATAGAACTGGGACTAGAACCCAGGAGACCTGACTCCTGACGCCCCGATCTAACCCCACAACCCCCATAGAACTGGGACTAGAACCCAGGAGACCTGACTCCTGACGCCCCGTTCTAACCCCACTACCCCCATAGAACTGGGACTAGAACCCAGGAGACCTGACTCCTGACGCCCCGTTCTAACCCCACTACCCCCATAGAACTGGGACTAGAACCCAGGAGACCTGACTCCCGACGGCCCGTTCTAACCCCACAACCCCCATAGAACTGGGACTAGAACCCAGGAGACCTGACTCCCGACGCCCCGTTCTAACCCCACAACCCCCATAGAACTGGGACTAGAACCCAGGAGACCTGACTCCTGACGGCCCGTTCTAACCCCACTCCCCCCATAGAACTGGGACTAGAACCCAGGAGACCTGACTCCTGACGGCCCGTTCTAACCCCACAACCCCCATAGAACTGGGACTAGAACCCAAGAGACCTGACTCCTGTCGGCCCGTTCTAACCCCACAACCCCCATAGAACTGGGACTAGAACCCAGGAGACCTGACTCCTGACAGCCCGTTCTAACCCCACTACCCCCATAGAACTGGGACTAGAACCCAGGAGACCTGACTCCTGACGCCCCGTTCTAATCCCACAACCCCCATAGAACTGGGACTAGAACCCAGGAGACCTGACTCCTGACGCCCCGTTCTAACCCCACAACCCCCATAGAACTGGGACTAGAACCCAGGAGACCTGACTCCTGACGCCCCGTTCTAACCCCACTACCCCCATAGAACTGGGACTAGAACCCAGGAGTCCTGACTCCTGTCGGCCCGTTCTAACCCCACAACCCCCATAGAACTGGGACTAGAACCCGGGAGACCTGACTCCTGACGCCCCGTTCTAACCCCACTACCCCCATAGAACTGGGACTAGAACCCAGGAGTCCTGACTCCTGACGCCCCGTTCTAACCCCACTACCCCCATAGAACTGGGGCTAGAACCCAGGAGACCTGACTCCTGACGCCCCGTTCTAACCCCACAACCCCCATAGAACTGGGGCTAGAACCCAGGAGACCTGACTCCTGACGCCCCGTTCTAACCCCACAACCCCCATAGAACTGGGACTAGAACCCAGGAGACCTGACTCCCAGCTTTAACCGCTAGACCCCCATCTCAGCCCATGCAGCAAGATCTGAGTCTCCCGAGCAGCAAGAGAAGATTTCCCCCCCCCCCCCCACTTTCTCAGTCTAAACCTGTCAGCGAGAAAGGGAGGCTTGGCTGGCACAGCTGTCTGCAGTGACACGCCGGGTTCTGAGGCAAACACGGAAAGCAGCAGAGTGGGTGGGCGAGCGGGGGTGTGAAGCGTGAAGCAGCCGTAACTGGAGCCGAGCATCAGTGGAACACCCAGCTGCAGCGAGCAGCCCCGGGGCCTGTAACCATGAGGAAAGCATTACGCGTTCTGAGTGTGCCACGGGCATCACTTCCTAGCACAACCTGGCGGGAAACAGGCAAGGGCTAGGAATCCTCTTGCTGCCGGGAGGCTTTATTGCAGGAGCTGAGGGTGTGTGGGGGGAGACAACGTACCCTCTTTTAATAACCCAGAGACGGGCATGAAACTCACAAGTCAGTGCGGGACCTGCAGTGTCCTCTTTGCCTGCCCCACAGAGGATGTGGGTTTGCTACAGCCCCAAGCTAGGGGCAGTGAAAAATTATCATTATCATTTATTAGGTGTATTATGGTAGTGTCTCGGCACCCCAGGCATGGACCAAAATCCCATTGTTCTAGGTTCTCTACATTACTGTTTATTTGGGGTATTACGGTAGCACCTAGGAGTCCCAGTCATAGAATCATAGAATATCAGGGTTGGAAGGGACCTTAGTAGGTCATCTAGTCCAACCCCCTGCTCAAAGCAGGGCCAAACCCCAATTTTTGCCCCAGATCCCCCAAATGGCCCCCTCAAGGATTGAACTCACAATGGACCAGCATCCCCACAGGTGCTGTACGGACACAGAGCAAAAAGATGGATGAGACGCAGGAGGGAGCATGCTCAAACCACTGAGCTATCTCTCCCCCCCATGAGCATGCTTCCCCCCCCCCCCCCCCCATGCTCGTGGGCAGGAGGGATACCTCAGTGGTTTGAGCATTGGCCTGCTAAACCCAGCGTTGTGAGTTCAATCCTTGAGGGGGCCATTTAGGGATCTGGGGCAAAAATCGGGGATTAGTCCTGCTTTGAGCAGGGGGTTGGACTAGATGACCTCCTCAGGTCCCTTCTAACTCTGATGATCTATGATTCTATGTCAGACACACTGAGCTGTAAGAGGGCGCATGTTTATCGCGCTGGACATCACTGGTGTGGCATGGTGGGGAATTGTGCCTTTAAGGGCTGAGCTTCCCAGCCACAGCCTCTGTTCTGATGCACAGCCAGTTGGAAGGGGAAGCAGAATAAAGCCGATCTCTTGCACCGCCTGGGAGGTGATCCCTGAACTCCACCGCTGAGTCAGTCCTTGTCAGAGTGTGTAGCCTGCAAAACTGTGGTTCAGATCATGCGCACTATGCCCTAGGGGGGGATCCTCTGGTGTTGGTTCATCTGCCCAAGGGCACTCATCAACGTCAGATCCATGTTGCCGACTCAGTGTTGCCAACTCTTGCAATAATTGGTGCTTTTCAGAAAGCCCCAGCTCCTGGAGTCCTGTGAATAAGGGAGAATCTCAGCTTCCCTTTAAAAAATTTTAAGGACTTTTCTTAACCATTCTGGGTATGGAGGCATGAAAGCCTGTCCTGAGGGCCACATGAAAGGCTCAGGAAGCAGAAGGCAAATAAAAACAACCCAAAGTGTCTTTTTATAAAAAAAAAAAATCTCATAATTTTTAAGCCAGTTGAATGGGCCGATTCTTGATTTTTGACCTTCTGGCTTGGGCAACACTGCAGACACCAGTGTCACACTGGATCCAGGATTTCGGTTCAGCCTCATACACAAAATGTGGAGTCGGGTCCAGATTTGGATGAAAAGTTTGAGGGGACCTTTGGGGCCAGGAAGGTTAGTTTGGAGCCCAATTCTAGTTAGAAGGGGAATCTATAGGCAGCTAGAATCTAAGGCCCAGACTTCCAAGTTTGGAACCTGAGAACTTTTGAGGATATGAACCCAAATAGCTAGCCTTAGCAAGCCCCTTTAGACCATGGGAGCACCAAGGAAAGTGAGTAGGAATGACTCCCTTAGGGTGGTAGGGGGTGCTGTTCTGCAGGGAGCAGGGTATGGGAGGGGGCTAAGTGAATTAAGCTAAACCGAATTAAGGCTTTTTAATTCTGAATAAGAGCGTTCACACATAGGTTTAATGCAGTTCATAGATGTATAGATTCTAAGGCCAGAAGGAACCATTATCATCTAGTCCAGCCTCCTGGATAACACAGGCCCTAGAACTGCCCCAAAATAATTCCTGGAGCAGAGCTTTTAGGAAAACATCCAATCTTGATTTTAAAATGATCAGTGATGGAGAATCCACCACAATCCTTGGTAAATTGTTCCAGTGGTTAATTACTCTCACCATTAAAAATGTGCGCCTATAAAAATTGTCTAGCTTCAACTTGTAACCTTTGGATCGTGTTAGACCTTTCTCTGCTAGCTCATTATGAAATTCCCCATATCGATGTTTGTTCCCCATATCGATACTTATAAACTGTGATCAAGTCACCCCTCAACCGTCTCTCTTTTACACTAAATAGATTGAGCTCCTTCAGTCTATCATTATGAGGCAGGTTTCCCAATCCTTTAATTATTCTCCTGGCTCTTTTCTGAAGCTTCTCCAATATATCAACATCCTCCTTGAATTTTGGGCGCCACAACTGGACAAAGGATTCCAGCAGCGGTCGCACCAGTAACAAAGACAGCGGTAAAATATCCTCTCTAGTCCCACTCGAGATTCCCCTGTTTACACATCCCAAAATCGCATTAGCCTTTTTGGTCACTGCGCCATCCAGACCACTCTGAATCAGTGACCTGTCCTCTTCATTATTTACCACTCCCCCGATCTTTGTGTCACCTGAAAACTTTATTAGTGATGATTTTATGGTTTCTTCCAGCTCATTAATAAAAATGTTACATAGCGTAGGGCCAAGAACTGACCCCCATGGGACCCCACTAGACACAGATGAAGATTCCCCTTTTACAGTTACATTTTGAGAGCTATCAGTTAGCCAGTTTTTAATCCACCTAATGTGTGTCTTGTTAATTTCATATTGTTCTACTTTTTCAATCAAAATGTTGCGCGGCACCAACTCAAACGCCTTACAAACTCTAAGTCTATTATACCAACAGAGCAACGGCTGTTGGTAGCTGAAAGGGCAATGGAACAAGCTATGTTGGGAATCTCCCTTCTGGATCGTATACCAAATGAAATCATCAGAGAACGCAGCGGTGTGAAAGATATTGTCGTGGAAAGCAGACATAACAAGATGCGATGGGCGGGCCACACAGCACGACTCACGGATAACAGGTGGACCGCAATCATTGCTGAGTGGTATCCGCGAGAACAGAAAAGACCCCCCCGGTCGGCCTCCAAGAAGATGGGAAGATGACATCGTTAAACGTTTTGGATGAACGTGGAGAAGAAAGGCAAGGGTGCGAGAAGAATGGCAGACGTGTTGTGATCGGCGCAGTCTTAACGACAGCTGAAGTCCGATCGATCCAGGTGATCCAGGTGACCATTAGCAACCAGCCTTGCGATCCCATCAAAAAGAGATAGCAGGCTCTGTTTTCCATAAACCCACGTTGATTTTCATGAACTGCATTACCTGCCGTTAGTTCTTTGGTAATTGAATCCCATAAGAGCCACTCCATTATCAAGAAGTAATCCACTTAAAAGTTAATTTGGATTAACTTTCCCGAGAGTCCCCATATAAACAAGCCCTTAGAATTTCTCCCACCGCAAAGCTGGGGGGAGGGAGGTCTCTCCAGCTGGTGTGGGACTGGTATAAGGGCCATGCACAAACCCAGTTCTTAGCACTGGGGGCAGATCAGGGCAATGTTGCTGGAGCACAGAATCAGAGAATCGTAGGCCTGGAGGGGACCTTGAGAGGTCATCTAGTCCAGTCCCCTGTGCTCATGGCAGGACTAGGTATTATCTAGACCATGCTACGCTATGGCTATTCTCTGCTTCCCAAGGGCCATTGGTGGGTGGGGACGGGCCCTGTGCCATCTTTAGGGTTTAATAGGCCACAGTACGTCAGAGCAAATCTATCATAGAGGCTGATACAATTTGTTACCTCTTTGGGGTGTGAGTGGGTGGTTCACACCTCCCCAGATTCCATCTGGCGGCTTCCCCTTCAGTCAGAGCAGACGAATGTTTTGACTCCAAGAATGCTACGGAAAAGTCACATCTCGGCTCCTTGTGTTTCCAGTGTATTGGCTGTCGCCAGAGTCACGGCTGGCTGCGTTTTCGTCAGTTTCAGAGGCTGGCCCGGTCTGCTAAGTACTCGGATGGGAGACGGCCAGGGGAACCCAGAGGGGTAGGAGGAGCCGTGATGAAGGCTCTCTCCGTGCCGTCAGAGCTGACCCCAGTGGCCAGCACTGCTTTACGGGGTGCCCACGCTGCAGGGAGCCGGGTGGGGGTGCTGTGTTATTTGGAAGTGCTGAATTTCGGATGAAACACGGAACACCGAGGTCTTGACCCACCGGTGTTCCCTAGAGACCACATGAGCCTTTTCACAAGAATCAGGGCATTAACCTCAGCGTGCTGGCCCAGTTCCAACTTCCAATTCTGCCACCCTACTATTCATCCTGCTGTTTACAGCTGGGATTCCTTCTGCTTTCCTGTCCTAAACAATTGTGAAGTGTTGCTGTGTGCTGTTAAGGAGCTGCCATGCCCCACCCAGAGGTGGCTGCCTTTCAGTGGTAGGCGAATGAGCCCTGTTCCTACTTGCTGCACGGTTGTCAGCCAGCCGCTGTGCCCACACCCCCCCCAGAGGCAGCTGCAATTTTAGTAGCAGGCGAAACATTCAAAAGCCCTTTGGGATGAACGGAAAAACAGGAGTGGGAACTATTTCAGCAATCGAAATGCTCCTTAATTTAAACAAAAAATTACAAATGAAAAGACTCGGGGGGGGTGGTTATTTTCTAAGTGAACTCAGAAAAAGGAACATCTGCCAGAGAACCCCTGCTCATCTATTTTAAGCTCTGCGGAGAACAGAGCTGCTGAGCTAGTGTATCTACGGATGACTCACACAAACAATGGGATGGTGAGGTTTTCCGGTAGCTTGCCGGCTGTGCTGACATAGCTACAGATCAGAGCAACAAGCCGGCTCGCCGAGGCGATTCGGAGGAGCAGTGCTATTTCCATCTAACAGCCTCAGTCATGGACCAGCACCCCATTGTACTACGCACTGTGCAGTATTAGGTGTATTATGGTAACATCTCCTAGTCATGAACCGGGACCCCATTATGCTCGATTCAGTACATGATTTATTAGGTGTATTACGGTAGCTTCACCTAACACTGGCACAGACAGATGGTCCCTATCCCAGTTAGCTGACAATCTACATACAGGGAGGAGACAATGGGTGGATACAGATGAGGAAACAATGGGGCAATAATTAAGCCTCTTACATAGTGGGGCAGTAATCCAGAGTGGACGTGACCCACAGGCATGGCTAATTTGGCAGACTGGTGCTGTCTCGTGCCAAATACAGCATTAAAAAGCAACGCCTAATGACAACAGCCATCTGCGATTTCAGGAACATGGTTACGGTATATATATGATTTCAAAATTAGGCGCCTCAAGACCGTAGGGGATCGGAGCCGTGTCTTTAACAGAGAGTAAAGTACGAACGACGATACACCTCACAAGCTGAGCTGCATTTCATCTTGCGAGACGAGTACGTGAATGTACCTGTCGTGCTGAGTTGGCCTTTTTTTTATTTGCAAACAATGTCAACCAGAAGCGCCCGTCAGATCGCGTGACCCGGGAGTGTCGCACGACTGAAATACAGGTGACTCAGATGACTCAGACTGTTTATGGTAAAGGGCTGGAAAATGCTACACTACCTCTCTTTACAGATGTGGATTACGCTCCGGGTATACGGCAGTTGTATAAATGAGCATGTATGAAATATTTACGGTGACCAGACAGCAAGTGTGAAAAATAGGGACAGGGAGTGGGGGGTAATAGGAGCCTATATAAGAAAAAGACCCAAAAATCAGGACTGTCCCTATAAAATCGGGACATCTGGTCACCCTAGAAATATTGGCCAAGCCTAACAGAATGCATTTAGAAATCAACAAGACCCAGGTGTGACCGAGCGAGGACTCATCCCTTGTCTTAGCCCAAGTGATCCTTGTTGGCCAGTTAGCGGCAACATGAAATGAACTTGTTCTGTCTTGCTGGGTGGAGGGGTCAGGTGGATCTGGTTACACAGAGGGAAGCGAGGGAAATGAATGAAGCCCTTGAATGGAAATATACCATGGCTGCGCTGGAGTGGGGTGATATTACTGAGCAGCAAAGAATCTAACATGAACACACACACAGCACACCTGGACTCTGCCTGTCCTTTTGTCTGCCAAGGATCTGACAATGAATTGTGACCCTCGGTGCTGCCGCCTTCTGGAGTAGAATACAGTGTGTCTTTAATAAAGGGGTCACTGGTGAGATAGGAATTCCGGGGTTCTAGTGGGTCCCGAACTGAACGCGAGCCAGCAACGTGATGCTCGTGCAAAAGATGCAAATGTCAGTCCTGGGTGTTATAACAGTTAGGGGAGCACCGAGACCAGTTAGGGGTTCTGTCACCCCCTGCCTTGTCACCTTGGGTGTCTTAATGCTGCTATAACTCCGCGCTCTGACACCAGCAGCCAGCCCACAAGTGTAAGGTTTCACCCAGGCTCCCACCAGCCTGGTGACTTCTAACTGGGTGAACTCAGCCGTCCCTTCTGGTCCCAAGTCCCCCAAATCCATCTCCCCGAGTTCTTAACTACCAGCCGCTCGGACTTTTCCCCTCCGGTTCCCCACCCCCGAAGGCATGAAACCTGCTCCCAATTATTGGCTCATTTCGGCACACACAGATTGCGCAACAGAGAACAAAGACGTTTGAGTACTAGGGAAATCGACGATTCAGAGATGAGATAGCGCGGAAACATGAACAGAGACAAGTAACCCAGAAAATAAACATCAAGATGCAATCTCAGGTTCTATGCATCTGTCTTAGCTACGTTTCCTTTTCTAATGCAAGTTACCTCTTGTCCCTGAACAGTTTACCTGTGGGCCTGCTGCACATGGGGAGCCAGTGTTTCATGGGCAGCTCCTCGCATATGGCTGGTCTGCACTAGAAAATCAGGTCTGTCTAACTAGGTCGCTCCGGCGGTGTGAAAAATCCACATCCCTGAGCGACGTAGTTAACTTGCGCACCAAGTCCCAATAGAGACAGCACTAGGTGGATGGAGGAATTCTTCCATAGACTGAGCTACTGCACCCATTGTCTCCTCCCTATATGTAGCTTGTCAGGGGGGGAGGGATAGCTCAGTGGTTTGAGCATTGGCCTGCTAAACCCAGGGTTGTGAGTTCAATCCCTGAGGGGGCCATTTAGGGATCTGGGGCAAAAATTGGGGATTGGTCCTGCTTTGAGCAGTGGGTTGGACTAGATGACCTTCTAAGGTCCCTTCTGACCCTGAGATTCTATGATTCTTGGCGAGGTGAATCACCGACGCCAGGGCTGGCTTTAGGCCGATTCCCCCGATTCCGGGGAATCGGACCCCACACCTATGAGGGGCCCCGCAATGTCTGTCTGCGGCACTTCAGCGGCGGCTGGATCGCCACCACTCCCTCGGCGGTATTTCGGCCGCAGGCTAATTGCTGCCGCTGTCTTGGCAGCATTTCGGCGGCGGGGCCCCGCGCTTTGTAAAGCCGGCCCTGACTGACGCCGACAGAGGAACCCCTGGCATGGTGCCACTGTAGCATGTCAAGTGTATGACAAGTCTGGGATGCTGACCTTGGGTTTCCAGCTAAGCTTCCCTTCAAACCCCTTCCCTTTTGACAGGGTTTGCCTTTGTTGTGTTTTTTTCCTTTTTCTCAGAACGTGGTCATTCAGAGTTACACAGAGCTGGGGGTGGTTCCCAGACTGGGCTTTTTTTCAGTTTCAAGTTCTTTCATTGTTTTCCATTTAACTTTAACGGGCCACCATTGTCTCTCCCTGGCTGCACAATGCCAGGGACCCTCAGGTTCAAGACATTACACACTTTCATAGAAGCCTTTATCTGACATATTTTTAATACATGGCAACATTGTCTACAAACAGTTGATTCAATTGTGGGGGTTTTGGGGGCAGGGGGAGGTTAGACCTCCCCGATCTTTCCTTTGGGCGTCTGGATTTTGACTGTCATAGGTGTATTAACAGGAGTGTCATATGTAGGACACAGGAGGTGAGTCCTCCGCTGGAGTACCACGTCCAATTTGGGATGCTCCACTTCAACAAAGATGTGGACAAATTGGAGAGAGTCCAGAGCAGCGCAACAAAAAATGATCAGAGATTTAGAAAACCCGCCCTCTGAGGAAAGGTTGAAAGAACCAGGCATGTTTAGTCCAGAGAAAAGACGGAGGGGGGACCTGAGAACAGTCTGCAAAGATGGAAAAGGTTGTTCTAAAGAGAATGATGTTCAGTTGTTCTCAGTGTCCATGGAGAGCAGGACCAGCAGGATTTGGAGCAAGGAAGATACAGATATTGGTAAAAACACTTTTGAACTCTGAAGCTAGTTCAACAGGGGGCCGGGGTTTAGAGCACAGGGGGAGCGGAGCTAAAAAAAGGCGCCGGGAGCAAAACAATATGCTCCGCTCCAGCTGCAGCGTAGGAGCAAAAGGTGTTGGAGCACAAAAAAGGCGCCGCTTCTGCTCAGTGGGGGAGTGGCCGCTCCCCCTGCTTCCCCCCTGGCTACGCTACTGGCCAGGGGACATGAGGAGGTTGCAGAATCCCCATCACTGGAGGGTTTTAAGAACAGGTTAGACAATTGTCAGGGATGGTCTTGGTATACTTGGTCCTGCCTCCGAGTGGATGGGCTAGAATGACGGGTATCTCTGTGCTGCAATTAGATACCTGCGGCTGGGCTGGGCCAGCTGATTGGGCTCCCGGGGCTCCAGCAAAGGGGCTGTTTAATTGCAGTGTAGACACTCTGGTGGCAGCCCTGGTCCTGGGACCCTCCCACCTCACAGGGTCCTAGACCCCAGGCTCCAGCCCCAGCCTGGAAGTCTACCCCACAATTGAACAGCCCCTTAGCCCGAGTCCCATGAGCAAGGGCCAGCCGCGGGTATGTAATTGCAGTGTAGACGGACCCCGTGACATTAAGCACCGCTGGACTCACACCCTGCACTCTGTTGTAATCTTCCAGGTACAAAGTATGCCTTTGGGGCATCACTGCTCATTACAAGGGGGAGGGATAGCTCAGTGGTTTGAGCATTCGCCTGCTAAACCCAGCGCTGTGAGTTCAATCCTTAAGGGGGCCACTTAGAGATCTGGGGCAAAAATGTCAGGGAACAGTACTTGTTCCTGCTAGTGAAGGCAGGGGACTGGACTCGATGACCTTGCAAGGTCCTTCCAGTTCTATGAGATAGGCAATTCCGGTGTGATGTGTGCACGTGGTGGGTACTAGGAGACCTGGACATATGCCGGACCGATAACTCAAGTGCGTTCAAGCCAGGACCGCCGGGGCAGCTGGTAACCAGGCCTGCTTAGGCAAAGGAATGAGCATTTGATTCGCTGACCAGCCCGACCTTCAGGCAAAGAAAACGATCGTCCGTTTTTACCTGTTAGAGCAACAAAGCTATTCAGCTAAGACGTGGGGGGAAGAAAGCGCACGGCGCTTCCTTCACCACCGGACGCCGTGTCACCTTCCCCCCAGCTTGCATGCACTTTACTTGGTGGGGTAACCCCGAGAAAAACCCATTTCGAAGGTTCGCTGGTCTGTCACTGACAGGAGCGGCTCTGAGAATTTTGCCGCCCCAAGCAGTCGCCACGGCCCCGCCCCCATTGCGGGGCCCTGCCCCGCGACGCCAGCAGTCCGAGTCCCGCGGCGGCAAGGGAAGAGCGGCAGACCTGCCGCCGAATTGCCGCCGCGGACTGCCGCCCCATTCTCCATGCCGCCCCAAGCACCCGCTTGGAAAGCGGGTGCCTGGGGCCGGCCCTGGTCTCTGAACAGACACAAGAGGCCAGAACTCTTGCAAGTTGGGAAAGATGGGGTCCTTCAACCCACCTCTTCCCGCCTCTGCTCCACCCCCGCCCTGGAGCCCACTGTGTCCTCCCTCCTTCCCTCTCCCTCCCAGCCTCCTGCACACCGCAAAACAGCTGATTGCAGTGGGTGGGAGGCAGGGGGAGAGGGGGGGAGCTGCTGATCCTCAGGGAGGCAGTGGGGGGAAGCAGATGGGGGGCTGCTGGTGGATGCTCAGCACCCACCATTTTTTCCCCATGGCTACTCCAGCCCCAGAGCACCCATGGAGTCGGCGCCTATGGTGTTGGGTTTTGTTTGTGTTAATTCTTTCCAGCTTCATTCTTAATAATTGAACTCACTTAACCCTATGTATATTTTGCTCCTACATTATTTCGTTTTACCATAACCCAACGCCGTGCTAGGTTTCATGGGCAGGGTGTTTTCACCCCACTTCAGCTAATCAGCAGTGACGTGTTTTTGAGTCTTTAAAGGAACAAACCAACCATTTCCGGTGGTTTTCTGGTGTTTAATAGATAAACAATGATTTTTTTTTTAGTGTGGGGTTATCGGTGTTTATTGGTTGAAACCAAAACTCAGAAGCCCGGTTTATAATCTGAACAGACAAAGGAATGAGCATTCTTTCCATTTTACAGATGGGGAAACTGAGGCAGAGAGCAATGATGTGACTTGACCAAGCTCCATTGCTCCAGTGGTTAGGGTGCCCTTCTAGGACACGTGTGTGTCTGAATTCAATTCCCAGCTCTGCCATGGTGACCTTGAGCAAGTCACTTAGCTGCTCTCTGCCTCAGTTTCCCCATCTGTACAATGGGGATAATGATACTGACCTCTAAAGCAATTTGGCCCAGCTACTCAAAGGTTCTTAAGGGGGGTCTCACTCCCCTTGATTTCAGTGGGGCTCGGCAGTAAGGACCACTGAGGATCTCGGTGGCTGAGATCTATGGAAGAAAATCTCTAAGAACTAGGTATTATTGGAAGAACCTGAGCGAGAATGAAACCTCCAAGTCCCGGCCCTGCTGCCTAAGCCACATCCATCCTGAATGCACCCAGAGGGGATGGACCTGTCTCCTACAGGGGACACTGGGGTGAATAAAAAACTCCATTGACAAAAAACGTAGAGAGAGAGAGAGAGAGATAGACCTGCAATGAGCCTTAACAGGAAACTCCGCGCAGAGGGAGTGGAAAAGCCCCTTTCTGGAGGTGTAAATTGCTCCTGGCTCTGTGAACACATTGGAGGAGGAATTTGAAACTACCCTTCGGCCTCTGCTCCCACCCACACATTTCATGCAGCTTCCCCATCCTCCCTGCACACAACTGCTCCTCCCGGCAGGTCCGTCCCCAGATAAGCCTGGAAGCTTTACTTCAACTCATACCCATGGAGGTGGCAAAGGGCTTCCTGGGCACGCCTCACAGAATCCTGGGCACCCCTGGGGGCAAAACTGAGGCACCGACGGGTGACGTGGTGTGTTAAAAAAAGGATCACACAGCGAGGATCCACCCAAGGAGAACCTTCTCCCCACTCTAGCCCCCTACCCCAGAGTTGGAATGAGAACCCAGGAGTCGTAGACCCCGCCGTCCCCACACACATACACTCTACCCACTAGATCCCACTCCTGTCCTAGAGCTGGGGATAAAACCCAGGACACCTGACTCCCAGCCCCCCTGCTCTAACCACTAGACCCCACTCTGTCCTGCCTGATCTGTGACGAGAACCCAGGAGTCCTGATGCCTCTAACCATTAATCCTTCCTAGCCTAACCAGGTGGGTAATTTTTGCATCCGGAAGAGAACCTTGCCGCCAACCCAATTCTCACCACCGGGCTGAACCGAACCCCCCTGCTCTGAACAGCCCAGATGGCTGGATCCAGGCGCTGAATTGTGCTGTTAAAAAAAAGTCATGCGGCAAGTCAGTCAAGGTGAACCCAGGAATCCTGACTTCTAAGGCGCGCCCCCCCACTCTAACCAATAGACCCCGCTCCCCTCCGAGAGCACAGAACGGAACCCAGGCATCCTGGATTGCCAGTCCCGCGCTTGCACCCAGTTCCCATGACTTCTCTTGGTGTCCAACTAGAACATACGGGGGCGGGGGGTGGGGGCAGTGTGGCCTAGTGCATGGAGCTCAGCAGGGGGATAGTTGGTATGTGCTCAGCACAGAGCAGCTGAGGGAGCGGGGCGGAGTCGGGGAGGGGGTGGGGGGAGTGGAGGGATTTGCCACCCTCTAGCTCCCGGGGAAACCAGGCAGGCCTGTTGCAGCAACAGCGCTTCCTGTCTGCCACGGGGTCCATGAGGCCGTCATGTGAACTTGGTAGATTTCCAGCCAGCGTTGCGTCAGGGCTGTGATTTCTCAGCACAGTGGGGAAGGCAGGGTACGGACAGGGCAGGCGCTACCATTAGGCGACCCCAGGCAGTCGCCTAGGGCGCCAGGATTTGGGGGGCGGCATTTCCGCCGAAATGAGCTGCTGCTGAGGACTCCGGCGGCATTTCGGCGGCGGCCTCTCCCGCCGGCGCCTAGGGCGGGAAAAAGCTGGCACCGCCCCTGGGTACGGATGAGCCCTGCCTTTGCAGTAGCCCCAGAGGAATAAGCACCCACACACACCCGCCCCACTCAAGGCAGACAGACTGACTCTGGGGCGTAGGGGTTTACAGGGGGTCGGCTGCAAGGACTCCTGGGTTCGATCCCCCGCTCGGGAGGACAGTGGGGATCTAGCACGGTGGACTGGAAGTCAGGACGTCTGGGTTTATCCTCAGCTTGGGAGAGGAGTGGGATGTAGTGGGGGGCTGGGCGTCCGGATTCCTGGGGGTCTGGCTCCAGCTGCACATGGCTAGTGACCTCACGCAGCTCACTGCCCCTCGGTTTCCAGCTACCCACGCCCGACCTCGGGGGGCAGCGTTTACGGGGCTGATTGACTACGGCGCTGCACCAGGCCAGTCAACAGGGGGGAATGAATCCCAGACCCTTCCACCTCCCTGGGGCCCACCCCTCCAGCGTGCGGGGGGAAGTGGCTACAGGATAGGGTCACCAGACAGCAAGTGTGAAAAAACGGGCTGGGGGTGGGGGATAATAGGAGCCTATATAAGAAAAAGACCCAAAAATCGGGACTGTCCCTATAAAATCTGGTCACCCTAATACAGGGCTGGGAGATCCTGACCTGCAGAGCTAGGGTGAATTGAGCTCTTTAGAGTCCTGACCGCAAGCCCCCCTTTGCCCTTCCCCCCAAGCAGGAAGGGAACCCAATAGTCCTGACCCCAGCCCACTAGACCCCACTCCCTCAGGGAGTCTGTGGCAAAGCCAGGAATTGTGCCTTGCGACGGGGCGCCCCAGCCTGGGAGCAGAGCCCTGGTCTGCTCGCCGTGTGTCCACAGCCTTCAACTGCTCCCTTTGGAGGGGTGGGAGCGACGAATTCAGGCCAGGTTCAATCGTTACTAAAAATAGCTTTTACTTAATGAACAAAAGACAAACACGAGGGGGCAAAAGGGGAAACTGGCCACAAGAGCGCACCCCCCGCCCCCAGCCCCCGTCCCGGCCGTGGCAAGGGGATGCCACGGCCAATCACGACCCAGGCCCGGGCAGGCGTGGCTCCTTTTGCTTCACTTCCCAGGATGGGAGGCAGGTTTTTTTAGCAGGTCAGCAGTCTGCAGTGGGGGAGCCGGGGGGGGGGGGGCGGGATGAGGGGCTCGTGCTGAAAGGATGCAGCCATCGGGGCTGGGAGGCTGGCCTGAGATCATAGGTAGACGCGCCGCAGGTCGGCGGGGGACGTGATGGCGTTACACTGGGGGCAGAGCTTCTTGGAGCCCTGGAAGAAAGGGCAGCACAACACAACAAGCTTGAAAAGAGATCTGCTAAATGGTTAACAAGCCCCCCCGCCCCCCCGCGAGCACCCTGCATTCAACACGCCCGCCCCCTGCCACTGAAATGCAGCTACCTCTGGGGGCTAAGTGTTAGAGCAAGGAATAGAACGTGAGAATCCCGAACCCCCAAGTCACTGGACTCCACTCCTGTCCCGGAGCTGGGAATGGAACCCAGGTGTCCTGTCTCCCAGCCACCCCCCCCTAACCACTGAACCCCACTCCTGTCCCAGAGCTGGGAATGGAACCCAGGTGTCCTGTCTCCCAGCCACCCCCCCTCTAACCACTGGACCCCACTCCTGTCCCAGAGCTGGGAATGGAACCCATGTGTCCTGTCTCCCAGCCACCCCCCCCCTAACCACTGAACCCCACTCCTGTCCCAGAGCTGGGAATGGAACCCAGGTGTCCTGTCTCCCAGCCACCCCCCTCCTCTAACCACTGAACCCTTCCAGAGCTGGGAACGGAAGCCCGAAGTCCAATCTCCTTACCCCAAATCACTAGACCCCATTCTCCTCCCAAAGCTGGAAATGAGACCCCCCAGAATCCTGGCTCCTGGCCTCCCCTGCTCTAACCACTGGACAAGACTTCCCTTCAAGAGCACAGTAAGGAACCACTGAAGGGACAATTTTCCCCCTGGGAAGAGGCAAAGGGAAGGCTTCACCCTCGACAACACCCATCACGTGAGTTGATGCATCACGGGCAGGTGCCCAGGGACCATGGTGATGGGCACGGTATGAGAGCTAGAACGGAACAGAACCGAGGGCTGGGCCAGCACTGACCTGTCATCAGTGCCTTGAGTCAAGCCAGCATTGGGGGGGCTCAAAGCCACAGAGCAGCGACTCGGGGAGAGGAGAGCTAGCAGGGGGGTTACGCAGCCAAATGCGAAAGGGGCGGCTCTGGCCCGTGTGTTCCCTGCTCCGGGGAGGATAATGGAGCACGGGCAGGAAGCCCAAAGGGGCAGGGGGGGCATTACCAGGGTCCGGAGCCAGCACTGCTCGCAGTGGATGTGCCAACACTGAATCGAAGTCAACGGCACCGAGTACGAGTCCTGGAAAGGAAGGAGACGGAACGTTGAGAAAGAGCTGTAGGGAGCAGGGCGGGAGCACTGGCTGCAGGGGAGCTCCCGGCTATTCCACCCCCAGCAGGGGGCGCTGTAGGGAGCGGGGCGGGAGCACTGGCTGCAGGGGAGCTCCCGGCTATTCCACCCCCAGCAGGGGGCGCTGTAGGGGGCGGGGCGGGAGCACTGGCTGCAGGGGAGCTCCTGGCTATTCCACCCCCAGCAGGGGGCGCTGTAGGGAGCGGGGCGGGAGCTGGCTGCAGGGGAGCTCCCGGCTATCCCAGCCCCAGCAGGGGGCGCTGTAGGGAGCGGGGCGGGAGCTGGCTGCAGGGGAGCTCCCGGCTATCCCAGCCCCAGCAGGGGGCGCTGTAGGGAGCGGGGCGGGAGCTGGCTGCAGGGGAGCTCCCGGCTATTCCACCCCCAGCAGGGGGCGCTGTAGGGAGCGGGGCGGGAGCTGGCTGCACGGGAGCTCCCGGCTATCCCAGCCCCAGCAGGGGGCGCTGTAGGGAGCGGGGCGGGAGCTGGCTGCAGGGGAGCTCCCGGCTATTCCACCCCCAGCAGGGGGCGCTGTAGGGAGCGGGGCGGGAGCTGGCTGCAGGGGAGCTCCCGGCTATCCCAGCCCCAGCAGGGGGCGCTGTAGGGAGCGGGGCGGGAGCTGGCTGCAGGGGAGCTCCCGGCTATCCCAGTCCCAGCAGGGGGCGCTGTAGGGAGCGGGGCGGGAGCTGGCTGCAGGGGAGCTCCCGGCTATTCCACCCCCAGCAGGGGGCGCTGTAGGGAGCGGGGCGGGAGCTGGCTGCAGGGGAGCTCCCGGCTATCCCAGCCCCAGCAGGGGGCGCTGTAGGGAGTGGGGCGGGAGCTGGCTGCAGGGGAGCTCCCGGCTATTCCAGTCCCAGCAGGGGGCGCTGTAGGGAGCGGGGCTGGAGCGCTGGCTGCAGGGGAGCTCCCGGCTATTCCACCCCCAGCAGGGGGCGCTGTAGGGAGCGGGGCGGGAGCTGGCTGCAGGGGAGCTCCCGGCTATCCCAGCCCCAGCAGGGGGCGCTGTAGGGAGCAGGGCGGGAGCTGGCTGCAGGGGAGCTCCCGGCTATCCCAGCCCCAGCAGGGGGCGCTGTAGGGAGCGGGGCGGGAGCTGGCTGCAGGGGAGCTCCCGGCTATCCCAGCCCCAGCAGGGGGCGCTGTAGGGAGCGGGGCGGGAGCGCTGGCTGCAGGGGAGCTCCCGGCTATTCCAGCCCCAGCAGGGGGCGCTGTAGGGAGCAGGGCGGGAGCTGGCTGCAGGGGAGCTCCCGGCTATTCCACCCCCAGCAGGGGGCGCTGTAGGGAGCAGGGCGGGAGCACTGGCTGCAGGGGAGCTCCCGGCTATTCCACCCCCAGCAGGGGGCGCTGTAGGGAGCGGGGCGGGAGCTGGCTGCAGGGGAGCTCCCGGCTATTCCAGCCCCAGCAGGGGGCGCTGTAGGGGGCGGGGCGGGAGCTGGCTGCAGGGGAGCTCCCGGCTATTCCAGCCCCAGCAGGGGGCGCTGTAGGGAGCAGGGCGGGAGCACTGGCTGCAGGGGAGCTCCCGGCTATTCCACCCCCAGCAGGGGGCGCTGTAGGGAGCGGGGCGGGAGCTGGCTGCAGGGGAGCTCCCGGCTATCCCAGCCCCAGCAGGGGGCGCTGTAGGGAGTGGGGCGGGAGCTGGCTGCAGGGGAGCTCCCGGCTATCCCACCCCAGCAGGGGGCGCTGTAGGGAGCGGGGCGGGAGCTGGCTGCAGGGGAGCTCCCGGCTATTCCAGCCCCAGCAGGGGGCGCTGTAGGGAGCGGGGCGGGAGCTGGCTGCAGGGGAGCTCCCGGCTATTCCAGCCCCAGCAGGGGGCGCTGTAGGGAGCGGGGCGGGAGCTGGCTGCAGGGGAGCTCCCGGCTATCCCAGCCCCAGCAGGGGGCGCTGTAGGGAGTGGGGCAGGAGCTGGCTGCAGGGGAGCTCCCGGCTATTCCAGCCCCAGCAGGGGGCGCTGTAGGGAGCGGGGCGGGAGCTGGCTGCAGGGGAGCTCCCGGCTATCCCAGCCCCAGCAGGGGGCGCTGTAGGGAGCGGGGCGGGAGCTGGCTGCAGGGGAGCTCCCGGCTATTCCACCCCCAGCAGGGGGCGCTGTAGGGAGCGGGGCTGGAGCGCTGGCTGCAGGGGAGCTCCCGGCTATCCCACCCCCAGCAGGGGGCGCTGTAGGGAGTGGGGCGGGAGCGCTGGCTGCAGGGGAGCTCCCGGCTATTCCAGCCCCAGCAGGGGGCGCTGTAGGGAGTGGGGCGGGAGCTGGCTGCAGGGGAGCTCCCGGCTATCCCAGCCCCAGCAGGGGGCGCTGTAGGGAGCGGGGCGGGAGCTGGCTGCAGGGGAGCTCCCGGCTATTCCACCCCCAGCAGGGGGCGCTGTAGGGAGCGGGGCGGGAGCTGGCTGCACGGGAGCTCCCGGCTATCCCAGCCCCAGCAGGGGGCGCTGTAGGGAGCGGGGCGGGAGCTGGCTGCAGGGGAGCTCCCGGCTATCCCAGCCCCAGCAGGGGGCGCTGTAGGGAGCGGGGCGGGAGCTGGCTGCACGGGAGCTCCCGGCTATCCCAGCCCCAGCAGGGGGCGCTGTAGGGAGCGGGGCGGGAGCTGGCTGCAGGGGAGCTCCCGGCTATCCCAGCCCCAGCAGGGGGCGCTGTAGGGAGCGGGGCGGGAGCTGGCTGCAGGGGAGCTCCCGGCTATTCCACCCCCAGCAGGGGGCGCTGTAGGGAGCGGGGCGGGAGCTGGCTGCAGGGGAGCTCCCGGCTATCCCAGCCCCAGCAGGGGGCGCTGTAGGGAGTGGGGCGGGAGCTGGCTGCAGGGGAGCTCCCGGCTATCCCAGCCCCAGCAGGGGGCGCTGTAGGGAGCGGGGCGGGAGCTGGCTGCAGGGGAGCTCCCGGCTATTCCACCCCCAGCAGGGGGCGCTGTAGGGAGTGGGGCAGGAGCGCTGGCTGCAGGGGAGCTCCCGGCTATCCCACCCCAGCAGGGGGCGCTGTAGGGAGTGGGGCGGGAGCTGGCTGCAGGGGAGCTCCCGGCTATTCCAGTCCCAGCAGGGGGCGCTGTAGGGAGCAGGGCGGGAGCTGGCTGCAGGGGAGCTCCCGGCTATCCCAGCCCCAGCAGGGGGCGCTGTAGGGAGCGGGGCGGGAGCTGGCTGCAGGGGAGCTCCCGGCTATCCCAGCCCCAGCAGGGGGCGCTGTAGGGAGCGGGGCGGGAGCTGGCTGCAGGGGAGCTCCCGGCTATCCCAGCCCCAGCAGGGGGCGCTGTAGGGAGCGGGGCGGGAGCTGGCTGCAGGGGAGCTCCCGGCTATTCCACCCCCAGCAGGGGGCGCTGTAGGGAGTGGGGCAGGAGCGCTGGCTGCAGGGGAGCTCCCGGCTATTCCACCCCCAGCTGCTACCAGCAGGGGGCGCTGTAGGGAACAGGGCAGGAGCTGGCTGTGTGGGGGGGAGGGGGGGAGCTCCTGGCTACTCAAGGATCCAGAATGATGCCAGACTCTGGGTGGGGAGGGGGGCGGGAATCCAGATCTCATGTTTTGGTCCCAAGCAGAGATGGGTGGGGAGGGCATCACAGCATCTCCACCTCTAACGGCTCTGCACTGGGAGCCAGAGACGCCGGGTCAAAAGCCCCTGATCCCAATATGTCAGATCCAGGTTCAAGTTTTGCTTCCTGGGCCCCATGTGGGGAGCGGGTGGTAACAAGCCGGGGGATGGGCCACCCTTACCAGGCAAATGTGGCATTTGTACAAGTCCTTCCGGAGAAGCCGGTGCCGCAGCTCCTGGATCTGAGCCTTCAGCAGCTCCACGGTGAGGGTGGCGTCTCCCTCCTCCTCGTCCACCTTGCTGCGGGGAGAGGAGATGATTGGAGAGACGCCGACAGGCCGGCCCTGGACATTAGCAAGGCAGGGGGCGGAGGGGAAGAAGGCGCGTAGAGATGGAGCTAAGCCAGAACTCAGATCCAGACGACCGGGGGGAGTTCTGGGGTTGCGGGGCAGGCCCATGCGGGGCAGTGCCGGGGAGAGAAGATAGACGGACAGCGCGGAGTCGGGGCCATCTCTTAGCGGGATGGAGCGATGGAGAGCGCCGGCCAGGGCAGTCAAGGGCACACACCCAGGCCAGATCTATCAGTCCAGTCCCCCCGGGCCGGGAGCTCTTGGAGCAGCTCAGGGACAGGTGACCTAGGGAGGTGGGGGAAGCCCCATCACTGGAGGTTGTCGGAACATCCGGCAGGGATGGTCTAGGTGTACTTAACCCGGCCTCAGTGAGGTAGGACCTCTCGGGCCTCCTTCCAGCCTCACGTCTCTCTGATCGCCAGCAAGGCTGACAGCCCCCAGCTCTTCCCCCCTTCGGAAGGCGCTTTGAGATAGACCCCCTCCCCACACTATGGTATCTCCCCACATCCTCCTCTGACGGATCCGGGGCTGGTGATCAATGGGGCTGGACTAGCTGCTTTGTCCCAGCGGTGACGGCTGCAGGACGCCAGGACAGATGGCCCATGGGAGCACCCTTCCGTCGGCCTGCAGACGGAGATGGCCAGGAGCAGGTCTTCTGTAGCGTCTAGCAGGCTCCATTTTGCTTGCGGTGGAGGGCTCAGGACAGGCGCTAGCCACTGAGCAACAGGGCACTGGAAAGAAGCCAAGAGAAGGAGGGAGCCCCCGCTGATTTACCCTCTTGCTGCCCCAGGTGCATCCAGGCCCCCTGGCTTCCTGCGGTCCTCCTCTGCTGGGGCGCTCTTCGAGACTGGAGACAGGCACCTGGTCAGGTGGCAGTGAAGGAAGAGACAAAACCCTTACAGCCCCCACCCCCAGCCGTAGAGCTCCAATGTTCCCCAAAAGCCAGGGCTGAAATCAGGGAGCTGGCCCGAGCTGAGTTTGCGGAGCGAGGCGGCCATGGAACGTGCCGATTACAGAGCCCACAGTCCAGGCCAGGACTTTACGCAGATCCCAAGCGTGCTTTGCCCTTCATTGAAGGATCTCAATGCACTTTGCAAACTGGCTGGGAAGGGGGTGTGTCTCTATTGTGCAGACGGGGAAATTGAGGCACAAAGGGCAAAGCAACCTGCCTGAATTAAAGAGTGAGGCAGAGTTCAGTGCCAGGCATAGAAATCCAAGTCCCGAGTCGCAGACCTCCTGCTCTAACCGCTAGACCCCACTGCCCTTCCAGAGCCAGGACTGGAACCCAGGAGCCCTGGCTCTCAGCCGCCCACCCTGCTCTGAGCACTAGATCCCACTCCACCGCGTCCGCGCTCACCACCGGCCCAGCGTGACTCTTCAATCCAACCTTGGCCTCTGGTTCTGCGCCAGGTTGCACAAGCGCTGATCAGCGGGGCTAGGGTTGACGGGAACTAGCGCGGGTGCTGTCTCCTCCTGGCTCCTATAGAGGGCGTGGCCCATCACCAGCAGCTGGGTCCCTTTGGGAGCGACTAAGGGACTTACTACCGCTGCCAGCCGGGGGAGCGCTCCATCGGGTCAAGCCGCAGGGCTGTGCGTTGCGGGTGTGAATGGTGTAGCCATGGGGCTTTGCTACACCCCCCCACCCCCGCGCCCCACTTCTCTGAATGATCACCTGGTCTAGGGGCAGAAGGGAAACCTCACAGCCCCTAGGCCTGCTCCTCACCCCAGCCCGTAAGGTCAGCTCCTCCCTCAGACCCACAGGGAGCAGGATACGTCGGCTTGGCGAAGGCTGGCAGCTCTTCGCCGTCCGAGTCCATGTCCGCCTCGTCGCTGTCCTGGCTGGGGCTGCTCCGTGCCGCCAAGAGTCTGCCGTCTGGGAGAGATGCGGGAGGGGCCCTTAATATAGCGCTGGGCGTCAGCCGTACAGGCCTGACCCGCGACCCCTGAGATCTAACTGCATCAGGCTTTGCTGGCTGAGCTAAAGAAGCAGGGTCTCTTAGCCGAGGCTGCAGCCCACTCATCAACCACTACCCGTGAGCCAGCCGGGGGTGGGGGAGAAACGAACCCTGCACAGAGTTACCACTGTATTATGGCGGCATCTAACTGAGATTCCCCCCAGCTGAGATCAGACCTCCGCTCCCTCCCGCCATCATGCCAGGCCCTGCACAGACCCACCCCCGACGGAGATCCCAGGCCCCTCCGTCGCCCCACAAACACCCAGCGAGTGAGTGTCCCCGAGAGTAGACGGAAGGTAGAGGGGAAACCGAGGCACGGAGCAGGGCAGTGACTTGCCCAAGGTCAGCCAGCAGCAGGAGGAGGGAGGGGCGGATGAGGCATGCCAGCTCATTGGACCGCCATGCCGCTGTACCCCACTGGCGAATCCCGAGAGGACGGCAGCTTTGGGGAGCGGATTGGTGGGATAGATGTGCAGGGAAGGGGGGGGCAGGAAGGCAGCTGGCGGGGTGGGCAGCAGGAAGGGGCATAGACTCCTGAAATAAGGGTAGCAACGCCCCCGCCCCGCTGTATAATATATCATACAACGGTCCCTCTGGGGGAAGTTTCTGCCCAGATACCGCAGACAGAGGGGCGAGCGGAGGAAGTGGGAACCACAATGCCAGGGGATTCCGCCGTGACAACCTGAACTGGGAGACACGGGAGGTGGGGTGGGCAGGAAGCCAGCGTCAGACTCAGCAGCGCCTCCCCCCTCCCAGGGACAGCAGATCCTGTCTCACGACAGCCCAGGCAGATCCTGGGTGGCAACTAAAGGGGGGGGGGGGGCAGAGCTGGTCTGTGCTCAGCAGCCCCCCCACCCTTATGCTGATCACAGCATAGTCCTGCTAAAAGGGAGTTTTCCTTGCCAGGAAGATGCCCCGCTCCTGTAAACCATCTCCCCTGTGCATTCAAACCCCTAACAGGGCTCCTGCCTAGACCAGCTCACACACAGAACCGAAAACACCAAAGAAACTGACCAGACGGGCCCCGGTTTTAAGTACAAAATTAAACAGCCAGGACCCCTCTCTCCCTCTCCTCGCTCCCTTGCGGCATTAGCATGGGACAACGGGTCTGTACAGCACCTGGCGTAATGGGGCCCCGAGCGAGATTGCATCACCGTAACGCCAGATCATTCATAACCGAGGCCACTGGCTCCTCTCCAAAAGCGCGGGTGCCTCGGGACCCAGCACCCAGCAACGCGATAATCCTGACAAGAATTCCACCTCGGGCAAAGTTCGCAGGGTTCGACGTTTGTTTTGTTCGGCAAAACTAAGACTTTGCACAGTTTTTCATGAGGAAGACGGGGGTGGAGCAGGCGGAGGATGGCAGGCATAACTGGACTAAGGTCTGGTCTACACTACGAGGTTGGCCCCCAGGACATGTGTCAATATAGTTTCTTATTTATTAGGTGTATTATGGTAGCACCTAGGCACCCCAGTCACGACCCAGCAGGACTCCATTGTGCTAGCCGCTGAACATTATTTATTAGGTGTATTACGGTAGCACCTAGGCACCCCAGTCACGGCCCAGCAGGACTCCATTGTGCTGGGCGCTGAACATTATTTATTAGGTGTATTACGGTAGCACCTAGGCACCCCAGTCACGGCCCAGCAGGACTCCATTGTGCTGGGCGCTGAACATTATTTATTAGGTGTATTACGGTAGCACCTAGGCACCCCAGTCACGGCCCAGCAGGACTCCATTGTGCTGGGCGCTGAACATTATTTATTAGGTGTATTACGGTAGCACCTAGGCACCCCAGTCACGACCCAGCAGGACTCCATTGTGCTGGGCGCTGAACATTATTTATTAGGTGTATTACGGTAGCACCTAGGCACCCCAGTCACGGCCCAGCAGAACTCCATTGTGCTCAGCGCTGTACAGCCCCAGAGCAAAGAGATCATTTCTGCCCTAGAGAGCGTCCCATCTAAGATCCCCCCAACTGAGATCAGGTTCCCAGTGTGCCTCAGGCACAGAACAAGTCCGGCCCTGAAGCATTTACACTCCAAAGAGACACAGACTGGGAGGGGAAACTGAGGCACCGAGCGGCAACACGCCTTACCCTAGGCCACACAGCACATCACGGGCTGAGCCAAGACGAGAACCCAGGTGTCCTGAACTCCAGCCCAGTGCCCGATCCATTCTAAGGATACCTCTCCCTCCTTTCCAATTAAGCCCCCTTCCAGCATCACACTGCAGGATTGGAGGGAGCAGCGGGGCTGCCCCACAGCCCACATCCGGCATCCATACACCTCCTCCTGCTGCTGCTCCTCCACCTCCCATGCAGTCTCTGGAGACCATGAGCTACCAGGCCCTGCGGGGGTCACACACCAGGTATCCCCGCCTGCACTGACCTCCATTGAGGGCCCACAGCCTCCCAAAGGCAGCAACTTCCGCCCCTAGCCCTGCTTAGCCGGTGACTCTGCCCCTTGCTCCATCCCGCCCACCTGCCCCCCGCTCTGCTCCGGCTGGGTCTGGAAGCTCTTCTGCCAAGGATCTCCTTCCTGTTCCCATGGGGCAAACCCCCCAGGAAAGGGGGAGAGATTCGGGGGCAAGTTATTTCACAAGGGCCAGATCCCCAGCTGGTGTAAAGCAGCAGAGCTCCATCGACTCCAACGGAGTGACACCAGTTTACACCAGCTGGGGAGCAGGACCTACGTGTCTGTTCTGTAGGCTTCCCACTTTCCATTGAGGGATCTGAGGTTGCCCTCTCTCTTGCCCCACCCCCATCTTTGCTGCTAATTACCACTGATAATTAATAACGCGTTGTATTTTTAGTCTATCTTAGGTGGCCCCCATTCTCATTGCAACTGGGCACCTCACAATCTGCACATCCCCACAACCACCCAGGAGGCAGGGCAGGGCTATTATCCCTGTTGTACAGATGGGGAAACTGAGGCAGAGAGCGGCTAAGTGACTTGGCCAAGGCCACACAGGAAGTCTGTGGCAAAGCAGGGATTTGAACCCTGGTCTCCCACATCCTAGACTCATTGGACCAGCCTGCCTTTCTTACAGCACCAGCCAGCTGAGCTAAGCATTGTGTCAAAGCGCTTTGGAAAGATTCACAACCCACCCTGGGAAGTATAACTCCAATGATATAAATAGGGAAACTGAGGCACACTGGGGGTGGGGCATGACTTGACCATGGTCACACAGAGGAAGAGAACCTCCCCTGCTCCAGGCTGAAGTGAGGGCAGGAAGCATGAAACACAGGAAACTGTCACATTTCTCAGCCTGGTTCCGCTGACCCAACAAGTCTGTACAAATCCAGGTGTGGGTTTGAGGAACTGAAACGTGTGACGTTTCCACATCTGGCTGGGGAATGTGCTGTGGAGAGGGGTTTGGATTTAAAAATGAGAACAAAGCAGAAGGGGCGAATCTGCCTGGAATCTGTGTGCTGCGGCGCAGAGACACCCTGGATTCCAGCTAAGCCAATACACAGGGGGCCTCGGGGACAGAGCCTCCTCCTCCTCCAGAGGGTTAAACTTCTGCTGCCTGAATTAAAGGAAGCGACAAAGAGTCCTGTGGCACCTTATAGACTAACAGACGTATTGGAGCATAAGCTTTCGTGGGTGAATCTCCATTAGCAATACAGGGCTTATGACACATAGCTGAGCATTCTGATTCCATCCAGCAGAGGGCAGTGGTCTTCCCCAGTACACACAATGTCACACCCTACTCTAGTCTGGCCAAGCCCATTTTCCAGCATCAAAGGTTCTGCTCCGACTCTAACACAAGTGTAACAGACTCACCCGGTAGCATCACAGCTGTGACTATGCCACCCGGGGCTAACAGCAGTTGTGGTGATTAAACCCCAGCTCCTTTCGTTTCCAAAGAACAGACCCCTCCCTCTCAAGAGAGCTCCTTTGGGGAGGGGGTAGCAACACCAGGCTGGCTCAGTGCTGAACAGACCCAGCACGGGTAAATTGTCAGTTACTCCCTTCCTGTGCTTGGGACGGTGGAGGGAGAGAGGGAAAGTTGCTTGAAGCTACCTTTACTCTCCACCCATTCCCAGTCCATGCTGTCAGGTAGAGCAGCCTCCAGGCTGCTCTAAATTATGCTCCGCCGCCTAGGGGAAGAAGAGAATAGCCACAGCCCTAGTGATGCCCCTGATCCACCCCCACCCCACTCCCCGTGGGCCCTGGAGAGCAGGAATAGCCACAGCACAGTGCACCCGGGCCATGCCCCCGATCTGCCCTCTATGGGTCCTGGAGGGCAGGAATAGCCACAGCACAGTGAACTCCGACCATGCTCCCAATCCCCCCCCCCTCCCAGACTGGTGCAGAACCCTAACCCCAGCCCCATGCCAGCCCCAGAGAGCCCTGGGGGCCATTTCCATCCCAATTTAAGGTCACTAGAGCAGCCTAGAAGGACCTGGGTGTAATTGACACGGAACAGCTCCAGGCCTCACTCGGAGGCAGCCAGAGCAGCAGGGGTGGGGGAAAGCGAGGAAGAGGGAGGCGAGAAGAGAATCCACACACCCAGGGGGGGCAGGGACCCACACACACACCTCCCAAGCCCCCCGAGAGCTGCCCCCTACCTTTCGTCTCCAGGACGTTTTTCCTCGGGCTGCGATATTCGTACCCGCCGCAGCGGCTCTCGTCGGAGAACTCGTCCTCTGCCTCGGCCAGCCTGGCGCCCCTGGGGAGAGGCCCCTCCATCTGGGCCTCCGGGAGAGACACAGACACCAGATGTATGTGGGGGGAGTCTGTCACTTGCTGCTGGGAGTTCAATCCTTGGTAGGGGTGGGAAGCAGAGACCGTCTCCCCAGAGCACCCTCAAGGGGCACCTCTTCAATCTAGTATCCCCCACCCCGGCCACATGGCTGCAGATCAGGCTCATGGGCTCAAGTAGCCCCATATCCCCCCCACACACACACACACTTCCTGACATCCTGGATTGGAGCCATGGGCCCATCTACCCTGGTATCGAGCCTTGCTGGGGACAGTCTCATTATCCACACGACTGTCTCTATTGCAATCTCATATTGAAATGCCTGCCCTCATCCTTGGTCCTTAGGCTGCCGTTTAACACGGCACCGCTTGGGACAATCTCTCCCAGGACAGAAATAAACTGGGGCTAAATCCCTTATATACAGGGCCCGATCCATGCACACCCAGACACCCAGCTCCTCACCTGCTCCTCCAGGCAGGGTCTGATCCGCTTAAACCGGCCTGCTCTGGCTGCAAGGCAAGAGAGACAGATCTGTAAGCACCTTCCAGGGGAGGCTGTGCATCTCTGGAGAGAGGGTTTATGGGGAGCGCTGGACAGTTCATGGGGGCTGGGCAGCTGGATCTCCATGGAGGGACCCGGGCAGGCGACAACTCAGGGGGATGGAGTCACTGGATTGGGGCCCAGATTACAATCTAACCTGCCTTGGTTATTAAGTTCCAAAAGCAATGGGCACGGCACGGGCTCAGGGTCACACTTTCTGCTTCTAAAGTGCCTCCCTTGCGAGACTTTCCAAAGCGGCTCAATATTATTATCCCCCCACTCGACAAATATGGGGAAACCGAGTCATGGAGCAGTAACGTACTGGAATGGGTTACCTAGGGCGGTGGTGGAATCTCCTTCCTTAGAGGTTTTTAAGGTCAGGCTTGACAAAGCCCTGGCTGGGATGATCTAGTTGGGGGTGGTCCTGCTTTGAGCAGGGGGTTGGACTAGATGACCTCCTGAGGTCCCTTCCGACCCTGAGATTCTATGATTCTCTGACGTGCCGCGCAGTCAGTGAGAGGCGTGGCTGGGAAAAATCCACCCTCCACCATTAGATGCTACTTCTCTTCTAGAGCTAGAGTCCCAGCTCTAACCACGAGACGAAACTTGGTGTCCGAGGCAGGAAATGAAACCCCTGTGTGTGAAGGTCCCGGTCTCGTGCCCTAACCACTAGACCTTCCTCCCCCTAATCAGCATTGATCCACCGTCAAGGAAGCTTCAGTCCGACCCCCCCCCAGTATAAATGCTTCCCCCGCCCCCAGATCCAAGCCGAGTCCCCTTCTCACCTCCCATGCGGCCTTCCCGGTTTGACTTCACCTGCAGAAAGGTCTGTGGGGGGGAGAAGCAAAGGGGTGAGTCTCAGGTAAAGGAAGAAAACTGCTCTCACGCTGCCTCCCGCCCCAGGCTCTAAGCGGTTAACCCCAGCTGGTGAGCGTGGGTGGGTGGCTTCCCCTCTCCCAGATGCATCTGCAGAGCCTCCCCCCGGCCCAGGGGTCAGGAGAAAGGGGGCCCCAAGTCAGGCCCCCCGATTCCCACCACATGGTTCAATTGCTAACTTCCTGCAAGACCATAGCTTCTTAGATGACCTCTGGTCCCTTCCAGCCCTAGAATCTAGTCCATGCAATCGTGTCGCCCTCTAGTGGCAATGTCTAGGTACTACACCAGCCAGCTACACCAGCTGGGGGAGGGGCCCCTTTATCTCCCCTGTTTGGGGCTAGGTCTGTCTGCGTAGCCCAAGGTCCCCGGTTCGAGTCTCGGCTGTGGTCTGGTTATGGGGGGGGGGGGGGGGGAGGAGCACACCTGCTGCCTGTCCACCTTGTACCCGTCCTCATAGTCCTGCGGTGACCCCTTGGGAGAGTCTGTGCCGTCCTGAGCGGAGATCGCTGGAGACTGGAAGGGAGGGGAAGATGTGAGGGGCAAGCAGTCTGAGCTGGGGCAATGACGGGGCTGGGCCGGGCTGGGCCACCCGCTCGGGACAGCACCCCCTGGAATTCACCCCCAGGGGAGCCTTCAGCCTCTAGCTCCTAAGTGCCCCCCCTCAGGAAGGGTGATGGGAACGTGGGGGGAGTTCCCGGGGGGGGGGGAGGGACAAAACCCCTTTGCAGCAGCCATCCCGGCGGGGGATGGAGCAGACTCACCTGGGACGATCTCTGAGCATCCTCCAGAGGGGTCGTGGCCTCCCTGCAGAGAGAGAAGGAAAGGGTGAGCTGCAGGGGGGACATGGGGGCAGGAGAGTGCCGAGCCCCAGGGGGACCAGTGGGGTAGTGGATGCTCTCATATCTGTCCATGGGGAGGGGGCAGGGGGCTCCCGTACCTGTCCATGGGGAGGGGGGGCTCCTGTACCTGTCCATGGGGAGGGGGTGGGGGGCTCCCATACCTGTCCAGAAGGTGGGCGAGTCTCTCGATCTCCTGCTGCAGGTGTTGCCCCAGCTCCGCACACTGCAGCTCCCTCTGGCAAAGGGGGCACCGAAGGGCCAACGGCTCCAGCTTCTTCTCCCCTGGGAAAAAGGAGGCGGCCTGGTCAGACCCACAGCCCCGGGGACGTCCCGCCAGGCGGCAGGACGTTCCCTCTAGAGCCTCCTGGAGTGGCAGGGTGCTCCCCCCCACAACCAGTGCTCCTGCCCTGCTCCCCACAGCGCCCCCTGCTGGGAGAGGTCAGGTCTGGAGTAGCGGGGTGCTCCCCCACCCCACAGCCAGCGCTCCTGTCCCGCTCCCCACAGCGCCCCCTGCTGGGAGAGGTCAGGTCTGGAGTGGCAGGGTGCTCCCCCCCACAACCAGTGCTCCTGCCCTGCTCCCCACAGCGCCCCCTGCTGGGAGAGGTCAGGTCTGGAGTAGCGGGGTGCTCCCCCACCCCACAGCCAGCGCTCCTGTCCCGCTCCCCACAGCGCCCCCTGCTGGGAGAGGTCAGGTCTGGAGTAGCGGGGTGCTCCCCCACCCCACAGCCAGCGCTCCTGTCCCGCTCCCCACAGCGCCCCCTGCTGGGAGAGGTCAGGTCTGGAGTAGCGGGGTGCTCCCCCCCCCACAGCCAGCGCTCCTGCCCTGCTCCCCACAGCGCCCCCTGCTGGGAGAGGTCAGGTCTGGAGTAGCGGGGTGCTCCCCCACCCCACAGCCAGCGCTCCTGTCCCGCTCCCCACAGCGCCCCCTGCTGGGAGGGGCTGAATCTGCAAGCCCCTGTCCCGCCCTAAGGGGCAGGAGGGGCTAGTTACCAAGCCAAGGCCTCTCCGGGGGGCCAGCAGAGGGCAGCTGGGGGCCGAGGAGCGGAGATCCCCAATCAATCAGTCTGGTCAATCAGCTGCTGCCCTCGGTGATGTGACCCCAGGAGCTCCTTCCTTCAGCTCTGACTGGGGGTCAGGGCCTGGTTAACGAGCTATTAATCAATCTCATTGAGGCTTTGTCCCCGCTGCCTGTTGGGGTTATTGTATCCAAGCAGGGACAGCAGGGCACCTGCTGCCTGGCAGGGGTGGGAGGAAGGGTCCGAACAGAGTTGGGTTAAGAGAGGGATTAAGGCTGGGGTGGGCAGGGGGGTGGCTGAGGTCAGAAGGTTTGGCGGAGAGATCAAAGGTGTGAAGGTTCTTCCTTGCCAGCCGATGCAAGATCAGTCCTGGTTATAGCGGCCAGAGGCAACAACCCAGACCAGCCTCCCTTACCCCCGCATTGTGCCAGGCGCTGTACGCAACCCAAGAGGCAAGGTGAGCGCAGAGGCGCTGTGGTGTAATCCAGGGCATCGGACACTGGACTGAGGATCAGGACACCTGGGTTCCAGCCCTGCCTTTTGATTTCCCGCTGACAAGCTAAACAGACAAAGGGAGTGGGAGGGGAAACTGAGGCACGGAGCAGGCACGCTCCTCGCCCAAGGCAGCGGCAGTGTTGAGACCTCACTGGTTCTCACCGACCTCATGAAATGTTGTTTCCCAAGCAGCGGGTTGTTTTTAGCCTTCCCCTCCGCCCCCGCCCCCACCTCCAATGTACTAGAGCTAAAAAGAGAGCACTGTTGTCCAGTTTCAATTCCACGTCCCGGGAGGCCCAAAATCGGCAAGGTGCCTCGGTTCTGTTTATTTGCCCTCGAAAAAAACCCAAACTTTCCAGCCACAAGGTAGAACTTCCTGCGAAACTGACGCCTGCAGGGCAGGCCCCAGAGAGCTGTAGGGCGGGACGGGGTGGGGCGGGGACCCCCCCCCCCCCCCCCCCGCCCACAGAGACAATGTGCATATCAATATTGATGGTTGAGCTTCTCACACAAGCTGATCTGGGCCCGGAAGGGAGGATCTGGGCCACTGGAGATTTAGTCTCACTTCCCAGCTCTTCCATGGGCTCCCCGCACCGTTCAGGATTGTACTTCCCATTGAGGAACCTAGATTTTCAACGCAGCTACGCCAGGCTGGCTCTGTGCCTCAGTTTCCCCAGTCTGTAAAATGAGGCTAGTTATTGTTGTTTCTATCCAAAATCAAAGCCCTGTTGCGCTTGGTGCTGTACAAATTCCAGGGGAGAGGCAGACCCTTCCGGGAGAGCTCTTCAACCTAGAGAGGCAGAAGGGGTCTTGGTAACCCATTTTGCAGATGGGGAAACTGAGGCATGGAGCAGGGCCGATACACAGGGAGTCATGGCAGAGCCAGGCATTGCAGCTGAGTCTCCGTCTAATGCCGTCACTACAAGAACATCCTTCCACCACGGCAGTGGCTTAGCACACTGGCTTTCACGCGGCTTTTGTCTGGCTTGTCTATTAGCGTGTGTGTGTCTGTGCAGCGCCTGGCACAACGGTCCCACCCATTAGCACCACGGCAGGCGATATTTACAATATGACATCTGCCTGGAGTTCCCTGCCAGCACTTTCTCCCCTGCTGACCCGTGCGGGCCCCATTCCCGAGTTTCGCTCTCAGTTTCCACATCAGACAAAACCCCGAAGAACCCCTCAAAGTGAAACTAGACTCCAAATCTCCAACTTCCACCACCAAGGGGGCGGGGAGGGGAGGAACCGCCAGTCAGTGCAGAGGCGGGGGGGGGGGGGGGGGGGGGGGGGGGGGGGGGGGAGCCTTCCCACCAGCCAGGGACAGAGCTTTGAAGGAAACCAGGCAATTCCCAGGGGTGGGGATTCCAATTTCACTGCAAATGTGTCATGAGCTGTAACAACAACACAACGGCGGAGGGGGCGGGAGGGGGGGACTGATTAGCTCAGCTTCACTGGGCATTTCTGTGATGGAGAGCTCTGGGCCTCAGCGCTGTTGTCAGAGACCCCAACCCCGGATGGGGCTTGGAGCCAGGACGCCTGGGTTCTATTCCTGGGTCTGGAAGGGGAGTAAGGTGTTGTGGTTAGAGCAGGGGGGTGCTGGGAGCCAGGACTCCTGGGTTCTGTTCCCAGCTCTGGGAGGGGAGTGGGGTCTAGTGGCTAGAGCAGAACTCCTGGGTTCCATTCCCAGTCTAGCCACTAGCTCTCTGCATAACCTTGGGAGAGTCACTCCCCCACCCACCCCAGCACCTCAGTTTCCCTAGTCTGTAGACTGAGGATAATGCGCCCCCATTTCCCCATTTCCGATGTTTGTGCTGCTGACTCCGGACTGGGCCCAGTGAGGGTGTGTCTGCGGGGCCGGGGCGGGGGGGATGGGGACTGGACCTCCATAGCTCAGCCTCTCCCTGGCACGGGAAGGAGGAGGCGGTGGATGGCTGCACCGGGGGGCGGGGGGAGGCGAAAGTTCTGCTTGAGTTAAGATCCTGAAGGCCCATTGTCTACCCTGCCCCCCCTCTCCACCCCACCCCGTCTGCCAAAGACAAATCGGGAGGGTGTGTCCGCAGGAGTCATTCTGGGTTGCTTCGCAGGGGCTGGATCTGGGCCCCCCTGGAGAGAATCAGCTACGCCAATTTGTCCTCTTCACGCCCTGTCACCGCCGGGGGGGGCCTGATGGAGAGGCCCACAGGGGCCTCCCACTCCCAGCCGTGCCGTGGGGGGTCCCGAGCCCGCCCAGCTGAGTGGAAAATGGGCTTTATGCCCCTAGCTGGGCGGCCGGTCACACCCGGGGAGCTGTGAATACATGTGAGATGTAATGGAGCCCCGGCCCCCCCAGAGTGGCCCCTTCCCCCTCATTTGTCACTGCCTGTGAGGCGGGGCCAGGCATTCTCTTTCTGACCCAGGGGGCACTAGGGTGGGGGGATTTGGCCTCTGCGGGTGGGTAGGATCAGCTCCCCCAGCCCCTCAGTAACCTGCGCAGGGGCCCCCCAGTGTGCATTAGCTGGGAGCCTGGGACGAGGCTAGGGGTACCCCTGTCCTGGGGGCTGGCCTGGGGACCCAGAGACAGGCCGATGCTGAGGAGGTTCGGGTCTGAGATTCCCCGCGGTTTCCGGCAAGGGCGGGTCATGGGGATGATGGCGCCGGAAGGGCATTGTGGGGAGCTTCTCAAGCCAAAGAGGGTCATCAAAACGCCCAAGAGCGGCAGCACAGATCAGTGTCATGAGAGAGCGGCCCGAGCAGAGGGGGTGGGAAGTCCAGGGAGGGAGCTGAATGTGACCATAGATTGGAAACGCTCCGGGCAAGGCCTGTCTTTCTGTGGGCTGTCTGTGCAACACCTAGCACACGGGGGTCGTAGGCCATGAGTGGGGCTCCTAGGTGCTACCTTAATACACCTAATCATGTACAGCGCCTAGCGCACCAGGGTCCTGGGCCGTAACTGGGGTGCCTAGACGCTACCGTAATACACCTAATAAATAACCTACAGCGCCTAGCACAAAGGGGTCCCAGGTCATGACCGGGGTCCCGAGGTGCTACCACACTAAAAACAATGGCCCGAGTGAAGTGAGAGGCTACAATCAACTCAATGGCGTGTCTCCGTCTGCGCGATCACTTCTGAACGCAACCGCCGATCCCTTCCGAGCTTTCAGGGAATGTTTTTGGCACCGCTGATGGTGGTGAAAATCGGAGCACCGGCAAAGACCCGGAAAGACTCAACTCCGGTCCCGGGCAGTGTCCTTTTGGTGCCACAGGCAACGGAATCTCCCTGGCGCAGCCTGCTGCTGTCTACACACATCACGGGCATGGGGGCCCCAGGCCGCTCACTGGGTGCAAAACGGGCAACTCTCTAGTAAATAATACTAGTGATTAAAGAGCGAGATAAAACCTCCCGAATCCATCAGGGCCCCTTTGACATCTACAGCAAAGCTCCCATTGACGTCAGCCGAGCCAGGATTCCGCCCAGGGTGGTTTTAGTTAAAGCCCCACCTCCTGGAGTCAGGGGATTAGGTGAGAATCTCAGCTTTCCTTTTTGTGTAAAGCAAATTTCTAGCCCTTGTAGTGGCAGAGAGATGCTGGGAAACGGGGCCCCTAAAGGTTCCGGAGCCAAAAGGAAAATTCTTTGTTTCCTAGAGTTTAAGGCCGGAAGGGAGAGCTAGACCATCGAGTCGGACCTCCTACAGAGCACATGCGATGACATTCCTGCCGGACCCCTGTCCCATGCTGAGCCCAATGACTTTAGTTAAACCAAAGCATTTGAGTCCACGGGAGGCTACAGTGTCGTGTGCCAACGGCAGAGACCAGGAGGGACCCAGGTGTCACTAATGCCCAAGAATTGATTAAGTGAGACATGCCCATATGACCCCAGCCTCATGCTGCAGAGGAAGCCAAATTGCCCCCAAGATCTCTACCCATCTGACCTGGGGAATATTCCTCCTCGCCCTAAATCAGGCGATCAGTCTGACTCTGAGCAAGCCCCATCAGCCAGACAGCTAGAAAGAGGATTCTCTGGATCGGCTCAGAGCACCAGCCCACGTCCCTCCCAGCGCCAGCGGTGGCCGAACTCTGATGCTTCAGAGGAAGGCAGGAAAAAACCCCAGGATCCATCTGGACAGTTGCACATTTGGTGCGGGGGCTGAGGCATTCCTTCCTGACCCATGCATGCAACCATCTGCAGCCCTGAAGCATGAGAGTGGAATCTAGTCATTATCTTAACACAGAGCTGGGAGCGTCAGGAGGCTTCCCAGGCTGAAAGAGACCTACACAACGAGCCCACCTGACCCCCAACCCACCACACAAGGGCCAAATTTCTCCCAGAATCTGGATTCAAACACACCTATTTAAATGTTCTTAAATCTCATTTTAAAGACTCCAAGCGATGGTCAGGCCACCCCTCCCCAGGGATGTGGTACAATTTAAAATATCTAGGGATTGTTTTTAAAAACCCCTCATGATTTTTAAGCCAACTTCATGGTGGGGGAGGGGGCCTAGTGATTTATTTTTTTTGAAGACTTGGGGGTTCTTGAAGCTGATCCTCTGTATGAAGCATCGACCATAGGCACAGGTGGGTCCATGCTGTTTGCATGCTGCCCCAGTGGTTAGCGAGGTTCTTACCCGCATTAGTAATGCGTGCCTGTGGGGTGGGAAGGGGGAAATGAACTGGATTATGGAGAAGACTTTTTAGCCTGCATCTCATCCATCTGCCACTGTTCTCCTGGCAGCCTGGAGATAATGAAGGGGATGAATACACCCAGCGAGGGGATTAGCATGACAAAAAGACAAGATCCAAGAGAAAGAGGGGGGCCAGCCAGGCCCACCCGAACTCCCCCCGGCCGTGCAAAGTGGAGGGGGGCGGCCTGGATTGCTCAGCGGCTTGTGAAAAGGTTGCGTTTGTACCGTGTGCTTGACTCCTGCTGGGAGATAAACAGAGGTGGCTCTGTTGTGGGTCCGCCCTGCCATCGCCAAGTTACCGGCCCCCCACCCCTCCTGGGCCCAGCCGCAGTGCCGGGACCCCGTCCTAGCAGGATCACCCTCCCCAGCCTGCCCTGGACCGTGCCAACCTCTTGCACGAGACAATGGGGAGACCCCTAGCGGTGAGCGAGCCCGGGACAGCCGCAGGGTTTGGCCTGGGTCCAGCGGCCTCAATGCAGAAGGCCCCTTGTCTATGACGTGTTGGCTCGTCTCTGCCGTAAGAGACGTCCGGCGAGGCAGGAGGGGGTGGCTATGGGGCAGGGGGTTCCCAGAAGGCACCGGTACAGCTACAGCTGTAGGGGGCGGTGTCGCTCTGAAAACGCCCCCCCGGTGGCATGGGGCAAGGAGGAGCTGGGCCGGCAGGAACGCCAGAGTCCTGTCTACACGGGCCTGCGGGTACAACGGCGCCCTCAGTCGGATCGGGAGTGAGGGCAGCAGCGCTAGGGGCCAATTTCCTGCACAAAGCCGGAATTAATGAGCCCCCAGCCACGGCTAATGCCGCTTATGCCCACGGCATAGCAGCAGGAGCTCAAAGTAAGCAGTAATGGCCCGATCCGGCGGCGGAATAGACCCTACCGGGCCTGATTCTACTCTCCCATACACCAGCGCAGCTGCTGATTTAATTTACACCGCTTACTCCTGATTTACCCCGATGTAAGGAAGAAGAGAATCAGACCCACTGACTTGCCGTCAGCGCCACACTCCTGCCGCTCTGTAGAGATGGGGAAACTGAGGCGGGGGCAGGCCCAGGACGCAAAACAGCACACGGCCCCAACGTGCGTCAGTGACGGGGCTGCTGGCTCGCTGCCCCTCCCAGCCCCTGCTGTCTGCCCGGCCGATGTGGTAACTCGGGGAGATTATGTGGGATCCCTAGAGTTTGCCACAGAGCTGCTGTCTGCGGTGAATTTCTCACAACCATTTTAGCGAGGGCTGTAATCTCCCAACTAGCCACAAGGCCCTGGCAGGCCCCAACCTACAATTGTGGCTAGCCACAGGGAGTTAAAGCAAACAGGGATGGTTTGGAGAGGGAGCACTTGCTGGGACAGGCCACCGCGGGAGTATAGAGGGTTCAAGAGGGATTGAAACACCCTCCTCCCAAACAACAGATAGTCCACCCCCAGGCACGTCAATTTCAGGGGGCTCAGCAGATTTGGAGGGTCAATGGACAGGAAAATCCCAGCTCCAGATGTCTGGATTTGTGGCACACAGGGGCTGGGTTCTATCCCCTCCCAGAGCTGGGGATAGAACCCAGGAGTCCAGACTCCCAGCTCCCCCATCTTCTAACCCCTAGGCCCCGCTCCCCTCCCAGAGCTGGGGATAGAACCCAGGAGTCCAGACTCCCAGCTCCCCCATCTTCTAACCCCTAGGCCCCGCTCCCCTCCCAGAGCTGGGGATAGAACACAGGAGTCCAGACTCCCAGCTCCCCCATCTTCTAACCACTAGGCCCAACTCCCCTCCCAGAGCTGGGGAGAGAACCCAGGAGTCCAGACTCCCAGCTCCCCCATCTTCTAACCCCTAGGCCCCGCTCCCCTCCCAGAGCTGGGGATAGAACACAGGAGTCCAGACTCCCAGCTCCCCCATCTTCTAACCACTAGGCCCAACTCCCCTCCCAGAGCTGGGGAGAGATCCCAGGAGTCCAGACTCCCAGCTCCTCCATCTTCTAACCCCTAGGCCCCACTCCCCTCCCAGAGCTGGGGATAGAACCCAGGAGTCCAGACGCCCAGCTCCCCCATCTTCTAACCCCTAGGCCACGCTCCCCTCCCAGAGCTGGGGATAGAACACAGGAGTCAAGACTCCCAGCTCCCCATCTTCTAACCACTAGGCCCAACTCCCCTCCCAGAGCTGGGGAGAGATCCCAGGAGTCCAGACTCCCAGCTCCCCCATCTTCTAACCCCTAGGCCCCGCTCCCCTCCCAGAGCTGGGGAGAGAACCCAGGAGGGCAGCTGGGGAGTAGTTTAAAGACCTGCCTAATCCTTGTTTGCTTTCCCACCCTAAAGTTGCTCTGTCAGGGCAGATGGGGAGGGGAGCGGCGGGCGGGGGGACGTTATGACTGTTTATAGGCTGCCTCCCCACCCCGCAATGGGCTTTATGGCAGCTTTTCCCTTTTCCGATGCGGCTGCTGCAGGTGTGGGTGGGTGCGGGGCCAGCTGTGTGTGTGTGAGATTGTCTCTGGGAGCGGATGATTGTGCCAGGGCCTGTGGGGTGGGATTGTGAGAGAGAAGCTGTGATTGTGGGGGGGGGGGGGCGGGAGGGGGGGCGCGTGTCTGAGCCGGCGTGATTGGGGAAGCGTGCACCTGTGTGAGAGGGTGAGTGTGCGACAGACAGTGTGCGGGCGAAGGAGGGGGTGACCAAATGGGGGATTTTCTCGGTTTTTCCAATGGTTGGCATGCAGAGGGGGTGGGACTCAGTTTCCCTGGGTGTTACGGGTTTAACGAGGGGATGGGAGAGGGAGTTGGTTGGTACAGGGGCCCGGGGAGGGAACTTGGGACCCCAGCCAATGGCCTGGAGAATGGAGACCCCAGCGACGGGTGACCTGGCGACCCGGAGGCCCAGCTCAGGAGTCGCAGCCGGTTCTGGGCAGTGGGAGGACAACGGCTGCGGGGACCCCGGTGACCCGACCAGCCGGTTCCAGCCAGAGGGGCCAGAGGACGGAAGAGGGGAGAGGGGCCCAGGTGACCCTGTTTACCTGGAGAGAAGACAATGGATAGAGGGGGGGCTGGGGCCGGTGATATCAGCTGGGAAGCAGGGGGGCTCTGGGCTGGAGATGGGGAGCAGGCAGAGCCCACCTGGATGCAGGGGAGACTGGGATGTGCTGAGGGGGGCCAGGCCTGAGGCCCTGAGAGTTCCTGTGCTGGGTTCAAACACTCAATAAACCCTCCTGTGTCACGCTGGCTGAGAGTCGCTCCGGGCTAGAGAGCAGGGGGTGTTATTCCCTCTGGGAGTGGAGGCCCCGGGGGTCCAGAGCGAGGGGACTCCCTGAGGGGGCCCATGGCGAGAGACAGGCATGCTAAGGCTCCGGGAGGTGGAGGGGCTGAACCCCCGAAAGAGAGTGGACCCCCGAGAAGGGCTGTCGCACTGAAGAGGGTTCCCCCACTGACCGCACGGGGCCAAGAGTGGGCACGATCTGTGAATCCGTGACAGGGTGTGATCGTGAGAGAGAGGCTGTGATGGGGGGGTGATTGTGTGTGTCTGAGCGGGCGTGATTGGGGAAGCGTGAGCGTGTGTGAGAGGGTGAGTGTGCACCAGACACTGTGCAGGGGGCATGTGATTGTGAGAGTGGGGAGCAATGCAAGATAAAGTAGGGGCCCTGGGGATAATGACCCCAGAGCAACCAGGGGGAAGGGGGGCTGGGAGCGCCGTCCCCACCTCCGTCCCCACCCTTCCAGCCCCACTGGGGCAGGTGGCGGCCAGCCCATCTCTATGAGAAAAGCCCAGGGGAAGAATAAAGCTTCATAGGTCCCGGACTCCTGGGTTCTGTCCCGAGCTCTGGGAAGGGAGTGTTGCCTAGTGTGGGGGAGGGCTGGGAGTCAGGACTCCTGGGCTCTATCCCTGGCTCGGGGAGGGCAGTGATGTCTAGTGGTGAGAGCAGGGTGCTCATCCACTTTTCTGGGGTGACCTAGCCCAGGGTGTAGTCTGAGGGTAGGAAGCCGCAAGTAACTGAAATGGGGGCCCAGGAACCATCCACCCCCCGAGGCCCCTGCTGCAGTGTTGGTTCTTGGTCTGTCCTGCAGCTCCCTCGCTACCCCACTCTCCTGACTCAGATAGATGGAGGGGGGAGTCCTATGAGGCAAGCCAGAGGTTTATTGTTTCTTTCCCTGCTTCTGGCAGCTTCCCAGCCAATGGTCTCCAAGCATGTTGCACAGGAGGGTTGGTATCATTACCCCTCCTTATACACTGGGGGAAACTGAGGCACGGCAGAGGGATGGGACATGCCCATGGTCACACGGTGAGTCAGTGGCAGGGCTGGAGGTGGAACCCAGGAGTCCTAACTCCCAGCAACCCCTGCTTTAATCACTAGGCCCCACTCCGCCCCCCAGAGCTGGGGATAGAAACCAGGCATCCTGACTCCCCAGCCCCATTCTGCTCTAACCACTAGACCCCACTCCTCTCCCCGAGCTGGGGCTAGAAACCAGGAGTCTGGATCCCCAGACCTCCGCCCCTCATGCTCTACCCACTCCTGGGAGGTTGGGCTGGGGAATTCAGTGCTTCCCTTTGGGTGGGAGGTCCTGTCCAATCCCCCCGTCCCACATCTACCCTGACCCTGTATTCAGGGGTCACGGGCCCCAGATCTTCTTCAATAGCTGCCAGGACATGAATACAGCGTGTGAGTTCACCATAACCCACCCACAGCGTCGCTCCCCGCGCACTCCCCACACCCCGCCCCTTCCCCGCCCCTCCACGACGGCCCCCCCTCCCCACCAGCCCCCTTCAATGGGAGCCCGTTTCACAGGGAAAACCCACTCTGTGTTTTGCTCATGATGGTACAATGAGCCCCTGGCCAGGTCTGGAGATGGCCTGGGGAGGGGGTGCTGCCGGAGAGGGTGTTGGGGGTCCTGGGGACAGTGAGGGGAGGGGGTGCTGCCGGAGAGGGTGTTGGGGGTCCTGGGGACAGTGAGGGGAGGGGGTGCTGCTGGAGAGGGTGTTGGGGGTCCTGGGGACAGTGAGGGGGGGGTGTGCTGCCGGAGAGGGTGTTGGGGGTCCTGGGGACAGTGAGGGGAGGGGGTGCTGCCGGAGAGGGTGTTGGGGGTCCTGGGGACAGTGAGGGGAGGTGGTGCTGCCGGAGCGAGTGTTGGGGGTCCTGGGGACAGTGAGGGTAGGGGTGGCAGCAGGGGACACTGGGGGGGGTCCCAGGATGGCAAGGGGAGGGGGGGAGCTGGAGATGGGGAGGGGAGGGGGAGACTACCAGGAAGGAGGAGCAGCCCAGAAGGCCAAGGGGAAGCGGGAGCTGGTGAATACAGTGAGGGAAAGTGGATGTTGGGGCGGGGAGATCCAGGCAGGGTGAGGGAGGGCTGCTGAGGAGGGCAAGGGAAGGCGGTGTGGACAGAAAGCTGGGAGAAGGGGGTTTCCCAGAGGGGCCCAGGCTTAGAGCCCCTGGGTTGGGCAGGAGGCCAGACAAGTCCTCCATGGGGCTCATAACCAAGATCCATCTCCCACTTGGTTCTCTCTCCCTCTGTTTCCCCCCATTCTGTCCCCCCCCCGCCCGCCCCGGTTTGCCGAGGGATGCTGGGGGTTCTGCCCTCGCCCCCTACCTGGCTTGCCATGCCGTGGATTCGGGGAGCCCTTGTAAGGCTGCAGCCCGGACACCCCACCGATGGGCTCTGGCCCCATCTGGGCGCGCTGGGCCTCCATCTCCTTCTCCAGCGCCAGGCAGCAGACCTGAGGTGGCTCCGACCCGCTCCGGCCCTTGGGCCTCTTGCCCGCCAGGAAGCCCCCGGGGAAGCACTTGACGTCGTCGGCGAGGTGGAAGGGGGCGAAGGGGTGCAGGGCACCATAGCCCAGCATGCCCACCCCGCCCCGCTCCAGGCTGGGGTGCCCAAAGGGCGGTGGGAGGGGCAGCAGCTGTGGGGGGTAGTCGCGGCTGGCGGGCGCCAGGCGGTCGGGATGGGGGTACACCAGGGAGTAAGCCGTGCCAAGGAAGGGCAGCTGTGACGGCTTCTCCATGGCCACTGGCACCCCAAAGTGGCGGGGCTGCTGGCACGGGGTGCTGGTGCTCCGGGTGCCCTCTGAAGTGGAGGCCAGGACCAGGAGGGCTGGGGACGCCAGGGGGTTCAGGAGGCCGGGAGAGTTCTCCATCATGCCGCAGCACGGGGACCTATGGGGAGAGAGAGACAATTAACCAACGGGCTAGGGGGCGCCGTGCTGCAGGGAACGGGGCGGGGGCTCAGTAGGGGGCGCCGTGCTGCAGGGAACGGGCTGGGGGCTCAGTAGGGGGCGCCGTGCTGCAGGGAACGTGGCAGCGGTTCAGTAGGGGGCGCTCCACCCCCGGCAGTCAGCGCAAGGCCGAATTCTCCCCCTGCCTTGGTGGGCCTCACGGTCGTCATACAAAGGCGAGATTCTCCGCTGGTGCAAACCACCCTAAGCTCGGTCAGCTGAGACGAACACATTTCTTTGGGCGTGCGACTGTGTTTTCCACTCCATGCCTCTGATGAAGTGGGTTCTAGCTCACAAAAGCGTCCAAATAAATGTGTTTGTCTCTAAGGTGCCACAAGGACGCCTCGTTTGTTTTTGCTGATACAGACTAACGCGGTTACCCCTCTGAAACCTGTAAACTGAGACCATAGCCCACAGATGCGTAGGAGGGTTTATGACCCGTGAAGTCACTTCTGTCCCTGGCAGACATTCTGCTGTAAACAGGATTGAAATAGCCACTGTCTGGAGCTTGGAAAACATTCATTCGAGACTTTTGTTTTACTCCACTGAATACGAAGTTCCTATAAGTGACTAGACGGGCAGACATGGTGACCTATTATCTAACTGACTAGCTGGCTAGATATGTCTGGTGATCTAGATAGATATGGAGGGTGATCTATAGATAGACAGGCACAAATACATTATTATCCCTATTTTACCCATGGGGAAACTGAGGCACGGAGCGGCGACATGATTCAGCGGCACAGCTGGGGGTAGCAGCCTGGAGTCCCGACTCCCAGTGCCCACTTCGCTCATCCCTGAACCCCACTCCCCTCCCAGGGCTAGGGATAGAACCCAGGCGTCCTGACTCCCAGCCCCTGCTCTACCCACTAGCTCTGCATGTTCCCATGGGGATTGTCTCCAGGACCGGGGATCCGCCAAACGCAGGTGGAAATGCAGGCGGGGAGCCCCTAACGTCCCCCTCCCTCGCCGCTGGGCAGGCCGGACGGTGGGTGGTCTGGGCGGGTGAATTACAAGGAATCAAGGAAGACCCCCTGATGGGACAAAGGCGAAAGTGAAGAGAGCAGTTAGATAAACAGCTGCTGTGGGAGGCCAGGGCCTTCGGGGAAGGGGCTGAGCCAGCGGGCCGGGGATTGGGTTCCCGAGAATGGGCTGGGAATTGGGAGGGGGCTGGGTCAGCTGGGAAGAGCCCAGGCAGGGGCGTGAGTCACTGACCCAAGGGTCAGGATAAAGGATGCTGCTGGCCGGGGAAGGAGAGCTGTGTCTTGTGGATTGCTTTCCCCCCTCCCCTGCCCCCGCGCCAGGGGGGCACTTAATCCCATTACTCAGACATTAGAGGCAAATGACTGCCCCTTTCTCAACACACACACACACACACACACAAAATCCGGGCCCTTCTCTCTTCCTGGGCTGCAGGGGGCCCACAGGCCTGATTCTCCTCCCGCTAACACCAGGGTCATGTCACTGGGCCAGATCCCCAGCTGGTGTCAATGGGGCAACACCGCTTTACCCCGGTTGGGGCTCAGGGTTCGTTGACTCCAAGGGAGTGACATTGAGTCACACCGGCCAGGGCTACAGCCCATTTACACCAGCTGGGGGGGTCTGCTCCCATGTACCCCAATGGATCGATGCAGATTTACACCAGGTGGGGATCTGGCCCTTTGAGGCCAATGGAGTGGCACCCCGTTACACCAGGGTATGGAAGAGCAGAATTAGGCCCAATAAGTCATGAGCAGCTTCCAGGGTTTGTGTTTGATTGGGAGCAGCCTCACTGCTATTGAGACCAGTGTGTGTGTGTGTGTGTGTGTGTGTGTGTGTGTGTGTGTGTGTGTGTGTGTGTGTGTGTGTGTGTGTGTGTGTGTGTGTGTGTGTGTGTGTGTGTGTTAGTTAGCAGGCAGAGGCGTGCGTATTTGTGCTTAACTTGACGCAGATGCTAAAGACCAATTGAACTTACAGCAGGGTCTCAAACTGGGACTCCAATTTATGCCGGTGTAAATCCAGAGTGCCTCCCTGGGGATCAAGAGCTTGTTCCAGATTTACACCCATGCCACTGAGATCAATATCTGACTCCACTGGCCCAGTCCTTCTCTGACAGCGGGCCCGATCCAGAGCCCCTGGAAATCGAGGGAAAGATGCCCACTGGCTCTGGATCAGTCCCTTCCACCGAGTCATAGAATCATATGATCTATCATAATCTATGATCTAGAATCATATGATCTATCATAATCAGGAGTCACTCCTGATTTCAGTTCATAACAAAATGTTTCCCCACAAAAGCTTGTAAGGGAAGGAAAAACAAACCATCAGATCCCACCAACACGGCCACCAGAATACCAGAGCCGGTCCCCCATCGCCGCCCCCCCCCCCCACACACAACAACCACAACCCCAGAGAAAACCACTTTCACCCGCTCCGGTGTAAATCAGCGATGCGCCGATGCTCCCCGCTGGGGAGCCGGCCGCATGGACTTTCAAGCTCACCCCACTGCCGCTTTGCTGCTTTGGGTTTTGTCTTGTTTAATCCAGTTAGGAAAATTAAAGATGGTTTTGAAAATGTTACTTTTAAAAATTCTCACTCAAATCCAGGCTGTGAAGTAAGGGGCCGATTCGCCTCTGGCCTCCCCAGGGTAAACCAGGATTCATCCCCCCACTTGATCCTGCTCGCAGTCCCAGCGATGTAAATCAAGATCATTGACATCACTAGAGTCACGCCGGCAGAAGCGAGATCAGGATCAGGCCAGAGGCGTCCAAAATATCGCTCCTCATTCCCCGAGCCACGGGTCAAATCTGGCCCTGAGCTGCTATGGGGCAAATCCGGAACATTAGCCCCAAGTCCATGCTCACCGCAGGTGTAAATCGGGAGTAACCCCACGGACGTCAACGGCGTTAAAGGTAAGTGAAAAGAGACGCCGGCCCATTGATGTCGCCGGAGTCCTGATTTACACCAGAGTAAAGAGCAAAGTTTGGCCCCGGGATGGATTTTGTCACCCAAAGCCATGTGAAACAAGGGCCTGCTGCCGCTTTTATACGTAGGCAGTGGGGTTTATTCCTGATTTACACCCGGGTGAGCGGAGAACTGGGCACACGGCAGTGGGGTTTATTCCTGATTTACACCAGGGCCAGCAGGAGTTATCGTTGGATTCCACCCCACAGCCCTGGAAAAATACAACTCACCCCCTCCCCCCATCCTCTCCCCACCCCCCAGAAATGCCCCTGTGGGTCACTCACCAGAGGAGAGAGGACTGGGGCCCGGGGCTGGAGTTCCCCAGCAGCACAGGGAGAGGTCCGGAGCGTGGGGCAGGCTGAGGTCTGTGGCTGGGGACAGCCGGCTCAATGCGCTTTCTTCCCTAGGGTCAGGCCAGCGAGGGTCGCCCCCCAGCCCCCTCCCTTCCTTTCGCTTTCTGTTGTCAGGATGTTTCCACGCACACAGACTCACACGATGACAGGCAGACACACAACCGCCACACAGGCACAATCACACACGGACAGAGTCACACAATGACAGGCAGACACACAACTGCACACATACACCACACAGACACAATCACACACAGACAGAGTCACACAATGACAGGCAGACACACAACTGCACACATACACCACACAGACACAATCACACACAGACAGAGTCACACAATAATAGGCAGATACACAACCACACGCATACACCACACAGACACAATCACACACGGACAGAGTCACACAATGACAGGCAGATACACAACCACACGCATACATCACACAGACCCAATCAGACACAGACATACACACAATAACAGACACAGTCACGTGCTTACACCACACAGACACAATCACACAGAAATAGACTCAGGCAATAACAGGCAGACACACAACTGCACGCATACCCCACAAAGACACAATCACACATGGACAGAGTCACACAATAACAGGCAGACACACAACCACATACACACACACTCTCACAAACAACAGAGACACAACCATACATGCACAATAACATAGACACAACCCCCCCACACACACACACAGTTACACAGGTGCGCACACATACACACAAAATAGGCTCACACAATGACGCATGCACGGGTACACACGTAGACGCGCACAATCCCACACACACAGATATCCCCACAATCCCGCGTGCCTCACAATCACACAGCTACACCAGGACACAGTCAGCAAGTCACGCCTACGATAACACACAGACACATGGACTCACAGTGTCAAACGCCTAGAAAGAGGTTCCTAGAGACACAATCACACACCCAGACGCTCACACACAACTCTTCCCTCTTTGATCACCCAGATAATTCATCCCTCTCAAACTCCACTTTATTCTCTCTCTCTCTATTTCTCATTCCTTTCCTCCATTTATCTCATTCTTTTCTTCTGGGGCCAGTTCCCTAGAGGGGCAGATGTGGGGGTGCAGGGATCTCTCTCTCTCTCTCTCTTTCCCTTGGATTTTCACTCTCCCCCCCTCTCTCCTTCAACAAAGAACTAATTTGGGCCTCTTTTCTGCTTTGCTTTTCCCTGCTGCCTCAACCCCCCCCCCCATCCCCGTCCCCATCCCTTCCCCAGCTCAATCCAAGACACTCCCTCCCCACTCCACCCAGCCTCAAGATCGGGGGTTAAGGACCCAACTGCTGGCTGCAGGAGCCGAGGCCGGGAACGGGGCTGCCGTCGGGGGCCGGGAGCTGGGGGTGCAGCTGGAGCCAGGAACCGGGGGCCGAGACCAGGAGCAGAAGCCGGGGCCGCGGGCCACGGTGAGGGCTGGGGCTGGAGCCGGGAGTGGGGCCAGGGAGTGCAGCACCCCCTTAAGATGTGCCCCACAGCTCGGGGACCACTGCATTCAGGGCTGTTCTAAAGAGGACGGGGGTCAGCTGTTCTCCATGTCCCCAGAAGGCAGGACAAGAAGCAATGGGGTTCATTTGCAGCAAGGGAGGTGCAGGCTAGAATCAGGAAAAACTTTCTCCCTCCAAGGGGAGTTCCACTCTGGAGCAGGCTTCAGGGAACTCGGGGACTCCCCATCCTGGGAGGGTTTTAAGGACAGGTGGGACAAACCCCAGTCCTTGGTCCTGCCTCAGCGTGGGGGGCTGGACTTGCCGACCTCTCGAGGTGGGTCCCCTCCCGCCCGACGTTTCTACCATTCCCTGTGCTGAGCTGTCCTGCGCCCGCCCTTTTCTTCAGCCACAGAGGAGGTGATGGGACCCCGGTGGGGGGAAGGACCCCAGCTTTGCACCGGCTCTGGCCATCCCTCCCAGCTTTGCTCCCTCGGAGGTGTGTGACAGTGAGCTGAAGGCCAGAAGGGACCGTTGGGTCCCTGATAACGCAGGCCAGCAAATGTCACATCGGTCCCCCCCGTGCTGAGTCCTACGCCTGGCGAAAGCATCTTCCAGAAAGGCCTCCTGTCCAGGAGTGGCAGAAGCTCCTTAGAAGTGGGGGGGCCACCAGCGCCCGAACTGTGGCCCCGCCTGCTCGCACTGCCCCTTCCCATGAGGCCCCGCCCCTTCCTCCACGAGGCCCCGCCCCTGCACCGCCCTTCTCCCTTGCCATTGCACCGCCCCTTTCCACGAGGCTCCGCCCCTTCCCCACGAGGCCACGCCCTTGCATCACCTCTCCTCCCCCCACCCCCAAAACCCTCCCTCCCTCCTCTCCACCCTCTCATCCCAGTCACTCAGCCTCCCACTTTTAAAAGTGATGGGGCCCGTGGCCCTCTGGCGGCCCCGCTGCTCCCGCCTGGATCTGGAGAGCTCAAGAGACGGTGAACCCTCCACTCCCCCGGGGAGTTCGATCCATGGGTTAATCCCCCTCCCTGTTAAAAATCGGTGCCTCATGTTGACTTTGAATCCATCCGGCTTTAATGTCTCGCCGTTGGCTCTTGTGAGAAGCTGAAGCGATCGGACCCTTTACGCCATTCACCGTCAAGCATTTTTCTCCAGCCCTTGGATCATTTCTGATGCTTTTTGCTGTATCCCCTAGACCATGGGCGGCGTATAGGCCCCCCCTTCGGGGAGGCTAGCCCCACGGCCCCACCCCTTCCACATGAGGCCCCCACGGGCAGAGAAGCCCTGGGCTAGCCATATCCCCGAGCCTGCTGCCGAAGCCCTAGACCCCCCGTCTCCTTTAGAGCCAGGCCAGAACCCCGGCGTCCTGACTCGGAACAAAGAATGTCGGCCGCACTCTCAGGATGAGGGGACTCTATCCCGGGAAGCAGTGACCCTGACCAGGATTTGGGGGCCGTGTCGGAGAATCAGCTGAACGCGATGCGCGACACTGGGGCCAAAAGGGCTGACGGGATCCCGGGAGGCATCAACGGGGGAATCTGGAGTAGGAGCAGAGAGGTGATTTTCCCGCTGTGTCGGGCACTGGGGGGGGCCGCTGCTGGGATCCTGTGGCTGGTTCCGGCACCCACAGTTCAAGCAGGGCGTTGACAGATCGAAGAGGGTTCAGACAAGCCACGAGATTGATCAAAGGATTGGAAATAACAGCGGTTGACTCCAGGAGCTCATAACCACGAGAGACGAAGGGGTGACTTGATCGCGGGCTCTACGCACGTACGTGGGGAACAGATAATGAACGAGGGGCTCTTCGGGCTAGCCGAGAACGAGATAACACCCGTCAATGGCTGGAAGTTAAAGCTAGACAAATTCAGACTGAAAAAAAGCATAAATACTTAACGAGGAGAGTAATGAACCCGGGGTCGTGGTGGATTCTTCAGCACGGACAATTTTTAAACCAAGCTGGGATGCGTTTCTAACAGGTCTGCTCTAAAGGTAGTTCTCCGGCCTGTGTTATCCAGGGAGTCAGACTAGACTTCTGGCCTTGGGCTCTATGAATCCCCGCCCCCCACCCACTTTAACCATTCGACTCCACTCCCCTATCCCAGAGCTGGGGATAGAACCCAGGAGTCCTGACTCCCAGCCCCTCCCACTCCACTTTTTCACCATTACTGTCCTGTCCTTGCTCCAAGCTCTATGGAGATGTCCCCAGATCAATTGGCTCCTGTCACGCTCCCCCAGGCTCTCAGGCACTGCTCCAGTCCTGGGTGCAATGGGCCCGGACAGGCTAAGGTGGGAATGAACTGGATTCAGTGTGTGTGTAGGGGGGAGGGGGGATCCCAGAGCCCCATTGCTCCTCAAAAGGGACCTGCAATCTGCCTGGAGGAGAAAAGGGGAGGCGAGAGACGCGCTGGTAGCGGAGTGTCGGGTCTAGTGGTTAGAGCAGGGGAACCTGGGTAGCAGGACTCCTGGGTTCTATCCCCAGCTGTGACGGTGAGCAAGTCACCCCCCCCCCCACCCTGTCTGTGCCTCAGTTTCCCCGCCTGTAAAATTAGGATGATCATTTTTCCTTTTCTGTCTTGTCTATTTCGACGCTGAGCTCTTCGGGGCAGGGTCTGGCTCTCACTGATTGTGCAGCACCCAGTCCGAGGGGGTCTGGAGCTCAGCCGGGGTCTGTGCAGTGCCTGGGAGTGGCGGGGTCTAGTGGTTAGAGCTGGGAGTCAGGACTCCTGGGTTCTAGTCCCAGCTCTGGGAGGGGAGTGGGGGGGTCTAGTGGTTAGAGCTCAGGGGAGCTGGGGGCCAGGACACCTGGGTTCTCTTCCCAGCTCTGGGAGGGAAGTGGGGGGGTCTAGTGGTTAGATCTGGGAGTCAGGACTTCTGGGTTCTATTCCCAGCTCTGGGAGGGGAGTGGGGGGGTCTAGTGGTTAGAGCTCAGGGGGGCTGGGAGTCAGGACTTCTGGGTTCTATTCCCAGCTCTGGGAGGGGAGTGGGGGGGGGGTCTAGTGGTTAGATCTGGGAGTCAGGACTTCTGGGTTCTAGTCCCAGCTCTGGGAGGGAAGTGGGGGGGGTCTAGTGGTTAGAGCTCAGGGGGTCTGGGGCCCAGGACACCTGGGTTCTGTTCCCAGCTCTGGGAGGGGAGTGGCGGGGTCTAGTGGTTAGATCTGGGAGTCAGGACTTCTGGGTTCTAGTCCCAGCTCGGGGAGGGGAGTGGGGGGGTCTAGTGGTTAGAGCTCAGGGGGGCTGGGAGTCAGGACAATAATGGAGCCCCTGCCAATCATCCTGTGTCTTGTTCTCAGCTCATAAGCGAACCTGGTGCCTACCTCGAGCAGCTCAACGCCCCCCCCACCCCCTTTATATTCAGCCTCCGGCCGCTTGGTGCCATCTAGTGGCAACCACGGGGAGTTCCCTCCTCCAGACCCAGACCCTTCGCAGCCAAACCAGGCATCCCTGTTCCCAGCACAAACTGGAACAGGCTGCAGGAGAGAAGTGTGACCAGCCAGAGATGATAACCCCCCCGTCCCGCTCTGCCCTATCCTCTGATCTGGGTCCACTCCTGGGGGGGGGGAGAGATGGGAGGGAGCGTCACAAGCATGCTTCTTGTTAAATTGCACCGCCCCTTACATGCTGAAGAGAAAAGGCCAAGGGGTGGGGCAGGGGGCAGAGGGTCCTTCACATTACATGGGGTTGAACAGCGAGCTCAGATGCTGATCCAGATCTGGGCTTCCCAGCAGGCTGGGGAATTAGGGACTGGGGTATTGGGTGGCTGGTAGATAGATATGGAAGAGGAATGCGAGATGGATAGGACTGTTAGCCCCATTTTACAGATGGGAAAACTGAGGGACAGAAGGGGCCTTGTCCCTGTCCTTCCCAAAAGTCTCCTCCCACCTTCTGTTACCAGCTTTGCCCGTTACTTTGGGGTACGCGCATTTATTAGGGTTACTCTTCTGGGGCGGGTGGGCGTTCTGTACTTCTATCAATGTGCTGCTTGTGTCACTTGTGTTCTCATACGGAGCTCTACTTCTCCCTGCTGCAAGTTCCCTCCCAGTCTGCTCTGTGTTCTTGGGGAACCAGGGCGCAGTATCCAGCCTCTCTGACTCATGAAGGACACCTCCCACCCCGAGCCTCTGCTTGAACCAAAACCGATCCCAAAAAAGACTTACAGAAAGCAATGAAAAGGCCCTGGGAGACACACCTAACCCCCCACCCTCCCACCCGCAACAAGGGTGACAGGATTAAGGAAACTCCCCTAGCCTCATCTGCATCAAAGATGGGTCAGGGAGGCATCTCCATTAGCATAGAGAATGGAGAACAGAGATTCCAAGGCAAGAACCGCACTGAACTCTGGGACCAGCAAAGCGGGGAAGCACGGCATGCTGGGGGATCTCTGCTCCAGATGTTAATGAACCCAGGTCTGCACACGCCCAGCTCAGTTATCAGACCAATTCTAGTCATGAATCCTTGACTGGTATCCAAAATACTGAAGCTGCCTAATTGCGTTGTGAGCTCCCTTGAAGGAACACGGCCCATAGCCAGGAACGATCAGTTCCTATTGTCTAGCCTAAAGAAAACCCTGGAGTCATCAGTTTACCCATAAACAAATCTAGTGTCTCCCTTGAACCATTGTTGTTTGCCTACAAAAACCCCAACCCCCGCTCCAGTAAGTGCTCTGATGCCTGGATCCAAACTCTGCATCCGTTCCACTGGGACTTCATCTTCTCCTGACTGATCGTGCTGGGGGCTCTGCCTGTCTCCAGCACTCCGGACCCTCACTCAGTTACCACCACCACCTGAGACCCCCGATCGATTGAAGCTTCATGGAGTGGTGAGATCCCACCTCTCTCTCTCTCTGTTTTCTTTTCTACCTCAGGGATAACTTTTTAACCCTGACTCTTTTGATCAGGTCTAGTTTTCCATATCTGACCTTTGTCATCTTTAATAATGTAACGGTTATGTTTGCTTAGGCTCTCCTGGTGTGGTTATCACTTATTCAATAACTAACTTTTATGGTTAAGACGATTGCTTCCCTCTGTCTCGCTCTCTGAACTTTACTCTTGTGTTTTTAGCTTCCCCGTTTACTCTGCAGCAACGCTCCTCTTACCTAAGCTAAAGATCCCCGCAGCGCCCACAAATCCTGTGGGGTTTGCTCATCGAGTGGGTTACGACCAGAGCAATTGTAACGGGAAAGTGGGGATAGGGACGAGCTGAACCTGGGACATACGAGGGTGGTAGCTTGGAAGTGCTGCTCGACCCGGCCTGCTGAGTCCAGGGGCATATAAGGGGTCAGCTTGGGAGTGCTGATTAACCCGGCCCTCTCAGACTTGCTCTATTAGAGAGAGAGAGAGAGTGTGTGTGTTCGTTCATCTGATTCTGGGGCTGGAGGAACCCAGCCTGGGGAACCTCAGTCCTGCAGGATCGCTCCATTGGGAGGCGACTTGCAGAAGGGAGAAGCAGAGCTCCGTGTGAGAGCACAAGTGACACAAGCAGGACATTGCTAGAAGTACAGAAACACGCCCCCCCCCCAAAGAGTAACCCTAATAAATGAGCGTACCCCAAAGTAACGGGCAAATCTGGTAACATGGGGCGATCCTGCAGGACTTAGGTTCCCCCGGGGCTGGGTTCTTCCAGCCCCAGAATCAGACACACACACACACATTAACAGAGAGGGCCGGGTTAATCAGCACTGTTACAATTGCTCTGGTCGTAACCCACTCGATGAGCAAACCCCACAGGATTTGTGGGCGCTGCGGGGATCTTTAGCTTAGGTAAGAGGAGCGTTGCTGCAGAGTAAACGGGGAAGCTAAAAACGCAAAAGAGTAAAGTTCAGAGAGAGAGAGGGAGGGAAGCAACCAGCTTAATCAAGAAAGTTATTTATTGCCAGGTAATAACCATAGGAGAGCCAAACAAACAGAACAGTGATAATCTTAAATCTAACTTAAACTTGATTATAAAAGTCAGGTTTAGAAAACTATAACTGATCACCAAGTCAGGGCCAGAAGGCTCTACCTGGAGAGAGAGAGCGAGCAAGAGAGCTGAGTTCTCACCACTCTATGAAGCTTCAATTGATCGGGGTTCCCAGGTGGTGGTGGTAACTGAGTGAGGGTCCTGGGTGCTGGAGACAGGCAGAGCCCCCAGCACGATCAGTCAGGAGAAGATGAAGTCCCAGTGGAACTGATGCAGAGTTTGGATCCAGGCATCAGAGCACTTACTGGAGCGGGGGTAGGGGTTTTTGTAGAGAAACAACAATGGTTCACGGGAGACACTAGATTTGTTTATGGGTAAACAAGGGCGAATACTGAAGTGGTTTTGTTCAGACATGGAAGCTGATCATTCCTGGCTATGGGCCGTGTTCCTTGGAGGGAGCTCACAATGCAATTAGGCAGCTTCAGTATTTTGGATACCAATCAAGGATTCGTTACTAGAATTGGTCTGATAGCTGCTGAGCTGGGGGTGTGCAGGCCTGGGTTCATTGACATCTGGAGCAGAGATCCCCCAGCATGCCGTGCTTCCCTGCTTTGCTGGTCCCAGCGTTCCCTGCGGTTTTTGCCTTGGAATCGCTGGTCTCCATTCTGTATGCTCATGGCGATGCCTCCTTGTCCCATCTTCGAGGCAAATGAGGCCGGGGGGAGTTTCCTTTGTCCTGTCCCCCTTGTCCCAGGGGTTTAGGGGTGTCTCCCACGGCCTTGTCATTGCTCTTTGTAAGTCTTTCTTCTGACTGGTTTTGGTTCAAGCCGGAGGCTGGGGGGGGGGGGGGGCGGGGAAGGTCTTTCTCGAGTCAGAGAGGCTGGGTACTGCACCCTGGTTCCCCAAGAACACAGAACTGCTAGGTAACACTTCCAATTGCTGGATCTCCCCCATGCCACACACACTATTTAACCTGCCTTCGCGCAGGCCCAGGAGAGCGTCTCTGCTCATGTCTTCATTCCAGGCTCTTTGTGGGGCCTGCTGCTTGCTTAGGGGATGGGTAGGGAGCTCGTGTGCAACCCTACAATAATAAGCCGAGACATGCAGGCCAGACATCACAAGCAACCCTACAATAACAAACCAGCGCCCACAGCCCAGCAACTCTTAACTCCAGCCTGTTGTCATCCAACCCCCCCCTTCCCAAGCGCCCACCCCCACTGCTTCCTCTCTGCGGGGAGTGTGGAGGGGATAAGGAGCCTTTCTCAAACTCACCAGCAGGGGGAGCTCAGCTCCCATCCATCTCCCCACGCCCTCACTCTCCTAGTCCCCTCCTGACATACCGCTGGCCAAGCTGCCCCTGCCTGCTAGGACTGTCCACTCTCCCCAGCAGGGGGCGCTGCATGCATCATTAGCCGCCTTTGGCTGTTCCCAGCCTCTGAGAAGCCACCTGGTGGAAGGGGGAGGATGGGAAATGTGGTGACGTGCAATGGACAGACCCCTCTGCAGCTGTTCTGTTAAGCTCCTCTGCCCCAGGTGTGCGTGCGAAGGGACGGGAGAGCAATGGAAACAGCCCCGGGCTTCTCCTGCATCATCTCAGCTGCTACTGCAGAGTTGTTATTATTTGTATAACCACCAAGCTTTAGAAGTGCCCAGCTAAGATTGGAGCCCAGCATGCCAGGTGCTGCCGAGACCCTGACCGAGATCAGGGCCCCATTGTCCCAGGCGCTGCACTGACCCCGACCGAGATCAGGGCCCCCATTTTTGTGCCAGGCGCTGCCCGGACCCTGACCAAGATCAGGGTCCCCAATTGTGCCAGGCGCTGCCCAGACCCTGACCGAGATCAGGGCCCCCGTTGTGTCAGGCGCTGCCCAGACCCCGACCGAGATCAGGGCCCCCGTTGTGCCAGGCGCTGCACAGACCCCGACCGAGATCAGGGCCCCCATCATGCCAGGCCCTGCACAGACCCCGACCGAGATCAGTGCCCCCGTTGTGCCAGGCGCTGCCAAGACCCCGACCGAGATCAGGGCCCCCCCATTGTGCCAGGCGCTGCACAGACCCCGACCGAGATCAGGGCCCTGTTGTGCCGGGCGCTGCACAGACCCCGACCGAGATCAGGGCCCCCGTTGTGCCAGGCGCTGCACAGACCCCGACCGAGATCAGGGCCCCCATCATGCCAGGCCCTGCACAGACCCCGACCGAGATCAGTGCCCCCGTTGTGCCAGGCGCTGCCAAGACCCCGACCGAGATCAGGGCCCCCCCATTGTGCCAGGCGCTGCACAGACCCCGACCGAGATCAGGGCCCTGTTGTGCCGGGCGCTGCACAGACCCTGACCGAGATCAGGGCCCCGTTGTGCCGGGCACTGCACAGACCCTGACCGAGATCAGGGTCCCCATTGTGCCAGGCGCTGCACTGACCCTGACCAAGATCAGGGCCCCCATTTTTGTGCCAGGCGCTGCCCGGACCCTGACCAAGATCAGGGTCCCCAATTGAGCCGGGCGCTGCCCAGACCCCGACCGAGATCAGGGTCCCCAATTGTGCCAGGCGCTGCCCAGACCCTGACCAAGATCAGGGTCCCCAATCGTGCCAGGCGCTGCTCAGACCCCGACCTAGCTTGCAATCCCATTATGCTAGTTGCTGTACAGTGAGAGACGGCCCAATGCCCCAAGCAGTTTATAATCTAAATAGACGACGCAAACCGGGAAACAGAGGCAGGAAGAGATTTAGCTGGGCATAGAACCCAGGTGTCCTGAGGCCCAGTCCGGGGCACCACCCCGCACAGCCTGTCAGTTACAGAGCCTGCTTTTACCATTGGCTGAGAACCAATCCTCTCAGTGTACATACTGAAAAACTTCCCCCCCCCCCCCCCACCCCTGCTGTTGGGATTCACCCCTGCCCTGGGGCGAGCAGGGAGCCCACAGCCTGGTCAGCAGGGAGGGGAATTTGGGTATTTATGGCTGTAGATACAAATCCTGGAAGGAACTGGGCTGAGACCCCACCCAACTCATTTCACCTGGCAGTGGCCCGATGGCCTTCAGCTGGGATAGGCTGAGCTCAGGGCCCCAGGGTGGATTCAGAGTGACTCTGGATTGACTCAGGTTTAAGAGGGGAGGCCGGAATCCACCCATCTGGTGCTTTAAAGATGAAAGGATCCCTAATCTGTTATAGGACAGCCACCCCACCCCCTGCCAATCTAGAGGGGAGTTCAAAGTCACCTCCCTTTGTTCCCTCTGCCCTCAAAGAGGCCGTCAACATGTTGCCCTAACAGAGCTGTGACCTTCCCTACTGTTCCTAGCCGGCTGCCAAATTATTTAACCCTTTCACTGCTAATGCGTTTCTGATTCCCCCCCCCCCCCGCCCCACCCTGCCCTGCCCTGCCCTCCGGGCCCCATTCAAAGAAACTTAAAACAACGCAGCAATCAAGTTATGTGCTGTGGTTGTCATTTTGATTCCTTTTATACTTAGGAGGGGCCCAGGGGGTCGGGCACCGGCCAGGGAGTCAGGACGCCTGGGTTCTCTTCCACAGCTTCGCCTCTCAGCGGCGGGGTGAGACCTTGAGCAAGGGGCGTTGGATTGAGATCACACAGGTAGCGTTTGTTCTCGTGTTTCCTGGCTGGCAAGAGCATGGCTTTGCACCCTTCATATTCATTGAACCGAGGTTTTGTCTTCATTATCCGTAGTGATTATTGTTACAACATCTAGGAGCCCCAGCCGTCGCCCAGGACCCCATGGTGCTGTGCGCTGTATATAATTTATTAGGTGTATTACGGTAGCGCCTAGGCACCCAGTTGTGGCCCAGGACCCCATGGTGCTGTGCACTGTACATAATGTATTAGGTGTATTACGGTAGCGCCTAGGCACCCAGTCGTGGCCCAGGACCCCATGGTGCTGTGCACTGTACATAATTTATTAGGTGTAGTACGGTAGCGCCTAGGCACCCAGTCGTGGCCCAGGACCCCATGGTGCTGGGTGCTGTACATTATTTATTAGGTGTATTACGGTAGCGCCTAGGTGCCCAGTTGTGGCCCAGGACCCCATGGTGCTGGGTGCTGTACATTATTTATTAGTTGTATTACGGTAGCGCCTAGGCGCCCAGTCGTGGCCCAGGACCCCATGGTGCTGGGTGCTGTACATTATTTATTAGGTGTATTACGGTAGCGCCTAGGTGCCCAGTTGTGGCCCAGGACCCCATGGTGCTGGGTGCTGCACATTATTTATTAGGTGTATTACGGTAGCGCCTAGGTGCCCAGTTGTGGCCCAGGACCCCATGGTGCTGGGTGCTGTACATTATTTATTAGGTGTATTACGGTAGCACCTAGGCACCCAGTCGTGGCCCAGGACCCCATGGTGCTGTACATTATTTATTAGGTGTATTATGGTAGCGCCTAGGCGCCCAGTCATGGCCCAGGAACCCATGGGGTTGTATCCTGATCAGCCCCCCCACCCCCACTGGGCCCCTCACTCCCCTCTCTGGCCAGCCCCTCACCCCCCACTCCACTCCAGTCCATGCCTCCCCTACCAGCCCTCACCCCTCCACTCTGGCCAGCACCCCCCACACCCAGCCAGGCCCCTCTCTCACCACTCCAGCCACTCCCCCAGAGCCAGACCTTTCTCCCCACAATCCTCCCTGTCCCAGCAGGGTCCCTCACCCCCTACTTGGTCCAGCTTCCAAGCCAGGCCCCTTGTCCCCCCATTCCAGCCTGCCCCCACCCCCACCTGTGCCTTTTGCCCCCTCACTCTAGCCAGCTCCCCAGCCAAGGGCTTCACCACCACCCGCCCCCCCCCTCCCACACACACACACACACACACACACACACACGCACGCTTACTGCTCTTTCGGGCCTCCATTTGCACTTTAAAAGTTGCATAACACCCAGCGTTAGTCCAACCCGCAGGAAGCCTGGACCCCTCTCTGTACCGGTAAACCCCCCACAGCCCTGAGTGGTGTGGTTAAGAGCAACACCTAGGGGACAGGCAGACAACTTCCGCCCTTAAAAGCCAGCGGCCGTGCAGAGACGGGTGCAAACAGACTCGGAGACTTTAAGGTCAGAAGGGACCGTTGTGGTCATCCAGTCTGACCTCCTGCACATCGCAGGCCATAGAATCTCACCCACCCTCCCCTGGAATAGACCCCATACCTCTGGCTGAGACACCGACATCCACAAATCAGTTTAAAGACTTCCAGTTACAGAGACTCCACCATATCCTCTAGTCCAAACGTGCCATGCTGCAGAGGAAGGTGAAAACCCCCCAGGGTCTCTGCCAATCTGACCCGGGGGCCAATTCCTTCCTGACCCCAAACCTGGCGATTAGTTGGACCCTGAGCATGTGGGCGAGACCCACCAGCCAGACACCTGGGAAAGAATTATCTGCAGTAACTCAGAGCTCTCCTCGTCTAGTGTCCCATCTCCGGCCGTTGGGGATATTTGCTGCTAGCAGTCCCAGGTCGGCTCCATGCCATCGTAGGCCGTCCCGTCATGCCATCCGCTCCAGAAACGTATCAGCTCAGTCTTGGGTACAGTTAGGTTTTTCCCCCCACTGCTCCCCTTGGAACAGCCAACCGAAGCGGGGAGAAGGGAAGAATTACTAGTAGACAGCCCAGGGGACTGATTCAAATAGAAGGATCCAGCCCCTTCCCCAAACACACTTTTTGGGGGTTGCCGTTTCCACCAGTGTTCCTGGTTTTCCCATTGCAAAACAGCCCCCTCTTTTCTTCCCAAATCCGAGGGGACAAAATCTTGCACACAAATATCCCTGCCCCTACTGGGGGGTTCTTCCATTTTTGCCACAGGGTGGCGCTGTGTCCTCCAAGGGCCAGACCGTTGGGTGCAAAATCAGATGCCATTTAGAGCCATCCCTGAAAAAGGTACCTGCCCCTGCTGCTTCTGGGGCTGGGGAAGGGGGGGAAAGATCCAGGAGCATAGCCACCACGTCCTGCCCCACTGAACTCAGTGGGGGTGTCACAGTTGCCTTCAGGGGGTGCAGAATGGAGTGGTAAAGGCCTGCTAAACCTAGCAATGCTCTCTGCTCGCTGTGGGCATCCTCATTCGGAGAGACAGGCCTGGAAAGTGTCAACACAGGTCTGTGACTAGCTTCATGCATAGGAGGGGGGCATTATGCAGGTATGCAATCTAAGGCAGGGGAAAAGGCCCCTATAACTCAGTAGGGACTGGGGTGAGGGTTTGCAGGGCGGAGGGGATAGTCGGGTGTGTATGGGGATAGACGGAGAGTGAGGGGTGCCTGGGGATAGATAGCTAGATAGAGAAATGCGCATGGGGATGCATAGATAGAAGGGGAAATGACCAGTGCAGCGGTGCCTTCCCCCTGCCCTGCCTGGAAATCCCTCTCCCAGCTTTTCCTGCTCTCTAGAGTCACAGAGGGGAAGCCAGCCACAGGGGACCATGCCGGTTATCTGGACAGACCTGCCCCACGGCACACGCCAGTCACAGCCCATATCTGGCCAGGGAGCTGGCATGGATTTATTAACTCCATCTAAGGCATTTATCTGGACCCCCTTACCGTATTATCGGAGCGCCTGACAGCTTCTCTGTTTACCCTCACACAGCCCGCGAGGGAGGGCAAGGCTGTTCATCCCCATGGTAGATGGGGAAACTGAGGCACGCCATGGTAACGTGACTGGCCCAAGGTCACAATGGGGAATAGAACCCAGGTTTCCCCAAGGCAGAGGCTTGAACGTTGCTCACTGGGCCAGCCGGGCTTCGGGGACCCCCCTCTCCTCGCCCCAGGCCTGGGGGGCTGGGACTCCGGGAGTGGGGCGGTCGCGACCCCCTGCTGGCCCCGTGGGGATACACAGGAGGGTCCCAGGCTGGAGAGACGCTGAGCTCGGCCAGCCAGTCCCCCCTTCTCCCCTCGGATCCGTGCTCCAGCCCCTGGCCCGGCCCCTCCCGCTGCGGGGAAGCCCAGAGCCCGCGTGGGGCAGGACGGGGAGGGAGGAGCCCCGGTCCCAGCAGCTGGAGGTGGAGGGAGCAGCCGTCGGCGCCTCTCAGTCCGGCGCTGGGCTGAGCAGGAGCCCGGCGAACGAGAGCCCCAGCCCGGCTGCAGGGAGACCCCCTGCCCCGCTCCCCCGGCGGCGGGGACAGGAGACCGCCCCCAGCGAGCCGGCGGCGCAAGCCGGGAGCCCAGGGCCGGTGAGCGCGGCAGCGGCCAACAGGTACCTGGAAGGGCTGCCCCGGGGGGGACCCCCGCCTGGACCCCCTGTCCCGGGACTCCCCATCTCAGGCCCCCCGCCCTCTCCTCTACCGGGGGGAGCTGGGATCTCTGTCTGGCCCCCCTTCCCGGCACTCCCGGACCCCACTTTCCGGGCCCCTTGCCCCCTGAACCTCCCCTCCCCCAGGGAAAGCTGGGACCCCTTGCTGGCCCCCTTTCCTGGGACCCCCAGACTCCCCTTCCCGGGACCCCTGACCCCCGAACCTCTCCTCCACTGGCGGGAGCTGGGTCCCCTGGCTGTCCCCTCTTCTCGGGACTCCCCCAGACTCCCCTTCCCCCCGAACCTCTCCTCCACTGGCGGGAGCTGGGTCCCCTGGCTGTCCCCTCTTCTCGGGACTCCCCCAGACTCCCCTTCTCGGGACCCCTGTCCCCCGAACCTCTCCTTCACTGGGGGGACCTGGGACCTCTGTCTGGACCCCCTTCCCAGAACCCCCAAAGCCCCCCCCCCGCCTTCTTGGGACCCCAGCCCCCCGAGCCTCTCCTCCCTCAGGGGGAGCTGGGACCCCTGGCTGGACCCCCTCCTTCCCAGGATCTCTGCTCCCTATATGCCCCTTCCTAGGTGCCCCCTTGAATCCCCCTTCCCCCACAGGGCGCTAGGACCCCATGACTAGCTCCCCCTGGATCTCACCTGCCTGTGGGGTTCCCCAGAGGGAGGTGCCCTGAGCTCTGATCTCTTTGCCCCATCTCCATTCATCTCTGAGATGGGCAGTACCTCCTGGACCCCCCTTCCTGAACCCCACTACACCCCCCCTTCCTGGGCCTCCGCCCCTCTGAACCCCTCCTCCCCTGGGGGGAGCTGGAACCCCCTGCCTAGATCCCCCTATGCAGGCCCCTGGAATGCCTCCCCCACCCCCCAGGGAGAGCTGGGCTCCCTGCCCTGACCCCCCCGAAGGGGAGGTTGAGGGGGCAAGAGGCCTGGGAAGAGGGGGGTCCAGCCAGGGGGAGCTGGGATCTCTGCACTCATCTCTGCCCCCCCCCCCCCCGACACACACCCCCTGGGCAGCTGCCATCTCTGCCCATGCTCCCTTCCAGCTGGCCCTGGGCATGCCCCTCCTGGAGCTGGCATCTCTGCCCACAGCCCTTCCGATTGCGTCACCCCATGAGCATAGATCCTTGGCATCTCTCCCCCCTCCCCGCGCTGCCCCCCAATGCCGCCGCAGCCTGGGCTGACCTGTAGCTTAGAAAGATGGGTTTGTTTTGCTGCTTTTCAGGCTCCCTGACCCCTGTACAGCAAAAGGAGGAGGAGAGACACCAGCCCTCTACCGCTCTGTCCTTGTGCCTAGCTGGGCCCGGCATCCGGATTCCCTCCCAGTCCCCTGCCGCTCCTGGAGCTGGAAATCCACATTCCCCTGCTCCTGCTCTAGGCATCTGGATTGCACCTTTCCTCGCCCGCCCGGAGGCCATGCAAAAGGGCAAGTGTGAACTCCTCCCCGACGTGCCCCGAAGGCTCTCGGTGGAGCCCCAGGCATGGCCGGGAAGCCGAGGAGACGTCCGGGTGACGGTCCGGGCGCCCAGCTCCCAGCCTGAGGATTATGCTGCCCCGGGGATGGGGCAGAGAAAGACCCTGGTCGTCCTGGATATCGTCTGTCTGCTCGTGGGTGAGTATGGTGCCCGGCTGAGCCCCATGCGTTGCGGATCCACCTTCCCCGGGACCCCCCCGCCCTGCCTCCCCTTTCCCTGGGACTCCTGCCCCGTTTGATGCGGTGCTGCGGATCCCAAAGCTGTGCCGTGGCACTGAAATGCGGCCACCTCTGGGGAGGAAACTTGGGCCAGGATACATGAGCTGGAGGGTGCCAACGGGGGGTGGGGGGGGGAGGGGGAGTGATGCCAGCTGGTCTGGGGGAGAAGCAGAGTTACTAGCTGCCCCCATGGAGGCAAAGACCATTCTCCCTGTAGACAGAAGTGCCGGCTCTTATTTGGGGGGGGGCCTCGGATCCAGCGCAGTTTAAAGTCGATCGTCCCCATGCTATAAATGGCATGGGAGCCAGGTTAGCGGGCTGGAGTGTGAGGATCAGTTGGGTTTGCTGGGAATGAAACCAAGGACGCCGGGGAGCCCGGATCTGCGCAAACCTGACGATTCAAAGCTCCAGGCCTTGTATGGCGTGTCCGGGGCATCAGTTATGCCCCGAACCGTCTCGTCTGGAGGGATATTGAATGGCACTGTAGCAGCACGGATCGCACGCCGATCTCGCCGCCTTTCCCCAGCAGGGCTGCGGCAGGACCCAAGAGGGATCGGAGCTTTCAGTAAACTGCTGGTGTCGCTAAGGGGAAAGCGAGGAAAACACGATAGGGTAGGAAGGAGAATAAGATGGAAAATATTCTAATGGCGTCAATGGGCCAGACCCACCAGGGGTGCTGGGCTCGGTTCAGAGCCGTCTGCAGAAGGATCCAGTATTAGACGGATGGAGCATGGCTTGAGGCCTGGGGAAAAGCCTCTTATGCGTGAAGAGAGAGATTAACATTGTGGGAGTGTTAGAGGCAAATGAGGCAGAGAAGCTAGATCTGTTGGCTGTGCCTCGCGATACAAGGGGAAACTGAAGGAAGCCAAAAGGTGGCTCACGCAAAACAGAGCAAAGGAAATACTTTCCACACGCAGTTTGTGTCCTTGGCCTGTGGAACTCCTTGCTACAAGATCTCAGCAGGATTTTTTTTAAAGGAGAAGGGCTAATAAGACTATCTGGAGTTTTTAGAGGGCTAAAAAAGTAATAACCAAGAGGTTTGAAAGGACTAGAAAGGGCCGGTTTGGGGTATAAATCAACCTTTGAATCTTGGAGATTAACGTGTATTCTCCTTTAACTGCTGACGACAGGATTTTATTCTCTGGCACTGGCTGCTCTCAGAGACAGGGTAGTGAGCTAAATGGATCCACCAGTCCATCACCAGCCTGGGTTCTGATCTCTGTGTCTGTATGTAGGCAGAAATATCCTGGGATAATCTACAGGAGTGATCTATTTTGGGTACTGTGGGCCAGATAAGTAAAACTGGGCAGATAATGGATTTTTTGGTTTGTTCCTTTCACCGAAACAGCAAAGCAAAATAATCGTTTGGGGTCAAACGAAATATTTGTTTGACAAAATTAAAATGTTTTGACTTGACTGCAACCGTTTTGAAACATTGAGGGCGGAGGGGGAGGGTTAAGTAAAACTAGAGGAAATTTTGGAAGGAAACGAGTCGTTTCAAACCGAGAAATCAGAATGCTTTGACTTTATTTGATTTCTGGGCACACAATCGGTTGAGCAGACCTGATGCGCGGAACAATGCACAGTCAACCTGTGGAACTCCTTGCCAGAGGATGTTGTGCAGGCCAAGACTATAACAGGGTTCAAAAAAGAACTAGATAAATTCCTGGAGGACAGGTCTGACAATGGCTATTAGCCAGGATAGGCAGGGATGGTGTCCCTCTCTTCTGTTTGTCAGAAGGAATGGGTGATAGGGGATGGGTGGGATGGTATGGGAAGGGGCAGGGCTGACCTCCCAGGGCGCCGTGGTCGGGCAGGTGCTGTGATCACAACTCTTCCCCCCCAACACACAGCCAGCCCTTTTAGCCCCTGAGTGCTGGGCCCGGAGGAGGGGAAGGGCTGGGCTGGGACACCCCACCCTGGGGGCTCCTACCATGCATCGGGCTCTAGCTTCTAGTCCCAGCCAGGCCAGGAAGGGATGAGACTTCCTTTTCCCCTGCATGGACCGCTCCCAGGACTGGGTCAAACCCACCTCCGGGAAGCTGCTGGCCGGGAGCCCAGCTCTGAAGGCAGCACCTCTACCAGCAGCAGGGGCAGAAGTAAGGGTGGCAATCCCGCGTCACCCTACAATAGCCTTGTGACCCCACCCCCACCCCCAGGACCCCCATTTGGGTCAGGACCCCCTCGGTTACAACCCGGTGACATTTCAGATTGAAACCAGGACACTGACGATTTAAAAAATCCTATGACCGTGAAATTGACCAAAATGGACTGTGAATTTGGTAGGGCCCTACTTACTGGCTAGGGAGCCGATTTAAGTTAAGGGGGTGGACAAGACCTGACATGGGTTTAGTTGAAGCTGATTGCAAGCCGAGCCCATTTCGGGGAGTCCCCGCTGGAGGGCCGTGCTGGTGTAAGTCTGTTTCCAAACCGATTTACAGCCCCGATTTCAGTTCCGCTTCGGTCAAACGGGAGCAGGGCAAAGCCGGATAGCGCTCGTTCGTGCACGGAAGCCTCACGCCCCGGTGTCCAACCCCTCGCTATCTTTAATGTACGTTGCCTCTGTGTGGTAGGACCCCTGGGGAAACTGAGGCACAGAGAGGCAAGTGACTTGCCCAAGCGCTGCGGCAGAGTTGGGAACTGAGCGCAGGTCTCCCGGGTCCCAGGCTAGCACACTAACCACTGGGCCATCCTTCCTCTCTATGAGCCCCCTGACCTGACGGCACCGATGGCTAGCCATTGGGCTCAGAGGGGCGGAGTTAGTGGGGTGAGCCAGGGGAGTATCCTGGCACGTTAGGAGATCTGGGAGTGCCATGGAGGGGGATCTGAGTCAGTTTGGCTTGGGGAGCAGCGCAGGATACCGCGCCAGCCCCACCACTCTGAGGGATGGGGGTCGCTGCTGGAGTGGGGGAACTCAGTGGCTTTCAGGTCTAAGGGGTTGGATCATGTTGGGGAGGGGGCAGGGTGGGTTGGATCATAGGACTGGGGCAGGGTCAGGTCCTGGGGGCTGGTGAAGTGGATCATGAGGGTTGGAGAAGGGGTCGGATCGTGGGGGCGCAGACTGGCAGGGTGGATCGTGGGGGTTGGGACAAGGTGGGTGGGGCTGGATCCTAGGGGGAAGGGTGGGGGGAGGGGTTGGATTGCAAAGGGAGGCTGTTTGGGGGGGATTGGGTCATGGGGGGGTGTTAAATCGGGGGGAGGGGAGGACTCACTGGTGGGGCAGATCGTGGGGGTTGGGCTGTGGGTCAGGTTGGGCGAAGGCCGGACAAAACTGATCTCCAGAGGACTCTGGGATAAGGCATCGTGGCGAGGGGTGGATTAAGAAGGGGGCACAGATTTTGCCAGGTCATGACCCCCCTAGCCCCACCGGGGCTCTGCCCACATCCCAACAATCCCCCTGTGCCCGGGAGCACCTGTGCTGTCATCCCAACCCCCGGGGACCCCAAGTGCTTCCCCCCTTCCACTGGCACAGCCCACCCCAGGATCGGGGCCCTGGCTTGGGCAGCTTCCAGTGGCCCCTGCCAGTACCTCCCCGCCCCACGGCACCAGCTCACGGCCCACCAGGGGTCTGCAGGGCGGGGGGGAGGCAGATGTAGTGGCATGCTGACGGGGGGGCCTCCCCTTCTCTCTCTGCTTCAGCCTCTCGCCCGCTTTTACCTTCCTCCTTCCACCCCGGTTCCATCCCGTCCCGGCTGCCCCCCCTTCCCAGCCTTGAGCTCTTGGCTGCCAGTCAGGGCTGGCCGCGCCCTGCAGCTGTTGTCTGCCCCTCTCCCGAGGCCGCTCCATGCCCCCCCCGGCCTCTCCCGCCGGTTCCACCTGCTTCCGCCCCTTGGTGTCCCGCCCCAGGGGCACAGCGCCAGGCTGAACCTAGCCAGGAGTGGGGGAGTTTCTGGCCCTATGCTCCACCCCGGGGGCTGGTGGGAGGGGGCGCTGCAGGGGCATCCATGCCCAGCCCCTGCTGGCACGCCCGTCCCGAGTGCAAAAGGCGCTAGTGGCAGGCCGTGCACGCTCGTGCCCTGCACGCCATGGGATCCGTTCACCAGAGCGCTAGTCCCCTCCCCCCACCCGTGCAGGATCGACCCACTGAGGCACTAGCCCTGGGAATCCCTCCGTCCCCCGCAGCATGGTAGGGTACCCCCCAGGCCCTGTTCTCTCCCTTCCAGCCTGGCACCTGGGCCTGAGCGGCAGGGAGCCCCTAGACCCGGGCAGCCAGCCAGGGCGAGTGGGGGCCGCCCGAACATGGACAGGAGAGTGACTATAAATAGCCCGGCCCGCTCCGAATAGCCGGGAGGTTTGGCGTGTGTGAGATGGCTGGGCTGGGCAGGGCTGGGTCAAGGGCAGGCTGGGCGCACGGGGCTGGCGTTGACAGAGCCGATGTAGACCAGGGCAAGGGACTGAGCGGGCGTGTCCCCCCCCCCCCTTCACTGTCACAGTGGCGTCCCCCCGGCACACAGGGCATCTGCCCCTGATGTTTCAGCAGTGCCCCCCAGGTGGGTGAAGTGCCCCCCCCCCATGTCCTGGCAGTGCCCCCTGGTGGGCGAGAACGGTGCTCCCCCACACACCTGGCCGAATCATGCCCTGGCCAAGACGCTGCCTTTGGCCAGCGGCACGCGAGGAAGTTGACGTCTTCGCACAAGCCGCCGCTCGGTGGGTGTGATTGCACGCCCCGCTCGCACGGCGGTGTCCTGGCAACGAGAAGCTCCCCCGCGCTCGGCTAGCCGAACCCCCCTGCACACACGTGTGCCCCCCTGCCGCTGGGGCTGGCACTGAGCCTGTGGGATTGCGCCCCAGTCCCTGGCGCTCCCCCAAGGGGGCAGGGGGCTGAAGGCATGAAGGGCACGTGCCCCTGAACCCCCAGGCTGGTCTCTCGCCGCCGCACGACCTCCCCTCCCCCCGCCCTGGATTTCAGTGTGTTTGAACTTTTCTTCTGTCCAAAGCCCGTGCTCCAAGGGAGGGCGCTGATTTACACCACTGGGGATCTGGCCCCATGGCTCCAATGGAGGGCGCTGATTTACACCACTGGGGATCTGGCCCCATGGCTCCAATGGAGGGCGCTGATTTACACCGTCTGGGGGTCTGGTCCCTTGGCTCCAATGGAGGGTGCTGGTTTACACCGTCTGGGGGTCTGGTCCCTTGGCTCCAATGGAGGGTGCTGGTTTACACGGACTAGGGATCTGGCTCCAATGGAGGGTGCTGGTTTACACCACTGGGGATCTGGCCCCCATGGCTCCAATGGAGGGCGCTGGTTTACACGGACTAGGGATCTGGCTCCAATGGAGGGTGCTGGTTTACACCGTCTGGGGGTCTGGTCCCTTGGCTCCAATGGAGGGTGCTGGTTTACACCGTCTGGGGGTCTGGTCCCTTGGCTCCAATGGAGGGTGCTGGTTTACACGGACTAGGGATCTGGCTCCAATGGAGGGTGCTGGTTTACACCACTGGGGGTCTGGTCCCCGTGGCTCCAATGGAGGGTGCTGGTTTACACCACTGGGGATCTGGCCCCATGGCTCCAATGGAGGGTGCTGGTTTACACCACTGGGGATCTGGCCCCCGTGGCTCCAATGGAGGGTGCTGGTTTACACCGTCTGGGGGTCTGGTCCCCGTGGCTCCAATGGAGGGTGCTGGTTTACACCACTGGGGATCTGGCCCCATGGCTCCAATGGAGGGTGCTGGTTTACACCACTCGGGGTCTGGTCCCTTGGCTCCAATGGAGGGCACTGATTCACACCCGCTGGGGGTCTGGTCCCTTGGCTCCAATGGAGGGCGCTGATTCACACCCGCTGGGGGTCTGGTCCCTTGGCTCCAATGGAGGGTGCTGGTTTACACCACTCGGGGTCTGGTCCCTTGGCTCCAATGGAGGGCGCTGATTCACACCCGCTGGGGATCTGGCCCCGGTGGATTGGGGCTCCCGGCACCGCTCTGAACACGCTGCTGTCACGCCAGCCCTGGGCTCTCCGTATAAACACCCAGCAGCCGCAATCCCTGGCCAGGCAGGGCACAGGGCAGCCGAGTGAGGATGGAAACCTGGAGCCGGCTCAAGCCAGTCCCTGGGGCCTTGGTATCCACACAGCGTGGGAGTGGCTGGGAGCGGGCTGGGGTCCAGCCCTGGCCCAGGCCAGCCGGCCCCATGAGTCTCAGATCTTTGACATCAAAGCCCGGAGTGGCTCCTTCCTGCCCGGGGGCTGCAGAGCAGCTCCGGGCGGGGCCGTGTTCCTCTCCAAGAGCGCCCCCTGCAGGCACCAGGGTGACGTGCCCAGCCCTGGGGGGCTCCTGCCCCAAGCTGGCAGTGCCCCCTGCTGGACATTCCCGGCTCTGGTGGCCTCGCTTTCTCCCCGCCCGCCTTAAGGGTGGTAGCGCCCCCTGTTGGCCCCCCAGGAGAGCACACTCAGCCCTAGCCACTCACCCATGGTGCGGTGCCCCCTGCTGGGAGCAGGGAGTCAGGCGCCCCCTCCTAGGTCCCCAGGTGCCCTGCAGGCATTGCCCTGGCTGTTGGCGGGCGGCCTAGCCCGTCGGAAAGAGCGATCCTGAGAAAACGCGTTTGCCAAGCGAGACGGGAAGGGAGGGAACCTGGGAACCGAACGTGGAAACATCGTTCTCAGCCCCGAAAGGAGCCCGGAGCCCCCTGGGAGGGTTATGCAACCTCGTTGTCTCTTAAAGTGACAGCCCAGGCACTGCCTGCTAGGACGCCTGGGTCCCACCAGGGCTTAAATCCCACCGGACTGAAGCAGAAGCGGGAACCGTTTGCACTTCCTACCCCTCCCTACGTCGACCTCATTGGGATCTTCTTCATAGAATCATAGAATCTCAGGGTTGGAAGGGACCTTAGGAGGTCATCTAGTCCAACCCCCTGCTCAAAGCAGGACCAACCCCAATTTTTGCCCCAGATCCCTAAGTGGCCCCCTCGAGGATTGAACTCACACCCCTGGGTTTAGCAGGCCAATGCTCAAACCACTGAGCTATCCCTCCCCCCTTCCCTTCCATCTCTTCACACTCCCGTCCCAGCCTGCTAGTGCCCAGGTTCATGCTCCCATCCTCTGAGTGCACCAGGATCCTCGTGCCAGGACACGCACACCCCGCTCACCAGGATCCTCGTGCCAGGGTGCTAGTGCCAGGATTTGCAAGGCCAGCTCACCGGGATCCCACTCGCGAGGGCACTTAGCACTGTGGTTCCCACTCCCAGCGTCTGATCACGCTGGTGTCCAAGCACCCGAGTGCCAGGCTTCCTGCTCCCACCCTGGTGTGCAGCAGGGCCCACCTGGCGGGATTCACACTTAAGTCACCCAGCACGCTGGGATCCACACCCATTGCCTGGTTTCACACTTGTAGCCCCCACGTGCGACAGGCTCCGTGCACGGGAGGTCCGGGTCTCTGCTCCCACCCCTCCAGGAGCTGCTCACCATTACCCAGGCTGGGGCTTCCAGCCCCCAGCACTGCAGGGGTCTCTCACGGGTGCAGGGTGGAGAGGGGGCAAGTTGGGACACGTGGGCATTTTTCTCTTCCAACGCGGGAGGGGGAATTTGGCTTTACCACCCCTTTAAGAGCCAGGCACGGACGTGGCTTCTTGGAATCACAAACTCATCCGTCCTGGCTGGAACTTTAAGGCCTGTTCTCTCCCCTCCATGCAGCCCCGCCCCCTGCACCCCCCCTCCCCGGCTCCTGCCAGGAGCCCTGATGCAAAGCAGATTGCGCCCCGTCCTGGCATTCAAGGGCTTCTGGCGCTGCCCCTGCTGGGAGCGGAGGCGAGGTCTCCCTGCTCCTCTCCCAGATCAGAATTGGGGGGCGGGGGGCTATCCAGTTGGGGTCTGACCCATGTGCCCTGCCTTGGGGTGGTGGTGGCAGGGAAGGGATGGGGGGTGAGGAGCAGAGAGGGGTTGGAGGGTGGAGGCCAAGGAGGGGATGGGGTGGTGATGTGGGGCTCCCCCATGCCCCCCAAAACAGTGAGGCTGGTTCCTGGAGGTGGGGTATCAGGAGTGGGGGGGGGCTGTCACAGGCCAGTCATGGGAGGGCAGCAGGATGGAGGGGGGGTGAGTCATGGACCAGATCTGAGGGGGAGCAGGATATTGTGGGGGGCGGGGGGGACGTGTCCTGGGCTGGTCCCTGGAGGGTGGAGGCAGTGGGATTTTGGGGGTCACAGGGTGATGGTTGTGGGGGGTGTCAGCATTGGGGAGGGGTTGTTGCAGGGTGGCCCCTGGGAGGGGGCATTAGGATGGGGGCAGGGTGTCATGAGCTGGTGCCTGGGGGTGGGAGAGGCAGTGAGATTGTGGGGGGAGAAGGGAGCGCAGTCCCTGAGCGGGGCAGTCAGATTGGGGTGTCCTGAGCCAGGCCCTGTGGGGGAAGGACTTGTGGGATTGGGGGGGCACAGAGCGGCCCCCGGGGCTGGGTTAGCCCCTGCTCAGCGCCCCGCTCTCTCTTCCCGCTGCAGCCTCTGTCCCGTTCTTGGTCTGCGAGGTTGGCCTGGTGCCCCCCATGCGCCGCGGCTTCTACTGCAACGACAGCAGCATCCGCTACCCGCTCAAGCGGGCGGAGACCGTCAGCGACACGGTGCTGATCTCGGTGGGGATCCTCGTCACCTCCGTCTCGGTGAGTCGCTCTGAGAGGAGAGCGCCCCCTGCTGGGCCCCCTGCAGCACAGCGCCCCCTAGTGCCGCACTGGGGCCAGCACCGACTGCCAGGGGAGAGCGCCCCCTGCTGGGCCCCCTGCAGCACAGCGCCCCCTAGTGCTGCACCGGGGCCAGCACCGACTGCCAGGGGAGAACACCCCCTGCTGAGCCCCCTGCCACATTCCCTGCAGGGTGTCAGGGGCTTGGTGAGAGAGGCTGGAGGTGGCAGAGGGGGGGGGCTCTGGGTAGCTCACCTCCATGGGCCCCTTACAAAATGCTAGCCACGCCCCTCGGCACAGAGCACCTGTTTCCAAGCCTTCCTCCGATGAGACAGGATCCCAGACTGGGCACCATCCGATACAGCTGAACCCCACATCCAGAAGGCTGCATGCCCTGCGGAACTCCCTGCTGCAGGGTGTGGGGCAGAATAGGAGGGGTGGGGAAATATTGGGGTGGGGGCAGGGCTGGCTTTAAAAACGGGGGTTGGGTGGGATGAGATTATGGGGTAAACCAAGGGGCTGGGACAGGGGAAGCAGGGAATGAGTCCTGCTGCTCTGCAAAGTGCATACGGAGTCGTCCCGTCCCCCCCATAGTTGCTCCTGAGCTTCCCATGGCCCTGGGGGCTGCTCCGTGCCCCAACCCATGGAGGGGGGAGCTGGCTGGGACGGCTGCCCGTCTCAAACTGGTGCCTCCCCGTCTCGCCACGCAGATCGCCCTGGGCGAGAGCTACCGCATCCACTCCCTGCACCTGGGCTCCCGCTCCTTCGTCCCCAACCCCTACGTGGCCGTCCTCTACAAGGAGATCGGCGCCTTCCTCTTCGGCTGCACCGTGGGCCAGTCCCTCACCAACATGGCCAAGATCACCGTTGGCCGCCTCCGCCCCCACTTCCTGGCCGTCTGCCGGCCCAACCTCGCCCTCCTCAACTGCTCCGGCTATGTGGAGGAGTACGCCTGCACCGCGGGGCCCTCGCAGGAGAAGGAAGCCAGGTGAGCTCCCGGGGGCACTGTCCCTTTAAGGCGGGGTGGGGGGACCGGCTCTGGGGGTTTGAGGTAAAGGAAGGGTCCCTGTCTAGTGAAGCCTGCTGCAGAGCGCAGGCCCAGATTTGGGGAGGCCCCTGGGTGGTGACACCCGGCCTTGGGAGAACGCCAGAGTCCGTCTGTGTCCAGCCGCCTGGCCTAAAAAAAATCCCCTATAGATTCCCCATAGCGCAATCCTGGCTGAGACCAGTGTGAAGTGATGGGGGGGCCAGGGGACTGCTCCTTGCCAGTGTCGTGCCCCCATGCTGGCTGCCTTGGCCCTGTATGGGGGGGGGGGGTCCCATATAACTTGCCCCGCCCCAGTGGCAAGTTATGAGCGGGAGGGATAGCTCAGTGGTTTGAGCATTGGCCTGCTAAACCCAGGGTTGTGAGTTCAATCCTTGAGGGGGCTATTTAGGGATCTGGGGCAAAAATTGGGGATTGGTCCTGCTTTGAGCAGGGGGTTGGACTAGATGATCTCCTAAGGTCCCTTCCAACCCTGATACTCTATGAGTGTCCAGAAGGGGATCCCTTATACGGCTTCAGGGTTACCACATCTCTGAGCCAGGCCAGATTTGAACTGGTGTCTGCTCAGGGGATGCCCTCCTAGGCCTCGGCTCTCCAGCCCTGTCCCTGCACCCCTGGGGATCTAGGCATGCAGCCCCTCTGCAATTCACCCAGCACCTCCAGTTCTGCTCTCTCCCAGGGGCGAGGCCGGCTTTCGCACAGCGCGGGCCGGTCCTTCTTGGGCCAGAAGCGTTGCAGAGAAAACGCGGCGTAAACCAGCCAAGCGCCACCCCCTGAGACCGAAACCTCTGGGGCTCCAGCCCTCCTGCTTCACGCCCCGAGCTCTGCTCAGCGAGCCCAGCTGGGACAGACCCCGGGGGGAGGCTTGTCTCTGCTCTGCCCCCGCCGCGTGTCCGTGAGTCAGCGGGCTGGCATCGTCTCTCTATGGATCCCTTGTCGATCTGGGGGGATTTCAGCCCGTTCCTTAAGGACTTTATTCATTCCACCCAGACGGGAAAGGAACGTGAGAGCAAGCTTCATCCCTTCCCCCGCCAGGCAGCCATGCAGTGTGTCCGGGAAACTGAGGCACGCACAGGCTTCAGAACAAATATCACCACAAATTCCCACTTCGGCCCACCACCAACTTCTGCCAGGGGGTGCAGTCGGTGCCCACGACCTTCAGACTCTTTGGCAGGGTGTGACCTCTTGGTTAAAGGTCAAAGTGAAGGGTTCTCAGCTGGCCCTTTATACCACCAGCCCCCGGGCCCCTGGACCCCGGTCCGACCCAGGCTGTGCAGTCGCTCCCAGAGTCTGCAGTGATTGGCCCCTGCTGAGTTTAGTTCCTGGCGAGAGCTTGGTACTGCGCCCCCAGGGGGGGCAGAACGCGGCCCATGGCTCGCACAGACGCTCCAAGATATTGCATGTGTCTGTAATATCTGGGAGCCGTCCTATGGAGGCTGCCCTGCCCCGGTGTCTGGGGCCGCGTGGAGACTGCCCTCACTTTGCGGGACAATCCCACGCCCCGGGCAGCAGCTTTGGAGGCCCCCGGCCTTGCCTGCCTGGCCCTGGATGGGGTCTAAGACAGCCGTGGAGGGGGCAGGCGGAGGGGTCGCTGGCAGGATCCCTCTGCACCCCACGCCCCTGGCGCCGGGCAGTGCCGCCGGCTATAACCCTGGCCTTTATTTGCCCCCCTCTAGGAAATCCTTCTACTCCGGCCACGCCTCCTTCGCCATGTACAGCATGACATACCTGGTGGTAAGCGCCCCCGCCCGGCCCCACAAACCAATCCAATCATCCGAGAACCTCCCCCGGCAACCCCCGGCCCCATCCCTCGGGGGTTCCCCTGGCCCATGGAGCCCTGGGGGGGGGGGTCACTGGGTGCAGGGGGAGATCTCCCCACAGAGCCAGGCTGGGGGAGGTCACTGGGGGGCAGGGGGAGATCTCCCCACAGAGCCAGGCTGGAGGAGGTGACTGGGTGCATGGTGGGATCACCCTGAAGGAGCGGCTGAGCCTGGCAGCCCCTCTTAGCCAGCGACCCCTGTCCAGGGTCCCGCCCCGAGCCAGAGTGGCCCCTGCAATTGAGAGCTCGGCAGGGAGTGGAGCCAAGTGCCCAGAATAGCCCAGCAGAGGGTCCCTCAGTGCCAGGCACTTTCCTGCCAGAGTGGCAGTTGTCGGTGTGGGAGCTGGAGGGAAACACGTAGAGCCCACTGGGGGGCCAGGACGCCTGGGTTCTATTCCCAGCTGTGGGAGGAGAGTGGGGTCTAGTGGTTAGATCTGGGGGAGGTGGGAGCCAGGACTCCTGGGTTCTGTCCCCAGCTGCAGGAGGAGAGAGGGGTCTAGTGGTTAGAGCAGAGGGACCTGGGTATTGGGATGCCTGGGTTCTCTCCCTGGCTCTGAGAGTGGAGTGGGGTGAGCAGAGAGCCCCCTCCAGTGGCTGGTGGCAGAAGGGTGGTTCTGTGCCCCACATACCTACGGAGGCTTATCCCGAGCTGCCGATTGTCTGAGGTGCGCCCCATGTCTAGCTGCCCCAGCTCCTGTCTCTTGGCTGACCCAGGCTGGAGGGTCGTGCGGTCCGATGGGTGAGCCGCAGCTCATCCTCTGAGAACTGGAGAGGCGTTAACTCACTGCTCCTCCTGCCCAGTACGGGCCCCTCTGCAGTTGGGGAAACTGAGTCACACAGAGGGGAAAGTCCTGACTCCCAGCCCCCTGCTCTAACCACTAGGCCCCACTCCCCCAGAGCTGGGGATAGAACCCAGGAGTCCTGACTCTGCTCTCAGCACCCGTCCCCCTCATTTCCTCCGCACCCGACCGATCTCCCCTCTCAATTTCCCGCTGCCGCCACCGCACCCAAATGGCCCCTTCCCCCACCCCGGATGCCTGGGTCCCTGTGGCTGGCGACGGAGAAGGGCCCATTGTTCCCTTGGGGAGCGGCACAAACAGGTCCTTTATGCGTCCCTGGCTGACGGGCATGAATGCGGGGGCGGGGGGGAATGTATCTCGGGCGGGGGCAGCGGTGACGCCAGCGACTAGGACTGCGAGTAGCCCCCCCCACCCCCCGCTCAGATGCCCTTTATTCTTGCTTTGCTGGGGGCGGGGGGGATGAGGGGAGCACTTTGGGGGTGCGGCGTGAGGGCGGGGCATAGGGGCAAGAATCACAGCAGGAGGGTTTTGGGCTGGGAGCAGCAGCGTTTGGGGGGGGAGGGGGCAGAGTGGGGGCCGGGAGCAGCGCCCTCCCCCAATGCTCATCACCCCCCCCCCCCCAGTTCTACCTGCAGGCGCGGCTAACCTGGCGGGGCGCCCGTCTGCTGCGCCCCCTGCTGCAGTTCGTCCTGCTGCTGCTGGCACTGTACACCGGGCTCACCCGCATCTCTGACTACTGGCACCACCCCTCGGACGTCGCCGTGGGCTTCCTGCAGGGGGCGCTCATCGCCTACTGGGTGGTAAGTGTGAGCCTCCGTCCACGCCCCCCACCAGCCATCCGTCTGTCTGTCCAGGGCGGATCAGCGCTTGGCCCCCTCTAGGTCACCAGCTCGAGTCTGCAATGAGTTTGGTTTCTTAGAGCATCGGGGTCCCCGTCCCGGCCCATCCCACGCTCCCTCCATGAGCACGGCTGGGAGCCAGGACTCCTGGGTTCGTTTCCCAGCTCCAGGGTCTAGTGGGTTAAAGCGGGTGAGAGGAGCGGGGTTCTGGGAGCCAGGACTCCTGGGTTCTATTCTTAGCTCTGGGAGAAGGAGTGGAGTGTAGGAGTGGAGTCTAGGATTTAGAGCAGGGTGGGCTGGGAGCCAGGACTCCTGGGTTCTATTCCCAGCTCTGGGAGGGGAGTGGGGTCTAGTGGTTAGAGCAGGGTGGGCTGGGAGCCAGGACTCCTGGGTTCTATTCCCAGCTCTGGGAGGGGAGTGGGGTCTAGTGGTTAGAGCAGGGTGGGCTGGGAGCCAGGACTCCTGGGTTCTATTCCCAGCTCTGGGAGGGGAGTGGGGTCTAGTGGTTAGAGCGGGGGGGGGGGGGGTTGGGAGTCAGGACTCCTGGGTTCTATTCCCAGCTCTGGGAGGGGAGTGGGGTCTAGTGGTTAGAGCGGGGGGGGGAGGGCTGGGAGTCAGGACTCCTGGGTTCTCTCCCCAGCTCTGGGAGGGGAGCAGTGTCTAGCAGTTAGATCAGTGCAGGGGCCAGAACCTGGGGCTCCATTCCTGGCTCTGCCGCAGTCCCGTTCCCTCTCCGAAGGGCCGCAGCGGTGGAGGGAACGTGTGGAGAACGCTCTGACCTCCTTAGGTGGCAGGCGCTGGAGCCGGGACCGGGCTTCTCCCTCGTGTTCTCCCCACCCCCGGCCTTGGGGGCAGGGGACTGTGCAGCCAGCCAGGAGCTGAGGGGCCGATACACTGTCGCTCCCAGGGCCGGAAACAGCACAGGAAACACCTCCTGCTTCAGCATTAGAACAGGCAACAGGGCGGAAATCTCCCCTCATCACAGGGCTCCCGGCCAACCTCCCCTCCCCTTCCATGGGGGCCCAGCTCCCTCCTCGCAACCCCGGGGGGACTGAGCACAGCCCCAGCAGGAGGTGTGAACTCCCTTGTACTCATGTGGAAACTGAGGCACAGAGCTGGGAAGCGCCCTGCTCGGGAGCATGGAATATGGAAGCCCGGGGGCTGGGAGTCAGGACTCCTGGGTTCTAGCCCCAGCTCTAGGAGGGGGCGGGGGCTTAGAGCAGGGGGTGCTGGGAGTCAGGACTCCTGGGTTCTAGCCCCAGCTCTAGAAGTGGGGGGGGGGCTTAGAGCAGGGGGTGCTGGGAGTCAGGACTCCTGGGTTCTAGCCCCAGCTCTAGGAGGGGGCGGGGGCTTAGAGCAGGGGGTGCTGGGAGTCAGGACTCCTGGGTTGTATCCCCAGCTCTGGGAGGGGGATCTGGAAGGTCAGTGCAGGGGGTGCTGGGAATCAGGACTCCTGGGTTCTAGCCCCAGCTCTAGGAGTGGGGGGGGGGGCTTAGAGCAGGGGGTGCTGGGAGTCAGGACTCCTGGGTTGTATCCCCAGCTCTGGGAGGGGGATCTGGAAGGTCAGTGCAGGGGGTGCTGGGAATCAGGACTCCTGGGTTCTAGCCCCAGCTCTAGGAGTGGGGGGGGGGGGCTTAGAGCAGGGGGTGCTGGGAGTCAGGACTCCTGGGTTGTATCCCCAGCTCTGGGAGGGGGATCTGGAAGGTCAGCGCAGGGGGGGCTGGGAGTCAGGACCAATGTTCCCTCTAATTTTTCCCATCCGGGTGTGGAATGAATTTTATGTGCACCAATATGGAGGTGATGTGTGGTGGGGGTGGGACCGAGGGGCTCAGAGTTGGGGGGGGGGCTCAGGGCTGGGGCAGAGGGTTGGGGTTCAGGGGGTGAGGGCTCCAGCTGGGGGGGGGCAGGGACGAGGGGTTTGGGATGCAGGCTGCTCTGGGGCCACGGCGGGGAGAGAGGGCTCCCCCCAGCCCTCTCTCCCCGGCCACAGCAGCTCCAGGGCTGGGGGAGAGTGTCTCTCCCTGCCACGTCAGCTCCGGGGGTGGGTCCATGGGAGAGGCACCTCTCCCCACCACGGCAAGTCCAGGGCTGGGGGAAAAGGCTGCTCTCCCCACCGCAGCCCTGGGCACCTACGCGGCCCTTGATAGTCTGCTGCACGGCCATGCAGCTGAGAGGAAACTTAGGTCAGGACTCCTGGGTTCTATCCCCAGCTCTGGGAGTGGGAAGGGGTGGGTTAGAACAGGGGCAGCTGGAGAGTCCTATTCTTGCCTTACAGACTGATTCACCCTATAACCTCGGCCTGTGGCTAACTAGAGCCTGCCTCAGTTTCCCCTCCAGCTGTGGAATAAGAGCGGGCTGCGGGGGGAGGGTCTTGTCAGTGTGATTAGCTCGCCCCCACCCCACTCTCCTCCTTTTCGGTCTCTCCCTCCTCACCCCCCATTGTTTTTCTCTCTCCTCCTCCTCCTGCCAGGCCTTCCACATCTCAGGCATGTTCCGCCACAAGCCCCTGGCCTCCCGCCTGCCTCCGCTTTGCCCAGATAGCCCGGACTCCAGCGGCCACACCAACTGCTAGGCATCATGCCGGGATGGGGGGGTTGGGGGGATCACCCTGCTGGGCCCAGCAGGCCCCCGCACGGCAGTAGAAGAGCCAGCCCCACTTTCTGCTCCTCCACAGAGCACTTGACCCCATGTGCTTCCTCTCCGGCAGGGCTGGGCTTTCCTGTGTTGCTCTGGTCGCCGCCGTCTGTTTTCCAAGCACTTTAATTTCCTCTTGGATGCCTGCCCTGGGTCAAGTCGCCGCCACCTCCCGAAAGACTTCCTATTGGGTGGGGTTCTCCTCTGTGCGTTGCAGGAAGTCCTGCCTTCCTCTGGACAGGGCATGGCAGGAAGTCTCGCCTTCTTCTAACACGGATATCGCGGACTCATCACAGGAAGTCCCACTTCCTCTGGCAAGGGCATGGCAGGAAGTCCCGCCTTCCTCTAGTATGGCCATCACAGGAAGTTCCACCTTCCTGTGGCACGGGCATAGCAGAAAGTCTCACCTTCTTCTAACATGGATATCGCAGACACATCGCAGGAAGTCCCACCTTCCTCTGGCAAGGGCATGGCAGGAAGTCCCGCCTTCCTCTAGTATGGACGTCACAGGAAGTCCCACCTTCCTCTTGCAAGGGTATGGCAGGAAGTCCCCGCCTGCCTTTGGCATGGACGTCAGAGGGAACGCTGCAGGAAGTCCCGCCTTACTTTGACATGGGCATTACAGGAAGTCCCGCCTCTCCCTCACCGCCCCCACACGCATTGGGATTTCTCCGCTCACTGAAGGATTATGACGACGATGGGCATGTTACTCTTTGGCCACCTTCCCAGACTCTGCTACCTGCCCCGCCAATGAAACGGCCCCTCCCCTCTCGCTGCCGGGGAGGAGGGCTGTGATTGGTGGGCAGGGAGAGCGGCAGGTGGTCGATCATGAAGGATGAACCACAGGCTGGTGGGCCTGAGGAGTGGGGTCCCACAGGGCCGGCTCAAAGGGGCTCATCCATGCCACGAGTGGCTCCCGTTCTCAGACGCTTCCGGGACTCCCCGGTGGCTGGACTGTGCCTCTCGCCCCCCATGCCCAGCTGGCCCTGATAATGTGAATGGTATTTTTGTAATAAATGGTACAGGACAATCGACCGGGCTGGCTCTGGGGCTGGCACTGACTCTGGTGTGGGGAGCATGGGTCGGCCCCGGTGGTTTAAGGCAAGGGGCTTTTCCACTCTCTGCAAGCCCCCCTTGGAGGCTGAGCTCCAGGGCTCAGGCGGGCGATCAGGGGTGGGTTTTGAATGGAGGGGGCCGTCGGGGACGGGGGAATTGTTGAGGGACGCAGGGGCTGTGAGCCCAGAGCTGAATAGTGCTGCCAGAGGGGCTAATTCCTAGCTCACGCCGGAGCCGCCTGGCCGCTGTGTCCTGGCAGAGGATCCTTCCCCACATTCCCTCCCGCAGCTGCGTCCTTGTGCGCTGGGATTGGGATGGGGGTGGGGGGCGAGGGAAACTAGCCCGTCCCTGTCCCCCCGCCCCCCCTGACACTTGTAACTAATAGGGGTCTATTGTTTTATTCTCCTTTCAACCATACAATCAGCTGATCAGAGAATCCAGGGCTGGGCTAGCAGGGGGCTGTGTACTTGTGGGAAGCCTAGGGGCCGAGGATAGTGTGGGGGCTGCGGATCAGGAGTGAGGGGCACCTGCAGGGCAGTGGGGTGGAGCGGGGAGCCCAGAGCTAGGAGAACAGGGGAGTCTGTGGGTCAAGTTTGGGGGCCCTAGCAAAGCTGGGGAAGGAGCCCAGGGGGCTGGGATAGTGTGGAGGCTACAGGTCAGGCTTGAGGGGCACCGCAGGGCTGTGGGACCGGGGGGGGATCCCAGAGCTAGGATAGCAGGGGGCAGTAGCGTAGCCGGGGGAGCAGGGGAGCGGCCGCTCCCCTGTGAGGAGAAGCAGGCGCCTTAAAAAACGCCGCCCGAGCCGGGCTGGGGGGTGGTGCTTTAAAAGGTCCTGCCCGAGTGGCTCTGGACGCTGCGGTAGGCCTGGCGCTGGGACACATTCCACGCAAGTCCTTGCCCCTGAGAGCGGGGCTGCGCTGCGGAGCCAGGGAGGCAGCTGGGCCCGGGGGGAGCTGGGGGCAGTAGGGGGGCCTGGCCTGACCTGACCTAGATGAGCTGAGCTCGCCAGCTGGAGGCAGGAGAGGGGAGGATCAGGCCCACAGGCAGCCCCGCTGGCCCTGGATGTGGCACCAGGGAGGCCTGTGTGACTAGAAACCTGGGAGCTAAGGAGACAGGCACAGTTTGTTCTTGGATGGGAGACCCAAAAGGCCAACAGTGCCCCCTGCTCAGGGGGGTGGCGGATCTTAGTGCCAGCCCCCAGCCCCAGTGTGATGCTAGGCAGTGCTGTGCGGCAGGGAGCAAGAATGGTGGCTCCGTAGGGAACTCTGGGGCAGTGGTGCTTTGTGGTGGTTAACCAGCTGCCAGGCCTTGCCCCAGAGCTGGCTGCATCTCAGAGCCGGGTGGCTCCGAAGGGGAACTCTGGGCAATGGTGCTTTGTGGCGGTTAACCAGCTGCCAGGCCTCGCCCCAGAGCTGGCTGCATTTCAGAGCCGGGTGGCTCCGTAGGGAACTCTGGGCAATGGTGCTTTGTGGCGGTTAACCAGCTGCCAGGCCTCGCCCCAGAGCTGGCTGCATCTCAGAGCCAGGTGGCTCCCTAGGGAACTCTGGGCAATGGTGCTTTGTGGCGGTTAACCAGCTGCCAGGCCTCATCCCAGAGCTGGCTGCATCTCAGCGCCGGGTGGCTCCGTAGGGAACTCTGGGCAATGGTGCTTTGTGGCGGTTAACCAGCTGCCAGGCCTTGCCCCAGAGCTGGCTGCATTTCAGAGCCAGGTGGCTCCGTAGGGAACTCTGGGCAATGGTGCTTTGTGGCGGTTAACCAGCTGCCAGGTCTCACCCCAGAGCTGGCTGCATTTCAGAGCCAGGTGGCTCCGTAGGGAACTCTGGGCAATGGTGCTTTGTGGCGGTTAACCAGCTGCCAGGCCTCGCCCCAGAGCTCGCTGCATCTCAGAGCCGGGTGGCTCCATAGGGAACACTGGGCAATGGTGCTTTGTGGCGGTTAACCAGCTGCCAGGCCTCACCCCAGAGCTCGCTGCATTTCAGAGCCAGGTGGCTCCGTAGGGAACTCTGTGCAATGGTGCTTTGTGGCGGTTAACCAGCTGCCAGGCCTCGCCCCAGAGCTCGCTGCATCTCAGAGCCGGGTGGCTCCATAGGGAACACTGGGCAATGGTGCTTTGTGGCGGTTAACCAGCTGCCAGGCCTTGCCCCAGAGCTGGCTGCATTTCAGAGCCAGGTGGCTCCGTAGGGAACTCTGGGCAATGGTGCTTTGTGGCGGTTAACCAGCTGCCAGGTCTCACCCCAGAGCTGGCTGCATTTCAGAGCCAGGTGGCTCCGTAGGGAACTCTGGGCAATGGTGCTTTGTGGCGGTTAACCAGCTGCCAGGCCTCGCCCCAGAGCTCGCTGCATCTCAGAGCCGGGTGGCTCCATAGGGAACACTGGGCAATGGTGCTTTGTGGCGGTTAACCAGCTGCCAGGCCTCACCCCAGAGCTCGCTGCATTTCAGAGCCAGGTGGCTCCGTAGGGAACTCTGTGCAATGGTGCTTTGTGGCGGTTAACCAGCTGCCAGGCCTCGCCCCAGAGCTGGCTGCATTTCAGAGCCGGGTGGCTCCGTAGCGAACTCTGGGCAATGGTGCTTTGTGGCGGTTAACCAGCTGCCAGGCCTCGCCCCAGAGCTGGCTGCATCTCAGAGCCAGGTGGCTCTGTAGGGAACTCTGGGCAATGGTGCTTTGTGGCGGTTAACCAGCTGCCAGGCCTCATCCCAGAGCTGGCTGCATCTCAGAGCCAGGTGGCTCTGTAGGGAACTCTGGGCAGTGGTGTTTTGTGGTGGTTAACCAGCTGCCAGGCCTCGCCCCAGAGCTCGCTGCGTCTCAGAGCCGGGTGGCTCCATAGGGAACACTGGGCAATGGTGCTTTGTGGCGGTTAACCAGCTGCCAGGCCTCACCCCAGAGCTCGCTGCATTTCAGAGCCAGGTGGCTCCGTAGGGAACTCTGTGCAATGGTGCTTTGTGGCGGTTAACCAGCTGCCAGGCCTCGCCCCAGAGCTGGCTGCATTTCAGAGCCAGGTGGCTCCGTAGCGAACTCTGGGCAATGGTGCTTTGTGGCGGTTAACCAGCTGCCAGGCCTCGCCCCAGAGCTGGCTGCATCTCAGAGCCAGGTGGCTCTGTAGGGAACTCTGGGCAATGGTGCTTTGTGGCGGTTAACCAGCTGCCAGGCCTCATCCCAGAGCTGGCTGCATCTCAGAGCCAGGTGGCTCTGTAGGGAACTCTGGGCAGTGGTGTTTTGTGGTGGTTAACCAGCTGCCAGGCCTCGCCCCAGAGCTGGCTGCATTTCAGAGCCGGGTGGCTCCATAGGGAACACTGGGCAATGGTGCTTTGTGGCGGTTAACCAGCTGCCAGGCCTCGCCCCAGAGCTGGCTGCATCTCAGAGCCGGGTGGCTCCGTAGCGAACTCTGGGCAATGGTGCTTTGTGGCGGTTAACCAGCTGCCAGGCCTCGCCCCAGAGCTGGCTGCATCTCAGAGCCGGGTGGCTTCGTAGCGAACTCTGGGCAATGGTGCTTTGTGGCGGTTAACCAGCTGCCAGGCCTCGCCCCAGAGCTGGCTGCATCTCAGAGCCGGGTGGCTTCGTAGCGAACTCTGGGCAATGGTGCTTTGTGGCGGTTAACCAGCTGCCAGGCCTCGCCCCAGAGCTGGGCCAAGCAGTCCCTGGGTAGTTTGAGTGTTTTGGCCTTTTTAGGAATTCAGGATTGGTATCCGCAGGCCCAATAAACAAATCCCCAGAAGGTAATCCAGGCTCTTGAATCCCGTCTGTTTCACAATAGCCTCTCGGGGGAAGGCTGCGAGTTCCTTTCAAAGCTGCCATGAATGACTCCTTTATACCCCAGTGGGAGATGGGGGCTGTGTGACTCCCCGCGCTAGGCTCAGGGGAACAATAGCGGGAGCCGTATCTGCTCCTTCGGAGCCCCAGGGCAGATGGCAACCAAGCAAAGCTGCCCGCCCAGCCCCGGGAGATAAGGGCTAATGAGCCGTTTTTACAGCGGGGGGGAAACTGAGGTACAGGGAGAGGCCGTGACCTGGCCAAAGTCACACGGCAGGGCCCTGAACGAGTCTTGACTGTCTACTGCTCCAAGCGCTAAGCCCCACTCCTTACTCCGGACCTGGCGATAGAATCCAGGAGTCCTGACTCCCGGCCTCTCCTGCTCCAACCACTAGACCACATGGCCCATTCTGTGATTCCCACACTGTGGCTCCTAGTGGTTCTGGCAGTCTCTGGCCGCCTGTGAAAGCGTGTGGAAGAGGGAGCCAGTCTGGCTGAGGCAACAGGAGATGGCAACAGGCACACTGGGAAGCACACGCCCCGGTCTCTCTCAACCTCGTACCATGCAAACCACGGCTGTGGCTTCCCCAGGGGTCCAGCAGGCTCGTGAGCAGGAGGGGAGGTGGAAGGTATCACAGTTAGGAGGGAAGATCGTTGCTAAGAGCCACTATGGAGACATGGCTTCTAACCACACTTCTTTCACCATGTCGCCAGCAGCTTCAATCGAGAAGCCACTGGCAGGGGAAGAAGCGTTGGACCGGACCTGACTGACTTATGAAGAATTTGGCTTTGGAGCAAACTCCCCCACCCCATAAGACCATGCATCATTTCAACCACCACCACCACCCGGCATGTCTTCAAGGGCAGAACACTTGCTCGCACGCTAAGAACATGGCAGTTGTGGGCAGCGATGCCCCTTCTCCTCCTGAGGGCTCCGGCCGTAACAACAGAAACGCTCCAGTAACGACAGCCAGGAGAGCTTCTCGGGATTCGAAACGTGGCCTTTGCTAAGGAAAAATGGGAGCCTGCCCCTTCCCCCAGGCTAGCCACTGAAGTGAAGCCGGCTCTGGATGGGCTCCTGGGGGGGGGGGGGGGCAGGGTAAAACGGACCAGCACTCTGGACCCCAAACCGATGCAATTGACGTGGGTTCCCCCTTGGGGCTATATCCAGGGTGGAAAGAGTCCAGTGATACCTCCCGTTCGGCCCAAGATAAACAGCGGCCACGGAGTCCGATCCAGCTCCGGCAGAGGCAGTGAAGGGGGGGCAGGGGGGGGGGCAGCTTTGCACCAGCCAGCAGCTGGGGAACAGAGAAGATTGCGGGGGAGAAGGCCTGCGGTTCCAGCTGTCCTTAACGAGGTCCAGCTGTTCGCTTGGGGCTCATCAGCTGGGAGAGAAGTGAAGGGGGGAAGACCCCGTTGTGCGGAGGTCGGGGAAGTGCCCGGCCATCCCAGCCACGCGCTCCCGTGTGTTTGTGGCCATTGTCAAGCTAAAATTTGAGGGACCAGGTACACAGCCCGGGGCGGGTTGGTTGGATCAAGTCCCTCGGCAGGGCACAGCCCCTGGCCCTTGGAAAGGGGCACGTTAATAGAACAGGGTGGCTTGATACCAATACCCCCTGGGGCACAGGGGCAAAGGCCTGCGAGGAAGGCACTGGCCTAGGAGTCAGGCTGCCTGGGTTTTAGCTCCAGTTCTGGGAGGGGAGTGGGGTCTAGTGGTTGGAGTAAGGACGGGCTGGGAGCCAGGATTCCTGGTTTCTAGCCCCAGCTTCAGGAGGGGAGTGGGGTCTAGTGGTTGGAGTAAGGACGGGCTGGGAGCCAGGATTCCTGGTTTCTAGCCCCAGCTTCGGGAGGGGAGTGGGGGTCTAGTGGTTGGAGTAAGGACGGGCTGGGAGCCAGGATTCCTGGTTTCTAGCCCCAGCTTCGGGAGGGGAGTGGGGGTCTAGTGGTTGGAGTAAGGACGGGCTGGGAGCCAGGATTCCTGGTTTCTAGCCCCAGCTTCGGGAGGGGCGTAGGGTCTAGTGGTTAAAGCAGGGACAGGCTGAATGGTGTTGTGACCATCACTCACCTGACTTGTGCCTTTAGGGCCCTGGGTTCTGACACCTCCCGCCCCCTCCCCCCTGCTGCCACAACTCCTCCAGTTTAGCAGCTCCTGGCCTGACTCCCAGGTGCTCCAGCTGGCTGGGTTGGCCCAGCCCTCCCTGCTCTACAGGTATCCTGCCGGGGCTTGTCCTGGGAGAAGAGAACCAACCTGCAAACGGCTGAGGGCGGAGGCCTGAGAATGGAGCCCCGACTCACCCTGCCTGCCCAGTGAGGGGGCTCAGTGGGGACGGGGGGGGGGGGGAAAGTCCTGCAACGGGATTGGAGCTGGGGGCAGAGGTTGTGTCTCCACTGCCCCCTCCCGGCTAGGGTATTGTGGGGCGGGAGGGGGGGCACATTGCCTGCAGTTCTGTGTGTGCCCCCCCCCCTCCGTGCTGGTGTGTGCGTGCTTGTACCATATGGGACTGCGATGGGCTGGATATTAATTTCCTGCTTGTTTTTCCCATTGTGTAACTCACTGGCTCGGAACAGGAACAGTCACTTCCCAGCCTGGAGGGTGGCCAGGCCTGGAGGGAGGCTGCAGCGCTGGGCGGGGACGGAGGGGACACCTCCGCCTTGCCCCCCCGGGGGTATATCTCGTGGCCCAAACGCTACCTGCGCAGCCCTGCTTGCATGCGCCCGCCTCTGGGGTGGGGTAGGCCAGTTGTTTCACAGCCACACTGCAACAGCTGCCCGGGGATGGCTCACCCAGCGCTGAAATGCAGCCACCTCTGGGGTGGGGCACGGCAGCTGGGAACAGAGCACAGCGACGCTGCACAGGAGAATAAGCTGGGGTATTCCCACCCCCACCCCCCCCAACACGGTTAGGAACCAGAGTTCAAATTATGCCAGCGGTGTCATAGGGCGACCCCTCGTGATGACACCTGGCCCCACCGGCTGGGACCTACTGAGCCCCCCAGCAGCATGGGGGTCAGGCCTTGTGCCCAGCTGCTTCCGTACAGCTGGCCAGCCCCAGCTCTAGTGCTGCAGCCCAGCAGCTCGGGGCGGGGGGGGGGCTGCAGGGTGTGTCCTCCCTGGGATGAACTCCCTGGTGATCTGGGTTGCTTGGCTCCAGGGAGAGGGTCAGCTCAGGTCGGCTTTCCTGTCTCCCGGGAGAGGAGCCCCGCCAGCCTGGGGAGCTGGATTTGTTTACTGCGTTTCCGGGCCGTGGAGTCTGTTCTGAGAGGCAGGGCCCCATCGCCGGCCCTTTGCATTTACATCGCATGCGAAGCTGCGTCTCGGGGTCACCGGGGCTGGGGGTTGGGGCCAAGAGCCTGGGGCTACATCTCGGGGTGATCAGGGGTGGGGGAGTGCTCTCACTGGGGGGGGGGGGCACACAGGGGAGGGGCAGCAGGGGGTGTTCTCACTGGGTAAGCACTGAGGGCCCAGAGTGGGGGGAGGGGGGCAGGGTCCCAAGAGGGGGTCGCTCTCACTGAGTGTGTGTGTGTGGGGGGGGAACTGGCAGCAGAAGGGGAAAGGACGCAGTGCAGACGCCGTTTGCTTTCCACGGTGCATGGGGCTGTCTCCCGCCCAGGTGGGTGAGTGGGGGTGGGGCTGTGTTGGGGAATGAAGGGGTATTTGGGGAGGCGTACTTAGGAGCTGGGGCGTGGGGGGGGGGAGCTGTGCCTGGAGGAGGAGGAGGTGATTTGCACCTTACCCCGGGCATACCCTCACTTGGAGCAGGGCACCCCGCAGGCCACTCCAATAGCCTGCCGCTATAAATAGGGGTTTTCCCCAGAAGCTGGGAGGATTCCCAGAACTGAGGCTAGGGCCAGAGCCAGAGATAGGGGGAGGGGCTGATAACACCCCAGCTGCCAGTGGGGGGGGGGAATTGCCCCAACCTCTTCAACTCCCCCACCCCGACACTGGTGATGGAGACCCAGTAGGGGGCGCTCTCTCCACGCAGGCAGCACTCCCCCTAGTGCAACACTAGGGGGCGCTGTGATGCAGGGAGCAAGGTGCGGGGGGTCAGTACGGGGTGCCTGGCCCACCCACTCAGTGCTGACCCCCCACTCTGTGCGTGTGTGTGCACCTCGCTGCCCTCTGCTGGCTCAGCACTCAGCACTGCCTGGCTGTGTGTCATAGCCCCTGTAGTGACAGTGTCTAACGGAGATCCTCCCCTACGTTCCTCTTCATAGTTAGCATTGGCCAGACTGGGCTGCTGCTCTCCCAGATCAATGCCAGATGGCTAGGAGCCCCTGCCACCCTCTTCAACTCCCCTGCTCCCCAACACCCCCATGTAGCTGGGGGACTCCCCTCCCCACAGGGACAGGCCCTGCCAGCCCTGGGTCCAGTGGCCTCCCCAGGAATTGAAATTAGGGGGGAGTGTCACTAAATTGGCATGTAACTAGTTCACAAAACTGGGGGGGCGGGGTGTTGGGGAAATTCAAGGGGGGTGTAGGGAAATCACTGCCTGAGTCGGCAAGAACTGGGAGAGAATTGGGGGGGCAGGGAGGGGGTGTTTACTCTACAGGCTTGATGCTAGTGGGAGAGATTAGCAAGGCCTAGAGCACCACCGCCTGGCTGCAAGGGGTATTGCAGTTTGTGTGTGTGTGTCTCTCTCTCCCCATCTCTGAATCATAGAATCTCAGGGTTGGAAGGGACCTTAGAAGGTCATCTAGTCCAACCCCCTACTCAAAGCAGGACCAATCCCCAATTTTTGTCCCATATCCCCAAATGGCCCCCTCAAGGATTGAACTCACAACCCTGGGTTTAGCAGGCCAATGCTCAAACCACTGAGCTATCCCTCCCCACCTCTACATCTGAGGCTCTCCACCTCTGAATATCTCCTCCCTCCTCGGCAGCCCAACCCAGCCTCTCCCACCCCGCCCCTCAAGAGCCCCCCCCTCACAGCTCCTGCCACCACCCCACTCCCTGGGGCCCTGTCCTCTCCTTCCCCCCCCCCCCCCCACTGGGGGAATCTGGTACCTGCCCCAGAGGTGATGGGGGACACAGATCACTGGGCAGGGCAGAGGGGGGGTCCTTGGCTCATACCTGTCCTTTGACAGGCCAGACAGAGATTAGGACAGGACGGCTCAGCCCTAAAAATACCCCGCATGGGGCTGCCGTTACCCAGACAGGGGGGCTGGCTATCACCCCTGGCCTTCGGGTGTCAGGAGACAGGGCTGCCGCTTCCTAGTGGAGAACAGACCTACCGCGGCTGCCAGTGAGGGGTCCCGTGTGGGCACTGCAGTGGTGGGAGCTGCGGGTCAAGGGTTCTGGACCCCACCCCCTCCCCAGGCAGCTCTGGGGGTTTGCTTTAGATGCTGGGTTCATCCCCCTTGCCAGCTGCTCGCTGGGATCCCTTCTGGGCTGGATAGCGTCACTGGGTGACAGGGCGTGGGGCCGGCCCTGACTGATCGGGGAGAGCACCCCCAGCCCGCGTCGCTCGCACCCGCTCAGCAGAAGCCCGGCAGGGGCTGTGGGTGGTTGTGACCCCCATACAGCAGCTGCCCCTCCCCCTTGCGGGAATCAATCACACACACACACACCCCCCGTGATGTTAGGCCTCCACTTCATACTGCTTCACAAATGCTCTGGGGTTGGACTCATCGAAGTCTCTCTCATACACACACACACTCCCCCAAAATATTGGTATAGATGGGGATTTCATGGGCAAGGGGCTCGAATGCTAGGGCGATGGATGGCAGTGTAAACCAGACAGCTAGAGGGGGGGTTATGGGGCTAGAGATCTACGAAGGGATCTCGAGCGGTCAGTCCAGTCCCCTGCACTCAAGGCAGGACTAAGTATTATCCAGACCATCCCTGACAGGTGTTTGTCCAACCTGCTCTTAAAAATCCCCCATGATGGAGATTCCACCACCTCCCTAGGCAATTTATTCCACTGCTTAACCACCCTGACAGTTAAGAAGGTTTTCCTAATGTCCAACCTAACCTGCCCTTGCTGCAATTTAAGCCCGTTGCTTCTTGTCCTATCCTCAGAGGTTAAGAAGAACAATTTTTCTCCCTCCTCCTTGTAACAACTTTTATGTCCTTGAAAACTGTGATCATGTCCCCTCCCAGTCTTCTCTTCTCCAGACTAAACAAACCCAATGTTTTCACTCTTCCCTCATAGGTCATGTTTTCTAGACCTTTAATCGTTTTTATTGCTCTTCTCTGGACTCTCTCCAATTTGTCCACATCCTTCCTGAAATGTGGCACGGAGAACCGGATACAATACTACAGTTGGGGTTTAATCAGCGTGGAGTAGAGCCGAAGAATTACTTCTCGTGTCTTGCTACAACATTCCTGCTAATAAATCCCAGAATGATGTTTGCTTTTTTTGCAACAGTGTTACACTGTTGACTCATATTAGCTTGTGATCCACTCCGACCCCCCAGATCCCTTTCCGCAGTTCTCCTTCCTAGGCAGTCAGTTCCCATTTTGTATGTGTGCAACTGATTGTTCCTTCCTAAGTGGACAACTTTGCATTTGTCCTTATTGAATTTCATCCTATTTACATCAGACCACTTCTCCAGTTTGTCCAGATCATTTTGAATTTTAATCCTCTCTTCCAAAGCATAGAATATCAGGGTTGGAAGGGACCTTAGGAGGTCATCTAGTCCAACCCCCTGCTCAAAGCAGGACCAATCCCTAATTTTTGCCCCAGATCCCCAAATGGCCCCCTCAAGGATTGAACTCACAACCCTGGGTTTAGCAGGCCAATGCTCAAACCACTGAGCTATCCCTCCCCCAAAGCACTTGCAACCCCTCCCAGCTTGGTATCATCCGCAAACTTTATAAGTGTACTCTCCATGCCATTATCTAAATCACTAAGGAAGATATTGAACAGAACTGGATCCAGAACTGATACCTGCAGGACCCCACTCATTATGCCCTTCCAGCATGACTGTGAACCACTGATAACTACTCTCTGGGAACGATTTTCCAACCAGTTTTGTACCCACCTTATAGTAGCTCCATCTAGGTTGTATTTCCCTAGTTTGTTTATGAGAAGGTCACGTGAGATAGTATCAAAAGCCTTACTAAAGTCAAGAGATACCATGTCTACCACTTCCCCCCTATCCACAGGGCTTGTTACCTTATCTATCTATCCCTATACACCTGCATCCATCCATCCATCTCTAGACACACCATCTATCTACCTACCTACCTATCTATCCCTATACACACCTAGCCATCCTCATAGACTTCTACCTATCCATCATGCTGTTTGTAGTGCCTAGGGGGAAGTGAGCCTCACTAATTACGATGAATACTCCATTAATCAACAGTAGTTAATACTAATTCATCAGGAATTATCCCAGAGACGCTCCAATAAGTGCCCCATGCCTTGAAAAAAGTCCCGGCTCACCCCGGGGTGTCGCTACAGCTCAATGCCCACTAGGTGGCGAGAGGACCCTAACCAAAGTTAACCCCTGAGCCAGAGGTGGAACGAATGCAGCCGGGCTCAGCAGAGGGAAGCCCAGCAGGGGGCAGTGCACATCAGAGCTGCAACCTCTGCCAAACACTGGGAGGGGACTGACACTCCCCCACCCCCACCCCCACCCCAGCCCCTCTGGGTCTTCCCAAACCAATCCCAGAAACTCCCCCCACCTAGCTCCTGCTGGGCACCCCCACTACAGCCACTGGGGGGAGGGGGAACCCCCCCAAAAAACACACCCCCGTGAGAGAGAGATCTCCAGGGAAAGGAGTAGGCCAGAGCTGGGGACAAGGAAGGGCCTCCAGGGAGCTCAGAGCTGGGGCTGGTAACCCTCAGCCCCCCACTGCCCTGCTCTCGCCACCTGCCCTAACCTGGGTCCCCTTCCCACAAGCCCCCACATAGGGTCATCCCCCCCTCCCCCGCAGGGCTGAACCCAGCCACTCTGGCTCTTAGAGCAGGTGCGAATGGCTGAGCAAGGGGCCCATTGGAGGTAAAGCAACCGGATAGATCCGCGGGGAGACACTGGCACCCCCAGGGCAGGGATGGGCTGTCACTGTGTCTGGGAAGCGCCCGGTGCAACAGCTGTGGGGGGAGGAAAGAGCCTTACCCCAGCTGGCATCTCTACAATGGTTCCCCGGCTGGGCCTGCTGAGGTGGGAGGCCAGAGGCCAGGATGTCCCCTCCGTGCCTGGGGAGGCCTCCAGGACAGCCCACCAAAATGTGCTATCGGGGAGCAGAACACCACCTCCAGGCCCCAGCTCAGAGCCAAGGTAGATTGTGTCCCAGGCGCTGAGACAATGGGGGGAGGGGGAGAATGGAGCCAGCATCTTCCCCTGTGCCCCCCGACCTCACAAAAAAACAAGGGGCCCCCCTCCCATACCTGCCCATCCCCCTCTAGGCCCCCAGCCCAGGGACGGCTCGTCATGTAACCTGCAGCCGGAGCTCCTGGCATGAACAAGTGCAAAGGGGACTTGGGAGAGGGCCATGGGACGGGGGGGGGGGGGAAGGGGGTGTAAAAGAGGGCGAGTGGAGGAAGGAGAGAAAAAGGTCAACAGGGAGGGTGAAGGCAGAATGGATGGGAACAAGCGAGGAGCACATGAGTAGCGGAGGGACCGGAGAAAGCAGGGGATGGGGGGGAAGGGGGCAATGCAAGGGGAGGTAGGCAAGGGAACTGGGCTAAGCTCCCGGGCTCCCGGCCCCCTTCTGCCCCACCCAGGTGGCAGGGGACATGTTGCCAGTCATCAGCCCCATGGAGAACCCCACACACACCTGGCTGGTGGGGTCCCAGGCAGGAGGCTCAAGGGGCGGGGGGGCACTGAGGTGGTGTCTCAGGGTGACCCCTCTGGGCCTCCCCTCTGCCGCTCAGCAAGCTTCCCCTCTGGGGCGGAGGGTGAGCAGGAGCAGAGAGAGAACTGAAGGTGGAAGGGGGGCTGGGGCAGGAGGGACCATTTGGGACAGGTGGGGGGGTGAGCTGTCCCAGGTGGTTGGGACAGGGGGGGTTGGTTTGGGGCGGGCAGTGAGGGGCTGTCCTGGAGGGCCTTAGTGCTAAGATTCTACCTTCCTTTCTCCATCCAGCCCAAATAAGCCCAGAGGCCCTGGTCCCAGCTACAGTAGCCGGGAGAAACCAAAGCCTGCAACATCTGCACATCCCCTCACAGCTGGCCCAGGTACCTCCCCCCGCCCCCGCCCCCCCCCTTGTAGATAAATCTCTGTATTAAGCATCTTCACATCACTTTCATATGACTTTGTATTATGCATCTCCATATAACCTTGCATTAAGCTATTTTCATACAGTTTTGTATCCAGTCCTTTGATACAGGAACTTTGTATCAGATCCCTATATAGAAAACTCTGTATCAGATCCTTGGTATAATGTTATAGTCCCTAAGGATGGTATAGTTAAAGTAGAAGAAAAATGTCTTTTTGCTAGGAGTAGAATAAGATCTCCCCCCACTTCATAATCAATTGCCCTGTTGAATGAATGAGGTGTGAATAAGGAAGGCGTGGAAGGCAGCACCTCCAGACAGCTGCAACAGTGGGGGAGGGAATGGAAGCCAGACCCAAGAACAATAAAACTTGTCAAGTGGACTCACTAAAGAAGAGCAGACATACTGAGGGCCTTGGGGATTAGAAGCAAGCACCTTCTTTTGGGAACATCCTCTTTGCAACATTGGGACAACACCCAGAGGAAAGCAGCACAAAGGACCAATGGACACAGACCAACGGACACAGACACAGATTTTGAATCTGGGATAGATTTGCATGAGAGGGAAGCTGCTATAAAAGTGAGGTGTCTTGCAGAGGACCCCGGGTCTCGTCTTGTCAACATCGGAGCATCGACCCGGATCGGGAGAAGCCCGGCTCCACCCCTCCCCCATCTAACTCACCTGGCCAGTGAAGTTAAGGGGAGCAACTAGTTGGTAACAACAATGAGATGGAGTGTGTTTGTGTGTGTGAGTGCATATGATACAGTGTTGATTGATACATGTATTACCAATAAATGTGGTGCTTTGCCCTATCCCCCCTGAAAAGATCCTGTGCAGTACTTTAAGGACAACACCCTGCCCCAGAACACCAGCTGCCCCATTGGTTCCAGCACCCTGGATAGAGTGGGCACTGTGCGTTGTGGTAGGAGATATTCCCAGCATGCACTTGGAGTCCCAGAATGCACTGCAGTGAAGAGGCTGTAAGGGTACCAGGCACTGAGAGGTGGACAATTCCCAGCATGCACTAGACTGGCAGCAGGGGGTGCTAACCATGGAGATACCTGCAGGAGCCTGCCATGAACAGCCTCCTGGATAGGGGCAGGGAACAAGCTGAACCAGCCCCAGGAGCAGTGAAGGGACCGGCTGCTTCACGGGGCAAGTTCTGCCTCCTCCATTAAAGGGGCTTGGCCTGGGAATCCCGCAGGGATCAGAAAACCCCATTTCTGGTGAATTGCTGTCCCATTACCCAGGGTGTAATTTGGATTGCTGGGTTCTCTCAATTTTCCAACCTGGGGTGCCTTTTACACTGCTTCGCTGCCAGAGCGACCGCTCCTGGTCTGCTCACACCCAGCCCCCAGCATGTAAATCACTCCCAGCTGAGTGCTCTAGCCAGCCACTCGGGAATTACACAACAGGGCCACACCAGCCAATTCCCAGGCCCAGACTTCCCCCCAGAAATTGCGCCTTGCACTGCCCAGCACCCTCCGGGACAACACGAGCGCATATAAAATCCATCATTGATCAATAGAAAATGACGTGCACAAATCCTGTTATCCCAACTGGAGTTTCCCCGAACACTTCACTCCAAACACACTGGTTTAGATAACACTGCAAAGCAAATGTATTGACTCCAGAGGGATGGATTTTAAGGGATTACAAGCAATGAGGCATAGAAGTCAGAATTGGTTACAAAGAAATACAAGTTAAACACAGCTAATACCAAACTCAAATCACCACGAGGGCCACATGAGAACTAGTAAATTGGCCTGAGGGCCGCATCACTGAAACCTTTTCATACAATGATACAAAAGTATAGTCAAAAATGGAGCTGGGGGGAGGGATAGCTCAGTGGTTTGAGCATTGGCCTGCTAAACCCAGGGTTGTGAGTTCAATCCTTGAGGGGGCCATTTGGGGATCTGGGGCAAAAACTGGGGATTGGTCCTGCTTTGAGCAGGGGGTTGGACTAGATGACCTACTAAGGTCCCTTCCAACCCTGAGATTCTATGAATATAGTATTCTATTAAAAGTCAATGTATTAACTTTTTTAAAACTGTAATGCAAAGAGGGGTTTTAATAAAATATAAACACTCAGTAATGTTTGGAGCTTGGCTGCCAGTGAAGTCGGCGCCTATGGCGGGCTGCAGGAAATAACTCGGCGGGCCGCATGTGGCCGCGTGTTTGAGATCCCTGGTCTACACCATTGGTAAAGAGAACAGGAAGGAGATAATTTGGGCCAATTGCTTTCTCCTCTTAAAGCCTTCTCAAGAAACACCTCCAGCTGGGGTTCATGAGACAGAAAGCCTGAGTGGAGGGGAACTCCCAGCTGTTTCTTTGTCAAGATGTAGATTTTTCTGCTCACACCCTCTTTCCCGCCAAAGAATGGCCACTTCACTAGGTGATGGTCCATTTGATTTCATTGACACCAGGCTGAGGCCTGGGCTAGCTTTTGTCTCTGGGGAACTGGCTTGTCCTTGCTTGGAACCCAGGTAGGGTGACCAGACGTCCCGATTTTGTTCCGATTTCCGGTCTTCTTCCGTTTTTTGTTTTTTTTTTCTCAACAACTTCGGACGGGAAGTCCCGATTTTCGGGTCTTCTCATCTGGTCACCCTAGTCTTAGGCCATGTCCAAATGAGCACTTATGTCAGCAAAACTTTTTTCACTCAGGGTTGTGAAAAAACCGCACCCCTGAGTGACAAAGTTTTGCCGGCATAAAGGCTCATGTGTACAGCGCTATGGCGGGGAGAGACGCTATCCCACCAACATAGCTACCTCCACTTGTTGAGGTGGTTTTATGATGTCCATGGGAGAGCTCTCTCCCATCGGCATAACACGGTACAGCTATGCCACCGGTAGCTTGTTAATATAGACATGGCCTCGGTAGTACCGTACAGGGGAACTCTACAGCTTTACACCCAATGCTGCCACCCACAAGTCATTGATACAATAATGATCAGCAAATTATGAGTTTTCAGATGATACCTCACGGGGCATACTTTGTACAAAATTCATTACCCGCCTATGAAAAGGGTGAACGTAGGCGCACAGACTGTCACTAGTACCCTCAGAGCTGGGCACATAGCAATCCCAATGCTGCCGTATTTGTCTGGTTTTAACGTACACTGTCACTCAGCTATGTTTTCTGAGGCTTCAGCTCGGGGTGTGCAGGGTAATCAAGAGGAAACTCCCACAATGTAACGCTGGGAGGCAGAGCAAGGGCTCCTTTGTCGCAACAAGGCAGAGGATGGCGCTGGAGTACAGCTGTTATCATTTGGAGCTGGGTGGTTTAGCCTTCAATTTCCAGAGGCCTTCCCCGCTAGGGGGCACTGGCTCAGATCCAGCTCCAGGTTGGGGGGATTGGCTGGCTCAGGGGGGCTGGGAATGGGATCTGGGGACTTTCCCCTGTAGGGGGCACCAGTTCCTCTCCCCCACACAGGTGGGGCAGATCTACATGAACCTGTCCCCTAACCTGGCGCAAGAGTATCAGAGGGGTAGCCGTGTTAGTCTGGATCTGTAGAAGCGACAAAGGGTCCTGTGGCACCTTATAGACTAACAGAGGTATTGAAGCATAAGCTTTCATGGGTGAATACCCACTTCTTCGGATGCAAGCAGTGGAAATGTCCAGAGGCAGATATAAATTTATACCTGCCTCTGGACATTTCCACTGCTTACATCCGAAGAAGTGGGTATTCACCCACGAAAGCTTATGCTTCAATACCTCTGTTAGTCTATAAGGTGCCACAGGACCCTTTGTCGCTGGTGCAAGAGGTGGCCAGATACTGGCCTAGATGGGCCCCTTCCCGGGCTGATCTACCTGGAAAAGGAGCGGGGTCATCAGCACTCCCTGGGGCACAAGAATGGCCTAGCTGGGTGCTGCTTGCTCACATGGGCAGGATACACCCAGTCCCAGCGCTTGGGCTGTTGTCCTGGGACATATCGCTTCCCTCCAGAGCACGGTACTCAGGGAAACCTGGTACTTTTGGCCTACTTCCCCTGTGCTCCACCCTGGTCTGTTACCCTAGAGCACCCCATCTTTCCTGCTTGGCACCTCCCCAGCACCCCATCTTTCCTGCTTGGCACCACAGCACCCCATCCTTCCTGCTTGGCCCCCCCAGCACCCCATCTTTCCTGCTTGGCACCCCCCCACACCCCATCTTTCCTGCTTGGCACCCCCCAGCACCCTGTTTTCCAGCTCAGCCTTATAGGAGCTCCCCCTTTTTTCCACCTCTCTTCCCCCTCCCACCGCAGACCCCCACCCCCCTTCAGTAAATCCCCAGGAAACTTTAATAAACCCCACATTCAGCTGTGGGGTGAGCAGAGCCCGTCGTTTTTTCCAGGGTGAGTGGAGTCTTGGGTGAGCACAGGCTGGGGATGCAGAGTGCATGGGGTTATTGGGGTGGTGGTGCTGAAGCTGGGGACATGGGGTACTGAGATGGGGGTGCAGGGTGCATGGCGAGGGGATGGAGAATTTGGGGGGGAGGCAAAGTGCAGCAGGCTGGAAGAGTTTGCAGACCGTGCATGGGGGGGTGCAGGTGAGAGTGCTGGGGTAGTTGGGGGTGCAGAAGGAAAAGGCTGGGGATGCGGGAGCTACCCGGGACACAGGATGCATGGAGAGGCATGCAGGGCACCGGAGGTGTTAGGAACACAGGTTGCAGGAGCATGGTGGGGCCCTGATGCGTGCGGGGCGCATGAGGGACTGGAGCAGGGGCACGCAGGCTGCATGGAGCGGGGCTGGGGGGCGCTTTTTGGGGGGGGAGTAGCCAGGGTGCAGCTAGGGGCGCCCGCAGCGAGATCCATCACGCGCCGGGGGGAGAGCAGCAGCCGGGCAGCTCCGGCCCATGCGCAAATCGCGCGTCGGCTCTCGCTGGCCCGCCCCTCCCCGTCTCCCCCGGGCTCCATTTAAAGGCGCACGCGAGGCCGCTGCAGGCTTAAGGGAAGAGCCGCAGCCAGAGCGAGACCATGCGGGAGATCGTGCACCTACAGGCCGGGCAATGCGGCAACCAGATCGGGGCCAAGGTCAGGGCGGGGCCGGGCCAAGGGGGCGGGGGCATGAAGGCCGCTGGGGATCGGGACCCCTAGGTGGGAGCTGGGGTGGTGGGGGGTCCGCAGGATCTCAGCCCTGACCCTGCTGGGGCGGGAAGGGCCCTGGGTCGCCCCCTTTCTCTTTGGGTTGGGCTTTCCCTGCCGGGGTTCCTAGCCTAGTGCGACCCCCCCCCCCCCGCACCCACGTCAGTGCCCTGCTGATTGGGGGGACCCCTTACCAGGCGCTTGTGTGGGGGCTGGTAACCTGATGGGACAGCTTGTAGGTCTGTGCTCAAGCTGGTGTGTGTGTATGGGGGGGGGGGTCTGGCTGGGGCACCCCCCCTTGCCCACCCCAAGTCCTTTCTGTGCCCCGATCCCGCCTGCCTGGAGAAGGACACGCCGAGCAGCTGTTTGCTGCAGCGAGGGGGTGGGGAGGGGGCAGAAGGGCTGGCTGAGCTCCCAGCCCCCCCCCCCCCCCCCCCCCCCCCGTCCCTGAAATAGCGGCGGATCCACAGGGCGGGCTGAAATAAAGGGGGGCGAGATAGCCGGGGGGCCTCCCCACCGGCCAGGACGAAAATGCAGCTTCTCCCCCCGCTGCAGGAGAATATCCGTGAAGTGGGGAGGGGGGGGAGAGAAATCTGCCATTGGTGCATGAATGCGGCTGGCTGGAGAGGCGGGAGGGAAACCTGCCCTTTGCAGGAAGCGCCTGTGGGGCGCGGTGGGAGCCTGGACCTGCCTTTTTTCTGGGGCATCAACCGAGAGGCTCTCTGGCCTCTCAAAATAGCCGCCGGCTTCCCCCTCTGTTTGCCCCGGGGCAGGGGCAGGGGCAGCAGGCCTGCTAAACCCAGGGTTGTGAGTTCAATCCTTGAGGGGGCCATTTAGGGATCTGGGGCAAAAATTGGGGATTGGTCCTGCTTTGAGCAGGGGGTTAGACTAGATGACCTCCTAAGGTCCCTTCCAACCCTGATATTCTATTCTATGACATGGGGGGGGTGGGCCCTGGATCTGTCTGTCTGGCTCTTCGGACACCCAGCCGGTGATTCACCAGAGAACGTGGGAATTAGTCACCGCCAGGCAGGAATGGGGCGCAGGGTCGGGTGGCGTGAGATGCCAGGCGGGGATGTGCCGGCCCATCTGCCTCGTTGCCAGGCCGGGAAAGAGATCTGAGCAATGCGGGAATCCTGCCGTGCCTTGCCCTTGGGAAAACTGCGCCTCTCGAATGCCTGAGCGACCCACCCCTCCCAAAGGGGCAGAAACAGGGGTGCAGCTCCCTGCGGCTCTGGCCCGAGCCTCCCCTGCCGGATCTCGGAAATGAAAGCCTGACAGGTACCGTGTGATGCTAGACAACACATGGCGGCTGTTCCCCCCGCCAGTCGCTGCGCACGTTGGCAGAAAGGCCTTGTTTCTCTTTATTGGCCCAGTCTCTCCAGGCTGGAGTGGAAAGGGCTGGGATGACAAACATGAGCCAGGTCTCTCTCCCCGTGGAGAGGTGCCACCTTGGTATAAATGCGGAGTGACTCTGCAGGGACTGGCGTGGCTGCCTCTCATCCGGTGCTTGGCTGTATTGCCCGTTGCACCTGTTACATTGGCCCCATTCCAGCCCATAGCCCTGTCTAGGTCGGAGTCCGAGTCCGCTTGTCTCTCTCGACATCCTCCAGCTGGGGTACTAAACTCCTGCCACCCTCCCGCCATTGTCTCTAGCCAGATCCCCCCTGGCCCGCCACGCCCTGGGCGTCTTGGGTCAAAACGCTGAGCTGTGGTGAGGACACAGGGGCTTGTTGGCAGCCAATGCCGGAGCCACCCTGGGGGAATCTTGCCGGCTCTGGTATAGGGATGTCCCCGTGGCATCTGGCAGATGCTGCTGGTTTTGGGGTGGGAGCAGAGGGCATAAAGTTGTGAGCACTGGGGAGCAAACAGCCCCGGCTGCGCCTCAAAGAGGAGGCAGTGGGTCACCCTGGGGGGGGCGGGGGGAGGGTGCTGTGACGGAGAGACCCTCCCGGCCCTAGTCAGCAATGAATCTCCTCTCTTCCAAGGCAGAAGCACTGCACTTTTGCTTAAGGCGGGAGCCTTCCCGGCATGCACTCCGGGGAGCTGGTACTTCGCCCGCTTGGCAGTGCATCCGCATCGTAAATCCTTTGTTATGGGGGCGGGGGGGGAAATCCAGAACCAGTATCCTTAACCTGCCACGGCCCGTGGGGACAAAGGTCAAAGAGCTGGGAGCCTGGAGCACTGGTTGGAGAGGGTGGATCTGGCCCTACAAGGCAGCTGGTGACACCCTCCAACGGGGAGTTCTCCCAGGGCGTTCAGGACAGCGGGTTTCTCTATCTGTCCTGCAAGGCCTTGTGCGGGCATGACCTGGTGGCTCGGCCGCGTGGCATGCCGGGGGCAGGCCCAGAGCATCATGCCAAGCCCCCAGGAGGGGCGGACTTGCCCTGCGCCCGGTGGAAGTGGGGCGCATCCTGACGGGGATGCTGGCTGTGGGGTGGGGTGTCCGGCTGCTCCATCTAGACTGGAAGGGGGGGTGTCCTAGGATCACCCCCGTTCTCCTAATACACTTTGATCTATTCCCATTGCTGCACTCGGGAGAGGGATAGCTCAGTGGTTTGAGCATTGGCCTGCTAAACCCAGGGTTGTGAGTTCAATCCTTGAGGGGGCCATTTAGGGATCTGGGGCAAAAATTGGGGATTGGTCCTACTTTGAGCAGGGGTTGGACTAGATGACCTCCTAAGGTCCCTTCCAACCCTGATATTCTATGATTCTATGATCTGCAGGGTCAACCTAAAAGCCCTGGCAGCCCTGCTTGCCTGTGGTGTGTCCCACCCCCCCCCCCACCCCCCGCTGCTGGCCGGTGTTTCTAACATCTGCCCACCCCTGGGATCTGAAGGTGTTTAACCAGAACCGGGGGAAAAGACCCCCAGTGATGGTGCTAGCTCTTTGGGGGGCCATAAGCAGGAATATTTCTCTCCCCCCGCCCCCCCCCCACTAAAATAGGCATGTTCTTACGGAAATAATATTAAAATTGCTCGGGGCCTTAAGCAATCGCGTTGTCTGCTTACACCGTAATAAACACCCCAATTCCAGCCTTCCCTGTAGGCTGGGGGGGGAGTTGTCTTTGGGACTGTCTGGAAGGGGGTGGTGGGGAGTTGTCTTTCCTGTTGTATTGGCTCATCCATAGCAAGGCCATGCCGCATGGGGGGGGCTGATGTGTGTTGCTGGCGGGGGGGGGGGGGTGTCTGCCCAGTGCAGCAATGGGAAGCCTGGCCCTGTCTGGTACTGGGAACAAGGCTCCTGTTCCCACATGGGCCCTGCCGACAGAACAAAGCTGGGATTGAAACTGCTCCTGCGACAGGCTCCTGCCCCCTCCCCCCGCCCGCTTTCAGTTGCCTGTCTCTTTAAGAAGCCAAACCTGTCAGGCCAGGGCTGGTGGAAGAAATCTGCATGGGGATGGGGGGGGGGGGGGGGATTATTTTTGGATCCCTGCTGGTGTTGTTGGGGGGAGGGGCGTTCAGTGGTATCTGGATGGGAGGGGGGCTGCCCCCTGGAGGGAGGCTGAAACTAGCTCAATGGCTTGTTTCACCCCTTGTTTTGAGGGGTTCATTTTCTCCTGTTGCCTGCAACCCCTCCCCCCCAAGATACCAATTCTCCTTCCCAGCCCTGTACACCAGCAGGGAACGGAACCCCTGAAAATGAGGGGTGAAGCTAGGCACGTGAATAGCTCCCTCCACATATTTGTGTTGTCCTTGCCCCCCCCCCCCCCAAATGTACCCCAGTTCTGGCCAGCAGGGATCCAACCCTCAGTTCTAGGGAAGGGCCCCTGCTGCCTCTTCACACCCCAATTTCAGCCAGCCAGGATCTCAGACCCCTGAAATATTAGCCCACCAAGAGGGGGGACCTGCGGTCTACAATTCCCACCGCTGTGCTTCAGATTTTAGAAGCGACCCCCCCCGCCCCCACACACACACACACACCAGATCTTCATCCCCATCTCTCCTGGGTTCTAGCCTCCACTCCGGTGTGAGGTCTAGTGCCTGAGGGGGAGGGTAGGATGCCTGGGTTCTATTCCTGGATCTAGGGGTGCTGGCAAGGGGGGCACCCCTTCCTGCAGCATGTAGGGGGGCAGAGTGGTAAGTGACAGCGCTAAGGCCGGGCAGAGCAGGGGAGTTGGGTCCCTGCTGCCCTAGGGGGTTTTAAGGGGTGTGGGTAGGTGTCTGCTTCCTTGCCCCCCCCCCACTCCCACCCCGGGTTCTGCCTTTGCAGATTCCTTGCCGCCCACCCCCACTTCCGTCCATGTAGCCAGCACCGGGTATAAATAGAACCTGCTGCGGCAGCATCATAGCGGTGATGGAAAGAGGCGAGGCTCCATTTTAGAGCCATGCTGCAGAATGGCAGGGAGGGATTGCTGGGCGGGTGCCAGCCGGGGGGGGGGGGGGGGGGGAGATGGTGGGGGGCAGGGGGAGTGTGTGTGTGTGTGTGAGTAAATCTGCTGGACAATAGACGGGTGCTACCTCCAGGCTGATTTATTTTGACCTGAATGGTGCAATTCCCCCTTCTCTCCTCGCCAGCCACATACACAGACCTGATTGCCTGAGGGGAGGGGCAGCTGGGAGGCAGGACTCCTGGTTCTTACCCCCCTCTGGGAGAGGAGTGAGGGGTCTGGGGGAGGGGGGGGGAGGATGGCTGAGTTCTATTCCTGGCTCAGGGAGGGGAGCTGGAGAAGGGGGTGGGGCTGAGACTCCGGATTCCTGGGTTCTGCTCTCCTAACTGGGAGGAAGCTGGGTTTCATGGCTAGGGACTGGGACTCCTGGATTCTTGGGCTGGGAATATTCTAGTGATGAGAGAAGCGGCGAAGCCAGGATTCCGCCCTGGGTCCTCCATTCCCCCGCCAAGTTCTGCCTGTGAGTGCAGGTGGGTTGATCCCCCTTATTGTGCAGGGGGGTCAGCCAGTTGAAAACTGCTGTATTTCAAGATGACTGCACAAAAGGGGGCCCTGTACCTTCCAGGAGGCCCCGGACGGCTGTGTGGTGCTGGAGCAGGCCAACTTTGGCCTGAGGGCCGCATCCGGTTTTGGAAATTGTATGGAGGGCTGGTTAGGGGAGGGGGTTGTGGTCCCGCCCCCACCTCCTATCAGCCCCTACTCCCCCCCCCCCTCCTCCCCGGGACTCCTGCCCCATCCAACCCCTCGTTCCCTGACAGCCCCCGGGACCCCTGTCCCATCCACACCCCCCCGCTCCCTGTCCCCTGACTGCCCCTGGAACACCCACCTCTGACTGCCTCCCCCCCCCCCCCGCTTCCTGACTGCCCCCCCCCAGAACACCTGCCCCCATTCAACCCCACTGTTCCCCACCCTCTGACCACCCCAACCCCTATTCACACCCTCACCCCCTGACCATCACCCCAAACTCCCCTGCCCTCTATCCAACCCCCCGCCCCTTACCGCGCTGCCTGGAGCACGGGTGGCAGGCGGCCCTACAGCCGCACCGCCCAGAGCATTGCGCCAGGGCACACTGAGGCTGCGGAGGAGGGGGGACAGCAGGGGCGGGGCCGGAGGTAGCCTCCCAGGCAGGAGGGTCCCGCGGGCCGGACGTGGCCCGCGGGCCGTAGTTTGCCCACCTCTTGCTAGAGCGTGGCACCAATGCAGTCTGCTGCCCTGCTCTGCAGCATGTCCCATTACACTGCAAATTCCCCAGGTTCACAGGCGCTTAACCCAAGCCCCCAACTGTGTGTTAGAGCAACGCTGTTCCACGACTGACCAAATCACAAGAACCCAGCCCTGGGGAGCGCGCTCCCAAACAACCTCCCAGAGATGTCCTGAAACCCCCCAGCTCAGACAGTCTCACACCCCTCCCTGGCAATGAAAAGGCCGAGATGGCGCCGTGGTGGGCTGGGAGTAGAGAAAACCGGCTTCAGGTCCCATCTGAGCTCTCAAAACCCGGCCATGAAGGGCGGTGAATTCTCCTGACAATCTGGATTGTAAGCACCCTAAATGGGAGCGGAGCCCTGGGAAAATCTAGCTCTAAAACTCCCTTGAAAACATGGCCCTTTAGCTGACTCTGCCTCGGTTTTCCCATCTGTATATAAGGGAGATAACCCTTTCTTTGCCGTGTCTGTTCTAGCTTGTAAGCATTTGAGGGGCGGTGAGGTGTACACACACCCTAGCCCAGGTGGAGCGCCAATATTTGTGGGTTTGAGGTCTTTAGTAAGTCTGGAATTGTAAATAAGCCAGACACTTGTCCTGGGGAAACGAGGTAAGCCACTTTCTCCACCCAGCCCTCTTTCCCCCCACAATCTTCCCCCAGCAAGCCGGTTTTGAGTGACGTACTAACCCAGCGTGTGGAAAGTGACAGATAAAACCGCCACAAATGCCGCCTGCAGTTAGCCTAGCTAGGATGACAGCTTGATAAATAAATTACACTCCTGTCTGCCCAACTGAGGTGCAGAGACCACTGAAAGCAAATACAATAGGCTCCTTACAATGGAGGCACCATAGACCCAGGCATTCGATCAGTTTTCCTACAAGGATCTGAGGCAGGCGGATGCTAATAACACAGCGGGCTGGGGGAGATGTGGAGTGGTATGGCAGGTATCTAGTTCCACCTTCTCACAGAGGGCTGCTGCAGCAGCTGTCAAGCTGAGGCAGACCTGGCTAGAGCAGGTTTAATGATCATGCTTCAGGGCACAATCCAGTCACCAGCTAGTGGTCAGGAAGAAATATATTTCTCTTGTGGCAGGTTAGTGTTGCATACGCTTGGGTGGGTTTCTCTGCGGGCAGCCAGCCAGCCAGCCCTGGTGCCAGGCTAGATCCAGTATGCAATTGCTCGTGGAAGGGTTTGATTATGTGACTTTTTTTTTTTTGTAACCCCGTCCTCCCCACCCTCCCCTGCAGTTCTGGGAAGTTATCAGTGATGAGCATGGCATAGACCCCACTGGTACCTACCATGGAGACAGCGACCTGCAGCTGGAGAGGATCAACGTTTATTACAATGAGGCTTCAGGTACCGAGTCCGGAGGGGTGGGTGGAATTGCGGGGGCAGGGGTCTCTAACCGCAGCCTGACTCTGAGTGGTGGGTCTAGTGGGATCTCCCCTATTAACATACTGCTTCCCGGTGGTTGCTTCAAGCTTCCTGGCTAGTTCCTTTGTTAGTGTTACACTGGGAGGGAGGTGGCCTGGCTGGGAGTGCACCCTAGTGGGTGGAACACAGGACCAGAGAGTCAGGACTCCTGGGTCCTATCCCCAGCTCTGGGAGGGGAGTGGGGTCCAGTGGTCACAGCAGGGGGCTGGGAAGCAGGACTCCTGGGTTCTCTCCCCTGTTATGAGCTCTTTTCAGATCACTCGAGTGCTTCATTTCCTCTCTTCTTCAAAGCGCTAGTGCCCAGGTTTTGTGGGGGGTGGATACGAGGCCAAATGATCCGTCCTGGTGCACTTTGAGAGCCTCTGACGCGCGGCGATACTTGCAAAGTGAGAAGCAAATTGCCCTCAGTGGAGCATTTAGGGGAGCTGGGGGGGGTCTCGGCAGCTGCTCTGGCTGCATCTGTAGCCATCCATTGCTTGGGGGAGGAGAGGAACAACACCCCCCCATCCCCCCCACCCCCGCCAATACACATACCTTGGTCTCAGGTCTACTGAGGCGATCCTGGAACTTGGGGGTGGGGGGGGGTGGGGGGCTTGGCCCCACCCGCCAGCTAGACGCTCCCCAGGGCAGATGGGTGACACAACCTGGCCTCCTGAAAGCGTCTGATCTCTCTTTCTCCCCTAGGTGGGAAGTACGTGCCCAGGGCAGTCCTGGTGGACCTCGAACCCGGGACCATGGACTCGGTCCGATCTGGTCCTTTTGGGCAGATCTTCAGGCCTGACAACTTTGTTTTCGGTAAGGTGGGTGGCACCGAGGTGCGCGGGTGGGCGGGGTCCCCAGCAATGCGGGAAGAGCTGAGGTCCCCTGCATGTTTACCAAGAGGGGGCAACAATAAGATGGTTAGGAAACATGGGGTGTGGGTTATGGGTGGTGTTGGGGCACCACTCCCCTGTCCCTTTCCAACTTGACCCCTTGGGTTCTTGTGCTTGTTCTGGACAGCAGTGTGGCCTAGTGGTGAGAGCAGTGGCTGGTGGGCAGGGGGAAGCCAGGACTCCGGGGTTCTCAGAAAACAATTCTCTCTTTTCTGGGGAGGAAATCTCTCCGAAGGGATCTGGGTGGGGTAGAACTTGCTGAAGAAGCTCAGAGCATGTGTGAATTGCTTTTAATTACTGGGCAAGGCACTTTAATTAACACCGGCTGCATCTTCAGGAAGGAATTGGAGAGCCCCAAGGCGTTGGCTGATTCATTCAACTATGGATTTTTGCCAGTGTCTGGCTCCCATGTAGGACCAGATGGTGCAGGGTCTGAAAGCTGCGGGGTTACCCCAGGCTCTCCAGCGGCAGGCCCAGCTTCTGTGCAGGAGATGGGGCCCAGAGTAGCTAGCGAGAGGCTGGGCTGCCCCGACCCAGCTAAGAAGCCGAAGTCACGGGAAGGGGGCAGGATCTTAAACTTCAGCCCTTTTTCAGCGTGCCCAATCTTTGTGGCACCGTGAAGGGGCAGGAGCTCCAGCAGTTGGGCACTTGGCGCTGTCTGAATTGGGGCTCTTTGGGGTGCCCAAGTTGAAACACCAGCGCCAGTCTTGGCTGGAGAAGTTAGTGCGCGGTTGTGGGAGTGTTGTGTCCCCCGGCTCCCCGCCAGTCCGTGCCTCTCCTTCCTGTCCTGTCACGGGCAATCCAGGCTCCTTGGTCCTCTGCCCCATCCTGCTTAAGGGGCTGCTTGTGTCTGGCGGCTGTGTGCACACGATGAGCTGTCCGGGTGGCCCACGTGTCGAGTTTGGTGGAGCTCAGCCCTGGGATCATCCATAGAGTCACCAGGGCTGAGACCTGCTAAACTCAACACACAGGCCTTCAATGGAGATGAAGCCCTCCAGTCTAGGGTTGGCTTGGTAGTGGGTGGAAACTCCCATCCCTACAAGCCATGCAACCCTTAGTGCTCCTGGCAGGGCCGTCCCTAGCTATTCTGGGGCCCTAGAATAGAGGCCTGGCCCTCTGCAGCGGGGGGGGGGGGGGGGGGCAGGCTCAGGCCTCTGTGGGGTGGGAGCGAGGGGGCTGGCCCCAAGCCTCTGTGAGGGAGGGGGAGCAGGGATTCCCCAGGCCTCTGCAGGGAAGGGGCAGGCCCAGGCGGGCCCCAGGCCTCTGTGGGGGTGGAGCTGGGAGCGGGGAAGAGGTGGGGTGGGGCAGAGCAGGGGTGGGGGTCCTGGGGAAGAGCCGGAGCAGCACGCCGCTGCGCAGGGCACCAGGAAGTTTGGTGCCCCAAATCTCCTGGTGCCCTAGGCAGCTGCCTGCTTTGCCTATGGGTAAGGACGGCCCTGGCTCCTGGAATGTAACCGGACCCCCCTCCCCACCTGCCTTGCTGCCTAGGTCAGAGTGGCGCTGGTAACAACTGGGCCAAGGGGCACTACACGGAGGGGGCCGAGCTGGTGGACTCGGTGCTGGACGTGGTGAGGAAGGAGGCGGAGAGCTGCGACTGCCTCCAGGGCTTCCAGCTGACCCACTCGCTGGGCGGCGGCACCGGCTCGGGCATGGGCACGTTGCTGATCAGCAAGATCCGGGAGGAGTACCCCGACCGCATCATGAACACCTTCAGCGTGGTGCCGTCGCCCAAGGTCTCGGACACGGTGGTGGAGCCCTACAACGCCACCCTGTCCGTCCACCAGCTGGTGGAGAACACGGACGAGACCTACTGCATCGACAACGAGGCCCTGTACGACATCTGCTTCCGCACCCTCAAGCTCACCACCCCCACCTACGGCGACCTCAACCACCTGGTCTCGGCCACCATGAGTGGCGTCACCACCTGCCTCCGTTTCCCCGGGCAGCTCAACGCCGACCTCCGCAAACTGGCCGTCAACATGGTGCCCTTCCCTCGCCTCCACTTCTTCATGCCCGGCTTTGCCCCCTTGACCAGCCGCGGCAGCCAGCAGTACCGGGCCTTGACCGTGCCGGAGCTGACCCAGCAGATGTTTGACGCCAAGAACATGATGGCGGCCTGCGACCCCCGCCACGGGCGCTACCTGACGGTGGCGGCCGTCTTCCGCGGCCGCATGTCCATGAAGGAGGTGGACGAGCAGATGCTGAACGTACAGAACAAGAACAGCAGCTACTTCGTGGAGTGGATCCCCAACAACGTCAAGACGGCCGTGTGCGACATCCCGCCCCGCGGGCTCAAGATGGCCGCCACCTTCATCGGCAACAGCACGGCCATCCAGGAGCTCTTCAAGCGCATCTCGGAGCAGTTCACCGCCATGTTCCGCCGCAAGGCTTTCCTCCACTGGTACACCGGCGAGGGCATGGACGAGATGGAGTTCACCGAGGCGGAGAGCAACATGAATGACCTGGTCTCCGAATACCAGCAGTACCAGGATGCCACGGCCGAGGAAGGCGAGTTTGAAGAGGAAGCAGAGGAAGAAATGGCATAGACCTTCCCGTTCCCTCTGGCCCCGACACACGCACCTTGTGCCCGCCAGTCCTACTGAACCAATGGACCACGTTGCCCCTGCTGGCATAGGCTTGAACGTTCTCCACCCAGCTAGAAACCGATAAGAGCTTGGTCAAACCCTGCCCCCTACGGGTAGGTTGGGGAAGCTCAAGGTGTCTGTGTAGCGGTGGGGAGGGTTTGTCGGCCTTGTTTGGGAATGGCAGCAAGCGGTAATAGGTCTAGGTAAAAACACTGTCAGTCTCTTCCCTTTTCATCCACCGCATCTCACCCTCCAGAAACACAGCTCTCCTGCAGTGAATTCTGTCTTCATGTCATGTACAGTCACGTGATTTCTCTCTTTTTCGTTCCAGAGATGAGTATGCACTAACTCGTCACTTGCGCTGTTATTTTTTTGTTTGTTGTTGTTGTGCTGGGCTTAAAATAAAACTAGAGGATCATGGAATTCATGGGGGGAGGGGAGGGGTTTGTGGGAAGGGGCGGGGTGAGGAATTGATCTCCAGGATGGGAATCCCTGCTAATCCTAATCCCCTGCCCGAGAGCTTTCTGCTTTCGAAACAGTTTGTCTGTATGTTTCCACAATAAACTATTGAATACTATTAAAGCGCAGGCGTGCTGGTCTCTTTCTCACAAAGATGAACCACAAATGGGCGCACGACAGGATGCTTGGGAGGTGCGGGGGGGGGGGGGCTATATTCTATCGACGAATGCAATAGCTGCTGTGATCCTCTCAATCCATAAATACCCAGAGGTGGCGGGGAAGGTTTGGACTGCCATTTTTGGTTGGAATAGGCTGAGTTGCCCCTATCAAGATCTTCAAGAGATCCTAGGGGGTAGTGCGCTCCCTGGAGATGCAGGTGAGACAGCACCAAGCTATTGACTCTTCTGGGGTGGGAAAGCCAATTCCCACCTGCGTCCACGCATAATAGTCATGTCCCTAGGACCCTAAGAAGTCTGGGCTCCAGTCAACCCCAGGAGCCTCCATTCTGTAGGGAGGGAGGTGGATGAAACCAAGACTACCATGCCCCCAAGCCTACCCCCCCAGTTGCCCAAAGTCTGGGTCGTGGTGCCCGTTCCTAGTAGATGTGCTCATGCTGCAGCACTAAGCGCTTGACCATGTCTTGGGTGCTTCAATACCATCTTAATAGGGGGCCAAATAGCACCCATGGGTGCTCTGAAGCGATCACCGTGGAGGATGGTTCAAGATCACACAGGGAGTCTGGTGGAGCAGGAAACTGACCTGTGTAGGCTCCAGGGGACCCCCACCCTCTGTGGGTCATGGTGGAGCCACACTGGCATGGGGGTGCAAAAGGCTGGCACCCCACATTGCTCATGGCTCCAGAGCCCCAGAATCCTGCTCATCCTCCCCTCCCCACGCTCCCTGCAGCCTCAGAGGCTGCTGCCGCTAGCCACGGGCAATGATATGGGGGAGAGGCTGGGGGGGCTAAGCAGTCCGGCTTGGGGGGGCTAAGCAGTCCGGCTCGGGGGGGCTGTCTCTGGTCTCCCGCCGTGCCGTGGAGCGAGCGTGGCACTGTGTTGCAGCCCCCTCAGGCCGCGCAGCGAGGCGGGGGGCAGGCACCCCGCTGCTGCCACGCCGTCCCCACGGGCAGGAGGCGGCTGGCGTTGGAGCACGAGCCCCCAGGAGGCAGGGGTGGCGCTGAGGCGGGTGGAGGAGGTATCGTGCCCTTCCTCCCAGCAGGGCTTTGTGTAGGCAGCCCCGGGCTGGGCTTTCACGCCCCTCCGATTACCTCCTGAGCCCCCTCGCCCGTAAAGAAACCAGAGCTGCCCGCCTGGGCTTCTGGGAGCAAGCCAAGGGGGCTGCCCGCTCCCCCGGGTTGGCACAGGCCGGCTCTCTTCTCGCTGGAGCAAGGCCCGGCGAGCTGACTCGAGGCGTGGGCTGGGCTGCTGGGCACCTGCAGGAGAGAGCAGCTCTCTGCAATGCTTCCCTGTGGCAGTTCCTGGGCATGGCCAGCAGGGCGGTGCTGCCACCCTGCCGCTGGCGGCCCCGGGGCTTCTGAGCATCAGTCCAGAGTCCCTTCAGGCGCCGAGGGCTTTGTACCCTTTGGCTCAGCTCTGTGATGGCCTAAGGGAGTCGATCTACCCCAGGGGGCAATGAGCAGGGTCAAACCAAAGCCATTTGCCTTCCCCGTGGGGCAGCCTAGCCTCTGCCCAGCGCCATGACCCCTCCCACCATGCGTTGCTTGGGGTGCATTGGTCCAGATGCATGGGAGGGGGGAGATGTGGGGACAGTGTGAGACCAGCTCTCCCCTGTTCCCCCTAGCACTGGCTTCTGCAGCGGGAGAATCCCTGCGAGCGGTACAGGGCTCGTGACACGGAGTGGAGGAGCTCTGGTTCTACCCAGCGGGAGGGCCACATTGAGCCCTAAGGCCCCAGAGAAAAGCTGCCCCAGTGTCTGCCTCACCGCTGCGGCCAGGGGGGGCCAGAACCCTCGGCCACTTTGTTCAGCAATAAACACACCAGGACTGGGGGGCCCCTGTTCCAGACGCCGCAGCAGGGGCAGGGAGAACCGTGGGGCTTCGGAGGGGAGGCTACGGGGTCAGTGACACAGCCTGGATTGGGGAAAAGAACAAGGTGGCCCCAGCGGAGATCAGGGCCCCCCGTTGTACAAGGCGCTGCACAGGCCTGGACCGGGATCAGGGCCCCCCCTTTTGCAAGGCGCTGCACAGACCCGGACCGGGATCAGGGCCCCCGTTGTGCCGGGCGCTGCACAGACCCGGACCGGGATCAGGGCCCCCGTTGTGCCGGGCGCTGCACAGACCCGGACCGGGATCAAGGCCCCCGTTGTGCCGGGCGCTGCACAGACCCGGACCGGGATCAGGGCCCCCGTTGTGCCGGGCGCTGCACAGACCCGGACCGGGATCAGGGCCCCCGTTGTGCCGGGCGCTGCACAGACCCGGACCGGGATCAAGGCCTCCGTTGTGCCGGGCGCTGCACAGACCCGGACCGGGATCAGGGCCCCCGTTGTGCCGGGCGCTGCACAGACCCGGACCGGGATCAGGGCCCCCGTTGTGCCGGGCGCTGCACAGACCCGGACCGGGATCAGGGCCCCCGTTGTGCCGGGCGCTGCACAGACCCGGACCGGGATCAGGGCCCTGTTGTGCAAGGCGCTGCACGGACAAAGTGTGACAGACAAACGGTGCCTGTCCTGAATAGCTCACGGTCTAAATAAACTCCGGGTGCGGGGGGAAATTGATGCCCAGAAAGGTGAAGTAACTCACCTCAGGTCAGCGGGATGAGAACCCAGGCGGACTTAACACACTTCATGCCCCTACCCACTGGACCATGTTGCCTTCCAGCCAAGCTGCGCATTGCAGCATAAGGAGAAGAAGGGGGACAGTTTCGGGGGGCGAGCTAGCAGCTGTCCAGAAGCAGCACAGAGTCAGGACACCTGGGTTCTGGACAGGCCTCGTGACCTGGGGCACAGCACGACGTCCCTCCTCGGTCACTCACCTGGCAGCCTGAGTCCAGTCAGACTGTACATTTTGGGGGCAGGGACCGTGTAGCAAAAAGGAACAGGGCGGCGTCCCTTTAAATAGTTGGGGAGCCCCAGAGCAAGGGTCACTGCGTCCTAGGCCATCAAAAGCCACCCAGAGCAGCGGGCTGTGAGCATCCAGGCCTCACGTGTGTGAGTGTGTTTAATAAACATAGACTCTCTCGCTGTCTGTGTCTGTGCAGCGCCCGGCACAACGGGGCCCTGATCTCAGCTGGGGCAGGGACTGTCTCTGTGTCTGTGCAGCGCCCGGCACAGCGGGGCCCTGATCTCAGCTGGGGCAGGGACTGTCTCTGTGTCTGTGCAGCGCCCGACACAGCGGGGCCCTGATCTCAGCTGGGGCAGGGACTGTCTCTGCGTCTGTGCAGTGCCCGGCCCAACGGGGCCCTGATCTCAGCTGGGGGAGGGACTGTCTCTGTGTTTGTGCAGCGCCTGGCACAGCGGGGCCCTGATCTCAGCTGGGGGAGGGACTGTCTCTGTGTCTGTGCAGCGCCCGGCACAGCGGGGCCCTGATCTCAGCTGGGGGAGGGACTGTCTCTGTGTTTGTGCAGCGCCCGGCACAGCAGGGCCCTGATCTCAGCTAGGGGAGGGACTGTCTCTGTGTCTGTGCAGCGCCCGGCACAGCGGGGCCCTGATCTCAGCTGGGGGAGGGACTGTCTCTGTGTTTGTGCAGCGCCCGGCACAGCAGGGCCCTGATCTCAGCTAGGGGAGGGACTGTCTCTGTGTTTGTGCAGCGCCCGACACAGCCGGGCCCTGATCTCAGCTGGGGGAGGGACTGTCTCTGTGTCTGTGCAGCGCCCGGCACAACGGGGCCCTGATCTCAGCTGGGGCAGGGACTGTCTCTGTGTTTGTGCAGCGCCCGACACAGCGGGGCCCTGATCTCAGCTGGGGCAGGGACTGTCTCTGTGTCTGTGCAGTGCCCGGCCCAACGGGGCCCTGATCTCAGCTGGGGCAGGGACTGTCTCTGTGTCTGTGCAGCGCCCGACACAGCGGGGCCCTGATCTCAGCTGGGGCAGGGACTGTCTCTGTGTCTGTGCAGCGCCCGGCACAGCGGGGCCCTGATCTCAGCTGGGGCAGGGACTGTCTCTGTGTCTGTGCAGCGCCCGGCACAGCGGTGCCCTGATCTCAGCTGGGGCAGGGACTGTCTCTGTGTTTGTGCAGCGCCCGACACAGCGGGGCCCTGATCTCAGCTGGGGCAGGGACTGTCTCTGTGTCTGTGCAGTGCCCGGCCCAACGGGGCCCTGATCTCAGCTGGGGCAGGGACTGTCTCTGTGTCTGTGCAGCGCCCGGCACAGCGGGGCCCTGATCTCAGCTGGGGCAGGGACTGTCTCTGCGTCTGTGCAGTGCCCGGCCCAACGGGGCCCTGATCTCAGCTGGGGCAGGGACTGTCTCTGTGTCTGTGCAGCGCCCGGCACAGCGGGGCCCTGATCTCAGCTGGGGCAGGGACTGTCTCTGTGTCTGTGCAGCGCCCGACACAGCGGGGCCTGATCTCAGCTGGGGCAGGGACTGTCTCTGTGTTTGTGCAGCGCCCGACACAGCAGGGCCCTGATCTCAGCTGGGGCAGGGACTGTCTCTGTGTCTGTGCAGCGCCCGGCACAGCAGGGCCCTGATCTCAGCTAGGGGAGGGACTGTCTCTGTGTCTGTGCAGCGCCCGGCACAACGGGGCCCTGATCTCAGCTGGGGCAGGGACTGTCTCTGTGTTTGTGCAGCGCCCGACACAGCCGGGCCCTGATCTCAGCTGGGGCAGGGACTGTCTCTGTGTCTGTGCAGCGCCCGGCACAGCGGGGCCCTGATCTCAGCTGGGGCAGGGACTGTCTCTGTGTCTGTGCAGCGCCCGGCACAGCGGGGCCCTGATCTCAGCTGGGGCAGGGACTGTCTCTGCGTCTGTGCAGTGCCCGGCCCAACGGGGCCCTGATCTCAGCTGGGGGAGGGACTGTCTCTGTGTCTGTGCAGCGCCCGGCACAGCGGGGCCCTGATCTCAGCTGGGGGAGGGACTGTCTCTGTGTTTGTGCAGCGCCCGGCACAGCAGGGCCCTGATCTCAGCTAGGGGAGGGACTGTCTCTGTGTCTGTGCAGCGCCCGGCACAGCGGGGCCCTGATCTCAGCTGGGGGAGGGACTGTCTCTGTGTTTGTGCAGCGCCCGGCACAGCAGGGCCCTGATCTCAGCTAGGGGAGGGACTGTCTCTGTGTTTGTGCAGCGCCCGGCACAGCGGGGCCCTGATCTCAGCTGGGGCAGGGACTGTCTCTGTGTCTGTGCAGCGCCCGGCACAGCGGGGCCCTGATCTCAGCTAGGGGAGGGACTGTCTCTGTGTTTGTGCAGCGCCCGGCACAACGGGGCCCTGATCTCAGCTGGGGCAGGGACTGTCTCTGTGTCTGTGCAGCGCCCGACACAGCAGGGCCCTGATCTCAGCTGGGGGAGGGACTGTCTCTGTGTCTGTGCAGCGCCCGGCACAGCGGGGCCCTGATCTCAGCTGGGACAGGGACTGTCTCTGTGTCTGTGCAGCGCCCGGCACAGCGGGGCCCTGATCTCAGCTGGGGGAGGGACTGTCTCTGTGTCTGTGCAGCGCCCGGCACAACGGGGCCCTGATCTCAGCTGGGGCCTCGCACTGGTTGAAAGTTTTCTGACAAAGAGAAGAGCCCCGAGACTGATCAAAGGATTGGAAAACAGACAGGAGCGGGCTCTATTCAGTTTAACACAGAGACGGTTAAGGGGTGACAATCTCAGACGAATCGCGACTGGAAATAACACGTATATTTTTAACAGGGAAGGAATGAACCACGGGAGCAACCTAAAAGGGCCGGAGCAGAATCTCCATCCCTGGCCATTTTTGAATCAAGACTGGACGTTTTTCTAAACACTCTGCTCTGGTTCACTCAGGAACGAATTCAGGCCTGCGTTTTGCATCTGGGAATTGTCCATTCCCAAAGGAAATTTGGCAGGAAACCGCCCATTCGGGAAGAAAGTTGTTGGAATTTCTCACCCAGCAGAAAATTCCGAGTTTCCCCAGCTCTAACGGGACCTTTTCACACTATTGTAATTCACCAAACAAGGCTGGGTCGTAGCCCAGAAACGCCAGGCCGCACGGCCTTCACCCAGATTTTTCCCCTTTCTAGTACACTTTTGCTCTGTGTTGGTCCAGCATAGGGTGACCAGATGAGAGAGAAAAAGTATAGGGACACTCACCCGGCACGTCCTGGTCTTCGGCAGCACTTCGGCGGCAGGTCCTTCAGTCGCTGACGGTTGTCGGCGGCGGGTAATAAGTCTTGCCGCCGAAGAAAGAGGTACCCGCCGCCAAAGTGCCACCGAAGACCGTCAGCAACTGAAGGACCCACTGCCGAAAGGCCGCCGAAGACCAGGACGTGCTGGGTGAATTTAAAAACCGACCTCTCACCACCGACGAAGGGGAAAGAAGAAAGGGAGAGAAAAAAAAAAGTCCCGAAACAAAATATCGGGACAAATTGGTCAAAATCGGGCCAGTCCCGATTTTATCGGGACGTCTGGTCACCCTAATCCAGCACCTCATGCGAAAGGCACCTTGATCTTTGCCTGAGGCCCCCAGACGCTCCCACAATAACAATAGTAATTGTAGGAGCAAGGAGAGGAGATTTTGGCTCAGATCCTCAAATGTATCTAAGTGCCTAACTCCCAGTGAAACCCAGGGGACTTAGACACCTAAATAGGTTTGCGGATGAGGGCCTTTGTTCCTAGGCGCACGTGAGAACGAAATGCCCAGCTTGGAGCACATTGGCACGCCTGTGTTTACACCCGCCACGTCACTAATCCGGCTGGGAGTGTGCAGCCAGCCACAAACGCTCCGAGGGCCTGATGTGCTGCCAATGTTCCCATGCCCTGCGCTCCCCTTTGGAGCGCGCGCACACACACACACACACACACACACACACACATACACTTTAGATGCTTTGCTGTTGCAGGCCATTAACTAGTGTCCACGGCCCTCCAAGCGGCTTGTCAGAGGGACCAGCGGCTGGCCTGCCGAATGTGTGTCCCCAGCCCCGTCAGCTAGCTGTGTGGTGCCGTGGAGTGGCTGAAGCAGCGGATTGGGAGTCAGGGCTCCTGGGTTCTGTTCCCCACTCTGGGAGGGGAGTGGGGTCTAGTGGTTAGAGCAGGGGGCTGGGAACCAGGACTCTTACATTCTATCCCCAGCTCTGGGAGGGGCGTGAGGCCTACTGTAATGGTTTTCAACCCTTTTTCATTTGCCGACCCCTAAAAAATTTTTAGATGGAGGTGTGGAGCCCTTTGGAAATCTTAGACAGTCTGCAGACCCCCAGGGGTCCGCAGACCGCCAGTTGATAGTGATTAGAGCAGGGGGGGCTGGGAGTCAGGGCTCCTGGGTTCTGTTCCCCACTCTGGGAGGGGAGTGGGGTCTAGTGGTTAGAGCGGGTGGGAGGGGGCTGGCAGTCAGGACTCCTGGGTTCTGTTCCTAGCTCTGAGAGGGGAGTGGGGTCTAGTGGTTAGAGCAGGGGGGCTGGGCGTCAGGTCTCCTGGGTTCTAACCCCGCTGTGGAACACGAAAGGGGTCTGGCAGTTGGTGGGAGGGATTGGGAATCCGGGACTGCTGAGTTCTAGTCCCAGCTCTGGAAGGGAAGTGGTGTCTAGTGGTTAGAGAAAGGGGGACGCACACACCCCACCAACATACTCACACACACACACACACACAGAAAGAGTCACACGTATACACCACAGACACACACACACACCCTATACCCATCGCCGAAACAGCACTTGGACACAAAACACCCCTCAGGCCCCAGTACAAAACACAGGTACCACCCGGACACACAATGCCCATCACACACAGATGCGATGCACCGCCACGCCCGCCACACGCACAGAGAAAACACACACTCCGATCCCACACACGGGCACAACAGCCACGCCCCACGTCCCCCTCCACCCCTCTCTGACCCACACGTCACCGTGTTATGCCCCAGACATGCCGCTCCGGCGCAAACCACACGTCGCACGCGCACAGCGCCCGGGTGCCATGCACAGACACGGGCGCTCATCTCGCACAGACACCAGGCGAGGTACATCGTGCAGCGGGGGCACCGGAGGCACCTCTCTGCAGGCAGCTGGCATGGAAGGGGCAGGGGCAGGGGGATGGTGTAAATGGTGCTGGTACATGGCAATCTAGGTCAGTGTCATATCAAGCAGGGAGGGGAGTGCTGCAAGGAGCCAGATCTCCACCCGCCCCCCCCCCCCACACACACACACACACGCCAGCCGCTGCGAATGAGGTCAGCGCCAGGCCTCGCCAAGTAGCAGAACAAAGTGGCATTTGTCTCCATGCAATCAGCCATGTGCAGAGGATCTGGCTGATTGCAAAGCTCCCCCGCCCCCCGGCATGCACTCGGGGGGGGGGGGGGCACGTGACCCACCTGCAGCACGGATTCCCCCCCCCCCTCCCCCTCTCCTATGGGATTCACTGCAAAGGGGCCCAGGCATGGGTGGGCTGATCCTCAGGGGTCGTTCCAGGACAACTCAGGAAGAGGGCCGTGGTGGAATGACTGGTTCTATGCAGCTGGGAGACAGCCCATAGCCGGGAGTCTGGTGGGGGTGAGACTCAGGACTCCTGGGTTCAGTTCTCAGCTCGGAGAGAGGAGTGGGGGGTAGTGGGTTAGAGCAGGGGGGGCTGGGCCTCAGGGTTCTAGTCCTGGTTTTGGGAGGGGAGTTGGGTTTAGTGGTTACTGGGTGGTCAGGACTCCTGGGTTCTATTCCTGGTGTCGGGAGGGGAGTGGGGGCAGCAGGTTAGAGCAGGGAGTCAGGACTCCTGGGTTCTATTCCCAGCTCTGAGAGAGGAGTGGGGTGTAATGGGTTAGCACCACTAAGCCCCCCACTCCCCTACCAGAGCTGAGACTAGAACTCAGGAGTCCTGAGTCCCGCTCTTGCTCCTTTAACCACTAGATCAGGGGTTATCAAACTGGGGGGGTCACGTTATTACCTGGGGGGTCGCGAGCTGTCAGCCTCCACCCCAAACCCTGCATTGCCTCCAGCATTTATAATGGTGTTAAATATATTAAAAAGTGTTTTTAATTTATTAGGGGGGGGGTTGCACTACGTGAAAGGGGTCACCAGTAGAAAAGTTTGAGAACCACTGCACTAGACTACCCGACCACAGTGAGTGATAAATAGGCTGTGTACCAAATTTTGTATTGGGGGGGGGGGGGGCACATGATGACATGTGAGCTGATTCCTACATGCGATTATCAAGTACCAGTAAATGAACCAAACACCACACATAATATAAAAGGGAATTAACACACAGAGTCACAAAATTACACTGACCCTCCGCCAATGCTCTGTCCTGCTATTCCCAGAGTTGTATATATCCACAGAGCCTTAGCTCCGCCCCCTGTACTGGCCCGGCCCCACCCACAGTGGGAGGAGCTTACTCTATATAAATCTCAGCTTCCAATTTGGATTCTTTCCCTGAACCCAACTCCTGCAGGTAAAAACAGACACAGCTCTGGGTGGATGGGTTAGATTATTAACTACGCCCGTTTCTGGGGCAGGGGTTGTTAACTGGGGCTGTGTGAGATATGGATCCCTACAAATATTTAGCACTGATTAACTTTCATGCTTGGGGGAGGGGGAGGAAATCACTTAATGGGGGTTTTGCTTTGGGGAGAAAAATAGCATTGCTATCCTAAAGTGTGCAAAAATCATGTGTCAGGACTAGAATGAGGACAGTGTGTCTAAAACATTTTTGGGGAGAGGGGGTGGAAACAGCAGATTCCAGTCAACCAAAAGATTTAATGAATTTGTCTTAATTTTGGCAAATTGTTTTGGTCCAAAACCACCCTTTCCCCACGCCCCCCCCCCCAATCTAAAAAGGTCTAAACAATTTGATTTTTTAGGGGGAAAAGACATTGTGTGTAGAAATGTCCTTTATTTTTAAAAAATGCTTGAAATTGAAAGAAAAAAACTTTTCAATTTGCCGAAAATTCTGAAAAAAAAATTTGGTTTTGTGTCAATCTGAAACAAATGATTATGTATTATTTGCAACTACCAGTGAATCAAAACAATTCTCGTGTTTCTCCAGCTCTAGTCAGGTCCACCCAAAATTGCAAGACTGGTGCAAACAATCATGAGATTTTTTTTGAACATAGTATATTCGGGATTCTTTCTGGCTGCCTTTTGTTTTATTTAGGTCACACTCAGGTCGCATTTGAAAACTTCTCTCAGTGATTGAGAGGGCTAGAAATGTACTTTTCCCCATATTCACGTGACTCCAGGAGTTGGGGCTTTAAGGAAAAACAGCAGATATTACAAGAGTTTGCAACACTGGAAAAATCCCATTTCTGCATGTGTCAGATGATCTAATGTTTGTATCCCAGATTTCACAGCCACCCCTCCCCACCCTTGTTATTAAAGGGGAGGGGATCCCCACTAGATCCCAGCTAAAAGGGGCAAGGGTTTCCTTCAGAGAGGGCTCCTGCTATGGTAAAGGCTGAGAACCCCTCGTCTGCTGTCTTGTCAGCACTGAGAGTGCAGCCACGTGTGCCGACCCCTCTACACCACAAGAGCCCGACTTGCCCCATTGCAGCTCACCTGGTTTGACGCGCAGGACTCCTGGGTTCCAGTCTCGGCACAAGGGCTCCCGGCTAAGCTGCATCAGCGCAAACTGCCATAGGACAGCGCAAACTGTGCCTGCAGGAGGGGACTATAACGGTCCAGCTACAGCTTTGGATCAAGCCCGGGGTGCCCCAGGCCCCAATGAACTCGACACAGGCTGGGGTCCCATTTAAGTCAATGGCGGCCTGTGTGGACTGGGGCCTGTATATTGCCCTGTAAATGGGTCGAACCCCGGAGACTTGACTCTCTTAGCTCACCACTAGACCCTGCTCCTCACCCAGAGCTGGGGAGAGAACCCTGGAGTCCTGACTCCCAGCCCCCCCGCTCTAACCACTAGACCCCACTCTCCTTCCAGAGCTGGAAATAAAACACAGGAGTCCTGATTCCCATTCTCCTTGCTTTAACCACAAGACACCATCCCAACTCCTCTGCTCTAACCACCCTCTTCCCACCCAGAGCTGGGGAGAGAACTCAGGAGTCCTGACTCCCAGCCCCTTCCCCCCCCCCCCCCGGCTCTAACATTAGACCCCACCCCTCCCAGAGCTGGAAATAGAACCCAGGAGTCCAGACTCTCAGCCTCCTGCTCTAACCACTAGGCGACAAAAAATCCCAGGAAATGAATTTGCTGTCTAGGCACAGAAAGTGAAACTGACCGGGCTAGAGTCCCAAGCAGAAGTAGGTGTAAAAGGTAGCATCCCTTTAAATTAACCCCGAGTTGCCTGCAGGATTGTTTGTGGGGGGCCCTACCAGGGGCCTAGGGACTGAGCTGTGGGGGGCTAAGCTATGGTTGGGGGGAACTCCTCTGTTCCCACATGCACTGAGCAGAGTCGGGCTCCCATACACTGTACACTCAGCTCACCCCAGATGTCTGTCCAGAGCTGCATCCTCGAGTCAGTGCCTCTTTCAATGTGTTTCGAGGCCATACGGCCAAGTGGCTAGAGCATCTGACGGGGACTCAGGAGGCCTGGCTTGGATTCCTGACTCTGCCACTGGCCCGCTGGACGACCTTGGGCATGTCACCGCTCTGCGCCTCAGTTTCCCCACCCGTCAGACACGGGTGATGATACTGGCCTGACGTCCTTTGAGAGCTATGGAGGGAAAGAGCTGGCTGGTGTTATTCACCTGCACGACGAGCGATGGAACCCTCTGCGCCCCTCCCAACCCCACCTGGGGGCTGATCCACTCTGCAGTCCCAGTGGAGACCCACTCATTTTCACCTGGATGTAGTGGGGCGCAGTCAGCCTCGGAGGAGGGTGGGGTATGGGGCTGACCCTGCCTCGCTACATGGAGGTAAAAATTACCTGCTGCCTTCTCTCCACGAGGATTTGACATAGAGAGAGCCCAGCACAGCTCCATGAGGGGTCATTGGGGTCAGCATTGCCTGGAGCGGAGAGCGCCCCCTACAGAGCCCCCCACTCCATTCCCTGCAGCACAGCGCCCCCTAGTGCTACCCCGGGGCATTACCGTCAGCACCGATTGAGAGCGGAGAGCGCCCCCTACAGAGCCCCCCACTCCATTCCCTGCAGCACAGCGCCCCCTAGTGCTACCCCGGGGCATTACCGTCAGCACCGATTGAGAGGGGAGAGCGCCCCCTACAGAGCCCCCCACTCCATTCCCTGCAGCACAGCGCCCCCTAGTGCTACCCCGGGGCATTACCGTCAGCACCGATTGAGAGGGGAGAGCGCCCCCTACAGAGCCCCCCACTCCATTCCCTGCAGCACAGCGCCCCCTAGTGCTACCCCGGGGCATTACCGTCAGCACCGATTGAGAGGGGAGAGCGTCCCCTACAGAGCCCCCCACTCCATTCCCTGCAGCACAGCGCCCCCTAGTGCCACCCCGGGGCATTACTGTCAGCATTGACTCGGAGGGGAGAGCGCCCCCTACAGAGCCCCCCACTCCATTCCCTGCAGCACAGCGCCCCCTACTGCTACCCTGGGGCATTACCGTCAGCACCGATTGAGAGGGGAGAGCGTCCCCTACAGAGCCCCCCACTCCATTCCCTGCAGCACAGCGCCCCCTAGTGGCACCCCGGGGCATTGCCATCAGCACTGACTCAGAGGGGAGAGCGCCTCCTACTGAGCCCCCCCCACTGTTTCCTGCAGCACAGCGCCCCCTAGTGCTGGGACACTGGAGTCAGCACTAGGGGGGAAGAACCCCCTACTGACCCACCCCCACCGTGCAACACAGCGCCCCCTAGCACCACGCTGGGGCATTGGGGTCTGCACTGACTGCCAGTGCCCCCCTCTTGAGACCTCACCCCTCTCCAGCGCCCGTTAAGTGCTTCGCCGGAGCATGGGGCTCAGCCCCGACTGCCAGAGGAGACCGCCCTCCCCGGAGTTCCCCACCACACGCCCAGGAGCACAGCGCCCCCTAGGGCCAGCATTGACGAGAGTGGCGAGTGCCCCCCGCTGAGCCCCCCTACCCTGCTCCCTGCAATGCCCCGTGGGATCCGCTGCGATCTGCCGCCGGGGGCTCTGAGGAGCAGGGCGACGTATCGGAGAAGCCCCCTACAACAAGGGCAAAACCGGACCTCCCTGCCTCCCCATCCGCGGCACAACGCACCCTGCCCCCAGCCTGCCGGGTCCCCATTGGGTGTCACGGCACTCAGACTTCCTCTAACGAAAAGCCACACAGGAAGCTCTGAAGCAAGAAGGGAGCAATTTTTTCATATTTTTGTAGATGCACCGTAAAAAAAAAAAAAGAGAGAGAGAGAGAGAGAGGGTTTTTTTTTAGTTTTTTTTTTAATACCCAGCCCGGCCTTGAAATCTACCCTCCAGAGGTGCCGCGGGCACCACCCCCGTCGGAGGCAGCCAGCCTGGGATGAGACCGTGACGGGGAATGAGCAGTGAGAACCATGGGCTCGCGGATCAAGTAAGACCCCTTTGATTTTCTCTGGGCGCCGATCCCACGCAGGGCCTGGGCTCCAGCAGAAGGGATTTTCAGGCCCTCAGAGGAGGCCCCCAGCCTCCCACCTGCTGGATCTATACCTGATCAGCGGAGAAAGTGAAATTGACCTTTGATCCTGGGCAGGCACCGAGGGGGCCCCTTTAAGACCCCCCCGCCTTTGCTGGTTTCAATGCCTCAGGCCCCCACGCAGGGAGTGACACTGAGGGGGGTGGGAGATTTCTCCCTTCGGTGGGTTCAAAGCTCGGGCGGGGTATTGGCCGCTACAGTGCAGATGTCTGCGGAGGGGTGGCAGGGTCGGGGATCTCTAGCCTGGCGGGGGTGCTGGCCCGGCTGCTGTCTGGGCTGTGCCAGCGTTGGGGTCCATCCCTTTCCAGCGCTGTTCACCAGCTGGGCAACCGCGCCCAGGTTTGAGCTAGCCAGGCAGGTGAGCAGCCCAGGGTACGCCTGGGCAGGACTGCAGGAGCCAGGGGTGGGGGGGTTGTCCGCAGTTGGGAGGGGAGTTCTCCTCCATCCTCTAAGGGCAGGCAGGATTATGGGGCGCATCAGGGGTTCTTTGTTAGCCCACCTGTGGAGCTGTGTCGGCTAATCCCGTTGCTGTCCTTTGGCATCTTCTAGCCAAAGATTCATCCTGCTTACGGATGAATTCAACCTCACCCCAGAGAGGCGGGTCAGCATTAACATCCCCCTCTTATGGGGGGGAAACTGAGGCACAGAGAAAGGGAGTGACTTTCCTAAGTCACTCAGGTAGTCTGGGCAGAGCAGGAGTGAATTCGAATGCAGGAGTCCAGAATCCCAGCCCTCCCACGCCCCCCTCACCACTAGACCCAACTCCCCTCCCAGAGCTGGGGCTAGAAGCCAGGGGTCCCAGCTCTCAGTACTGTGTCTTATCTCCATGTGAGGGGTTCCCATCCCATGTGGAGTCTGGATCCGTCGCCAGGTCCCCCTGATGGGTGCCCAACCCCCAGCTGTGCCTGGCCTGTGCATTAAAAGTCGTGTCGTCCCCCCCACCCTCCCCAGGAGACAAGAAGTCTGAGCAGCCTACACTGGGCCCTTCCTGAGAGGGGTTTCCCCAGCGCCTCAGTGCATACAGGCCTAAGATTGCTGAGCAAATTGGCACAATCCTGTGACCATCGCCTGTGCACTGAGCTGTGTCCGTTCTCAGCCATTAGCCTGGCCAGTGGCTATAGGTTCCTCTCTTCTTCCCCCGCCAGGGAAAATCCCCAGAAGACATTTGATTTGTTCTTCGAGGCAGCCTGCCCCACGTCTGCAGATGACGGTAAGTCCCTGAGCCCAGAGGCCAGCGCCGGGGCGGGCGGGTTGTGTGGGGTTTATCTGTGTTCTTAGAAGGGGTGGGATGCAAGGGGAAGGCCGGGGGCAAATGGACACCGGAGTCTTCACTTCAGGTTGTTGGTTCAAATCCAGCCAACCTTCCCTGGGGCTAAAAGTCAATCCCTGGTCTGGCAGTCAGGACTCCTGGGTTCTATTCCCAGGGGCTCATGGTTAGAGCAGCGGGGCTGGAAGTCAAAACTCCTGGGTTCTATCTCCAGCTTGGGGAGGGGGGGTGGTACTCAGAGCCAGGACTCCTGGGTTCTGTTTCCAACTCCAGGAGGGGAGTGATGCCGAATGATTAGAGCAGAGGGCAGCCATGGGAGTCAGGACGCCAGGGTTCTATTCCTAGCTCTGGGAGGGTTCTGGAGTGCACTTGTCTAAGTGGAGGAGGGGACTGGGAGTCAGGACTCCTGGGTTCTTTCCGAGGAGTGGGGTTTAGTGGTTAGAGCAGTTGTTGCTGTGTGTCTCTTCCATTGTTCTGTGAGCCTAAAGACCCATGGCATTTCAGGGGGGTTCCCTTCACTACGGACAGCATTTGGGATGGGTTTGGGGGCATATGCAGTTCAGGGGAGACATGAAGAGCCTCCAGCTGTCTGATCTCCGGTTGGGATTTCCTCAGGGCCCCTGAGCCAAGCAGGGTCCAACAAAGCCAGTGATAGGATGAGAGACCCGCAAGCAAAACTCCTGTGGGTGCTGCTGGGTGGCAGGGGAACAGTCGAGGGCGTACGTCCCTTGGAGTCAGTATGACCCCAATACCCCAGCATGGTGCTAGGGGGCAGGGTGCTGCAGGAATTGGGGTGGGGGGAGCTGAGGTGTTTATCCCACATCCTGTCTGTAGATCATTCTGTCCTGCCTCCCTAAATCCTCCCGCAGTTTTCTTGTCCTGGAAACTGTTATTCACTTCCTGTCCTAAACTGCGGTATAGGGCTGTTCAACAGCCCTTGCATCCTACCCCAGAAATGGCTGCCCCTCAGTGCCGGGCGAAGGATCCCGGCGTAAACAGCCCCCTGTGCCTTCCCCAACAGAGGCAGCTGCATCTCAGCACCGGGCGAGGGATCCTTGTATATACAGCGCCCTGTGTCCCACCCCCAAAGTGGCTGCATCTCAGCACCAGGCGAGGGATCCCTAGGTAAACAGCCCCTGCACCCCACCCCAGAGGTGGCTGCATCTCAGCACCAGTCAGGGATCCCTGTATAAACAGCCCCTGCACCCCACCCCAGAGGTGGCTGCATCTCCGCACCGGGCGAGGGATCCTTGTATATACAGCGCCCTGTGTCCCACCCCCAAAGTGGCTGCATCTCAGCGCCAGGCAGGGATCCCTGTATGAACAGCCCCCTGTGTCCCACCCCCAAAGTGGCTGCATCTCAGCACCAGGCGAAGGATCCCTAGGTAAACAGCCCCTGCACCCCACCCCAGAGGTGGCTGCATCTCAGCACCAGTCAGGGATCCCTGTATAAACAGACCCTGCACCCCACCCCAGAGGTGGCTGCATCTCAGCACCAGGCGAGGGATCCCTAGGTAAACAGCTGCCACACGGCACCCCAGAGGTGGCTGCACCTTGGCACTAGGTGACAAATTGCCCTTTAAACAGCCTGTCAAGCATTACAGCCCGGCTCAGAGTGGGGGTTACTGTGAGGTCCTGGGGAATCAGAAACCCCCTTCCCCATCCTCCTGCCAGCTCCATGGGTAGGGCAAGGCCCGGGTTCAGAGGTGTACCCTCCCTCACCCCCACGCAGAGCCGAGCCGAAGGGCCCTTCCGTCTGGGCTGCTCTCAGCCGCCACAGGAAGTGGCGAGGCGGGAGGTGGAGGCAGCTAGCATGTCTGGTGCATAGCAGCAGCGGTGTGGGGGGGCATCCTGCCCTGCGTGGGGGTAGTGGGAACCCATGCTCCTGAGTGCTCGCGGGGTGGGGGAGCTGTCCCAGCGGGAGGCTGCTTTGGGGGTGGGGGATGGTCCACTAAAGAATCCAGGTGCAGAGACCGACCTCCCCCGAGCTCACGGCTCCCCCGGGGATATGTGTGCATGGCTTGGACCTTCAGAACCAAACAGTGCCCAGCCTGAGTCCCATCCAGTGTGCTACCCCCATGGCCCAAGCGGCTCCGGGCAGTGGGCCCACCTTGCCTGGTACTCCAGTCAGACCCATGGGCCCATCTAGCCTGGAATCCTGCCTCCCTGTTACCCCAGATCGGACCCATGGGCCCACTCGGCCTGGTATCCCACCTCCCTGCTACCCCAGATCGGACTCATGGGCCCACCCGGCCTGGTATCCCACCTCCCTGCTACCCCAGATCAGACCCATAGGCCCACCCAGCCTGGTATCCCACCTCCCTGCTACCCCAGATCGGACCCATGGGCCCACCCGGCCTGGTATCCCGCCTCCCTGTTACTCCAGATCACACCCACGGGCCCACCCGGCCTGGTATCCTGCCCCCGTGCTACCTCAGATCCGGTCCATGGGCCCAGCCAGCCTGGTATCCCTTCCCCCTCCTGGTATCCCTCCCCCCTGCTATCCCAGATCTGACCTGTGATGAGTTGGATCACAGAAACCCCCTTGGGGCTGCCAACTGATGTGCCAAGACTACTTCTGCCCCTGCTTTCCTGCCCTGACAGCTTGGGACTTCAGTGCCCTGCCTGGTTTGAGCCAGACCCGCTAGCCTGCTGCAAACCCAGACCCAGGTCTGAACCACATCCCCTAACAGCTGTAGGCTCAATTGAAAGCAGTTTAAGAAGTGTTCCTGTCTGTAACACTGAGAGGCTCAATTCCCAATGGGATCCAAACCCCAAATAAATCCATGTTACCCTGTATAAAGCTTATACAGGGTAAACTCATACATTGTTCGCCCTCTATAACACTGATAGAGAGAGATGCACAGCTGTTTGCCCCCCCCGGTATTAATACATACTCTGGGTTAAGTAAAAAGTGATTCTATTAAATACAGAAAGTAGGATTTAAGTGGTTCCAAGTAATAGCAGACAGGACAAAGTGAATTACCAAGCAAAATAAAACAAAACATGCAAGTCTATGCCTAATACAGTAAGAAAACTGAATACAGATAAAACCTCACCTTCAGAGGTGTTCCAGTGAGCTTCCTTTTGCAGACGAGTCTCCCTCTAGTCTGGATCCAGCAATCACTCACAGCCCCCTGTAGTTACTGTCCTTTGTCCCAGTGTTTTTCAGGTATCCTTGCGGGTGGAGAGGCTCTCTCTTGAGCCAGCTGAAGACAAAATGGAGGGGTCTCCCACGGGCTTAAATAGGCTTTCTCTTGTGGGTGGAGACCCCCTCCTCTCTCCTTTGCAAAGTTCAGCTCCAAGATGAAGTTTTGGGGAGTCACATGGGCAAGTCACATGTCCATGCATGACTCAGATAGCAGCCATGGTTTACATGCTACCTTGAACGTCCTCAGGTAGACTTCTTATGTGGCTTGGAGCCTTCCAAGAGCCATTGTCCGTTAAGTGCTTCTTGACTGGGCAGTTAACTTGCAAATTCCTTTCTAAAGAAGCTGACCAAATGCCTTACTAAGGCTATTTAAAATCAAACAAGTGCACAGCCAATATTCATAACTTCGAATACAACAATGACACATGCATACAAACAGGAGGAATAGATTCAGTAGATCATAACCTTTACAGAGAGATGTTACATGGCACATGTAGCATAAAACATACTCCAGTTATGTCATAGATGCATTCATGAGCATATTCCCATAAAGCATTATGGGGTGTGCAACGTCACACGACCCATGGGCCCATCCAGCCTGGGTATCCCGCCTCCCTGCCGCACTAGATACAGGGCCTTTCTCCTCCAGGGTGCTGGTTCTGAGGGCCTGGCTGGCTCCAGGGGGTTGGGGAATGGCGTACGGGACCTTTCCCCTCTCGGAGGCTCTGATCCTGCTCTTGGTTGGTGGGACTGGTTGGCTGAGGGGAGAAGGGAGGGGAGGGATGGGATGTGGAGCTGCTCTCCTCTAGGGGGTGCCAGCTCTGTTCTGTTCCCTGGCCAGGGGGACTGGCTGGCTCTTAGGGGTCAGGGAATGGGATAACGGGGCATTTCCCCTCTGGGTTACGAGTTCAAATCCAGCCCACTCTAGTAGTATCCTAAAGTCCTTACCATCCAGTGGTGCTGATTGGTTGCTTTTACTAAATGGGTGGGGGTGGGGGTTGGGAGCCGGGACTCCTGGGTTCTATTCCTGGCAGGGAGTGGGGTCTAGTGGTTAGAGCAGGGGAGCCAGGACTCCTGGGTTCTATTCCTGGCAGGGAGTGGGGTCTAGTGGTTAGAGCAGGGGAGCCAGGACTCCTGGGTTCTATTCCTGGCAGGGAGTGGGGTCTAGTGGTTAGAGCAGGGGAGCCAGGACTCCTGGGTTGTATTCCTGGCTCTGAGTGGGGTCTAGTGGTTAGAGCAGGGGAGCCAGGACTCCTGGGTTCTATTCCTGGCAGGGAGTGGGGTCTAGTGGTTAGAGAAGGGGAGCCAGGACTCCTGGGTTCTATTCCTGGCAGGGAGTGGGGTCTAGTGGTTAGAGCAGGGGAGCCAGGACTCCTGGGTTCTATTCCTGGCCCTGCCACTTTCTCCCTGGCTGTCTTTGGACAAGTCACTTCCTCTCCCTGCTCCCCCCTAGTGAGGGAGGTTGTGGGGCTGAAGGAGCGTTGGCAGGGGCTTGGGAGGTCTGGGGGGCAGGGCTGTCATCTCGGCTCTAACTCTGCTTTCCCCACAGACCCCCAGGTGCTGAGGCAGTTCCCGGAGGAGTTCGATGACCAGGTCTGTGCCTCGCTTCTGCGCCCCTCTGCCAGGCGCCGGGTTTCCCCTCTGCCTGTGGAGGCGCTGTAACGCCAGGGCGGGGGAAGGTACAGCCAGCTGAGCATCAGCCGCTCCCCCCACAGTGCGTTGGGGGCAGGCTGCTGTATGGGCCCGGAGCCATGGATCTGGGCTCAATCTGCCCAATGTCCATCTCACCCAGTATCCCCCCCTGATCAGACCCATGGGCCCAGCTAGGCTGCTGTCTCCTCCTCCCTGCCCCCCTGATCAGACCCATGGGCCCAGCTAGGCTGCTGTCTCCTCCTCCCTGCCCCCCTGATCAGACCCATGGGCCCAGCTAGGCTGCTGTCTCCTCCTCCCTGCCCCCCTGATCAGACCCATGGGCCCAGCTAGGCTGCTATCTCCTCCTCCCTGCCCCCCTGATCAGACCCATGGGCCCAGCTAGGCTGCTATCTCCTCCTCCCTGCCCCCCTGATCAGACCCATGGGCCCAGCTAGGCTGCTGTCTCCTCCTCCCTGCCCCCCTGATCAGACCCATGGGCCCAGCTAGGCTGCTGTCTCCTCCTCCCTGCCCCCCTGATCAGACCCATGGGCCCAGCTAGGCTGCTATCTCCTCCTCCCTGCCCCCCTGATCAGACCCATGGGCCTGTCTCACCTAGTGCGGATGAAACCAGCGAAAAGCACAGGGTCTGTCTGCGTCCAGCAGCCTGGGTCAAAAGAATCCCCCTTCAATTCCTCACAGCTCGGTCCTGGCAAGGGCCGGGGTGTTTGATGGGGCTTTTTGGCCCTAGGGGACTTTCCCTCCGGGCGGGGGCAGAGAGCAGACGGGAAATAAAGACAATCTGGCCTTCGCCCCCACCCTGGTGCGCTGGGTCTCTGTGATCTCTGCAGTCAGGGGGTATGTGTAATTTTCACCTTCCCTTCCCCAGGAATCCATCCAGATGCTGCCCAAATTCTGCTTCCCCTTCGACATTGAGAGGTACCCGGCTGCGCGGGTGCATGTCGGTTTGTGCGGGTGCACGGGTGAGATCTGTCCTTGGGGTGTCCACTGCCCAACAAATCTCTCCGGTTTACGAGGCATGGTCCCAGCTGAAAGCCATCCCAGGCTGCATGGGGCTCAAATTGCCCCTGTCCAATCTGGGCTGGAGGGAGGGGGGAGCTGTGGTGGAGCCTGGCGGCATCTTGATCCTGTGGCATTCGGGCCAGTCTGATCAGGTGTTTGCACTTCCTTTGGTCTATACTTCCTGGCTGGGGACACCCAGCCATTCCACCCTGCGGTCAGTGGCTCATGGCTCTCCGGGGAAAGTAACCAGGGGTCAGGCCATAGGCGTCCCTGTGCTGTGTCTAATGCAGTGAGGGTTGAGGGCCAGCCACCCACCGCCCTCGGGAGGAGGAGGAAAGGAAGAGGAAGGTGCTGAGCACCTGGCAGGATCGGGCCCAGTGAGCCCAATGCACCAGGATTGGGACCAGCAGTGGTATTCGAACCACCAGACCCCACTCCCCTCCCAGAGCTGGGGATAGAACCCGGGAGTCCTGGCTCCCAGCCCCCCTGCTCTGGGTGCTGTCCTGGGAAAGTTCCTGTTACCTATGCCCAAGGCTTTGGCCCAGGGGCCTGGGGTCGGCCATTAGCTTCCTCCTCTCCTGCCGGTCTCACCGGGTGCCCCCCTCGCCCCCGCAGGGTAAAGGAGAGCTCCGTGGTGCAGAACTTCACCTTCGTCCTGACTGACCTGGAGGGGAACCAGCGCTTCGGGTTCTGCCGCCTGGCCGGGGGCTTCCGGACCTGCCTCTGCATCCTCAGGTACGGCTGGGAGCGGGCTGGGGGCTCCGCCAGGGGGTGCCCTCCCCTCCCTGTTAGTGCTGAGCCCGCCGCCGCAGCGTGGCACTAGGGGACGCCAGGCTGCGGCAGGCACCGCGTTTCAGAGCAGATATAAAACTACGATCCCGGCCAACGTATCAACCCCCACGTTCTGCTGCCAAATTCCTGCTCAGTCAATTGCTTCTATTCCAGTGGTTCCCTCGTGTCCCTGGATTTAGGGTTCTTCTTCACTCAGCACCGGGTGAAGGATCCCTGTATAAACAGCCCCCGTGCCCCACCCCAGAGGCAGCCGCATCTCAGCACTGAGCGAAGGATCCCTGTATAAACAGCCCCCGTGCCCCACCCCAGAAGCAGCTGCATCTCAGGCACTTCATCTCTCTGTACCTCAGAGAGAACGGCCCTGTCAGGGGTCCCTCCCCACTCTGAACTTTAGGGTACAGTTGTGGGGACCTGCATGAAAGACCCCCTAAGCTTATTTTTACCAGCTTAGGTTAAAAACTGCCCCAAGGTACAAATTTTACCTTGTACCTTGAAAAGAAAAAAGGTAACTGCTGCCACCACCAAGTGATTAAACAAAAACCAGGGAAAAGGACCACTTGGAGTTCCCCTTCCTCCCAAGATATTCCCTCAAGCCCATACACCCCTTTTCCTGGGGAGGCTTGAGAATAATCTCCTAACCAATGGGTACAAAGTGATTAAAGACCCAACCCCTGGGTCTTGGAAAAATTAGTGAGGTTTTTAAAAGAAGGATTTTATTAAAAAAAGAAAGGTAAAAATCATCTCTGTAAAATTAGGATGGCAAATATTTTACAGGGTACTTACATTTAAAACTTAGAGGATCCCCCCCCTCTGGACAAAAACCTTAAAGTTACAGAAAAACAGGAAATAACACCTTCCTCTAACACAGGGAAAGTTTACAAGCAAAACAAAATAAAATTTAATACGCAATGTCTACCTTACTTTGGAGATTTGGCTGAGGATGGGTTGGAGGAGATGAATTTGTGCCTGGTCCCTCTCTTAGCCCCAAGAGAGACCACAGACCCAGACAAAGAGCACACACAAAACCTTCCCCCCACCCCAAGATTTGAAAGGTTTTTTTTTCCTTATTGGTCCTCTTGGTTAAGGGCTAGCCAGGTTATTTGAGCTTTTTAACCCTTTACAGGTAATCTTAACCCCTTAGCTGTATGTTTATAACAGGCCCTTCCTTTGTCTGTTCAGACCCTGAGCTCTTTGGGAGCACAGACTCTCTCTCCCTCTGGGTCTGTTCAGCGCCCGGCAGGATGGGTCCCCTAGCGGCTACCATAACACAGACAATAACCTGCCCCCGCTTCTCCTTTTTTTAGTTACCTGCCATGGTTTGAAGTTTTCTACAAGATCCTCAACAACATTGCCGACCACTTAGCCAAGGAGCAGGTGAGCCCAGGACTCCTGGGTCCTTTTCAGTGGCTACCTCCACCCCCCGCCTCGCTACATCCCAATCATCATGTCACTCTCTCGACCCTGGCTCCGTTTGGAACAGATCCGTTTCATCCTTTCTCTCTCCCCATCAGCTCAATGAACTGGCCGAGCTCCTCTCCACCCTCTATTGCCACCCGGTGCCCCATCTGAACAGCCCCGTCAACCTTGAATTTGTAAGTATCAGCTCCGTCTCCCTCACTAGGGGGCGCCCCCTTCCCTCCCAGTCCATGATCCATCTGTCTGGGGCTCTGACGATCCATTTTGGTAAATTTCACGATCATAGGATTTTAAAAATGGTAAATGTCACGGTTTCAGGCTCTGGGCCAATGCTCAGGGGTTAAAGAAGCCTTGGGCTGGCTGTGTGTGCATGGGTGGGGGGGGACTATAGTGCCCCTCCATCCCCAACCACGATGCCCTGGGTGCTCGCCCACCCGTAGGGCAGCCCTTCCCCCTCCCAAAAGTGACCCCCGCCAAGACCATGCCACCCTCACTTCTGTGCTGCTGATGGTGGGACGCTGCCTTCAGAGCTGGGCTCCTGGCCAGCAGCGCCCACCCTGGCCACCCAGCTCTGAAGGCAGCGCAGAAGTAAGGGGGGCAATACCGCGACCCCCCTACAATAGCCAGATTTCTTGGGGGAGACCAGATTTCACGGTCCATGCCAATGTTCCCTCTAATTTTTGACAGGCCGTGTGCGCAAAAAAATTTCTTCTGTGCAAATTGTTGTGTTTCTGGGCACATTTTTGTGCGCGCGGTGTTTCGCCGTGTGCGTGGGGTTTAGGATCTGTGTGCGCGCGCACACACGCACAGCTTAGAGGGAACAGTGGTCCGTGCTGCATTTTTCACGGCCGTGAATTTGGTAGGGCCCTACATCTGTGGTATCGAGGCAGAGCAGAGATGAACTGTGAAGAGAGAGGCACCTACAGGGAGGATGGTGATTTTGAACCAGATCCCAAAATGAATGCAGAGCCGGCCTTAGGGCTTCTTGGTGTATGGGGGAGAATGTGGGTTGGAGGGATGAGATCTAGCCCATGCCAGACTCCGGAGAGGTGGGAATTGAACACACAGAGTCTGGGATTCCCACCTTCTGTCTGGTCTAAACTTTGGAGCAGGGTCAAACTTACACCTAGTTGCTGATTTTTTTTTTCCCCTTAGCAAAATTTTGCCAATCGAAACTTTTTAGCTTTTCCTCGAAATTTTCTGCAGAAAATATTCGACTTTTTGGCCAAAAACCAAAATATTTCAATTCAAACTAATGCTGTGGGGCCTCGTGGGAGTTGTAGTTCAAGTGCCTCATGCACCCATTCTCTATGGGCCAGCTCCCTGGTTGGACTACATCTCCCAGGATGCACCACCTTCCCCCCTCTTAGCGAAGGGCAGGGGTGTGACCTAGGAGTCCCTGGCTGTGATGCATCCTGGGAGATGTAGTCAAACCACAGAGTCCTCCCTACCGAGGAGAACCGCAGCACAAGACACCCAAACTACAACTCCCACGAGACACCAAGGTGCCGTTTTGAATTGACATATTTTGGTTTGGGGCCAAAATATTTCAGTTTGGGGTATTTTGACAAGATGGCGACACTTTCCAGGGGAAGCAGATGCTTTCAGGGGTGGGCGGGGGGGGGAATCCATTTAGTCGAAAACCCAATTTTCCATTGAAAAATCATGGCTTTTCAATCTAGGGCCAAAAGGGCTAACAAGATCCAGTGCCCGGGAGTGGAGGCTAGCCAGGTTCAGACTGGATACATGTGTGGAAACAAGTGAATGGAGAACTGATATTTAGCCTTTCCCACAATTCAAAAACCAGGGGTCACGCGATGAAATGAACAGGCAGCAGATTTAGTACAAGCAAGAGGAAGTATTTTTTCCATGCAATGCACAATTAACCTGTGGAACTCACTGCCTTGGGATGTTGTGATGGTCACGAGCATCACTGGGTTTAAAAAAGAACTAGAGAAGTTAATGGAGGATGTAACCCTATGCTTGGGCGACCCTAAATCTGACGCCCAGAAATCAGGAGGGGATGACGGGGGTGTATTTCTCCAAAATTGCCCTGTTTTGTACACTCCCCCTGAATCTCTGGCCACTGTTGGAGACAGGATACTGGGCTATTGTTCTTATTGGTTGGTTTTCTAAAAGGTCTGATCTAGGAATTAGGAATTGGCATTAAAATCTCTTAATCCTCCGGACCCCACCCATCAAGTCCGCTGATCACGCTAAGGTGCACGGTTGGCCTGCTGTTGGCGCGCACGCGTGTGTGTCTATATTTTTATCCCCTCGTTGTCCCGCAAGGACCCGAAGTTGAACAAACTGAGAATAAGCACCGGCAACTTTCTGAATGGCCGACACAGAGACCGGAGCCGGGAGCCGGCGGGCGGGACCGAGTCGGTGAGTCGGGAAACTCCGCCCGATTTTAACCAGCCGGAGTGTGCCGACTAACCGAGTGATCCCTGACAGTGCATGGTCCCCCCCCGCGCCGGGCGGTATGATCACCCCTATCTGGTGGCAGCTGGGGAGGAGGGGCAAACTGTGCAACTGGAAGAAGAGGACCCCCGAATCTTCTCCCCTCTCTAACCAGGGGAGCAAACTCAGCCGCCAACTAATTGCAAGCTTAATGATGATTAACCCAGTGTGGCTTGGATGAACTGCACTAACTCTGCAGCACAGCGCCCCCTGGTGGCGGGGGCCGTGCTAACCCCACCCCCTTCTCCATTACAGCCCTCCTACTTCATTGCACCCGACCTCGGGAGTCTGCCCACCATCCCGGAGAACGTAAGTCCCTGCGCCCCCTCCTGGGATGGGCGGGTTTGGGCGCTGATTCAGGGGTGCCAAGAACAGAGGCAGTGGAATGGGAGGGTGCCCTGGTAGTGAGTGGGGAGGGGGGGGGAGCACTGCAGGGAGACTGAATGTCAGCAGTGCAGGGAGAGGAGAGGGTGCATTACAGTGCGCGGCAGGGTCGGGTAGGCAAGGGGCCGAGGGGGAGCGCACAGTGTGATGCAGAGTAGGGGAGGGGGAGAGTGTACTTCACTGCAGGAGGGAGAGTAGATATGCACTGCGCTGCAGAGGGGGGAGGAGGAAAGTGCAGTGCACTGAGGGAGGGGGAGAGCACACTTCACTGCAGAATGGGGGAGGGGCAGAGCACACTACACTGCAGGAGAGGGAGAGTGCACTGCACTGCAGGAGGGGGGCAGATGCGCACTGCACTGCAGGAGGAAAGGGCAGTGCACTGCAGAGGGGGAGGAGGAAAGGGCAGTGAACTGCAGAGTGGGGAGAGTGCACTGCACTGCCGGAGGGGGAGCGGATGCGCACTGCACTGCAGGGCGGGGCGGGGGAAAGCGCAGTGAACTGCGGGAGGGGGCAGAGCACACTTCACTGCAGAGGGGGAGGGGGAAAGTGCCGCGCACTGCAGAGTGGGGGAGGGGCGAGCACATTGCACTGCAGGAGGGGGAGGGGCATGCATTGTGTTGAAGGGGGGGGGAGTGCACTGCAGAGGGACGGGCAGCGGGGAAGAGGAGGGGGAGCCTGGCATCTCTAACGTCCTGCCCCGGCCTCTGCCCGCAGAGGAACCTGACGGAGTTCGTGGTGGCCGTGGACGTGCCCAACATGCTGCAGCTGTACGGGAGCATGTTGTATGAGCGGCGTCTCCTGCTCACCTCCAGCAAGCTCAGCACGGTGAGGGGCACACGCCGCGGGGGGGGAGGGGTCGCAGGGATGTGCCCGGGCACCTGCAGGCAGTGGGGGGTGAGGACATGCCTTGGCAGGGGCACTGGGGGGGTTGGTCAGGGGGACGTGCCCTGGCCCCCCCCACACACACAACCCGCTACGGCCCAGGGCCAGGACACGGGACATTTCGTGAGGCCCCTGCCTCCCCCAGATCTCTCCGTTCCCCCCCCCCTCCCCGGAGCAGAGTCTAAGGCTGTGTCTGCGTCTGTCCCCAGCTCACGGCCTGCGTCCAGGCCTCCTCCGCCATGCTCTACCCCATGTACTGGCAGCACATCTACATCCCCACGCTGCCCCCGCACCTGCTCGACTACTGCTGGTAAGGGCACGGGCAGCCCCTCGGGCGAAGCAGGGGCGGGCCAGGTCGCTTCTTGGAGGGGGGAGCTGCCAGCCTGCTGCAGGGAGGTGGGAGGGGGCGCTCTCCCCTGGCGGTCAGTGCTGGCCCCGGTGCCCCAGACTGGCGCTAGGGGGCGCTGTGCTGCAGGGAGCAGGGTGGGGGCTCTGTAGGGGGCACTCTCCCCTGGCGGTCAGTGCTGGCCCCGGTGCCCCAGACTGGCACTAGGGGGCGTCGTGCTGCAGGGAGCAGGGCGGGGGCTCCATAGGGGGCGCTCTCCCCTGGCGGTCAGTGCTGGCCCCAGTGTCCCAGACTGGCGCTAGGGGGCGCCGTGCTGCAGGAGCAGGGTGGGGGCTCTGTAGGGGCGCTCTCCCCTGGCGGTCAGTGCTGGCCCCAGTGTCCCAGACTGGCGCTAGGGGGCACTGTGCTGCAGGGAGCAGGGTGGGGGCTCTGTAGGGGGCGCTCTCCCCTGGCGGTCAGTGCTGGCCCCAGTGCCCCAGACTGGCGCTAGGGGGCGCCGTGCTGCAGGGAGCAGGGCGGGGGTTCCATAGGGGGCGCTCTCCCCTGGCGGTCAGTGCTGGCCCCAGTGCCCCAGACTGGCGCTAGGGGGCGCCGTGCTGCAGGGAGCAGGGTGGGGGCACTGTAGGGGGCGCTCTCCCCTGGCGGTCAGTGCTGGCCCCAGTGTCCCAGACTGGCGCTAGGGGGCGCCGTGCTGCAGGGAGCAGGGTGGGGGCTCTGTAGGGGGCGCTCTCCCCTGGCAGTCAGTGCTGGCCCCAGTGCCCCAGACTGGCGCTAGGGGGCGCTGTGCTGCAGGGAGCAGGGTGGGGGCTCTGTAGGGGGCGCTTTCCCCTGGCGGTCAGTGCTGGCCCCGGTGCCCCAGACTGGCACTAGGGGGCGCCGTGCTGCAGGGAGCAGGGCGGGGGCTCTGTAGGGGGCGCTTTCCCCTGGCGGTCAGTGCTGGCCCCAGTGCCCCAGACTGGCGCTAGGGGGCGCTGTGCTGCAGGGAGCAGGGTGGGGGCTCTGTAGGGGGCGCTTTCCCCTGGCGGTCAGTGCTGGCCCCAGTGCCCCAGACTGGCGCTAGGGGGCGCTGTGCTGCAGGAGCAGGGTGGGGGCACTGTAGGGGGCGCTTTCCCCTGGCAGTCAGTGCTGGCCCCGGTGCCCCAGACTGGCGCTAGGGGGCGCTCTCCGCTGGTGGTCAGTGCTGGCCCCAGTGCCCCAGACTGGCGCTAGGGGGCGCTCTCCCCTGGTGGTCAGTGCTGGCCCCAGTGCCCCAGATTGGCACTAGGGGGCGCCGTGCTGCAGGGAGCAGGGTGGGGGCTCTGTAGGGGGCGCTTTCCCCTGGCAGTCAGTGCTGGCCCCAGTGCCCCAGACTGGCGCTAGGGGGCGCTCTCCCCTGGCGGTCAGTGCTGGCCCCGGTGCCCCAGACTAGCGCTAGGGGGCGCCGTGCTGCAGGGAGCAGGGCGGGGGCTCCATAGGGGGCGCTCTCCCCTGGCAGTCAGTGCTGGCCCCTGCATGGCACCTCGGGGCGCTGTGCCACAGGAGCAGGGCGAGGGCTCGGCAGGGTGGGCTCTCCCCTCACGGTCAGTGCCGGCCCCAGAGTCCCAGGGTGGCCCTTGGGGGCGCTGCGCTATCGGGAACGAGTTTTGAGGGGGCTGATTACGTGCATTGATCCCTCTAGTCTCTGCTTTGAGGCACGGGTGCTACCAGGGCCGGGCAGTTTATGCTTCATTTGTCTGTGTCTCATCAGCGTCTCCCTCCCTTCCCACAGCGCCCCTATGCCCTACCTCATCGGTGTCCACTCCAGCCTCATGGAGGTGAGTCCTGCCCCTCCCTGGCGCCCCCTGGGCACTGCAGGCTCGGAAGGGGGGTGAGTCCCAGTGCAGGCTGGGGCTGCGGGAGGCCCGAATGCAGGGGATCCCCCAGGATGCAGCGGGGAGCTCCATCCGTTCCCAGGAGGAGATCTGGGACTGGGGGAGGGGGGCTGGCTTATGTGGAGCTTCATGGGGGGTGGGGAATTTACTCAGCCTTTGCACAGGGGGTGGGTCCGATCCCCTGGATGTTTCATTTGGATCTCGAGTCACAGCTGCCATCTGCAAGGAGCTGCGGGGGGTCCCGGAGCTGGAGCGAAGCTGGGTGCCACGCGACGGGCTCTGGCCCCTTCTGGGTTGGCTGCCGGAGAGGGTTTCCCTGGGGGAAGGGCCGTCCTGGTGGCCCGAGGTCGCCGCTGGGGGAGGTGCTGAGCGCCGGGGCCGGCTCCGTCTCCAACCCCTTCCCCCTCTGGATGTGTCCTCTCCTGGTAGAGGGTGCGGGGCAAGGCCCTGGAGGACGTGGTGATCCTCAACATCGACACCAACACGCTGGAGTCGCCCTTCCAGGACCTGGAGAACCTCCCGAGTGACGTGGTCAGTCCGCACCCGGCCCCTGCTGCAGTCACCTGTCTCCAGCACAAGCAGCTGGGTGAACACCCCCACCCCACCGCCCTGGAGGGGACCCCCACATTCAACCTCCATGATCCTTGGCCAGCCCCACGCTGGGCTGCATCCAAACCTGTCACCCCCATGGTCTGGATCTCCCCAGAGACCCCCTCCTCTCCTCTTCTATGCCCCATCCTAACACCCTGGGGAGATCCTTGGCTGCCCGGAGATCTCATCCCCGGTGCAGACGCCGCTCTTTGGCTGCGTGAGGAAGGAGGTTCCCCAGCCAGAGCTGGAAGTCGGCTTCCTTCTCTAGTGGCAACGTGATCTCTGGAGATCCCACGGACAGATCCTTCCGTCCCTTTCCAGAGGGACCCCAGGAGATGGGAGACCCTGTGGGATCTCCCTCCCTCCGCGCTCTCATGGACTCTCCCATCTAATCCGGGGATCTGTCTCAGCCTGAGTGTACCCCAAAGCCCCCTGGGGTCTAGGGCCCGGACCACACTGCTGCCCCTCCCCAACCTCCCCAGGCCGGGAGCTGACCCTGACTCACTCATGTGGGTCCCTCCTCTCCCAGGTGTCTTTGCTGAAGCTCCATCTGAAGAAGCAGTCGGCCACCACTGGGGATGGGGTGGCCCGAGCCTTCCTCCGAGCCCAGGCGCTGCTCTTTGGCGGCTACCGCGATGCGCTGCTTTGCACCCCGGTGAGGCTAGACGTTTATTATTGGTATCTGGGACCCCCAATCCTGGTCCAGGACTCCGTTGTGCTAGGTGCTGCATATTATTTATTAGGTGTATTACGGTAGCACCAGGGAATTCCAGTCAAGGGCAGGACCCCCATTGCGCCAGGCGCTGTACAGACACAGAACAAGAAGTGGGAAGCCCCCCTTCCCACATGCCCCAGGTGTTCCCCTCCAAGGGTTCCCCCTTCTCTGTATGGCAGCCCATGCGTTCCCCCTTTTGTCCAGGCCCCGCCATGCGAGTGTCTGCATGCCCGTAAGCAGCCATGCTGCCATGCGCAGGGAGACCAGCAGAGTAGCATAGAGCGATCAGTCTGTCTTCTTCCCGTTGGGGGGGTTTCCTTCCTCAGGGATCCCCAGGATCAGTAGGGGAAACCCCCAAACCCTCCCCGCTCTGTGTCCCTCTAATGCCCCCTTCCCAGGGAAGACTTCCTGGAAATCCAGAGGCCGCTGTGGGTTTCTCAGTGCAGGGGGAGGCGCTAGTCCTGAGTGGCCCCCAAGGATTTGAGGTTGCAAAGCAGCTGCCGGGGTTAAGCCCTGGGCGGGGGGGGGGGAGGGGGAGGGGGAGATTTGAGTTCTCCAGAAACGCTGAGGAACCATCCAGGGCAGCTGGAGTGCCCGGCTGGCCCAGTAACTGCCCCATGGTCAGTGCCCTCAGGTGCTTTGGGCTAGCTGCCAATCCCCAGTGCCTAGAGCAACCTGGCTTTCCCAGTCTGGGGCCCTGCTCCAGACCTCCCTCCCCCCCGAGCGGGGCACAGAGCCGGTGTCTCTGAGCGAGGGCCCCAGCCTCCTAGAAGGGAGCCCCCCCGCACTCACCCTCTTTGTGCCCTCCTCCCCCAGGGCCAGCCCATCTCTTTCTCCCAAGAGTCCTTCCTCAACCACAAGTCCAGCACCATGCGGGAGTTCCTGCAGAACGCTGTGCACCTGCAGCTCTTCAAACAGGTAAAGGGGGGAGCCTAGGACTTGGGGGTGTGGGGGGTTCTCACGAATTCTGAGGCCTGGCCCTGAGACCCCCAGGTACATTGGCAGCCCCTGTCCAGAGGGAATAATGCGCCCAGCCCCACCATGTGTGTGAGACCTTCTCTCCTGGAGGGGTGAGGGGTGCATCTAGGAGCGTTTGGGGGGCGGAGGGGGCCTGGGATGGGGGGTTGTTTGTGCCACCCCATCCCAGGTCATATTTTCTAGGGCTTTAAGGTTTCACATCACCACAAAAGCCTTTAACGAATGGCCGCTCTCTCCCCCCATGTCCCCCATTGCCCTCCCCCGATGTCCCCCATAATCATTTATGCCCCCACTGTATCATGTGCTCTCCCTGTAATGTCCCCTCTCATGGTTCCCCTTCTCCATCTGCCTCCTTGCTCCCCTCTAATGGTTACCCCCTCTCCATCTGCCCCTGCCATGTGCTCCCCTCTAATGGTTCTCCTCTCCGTCTGCCCCCCATGCTCCCCTCTAATGGTTCCCCCTTCTCCATCTGCCCCTGCCATGTGCTCCCCTCTAATGGTTCTCCCTTCTCCATCTGCCCCCCATACTCCCCTCTAATGGTTCCCCCTTCTCCATCTGCCCCTGCCATGTGCTCCCCTCTAATGGTTCCCCCTTCTCCATCTGCCCCCCGTGCTCCCCTCTAATGGTGCCCCTTCTCCATCTGCCCCCCGTGCTCCCCTCTAATGGTTCCCCCTTCTCCATCTTCCCCCCCCCCATGCTCCCCTCTAATGGTTCCCCCTTCTCCATCTTCCCCCCCCATGCTCCCCTCTAATGGTTCCCCCTTCTCCATCTGCCCCCCGTGCTCCCCTCTAATGGTTCCCCCTTCTCCATCTTCCCCCCCCCCGTGCTCCCCTCTAATGGTTCCCCCTTCTCCATCTGCCCCCCGTGCTCCCCTCTAATGGTGCCCCCTTCTCTGTGCGCTCTCCCCGACTCCCCTTGCACCCGCGTCTCCCCTGCGCCGCCCACTTTTCAGTTCATCGACGAGCGCCTGGAGAAGCTGAACGCCGGCGTGGGCTTTTCGGATGTGTTTGAGCAGGAAATCACCAACAGCGGGATGGCGGCGGGTAAGGAGGGTGCAGCCACTGACCGCACCTCCCCTGGGGGGGCAATAAGGGCACGGTGCCCCAGTGTGAGCCCCTGTGCGTATACAGCGACCCCACCCGCATCCCCAGGGAGCCATGGCAAAGGGTTTACTTGGCCCTGCTGATCCCCGCCCGCCTCCCCCTCTGACTCGGCCCCTCCATTCTCTCCGTCCATCCGCCTTATGTCCATCCTTCCCTGCAACCTCTGCCCCCGCAGGTTGTGACCCTTTAACCGTGGTGCCACCCCAGGTTCCCCCACAATGCACTGGGGATTGGCAATCATGGTAGGGCCGGACCTGGCAATATCCACCTCCTCACCAGGGCGTGTGTCAGGCTCGGGAGAGGGGGGAAGGAGAGGGGGGCGGGTGAGGACCCCACCTAGGGCCCTGAGTCACTAATGGCCTGGGAATTTACATCTCTCCCTTTCCTGTCCCCATACAGGTAACTTGAGGTCGTACCAGCTGTGGGTGGAGAGCCTCAAGGTATGGAGCTGCTTGCTTGATCCATGTATGGGGTCGTGAGGCCTGACGGCAGCTTGTGGGGTCCACTGGAGCGGGTTGTGAAGTGGTGTGAGTGCAGGACTGGGAGCCAGGACTCCTGGGTTCTATCCCCAGCTCTGGGAGGGGTGTGGGGTGTAGTGGTTAGAGCACAGGGGCTGGGATTCAGCACTCCTGAGTTCCAGGGAGTGGGAGCCCAAATGCCTGGGTTCTATTCAACCCTGCTACTAACTTGCAGTGTAATCTGGGCGGGAGTCACGGCCCCTCTCTGTGCCTCAGTTTACCCCCTCTGTAAAATGGTGATGACGCTGACCTAGCTGCATTAAGTATGACCTGCAGCTTCTAGTTCACCGGCTAGCAGCAAAGGGCCAAATTATTCTGAGGCAACATGTTAAATTCCCTGTCAGTAAATGGGTCAAACTGGGCCCAAATCCAGACCCCCTGGAAATTGAGGGGAATTTTGCGATTGATGTCGGGGGGGAATCAGATTTGAGGTTCAACTGGTGCATTTTACACCGTGAGACGACGGATCCTTGATTGGTGTAAATCAGCTTAGTCCCATTGACAACAGCGGGGCCAAGATCTAACCCCCGCAATCCCGCGAACTGGGAAAGATGAATAAGTCACGGAAGAGGTGAACAAAAGTAACTGCTGCCCTACTTTAATTTACTCAGTGGTTTGAGCATTGGCCTGCTAAACCCAGGGTTGTGAGTTCAATCCTTGAGGGGGCCATTTAGGGATCTGGGGCAAAAATTGGGGATTGGTCCTGCTTTGAGCAGGGGGTTGGACTAGATCACCTCCTAAGGTCCCTTCCAACCCTGATATTCTATGATTCTATACTGCTCGCTGTGTCAATTAACTCCCCTGGGGCATGTAACTTACACCTGTTCCCTACCACACCACCTCCAAATTAGTAGCTTGATTCTGATCCCATTAGAGTTAAATCAGGAGCGACTGCACAGAAGTCGCTGGAGTGCCCATAGTGGATTAAGAAGTTCGAGCCCTGAGTTTTTCGTTTCTGCTTAGGGGCCATCAGTGGCTTAGGTGCACCGACAATATTCTATTCTACTGTTGCCCCTCTCTTGAGAGGTAGCAGATGCCCGACACCTGGTGTGCCAGCTTCCAATTGGAGGAGAAAATCAGTCATATGGAGTGTGGGCATGTTTGCAACGTGTTTATTTACACTCTATACACCAGTCTTGGAACAGAGGGGTCACCAACGATCCCCTCGTTCAGCCCATTGCAAAACTCCCTGCCCAGGGTGCAACACTGCCTCAAGAATCGATGCCAGCCGGAGATCCAGATGGAGCAAACTGTCCCAACTCCTGCTCCCCGGACCGTAGCAGGGCCCCCAAATTAACCGCCCTGCACAGTGTGTCTCTTCACAGGACTGACCGTTCGCATTCCTGCTGAGAAAAAAAACCAAACTTGGAGACCACATGTCACAGCGCTGGCCTCCAGCTGATTCTAGCTAGCAGGGCCCTGGCAGAGAGCAACCCCCCACTGCTTGCAACAGCTCCCACCGGAGAAAATACCATTGCAAAACTGGCAACAATGCGGCGTGTCTTGAACCCCCCTAGCAGAAAGGTTATGTGCGACAGCGCCACCTGGTGACTCCTGTCGTAACTGTAGTCACCCACAGGCTCCCTCTAGTGGCAGGAAGGTCAGGTTACTTGTGTGAGGGGGGAAGACAAAGCTAAGGCCTGCAGGAGATGCCAGGCGCCTACAGGGGTCGCGCCAAGGTAACCTGTCTGTGCTTGTCTTGCCAGAAAGGTGGAGGGGCCCTGATCCACACGATGAAGAGCAAGACGAACCCAGCCGTCAGGAACATGTACAAATACGTACGGTCACCAACTGGCTACACGGGCTTTCCTGTTCCCTGGGCTCTGATAGCAGGGGAAGCTTATCGGTCGGGGGGAGTTCCTGGGGGCTGGGGTATCGCAGGGGGATGCAGTCGTGTCTCCGTGGGGGTCTCAGGGCTCGGGTATCACAGGGGGATGCAGTCGAGTCTCCGTGGGGGTCTCAGGGCTGGGGTATCACAGGGGGATGCAGTTGTGTCTCCGTGGGGGGTCTCAGGGCTCGGGTATCACAGGGGGATGCAGTTGTGTCTCCGTGGGGGGTCTCAGGGCTGGGGTATCACAGGGGGATGCAGTTGTGTCTCCGTGGGGGGTCTCAGGGCTCGGGTATCACAGGGGGATGCAGTTGTGTCTCCGTGGGGGGTCTCAGGGCTGGGGTATCACAGGGGGATGCAGTTGTGTCTCCGTGGGGGTCTCAGGGCTGGGGTATCACAGGGGGATGCAGTCGTGTCTCTGTGTGGGGGGTCCCAGGGCTCGGGTATCACAGGGGGATGCAGTTGTGTCTCCGTGGGGGGTCTCAGGGCTGGGGTATCACAGGGGGATGCAGTTGTGTCTCCGTGGGGGTCTCAGGGCTGGGGTATCACAGGGGGATGCAGTTGTGTCTCCGTGGGGGTCTCAGGGCTGGGGTGTCACAGGGGGATGCAGTCGTGTCTCAGTGGGGGGTCTCAGGGCTGGGGTATCACAGGGGGATGCAGTCGTGTCTCCGTGGGGGTCTCAGGGCTGGGGTATCACAGGGGGATGCAGTCGTGTCTCCGTGGGGGTCTCAGGGCTGGGGTATGGCAGGGGGATGCAGTCGTGTCTCCGTGGGGGTCTCAGGGCTGGGGTATCACAGGGGGATGCAGTCGTGTCTCCGTGGGGGTCTCAGGGCTGGGGTATCACAGGGGGATGCAGTTGTGTCTCCGTGGGGGTCTCAGGGCTGGGGTGTCACAGGGGGATGCAGTCGTGTCTCAGTGGGGGGTCTCAGGGCTGGGGTATCACAGGGGGATGCAGTCGTGTCTCCGTGGGGGTCTCAGGGCTGGGGTATCACAGGGGGATGCAGTCGTGTCTCCGTGGGGGTCTCAGGGCTGGGGTATGGCAGGGGGATGCAGTCGTGTCTCCGTGGGGGTCTCAGGGCTGGGGTATCACAGGGGGATGCAGTCGTGTCCCCATGGGGGGGTCTCAGGGCTGGGGTATGGCAGGGGGATGCAGTCGTGTCTCCGTGGGGGTCTCAGGGCTGGGGTGTCACAGGGGGATGCAGTCGTGTCTCAGTGGGGGGTCTCAGGCCTGGGGTATCACAGGGGGATGCAGTCGTGTCTCCGTGGGGGTCTCAGGGCTGGGGTATCACAGGGGGATGCAGTCGTGTCTCCGTGGGGGTCTCAGGGCTGGGGTATCGCAGGGGGATGCAGTTGTGTCTCCGTGGGGGTCTCAGGGCTGGGGTATCGCAGGGGGATGCAGTCGTGTCTCTGTGTGGGGGGTCTCAGGGCTGGGGTATCACAGGGGGATGCAGTCGTGTCCCCATGGGGGGGTCTCAGGGCTGGGGTATCGCAGGGGGATGCAGTCGTGTCTCCGTGGGGGGTCTCAGGGCTGGGGTATCGCAGGGGGATGCAGTTGTGTCTCCGTGGGGGTCTCAGGGCTGGGGTATCGCAGGGGGATGCAGTCGTGTCTCTGTGTGGGGGGTCTCAGGGCTGGGGTATCACAGGGGGATGCAGTCGTGTCCCCATGGGGGGGTCTCAGGGCTGGGGTATCGCAGGGGGATGCAGTCGTGTCCCCATGGGGGGGTCTCAGGGCTGGGGTATCGCAGGGGGATGCAGTCGTGTCTCTGTGTGGGGGGTCCCAGGGCTGGGGTATCACAGGGGGATGCAGTCATGTCTCTGTGGGGGGTCTCAGGGCTGGGGTATCGCAGGGGGATGCAGTCGTGTCCCCATGGGGGGGTCTCAGGGCTGGGGTATCGCAGGGGGATGCAGTCGTGTCCCCATGGGGGGGTCTCAGGGCTGGGGTATGGCAGGGGGATGCAGTCGTGTCTCCGTGGGGGGTCTCAGGGCTGGGGTATCACAGGGGGATGCAGTCGTGTCTCCGTGGGGGTCTCAGGGCTGGGGTATTGCAGGGGGATGCAGTTGTGTCTCCGTGGGGGTCTCAGGGCTGGGGTATCGCAGGGGGATGCAGTCGAGTCTCCGTGGGGGATCTCAGGGCTGGGGTATCACAGGGGGATGCAGTTGTGTCTCCGTGGGGGTCTCAGGGCTGGGGTATCACAGGGGGATGCAGTCGTGTCTCCGTGGGGGTCTCAGGGCTGGGGTATCGCAGGGGGATGCAGTCGTGTCTCCGTGGGGGGTCTCAGGGCTGGGGTATCGCAGGGGGATGCAGTCGAGTCTCCGTGGGGGATCTCAGGGCTGGGGTATCACAGGGGGATGCAGTTGTGTCTCCGTGGGGGTCTCAGGGCTGGGGTATCACAGGGGGATGCAGTTGTGTCTCCGTGGGGGTCTCAGGGCTGGGGTATCACAGGGGGATGCAGTCAAGTCTCCATGGGGGGTCTCAGGGCTGCGGTATCACAGGGGGATGCCGTTGTGTCTCTGTGCAGGGGGTCTCAGGGCTGGGGTATCACAGGGGGATGCAGTCGTGTCTCTGTGGGGGGTCTCAGGGCTGGGGTATCACAGGGGGATGCAGTCGTGTCTCCGTGAGGGGTCTCAGGGCTGGGGTATCACAGGGGGATGCAGTTGTGTGTCTGTGCAGGGGGTCTCAGGGCTGGGGTTTCACGGGGATGTAGTCGTGTCTCCATGGGGGTGTCCCAGGGCTGGGGTATCACAGAAGGATTCAGTCCTGTCTCCGTGCCAGGATCTCTGAGTGGACAGTTGTATAACACCCCAGAGAGCCAGGAATGGCCTCCTGCCCGATCACCCCTCTCTCTCCTCCCCTCTAGGCCAAGAGCCATGCCCGAGACAGGCTGAAGGAGATGCGAAGTCGCTTGAGGTACAGGGTAAGATTCCTGCTGCAGCAATCCTCTTTGGGCTGGGGGATCCTGGCCAGACTCCCCGCACCCAACCCCCAGTCCCCAACTCTGAGCCAGGGATTCCCCCTTGCTGAGGAAATTCCCCCACCCAGCTCCCTTCTGATCAGCTGCTTCCTGGGGGATTGGGTGGGGCAGGACCCAGGTGCTAGGAGTGGCAGGTCATCCGGAGGGTTAAGGGGGGTAGATTGTGAATGGGGTTCGGGTCAGAGGTAGTAGATAAGAAAAGGTTAGGAGACAACCGGGGGGCTAAGGGTTTGGGTCTGGGGTAATAGATCCTAAGCTGGCCAAGGAAACTTTCTACTCTTCTGCCAGGGCAGATTCTCCCTGGAGTCCCCATGACGCTCTGCTTGGAGAGCCCCCTTGAGGGTCTGCAGAAGAAGACCTCTTGGTCCAAGGGGGCTAGAGCCAGCAACTCCTGGCAGCGGGACTCCCTTGGGCTGAGGCTCCAGAGATGATCGGGTTGAAGGCCCCCCCGAGACGCATTGAGCTCCAGAAGTGCCCCCACCCCAGTGACCTTTGCCCTCACCTGCCAGGCTAGCCGGCTGATTGAAATGTCATGAAGCCCCTCTTAATAGCACTGGAGTTTGGAGCTGCAAAGCCACAGGTTCAAATTCCGCCCCTACTCCCACGTCAGCCGTGGCCAAGAGCGCCTCGCCATGTGTGGGCATTTGCTGCCACCCAGTTGCCAATGGGCTGGGCCCCCATGTCACCCCCAGACCAGCCCCCCCTTGTTGGCCACTGAGACCGAGCTCCTCTAGGGCAGCGCCCTCTAGAGCAGATGGGGGAAGCTGGCCCTGGCTCTTCTCCATCGCTCTTCGGACGCCTTGCCTGGGAGTCTGCTCACTATCCTCCTGCCCGGCCCTCGCTCCCTCTCCAGGACTTGGCCCAGGATTCAGCCCTGCAGCGAGGCGGCTCCCTGAGGTGTGACCAGCTCTCAGGCCCCTTCCTGCCCCGAAGCACCCAGTCCGAGTGCCTGCAGAGCCGGCTGCCCATCACCCAGCACTTCGGGAAGGTCAGAGACTGCGAAACCTCTGTAGGGGGTGTGGGGGGCATCTGCACGGGGGTGGGGATGCACAGATAGTCCTCCCCCAGATGTGGGAGGAAATATTGATGGGGTGTGGGTAATTCCCAGTGCAGATGTGCACTAGCTGGTGGGAATAACAGGGCATGCAGGTAATCCTCATGCAGATGTGGAACATCTGGAAGGGAATAAAGGGGGTATGCAGTTAATGCAGCTGTGGAACATCTGGAAGGGAATAATGGGGGTATGCAGTTAATGCAGCTGTGGAATATCTGGAAAGAAATAAAGGGGGTGTGCAGTTAATGCAGATGTGGAACATCTGGAGGGAATAATGGGGGTATGCAGATAATCCTCACCTGGATGTGGAACCTCCGGTATGGGTAACGGGAATGCACAGATAGTCCAGCTCCCCAGATGTGGAACATCTGGTGGGAATAACGGCGGCATGCGGGTAACCCTCATGCAGATGTGAAACATCTGGACCCCGCCCCCCCATAGCAGGTAGTTTGGGAAGTGAATCGCTCCCCCCGCCCAGATAGCTCTTACTCATCTGAGTAGCATCTGGGGCCGGGGGGGGGGGGGGGGAACGCGAGCTCTGCCCGGCTGTCGGCCTTTCCTCCCTTTCCCACCCCACCTCCGTCGCTCGTGGCCCTGGCTAATGACCCTAGCCCAGCGTGGGGGGAGGCTGGCACAGATCGGGGCGCGGTGGGCATGGAAAGGCCTGGGGGGTAGGGAGGTCCTGGTCCCAGCGACTCCCTCGAGGGGCTTTGGTGTTGCTCTGCCCAGGGGCGAGTCTGCGGATCGACCGCTTTGACCCGTGTTTCCTTGCAGTCCCGGCCCCTGCGACCCAATAAACGCTGCAGTGGGACAGAACTGGAGGCCCAGAGGTAACTGTGGGGGGCGGGGCCCAGGCTGGGGAGGAGCGTGGATATTGGGGGGGTGGGGGTGCAGCGACGGCCTGGGGTGTGGTCTGCAGGGCATGGGAGGGGGTGGCCCCCACCTCATACCCTGCACCTGTGGGGGCTGGCTGGCTGTGTCGCCTGCCTCATCCTTCACGTGCGCTCGGCTGTGGGAGGCTCTCGTGTGTCACTGCGTGCGCAGGCCTGGCCAATGCGTGTCAGCTTCGCCACCCTTGCTCCCAGCGTGGGTGGGTGCTCCGGGGGCTGGCGGCTGCGTGCCCAGGGTGTGTGTCGGGTTGCGCGCGTGCCTTGCTCGTGGGTTTGCGTTCAGGCGTGATCCTGTGACGTTCATGGGCCTATGTCGTGTATTTACACGCGTGCTGGCATGTGCGGTCAGCTTCGTGCCTGCCACTTTCCGCAGACTTTCGACGCAGACGGCAGCAGGGGTGGCTAGATTTAAGACACGATCACGTGTGTCGCGTGTGTTGGTTGGCCTGCGTGTTGGCACTTGGGCCATGCGTGACGGCTGACATGCCTATTCCACATATTCGTTTCCGCGCGTACTGGCAGAGGCCGGGCGTTTGACGTGACGCTGTGTTCCCATGTCAGTTGACACGCGTGTTGACACATGATGTCACCTTAGTGCACGAGCTTGTTGCCCTGTTTTCTGTATGTCAGTTTACACACGTGGCTGTAACATGAATGCCCAGCCCCGCCTTCCCCCGTGTCTCTCAGGGCTGCCCCGGCAGACGGCCCTGAGGCGCCCCCAGACCCCGATGCCGGGGAGATGGACAAGAGCTTCCTGGAGACGGGCGAGATCGACCTGCTGGGTGAGATCTTCGAGACGCTGAGCCTGGCAGCGCCCAGTGGGCGGGGGCTGCTCTACGGGACCCGCAGTCTGGACTTCTGCAACCTGGAGGAGGGCAGCTGCTACACCAGGGTGAGCTCCCCCCCCCCACCCGGGCACCTCCCTGTGTGTCCTCCCCCCCCCCCCCGTTCCTCCCTGTGCTGCCCCTCCCCACGGGCACCTCCGGTGTGTGTCCCCTGCACCTCCCTGTGCTGCCCGTTCCCCACGGGCACCTCCCTGTGTCCACCCCGCGGGCACCTCCCTGTGTGTCATCCCCCCCCCACACACCTCCCTGTGCTGCCCCTCCCCCACGGGCACCTCCGGTGTGTGTCCCCTGCACGTCCCTGTGTCCCCCACCCCCGCATACCTCCCTGTGCAGCCCCTCCCCCACGGGCACCTCCCTGTGTCCCCCCCCCCGCACCTCCCTGTGCTGCCCCTCCCCCTCGGGCACCTCCCTGTGTCCCCCCCCCCGCACCTCCCTGTGCTGCCCCTCCCCCACGGGCACCTCCCTGTGTTCCCCCCTGCATCTCCCTGTGTCGTCCCCCCCGCACCTCCCTGTGCTGCCCCTCCCCCTCGGGCACCTCCCTGTGTCCACCCCGCGGGCACCTCCCTGTGTGTCGTATCCCCTCGGGCACCTCCCTGTGTCCACCCCCGCACCTCCCTGTGCTGCCCCTTCCCCACGGGCACCTCCCTGTGTTCCCCCCTGCATCTCCCTGTGCTGCCCCTCCCCTGCGGGCACCTCCTTATGCCCCCCTCTCTCTCCCCCAAAGTCTTTCTCTTGGCCCCTTTCCCCCGATTCTACCCCATCCCTCTCTGCCCCTACTGCCCGATTCCACCCCCTCCCCAACTTTTCCTCTCCTAGCCCCTCCCCTAACTCCGCCCCTCTTCTCTAGCCCCTCCCTCCCACCCTTCTTCTCTAGCCCAGGTCTCTCTCCCTGCCCCTTGCTGCGCCAACCCTGGCTCCTTGTCCCTTCCAGCTGAGGCACACGAACCCCAGTGAGGAGAACCTGAGCGGGCGCCAGGCCCGGGACCAGGAGTGCTGGCTGCTGGCCGAGGAGGACGACTCGTCCCTGGAGTTCGCGCCCCCCTCTTCGGAGGAGGCCTCCCTGGCCGAGGAGGAGGCCGGGGACTCCCAGCATGCTTTGCTGCTTCCCGCCACGGCCCCGCGCCCGGCGAGCGGGATGTGGGACCGCGGGATCAATGAGGAGGAGGGCCCGGCCCAGCCAGCCGAGAGGGTAGCGGCGCCCAGGGTGCCCTGGCGCACGCCCTTCCACCTCAGGGAGGAGGAGCTGGGGGGCAGGGCAGCCGGGGGGCAGGGAGGGGCTGGGGCAGAGCTGACACCCACCACGGGCTCTCTGGGGGCCCCTGAAGCAGCAGGGACAGGAGGCCCCCCTGAAGCAGCCACTACAGGGACAGAGTCTGGGCAGGGAGTGTGCAGGGCAGAGCTCCACCCCCCACCAGATAGCCCCGCCCCTGAGGCAGAGCCCCAACTCCCACCAGATAGCCCCGCCCCTGAGGCACATCCCCACCCCCCACAGGATAGCCCCGCCCCTGAGGCAGAGCCCCACCCCAAACAGGGTAACCCCGCCCCGGAGGCAGAGCCCCACCTCACACCAGATAGCCCCGCCCCTGAGGCAAAGCCCCACCCCAAACAGGGTAACCCCGCCTCTGAGGCAGAGCCCCACCTCACACCAGATAGCCCCGCCCCTGAGGCAGAGCCCCACCTCACACCAGATAGCCCCTCCTCCCCTAGGGTCCAGTCAGCTGTGGCTCTGTTCCAGGCCAAGGCCTGCAAGCAAACTGACTTCAGGGGAGCGGGCCCCCGCTCGGGGGCAGGGGCCACCCCACCCAGCTCATCCTGGCCGGAGCTGGAACAAGCCTCCCAGCCCCCGGCCCTGCCCAAGGTGTCGGAGCTGAAGAAGAGGTTTGAGTCCTCGAAGGCTGGCGGCGTGGAGAGACCTGCACCAGGGGGCCCATGCTGAGCTATAGACATTGCTGCACCAGGGGCCCCCAGGGGACCCCCAGGTCTGAGCTGCACCCGGCGGCCGACGCTAAGGGGTGGGCAGAGCTGCACCAGGAGGCCCAAAAGCGGCACTGCCCCGCGCAGCCCTGCGAGGCTGAGGACAAGGGGGAGCCGCTGCCCTGCACAAAGCCCGTCCTGGCTCCAGCCTGCTCCACAAAGCCCCCGGGGGGGCTCTCAATAAATGCTTATGGTGGAACCGGCAGGTGGTCGCTGTTCAATCGGCCGCCCCACAGTGGGGCTGAAAGCTCCCCAGAGCCAGCCTCATGCTGCCTCCCCTTTCCCCGCCCTGGGTTCTCCGGGCTCGAGGGCATCTGCAGCTTCCCTTCCTTGGGCTGACCAGGTCCCACCCCCTGCAAAAAATGAGTCACTCAGCAAGGGCGAGGTCCCCATTTTTTTTAATTGATCCCCAAATTAGTTTATTTTACAAAAAAATAAAAGTTGCATTTGCAGAGAGGAGGGAAAACACAACACTGTCTAAACCCAGCTTAAGAAGCCGCCATCCCAGCACCCAGAGGGGCAGGTAACCCCGCATCCTGCTCCTCGATGGCGCTGTAGGACTGGCTTCCTACAGCTAGGGAAAGTGAGGCACGAGAGGTGATGAGGCTTGTCCAAGGTCACCCAGCGGGTCTGAGGCAGAGCCTTCCCGGCACGACCAGCCTCCCTTTCTAGCCGAGCGGCGAGGCCGGGCTTATTTGGGTGCAGAGAAGAGGGAAGATTACCAACTTGGGAGCCTAAACCTCCTGGGTCTGAGGCCCAGCTCCTCAAAGGACTGGAGGTGCCTAACTCCCATCTATCCCAATGGCAGCCTAACTCCTACATGGCTGCCAGCCCTGCTTGAGGTGTCACAGCTGAAGAAGAGGTCTGAGGGCTAGAAGGCTGGCAGGGGGGAAAGAGCTGCACCAGGGGGCCCATGTGGATGGAGCTGCACCGGGGGCCCCATGCTGAGCTGTGGACAGAGCAGCACCAGGGGGCCCATGTGGATAGAGCTGCACGGGGGGGCCCATTATGAGCTGTGGACAGAGCTGCACCAGGGGGCCCATGTGGATGGAGCTGCACAGGGGGCCCCATACTGAGCTGTGGACAGCACTGGGGGGGGGCGGGGGAGGGGGGCTGCTGAGCTGTGGGCAGAGCTGCACCAGGGGGCCCACGTGGGTGGAGTTGCACCAGGAGGCCCATGCTGAGCTGTGGACAGAGCTGCACCGGGGGGCCCACCTACCCTGAGCTGTGAACAGCTGGTCCCACGCCAGGGCCCCATCCCTGCTGCAGTTATTTGTATTATCACAGGGCCCAGGAACCCCCGTCAGCGACGAGCCCCCGCCCTTACGCTGGGTGAACAGGGGTGTTGTAAGAGGCGGCCACTGGCCCATGCAAAACTGGGCAGTGTAGGGGGGGGGGGGGAGGGGGAGGGGGGTGGACATCTAGGAACTGACCAGTGGCCAGGCCTGGGGCAGGGAGATCCCAACTCCAGCCGTTTCAAAGGGCAAGGGCCAAGCTCTGGTGACGTTTGCTCCCGGCTCTCACAGCTCGGTTAATTTCGGGTCTTCCCGGGAGGACTGAAAGGAGAGAAGAGGTGACTGAGGCGGAGAACACGCAGCACCAAGGGACGGCTGGAGGAGCAGGGGAAGCTTTCAGCCAGCCGCTGAGCAAGGGTAGCATGCCCCGGTGGCGGGCATGGGGACAGGTCCAAGACACAGGCTACAGAAGGAAGCATCGACCAGGGGCTGTAAAGGTGGCCTAAGCCACCGGCTGGGGAACTGGGTTCCTAGCAACTCCTGATGCTGCATGGCCCGCTGGGCAAACAGCCACCCCACCCCACTCTTCCTCCCTTGGAAGCCTGGGGAACTCTCTGCCACTGTATCAAAGTTAGAGTCAGGAGAGGCGGAGATGTTCCTAGCAACAACCCACGGGTGGCATCGAGGCAGAGTCAGCACCATGGGCCGGGGGCCGGCCTATTTAAAACGGATGGATTGTGTGTTCCACGTAACTCAAATGGCCAAGGCACTGGTGGGAGAAAAGCTCTTTGAGTTAAAGATCCACAAACCTACAGGCCAAGCGGGAGGCTCAGGAAGCACAGCTGGTCCAAGTGACTGATGGGCAGGGAACTTACCCCACGAGCTGCTTTCTACCGCAGCTGGTACGGAAGCCTCAGGGAGGGGGATGGTTGCTCCTGCTCCAGCCTCCCTGATGGGGGCGGGGGCACCTGGTTGCCCAGTTCCTATTTTAGTTATTTCACCCCTCCCCACCACCACGAGAAATGACCCCATCAGTGGCCCAGGTTTGAGTCCAGTACCCCCAGCCCAGCCCAAGGAGAAGCTCCATCAGCTGACAGCAGCAGGAGGCTATTATCCTGTGCATTCACCAGCCGCTAGAGAGTAATGTGGCACCCAACAAGGTTTTGTAGCCGTGACAGCACCCCGGGGGGGGAAGCGAGTGATAGATGGGGAAACTGAGGCACAACAAAGGACTTAAACCTCTTGACCCCTACCTTCCGTCTGCACCTCGGGCTACAGCAGGGCTGATGTGCATTAACTAACCCGGGGGACTGGTTGTTTTTTTTTTTTTTTAAAACAATGCATAGATAACGGCTGTTTTTTTAAAAGCCAAAACCTCCCCCCGGCGGCTAGAGCAGGAGTTTTTAGCTCCCCCTTCCTTCGCTGCCGCGCCGGTCTCGCTTTCACCAGTCCAAGTGCCAATGCAGAGTTCCTCCCCATCTGCAGCCTGAAATGCGAGCGGAGGCTGGCTTGGTGACCTGGGCAGCTATAAACACAACCCCGCTGCAGCCGGCCCCAGAACAGAGGCAGGGGCGGTTACAGGACACGAGACGGGGATGGGTAAAGCAGTTGCCACCAGGAGGCGATGTTGCACAGCAGCAGCACGGCCGGCGGTTTCGCGGGCGAGCTGCCCCGCGTGTGTCTCCCCCCCCCCCCCCCCCCCGCTGCAGGAGGGCGCAGGTGGAAATCCGATGCATCCAGCGGCGATGACGTCGGCTCCTTCCCGCCAGCAGAGAGCAAGGAGCCACCCCCCAGGTGTGCGGCTGGCTCTGGAACTGCAGTGTCCAGCCGGGACAGAGTCTGCCAGTCCGGGGAGGGGGTGTGTGCGACCCCCCCCCCCTTCCCCCGGGTCAGATCAGCCGCTCCTCAGGGGGCAGTTGGAGGTTAGCGTTCGTCACCACCCGAGCACCCACCTGCTCCTCGTTGCTGGGCCGGTAGGTGCCCTCCGTCTGCCGCCTCTCCCGCACCTTGAGCGCCCCGAAGATCACGAGTCCAATAAGCAGGAGACCCCCGACCAGGGAGGGGACAATGATGGCCGCCAGCCGCTCCGACTCCTGCCGGGGTGGGAGGGGGGGGGGAGGGGAAGAGTGAGATGGAACCAGAAACGTGCCCTGTCCAGCTCGGCGTGGGGGGCAGAGAGGTGCCGGGGAGGGGCGGGGGGGGCTGTGTTAGCAATGGGAGCGGGAGGCTGATGCAGAGAAGAAAACTCCTGCACAGAAGGGAGAAACCTGCAGGCAGAATGGAGTCGGGCATTCGACCAAGGGCAGGGTTGGAGCCGAAGATGTGGGGGGGGGGAGGGAAGGGGGGGTTACACCAGGAGTGTGGGAGGAGGTCAAGACAGGGGCTCCCCAGAGGAGGTGGTAGGCAGGGGTGGGGAGAGGTGGCCCCAGATCCCCTCACCCCTCACTTCCCAAATTGGACCCCCGCATCCCCTGTAGAATATATCCAAGCTTCCGGCCCAGTTCCACTCAAGTCTCTCTCCCCCAATGCATGCTGGGATAAGCTCCCCCCCACACTTGCCCCAATACACACAGCTGATCCCCCCTCCCCCCCCCCGATGCCTACTTACCGTGAGCCCAGATGCGGATGTGGGTGTCGTGGTGCTCCCGTTCGTGGCTTGATTTAAAAGAGGAATAAAGAGAACAGAGCTTAGCGGGGGGAGGGGTATGGCAAGGGGGGTGCGATAGGAGGCTTTGATGTTAGGAGGCATCTGCTGGAGCCCCTCCCCCCCCTCCCCCCCAGCGATCAGGGAGCTCAACCATGGCACTGAAGCTACGCAGGCACCAGCACCAACATGCAGCCACCTCTGGGGTGGGGTGTGGCCACTGGTGAACCACTCCAGAGCAAGGCAACAGTTTAGGACAGGAAGTGAAGGAGATTCCCAGTCTCAAGTGCACCAGGGCAAGGGGAGGGTTATTTAAGGAGGCAGCAACCTGGGGTCATCCAAGTGAGCGGTCACGTCCTCCCTACATCATCACCACCACCAATTCTTGGAAAAGTGCCGTATGGAGCCACCTTTAATGACCTCAATGGGATAGCGCCCCCTATCGAGCCCAGCCCCTGCTCCCTGTAACACAGCACCCCCTAGTGCCACCATGGTGCATTGGGGTCAGCACTAACAGTGCCCCCAGCCCACTCCCCTAGCACCACCCCAGGGGACTTCGGATTCTGCCTTCCGGGGGCCCTTCACCAAGCCGATAGTGTCACTTCCACCCGCCACCCCGAGAGCAACCTGGCCCAACGCTGCCCCCCCCCAGGAGCTCAGCTCAGCAAGAGAAAACCCATCAACCACCAGCCAGCCACCTGGGGAGCGGTGATGGTGTTCCCTGCCCAGCAGGGGGCAGCAGCGCACACCAGCCAGCCCCTATGCTCATCCAACCCAGCCCCCTCCCCCACAGCTCTAACCACTAGACCCCCCACCCCGCAGAGCTGGGGACAGAACCCAGGTGTCCTGAGCTCTAACCGCTCATCCCCACTTCCCTGCCGAGGCTGGGGACAGAACCCAGAAGCCCCGATTCCCAGCTCTAACCACTAGACCTACTCCCAGCAGGTCCAGCCAGTGTAGCTGGTTCAACTCAACCGCACCCCTGGGCTCGTCCCCGCAATCCCAGCTCCACTTCCCCCATGCAACATCCAGCCTCTCAGTGGCCGTGCCAGGCTAGCCACTCCCTTCCCCGCCCCCGCCATTACACAGGAAGGGAACTACAACTCCCAGGGTGCCCCCTCTTTGCTCCACCCTGCCCGGCCCAGTCCCCAGCCTGGCCCTCAGCCCATGCTCCCAGCTCCAGGGCAGTTGTGCATTGCAACCTAGAGAGCAGGTCGGGCCTGAACAGGCAGCTGGGAGGGGCTGGAGCCCTTCCCAGGACCAGGGTGCGACTCAGAGCTCTGGGATCCAGCAGGAGGAGGGGCCCTGGTCTGCACAGGACTAGCCTCTCACAAGGTGGTAGAGCTGGTCCCAAGTCACACCCCCCCCTTTGCTAGTCAGTGGCAGAGCTGGGGATAGAACCCAGGAGTCCTGGCTCCCAGCGCCCCCCTTCTAAATCCCACTCCCCTCCCAGAGCTGGGGATCGAACCCAGGAGTCCTGGCTCCCAGCGCCCCCCTTCTAAATCCCACTCCCCTCCCAGAGCTGGGGATCGAACCCAGGAGTCCTGGCTCCCAGTCCCTTCTTGCTCTAACCACTCCCCTTTCAGGGCTGAGAATCCGGCAGCCCCTACTCCTACTCTTCCCCCCCCTCCCAAGCCCTAGATCCTCCCAGGGTTGGGAATGGAACCCAGGAGCCCTGGCTCCCAGCCCTCACTGCTCTAACCACTAGCCCTTACTGTGCAGCCTGGATACAGTTTGCCAGGCAGGCGGAGTGCTTGCTTGATAAGGAACCTGGACCCTCCCCCCCATTTGCCCAGAGCAGTAAGTTACACGCTTTTTTTTGGGGGGGGGGGGGGGGATTGAAACTGTGTGTTTGATGCCTGGGGCGGGGTGTGTGTGTGTGTCTTAAAACGCTTGTAGGTGACTCCACCTGTAAACAGACACACACACACACACACACACACACACACGGGGCGGAGGGGGGGGGGGGCATGGTGCTCAGAGATCAGCCAGTCCCGGGGACATTCCCAACAGAGGTGACTCACCCGCCCTGTTCCAACCTCTCCCTGCCCCCACCCCCTCCAGGGTGTGGATCCACCCGTGTCAGGCTCCGAAACCCAGCGCCCGGACAACTGAAACCACGTTGCCCTGCCTCGCCCGCTCCCCCGGCTCGCCGCCAGGGCTGGCGTGGGGCCCGGGACAGGAGCCGTAAGGGAGAAGGGGCCTTCCGCAGGCACGCCTGTGGTTTGCCCTGCGGGGAGGGGGACAGCAGCAACGGCCGGGGGGCAGGTGCGGGAGGGAGGATCTGGGGACTGAGAGCCACAGGATCTGCCCTGGGAAGCTGCCGGGAGGGCAGGGTGGGGAGTGTTGCATGCTGGCCACATTAAAATCTAGTCACTTGCTTCAGGCATCAGCTCCATTATATGGATTACGGTAGAGCCCCAATCATGGCCGAGGACCCCACTGTGCTGGGTGCTGTGCATTATTTATTAGGTGTATTACGGTAGCACCTCAGAGCCTCTGTCCTGGGTACTCTGGTTAGGGTTAAGGTTAGGGTACCCTGTTCTGGGTACTATATATTCCTTCTCCTGTTCCTACCCTGCCCTGTGGGGTACTGTATGTTCCTTCTCCCACGTAATAACACCAGTGGAAGATTTTATGGAAGCGGGGGGGGGGGGGGGGAAATCAAACCTGCCAATCCGGGCCTTGAATGCCAAAGGGCGACTTCCCCTCTCCCAACCTCCCTATGATTGCATGCCAGGATGGTTCTTCCTACCATAGAAATGCAGCCACCTCTGGGGTAGAACAGGGCAGCTGGTTAACAGCCACACAGCAGCGCTGCACAGGGATTGCTCAGGCTCAGCCAATGCTGAAATGCAGCCACCTCTGGGGTGGGGCATGGCAGCCGATTAACTGTGCCCATCACCCATGTGCTGGAAAACACACAAGAGGGTCAATGCTCTGTGTCTTGGTCCGACCCAGGCAACGTTGGGTTGACCCGGTGCTGCATCCGCGTCCCTGGTGACCAGAATCTAAAGCCATCGAATCCCCCCTGCCGGCTGCCCAGACTAACGACAGCCCGGCAGAAACATTAGTCAAGCAAAGCCGCAGCCTCCTGCCAGGGGGACTTGCCCGCAGCAGATCTAGCCAGCACCCGGCTCCAGTGAACGATTCCATCCACTGTATTGCAGTGTGCGGGGGCACCGCTGCCCTCTGCTCCATGGAATCAGAACGGCTCGGATGTGTGTCATAGGGCCTATACTGCCTATAGGGAAAGGGGGATCCTCCTTCCGGTCCTGGGCCATTAGAGCAGCAGGATAAGATTTCTGTCCCTACCACCGCAAAGGGGAAGGGGTGAGCATAAGGGAAAATCACTCGCTGAATCAATGGTGGAGTTAAGAGAACTCCAGGCTGTTTAACCACTAGACCCCACTCCCCGCCCAGAGCCCCTCTCCCCCGCCCCTCCGGGTGTGGAAGCAGATGCACGTAACAACCCGCCACCTACCTTGGCCCAGGGCCAGCTGCAACAGGGACTGCAGGGCCACGGCCAGGAGCAAGGGGTGACAGTAGCCCGCCATCGCTGCCCCGGGTGTCTGGGAGGGAGGGGGAGACATGGGGGGGTCACTCCCCCTCTCCCTGGAGGGATCACAATCCTGATGGTGCAACGGTAACACAGTCTCTTGCTTCCCAGCGTCCTCAGCCCGTTGGTGGGGGCCTTTGGAGATGGGGATGACAAGGAACCAGCAGCCCCCGGGGTTTCACCACCTGGGAAAGGGACAGAGAATAAGGGGTCAGAGCCACTAGTCACCCCCCTGCTCCCTCAGTGGTAGGGTCCATGGTCCGAATTTGGGGTCGTTTGAGCAAGGGATTCTGGAGCTACCCCTCCCAGCATCGACAACCTCTCGTGGAGGTTGGTTGGTTTGCTGCTGCGCACACCTGGGGCTCCAAGGATGGCTGGGATCCTCCCCAGACGGAGCTCGGGTGCTCAGGATTTCTCTCCGCCAGGGCCCGGTGCCCACAGCCCCTTTGGCAGGGGGCGGGGTTCTACCGAAGTCACTAAAGGGTTAAGTCAGGAAGTCAGAGCGCCAGGAGCTGGAGTCAGAGGGAACGGAACCGGGCACGTGTAGAAATGATTCTAGGCGCTTAACTAGCCAATCCCAAAGCGCTTTACAAGGGAGGTCACAATTGTTCTCCCCATGCTACAGACGGGGAAACTGAGGCACGGCAGAGCAGAGAAGTGACTTGCCCAGGCCTAGAACCCAGGTGTCCCGAGTCCCAACCCAAAGCTCTTTCCGCTCGGCCACACTGCCTCCACTAGCAAGTCTAGGCCTCAGCTGAAGCAGCCCTCAGCACCGTGCTAAATAAGTGTGTCGCTGCTCTTGACTGATACAACACTCCGGGATAGAATCCAGCCCCTAGCAGAGACAGCCCTGGGCTCTATTCCCAGTTCTGACCCTCTGGGTGCCCTTGGGCAAATCGCTTCCCCGCTTCGTGCCTCAGTTTCCCCATCTGTACAATAAGAGAAAACGACAGCGCCCTGTCTCCCAGCAGTGGTGAGGAGAGTCTGTTTAGACAAGCGCTTCGGGGTAGGGACTGTCTCTTATTCTGTCTTTGTCCAGCACCTGGCCCGCTGGGGATCCCGCCTCATTCTGGGTCGGACCCCACCAAGATACAGCAGAGGGCTGCCGACCCAGGCTAAGCTGCCCACCCAACAAGCTTACGAAGCTGCTGTCTAGGACCAGCTACCGCCACCTGCGGCAGCAGCCGGGCACTCGGCAGGCCGGACGTTCCCCTCTCCCCCTCTGGCGGAATCTGCCTTTTCCACTTTCCCCCCCAAATCAATCGGGGTGCTTAGAACATTCCCAGACATCCTGGAACGGGCCCGCTGCGGCATTCCATTGCTATCACGGCACACGCACGGACAGAGACGCCACCGAGTGGAGCGCCGTGCTCTGCATTGATCGACCAGTAAAGGGGGGCGGGGGGGAATCATGAGGCTAAATCTATGAAAACTTGCGAAGACCCTGGACCGTAGCGAGACGGGGGCCATGCAAAGTATCTAGACAGCCGCACGCCCCACCCATTAGTGGCCAAGCTCAGGAGTCCATAACATCTACTTGGCGGCCCTTCTGCGTTGTCCGCAAGGCCCTGTCCGATCGCTTCCAAACTTCCAGGGATATTTCGGGGCAGCACCCTGTTGATTTGGGGGTGACGATCAGAAAAAGTGCAAGGGGGGGGGAAAGGAACGGGGAACAGGGGACACTTGGAGGGGAGGGATAGCTCAGTGGTTTGAGCATTGGCCTGCTAAACCCAGGGTTGTGAGTTCAATCCTTGAGGGGGCCATTTAGGGATCAGGGCAAAAATTGGGGATTGGTCCTGCTTTGAGCAGGGGGTTGGACTAGATGACCTCCTAAGGTCCCTTCCAACCCTGAGATTCTATGAACATCTGGTGGGTCGATCCCTGAGCTTTGAAATTGAACCCGCTGAAGGAACGAAAAGAAAGTCCAAGAGATAATGGCGGGGAAGGAGGTGTACAGAGCCTCTGGCAGGGGGTGGGGATAGGGGAGCGGGAGGAATGGGGGACCCTGAAATGGGGCGCATAGAGCCCCTGGCGGGGGGGGGGCACACAGCGAACGCGGGGTGGGGGAGAGAAGGAGCCTCCTTGGCGTGTGGACTGAAGTTTCCAGTTGGATCCATACACTTCTACTGATCCAGCCCTTTGGAGATGCAGTTCCTGTCACCCAGGGCTCCCCAAATTAGGCAGGACAAAGTTCGAGGGGGGCGAGATCAGGGTAGCAAACCTGCCATGGCCCCTGCCCAGGGAGCCTTCTCCACAGAACAGACACTTTCCCCAGTGGATCCTCATCCTAGGTCACATTTGAGCTGCTGCAGCTTCCATGCAAGCGACCGGGGTACCCAAGCCCCGCGCAGACCTTGGCCAAATCCAACCTCACAGCGCCCCAGGAGGAAGATGGGGAAACTGAGGCACCAAGCAGGGAAGCGACTTGCCCAAGTGAGAGGGAGGCAGAGTGCTGGGCCAGGAGTCCTGGCCGCCGAACCCCCGCTCTAACCAGCAGCAAACTCCTCCAGAACTGGGAATAGAACCCAGGAGTCCTGGCTGTCAGCTCTGAGCCGGAGAAGACACTATTCCCAGGTCTGGGAGGGAACCCAGGAGTCCTGGCTCCTGTCCCGGCCCTCCCTGCTCTACCCACTGCTCCATACCCCTTGTGGTTCCCATCCCAGGAAAAACCCGGCCCATTTCCCCGCCTCCACCCCATTATCCAATCGCTCTAATAGCAGGCAGGACAGAGCGACCCATGTGTTAATAAACAGCCCAATGAACCAAACCCAAATTTCTTCCAGTTGCCATCAGAAATGCTGCCATAGGCCTCTGCATACACCCACAACAGCCATGTCAGCTTCACCAGTCCCGAACACTTAGCAAGATCTACAGAGAACCCGGCAGGCAGCGTGGCCTAGTGGCTAGGGCTCTGGGCTGGGAATCAGGAGAGCCGAGTTCCCTTCCCAGCATGGTCACGGACCGTGGGCACCTACTGTGCCTCAGTTTCCCCTCCTACCTATTTACACTGCAAGCGCTTTGGGGCCAGGGCTGCCTCTAGCCAGGGGCTATTTGTCAAGGGGGGCCGGGTTAGAAGCCCCACACCCTTGCTTAGGGAGCATGGTTTAGTGGCTAAGACACAGGTCTGTGAGTCAGACCCAGGGTCCACTCCCAGTTCTGCCCAACTCCCTGAGCCTCCTCGAGCCAGTCACGGTCCCGCTCCGTGCCTCAGTTTCCCCCGCTACCCTTTGTTTTCCTCATCTATTTCGACTCCCTGCCCCCACAGAGCTTACATGGCAAGAGACAGTGTCTCTGCCACACCCAACACACCAGGGCCCTGCTCGCCTTTGGGGCACTAGAGGAACCCAAATAATAAGGTAAAACCCACTGGGCACAGAGCTCCCAGGGAGGAGCCCAGCCCAGTGCTAGCAGCCACTCTACAGACACCTCCTCCCGGCCAGGGGGGTGAACAGCTGTGGGCAGGTGAACATGGGGTGCATATCCCAGTCCGGTGCGAGGGGGCTGCCACACCAAATTTCTCTGGCGTGGAAACTGATTTGGGGCAGGGCCCACCTTTCCACTGAGTGTCCCGGGTGTGTGCCGAGGGGGAGGAAGGGATAGTTGGGGGCCTTGGTATGCAGCGGGGCAAAGTGGGGCACACAGAACCCCCTTGGGAAGGGGGGACCCTGGTATGGGGGAGGGGAAATAGGGGGCATGGGGCAGAATGGGGGGACCATGGGATGGGGAAAAGGGAGTGGGGGAGAGACAGAGCAGCTGACATGGGAGAGCCTGGGAAGGGGTCACAGAGCCACCGGCCCAGGGAGAAGGGGACCTTGCCACGGGGGGGAGGGGGGAGGGGGAGGGTGACCTAAGGGGCACACTGACCCCTGGCATGAAGGAGGGAGGGAGGGATAGCAAGGAGAATCTGAAAGAGAAGAGGCTGGGAGGGGACACAAAGGGAGCTGGGGGGGGGGCATGACCTCAGCCCAGGATTTCCACACATAACCTCTCCCCCCTCCCCGAGTCATTCAGGCCCCAGCCGGACTCCTGCCCCCCTAAGCACAAGCCCAGGTCACAGACCTTATTTCTGGCCCGCAGCAGCCATCAGCCCCCCCAAAGGGCAAATCACCAGCCCCCGCGAGACCCCTCGGCGAGCCACTCGGGGCTAGTGATGGCCACTCGGGGCTAGCCCACTCCAGCTCCCCCCCAGGGTCCCTCTGAGGGCAGGGAGGGTTTTTAAAGAAACGGGGGTGCCCCAGGTCCTCCCTATATCGACTCCCTCTGCGGGTCCCAGCCCAGCCCGGCCTCGCCGGTCAATTTTTAACCCAGCTGATTAAGCACAAACACAGGGAAAGTCACCCAGAGCTCATGAACCCTGCGTGTGCCACCCCCGCGCAGAGCGACCCCCTCCCGGGGGGGGGTCCCCCGAAGGAGGAAGCACGCGGAGAGACCAGGAAGCCCCGTCTCCAACGTGAAGCAACTCCAGGCACCCGATCGCCTGGGTTCTCAGGCCAGGCCTCTCGCCGCCTTTGCCCTGGGCTGGGGCTGGGGCAGGAACTGGCCTGGATCCCCGCTCCCAGGCCACGGCGGGCTAGGCTGGGGGTGGGTGGAGGTAGCCCCGGGCATAAGCCAGACCCAAGCCACAGGTGTGTATGGGGGGGGGGGGGGCATAGACCAGCCTCCCCCAGCGGCAGTGGGGGCGGGGGGCAGGTGCCCACTTCCCAGGGTAGCAGCAGCAGCTCCCCCTCCTCCGGGGGGGGGGGGGGGTCCCCTGGCACTAAGAGGAATGGGGGGGAAGTTCAGGCTCTCTTAAAGAGGCGGAGGGGTTTTCTTTGGCCCTGCCTGGGTGGGAGCGGCCCCACCCTCCCCAGAAAGCCCCCAACCCCCTTCCCCGCACTCACCGGCCCCGTCCCTCTGTCCGCTCCCTCCCAGGGCGGCGATCTGGCCAGCTCCGCCTTCCCCCTCGCTCATGTGACCCAGGGAAAGGCAGGTGCCTCCCTCCTCCCGCACCTGAGGCAGGCAGGTCCCGCCCCCCTCTCACCTGGGCGGGGCTCACCTGAGTGGCGCTCCCGGAGTCCCAGGTGCATCAAGGGGCTCTCTCTGCCCCCCCCCCCCCCGCCGATACAGGGGAACCGGCCCAGGATGCCCCAGAGAGCTGGGGATCACCTGGGCCTATCTGTAACCTAGGGGATCCTGCCCCCCAAAACCCTGCCTAAGGTAAGGGGAGATCTGCCAAGCGCACCTGAGCTAGGCTCCGGGGCAGCCACCCCCCACACCTGCCCCCCACCTGGAGAGGATGGACCCTCTCCTTTCTACAGCCAGAAGGAGCACAGATCCCGACTGAGATCAGGGCCCCCCATGTGCCAGGCGCTGCACAGACAGAGTGAGAGAAAACCCCTACCCCAAAGAGCTCAGATGCTAAATATACAAAAGGCGGGAGGGGAAACTGAGGCACGACACGGGGAAGTGCGTTACCCCAGATCAATGGCGGAGCTGGGAGTCGAATTAAGCTCCCCTGACGCCTAGCCTCCTGCCTGATTCCACTCGATCCCATCTGCAGCTTTGCTCACGTACGTAGGCCATTGGTTTCAATGAAGGTTACTCACCTGAGTAAAGCAGGTCATGCATACAGCAGTTAGCCAGAAAGGCTGGTTCTGTGGTCGAGGCCTAGCGCCTCTCTGTGCGTGTCCGTCCCTCTATCTGGGCATGTCTCCGTTTCCCTTTTGTAACACAGCCTCTCCTCCACTGAGAAACCCAGGAATTGCCTGCTACTGTACTCTGCTTCAGCCATTCTAAGCCCAGGGGGGACCTCTGGGATCTTGACCTCTGGGTCTCTCAGGCCACCTCTCTCCACAGGGGGGGAACCTCACGTGTGAGCTCTGTGAAACATCAATAATAATTGCCATGTCCTTACACGGCTCCTTCCAGCTCAAAGTGCTTCGCCAGCCTTAAAGGGTGGAGCCTCGACTCTCACCTCTGAGTGGAGAGCACTGGTATCCCCATTTTATAGAGCGGGAAACTGAGGCACGGAACGAGGCAGTGATTTGCCAAAGGTAAATCAGCAGCAGAGATGAGAATAGAACCCAGGTGTCCTGAAAGCTAGTCCTCCAACCCAACCCACTCCCCTCCTGCCTGATCTTGGGATAGAACCCACAAGTTCGACTAATTCACTGTCCCTGCTGCTCTCATCACTAGCCTAGAACTGGAGACAGAACCCAGGAGTCCTAATTCCCAGCCCCCTGCTCTAGCCACTAGGCCCCACTCCCAGATCTGGGAGTAGAACCCAGGAGCCCTGACCGTCTCTACCCTCTTGCTTTTCCTCGCTAACCTGCCTTCCCCTAGACCAATGGTTCTCAAGCTTTTGTACTGGTGACCCCCTTTCACATAGCAAGCCTCTGGATGTGACCCCCCCTTAGAAATTAAAAACACTTTTTAATATATTTAACACCCTTATAAATGCTGGAGGGAAAGTGGGGTTGGGGAGAAGGCTGGCAGCTCGCGACCCCCCATGTAATAACCTCGCGACCCCTGAGGGGTCCAGACCCCCAGTTTGAGAACCCCTGCCCGAGACACCTGCTGCCCCCCAGTGTCTGACTCAGGCTGGGAGCCGGCGCTGGGATTTCTAATGGAAGCACGCCCCCTGCCGGGGGGAGACTCCATAAACCCCAGCAAGCAGGCCGGAGGGGAGCAACCTGTGCCAGGCAGCCGGCAAACGGCCCCTGGAAACCGACTTGGCACTCAGGGGCAGCCGCTTTGCCAAGAAGCCCCTGGCCGCTCCCCCCGCTACATTCCTGGGCGAGAAAGCCGCTGCTCTCGTGGCCTGAATGGAATTTAAATAAGCCAGAGTTATAAGCCTCTTGAACTCACCTGAGGACAGGGCTGGGCCCAGATCGGATCTCTCCCTTGGGGCCGTGCTTCGGCGCTTCCTGGCTGGATCCTGCTCTCACCTCCAATGGTTAAAAACCCAGATCAACCATCCCTTGCAGCCCTCGGATTACGGCTCCTGATTAGGGGGAACTCTAGTCATTCTGCTGCTGCTAGATCAATTTCCCGGCCCTCTGTGCCTCAGTTTCCCTGTTTGTGTGTGTGTCGTATAATAGCACTTCTCTGAGACAGTCACATACTGGGGGTGGGAGGGGGGGTCATATGAGCACAATAGACAGAGAGCAGCTGGTGCAAAACGTATTAAAGGTAATGGCTTCCCTCGGACTAAGGGGATGTTTGGCTGAGAGGCAGCATGGCCTAATGGGTGAGCAACTGGGTTCTTTGGGGCTGGATTTTGTTCTCAGCCCCGGGAGGGGAGCATGATCTATTTAAAGCGGGGGCAGTGGGGATTAGAAGCCAGGATTCCTGGGTTCTATTTCTATCTCTAGCAGGAGAGTGGGGTCTAGTGGTTAAAGCTGGGAGCCAGGACACCTGGGTTCGATTCCCGGCTCTAGGAGTGGCATGTGATCTAGTAAGTTAGAGTTATGGGGAAGCACTGGGGGTCAGGACACCTGGGTTTTAATTTGGGGGGGGAGCATGGGTCTAGTGGCTAAAGCAGGGGAGAGTATGCGTTCTAGTCCCAACTCTGCTCCTGATTTTCTCTATGCAAGTGACTTTCCCTGTCTGTGCCTCAGTTTCCCCCTCTGTACACCAATGCTGGCAACCCTCCTTTGCAAGACGCTTTGAGATCCATGGAGGAAGCGGGACACTATAAGAGTGGATCGTGCCCCCAGTTTGCCCTGTCAATGTTTCTCTGCTGGGACCCAGAAAGTCCAGGCTAAGGGACCAATCACTCTCCGGCCCCGATTCTGATCTGAGCACAAACCCATTTACTTGAGTGAGGTTACTCCAGATTTACATCAGTGTCAATCCGTCCAGCATTAGGCTTTTCCTCTTTAAACCTCCCGGTGCAATTGCTGTGAATGGAAGCCAGTTGTACCCACATGCAATGCAACATTTTCCTTGTGGTCTGTGGCCAGGCAAACAGCCCGTTAGCCCATGCTGGCTGCTAGCCAGGACTGGATCAAACAAGCCACGAAAGGCTCTGTCCCCCCTTCCCAGAAGCCCGTCACCCTGAACCTCGCTACTCCTAATTCACTCCTCTTGGGGTCCCCGTGGGCTGTGATCTGCAGAGAGCTGGCTGCTCACGGGCAGGGGGGCTGGCTCACTTCTTGATTTCCACTTGCTGACTCACAGGAAGAGAGAGCTCGGGGAGGAAGAGGAAGCGGAAGCCTGGTTTGAAGGATAAGTTGTGAGGCTAGCCCTCAAGAGAGCTCTTCGGCAGACTCTTTGGGTGAGTCATGTCCTTGTGCCGTGCCTCAGTTTCCCCATAATCCTTCCTTGATTTCATTCAATTGTCAGTTCTTGGGGGAGGGGACACTGACTGTCTCCCTGTGGGTGCATTTTCACTTGGAATAAGGGTAGTGTCAGCTAACGGGAGATCAAATCCATGGCAGTGTGTAATTTTCACGAGATAGACACCATGGGGGTTTCCTTGCCCTGCTAACTCACGTGAAAACTACAAACTGCCTCAGCTTTGCCATAAACAATCCTTAGCTCTCCTCTTCAGTAGAGCACAAGGTGCTTTACAAAGGAAAGCAGGAGCATTATCCTCATTTTACAGGTGGGGAAACTGAGGCACAGAGCAGACATGTCTCAGGGAACCCCGCAGGGCTAGAACCCAAATCCTCAGAAGTCCCAGTCTAGTACTCCAGCCACTAGGCCACACTGCCTCCCCGAGAATACACCTTTCTACCGTGTGAAGACAAGGCCTAGGTGAATGTACAGCTCCCTGCACCATGGGGCCCTGACCACAGCTGTGCTCTGGAGGTGCAGTTTAATGCACATAATTAACAACATTCAAGGAAATACCAGCCCACTGTTATCTTTCTATGACAGAAGGAACTGCCACCATAATCTGTATTGCCTTAGCAGCCGCAGGCGTGGCCCAGCACTCCATTGTGCTAGGTGCTGTCCATTATTTATTAGGTGTATTACGGTAGCTCTGGGGAGCCCCAGGCGTGGCCCAGCACTCCATTGTGCTAGGTGCTGTACATTATTTATTAGGTGTATTACGGTAGCTCTGGGGAGCCCCAGGTGTGGCCCAGCACTCCATTGTGCTAGGTGCTGTACATTATTTATTAGGTGTATTACGGTAGCTCTGGGGAGCCCCAGGCGTGGCCCAGCACTCCATTGTGCTAGGTGCTGTACATTATTTATTAGGTGTATTACGGTAGCTCTGGGGAGCCCCAGGCGTGGCCCAGCACTCCATTGTGCTAGGTGCTGTACATTATTTATTAGGTGTATTACGGTAGCTCTGGGGAGCCCCAGGCGTGGCCCAGCACTCCATTGTGCTAGGTGCTGTACATTATTTATTAGGTGTATTACGGTAGCTCTGGGGAGCCCCAGGCGTGGCCCAGCACTCCATTGTGCTAGGTGCTGTACATTATTTATTAGGTGTATTACGGTAGCTCTGGGGAGCCCCAGGCGTGGCCCAGCACTCCATTGTGCTAGGCGCTGTACATTATTTATTAGGTGTATTACGGTAGCTCGTAGGCACCCCAACCCTGGCCCGGCACCCCGTTGTGCTAGGCGCTGTACAAACACAGAACTCAAAGTCAGTCCCCCCCCCCCCCCGAGCTGCCAATCTCTCTGTAAGGCAAGAGATAACAGGTGGAGACAGACAGACAGACAGTGGGAGCACAAGGAAACAATTCAGTACCGGTCAGCGGACACGCGGTGGTCTCAGCATGCCAGCGGCCTGACCTTTGTCCGGATTTCTGGAGGCGCCCCAGGCCAGGGGAGTTTTAAGGAGGCGTTTGAAGTCGGACAAGGCGGTGGCTTGGCAGGGGAGCGGCTCCCAAGCGCGAGGGGAAGCAGGGGAGCCAGCCTGAAGGCCCAGATCCTTGAAAATATGTAACTGCCCTGGGCATTCGGAGCCTAAATCCCTGTGAGGGCCTGGGCCGCAGGGGCAGGTTGAAAAGTGTAGCCAGTGGGTGACGGAGGCTGGCGTCACGGGCTGATCGGAGGCGGGAGCCGGGCAAAGGAGATGGCCAGGAAATAATCGGTGTAATAAGATGTGGTGCACGCGATGGGAAAAACAGAGCTGCGGCTCTAAGCCCAGGCTTTGTGCCTGGAAAAGCCAAGAGGCCAGGGTAACCCGCCCCCCTGGGGGATTGCTCTCGGCTAAGGGCTGCTGAGGGAGTGGAGCTAATAGGGAACATTGGCTACAGGGTGGAACCATTTGCAAAGGAAGGTAATACTGAGAGTCAGGTAATATCCAGACCAGCAGCCAGCACTACCCCCCCTCCCTCAGCTGATGCACAAAGAGGAGCCACCAGAAGGCTTGTGTGAAACACGAGGGTCGTGTGGTTAGAAGTCAGGACTCCTGGGTTCTATTCCCAGCTCCGGGTGTGGAGTGGGGTCTCGGAGCGAGGGGGTGGGCCTCAGGACTCCTGGGTTCTATTCCCAGCTCAGGGTGTGGAGTGGGGTCTCGGCGCGAGGGGGTGGGCATCAGGACTCCTGGGTTCTATTCCCAGCTCTGGGTGTGGAGTGGGGTCTCGGAGCGAGGGGGTGGGCATCAGGACTCCTGGGTTCTATTCCCAGCTCTGGGTGTGGAGTGGGGTCTCGGCGCGAGGGGGTGGGCATCAGGACTCCTGGGTTCTATTCCCAGCTCCGGGTGTGGAGTGGGGTCTCGGAGCGAGGGGGTGGGCATCAGGACTCCTGGGTTCTATTCCCAGCTCCGGGTGTGGAGTGGGGTCTCGGCGCGAGGGGGTGGGCATCAGGACTCCTGGGTTCTATTCCCAGCTCCGGGTGTGGAGTGGGGTCTCGGCGCGAGGGGGTGGGCATCAGGACTCCTGGGTTCTATTCCCAGCTCCGGGTGTGGAGTGGGGTCTCGGCGCGAGGGGGTGGGCATCAGGACTCCTGGGTTCTATTCCCAGCTCTGGGTGTGGAGTGGGGTCTCGGCGCGAGGGGGTGGGCCTCAGGACTCCTGGGTTCTATTCCCAGCTCTGGGTGTGGAGTGGGGTCTCGGAGCGAGGGGGTGGGCATCAGGACTCCTGGGTTCTATTCCCAGCTCTGGGTGTGGAGTGGGGTCTCGGAGCGAGGGGGTGGGCATCAGGACTCCTGGGTTCTATTCCCAGCTCCGGGTGTGGAGTGGGGTCTCGGCGCGAGGGGGTGGGCCTCAGGACTCCTGGGTTCTATTCCCAGCTCCGGGTGTGGAGTGGGGTCTCGGCGCGAGGGGGTGGGCATCAGGACTCCTGGGTTCTATTCCCAGCTCTGGGTGTGGAGTGGGGTCTCGGAGCGAGGGGGTGGGCATCAGGACTCCTGGGTTCTATTCCCAGCTCTGGGTGTGGAGTGGGGTCTCGGCGCGAGGGGGTGGGCCTCAGGACTCCTGGGTTCTATTCCCAGCTCTGGGTGTGCAGTGGGGTCTCGGAGCGAGGGGGTGGGCCTCAGGACTCCTGGGTTCTATTCCCAGCTCTGGGTGTGGAGTGGGGTCTCGGCGCGAGGGGGTGGGCCTCAGGACTCCTGGGTTCTATTCCCAGCTCTGGGTGTGGAGTGGGGTCTCGGCGCGAGGGGGTGGGCCTCAGGACTCTTGGGTTCTATTCCCAGCTCTGGGTGTGGAGTGGGGTCTCGGCGCGAGGGGGTGGGCATCAGGACTCCTGGGTTCTATTCCCAGCTCTGGGTGTGGAGTGGGGTCTCGGCGCGAGGGGGTGGGCCTCAGGACTCCTGGGTTCTATTCCCAGCTCAGGGTGTGGAGTGGGGTCTCGGCGCGAGGGGGTGGGCATCAGGACTCCTGGGTTCTATTCCCAGCTCTGGGTGTGGAGTGGGGTCTCGGAGCGAGGGGGTGGGCATCAGGACTCCTGGGTTCTATTCCCAGCTCCGGGTGTGGAGTGGGGTCTCGGCGCGAGGGGGTGGGCATCAGGACTCCTGGGTTCTATTCCCAGCTCCGGGTGTGGAGTGGGGTCTCGGCGCGAGGGGGTGGGCATCAGGACTCCTGGGTTCTATTCCCAGCTCCGGGTGTGGAGTGGGGTCTCGGCGCGAGGGGGTGGGCATCAGGACTCCTGGGTTCTATTCCCAGCTCTGGGTGTGGAGTGGGGTCTCGGCGCGAGGGGGTGGGCATCAGGACTCCTGGGTTCTATTCCCAGCTCTGGGTGTGGAGTGGGGTCTCGGCGCGAGGGGGTGGGCATCAGGACTCCTGGGTTCTATTCCCAGCTCAGGGTGTGGAGTGGGGTCTCGGCGCGAGGGGGTGGGCATCAGGACTCCTGGGTTCTATTCCCAGCTCTGGGTGTGGAGTGGGGTCTCGGCGCGAGGGGGTGGGCCTCAGGACTCCTGGGTTCTATTCCCAGCTCAGGGGAGCAGGATCTAGTGGGGAGTGGGGCTGGGAGTCAGAACCCCTTGATTCCATTCCCTGCTCAGGGATGGGAATAAGGTCTAGTGGTTACAGCAAGGTGCAGGGATGGGCGCCAGGACTCCTGACTCCTAGCGTCAACTCTGCCAACACCCTATGCATGACCGTAGGGCATAGGCACCTCCCTCTGCACCTCAGTTTCCCCACCTGTCGAACGAGGACAGTCAAGCTGCTCCAGCAAGGTTTGCCATGCGCGTGGGATCGTGGTGCTAGGGGGCTGTAAGGCCCCCCACCCCCCGGCTTCTGGAGGAGAGGGGGAGACCTAAATGAGTGTCCCTGCCGCTTTAAGACCCAGACTGCGTCATTCTGGCCCAGGCTGTTATCCCCGCCCGGCGGCCGAAGGGTTAACAGCGGCTCGCCGGCCGCCTGGCTCTTTACGGCTGCGAACAGCTGGGCGGGGGGCAGGAGGCGACTCCACCAATCAGGAGCTGGGAGGAAGCAGCCCGGGGGGACGGTATTTGGTTTCACGTCCGCCTTCTGCGTCCGAATTGAGGCGGGAGGGTGTTGATGCATTATTCCAATGGGATCTGTCTGATTTCCCCTTCTACTCCCTGGGTCCTGGCAAACCGCCCCGCAGGGGGAACAAAACAGCCCATTCAGGGCCTTGCCAGGGGACTTGCGACAGCAGGGATTAGACCCATTTATGAAATCATGGCACCAGCTGCGGGCACGAAACATTAAAAGCCCCCGTGACCGGCTAACGCACAACACAGGGATTAGCTTGGGCGTCAGCAACCGGGCCTGGTGCAAGGAGGTGAGCAGCCTGGCTCCCTCGCAGGTGTCGGGCGGGTGACGGGGGTCGGGTCCTACCTGCCTCGTGGCTTCCACGGGAGTTTGGGCCTTGGCACGCGAGGCCTGGGTGTGTTCCCAAAGGTGGGGTGGGCTGAGTCTCTGTGAGGGCAGATGGAGCCATGTAGAGATGAAGCCTTCAGCCTTGCATTTCAGCACCGCTGTTGTGCCCCCACCCCAGAGGTGGCTGCATTTCGGTGCTGAGCGAGTGATCGCTGGGTAGCATCGCTGTGCGGCTGTTTAAATAGCTGCCGTGTTCCACCCCAGAGGTGGCTGCATTTCAGCATAGGGCAAGTGATCCTCAAGTGTCCTCTTTGCTGTGCACCTGCTAATTAGCTGTCATGTCCCAACCCAGAACAGGCTGCATTTCAGTGCTAAGCAAGCAATCTCTGTGCAGTGTCACTGTTTCACTAGGAGGGTGGTGAAGCACTGGAATGGGTTACCTAGGGAGGTGGTGGTGGAATCTCCTTCCTTAGAGGTTTTTAAGGCCCGGCTTGACAAAGTCCTGGTTGGGATGATTTAGTTGGGGATTGGTCCTGCTCTGAGCAGGGGGTTGGACTAGATACCTCCTGAGGTCTCTTCCAACCCTGATCTTCTATGGTTCTGTGGCTGTTAAACCGCAGCCGTGTCCCAGCCCAGAGGTGGCTGCATTGCTCGCTGTGATGCTCGCTGTGACTCGTTTTGCTTGTGCTAAGTGTTTTGGGATGGGAAGCGTGACATTTCCAGTGCAAGGAACTTGGCACGAAGTTGCATTTCAAGAGAGACGGGAATCAGGACTGCGGCCCACCCTGCTAGCTGAGACGGCCGGGCTGTCCCTGATCGAGGTTTCAGAACAAGCAGCAAAGACGGCCTGCCTGTTCCGGGATTTGCCCTGAGCCCAGCACCTGCTGGCCCCAGGACTTTAGGGGTTTAGACACCCACGCAGTGCGGCTCTGACCCATACAGCTCTTTGTTATGGGCCCCATGCTGGCAACAGCCGGTGGTTTAAGGCGCTCCCAGTTTTGGGAGATTCTTGCTCCATTTTCCCGGCTATAACTGGGGACAAGGTCCAGGGTTAAGGCAGGCGGCTACATTCACGCAGTGGGCCACATCCCTAGCTGGTGTAAATGGGCATCATTCCATTGGCATCAATGGGGCCAGATCCCCCGCTGGTATCAATGGGCATCGCTCCATTGGAGTCAATAGGGCCAGATCCTCACTGGTGTAAATGGGCATCACACCATTGGCATCAATGGGGCCAGATCCTCTGCTGGTGTAAATGGGCATCGCTCCATTGGCGTCAATAGGGCCAGATCCCCTGCTGGTGTAAATGGGCATCACTCCATTGGCATCAATGGGGCCAGATCCTCTGCTGGTGTAAATGGGCATCACTCCACTGGAGTCAATAGGGCCAGATCCCCAGCTGGTGTAAATGGGTGTGGCTCTGTTCTCAATGAAGCTTGGCTGACTTGCACCCGCTAGGGATCTGGCCCAGCATCTCAAGCTCCAGGTGCCCTGGGGCGCGAAAGGAGTTAGGTGAGCAGGGACGACCCCATGGGCAGTAACTGGCCAAGCCCTACGCGCCCATCCCCGACGGGCCGCCACGCTCCTGCCCATAGGGGACCTTTCTCCGGGCAAGCCGAGCCTCAGTGTCCCTGAGCCATAAGGGCCATGGCCTCTCCGCTGTGGCTGCCAGCGCAGGGGCCGGCTAGCACCGATCACAGGGGGGGAAAGCTGGGCTGAGACCCCCCCAGGTTTGTTTCACATGCAGGCTGCCAAGCAGCCGTGGGCTGGGAACAATCCCGCGTATCCCCTACTAGCAGCCCAGCGTCTCCACAACATGCTCTTCATCCACAGGGCCTGTGCCCTGGTCACATCGGGAGACAGTGGCAGAACCAGGAATGGAACCCTGGAGTCCTGGCTCCCAGCCCCCTGCTGTAACCACTATCCCCCACTCCCCTCCCAGAGCTGGGGATAGGACCCTGGAGTCCTGGCTCCCAGCCCCCTGCTCTAACCGCTATCCCCCACTCCCCTTCCAGAGCTGGGAATAGAACCCAGGAGTCCTGACTTACAGTCCCACCCAATTCTAACTCACTAGATTCGCCTCCTCTCCACAAACCAGGAAAAGAACCCAGGAGTCCCGGCTCCCAGCTCTTACCACTATCCCCCACTCCCCTCCGAGAGCTGGGGATAGGACCCTGGAGTCCTGGCTCCCAGCCCCCTGCTCTAACCGCTATCCCCCACTCCCCTCCGAGAGCTGGGGATAGGACCCTGGAGTCCTGACTCCCAGACCCCTGCTCTCACCACTATCCCCCACTCCCCTCCCAGAGCTGGGGATAGGACCCAGGAGTCCTGGCTCCCAGACCCCTGCTCTCACCACTATCCCCCACTCCCCTCCCAGAGCTGGGGATAGGACCCAGGAGTCCTGGCTCCCAGACCCCTGCTCTCACCACTATCCCCCACTCCCCTCCCAGAGCTGGGGATAGGACCCAGGAGTCCTTTCTTAACTTTCCCTGGCAGCGGCGAGCTCCTAGCAGAATGGGAAAGGCTGCAGCCTCTCAGAGGGGCCCAGGACTCCTGGGTTCCACACATGCCCCCCACCCCCACCCCCCGGAAGAGCCGCACGCCGCCGGCGGGCGCGGAGGGGAGAAGCGGCGGGCGGAGGGAAGGTCGTGGGGGGAGGAGGAAACAATCTCCGTGGGCGGCGACGTCAACCAGCGCATTGTGACATGCCCTGGCGCTGGCGGCGCCGCTTTTCCCGGAGCCTGGCGGGGATCCTGCTGTCCCAGGCGTGAGCGGAGCCCCGGGGTGCCCGCGCCCAGCAGCCCCGGCCGGGCCATGCAGCCCGGCCCCAGCCCCAGCCCCAGCCCCCGGGGAGCGGCGCGGAGGCGCTAGGAGCCCAGCCCGGGGGTCGGGCATGCGGGGGCCCCCCGGCCCGGCGGCTTAGCGGGGGACCCGCCATGCGGGGTGCCTGGCATGGGGGGCCGGCGCCGTGGCGGGCGCTGTGCCAGGACAGCCGGGACCCCGAGCGCCAGAAGCACTGGGCCGAGCTCTTCGACCAGCTGGACACCAACAAGGACGGGCGGGTGGACGTCAACGAGCTGCGGGAGGGCCTGGCGCGGATGGGCATGAACGCCAGCTCCCAAGCCGAGCAGGTAACGGGGGAGCCGGGGGGCTGAGGGACAGCACCAGGCCCTTGACAAAGGCGGGGAGCCTCACAGCTTCACTGTACAGTGGGGGAAACTGAGGCATGGAGTGCGGGGCGGGGGGACTTGCCCCAGGGTCGCGCAGGGAGTCAGTGGCAGAGCTGGGAATAGAACCCAGGAGTTCTGACTCCCAGCTCCCTCCTGCTCTAACCACTAGACCCCCCCACAACTGAGAATAGAACCCAGGAGTTCTAGCTCCCAGCTCCCTCCTGCTCTAACCACTAGACCACCCCTCCAAGCTGAGAATAGAACCCAGGAGTTCTGGCTCCCAGCTCCCTTCCTGAGATGGGGTGAGGCAGGACCCCCCCACCCGCTCTGCCCCACTGATAGTCAGGGGGCCCCAGCATCTCCCAGCAGTGGGGACGGCTCAGCCACAGGGCTGGGCTCTCCAGCGGGGAGATGTTGCTTTGGCCTCTGCATGCCAATGCATCCTGGAGTGGATGGGCATTGGGGTCATGGAGTGCAAGGGGGGATCTGCTCTCCCCCAGCCCCGAAGGCTTTGACCCCTTTGCCCTGCCCCAAGGAAGAGGGAGCTCTCAGAGGCCCCTCCCCTGGCGGGACAGCGCCCACCTCTGGGTCAGTGGTTATGGCACAAGGCTGTCTCAGGACCACTGGCAAGAGGAGGGGCACCTGGGAGTCAGGACTCCTGGGTTCTATTCCCAGCTCTGGGAGGGGACTGGGGTCTGGTGATTAGAGTGTGGTTTGGGTGGGGGGTGTCTGGGAGTCAGGACTCCTGGGTCCTCCTCCTGGGCCAAGTCCCTGCCCCACTTTGTGCCTCAGTTTCCCTTGGCGGAAGTGGGGATCCTGGGGCTCAGTGAGTGGGAAGATCTTGCACACAAGCTGGGAAATGCTTGGCTGAGGGCACAGGCACACGGGCGTACACGCACCCCAGGCTGCGTGGCAGGCACGAGCACACACACACACACGTGCACATGACCACACGCGTGGTGGCGTGCACGGACACAGCTGGACGCACGCAAATACGCATGGGGCGTAGGCGCACGCCAGCTGCACGTGAACCTAGGCTCCTGTGTATGAAAGACGCGCACGGGTGTTTTCATGGCGGGGGGAGGTGAGCCCACACCCACTTGTATATGGACATGCACACCCAGGAGTCCTGGCTTCCTGGCTCCCCTGCTCTTACCCACCAGGTGCCCCTCCCCTCCCAGAGGTGGGCGTGGAACCCTGGAGACCTCCCAGTCCCCTTGCTAGACATTTGTCCAGAAAGTGCTCCCTTATATTCGGGGTATTTGGGTCTTTGCTTGGGGTCCCCCTAGCTTGACCCATGGAGGAGGGGGGCATTCTATCCCACAAACCACAGGAGGGTGTGCAAAAGCCTGTGTTCTCACGCAGGAACAGATGTGCACTGCCCCATGCGTGACTGCAACCCATAGGCGTGTCTGCCTCTTTCCCCACGTGCAAGCCCGTGTCAGTGCATACGTGAGCCCTCGTGAACACATGTGCATGCTCTGGCCTGCATGGGTGCATGCCTGCTTGTGAACCCCTCTGCAGGGGTGTGCCCATGTCCATGGGTGGGCCTCGACAGGCGTGTGCTGCCGTGTCCTCTTGCACATGTGCTTGATGGCCCTGCCTGGGGGGCGCCCTCATGCCTGTGTGTGCCCATGGGCATGGGTGGGCATGGTCGTGTGCAAGCTCACGTGGCCCCGTGCAGTCCCGTGTGTGTGCACCCCGTGAATGTGTCTGCACGGTCATAAACAAGTGCGTGTGCACTCACGTGCCCCCGTGCATACACTCGTGCGCCGCTGGACGGCCCAATCAGCCAGGCCCAACCTGCGGCGGCCGGGGGTGGGGAGCAGAACTCGGCAGCGCTTTTCCAGCTTAGATTGACCCTCTGGTGGGCTGAGTCCATTCTGCCCCCCCAGCTCTGCCCCCCAGGCACCAGCCAATCGGTTCGGCGGGGGTGGCCGGGGACCCCTCTGCTTAGGAAGCCCAGTGTCAGGGGAAACGGAGCTGGGGGGGTTCCGGATGACACCTACAAACACACATGGGGAGGTATAAATAGGCCATGTCTCCGGCCTTACTTTTAGCCCATTGCTCGTGGCCTCTTTACTGTCACAGAACCGCAGGGGTTGGGGATCCGCTGGATTCCCCCCGCCCCGATCAATAGCCCGTCCCCAAACCCTGAGCTCAAAGAGCATTCTGCCAAAGTCACACAGGGAGGTGGTGGGAGTGATAGGAATAGAACCCAGGAGTCCTGACTCCCAATCCTTTTCCTGGGCTTGTGACAGAACCCAGGAGTCCTCATCCCACCCCCACTCTAACCACTAGCTCCTACTCCCCTCTCAAAGCTGGGACTAGAACCCAGGAGTCCTGACTCGCAGCCCCCTGCTCTAACCACTAGACGTTACTCCCCTCTCAAAGCTGGGAATAGAACCCAGGAGTCCTGACTCCCAGCCCCCTGCTCTAACCACTAGCTCCTATTCCCCTCTCAAAGCTGGGACTAGAACCCAGGAGTCCTGACTCCCAGCCCCCTGCTCTAGCCACTAGCTCCTACTCCCCTCTCAAAGCTGGGAATAGAACCCAGGAGTCCTGACTCGCAGCCCCCTGCTCTAACCACTAGACGTTACTCCCCTCTCAAAGCTGGGAATAGAACCCAGGAGTCCTGACTCGCAGCCCCCTGCTCTAACCACTAGACATTACTCCCCTCTCAAAGCTGGGAATAGAACCCAGGAGTCCTGACTCCCAGCCCCCTGCTCTAACCACTAGCTCCTATTCCCCTCTCAAAGCTGGGAATAGAACCCAGGAGTCCTGACTCCCCATCCCCTTGCTCCAAGCCCTGGATTACCTAATTTCCAGCCTGTCGTGATTGCACATGCCTGGAAATGCCTCACAGAACAAGTGCCCGAAAAGTGCCCTCACATCCGCCCCCGCCCCGCCGCCCGTCTCCTCCTCCGCCTCTCACGTGAGCGGCTGGGACGTGCAAGCGAGCCGGACCGGCATGTGGAATGTAAACAGAACAAGCCGAAAATAGCTGGGCCTGATCCGGGCCCCAATAACGAGGGACACGTGGCAAAGCCAGAGAGGCCAGCGTGGGGCTGTTGGTTCCGGTCACCGGGATCATGGACCCCTGCCCCCGTCACAAGGTCCCGGCGGGGTGTGGGAGGCGCACAGAGGGCCCTTATCCAAACCTCACTTCGGACACTGGTGCTTGAGGCCCGGTGCAATCCAGATCCAAACCAAACCCCGTTCTGGAGTCCTGGGCAAGGGGCAGCATGGGTCAGCTGTTAGAGCACAGGGCTATCTCAGGATCATTGGCTAGAGGAGGGGCACCTGGGAGTCAGGACTCCTGGGTTCTATTCCCAGCTCTGGGAGGGGGCTGGGGTCTGGTGATTACAGTGTGGTTTGAAGTGGGAGGGGTGTCTGGGAGTCAGGACTCCTAGGTCCTCTTCCTGGGCCAAGTCCCCGGCCCACTTTGTGCCTCAGTTTCCCTTGGCGGAAGTGGGGACCCTGGCACTTTGTAGAGCTGGGTTTCGCCTGGTGGTGGAGGCCTCCCCTGTGTGATGTGGGGAATATTTGGGTTGGCCAGGAGCCAGGTGTGTAAGAGTCAGCGTCAGCTCAGGTACAATAACAGCTCTGTCATTGTCCCAGGAGCACACGGCCTTGGCTTTCCCAGCGCGGGCCCCAGGCCACCCTCCTGCCCCTGCCTGGCGTGTATTGGCTGGATGGGGCTGCCCGGAGCTCCCTATGGGTGGGTAATGCCACCCAGCGGGGCAGGGGGGTGGGCAGTTCCCTGCACTTGGCTTGGCATCCCGGCACACGGGAATCTGCCCTGCAATCTCTCTCCACTCTATGGATGCTCGCACGAGCACCCTTGCACACTCAGCTCACACACAACCTTGCATGCTCACCCTCCCTCATACCTGCACTCACACACAGTAACACATGCAACCAATCTGATATTTCCTCGGGAGATACACACCCTCTCACACCCCCCCCCCGATGTGTGTGTTCTGCCACAAACACACCTTCTCCCACAATCCAAGTGTCACACACAGAGGATGCCCCCTTCCCCCTCTGACCACTAGACCCCACTCCCGTCCCAGCGCTGGGGGTAGAACCCAGGTGTCCTGGCTCCCAGACCCCACCTGTTCTAACCACTAGACCCCACTCCCCTCCCAGAGCTGGGGATAGAACCCAGGTGTCCTGCTCCCAGACCCCACCTGTTCTAACCACTAGACCCCACTCCCCTCCCAGAGCTGGGGATAGAAACCAGGAGTCCTGCTCCCAGCCCCACCTGCTCTAACCACTAGACTCCACTCCCTTCCCAGCGCTGGGGATAGAACCCAGGAGTCCTGCTCCCAGCCCCACCTGTTCTAACCACTAGACCCCACTCCTCTCCCAGAGCCAGGGATAGAACCCAGGAGTCCTGGCTCCCGGTCTCTCTCAGTGGTTGAGGAGGGGTGTGGGGGGCAGGGTCCTCACAGCCGCTGTCCCCCCAGGAGATCCTGCGTGAGGGCGACACGGACCAGGACGGCGAGCTGGACTTTGAGGAGTTCGTGAGCTACCTGCAGGAGCGAGAGCGGAAGCTGCGGCTCATGTTCCACAGCCTGGACCGCAACAACGATGGTACGGCCCCCCCTGCGTCCCCCTCCCCACCGCCGCCTCCCTTCTCTGTCCCCTCCCCCCCGCCGCCTCCCTTCCCTGCGTCCCCCTCCCCCGCCGTCACCTCCCTTCTCTGTCCCCCAACCCCCACCCCCGCCGCCTCCCTTCCCTGCGTCCCCCTCCCCACCGCCGCCTCCCTTCTCTGTCCCCCGCCCCCCGCCGCCTCCCTTCCCTGCAGCCCCCTCCCCCGCCGTCACCTCCCTTCTCTGTCCCCCAACCCCCACCCCCGCCGCCTCCCTTCCCTGCGTCCCCCTCCCCACCGCCGCCTCCCTTCTCTGTCCCCCGCCCCCACCCCCGCCGCCTCCCTTCCCTGCATCCCCCTCCCCACCGCCGCCTCCCTTCTCTGTCCCCCAACCCCCGCCCCCCGCCACCTCCCTTCCCTGCATCCCCCTCCGCGCCGTCACCTCCCTTCTCTGTCCCCCGCCCCCCACCCCCGCCGCCTCCCTTCCCTGCAGCCCCCTCCCCCGCCGTCACCTCCCTTCTCTGTCCCCCAACCCCCACCCCCGCCGCCTCCCTTCCCTGCGTCCCCCTCCCCACCGCCGCCTCCCTTCTCTGTCCCCCGCCCCCACCCCCGCCGCCTCCCTTCCCTGCATCCCCCTCCCCACCGCCGCCTCCCTTCTCTGTCCCCCAACCCCCGCCCCCCGCCACCTCCCTTCCCTGCATCCCCCTCCGCGCCGTCACCTCCCTTCTCTGTCCCCCGCCCCCCACCCCCGCCGCCTCCCTTCCCTGCGTCCCCCTCCCCACCGCCGCCTCCCTTCTCTGTCCCCCGCCGCCCGCCGCCCGCCGCCTCCCTTCCCTGCGTCCCCCTCCCCACCACCGCCTCCCTTCTCTGTCCCCCGCCGCCTCCCTTCCCTGCATCCCCCTCCCCACCGCCGCCTCCCTTCTCTGTCCCCCAACCCCCGCCCCCCGCCGCCTCCCTTCCCTGCATCCCCCTCCGCGCCGTCACCTCCCTTCTCTGTCCCCCGCCCCCCACCCCCGCCGCCTCCCTTCCCTGCGTCCCCCTCCCCACCGCCGCCTCCCTTCTCTGTCCCCCGCCGCCCGCCGCCTCCCTTCCCTGCGTCCCCCTCCCCACCGCCGCCTCCCTTCTCTGTCCCCCGCCGCCTCCCTTCCCTGCGTCCCCCTCCCCACCGCCGCCTCCCTTCTCTGTCCCCCGCCGCCCGCCGCCTCCCTTCCCTGCATCCCCCTCCCCACCGCCGCCTCCCTTCTCTGTCCCCCAACCCCCGCCCCCCGCCGCCTCCCTTCCCTGCATCCCCCTCCGCGCCGTCACCTCCCTTCTCTGTCCCCCGCCCCCCGCCGCCTCCCTTCCCTGCGTCCCCCTCCCCACCGCCGCCTCCCTTCTCTGTCCCCCAACCCCCGCCGTCACCTCCCTTATCTGTGCCCCAACCCCCGTCGCCTCCCTTCCCTGCGTCCCCCTCCCCACCGCCGCCTCCCTTCTCTGTCCCCTGCCGCCTCCCTTCCCTGCGTCCCCCTCCCCACCGCGCCTCCCTTCTCTGTCCCCCGCCGCCTCCCTTCCCTGCAGCCCCCTCCCCACCGCCGCCTCCCTTCTCTGTCCCCCGCCGCCTCCCTTCACTGCGTCCCCCTCCCCACTGCCGCCTCCCTTCTCTGTCCCCCGCCGCCTCCCTTCCCTACATCCCCCTCCCCCGCCGTCACCTCCCTTCTCTGTCCCCCAACCCCCGCCCCCGCCGCCTCCCTTCCCTGCATCCCCCTCCCCGCCGTCACCTCCCTTCTCTGTCCCCCGCCCCCCGCCGCCTCCCTTCCCTGCATCCCCCTCCCCCGCCGTCACCTCCCTTCTCTGTCCCCCAACCCCCACCGCCTCCCTTCCCTGCGTCCCCCTCCCCACCGCCGCCTCCCTTCTCTGTCCCCCGCCGCCTCCCTTCCCTGCATCCCCCTCCCCACCGCGCCTCCCTTCTCTGTCCCCCGCCGCCTCCCTTCCCTGCATCCCCCTCCCCACCGCCGCCTCCCTTCTCTGTCCCCCGCCGCCTCCCTTCCCTGCGTCCCCCTCCCCACCGCCGCCTCCCTTCTCTGTCCCCCGCCGCCTCCCTTCCCTACATCCCCCTCCCCCGCTGTCACCTCCCTTCTCTGTCCCCCGCCCCCCGCTGCCTCCCTTCCCTGCGTCCCCCTCCCCGCCGTCACCTCCCTTCTCTGTCCCCCGCCCCCGCCGCCTCCCTTCCCTGCGTCCCCCTCCCCACCGCCGCCTCCCTTCTCTGTCCCCCGCCCCCGCCGCCTCCCTTCCCTGCGTCCCCCTCCCCACCGCCGCCTCCCTTCTCTGTCCCCCGCCGCCTCCCTTCCCTGCGTCCCCCTCCCCACCGCCGCCTCCCTTCTCTGTCCCCCGCCGCCTCCCTTCCCTACATCCTCCTCCCCCGCTGTCACCTCCCTTCTCTGTCCCCCGCCCCCCGCTGCCTCCCTTCCCTGCGTCCCCCTCCCCGCCGTCACCTCCCTTCTCTGTCCCCCGCCCCCGCCGCCTCCCTTCCCTGCGTCCCCCTCCCCACCGCCGCCTCCCTTCTCTGTCCCCCAACCCCCGTCGCCTCCCTTCCCTGCGTCCCCCTCCCCGCTGTCACCTCCCTTCTCTGTCCCCCGCCCCCCGCTGCCTCCCTTCCCTGCGTCCCCCTCCCCGCCGTCACCTCCCTTCTCTGTCCCCCGCCGCCTCCCTTCCCTGCGTCCCCCTCCCCACTGCTGCCTCCCTTCTCTGTCCCCCGCCCCCCGCCGCCTCCCTTCCCTGCATCCCCCTCCCCCGCCGTCACCTCCCTTCTCTGTCCCCCAACCCCCACCCCCGCCGCCTCCCTTCCCTGCGTCCCCCTCCCCGCTGTCACCTCCCTTCTCTGTCCCCCGCCCCCCGCTGCCTCCCTTCCCTGCGTCCCCCTCCCCGCCGTCACCTCCCTTCCCTGCGTCCCCCGCCCCCCACCGCCTCCCTTCCCTGCGTCCCCCGCCGCCTCCCTTCCCTGCGTCCCCCTCCCCGCCGTCACCTCCCTTCTCTGTCCCCCAACCCCCGCCGCCTCCCTTCCCTGCATCCCCCTCCCCGCCATTACCTCCCCTCTCTGTCCCCCGCCCCCCAACCCCCGCCGCCTCCCTTCCCTGCGTCCCCCCTCCCCCTGCCTCCCTTCCTGCTTCCCCCTGCCCCCCAAACCCCCGCCGCCTCCCTTCCCTGCGTCTCTCTCCCCCTGCCCCGCCACCGCCGCCTCCCTTCCCTGCGTCCCCCCGCCCCCTGCCTCCCTTCCCTGATTCCCCTGCCTCCCCGCCACCTCCCTTCCTTGTGACCCCCCCAACCCCCCTGCCTCCCTTCTCTGTGTCCCCCCGCCCCCGCGCCTCCCTTCCCTGATTCCCCTGCCTCCCCGCCACCTCCCTTCCCTGTGTCCCCCCAACCCCCCTGCCTCCCTTCCCTGCCCCTCCCGCCCCGCCACCTCCCTTCCCTGTGTCCCCCTGCCCCCCTTCCCTGATTCCCCTGCCTCCCCGCCACCTCCCTTCCCTGTGTCCCCCCCAGCCCCGCCGCCTCCCTTCCCTGCTTCCCCCTGCCCCCCGCCCTCCCGCCGCCTCCCTTCCCTGCATCCCGCTCCCTCTCACCCCCTGCCCCCCACCGCCTCCCTTCCCTGCTTCCTCCTGACCCCCTGCCACCTCCCTTCCCTGCGTCCCCCTGCCCCCCCACTCCTCCCGCCGCCTCCCTTCCCCAAGTGATGGAGAATCGGGCCTGTCTCAGTCAGTCCCTCAGCCCCTGGGTCCCTCAGGTGGACACCAGCCGAATCCGGCTCCTACGAGCCCCCGACCGCACCCAGGCCCCTGGGTCGCTCTGTCAAGGAGCCCATTATGTGTGAAGGGACGATCCTGAACAGGACAGGGCCCGGTGCCAGGCTCAGCTCCGCCTGGGGCTGCTCCCGTCCTTGGTCACCTGCTCACAGGTGACGAGCCCCTGATGTCAGCGTCCCGATCTTTGCTCATTGTGCCTTCTCGTGCCCTGGGAAAGGAGGGGGAGTCTAGTGGCTAGAGCAGCGGGGGCTGGGAGTCAGGACTCCTGGGTTCTCTCTCCAGCTCTGGGAGGGGAGTGGGGCCTAGTGGTTAGAGTGTGGGGCTGGGAGCCGGGACTCCTAGCTTCTATCCTTGGCTCTCGCCGGGGAGTGGGGTCTAGTGGTTAGAGCAGTGGGGAGCTGGGAGCCAGGATTCCTCGGTCCCGTCCCTGGTTCTGGGAGGGGAGTGGGGCCTAGTGGTTAGAGTGTGGGGCTGGGAGCCGGGACTCCTAGCTTCTATCCTTGGCTCTTGCCGGCGAGTGGGGTGTAGTGGTTAGAGCAGTGGGGAGCCGGGAGCCAGGGCTCCTGGATTCTATCCCCAGCTTGGGAGAGGGCCTGTCTGTCTGTCTAGCAGCTTCTTCCCCTCTCAGTTCCAAACCAGTTTCCTGTTGCGTCTGGCTGCTCGGGGAGGGGCGGGGGGTGGCAGGTGTCCAATGCTCCCTGTCGCCTGGGTGAACCAGGGGGCGCTGGGGGATGGGTGCGGAGCCCTGCGTCGATGGGCATGGGTGAGATCTGGCCCCCCTAGAGAGACGGGGATGAGGGTCAAGTCCAGTCGGGTCTAAGGCCTGAGGCTGCATGATGAGTGAGATATAAATATGGGGGGCTCAGTTACCTTGGGTGTAAACCCGACGGAGCCCTCTTGAAATCGGAGCGACTCTGCATTTACACTGGTGGTAGTAAGTCTAGTGGTTAGAGCGAGGAGGGGGGGCGGGGTCGCTGGTTTCTCTCCCTGGCTCTGGGAGGGGAGTGGGGTCTAGTGGTTAGAGCGGAGGAGGGGACTGGGAACTAGGACTCCTGGGTTCTCTCCCTGGCTCTGGGAGGGGAGTGGGGTCTAGTGGTTAGAGCAGGGGTGGTGCTGAGAGTCAGGACTCCTGGGTTCTATCCCTGGCTCTCAGAGGGGAGTGGGGTCTAGTGGTTAGAGCAGGGAGGTTCTCGACTCTGGGAACCAGGACTCCTGGGTTCTCTGGGAGCCAGGGCTCCTGTTTCCAGCACCGTGGGCCCCAATCTCAGTTGAATGCTTCTGGGCACTACCATAATAATGCACACGGTGCCCCTGGCTTACGCGGTCTCTTCATCCTCCTCTGGTCCATGGCCTCCTTGCTGGGACTGCCAGCACATGGGTCCCTCGAGCTGGACTGAGACCCAACCAACTCGGTTCGCATAGCAAGGGGGGGGGCGCACAGGGCATTAGATTGGAAGCAGCTTCCAGCCTGAGACAGCCCCTATGAAGGATGAAGCTGGAGCCCTTGTTCCCCGTTCCGGCCCTTCGGGTCGGTCCCCTGGGGTGGGCGCCAGCCCGGGGTGGGGAAGGGGGCAGGGATGCCGTGCCGTGTGTGGGCAGCGGGGAGATGAGAAGCAAGCACAGCTGGTGTCACGCCCCGGCAATTTTTAGCTTGGCAGGTGGGTGGCTTTTTGCTGGCGCTGTCGGCTCGGAGAGACACCGACCGGGGGACAGCCCGGCCTCCTGGCCAGCGCCCACAGGGCAAGTCTGCTGCCACGCTGCCTCTGGCTAGACAGGAGCGGGGCCTGGATGGGAGACCTCCAAGTAGCAGGCAGTGGGGCTGGGGGCCCCCCTAGGGGCTGCTTTTCCTCCTGGGTCAGGAATGAGCCAGTCCCTTGAGGGGCGCTCTCCCCTGGCAGTCAGTGCTAACCCCAGCATGGCACTAGGGGGCGCTGTGCTGCAGGGTGGGGGTTGGCTAGGGGGCGCTCTCCCCTGGCAGTCAGTGCTAACCCCAGCGTGGCACTAGGGGGCGCTGTGCTGCAGCGTGGGGGTTGGCTAGGGGGCGCTCTCCCCTGGCAGTCAGTGCTAACCCCAGCGTGGCACTAGGGGGCGCTGTGCTGCAGGGTGGGGGTTGGCTAGGGGGCGCTCTCCCCTGGCAGTCAGTACTAACCCCAGCGTGGCACTAGGGGGCGCTGTGCTGCAGGGTGGGGGTTGGCTAGGGGGCGCTCTCCCCTGGCAGTCAGTGCTTCCCCCAGCGTGGCACTAGGGGGCGCTGTGCTGCAAGGTGGGGGTTGGCTAGGGGGCGCTCTCCCCTGGCAGTCAGTGCTAACCCCAGCGTGGCACTAGGGGGCGCTGTGCTGCAAGGTGGGGGTTGGCTAGGGGGCGCTCTCCCCTGGCAGTCAGTACTAACCCCAGCGTGGCACTAGGGGGCGCTGTGCTGCAGGGTGGGGGTTGGCTAGGGGGCGCTCTCCCCTGGCAGTCAGTGCTTCCCCCAGCGTGGCACTAGGGGGCGCTGTGCTGCAGGGTGGGGGTTGGCTAGGGGGCGCTCTCCCCTGGCAGTCAGTGCTAACCCCAGCGTGGCACTAGGGGGCGCTGTGCTGCAGGGTGGGGGTTGGCTAGGGGGCGCTCTCCCCTGGCAGTCAGTGCTAACCCCAGCGTGGCACTAGGGGGCGCTGTGCTGCAGGGTGGGGGTTGGCTAGGGGGCGCTCTCCCCTGGCAGTCAGTGCTAACCCCAGCGTGGCACTAGGGGGCGCTGTGCTGCAGCGTGGGGGTTGGCTAGGGGGTGCTCTCCCCTGGCAGTCAGTGCTAACCCCAGCGTGGCACTAGGGGGCGCTGTGCTGCAGGGTGGGGGTTGGCTAGGGGGCGCTCTCCCCTGGCAGTCAGTGCTAACCCCAGCGTGGCACTAGGGGGCGCTGTGCTGCAGCGTGGGGGTTGGCTAGGGGGTGCTCTCCCCTGGCAGTCAGTGCTTCCCCCAGCGTGGCACTAGGGGGCGCTGTGCTGCAGGGTGGGGGTTGGCTAGGGGGCGCTCTCCCCTGACAGTCAGTGCTTGCCCCAGCGTGGCACTAGGGGGCGCTGTGCTGCAGCGTGGGGGTTGGCTAGGGGGTGCTCTCCCCTGGCAGTCAGTGCTTACCCCAGCGTGGCACTAGGGGGCGCTGTGCTGCAAGGTGGGGGTTGGCTAGGCGCTCTCCCCTGGCAGTCAGTGCTAACCCCAGCGTGGCACTAGGGGGCACTGTGCTGCAGCGTGGGGGTTGGCTAGGGGGCGCTCTCCCCTGGCAGTCAGTGCTTCCCCCAGCGTGGCACTAGGGGGCGCTGTGCTGCAGGGTGGGGGTTGGCTAGGGGGCGCTCTCCCCTGGCAGTCAGTGCTAACCCCAGCGTGGCACTAGGGGGCGCTGTGCTGCAGGGTGGGGGCGGCTCTGAGCCCCAGTAGGAGGTGCTGTGTTACAGTTAAGGTCTGGGCCGCGAACGCCGATTCTGTAGCACTTTTGCCAGTGACGTGGGGATTATTGGCCGCATTCCCTGATTAAATTCCACTGACCTCAGCTCCCCCCTGCAGTTTCTTCTTGGCTCAGGATTATCCTTCGCGGCTCGCCCTGTGCTGCAGTGCAGCGCTGCTGTGTGCTGGCAGGCGGCCGCCGCGTCCCACCCCAGAGGTGGCCGCATCTCCAGAGCAGGTTTGAAACGATCCCTGCGTCTCCCACGTGCCGAAGCCCTTTGAGTTGAAAGTCACTTTAAGATTTTATCTCACGCTCAGCTACTATGGGAACAGCGATGAGAGACCGAGATCTCGCGTAGGTACTAATTACCGGCCTCGTTACCGTGGCATCTGAGCACCTCACAAGCCCCATCTTCCTGATGGGGAAAACTGAGGCACCCAGCACTACAGGAGTCTGTACCAGAGCAGTGAATTGAACCCAGCTCTCCCAAGTCCCAGGCTCGTGCGCTAACCCCTGGGCCATGCTTCCCGCCTATGTAGGTGGGTGGGGGGTGGATGGGAATAGGTTAGCTCTCGTCTCTCTGGTTCAGGGGTTACTGGGATAGTATTGGGTGGATGAATGATCTTGGGATGGGGCTGGCACAGGATGGATGCGTGGGTGGCAGAGGGTGGGTGGAGCTGGCCAGATGGAAGAATGGGGCTGGCACAGGATGGGTGGATGGGGCCGGCAGAGGGTGGGTGGATGGAAGGATGGGCATGGTGGAGGGTGGGTGGGTGGAAGGAGGAGAGTGGCACAGGGTGGGTGGATGGGGCTGGCAGAGGGTGGATGGGTGGAAGGATCGGGCTGGCCGAGGGTGGGTGGATGGGGCTGGCAGAGGGTGGGTGGATGGAAGGATGGGCATGGTGGAGGGTGGGTGGGTGGAAGGAGGAGAGTGGCACAGGGTGGGTGGATGGGGCTGGCAGAGGGTGGATGGGTGGAAGGATCGGGCTGGCCGAGGGTGGGTGGATGGGGCTGGCAGAGGGTGGGTGGATGGAAGGATGGGCATGGTGGAGGGTGGGTGGGTGGAAGGAGGAGAGTGGCACAGGGTGGGTGGATGGGGCTGGCAGAGGGTGGATGGGTGGAAGGATCGGGCTGGCTGAGGGTGGGTGGATGGGGCCGGCAGAGGGTGGGGGGGTGGATGATACCCCAGCAAAGCAGCCCGCTCCAAGCCCTCTCTCTGTGCCCCGTGCCACGCAGACCGAGAACTTCCTAGGGCCGGATCCCGCACCGTCCCCTTTGCTCCATGCCCCTGGGATCTCCGCCCGTCCCCCGCTGGGCTCCACGCAGCCGGCTGGACTCAGCAGCTGAGAGGCCATGTCCCCGGCCTCCAGCTAAGGGCCTGGCAAGGAAATCAGCTGAGGATTAATGCTAAGGACCTTAGTTCTCCGAACTGAACTGAGCCTCTTATGTAAGAGCCCCCCGGAGGCCCCTCGGGGCCAGCACGTGGAGGCGACTCACTGTTTGATCTTGGGGATCCCTGCCCAGGTGGGGGTGAGGGGCCCCGAACCGAAGCCTCTGTGGGCCCTGGGCCCCTCCGGGCATGTGCAGGGGGTGGCTGGCTCCTGTTAGCACTGGGGTATAAACATGCCAGACCCGTCAGCTGCCCCTCTGCCTCAGCTGGCAGAGCACCGCGTTGGCAGAACCGGTAGCTGCAAGCAGGGTCAGCTCCAGGCACCAGCAAAGGAAGCAGGTGCTTGGGGCGGCACATCTGAAGGGGCGGCATTCCGGCCATTCCTGGGGCGGCACATTTCAAGGGCTTTTTTTTTTTTTGCTTCGGCAGCTCCGGCCGCGGTTTGTTTTTTTCGCCGCTTGGGGCCGCAAAAAAGCTAGAGCCGGCCCTGGCTGCAAGTCCTGGGGCCTGGGCTGGGCTCAGCTGGGACAGCAGCAGCTGGCTGCGGGGAGGCACTGGCTGATCGATCACGGGGGCTTTAATCTCTACGCTAGAGTGGCCAGTGAACTGCTGCACCCAGATAAAAACATTTCTCTCTACTTTCCCCTCTGTTCCCTTTTTCCTTCTCTTCCACCGTTTTCCTGTTCCCTTTTTCCTCCTCCATCTTTCACTAGGGAAGGTGTTTTCTCAATTATTCTCCATCTCCCCCCTTCCTCTTTCATTTTCTTTTTCTCTCACTCTTTCTTCCAGACAGGATTTACTTTGATTTGCCCTCCCCTTTGACCCAGTCCCTCTCTCCTCCCCTCTGTCCCAGTCATAGAATCATAGAATATCAGGGTTGGAAGGGACTTTAGTAGGTCATCTAGTCCAACCCCCTGCTCAAAGCAGGACCAGTCCCCAATTTTTGCCCCAGATCCCTAAATGGCCCCCTCAAGGATTGAACTCACAACCCTGGGTTTAGCAGGCCAATGCTCAAACCACTGAGCTATCCCTCCCCCCTAGTCCTGCTCCCCACTCCGGGCTCTTGTTCCACCCCGCACAGAGTGGCGCCCGCCGGGCAGGAAGCAGCTGGGGGTGCACATGGAGAGAGGCTGTCTCACTGTGCGGGGCCGGAGATGCACGCGTGTTTCACACTCCTTGTGCCCACACGCGCCCATGCCCACACGCAGGCATGGCCCCCACGCGCCCGCCCCGCGGATCCAGGCCTCAAGCCCGGAGCCCAGCCGCCCCTCCCTCCCTGCCCCCACCCGCTCGGGCCCCCCTAAAGATGCCAGCTGCTGAGCCCAGGGCAGACTGGGGCTGGGGCTCTGGGGGCTGAGCCCCGGGCTGGGTGAGCCACCCCCCCCCCCCCCGCCCCAGCCCCGTTCCTCCCCCTCTGGGCAGACCTGGTGCCTTAAGGAGCTCCCAGCCCCTGGCCAGTTCACTGGCTGCAGCCTGGATTGGCCCCTCCCAGGCTGGCCCCCCGCCCCACCCCCTCTTCCGGGTGGGACGCCAGCACCCCCTTCTGGGGGGCTCGTTGTGGGAACCTAAGTGTCAGGTAGGCAGATTCTCTCCCCCTTCCCTATTACGGCATGCACTCCCCAAGCCCCCCACCCGCAACCCAGCCATCCCAGCCCCTACTCTGGCCTCACTGGGCATGCAGCGTGGGCGGGGTAACGTAAAAACAGCCCTCCCCCCTTGTCACCCCCCCCTGCCTGCTGTTCTGTTGATGCCCCCCTAGTGTGCAGCCCTATAGCCCAGTAGCACCCCCCTCCCAGCCCCCCCTAAATCCACCCCCTCCCCCACTGTCCCTGCTGACCTGCACGGTCCCTGTGCTTGTGTCCCAGGCCAGATCGACGTGTCCGAGATCCAGGCCACATTCCACAGCCTCGGAGTCTACATCTCCCTGCAGCAGGCAGAGAAAATCCTCCACAGGTGAGACCAGGGGCCCCCGATTCCCCCCCACCGCCTGTACGCCCCCAAACCTGCCTCGCTGGCTGCTCGCAACCCCAGTGAGATCAGCCTCAGCTGCATTCCTTCCTGCTGCAGTCTAGCGGGGCAGAGCAGGGGGGCAGCTAGGAGCCAGGACTCCTGGGTTCTCTCGCCAGCTCTGGGAAGGGAGCAGGGTCTAGGGGGTAAAGTATGGGGGCTGGGTGCCAGGACTCCTGGGTTCTACTCCCAGCTCTGCCATTGATTCACAGGGGGGAGTAGTTCTGTGCTTCAGCTGCCCCTGCCTCTGACTTGGGGATAATAAAACCTTCTCCCCCCGGTGGGGGTCTCAGTGGCTGGGCGTCTGCACAGCCACCTGTGTCCCGGGGCTGGCGCGGGCCAGCGATGGGGGCGGGGGGCAGGGCATGGGACCCGACCCTCACCCTGGGCACGGCTGTTGTCTGCTCGGCAGCATGGACAAGGACGGCACCATGACCGTCGACTGGCACGAGTGGAGAGACCACTTCATCCTCAACCCGCTGGAGAACATGGAGGAGGTCGTCCACTATTGGAAGCACTCCACGGTGAGGAGGGGCTAGGGCCGGTCCCCGCCCGGGAGCCCAGACTCTGCCCCCCAGCCGGGAGCTCTCTGGAGACCCCCAGGGACCCCTCACTGCCCGCCGGGGGCTCTCACTGCTCAGCCAATGCGCTGGATCGTATCTCCCCTGGGCACTAGGCCAAGACCCACCGGCTCGTGTCACCAGCCTGAGGGCGCCTGTCGGGTTGAATAGGACCAAGCAACCCGGATCCCAGCACTTGGAGGGACAGGAGAGGGGCTACAAATCCAGACTGTTGGGGTTTATTCCTGGCTCTGAGTGGGGTGTACTGGGCTAGAGCCAGGATTTGGGATGCCCGGGTTTTATTCCTAGCTCTGGCAAGGGAGTCTAGTGGTTAGAGCAGGGGGCTGGGACCCAGGACTCCTGGGTTCTCTCTCCAGATCTGGGAGGGGCCTTGGGGGGGTCCTAGTGATTAGAGCAGGAGGCTGGGAGCCAGGACTCCTGGGTTCTCTCTCCACATCTGGGAGGGGCCTGGGGCCTAGTGATTAGAGCAGGGGGCTGGGAATTGGGACTTCTGGGTTCTATTTGTGGATCTGGGAAGGGACTGGGGTCTAGTGGGTTAGGGCAAAGTGGGGTGGAGGGGCCGGTGGCAGTCAGGACTCCTGGGTTCTATTCCTGCCACCAAGGTGCTGAGCAGTCTCCTTGTTCTAGAATCTGTCCGCGGCAGAGGGGACCAGCCCAAAGCATCTCAGTCCGCGGAAGAGCTCAGTGACTCAGACCAAGCAGCCCCCCTACCCCCACCTCCTCCTCCGTGGAGCCATGACCTAACCCGTCCCTTTGCCCCATCCCTACTCCAAGGGGCCATTAGCCCCCTTCTTAGCAGGTGCCTGAAGGCCAGGGCAGCTGGGAGAAGGTCAGTGCCAGGATTCAGAATCGGAAGGGCCGTTTCTCTGCTGGGCTAATCTCCGCTGGCGATCAGCAAACAGGCTGAGATATATTTAACCCTGATTTATGGGCGGTGGAGGGGAGTGGGTCGCTCCGCGTTGGAGCTGAAGGCTGGGACTCAGGACTCCTCGGTTCTATCTCCAGCTTCAGGAGAGGAGTGGAGTCCAGTGGTTACAGCAGGGGGCTGGGACTCAGGACTCCTGGGTTCTATTCCTTGGCTTTGGGAGCTGAGGAGCGGAGTCCAGTGGTTACAGCAGGGGGGCTGGGAGTCAGGACTCCTGGGCTTTCTTCTTGACCTCGGGCAAATCCCTGCCCCTCCCCGCGCCTCAGTTTCCCCCCGCCCCGTGCCTCAGTTTCCCACTCCCCATAAAGGCAAACGGCGGGATGAGCTAGAGGGCAAAGCTCTGTCCAAGTCCCTCCTCCGCCGCAGAGCCCCCTAATCTCATTAGAGGGATTTCTAGGAGGCTTTATTGCCTGCCCTGCCCTCCACATCCACTCTCACCTGCCTCCTTGCCGCCGTGCCATGGAGGAACCTTCAGCAGCTGCAGGGGATCCGGCTGGTGCCTGCCCCATCGTGATCCACAGGGCCGCTCTCGGGGGGCTCCCGAGGCTGCGGGTGCTGGCCGGGCTGTGGGAGGCTGAGCAGAGATGCCCCCGGGGCTTGGAGTCTATTCTGGGGGATCCCCAACGGGTAGGACATGTGGCTATTGACCCGCAACATCTTCTTTCTTCTTCGGTCCATCCCCCACTTCCTGCCATCTGGACTCATTAAACAGCTCCTGTCTGCGGGGAGTCAGGACTCCTGGGTTCCCAGCTGTGGGAGGGGAGTGGTGTCCAGTGGTTAGAGAGGGGCATGAGGGGGGTGAGACCCAGGACTCCTGGGTTCTACCTCTTCCTCTGGGAGGGGTCTAATGTTTAGTGGTTAGAGCAGAGGGCTGGGAGCCAGGACCCCTGGGTTCCCAGCTGTGGGAGGGAAGTGGTGTCTAGTGGTTAGAGCGGGCGGGGGGGGCGGGGTGAGAGCCACGACTCCTGGGTTCTATCTCTGGCTCTGGGAGGGGTCTAATGTCTTGTGGTTAGAGCAGAGGGCTGGGAGCCAGGACTCCTGGGTTCTATCCCCAGCTCTGGGAAGGGAGTGGGGTCTTGGGGGTTAGGGCAGGGAGAGGTTAGAATTCAGGATTCTATTCCCAGCTCCGCCACTGTCTCCATGTGTGACGCTGGCCAGGTCCCTTCCCCGCTCTGTGCCTCAGTTTCCCCCATCTGTATAACAGCGAGGACACCCTACCTTTGCGAGGCGCTTGGCGATCCTCCTGAGCACGGGACTCGGGCAATAGGAAGCAGTGTTATTAGGGCTCCAGGCAGCCGCAGGGGCATCTCAGGGGCTTTGAATTTTTGATCCCACCGGAGGGGGGCTCCAGACCCGTTGCTGCGTGGCTCTCGGTGTTCATGGGCTCCCTCTACATGTGGGCCCAACGGGTGGTGCCCGGAGGAGGCTCCTGGCACGCGGCGATAGAGACGGCTTAAATCCTAAGAGAGGAGCAGCCTGGCTCTGTATGTAGGCTACTAGTCAGTGCCTGGCTTTGGGGTCCAGCATGGGGGAGGAAGCCAATCGCCCCGGCCCAGTGGCCACGGTGGACCCACTTCCTGCTAATCAGAGGTGCCAAGGCCCTATAACTCATACCAGAGCTGCAGGCCGGCCACGGATTCCCCTGCCACCCTGGCCCCACCAGCTGCAGGTGGTCTCCCATCGGTGGCGAGTTGGCTCCCGACGGGCCTGTGGGTAGCTGCAGCGGAGAGCTGACTCTGAGCCAGCACAAGGGGGTGATTCCCCTTGGGGGGCCCAGTGACTGCCCGCGGAAGGGGGAGAGCCAGGGTGGGGATGGGCTCTGGGGGTCCGTCATGACCGGCCCAGTAGCCTCCGTTATCAGAGCCCCTCCCCCTCGCCTCCCTGGGGGTGGGAGACGTGATGAACCCGAGCTAAATTAAACCCGACCTTGGGCAAGCTGCAAGGCCAGCGTGACATCGGATTAGGTGATGTCGCCCGGACGGTGTCGGGGGGGAGGGGGAGAATTTCCCTCTAGGGAGCCCGGGTGCGGATCCAGCCCCAGGGGGGGGGGGGGGACTGTCTGACTCAGGGGGGCAAGGAATGGGCCATGGGGCTTTTCCCCTCTAGGGGGCGCCGGCCCCAACGCAGCCCCGGGCTGTCGTACCCAAACAGCATCGCTGTCCGTTGGCCTGCCTGCAAGGAGTTGCTTGGTTCTCAGCCCATTTGCCAGCTGAGGGAACGTGTCGCCCTCATGTGGCATCAGCCCAGCACTAATCAGTAACGTTACCCCCCTTTTACAGATGGGGAGACTGAGGGACAGAGGGTGAGGGAAGTGCCATTCCAGGGACCAGCCTGCAGCTCCCCTGCGGGCATCTCCGTGCTGAATTGTATGTGGCCTGGCAGCTAGAGCCCTGGCTGGGTCTCGGGCCACCATTCCTGGCTCTGCTGCTGGCCTACTGGATGACCTGGGGCAAATCACTTCCCCCTCCCTCTGTGCCTCAGTTTCCCCCTCTGTAAAGGGGGCGTAATGTTACCAATTTCCCTTGTGAAGCGCTTTGAGGTCGGCTGATAACAGCCAGGGGGTGCTGTTCTTTGAGTGTTTCCTTCCCGGGCTTTGCACTGTCCTTGGGGTTCTGGTTCTGATCCACTCGTCTCTCCCGGCAGGTCCTGGACATCGGCGAGTGCCTTACGGTCCCTGACGAATTCTCCGAGAAGGAGAAGAGGACGGGGATGTGGTGGAAGCAGCTGCTCGCGGGCGCCATGGCTGGGGCCGTCTCCAGAACCGGAACCGCCCCGCTGGACCGGCTTAAAGTTTTCATGCAGGTAAGTAAAAAAAACAGCTCCCTACTCATTGCTCGGGCCGTGGCTATAGGGAAATGGGCATTGTGCACCTGAATAGCGTGACCCTGCAGTGACGCCCATGGGCATGTGCATGGGGTGGAATGTAGCAGCAGCTGGGCATTGGTGCAGCAGAGCTGAGGGATCCCCCCCCCAGGGGGTACCACAAATGCACCCCATAATTCTGCATGTGGTTCTGGGGCACCCCATCTTGGACTAGATGACCTCCTGAGGTCCCTTCCAACCCTGAGATTCTATGATCTCCAAAAGGACATTGCAGAAGGAGAGGGGGCTTGGAGATGGGCAGTGAGACCGATTGAGGGCCTCACCCCAGAGGTGGCTGCATTTCAGCACTGAACGTGCAGGCTCAGGGCAACATTGCTGGGCAGGTGTTAACCAGCTGCCGTGCACCACCCCAGAGGTGGCTGCATTCCGTGAGGCCTGGGTTCCTAACGAGGCTGGGCGTCCAGCCCCTCCACGGCACGGCACCTTCCCCGGGCACTGATGCAGTGGCATCTCTGGCGCAGGTTCACGCCTCCAAGACCAACACCATGAACGTGTTTGGGGGGCTGAAAGGCATGATCCAGGAGGGGGGCGTCCGCTCGCTCTGGCGCGGCAACGGGATCAACGTGCTGAAGATCGCGCCTGAGTCTGCCATCAAGTTCATGGCCTATGAGCAGGTGGGTGCCGGGGGCATGGAGCCCCAGGGGGAGGATGTCTGGGTGTCTATACTCCCCTCCTTGAGCTAGGGAGAGAACCCAGGAGTCCTGAGTCCCAGCCCCCCCAGTCTAACCCACTAGACTCCACTCCCCTCCCAGAGCTGGGGACAGAACCCAGAAGTCCTGAGTCCCAGCCCCCCTAGTCTAACCCACTAGAGGAGTCCAGTCCCACTCCCCTCCTCGAGCTGGGGAGAGAACCCAGGAGTCCTGAGTCCCAGCCCCCCCAGTCTAACCCACTAGACCCCACTCCCCTCCTCGAGCCAGGGAGAGAACCCAGGAGTCCTGAGTCCCAGCCCCTCACCCCCTCCAGTCTAACGCACTAGACCCCACTCCCCTCCCAGAGCTGGGGACAGAGCCCAGAAGTCCTGAGTCCCAGCCCGCCCCAGTCTAACCCACTAGACTCCACTCCACTCCCAGAGCTGGGGACAGAACCCAGGAGTCCTGGCTCACGGTCCTATCCCCAAGCACATCCAAATGCAGACTGCTTCCCCGCTCCCCCAGAATATCCCATGGGACTACAGCCTTGGACCCCATGGTACAACCAAGCACCTGCCTTTGCCCACTAAAAGGTGGGGCGGGGATCACAAACTGGAAAATGCCTTCTGGGCACCGGCGATTGATCTGCTGTTTCTCATCCCAGATCAAGCGGGCGATTCGTGGGCAGCAGGAGACGCTGCGGGTGCAAGAAAGATTTGTGGCCGGCTCACTGGCCGGTGCCACTGCTCAGACAATCATCTACCCCATGGAGGTAAGGCCCCCCCGTGGATGCCGAGCCACCTGTAGGGGGCACCGATCCAGGGTTTGCATCCAGCGCGGTAGCTACAGCCCGGCCTCCTTGAAAGCTCCCCTGTCCTGTAGGAAAGCAGGGACTTTAGGGTGTTCTCAGAGGAACGGTTAAGGCACTGGCCTGCCATTCAAGAGACCCAAATTCAGGTCCCAGCTCTGGCTGTGTGACCTTGGGCACGTCCCTCAGCCTCCCCGCCTCAGTTTCCTTAGCTGTACAATGGGGATAATGGCAGCATGAGCAGTTCCCTGCCTGAAGACACGGAAGATTGGGAAAGGCCAGAGACTGCAATACTGGGATTCGTACCTGCTCGCTCGGTAGGGGGCGCTCTCTCCTCAGTCAGTGCAGCACTAGGGGGTGTGGGGGGCTCACGAGGGGGCGCTCTCCCCTTGCAATCGGTGCTGGCCCCAATGCCCGGCATGATGCCCCGGGGAAAAGTGCCTTTCACGTGAGCTCTACGATCTCAGGCTTGCGTGCTCATTGAAGAGCCCTTGAAACTCTTATAGGAATGGCTGTCGGGACATTAGCACCAGTGGCCAGGCCAAATCCCAGCTCGAGAAATGCCGTTCTTCCTCCCTCAGTCCTTCCGGTGATTCCTTATTCCAGTCCTAAGCTGCTCCGTCCTCTGCCCCACCCCAGAGATAGCTGCATGTCAGTACTGGATGTGCCAGTGCTATGTGGCTGCTAGTTAGCGGTCGTGCCCCACCCCAGAGGTGGCTGCTTTTCAGTACCGGCTGAGCCGTTGCTACGCTGCTAGCCCGTGGCTGTGCCCCACCCCAGAGGCAGCTGCATTTGAGTGGCGGGCAAGGGCCCCTGGCCATGATCACTATCCTGAATGAATCCGTCCCCCCCAGGTGCTGAAGACCCGGTTGACCCTGCGGAAGACGGGTCAGTACTCGGGGGTGGCCGACTGCGCTAAGAAGATCCTGCAGAAGGAGGGAATCCGGGCCTTTTACAAGGGCTACCTGCCCAACGTGCTGGGCATCATCCCCTACGCCGGCATCGACCTGGCTATCTACGAGGTCAGGGCCCACGGGTGCACAGGCCTGCCAATGAGGTGGAAGGGGGTGGAGCCTGTTTGCAAATAGGCTCCTCCCCCACCATTGGGTGTAAGGATCTGAGAGCTGAGAATGGGCACATCTGTCACACACTGGAGTCCTGACTCCCAGCCCCCCCCCCCACCCCCCCTGCTCTAACCACTAGACCCCACTCCCTTCCCAGAGCTGGGAGTGGAACCCAGGAGTCCTGACTCCCAGCCCACACTGCTCTCACCACTAGACCCCACTCCCTTACCAGAGCTGGGGGTGGAACCCAGGAGTCCTCACTTCCAATCCCCGTGCAGACCCCCATCCCTGGCAACTCCCATCCTTCTGCTGCAGCCCACCGGGCATCCATCCGCCCCCTCGTCAGCTCTCCTCTCCTCCCCACTCCAGACGCTGAAGAACATGTGGCTTCAGAAATACAGCAAGAACACCGCGGACCCCGGCATCCTGGTGCTCCTGGCCAGCGGGACGATATCCAGCACCTGCGGGCAGATAGCCAGCTACCCCCTGGCCTTGGTGAGGACCCGGATGCAAGCCCAAGGTGAGATCAGAGTACATGCACTGAGTGAGGGATGCCCTGGGGGGGCTGGGGCAGTGGCCCAGATGCACCGGGGATGGGCGCGGCCTAAGGACTCACAAAGCCGAGGAGATTTCTGCATCCCAGGGCAGGACCCATGAGCCACACAGCTGACCCAGGTGCATTATGGGCTAGGAGAACCAGTGGTCCAATCCCCATGGGCCAACAGACCAGGCAGACAGGGTGGTTGGGGGGACCAGCCGCAGCCCTTGTTCTGGGCTCCCTGCTTTCCAGCCTGGGGCCTTGACTAGTGGAGAGATGGGGTCTTCTCCCTCTCCACAGCACTTCCCCTGGACCAGCGCCTGGGGGCAGATCCGTGGGGCAAGGAGCGAGTGGGAGTTTAGTGCAGGTCGGCTGCAGCACTAGGACGAGTCGTCCCTGTGCAGCGTTGCTGTTCCCAGCTGCCGTGCCTCACCCCAGAGGCAACTGCATTTCCATGCGGGGCAAGCCATCCCTGGGGCATATTGCGGCGCGGCTGGTACCCAGCTGCCGTGCCTCACCCCAGAAACAGCTGCATTTCCATGCTGAGTGAGCCATCCCTGGGCTATGTTGCTCCATGGCTGGTACCCAGCCGCTGCACAATGCATTCACCATATTTAGGGCCCTCTGCCTGGCTCCCTGTGTCAACAAGAGCAGCCTTGGGGCTGCTCTAACTCATGCTTCGCCCCGGGGGCCCTGCGGAGCAGAGAATAGCAGTAGCACGGCATGCTCTGGCAATGCCCCCGAGCCACCCGCTGCATGGGGGGCTGGAAGCAGGGCTGGGGCAAAGCTCCCTAAAAGCTGGGGGGGAAAATCCCCTCCACAGGGAGATTTTTGGGGTCCCCCTGCCATTCCCTCATAGCCTGAGTGTAACTGAGCCTCAGGCCATGCTAGTGGGGGTCGGGTGGGGGTGGCAGCGAGTGCCAGGACCTGACCGGGACCCCTTCTCCCCCCAGCCTCCATCGAGGGCGCCCCGCAGCCAAGCATGCTGGGCCTCTTCAAGCACATCCTGTCGCGGGAGGGGGTGCTGGGCCTGTACCGGGGCATCGCCCCCAACTTCATGAAAGTGATCCCGGCCGTCAGCATCAGCTACGTGGTCTACGAGAACATGAAGCAGGTGCTGGGCGTGACATCCAGATGAACCCGCCGGCCCGGCGGGGCTCGGATGCCCCTGCCCCACCGCTTGCCCCCCGCCCCCTCGCTGCGCTTTGGAGGCTGACGGAGCAGGATCGGGGCCGGGGGGGGGAGGGGCGCTCCGGATCTAGGAGCGTTCAGTGGGACGCTGAGAGATCTCACGGCAGCCCCCACCACGCACCCCTCCTCCGATGCAGCAGGGCTGAGCCAGTCCAGAGGACCAAACCCTGGAGCCTGCCCGGAAAGGGGAACCCCTCGCCCCGACTCTGCCACTCAGAGCCTGTCTGCTGGGGGCCCCCTTTGCCAGGGTGTGTGGACTAGGAGCAGACCCGGGGCATTGGGGGGGCGGATTAATACAAGGCTCAGGTTTTGGCTAATTTCAGTTTGAGACTTGACAAGCTCCCCGCCCCGCCTCCCGCCCCCAGCTCTGCTGAGGGGTGGGGTCGCTCCTGGAAGCACATGACACATGCACAACCCATTCCCTGCATGCTACGGCCTGGGGCATGGCACGTTTCCTGCAACGGGGGCTTTGCTGCCCCCCTCCTGCCCCCCAAGCACTCACTGACACAGTCCTATCTGTGGAGCACTGACACTGGATCCCAGGGGAGAATCCCTCCAATCAGCACCGACACTGGATTCCAGTGGAGAATCCCTCCAATCAGCACCGACACTGGATCCCAGTGGAGAATCCCTCCAATCAGCACCGACACTGGATGCCAGTGGAGAATCCCTCCAATCAGCACTGACACTGGATCCCAGGGGAGAATCCCTCCAATCAGCACCGACACTGGATGCCAGTGGAGAATCCCTCCAATCAGCACCGACACTGGATCCCAGTGGAGAATCCCTCCAATCAGCACCGACACTGGATGCCAGTGGAGAATCCCTCCAATCAGCACTGACACTGGATCCCAGTGGAGAATCCCTCCAATCAGCACCTACACTGGATCCCAGGGGAGAGTCCTCTACTAGCCACTCCCCACTCACCCCATCCACAATGATACAGGACTCTAGGGGGAATCCTAGAAGGACTCACCGACAGAATGATGCCACTGGATCCCACTGGGGGTCCCCTCCTGTAGAGAGGGTCACCCCCCAAGTAGCATTACCAGAGCCCAGCCGGAAGCCCTGCAGCTCCCCCCCAGACCAGGCACTGCACCGAGTCCCCCACGGGGCTGGAGCCTGCCTGTGCATGGCCCTTGCAAAAGGGGGGGGGGCACATGTGACCTGCCTAGGGGGCTACCTTGAAATCAAGGCTAGCCCCAGCTCTTCCTCCATTGCCACCCATTGTCTCTCAGCTCCCGCCTAGGCAGGGGAGACCCGGCACTGGTAGCCTCTTCCCCCCCCTCCCGCAGGGGAAGCCCGGCAGCCTCAGAGGTCTCCCCTCCACACCCCGAGCGGCTCTCCCCCTGCGCAGCATGGGAGACCCACTGGCCTCCCAGCACCTGGGGCCACGGGGCAGTGGTTGGGGCAGGACACGGCCCTGCTGGGGGGCAGGACGCAGAGTGAGACACACAGCGCCCGCTGGCCGGAGCGGGTGGGATGCAGCGAGGGCTCGTGGCCCCAGTGGAGCCAAGCCCAGCCCATGGGTTACCCCGGGGCAATATTGCCAGGGCAGATGGGGGTGAAATTCCACCCAAGCAGGGGGCAGTGCTGGGCATGCACAGACCAGCCACTCTGACATATCCCATCCAGCAGGGGGCAGCATGGCATGCTCACAGCAGCCCCCCTATACCTCCCTCCCTCCCTCCTCTCTCTCACACACACACACACACTCACTGCTCTGACATATCCCATCCAGCAGGGGGCAGCATGGCATGCTCACAGCAGCCCCCCTATACCTACCTCCCTCTTCTCTCTCTCTCTCACACACACACACACACTACTCTGACATATCCCATCCAGCAGGGGGCAGCATTATACAACCCCAGTGGCGGGTTCCCTGCCATTCCCAGCACATTGGAGTTACAGTCCATCCAGCAGGGGGCAGCATCACACACACACACTTCCCCCCACCTTGGGCAGACGTGCCAGTCCAACCTGCAGGGGGCAGCTTCACCCAGCTGCATGCACACCGCCCTCACCCATACATACTTGAGCACGTGAAATTCCATCCACTAGGGGGCAGCACACACCCCCCCACACACACACACACTCTTCAGCTCCCCTAGGGGGAGCCCTGGGGCACACACTACGGAAAGCGTTGGCCTCTTTTGCACAGGGACGGTTTTAACTCGGGCCCATTACGGGCGCTGCCTAGTTTTCTAGGGCCCATGTGGAGGCCCCACCCCCTCAGGTACTGAGGCAGGGTATTGCCCCCCCCCCCCCCCCCCACACGCCGGGGAGGGTGGATCCCCCAGACAGAAGCACCAAGGGCTAATATTCTTGTATTATGATTTTGCACAGGGTTTTTGTTCGGGCCCCCACCTGCGGGCTCCCCGGCCAGTTCTTTGCAACGGCTCCGTTGTGATCCGCCTGGATCCCTTTCACCGGCTTCCAGCTGCAATCTTGTCCCACCCCCCCGGTCATTACGGCAGCATCAGTCACCATCTCGACCCTCTAGCAAATGCCCCCCGCCCAGCCTTGGACTCCAACTTTTTCCCGCATCAATCCTCGGCCGGCCTGCCCCTCTCCCGGCCCGCTGACGCCAGCCCCAAGCCAAGGCCGTGCAGGGGGAGTAGCGACACTTCAGTCCCCCCCGCCCAGTCCTAGACTCCCTGGTGGAAGGGGGACCCTAGATAAGCCCATAAGAGCGGCCAGACTGGGTCAGCCCTATGGTCCATCTACCCTGGTGTCCTGCCTTCTGGCAGTGGCCGGTGCCAGGTGCTTCAAAGGGAACGAACAGAACCGAGTGATTAGTGAGGGATCCATTCCCTGGTCTCCGGGCTTAGTTTGTAATGAAGGAGGTGCCGGCTCAAGCATTTTTTTTTCACTTTCATAACTGAAGCTAGGGTGACCAGATGTCCCCATTTTATAGGGACAGTCCCGATTTTTGGGTCTTTTTCTTATATAGACTCCTATTACCCCACACCCCCTGTCCCGCTTTTTCACATTTGCTGTCTGGTCACCCTAACTGAAGCAGCAAGTCCAGAGGCACCGAGGCTCCAAATGGCCCAGCCCAGTGGTGCCGGGACGCCGAACGGCCCAGCCCGGAGGCGCCGGGACGCCAAACAGCCGAGCCCGGAGGCGCCGGGACGCCGAATGGCCCAGCCCGGAGGCGCCGGGGATCCGAACGGCCCAGCCCGGTGGTGCCGGGGCTCTGAACGGCCCAGCCCGGTGGTGCCGGGCCTCCGAACGGCCCAGCCCGGAGGTGCCGGGCCTCTGAACGGCCCAGCCCGGAGGTGCCGGGCCTCCGAACGGCCCAGCCCGGTGGCGCCGGGGCTCCGAACGGCCCAGCCCGGAGGTGCCAAAGTTCCGAACGGCCCAGCCCGGTGGTGCCGGGGCGCTGAACGGCCGAGCCCGGAGGTGCTGAAGTTCCGAACGGCCCAGCCCAGTGGTGCCAGGGCTCCGAACGGCCGAGCCCGGAGGTGCCGGGGCTCCGAACGGCCCAGCCCTGGAACAAATTGAGCACTGCCTGTTGTCCAGAGGCCCAGGGACTGAGCGGACTGTGGGACTGATTTGTGTTTGGAGGGGGAGAAATCAGTGTGGTGAACTCCCCCAGGAAAAGCAGGGAGAGCGGAAGTCTGGGTGGAACCCCTCCCCCCAGCTGGGTCATTGGCTGGGACCAAACCTGGGACCTATGGATTCAAAAAAAGCAGGCGCCTCTGCTAATTAAGCCAAAGGACCAGACAGTGTAGCTCACTCGCAGGAGCAGACTTCTGCGCTGCCATGCAAAGTGTGACCACTAGAGGGCAACAGAGAGACTGTGTTGTCCTGGGGGGTTTTAGAGGGTGGGGGCTGGGAGGCAGGAAGGAGTCCCCCTCCCTCCACTGAGAGCGTGGGGATGCCTGTGGGGAGGGGCCTGGTCCCAGAAGGTAAGAGCAGGTGCTGAGGACTGGGGAAGTTGTGACGGGTGGGGAAGGAGCCCATGGGGCGGGGAGCACACTGCAAAACTCCAGGCAGTGTTTGAAGTTTATTATTATTGTTTTAATCTTATTTAATTCCCCGCTCGAGGTTTGCGTGATGAGAGGCGCAAAGGGTCAAGAAGACAGTAGGGGGCAGAGGCAGGTTCTTGGAGGAGGGGCAGAAACAGCCCCTCCCAGTGTGGGGCAAACACAGGCAATTGGTCCCTCTCCAGTAGGGGGCGCTGTGAGCACCCCGGCCCTGGGGAAGGGCAGAGTTCGAGTTTCGCCGAGGGCGCCTGGCCCCGAGAGGGAGCCAGCAATTTGCTCCGTGGTGCCTTGCACGGTGGCCAGTAACCGGTGGGAAGAGCACGTTGCTCGCCCCATCTCGGCAGGGCCTGGCACTGCCCCACGCCCTCCTGCCCATGGGCTGGCTGGCAGGCCCGACTCTGCGCCCAGGGGGGCCGCCACTTCAAAGGGAAAAAAGAGCTAATAAAGTTTTCGAAACTTTCCTCCTTGTTCTGTCGCCAGAGGGAGCTGGGGGGGATTTTGATGGGGGCGGGGGGGCTGGGATAGCTCCATGCACCACATCAGCCAGGCCCCCCCACAGGGGCAGAAGCCACTCACAGCTGCCACGGCTAGTAGGACAGAGCGTTGCGGCCACGGGGCCGTGAAACAACCGGCCCCATTAGCCAGAGAGGCCTAGGTTTGACTCCCGGCTCTGCCCCCAGATTCCCTACCAGCCCTTGAACTGGTCAGCCCATCTGGGCCTCATTTTCCTCAAAGCAACCCCTCCTTTCACCCCCCCCCCCTTGTTCAGCTGGGTAGCTCTCCCACGCAGGGCATGGGGTCTATACTGCGCTGAGTCCGGGTCCCGGGCAGCAGAGCTGGGGTGCCTGCCGGTAGGGGGCAGTGTGACGCCCAGGGGTATTCCAGCCAGAGATGCTACATTTCATGCAGCGGGGAGCGAGCCAGACACCTGGCTCCTGTTTCAGTCCAGCTATTGGGGGTGGAGCCTTAGGGTGCCATTGAGATAACCACGGCAACTAGAGATTCCCCGCCCCCGACTTGCACTCGCCCCCAAGATCATGCTGGATCCTGTAGGGCACAGATTTGACCAGGGTAACTCCCACTTTGATCATCCTCGCTCCTGCCTAAGGCCGAGAAGGCTGCAAGACGAGGGTTCGGTTCCTGCCTCTGCCACAGACTCCTTGGGTTGCATCACTTTACTCTGTGCCTCAGTTTCCCCCAGTCGGCAAAATAGGGGAGAATAACCCTGACCTGCCTTGGGGTAGGTTCATTCTGAGGCACCACCAAGATGGGGTGCCACATAAGGGCCAGCCTGGTGCTCCGGGGCCTGTAGGACCCAGCACCTGTGGGTGAGTGGTCAGCTCCCGCCTCACCGAGATGGGCTCAAGGTGAGGGCTGGGCAGTTCCCCTGCAGCACTGGGGCAAATCGCTAGGTGACTAGTGCTCTGCATGCGCATCTCTGCAGCAGCACGGCTGGAACCCAGACCATCACCCTCCTAAAGCACAGGCCCCTATTGCTCCAGCTCTCAGGGACTCTCCCTCAGCTGTTAGCTCTACAGGGAGTATGACACACAGTGGTCCAGGTCATCACTGCATCACAACAACCAGGCTACAACTCAGTTCTGACAACGCAAACCCCTATGGCTTCAAGAGGGAGGGGAATCTCTATTAGTCGTACGGGGTCTATGACCCACAGTGGGCGCTCAAAGCCTCACCCTTGGAATGCCAAGCTCCCCGAGCTTCAGTGACCCCACTGTCCAGCCCACCATGGTGGCCACAACCTGGGCCACAGAGCGACACCCCCCTATTACCCTGGCGAAGGTGCCACTGGTGTATATATTGGTGCAAAGCAGACCCAGGGGGAGGGTGTGACCCCCCCAAGCTCAGCCATCCCCCTTAGGCACACGTCCCCGGAGAATCAGGGGTCAGGAAGAGGCCAGCAGCTTAGCATCCCTTCTCAGAAGTCCAGTGGGTGGCCAGCAGGGGGCACCCCGCTGGATCTATGCAATGGGGCGACCCTCCCCACGGCATCTTGGGCCCTGTTGCGACGTCAAGTGGCAACCAAAGCCCCCACGGCTGGCTCCCAGCAAAGCCCTTCCCCTGACGGCGCAGATGCCCCATGGGGAGACATCGCCGGTGCCCGAGGGACCCTTTTGCAGGTCTCCCAGGCTGAGCAGGGGCCGGATTTAGCAGAGAAACCTTGAAGGGTCGGAGCGGAGCCACGGCACGCTGGGCACTGGATGGTGGGTCAAACAGCTGGGCCAGATTGGCACAAACCAGCCCACGTTGGTTGAGAGCTTGCCACCTCCCCGCTAGCTTGCAACTACAAACTGCCAAGTACCTAGTGGTGAGTCCCAGGATATTACAGACCAACAGCCGCTGGGGCAATAAAAGATGGCAGATGGCAGGGCCGGAAATGAGGTTTAAATTTTTCACTGGAAACAGATTGGGCGGGGTTTGGTTTGGGTTGGTTTATTTTAAAACAAACTATGGGATCCACCCCCGTTAAAATGAGGCAGGGGAGGACGGGGCGTGTGTGTGTGTGTGTGTGTGTGTGTGTGTGTTTCTGTCCATCCATCCACCACAAACGTGTATTTGTGATCATAAAATAAAGGCCTTCTAACTTTTTGGTTTGTGGCTGTTGGAAACTGGAAAATATTGCCCCCAAACTGGGTTTTCAGGGGAAAATTTGATTGGTGGAGCCTTTGAAAGGAAGAAACGGAAAGGGGGAGGGGTGTTTTGATGGTGTTTTTGATAACGGCTTTTGAGGAAAAGCTACAGCGAACATGAGAGAATTTTAGGTGAAATTTTTCCACATGGACAAAAACGTTTTTTTTACTGGTGGCAGAATTCTCTCTAGGCCAGGCTCCCTCATCGGACTACATCTCCCATGATGCACCGTGGTCTCCATTTATACTGGGAGATGGTGGCGCCTGACTGACGTGCTTCCTGGGAGTTGTAGTTCAATTTCCTCGCAGCCCTCATTCCCCTGTAGGGGCTGGCGTTCGCATCCAGCCTACAACTCCCATGAGGCAAGATGGCAACATATCCAAATAGAAATCATTCTGTTTTCAGGCTGTTGTTGATGTAGTATTCCCACCTCTGCCATTGGCTGGCTGGATGACTTTGGGCAAGTGACCACCCTGCTCTGTGCCTCGGTTTCCCTATTTTACAGATGGGGTTAATAACACTGACTTTTGTTGTTGTTGTTAATGCACTCCGAGAGCCGCTGATGTAAAGCCATGAAAAGCCCTAGAGAAGAGCAAGGAATTACTACTATTGATTCCAAACCACCCAGGGTTTGGTGGCCTTCCCGGCATGCAGCAAAAGAGGGTTTTCTGGGTGGAGAGCACTCCCAGGACGATGGAGGGTTGGAAAGGTGTTTGGCCGAGTTATTAACTCCTATTGCGCTCACACCTCAGAGCCCTGGTCACGGGTTAGGACATGCGCTGAGCGGGGTCTGTACAGCGCCCAGCACAACCGGACAGTCTCTGTCCCTGGAAGCTTATAGGGATACCGGCACAGCTGTGGATACAGCTAAGGTGCTCTTGGTCCGGGTCTGGCAGTGCCCGGCGTGGGGGGCCCTGCTCTTGGTCAGGGTCTGGCAGTGCCTGGCGTGGGGGGCCCTGCTCTTGGTCCGGGTCTGGCAGTGCCCGGCGTGGGGGGCCCTGCTCTTGGTCAGGGTCTGGCAGTGCCCGGCGTGGGGGGGCCCTGCTCTTGGTCAGGGTCTGGCAGTGCCCGGCGTGGGGGGCCCCTGCTCTTGGTCAGGGTCTGGCAGTGCCCGGCGTGGGTGGGCCCTGCTCCTGATCAGGGTCTGGCAGTGCCCGGCGTGGGGGGGGCCTGTTCTTGGTCAGGGTCTGGCAGTGCCTGGCGTGGCATGGGGGGGGGCCTTGCTCTTGGTTAGGGTCTGGCAGTGCCCAGCACAAGGGGGCCCTGCTCCTGCTCAGGGTCTGGCAGTGCCCGGCGTGGGGGGGGGGCCTGCTCTTGGTCAGGGTCTGGCAGTGCCCGGCGTGGGGGGCCCTGCTCTTGGTCTGGTTCTGGCAGTGCCCTGCGTGGGGGGGGGCCCTGCTCCTGGTCAGGGTCTGGCAGTGCCTGACATGGGGCAGGGGGCTGCTCCTGGTCAGGGTCTGGCAGTGCCTGGTGTAGGGGGGCCCTGCTCGTGATCAGGGTCTGTGCAGTGCCCGACATGGAGTGGGGGGGGCCTTGCTCTTGGTCCGGGTCTGTGCAGTGCCCGGCACAACGGGGCCTTGCTCCTGGTCAGGGTCTGGCAGTGCCCGGCGTGGGGGGGCCCTGCTCTTGGTCAGGTTCTGGCAGTGCCCTGCGTGGGGGGGCCCTGCTCCTGGTCAGGGTCTGGCAGTGCCCGGTGTAGGGGGGCCCTGCTCATGATTAGGGTCTGTGTAGTGCCCGGCATGGAGTGGGGAGGGGCCTTGCTCTTGGTCAGGGTCTCGCAGTGGCGTGGTGGTGGGGGGGCTTGCTCTTGGTCCGGATCTGTGCAGTGCCCGGCACAACGGGGCCCTGCTCCTGGTCAGGGTCTGGCAGTGCCCGGCGTGGGGGGCCCTGCTCTTGGTCTGGTTCTGGCAGTGCCCTGCGTGGGGGGGGCCCTGCTCCTGGTCAGGGTCTGGCAGTGCCTGATGTGGGGCGGGGGGCTGCTCCTGGTCAGGGTCTGGCAGTGCCCGGTGTAGGGGGGCCCTGCTCATGATCAGGGTCTGTGCAGTGCCCGACATGGAGTCGGGGGGGGGGGCTTGCTCTTGGTCAGGGTCTGGCAGTGCCCGGCATGGGGGGGCCCTGCTCTTGGTCAGGGTCTGGCAGTGCCCTGCGTGGGGGGGCCCTGCTCCTGGTCAGGGTCTGGCAGTGCCCGGTGTAGGGGGGCCCTGCTCATGATTAGGGTCTGTGCAGTGCCCGACATGGAGTGGGGGGGGGGCTTGCTCTTGGTCAGGGTCTGGCAGTGCCTGGCATGGCGTGGGGGGGGGGGGGGGGCCTTGCTCTTGGTCCGGGTCTGTGCAGTGCCCGGTACAACGGGGCCCTGCTCCTGGTCAGGGTCTGGCAGTGCCCGGCGTGGGGGGGGGGGGGGGGGGGCTTGCTCTTGGTCCGGGTCTGTGCAGCGCCCAGCACAACGGGGCCCTGCTCCTGGTCAGGGCCTTTCAATGCTCTGGGTGATATAAATAATAACCCTCGGCCAGATTTCCTCTCCTGCCCCAGGCTTTCAATGGGGAACGGGCTTCTGACGGCAGCTGGGCAATTAGAGCGCCACATCTGGGCTGCAGGGCCACCGCGGCATGTGACAAGTTGATCGACAGCAGGGGCCAGGCCCCGCGAGCGCCTCCTGCTTCGGATGTTGCCAGGACGCCAAGCGCCAGCGATAAAACCTCCCTGCTGAGCGCGGCGGCATCACGGGCCGGATCCCCACCGGGTGTAAAGCAGCGTCGCTCCACCCCGGCAGCCCGCCTCCGCTAGCGACGGATCTGGCCCACCCTTCGGCTGGCTCCAGCTTAGCTGTGCCAGGGAGAGCCCAGCGCGGCCGGCGCGTTTGCCGAGCGGCGCGGGCGGAGTGATTTGGCTGGGGGGGTTCGCTGCGGCGCCGTTGGCTGCTGGGTGTCGGGCACAGACCGGTGCCCGTTGTGCACCGCGCTGGCTTGTAAATGTTCCACGCCCCTCCCTCCCCCTTCGCGGCTCACCGGGGCGAACCGAGGGGGAGCACAGCTCCCAAGCCGGCGACGCTGCGGAACGCGGATTGCTGCCGCGGCCGGGTTCATGCCGAAAGAAATGATGCCGACAGGCGCTTGGTCCAACGGGTTCCCTCCCCCACCACAACTAGGAAAGCGGCCAAGTTGATTCACCGTAAATTATTAGCTGACCCCCAAGCTTTGCTGAGTGACCCCCAAGTTTGCACAAAGCCGGGGATGTGAGAGGCAGGCTAGTACGTGAGGAAGTTTGTTCTGCTGAGAGGCAGGCCCTGTCTTGCAGGAGGCTGGACAATACACAGACCCTGACCGAAGTCAGGGCCCCATTGTGCCCGGCCCTGCCCAGACCCTGACCGAGATCAAGGCCCCAATGCAAGGTGCTGCAGAGTTACCTAGTAGAGGAAAGTTCCTGCCACAAAACGTTTACAATCGAGCTGGTTGAAATGTTTGGGCTGAAACGTTTTTTCGGGAAAAATGCAGATTCAGTGACACCGAAACCTTTCTCGAACATGCTGGTTCTCGATGGTTGTTTGCGCAGGAAAACTAAATCAGAAAATGGCGCAATGTTCCAACTTTTGGTTGCGTGATTTCCGTCTATTTTATTTATTTTTAATGTAAAAATAAAACCCCCACTTGTAAACTAAGCAAAATGTTTCATTCGAGCCAAAACAATCCACCCCCCACACACACACACAACTTTTCCCTTTGCTGAGAATTTCAAAAAGGTTCGTTTACCTGTAATTTTGAGGGGGTTGATTTTTCAGAATTGTCAGCGAACCAAAAAAATGCCATTATCAGCCCAGCTCTCGTTTCCAGGCAAAATAGACAAGACAAAAGGAAGGGTTATGAGCCTTGGTTTTCGGATGGGGAAACTGAGGCACAGAGCGGCAGGAATTGAATCCAGGTCTCAGGCCACGGCTTTCGTAACGAGCCCACCCTTCCTTCCGGGCTTCGTTTCCCCAACATTTGCTAAAGGAAAGGTTTGGCTTGCTTTTTTCAACCACATCCTTTGCTTCCCCCAGCCATTTGCCATTAGCAAGAAGCACAAAAAGCCGGCAGCCGCTGGAAAGGTGCCCATCTTTAATTAGCCTTACCCTAATGACAAATCACCTCATTAGTTTAACCCCCACCCCTGTCCCTTAACAATAAGTGCAAAGAAATCATTAGCCAGACACACGGCAGACAGCAGTCATTTCCCCAGGCGCCATTAACATCACCACAAAACTGCAGGCGCTTTGGTAGATTTTCCTGGGTGGGAAAATAAAGACAGCTGTGAAAATTAACACTGGCGCTATTTGTGCGGGACGCATCTGCGGCGGTCGCCGCCATCCTGAATTATTAAGGACAAACCTCCTCATTTCAAACACATTTTGTCTAGCTGCAGCACATGTTCTCCACGTCATTTTCACAGCATCACACCATGCCAGTGGACACACATTGGGCCAGACCCTCTGTACAAAGTTGCTGAAGACCCAGGCGGTTGTTTTACATCATTCGAAGATGTTTTTTAAATAAAGGTAGGGTGACCAGATGTCCTGATTTTATAGGGACAGTCCTGATTTTGGGGGCTTTTTCGTATATAGGCACCTATTACCTCCCCACGCCCTGTCCTGATTTTTCACATTTGCTATCCGGTCACCGTAATGAAGGGGGACTTTTGCCAGATTTTTAACCACTAAAAAAGGCCATTTATAGAAAAGGCCGTGATTGTATGGAAATAGGAATAGCTATTAACTCACGATCATTCCTTGCTAGCAGGCGAAAGCACTCACTGATAGATTCAGCAATACATGCACGTTAGCTAGGCTTGGGGCACTTTTCATCGGGAAGGGTCGGTAAACGTTGATTTCACGAGACACCCACAAACCGAGGAAAAACGATTTCCATTGATCATTGAAAGCGACAGCCGGGCAAAGGAAGAAACGTGCTGGTTGAGAATGTATGAGAGTTTGATTGAAGGGTAAAATGTTGACGCGTGATGTTGACAGTTTGTCCTTGTCTGATCCCCTCCCCGTGTCTGATCCCCCCCTATTTTCCCACAACTGTGAACATTTAAATACATAGAAAAAATGCTTTAAAACCCATCATTTTGTGCAGCTGTGAACATGTACATTGGTTCAAAAATATGCTTAAAATAAACATCGCGGGTATCCATCGAAATGATGGAAAAATCACAACTGAATTCTGCCAAAGCTAGACCTGGGGTTTCTTCAGGTCCCTGGCGCTCGAAAGCTGGTCTCCTTCACCAACAGAGCTTGGGCCAATAAAAGCTATTCCCTCCCCGCCCTTGTCTCTCATATCCTGAGACAGAGACGCCTCCCCCACCACATAAATATATCATCTAGCCACTTGAGGGGGCCCAAGACCCGCCGGCGTACAAATCAGCCAGTCACCAGACCATGCGGTTGTGATTTTCAAAGGCAATATTATTCTTTATTAGGCGTATTATGGTAGCGCTCAGAAGCCCGGTCATGGCCCAGTGCGCCAGGCCCTGTACAAACACAGAACAAACAGACTGTCCCTGCCCCAGTCCTACCTAAATCCCACTTTGGTCAGGTTTACATTTATTTAGGCCTATTTTATGGGGTGGATCCCCCCTTCCAATGCTACATCAGTTATAACCCCCCCACACCCAGTTACAGAGATCTGACCGCAGGGATTTTAAATACCAATGTCAGCGTATCTATCTTTGGCTCAAGACAGTGATAAAGGGATGAAATTTCAGGGCCTCTGATCCACAGCAGGTCAGGCAAGATGAGTGAATGATCCCTTCTGGCCTTCAACTCTGTGCATCTCTCTCTTAAATAATTCCGGGAAGTGGAGGGGGGGAGGGAGGGGGGGGGGGGAAGGCATCGATGGGATCTGGCCAAGAAGAAAAGAGCACGAGGTTAAACAAGGCATTTACGGCTAGGCTACAGCTTAGCTGGGAGTGTGGATATTTACACGTGACCCATCAATGGTTTGGCTTTTGCTAAAGGCACTTTTGTTGTTTAAAAGTAAGAGACTGGCCTCTCCTCCGTTTTTAAAGATTGCACCCCCCCTGGAAATCTGAGCCACTCGACGCTTTCCTTTAACCCCTCGCGGCCAAATCACTCTGCACGGCGGGGGCGCGAAGCATATAAGCATTGCATTGTGAGCGGAGAGACGGCGCACCGTAGGGTGACCAGATGTACCAATTTTATAGGGACAGTCCCGATATTTGGGGCTGAGCCTTCTATAGGTGTCTATTACCCCCCACCGATTTTTCACCCTTGCTGAGCGGAGGACGGAAACGGACTGTTGTACCATTTCCAGCCAATGCTCGCCGTGTCCCAGTGCGGCTGAGACATCCAGGAGTGCTCACGTCACCCTGCAATGCAGCATGGGGCAGCTGACATGATGAGTCGAGAGTCCAGAGGCTGATTCTCAGTTAAGGCCCCTTTAAGGCTGAATAAAGTGGGCAGAGACAGCCCCAGCTGAGAATCCTGCTCCCCCCACCCCCACCCCCACCCTTGAGCAGGGGCAGGACCTACCTCATCCAATGGGAAGCTGGCATAAGGGCACTGAACCTAGTGTGGGTGTGGCTGGAACACACTACATTATGGGTACTCCATGCTTCAGCAGGGGTTCTTGGGAAACAGAGCATGAATTAGAGCAGCCCAGTGGCTGCTCTAGGTGATACCAGGGACTTGGCATGACCCCAGAGGTATGAGAGTAACCAAGTGTCATGCCCTAGTCCAGGTCCAAGCGTAGCCATCCCCTGGTGGGAAATCCAGTGAATTTCCTCCCTCAGGGGTTATCCGAGGCCCATCTGCCTGTTAAAGCTTTCTGGAAGGTGCCCCCTTGGGTGCATGTGTGGCACCTCCCAAAAATAACACCACTGGGGTCTTTGGGGCTGATGGGGATATTTAACGCAGGCTGGGGGCAGAGGGCATCACAAGGGGAGTCAGACGTCCTCAAATCCCAGGGAACTGCAAGGGGCTCTGGGCCCCAGGCACCCTGAAATCCCAGCCTGAAACCAAGTCAGCTCCCCACCCCAGCCTGGCATCGCTCCTCAATGCTGCCCTGTGAGGCTTGGTCCTAGGGCAGCTCCACCTCCACTTTTCCACAGAGCACCAGCCCCTCACAGTGGGGGGACGCCAAATCAACGAGTGATGGATCCCAAGGCCTCAAGCCTGGGGCAGGCTCTCGCGTCGTCTGCATGAGACTCGGGCTTCAGTTACTGCCAAGCCGGGCTCCGGCCTGGAACCAACACCCCAAGATGGGGGAAACCCTCTCTCTCCCTTGGCCCTTCCAGCCCCACTGGTCCAATGCCCCAGTGCCCTGCCCCACTAGTGCAACCCCAACCCCCATGTGCCACTAGTGCAAACCAGACTGGATTGATTTTAACCCCTCACATAAATAAATCACTGTACAAGGCTCAGTGCAACAGGAAATCCGGCCCGGGACCTTTCGTTTTCCAAGACTCCCAGCCCTGCAGGGGTTGGCTCAAACTGATCCGCTACATTGAAGGTCGTCTACATTTTCCCCAGTCCGTGGTCTTGTCTCTCCCCTGGCCCCTTTCTACATTAAGGCCCAGATCCCCAGCTGGTGTAACCCAGCGTCACTCCATTGGCGTCAGAGGGGCCAGATCCCCAGCTGGTGTAAACCAGCGTCACTCCATCGCCGTGAGAAGGGCCAGACACCCATTTACCCCAGCTGAGGGGCAGTGTGAGCTGAGTCTCTCTGGATTTACCCCCCTCCCCCCACACAAGCGACTAGTGATTTTTGGTGCCTCCAGGGTTGGGGTGCTCAACCGGAGGCTGCTTTAGGGGACCCAATTTTCAGGAAGTGCCAGGCACCCCCACCTTTAAGGCAGCTCCCTCTGGGCAAGTCCCCAAATCGAGGACCCCAAAGCAGGAGACGCTTTGAGGAAAGAAAAACAAACAAACAGAGGGCCCGGCTCTCCGGTGCCATGTGTTGTCATTTTCACTGCAACCCCCGCATTGGAGCATTCGACACTAGTGCAAACCAGGGTGGGGGGGAACGAACCAGGGGCCCCTGGCCATTTACAGGGTGTGTGACTCTATGGGAAGCAGTCAGTTGGGGTTGAGTGGCTTTGGAAATGCTGCTGCGGTGGCTCATGGGAATTGTAGGTCAGTGGCCTCAAGCTTCCATTCTCCCCTATGAGCCGGGTTCCTTAGTTAGACTACGTCTCCCATGCTGCACCATGGCCAAGGACTCCCATAATGCACCCCCCCATCTCCCAGCAGGGAGAGTGTGGTGCATCATGGGAGATGTAGTCCGACCAAGAAGCTCAGTCTATAGAAGAGAACAGGAGCACGAGGCACCCGGACTACAACACCCAGGAGGCATTTCGGAATCAAAGTAGCTCCGGCTTTTGGTCAAAGATGTTCAGGACACGAATTTTCACTGGGAAAAACCTGAAATTGTCAGTGGAAAATGCAGATGAAAATGGATCTCCCCCTCCCCCAAGAACCTGTTTTCCAGCACGAGGATTAATGTCCCTCACACCAAGCTGCAGCAAACCCTGTGCAGGAAACCTCCCCACATCTCCCACCTGCCCCCCACCCCCGCCACCTCGGGCACCCCTCTCCGTCCCCTTACAAACACAGAGCAGTGGTCACAGATCTACGCGGGGGTTCGATGCCCCAGCCTTTTGCAAAGCTGCGCCTAGCACTTGGTTAATAACAGACGCGCGCCAAAGAGACTGCGCATATGGGGAGGCATCAAACCCCCGTTGGACCCGTAGCACCCACGTCAGCGCCATCAAAGTCAACGGAAGGCAGGCCAATTTGCATCAGCTGTGGGGGGCCTGGGCCTGCCCCACCACCTCTGAGGTCTGGTGGATGGGCTCACGTTCCTCATCCTTCAGCTGGCCGTGGTTGCCGGGACGGACGAACCCTGGATCGGGCATAAGGAAAGGGAGGGCGGACGCACTGCATTGTTGTCATAGGCAAATAGAAAAACATTGGGGCAGCAGCCCAAGAGATGTGCCTCTCCCCATAACCTCCCACCCTATTTATCTATGACATCAATGTGACCGCTGGAGCGGGGTGGGGGGGAGGAGCCATAGGTGGGCGGAGTCTGTTATCTAGCAAGAGCAGTTGCTGGACTGCGGGGGCGGAGTCTCGGTCAGGGCCCCGTTCTTGCTGTTGCTGACGAGGGTGGGATTGGTGTCCAGGCTCTCGTTCATCTTCTCGCAGATAATGTCCACCAGGCGCTCAAAGACCTGCTTGACGTTGATGTTGTCCTTGGCGCTGGCTTCGAAGAATTCAAACCCTGGGAGGAGGGGAGAAAGGGGGAGAAAGGAGGGAATGAGAAAGAACAGGAGGAGGAGAAAAATCATGTGTTGGTGACTGAAAGTTACACAGAACGCACAGTCAACCTGTGGAACTCCTTGCCAGAGGATGTTGCGAAGGCCAAGACTATAACACGGTTCAAAAAAGAACTAGACAAGTTCATGGAGGATAGGTCCATCAGTGGCTATTAGCAAGGATGGGCAGGGATGGTGTCCCTAGCCTCTGTTTGCCAGAAGGTGGGAATGGGCAACAGGGGATGGATCACTTGATGATTCCCGGTTCTGTTCATTCCCTCTGGGGCACCTGGTACTGGACACTGTCAGAAGACAGGATGAGCTAGATGGATCTTTGGTCTGACTCAGTATGGCCGTTCTTATGGTAAATCCAGCAGGAGGATTTGAACCCATAGCCTTTGGCATGAAACCCCCAGTCCCTAAAGAACTGAGCTAACGGAGCAATAACCTCATCACCAGCTATAACTACCTACAGTTCTCTGGCCAGTGTGATGCAAGATGTCAGATCGGATGATCACAATGGTCCCTTCTGGCCTTGGAATCTATGACTATATGGGGCAGCGGTAGTAGAGCTTTTATCTGTTGACATTGGCCACTAGGGGGCGAGGTGACACAAAAAGCAAGAGTTTTAAGGGCGGAGAGATGCTCAGGAGAGGCCCCTTCTGTTCATGGAGAAATTTGTGATTGCAAATAAAATGTTAGCCAAGTGCCTGAGGTCTCAAGACTTATTTTGGTGCCTATTGAACGTTTTCGTTTTTCGTCTCAAAATTTCCTTCAGTCGTATTCTTTAAAATTAAACAAAAGAGGTTAAAAATGCTCCAATTCAAAACTTCTGCCTCGAGTCGAAACTAAGTCATCTTCAACTTGCTGAACGTTTTGAAAAACGTTGACCCCCCCGATGAAAGTTCATTCCCGGGTCTTTGGAATTGTCGACAAACCGAAAAATCCGGTCCAGGTTCTCCAGCCGCTTCCCTGCCCGCTGCGGGGCTGGAGGCACCTACCTAGCTCATCAGCCAGCCGCTTGCCATCCTCCGTGGCCACCACTCGGTCGTCCTCCAGGTCACACTTGTTCCCCACCAGGATCACCTGGGCGTTATCCCAGGAGTAGGTCTTGATCTGGGTCGCCCTATGGAGCGGGGACGGGAATTGAACTCGGGCCTTGCTTACAAGCCACGACCACCCAGCTGTCAATCACCTTCATCCCACCCCACTCTGACTCCTCCCTCCTTATAAAAGATCACAGCTGCAAATCCAATGCGTCTTTTATTGTTGGGGACCCCACACCACCCCTGTCTTAAGGGAACACGAGCCCCACACCAACCAGGAATTTGCACTACAGATAGGCTCTTCCATTGGAGGGATTGAACAGATCCTCCTCCCTACCCTCCCAACTCAGATTGTTCACTATCCTTGTGAGCTCGGGACTCCTGGGTTCTATCCCCAGCTCTGGGAGGGCCCTGGGGTCTAGTGGTTTGAGGTGGGGGGGCTGGGAGTGAGGACTCTGAGGTTCTATCTATCCCCAGGCTTAGGAGGGGAGAGGGGCCTAGTGGTTAGAGAGGAGGGGGTGGAAAAGGTGACTGCTTTGGCTGTCTCTGCTACCTTGTGCCTTCACCACCTCGTGCCTCAGTTTCCCCATCTGTGAAAGAGGGCTGCTCATCATAATAAATACCGACCCCCGTTTGTCCAGCGCTCTGAGATCTTCGGAGGGAAAGTGCTTCCATCAGCACTCAGTGGTGTTAAACTCAGTCCCAGGAAGAAATGGCATCTGGTGGGCTGTGTGTGAGTGAAAGCAGCCATCCTAGGGCTCCCCTCCCAGAACAGAAGCCAGGACTCCCACCTCCCCGGCTGTAACCATTAGACCTCGCTCTCCTTCCAGAGCCAGGGAGAGGACCCAGGAGTCCTAGTTTCCACTATATCCCTGGGCTAACCCCATTCAGCCTCGCCCAAGGCAGCTCTGAGCTGCGGCATCAGCCTCTGACAGCCTGACGCCTCCTCCCTAAACCCGGTGACTCACCGTAAATCGGACTCATGGGTGGCCCTGCGGGAGACTGCAGCTGGGCGTGGGGGTGATGACAAGCAGCCCCCAGCGAGGGGGGGGGGGGAAGCCAGGAATGGGGAGCAGAGCCCCATCTCCAAGGTCCTCCCCTGACCCCGCCTGGTTTCCCCTATAGTTCAGTGCACTGACCTGCCTCTTCCGTCCCTGACACCGCCCCGCCCCCAAAAAGGATCATAAAAACCCAATGAGCGGATGAGCCCAGGCTCTCGGCAGACTCAGGCAGACGTCAGTTTTGCTCGGCTCCAGCTTGTCTTCACTACCAGCCCCAGTCAGAGAGCTAGTTTCCCCCCACGGAGCTCTTGAGCTCAATCACTGCGACCCCCAGGGGCCTTAACAGGGGCCCCCTTATGCCTGTATCTTCAGTCAGCCCTGGACACGACTGGCTCTCGGGCAACCCGGGGGCTCTTACCAGTCCTGCACGGCGTTGAAGGAATCCTGGTTGGCGATGTCGTACATCAACAGAAAGCCCATGGCTCCTCGGTAATACGCCGTCGTGATCGTCCGGTATCTCTCCTGCCCGGCGGTGTCCTTTAAACAATCCCAACCCCCACAACACACAAATAAGAGCTGCTTCTTTGCAAGGTCCCCAGCTGCACGCGGGAAGATTTCAACTCGGAGGTAGCGCTGCAGGAGGCTTGGGGTTAATGCTCCCCCTCACTTCCTGCTGCAGACCCCCTCCCCCGTGCCTCAGTTTCCCCATCTGTAAAACAAGGGACAATCCTTCCTTTGGACAGCAAGCTCTCTGGGGCAGGGCCCATCTCTCCCCAGATATCCACAGGGCTGCTTCCATTGGGGGCCGTGAATCAAGTGAAGAGGTGCATTGTGGGAGGGTGAGAAATGTCAGCAAGTCCCTATCGGCGTGGCCTTGTACGGCTCTTATCTACTCTCCGGAGCCCGGAGACCAGAGATGGGCCTGTTACTGTGGAGACCAGAGATCGCACCGAGGGCCGTGACAGAAGGAGCTTTTCATTGACAGCCCTGGGAGCGCCAGGCTGGGGCCAGTTTCCATGACAGCTCAGACGCACGGAAGACGCATTGTTTGCATGTAATTAAAAATATATATTAATAAGGGGACTCAATGGAAATTTGAACGGGCTGCTGATAGAAATAAAACACCGGCGAGCCAGACGATCCCATATGGAGAGAGAGCGAAGAGCGGGGGGCTTGTCTGGATGGGGTGGTCAAGGAGGGGACACGTGGAGGGAGAGCAGACGGCACACAGAAGAGACCGGGTGGGATTCTAGTCAGCAGGACTAAAGGGAGGCAGGATGGTGGATTGAGGCCTGATCTATCTGCTACACCGTACACAAAGGACTCCTGGCAGGGACACGGCTCAGCCCAGGAAAGCTCTCCGATCCACCTGGATCACTCAGTCCACCCCACCCGACCGCAATCAACGAGCCCAGCAAAAGCAACGTTCGGCTGGTAGAACCGCATCCCCATTAGGGTTTTTGCCGGATCGGCCAGACATCACCCGTCTGCAGGGCACCGACTCGCAGAGCGCTGCCGGCGGATGTCTGTAATAGAGAGCTGGCCTTAGAACGGATGGGAGGACAGAGCAGGTATTAACCGGTGGAACTCACTGCTGGGTGATGGGATCAACGCGAGGCCGTAAACTAATCTCAGTGAAATTAGTTGAATTTAGAGGATCAGCTCCCTGGGGCAGGGAGCGTCTTCTTGTTCTGTGTTCGTGCAGCGCCCAGCACCATGGGGTCCCACTCCATGGCTGGGGCTACTAGGTGCTACCGTAATACACCTAATAATGTACAGCATCTACCATAACTGGGTTCCGGTCCATGGCTGGGGCGCCTAGGTGCTACCGTAATACACCTAATAATGTACAGCGCCCAGTGCAATAGAGTCCTGGGCCATCACTGGGGCTGCTAAGTGCTATCATAATACACCTATTTATTGACCTCTCTCTTTTTGGAGGGTCAGGCAGAGTCTGTAGAGAGCCAGAGACACTTCAAGGGATCCTTTTGGGAGGTGGCAGGAAGGCATCTGTCCACCCTCATTTTAATTAATCCCTCTCCATTCAGCTGTGTCCCCTTAAAGTGAAGCACAGGCTTAAATATTTATTTATGAGGCGGATTGTGGCAGTGACTCAGCGTCACGGCCCAGGAGCCCGCGCGCCAGGCGCTGTACATCTGCAGAACAAACAGATGGACCCTGCCCCAAAGAGCTTCAGATCTAATTAAGCAGGGGAGGGACTCCAGCGAAGCCAAACCAAAGACACCTTCTACCGTAATGTCGCTCCTACCTGTGCCCCTGATCTAAATCACCCATCCCTCCTAGTGGTCAGGTCAGCGCCCAGAGAGGGCTTCCATTTGCTAACGCTGCTCCCCCGGGTCTCTCCCGCCCACCACAGTGGGGCAAGAGGTTGCAGTGGAAAAAAACACACTGGGCCAAATTCCCAGCTGGCTGGAGTCTGTGGAGATACGGCCTGCAAAGCTTCAAGCCACACCATGTGCAGAGACAGCTCAGCCTTAGGAATCACCAGAGCAGAGCTCCGTCTGGCCAGGCAGCCTTTCTCCAAAAGTGGTATCTTGCGGCGGTGAGTTCCACAGGCTAACTGCATGGACAGAGGGTAAATGAGGCGGCAGACATAGCTCAGGGGTGGCATTAGGAGGCTGGGGACGTTCCCACCACGGAAAAACCGGTGGGAATGAGTTCCACAGGCCAAAACAGAATTAAAAAAAGGGGGGCAGATTGGGTCTCTCAGTCTCCAGGCTGGTGGGGGAGACTGCAGAGGATTTGCGGGCAGGGGGGGAAATAATCTTTTTTGGGTGGAGAGTTTGCATGATGGTGCCGAGTGGCATTTACCGGAGTCAAGGTAACACCAGCTGCAGCCCGAGCCAAAGCACACACAGGCCGGCGCCATTACCATGGTGACTGCCAGAGGCCTTCAGGAGCAGAGACTCTGACCCCCCTCCCTCCCCGCGAAAGCCAGTGACAGCTGTAGCTGCCGCGCGGGGAGGGATGTTTACCCTCCGCACCGGGGGATCCGGCTGCACTTAGTGACTTTGCCACAGCTGCCGGCCATGGAGATAACAGGGAAAGAACGGGCTGATCCGGTCCCACCAGCTGGGCCTGTGGGACAGAGCGGCCGCTGGGGCCTCAGCATGACGGGGGCCCGATCCCCACTCGGCCATAGAGCCAGCGGAGTCAATGGGCCAGATCCCCAGCAGGTGTAAGTGACCTAGTTCCACGGACGCCAATCGAGCGAGGCCGAGTCACGCCAGCTGGGGGCCGGGGCCTGTGTCACTTTGCAGTCGAGAAATAAAAAGAGTCTTAAAAAGTGTCATTCTCCACAGAACGGGTCATGGGGCCTTTCCCCTCCGGGGGCGCTGGCTCTGATCCGGCCCCAGGGCAGGGGACTGGCTGGCTCAGGGGGGCAGGGAGTGGGGCACGGGGCCTTTCCCCTCCAGGGGACACCGGCTCTGATCCGGCTCCAGGGCAGGGACTGGCTGGCTCAGGGGGGCAGGGAATGGGGCATGGGGCCTTTCCCCTCCAGGGGGCACTGGCTCTGATCCGGCCCCAGGGCAGGGGACTGGCTGGCTCAGGGGGGCAGGGAATAGGGCCTTTCCCCTCCAGGGGGCGCCGGCTCTGTTCCAGCCCCAGGGCAGGGGACTGGCTGGCTCAGGGGGAACAGGGAATGGGGCACAGCGCCTTTCCCCTCCAGGGGGCGCCAGCTCTGATATGGCCCCAGGGCAGGGGACTGGGACTGGTTGGCTCAGGTTGGGGCCTTTTCTCTGTAGGGCCGCAGCTTGCTGCCCCCCCGACAGAAGAGTGAATGAAGTTTTAAAAAGGAAGTGTTGCAGTACTCCAGTGATTACGGTAACAGCCCCCTCCCTATGGGTGGGAAGTGTGCCTATTTCACGCCCATTTGGTACACATACGTGCTGGGAGCCACCAAGTTCTGATCCACTCCCTGTGCGGGAGATGGCCCAATACTCCACCCCGCAGGGCAGAGCCTCTCCAACGGCCAGGCCTCCAAACCGCCACCCCCTGGGCAGTGGGGTGCTGGGGGAAGGAGTGCGCCCCACATGGGGCCAGAAGTCCCAGGAATATGGCACCGAAGGGTCGGCACCTGGCGAGGTTTGAAAGAAAAGGGCCGTCGACCCTCATGCTTCAGGGCACAGGCCGATCCCCGGCTCGGGGTCAGGAGGAATTCACCTGCAGTATAGTATTGCCCAGCTAGGGGCAGCGGGGTGGTTTGGACACCTCTCTCTCTCTCTCCAGTGTCTGGCGCCGACGCCGGAATATACAGGATGCTGGATCCCTTCTAGCCTGAGGCCCCTGATCGATAAGCGCGGGGCCGCTTGGGCCATGGCTTATCCTCATCAGCTACTACCAGTATTACGGTAGCATTGGGAGTCCCAGCCATGGCCCAGGACCTCCCTTCCCCGGCACTCACCCAGATCTGCAGCTTGACCCTCTTCTCGTTCCGATAGACCGTCTTGACCTTGAAGTCGATGCCCACGGTGCTGACGAAGGCCGAGGTGAAGGAGTCGTCGGCGTAGCGGAACAGGAAGGACGTCTTCCCCACGCTGCTGTTCCCGATGATCAGCAACTTGAACATGTAGTCGAAGTTCTGGTCGGCAGCATCTTTCTGGGCCTGCCGGGTGTCGTTGGCGGAGGCCATCTGGGGGGCAGAGAGGGGGCGTCAGTATCAGCCAGGCAGGGGGGTTCTACTCTACAGGTGGGGAGGGAGATGTCTAGTGGTTAGAGCAGGGGCGGGCTGGGAGCCAGGACTCCTGGGTTCTCTCCTGGCTCTGGGAGAGGAGTGGGGTCTAGTGGTTAGAGCAGGGGCGAGCTGGGAGCCAGGACTCCTGGGTTCTCTCCTGGCTCTGGGAGAGGAGTGGGGTCTAGTGGTTAGAGCAGGGGCGAGCTGGGAGCCAGGACTCCTGGGTTCTCTCCTGGCTCTGGGAGGGGAGTGGGGTCTAGTGGTTAGAGCAGGGGCGATCTGGGAGCCAGGACTCCTGGGTTCTCTCCTGGCTCTGGGAGGGGAGTGGGGTCTAGTGGTTAGAGCAGGGGCGAGCTGGGAGCCAGGACTCCTGGGTTCTCTCCTGGCTCTGGGAGAGGAGTGGGGTCTAGTGGTTAGAGCAGGGGCGAGCTGGGAGCCAGGACTCCTGGGTTCTCTCCTGGCTCTGGGAGAGGCGTGGGGTCTAGTGGTTAGAGTTGGGGGGGTCTGGGGGCCAGGACTCCTGGGTCTCATTCCCAGCTTTGCCAAGGACTTTACTCTGTGACTTTGAACAAGCCATTCTGCCTTGCTTTCCAGCCTCCTACAGAAAACCCCGGTCAGCCACAAGGCTAAGAAAAGCCCTGCGATCATTCCTCTCCCAGGCCGGCTAGGACATGCAGCATTTGTGAGGTTTCCAAAAGAGAGGATGGTGACCCGGATTACGGGTGTTTGAGGGGAGAAAAGAAAAGGGATCCCAGTTCCTCCTCCTTTGGAGCCCCCTTTCTGGGAGCAGCCAATCCCTGGCAATCGGCAGAGATCTCGGCCCAGAAGTCATTTACCACCAGTAATACACAGATCATCACTGGATCTTTGGAGGAGTAGATTGTCCTGCCCTGGCCTGTCTTTCTGTTCTGGGTTTGTACAGCACCGAGCGCAATGGAGTCCTGGCCTGTGACCAGGGCTCCTAGGCGCTACCGTAATACACCTAATAAATAACAACTCCCAGGTTCTATTCTCAGCTCAGACCTGCTGAGTGATCTTGGGCAAGTCACTCCCCTGCTCTGTGCCTCAGTTTCCCCTCACACCCATTGTCTCATATGTCGGGTGCTCTCGCAATGCAAATAAGAGCCCCAGCCATGGCCCAGAACCCCCACTGTGCCAGGTGCTGTACGTTATTTATTAGGTGTATTACGGTAGCACCCAAGAGCCCCGGTGTCTCAGGTCCTGCACAAAGACATAACAGGCTAAGTAGCTCGCTCAGGGATCGTAAGCAGCACAACGGGTCCCTGACCTTGCTTGGCAGCTTCTAAGCCCGGCCGTGAATGCAGCTCTCCCAAGCTAGTGCCCTAACCACTGAGCCATTCTGCCTCCCCATTGCAGCAACATTGTCCGAGCTCTGGCACCGCCCAGGCCGGAGAAGTTCACCCAGCTGCTCAGGGACTTGCTCAGTTGCCCATTTCCTGTTGCTCCCTGCATGCCCTTCTCCTCCAGCAGAGACAATCCATCTGTACCGGGCGGGATTGCCCCGCTCCCGGGGCTGGGATGTGTCACGCCTGACCAGGGCGGGGTGCCCGTAGGAGGCTGTCTACGCTCAAACACGGCTGTTTGCTAACTGGGAAGTGGCAGGAACTGCGGCTTTTGCTTCTCACCCCTACTTCAAACCAAACCAAAACCAAAACCTGTTTACCTAGAGGGAGAAAGGAAGAAATCCACTCCCAGGGGTGGGGGCACTGAGAGACAATTGGCGGGTGTGGGGTGAAGGTACTGGGTGGCAGGAGATCTGGGTTCGAATCCTGCTTCTGCCACTGGGTGAGAGCAGGGGTGAGTTGCTGGCATTTTTCAGGGCAGGCACAAGCGCCAAGGTGGGGGCTGAATGGGGCCAGTTGAATATTATCCACCCAAGCTGTTTTTTGAGGGGAAATGGCGTTTTTCGACTCAATGAAATTTGTTTGGAAAAGCGTCTGCTTCCTGCAGAAAAACCGGGATTTTTCTACCACAAACCAGAACGCCGACGCTCAAGAGACTTCTGTTGGCAAACGCCATCGCAGTGCCTCAGGGGAGTTGTAGTGCCGGGGCCTCCTGCCCCGGTTCTACCCCGGGGCCCAGGTCATCACTTGGACTACGTCGCCCATGATGCACCAGGGCCTGGCACTCCCATGATGCATCACCTCCACTTCAGGGGAGTTGTAATGTAGTGCCGGGGCCTCCTGCCCCGGTTCTACCCCGGGGCCCAGGTCATCACTTGGACTACGTCGCCCATGATGCACCAGGGCCTGGCACTCCCATGATGCATCACCTCCACTTCAGGGGAGTTGTAATCCTCTGAGAACCAGGCAATAGAGTTAAGTTCACCGTTCCCATAGCACACATGTGTATGCACTGGGGGGACCTGATCCTGGAGGCAGCCTGCACAGCCCCCAGTGCATGCTGGGGACCCGATCCTGGTGGGGGTCCGCGTGGCCCCCGACTCTCAGTTAGGGTCTCTAGGTGCTACCGTAATGCCCGTCCCTGCTTAGGACTCTCATTCGGACGCAGCGCTCCGGCGGGGGCCTCACACGATGTACAGATGGACACGAAATGCCCCCTGCCTGCCAGGGCTTGCAGACAGGGTTAAATGCCGCCAGGCGGGAGCCAGCAGGACGGCCTTTGTAAGGGCTCTTGCCAGGGCTCAGTGAGTCACGCTCCCCGCCCCCGCGCCAGCAGGCTAGAACAACTGCCTCTTCGCCAGGGCCTCCGACCCAACCTGCCCGACCAGTTCGGATCCCCGCGGCTCCGGGCCAGTCAAGCGACGTAACCTCTCCCGCTCCCCAGCTTCTGCGGACAGCCGCTGGGCTCTGCCCTCCGAGAGCTGCTGAATGGTGCCACGGAGAGGACTCCAGGCTCTCAGCCCAGGGTCTATTCCCAGCTCTGCCAGCGACCTGGGACACGTCCCCTTTTTGTGCCTCAGTTTCTCCTCTTGTCCTTTCCTTGTTTAGGCAGCGAACTCTCCGGGACAAGGACTGTCTGGGTAAGCGTCGGGGCAGCGCCCGGCACCCGGGGTGCTGATTTTGGTCAGGGTCTATAATATATGCCCAGGACAACAAGGGCCCTGATCTCAGTCTAGATCCTACATGCTACCGTCAGACATCTATTGGTCGTGACGCCAAAGTTAAAACCGAGTCGCATTTTGCCCTTGAAGCCGGGATCCGACTCTCTTCATTTCATATGAAAAAAAATCCAGTGTATCCTCCCCAAACGTACGGCCCTCACTCGCCGAGGACAGAGCCAACTGCCTGAGAATTCACAAGGAAATTGGTCAACTAATTTAGGAGCTAGAATTAATCTAAAACTGGGTCCACGGTGATCTTAACCCCTGGATAACGCAGACACCTCGAACTTCCCCGCCTGGGAGCTGACACCCAGGCCGTACCTGAAGCAATTCGGTTGCAATTAAGCAAAGTTGTTAATCGTTTGCATGTAATAACGCTCATCATAACAGGCTTAGCAGGGCCGTTATGACATCACAGGTAGCTTCACCAATCCCCGCCCTTCTTCCACTGCTAATTTGCATGCCACCGTGTCATGGGTTGGAGGGAGATTGGCGGCAAGAGTTCGCATTGGTAGATTGCTCGCCCAATCACTGCGGTTTAAAGACCCTGGCTTCATGCTAGTTGGGCGTCATGGCACGGTTGTCTCTGTCCTGCTGTGTGTGGAGGCAATGCTGCTGGGGGAAACTGAGGCAGGGGGAGCCCTGAGATCATAGAGCCGCTGGGACACGTCACTGAGCTCTTTCCATCTGGAGCGATGAAATACCCCACAGTAGCGCTCTCCTCGGGGTTCTTGTGCAGGGGGGGAGGGGGAAGCTGGCATGCAAGGGGGAATGGAGGGAGTGGAGGGGTTTCGGGTGGATGGGCACTGCCATGGAGCAGCCCATGGAGGGGTAGGTGCTGGATGGGCACTGGCACGCAGGGATGGCATCGCTTCGGGGCTGGCAGGCGGCAGTGCCCAGCGGGGTGGCACTGCCGGGAGCTGGCACGCAGCCATCCCACGCCAAGGCATGGCCCCGGCCGGGGCAGATGCAAGCCCAGGAATCTTGGGCCGACGACCAGAGCAAACCGGCCTCGGTGCAGGTCCTGACTCACAGCCTCGGCTCTCCGCCCTGCCGGGTGGAGACTCTGGGGCAAGAACTAACAGGGAGGGGATCGGGTGGGGGGGGGGGAAGCACTCAGCCCTAGGAGAGCTGCACAGCCCCCTTCCCCCCCACCCACACCCGGTCTCACATCAGGCAGCGAAGCCTCTAGGCCAGACCCCCCCAGCTGCTGTAGATCAACCTTGCGCCACTAGAGGCAGCCGGGCTGGGCCCGTTTACCCCAGCCGGGATCTGGCCCTTTACAAATGTTGATTTTGCAAGGCCAAGGGCTTGTTTATTCACGGCTCTAACAGGGGCCGCTCCCTCACAGCTCCCGGAGAGCTGCACCGTACAACCAGAGCGAGCCCAGGCAGAGCGAAGACACAACGGCTGGGGCCAGCTGCCCCGCTGGCGTAACCTGGCGTCAGCCGGTGAACTCCAGGGGAAGGGGCCGATTCCCCTTTAAGGCCCTTGCCCGAGGGTACCACCTCTTACGCGTGATCGAGTCACCCGCCACATCCCGGCTGCCCTGGCTGGCCTCGGTCCAACGCACCATTGTGCACGGCGCAGATTCTCTGCAATGATCGGCAAGGCTGCCCCACGATCCTGCTTCACGCTCACCTCGCACTATGAAGTGTATTACGGTAACAGCAAGACACACCCTGCAAACCCCCTCCCCCCCAAGACAGAGATTGAGGGCCCCCTGGGCGAGAGGCAGCCCCTGGGAGGGGGCAGGACGCCGCTCAGCCCTGGGCGAGGAATCCCTGCGTGACCAGCCCCAACGCACCACCCCAGAGGCAGCTGCATCTCTGCACCAGGTGAGGGGCCCCTCTGCCACCGCAGAAGGGGCGGAGGGGCATGGCAGACGTTTATACGGGGATCCCTCACACAGGAGCCAGATGCAGCCACTTCTGGGGTGAGGCACGGGGGCTACTTCCACAGGGATCCTTCACCCCGAGCCCCTGCCCAAAGGGGAGATTCTAGCAGGGGCTTTTCCCTCCCGCTCTGCACAGACTAGAGGGGCCGGAGCGCGACTGAGAATAGGAGGTAGCATCTTGAAGGCGTTAAAGTGGCAGGGCCCGGGATGCTGTGGGGCAACAGAGCGGGGCAGGGCAGCTCTGTGGTGGGCCCAGCGGCTGGGAAATGAAACCCAGGCCAGCCAAGCTGAAAACCCCCAAAAACCAAGCCACCAAAACCCGGCCCCCAAGCCTGGCGAGATCTGTTATTCTAGGGAAGACACTGCAAGCACTTGCTACCCTGCAAATGCTGCTGTGTCATCTCTTCCCCACACACAGACAGGGCACAGCGAGTGCGGAGACACAACCCAGACAGGAAGGGGCTTGGGGCTATCACAGCTTGGACTAGCCACCCGCCTGCAGGGGCAGGGTTGTCATTATAGGTGGCAGTAAGAGGGTGTGATCGGAAGGCACCCTGTGCTGCAGAAGAGCTTAGCCATGCCTTGCTGATGCTAGACCAGGATCTCACCTGGTGCTGAAATGCAGCCGCCTCTGGGGTGGGGTGTGGCAGCTGTTTATACAGGGATCCCTCACCTAGAGCCACAATGCAGCAGCCTTGGGGTAGGGCACGGTGGCTGTTTACACAGGGATGCCTCACCCCGCACTGAGATGCAGCTGCCTCTGGGGTGGGGCGCGGCAGCTGTTTATACAGGGATCCTACACCCAGCACTGCGTGATTGGGGCTGGGGCATGGTGTGGGGCTGTTTATCCAGGGTTCCCTCACCTGGAGCTGAGATGCAGCAGCCTCTGGGGTGGGGCGCGGCGGCTGTTTCACAGCACACAGCAACACCGCACAAAAAGCGAGGATCCAATTGAAGCGCTGTGTGCACGGGCGGGGGGGGGGGAGGATTTTAAGGGGACACCAGCAGCTGGAGTTTGCGGGGGGAGGGGATCCCAGCAAGACCGCAGCTCCTGCCTGCTGCGAGGTGAGCCTGACCGGAGGGGAAGACTAGAGGGCAGAGTCTTCAAGGCAGGACACGTTTTAACTCTGGGGGGTCTGTCCAGGCCCTGATGGATTCTCATCCTCCATCCCTTCAACTTCCTCCCCCATAGATTTTCAGGGGGCTCCAGGGGCCCCCCCCACTCTGGAAAGGAGACACTTGCTAGGCACCCATTTGCGGATCAGCCCAGACCAATACACCGCCCAATGCCCGTTGGATCCAGTGGGTGATTATCCCCCCATCAGCTAAGCTGCCTACTCTGCCCTCTGTGGAAACACGCCACAGACTAGAACCGGCCCCGGGCCACAAAACCTACAAGAGCCTCCCAGCTCAGGGGAGTCCTGGGGGTTTAGCCTCCGACACAAACGCTCTTTAGCATCCCTTATGCTGCTGCTACCAAGGAATTACTCGGCCCGTTTTCTAGCCAGACACACAGCACCAGCGAGAGGCCTCAGACTTTTACACACTTTGCAACATCTCAGGATCTTAGCTCCCTGCGTAGCTACCCACGATGCTACCCCGAGCACAGGCATGGTTTGCACCTCAGAAAGGGGAATCCCTCACAGGGGTGAGTCTGGGAGGATCACACGCAGGGGTGCGAAGGGCACCGCTGGCTCGGAGGCCCCCGCGATGGCTGGTTGAAAGCCACCATCGGTAACGCCCCTCCTACGAGAGCCAGGGCTTTGGAGGTGCACAGAGGCAGGATGGCCCAGTAGTTAGTGCACTAGCTCGTCTTGGGAAAGCCGAGGTCATGTCCCTGCTCTGTCACAGACGGCCCCGGCGACCTTGGGCAAGTCAGCGCTCCGTGCCTCAGTTTCCCCATCTGGAACATGAGGACAATAGCACTGCCCTGCCTCACAGCGGGGGCTGGGAAGATACGTACACTAAAGGTACCGCAGTGTTGGGGGCCAGCTAAGCACCTGGACTAGCTAGACCTGTGCGAGCCATGGTTCACCGAAGGGGTCCTGGGGACAACAGAGACCCAGCGGGCAACAGAATCGAACCCGGAACCGCAGCGTCATCCACTGCGGGCGGCGGCTCCTGTGGGCGGGGCATGGAAGGGCCCCTCCCGCCAGTCTGACACTGGTGGAAGGGGGAATCCGGCTGCAGGTGCGGACACCACCCAGCATGAGTGCGGTGTCACCATGAGGGGCAGGCAGCCACCCCGCCGGGAGAGATCCCCGGCTAGGGGAGGCCTCAATTCTGCGATCGTCCTCCCAGGCTGATGCCCTGGCCATTATCGACATCCTGTCCCCGCTCCCTCCCCGCCGAGTGAATGGTGCAGGTGGACCGTGCATTCCCTGGGGCAGGCACCAGTGGGGCCCAAGCTCTACCTGACCGGGGCTCTAAGCTCCCTTTGCCAGCGTTCTGGGCCCTGCCCCTGGTGTCAGCGAGAGCAGCCTCAGGGCTGCTCTAATTGCTGCTCCGCCCCTGGGAAGTGGAGAACAGCGTAGGGTGTGCTGGCTACGCCCCTACCGGCCTCCTACACCGGGAGTGGGGCCGGTGCGGGGTCCTTAGGGGTCAGAGGAATCTTGAGGGGACCCTTAAAGGAACCTGAGAGTAGAACCAGACCCTGGCGCTTTCCACTTGCCACGGAGGCCTTGGGTGAATGAGAAGCCAGCCAGGCCCACAGATCTAGGCTGGTAACCCAGAGATCCTCAGACCCAATGGGAAATGCCCTGGAGACACACAGCCGCCCCCGAGGTGTAGCCAGGAACCGAGGGTGCCCCTGGCTTGGGGAACCTCCTGAATCAAGTCTTAGGAGAGCAGCCATTCCCCTCTGGTTCCCCGGCTGCTGATCCCTGGCTGGAAAGCGGCTGACTGCTTCCTGCCAGCCTCCGACCTGGGCCACTTTATTGCTAGCTTCCTGCAGGCTTATCAGTCGAAACTGACTTGGCAAACTCCCTGCAACTCATCCAGGCATCTTCAGAATCCGAAATCGGTTCAGTGCCCCCTGCCCCCGCCTCCACTCCCCTAAGGGCCAGGAGTTTCCCAAAGGGCTCAGCTGGGGGTGGAATGGCACCAGGACCAGAGGAGTGATCCTGATTTACGCCCACTGGGGATCTAGCCCGTTATCATTTCTCTGACAGCAGCACCTGGAAGTCTCAACAGAGACTGGGGCTCCGTCATGCCAAAAGGAGAAGCTGCCCAGACCCTGACCGAGATCAGAACCGCCCTTGTGCCGGGCGCTGCCCAGACCCCGACCGAGATCAGGGCCCCCTCGTGCCGGGCACTGCCAGACCCTGACCGGGATCAGGCCCCCCTCGTGCTGGGCGCTGCCCAGACCCCGACCGGGATCAGGGCCCCCTCGTGCCGGGCGCTGCCCAGACCCCGACCGGGATCAGGGCCCCCTCGTGCCGGGCACTGCCAGACCCTGACCGGGATCAGGGCCCCCTCGTGCCGGGCACTGCCAGACCCTGACCGGGATCAGGCCCCCCTCGTGCCGGGCGCTGCCCAGACCTTACCCAGGGCCCCATTGTGCCGAGCAGGGGGCTGCTGGTCCCTGAGCGGGGCTCCCGGCCACTCCCCCCATAGGGAAAAGCTTCTCTGGGCCGTTCAATGAGACCAGCGGAGCGGAGACATTCAGCAGCCCCCGCCCGGCCAATCACCCCCCCCGGCGAACGCCCAGAGCCCCGGGGGAGCCCCCCTCCCCCAACCCGGCTCCTGCCAAGTTACCTTCGCAGGGGCGCGCGGGTCTGCCACTCGCGGTGGCAGCTGGTTCCCCGCTGCACCCGGATCTGCGGCGCTGGGGCCGGAGGAGCGCGGCGCGGCGCGTCTCTGCCCAGACCTCAGCAATCGACTTCCCGCATCTGATCGGCCCAACCTCCCTGGGCTGATGTGGCTGCACCGCGGGAAGCCTGGCGCAGCCCCCCCCCCGATCCGGCGTGACGTGCCAACAGGAACTCACCGGCCCCACCTGCGGGCGGCCCGGGCGCCTGGCCCAGCCCCGCAGGGGGACCGAGCCGGGGCACGGGGCCGGGTCTCGGGGGAAGAGGGGCCAGGGCGGGGATACTGCGCAGGGGACCCGATCCCCCGCTGGTGTAAATCAGCATCGCTCCATGGGAGTCAATGGGGCCAGATCCCCACCGGGTGTAAATCAGCATCGCTCCATGGGAGTCAATGGGGCCAGATCCCCACCGGGTGTAAATCAGCATCGCTCCATGGGGGTCAATGGGGCCAGATCCCCACCGGGTGTAAATCAGCATCGCTCCATGGGAGTCAATGGGGCCAGAACCCCACCGGGTGTAAATCAGCATCGCTCCATTGGAGTGAGGCCTATTTACTCCGCCCGAGGATCTAGCCCATTGTTGCAGTAGCTGCTAAACACCTGTCAGAGCCCGGGAGGCTCCCTTCGTGCCCGGACCCAGCCAGGGACAGTTTTCGCTCAGGTTTGTTTGTTTTAATCTCACTCCCACTCGGAACAGCTGGGAATTTCCAGACGCCTGGATTTCCAGCCGAAGAGCCTGATTTCTGATCCGCGTTGGGAAAAAAAAGCCATTTCCCCTCTAAATAACTTTAAAAAGAAGGTTTGAACCAACTTATTTCCATCGGCTCTGATCGTTATTGTTATGTTCATGGCGCACAGATAGAGAAGTTAGACAAAAACATAAAATCCTCTCACGGGTCTGTTGCAACGTAACAGCTTTATTTCTTAGCATTCAGAATGACAACAGACAAGAAACAAAAACCAGAGAGCGACAAAACAGGCTGCTCCCTGCAGCCCCGCTTACCCCTTACTCTAAACTGGCTCTCTGCAGACAGCTGCAACCCAGATTTCCACACGTTCCTACAGAGCCCCAGTCTGCCAGCAGGACCAGGAAGCCGCCCCCCCCTGAAATTTAAAGTGCTAGCTTACAATTTGAAACCTGTTTCAATACACTGCGGTTATTAGCCTCAGCGAAAGGAGCTCTTGTGTCAACGTGAGATGAAGGGGGAAGAGAGGCTTGCTCTGAGAACACGCAATGAGGAATTACAAACCCTTGCATCATAACCGACTTTGCACAATGCAAAGGAGCAAGCGAACACAAAGCTAGAACGCAGGGGCCTTATTGGCCATGTAGTTTGCAAGCTGCCCTCTCTCTCCTGGATCTTCCCAGATCCCAATCCCTGCAAAACCCTACTTCTTCTAACCTCCTTACAGCTATTCTAAAGGGCTAGCCAGCTTCCTGCCCATTCGTCAGCTCAGCTGGATCTTGGTAAGAGAAATTCTCACCCCGGAGGCAGAACACACTAATGGATCTTGCCCAGGGGTGCCAGGATGCTCCGTGCATTGCATTGAGTTTTTCCACAAAAGTTTGTCCCCCCCACCCCTTGGAAAATGCCAATTCATGTCAACTGAAACTTCTTGCAGGAAATTGATGCATTTTTTGGATTTGACAAATTTTGAAGGAAAACAACGCTTTTAAATTGGCAAAACATCCTGTCTGGGCATTTCCCCACCAAGGATTCTGGTTTCCTGGTTCAGGACGCCGGCTGGATTTCAAATGGAAGCTCAGCAGAGTACGAAGAAATGAAAACGGTCAGCGTCAAAGTGCTCTGAAACCATCGACGTGAAACTGGTGGATGGGCCCGAAGCAATTTTCCTCCTTTCCAGCTTCCGTGAAACTTTTGGAGATTGAAACTCTTTGTCCTGATTTGGGCGAGAAAATGATCCGCTGTCGCGGAAGTGTTTGCAAGAAAGGAAATCTCTCTCCAGCCCAGCTCCTCTGCTCTGACTGACTGGTAGGGACGTCTCTGGGACTAACACCAAATGATGCATAGGCCCCTTTCCAACGCCCGCCCCGCTTCTGCGGCCTATGCAGGGATCCTCCCCAGCTGGTGTGGAACTGGCTCATGGTGTGGCCAAAGCAGACTCAGCTACAGCTGTTGTCAGCTCCTGGGGGTTATGGGAAAGGAGAGCATGAGTTAGAGCAGCCCCAAGGCTGCTCTTGCTGAGAATGGGGCTCAGACAGGACCCAGCATACGGAGAACAGCAAAGGTGGCTCAAAGCTACAGCTGCCTCCAACCACTTCTGGGCATGTCCCAAACACGGGGAGGGGGGTTAGGGGAGAATTAGCCACTGGCTCCCACTTCCCTCCCAGAGCTGGGGTGAGAACGCAGGAGTCCTGGCACCCGTGAGCCCTGCGCTAACCACCAGACCCCCCTCTGCCCCCAGAGCCAGGGGTAAGATCTGACTGCTGTGTGTCTGCTCCAGGCCGCCTCTCGGCAGCTCTGCTGTCTCTAAGGCTGTTTGCTTGGCACGTTTCACCAACGCTAGGCTCACACGCTTGTGTACATGTCCCAGCTGATGGGCCACCCCCATCACCGTTGCAGGGAAGGAGGGGAAGGGGCTGTGAGTGAGTGAGTTTCTCCTTCGTAACCGCCTTCTCCAGGGTCAGCTGCAGCATCCTGTTCCCCGTGAACTGGAGGAGAGCCGTGGGGTCATGCCCCTGATGGCTCGTGCTGGGCCTCGGTTTCCCCATTTGCGAAACAGGGATGATACCTGCTTTGTCTATGGGCAGGGACTGTCCCTCATTCTGTCTGTGTGATGGCCCAGTGGGGGTCTGTGCAGTGCCCTGTTCTCCATTGTTGCCTTAATAAGTAAGTGACTTGCCCAAGGTGACTCAGAGAGGCTGCTTCAGGGAGGAAGGATGGCCCAGTGGTTAGAACACTCACCTAGGACTTGGGAGAACTGGGTCCAAGTCCCTGCTCCTCCCCTCACTCGTGTGACCTTGGGCAAGTCACTTAGCCGCTCCGTGCCTCGGTTTCCCCATTTGTACCGTGGGGATAATCACCCTCAGCAATGCTGAATTACACCAGCCGGGGATCCAGCCCAGTGACCCCCTAATGGAGCTGTGCCCATTTACACCAGGATCTGGCCCCAGTGACCCCCACAGCGCAACCCCCTTTGCACCAGCTGGGGCCCCCCCCAACTTTCCAAGCACGCAGCCCCTCCGCTGAGGCTGCCAGCGCCGCTCAGCCTCTGCAGTTTCTCTTCTCCGGCGCGAGCAGCCAGCCTGCCGGCCCCTCTGCCAGGGAGGATGAGCTATTGCTGAGTCGTCTCTCTGTGCCAGCCACTCCCGCGCCCTGGTCGCCTCACGCTGCCTGAAGACGGGGCGTTGGAGAAATCAAGGCCCCGGGTTGCCTATGGGCAGGGGCAGAATGAAAGCCCCGTCCTCGGAGCCAGGCCCCCGGCTGGTGGAAACGGGCGCCGCGCCATTGGAGTGCAGGCGGCTGTGCCGGGGGGCCCCACGGGGTGTGGGGGTGGCAGGTGTCCCGTTTTCCACCGAACACCCAGTCGAAAAGGGACCCTCCCCCGCCTGGTGAAAATGAGCGCGCGAGCATGGGAGGAAGGGGGGATGGGATGGAGGAGGCGGGGCCTCGGAGAAGGGGCGGGGCAAGGGTGTTCGGTTAGAAAGTTGGCAACCCCGGACGACCAGTCCCCCCCCAGAGAGGGGGGGGCTCTGATGCTGAGCGGGGCTGCAAGATTCGCCTCCTTCAGATACAGCCCCATCTGCTCAGCTACCACTGGGGCGGGGCCGTGGGACGCCCTGGTGCTTCTGGGGCACCTACAGCCCTGCTCCCTGGGCAAAGCGCCGCCCATGGCATCTCCGCTCTTGCTGGGCTCTTCGCCGCCTCTGGCCCTGGTGGTCGTAACCTAGGCTCCTGCGGGGAGGTCACGAAGAAATCCTCCAGCAGGGGGCAGGCCAGGAAGGCAGCGGCCTGGGCAGCAGAGGGTTACTGCCCCAGGCAAGCCAGCGCCAGGGTGTTTAAGTGCAGCAATGGCACCATGCTCTCTGCCGTCCCTATGGGCCCTGGGGGGCAGGGAATAGCCACAGCGCAGGGAGCGCCAACCGTGCCCCTGACCTGCCCCTCTGCCCCCAGACAGAGGCTGGGACCAAGGGGAGTGCAGGTCCCTTAGGCCAGCCCCACACCTGCTGGCTAAGCCCCCCCATGCATAGGAGGGGGGTGTCTAGGGGCCCAGCGTAACCAAGACCAAGGCTGGATTCTCCAGCAGTAGCGAGGGTCCTTCCGCGATCAGGGCAGGTGTCTCGCTGCAAAGCCAGGGCGCGCCCCAGAACGCTCCCCCCTTCACATGAGTCCTGTCGGCGACCTCCTGGGCTCCAGCGAGGAAAGCCAACCGGTCCCTCAGCCCTAGCCGGCTCCAGCCCCCTGCAGTGCCCCCGCAGCCAGGCTGCTGAAAGCCCAGGCATGCAGCAGGATCCCTCCAGGGCTGCGAGGGAACACTGCATCCGGAGGGCCTTGGCGGCCTTGGGAATCGAACCGGGGAATGTCACATCTTAAAGTGCCTGAGCGAAAAGAGCCTGCTGCTAGCCTCAACCTCCAGCCCCCACTAGAGGGGGACAGAGCACCACAAAGTGGGCGTGGCACACACCCAATGGGCGTGGCTCACACCGAACCAATTGCCGGAGTGTCGCCCTGGCAACCCGATGCGCTAGCACCACTCCCTTCCTCAATGGAGATCAAAGGGGGGATATTTTCTCCCCCCCCCGCCCCGCACATAGACTCATAGACTTTAAGGTCAGAAGGGACCATTATGATCATCTAGTCTGATCCTCCTACACAACGCAGGCCACGGAATCTCACCCACCCACTCCTAGAATAATCCTCTCACCTACGTCTCAGCTATTGACGTCCTCAAATCATGGTTTAAAGACTTCAAGATGCAGAGAATCCTCCGGCAAGTGACCCGTGCCCCATGCTGCAGAGGAAGGCGAAAAACCTCCAGGGCCTCTGCCAATCTACCCTGGAGGAAAATTCCTTCCCGACCCCAAATATGGCGAACAGCTGAACCCCGAGCATGTGGGCAACACTCACCAGCCAGACACCCAGGAAAAAGTTCTCTGTAGTAACTTCTAACATCCCATCATTGACCATTGGTCCTATTTACCACTGATGGCAATTTTACCACATTTTTTCTCGTCATTGACATTTTCCACCCCCTCACAAAACTGGATGATGATTTTAAAAAAATTGAGTCTCTCCCCCCTTATCAGACCCACCCCTGTGTTTTTAAACAACAAAAGGGAAGAAATCAAACCCTCTGAAAAACACCTCCGTGAAAAATCCTTCCTTTGGGGAACCGGCCCGGAGAACGCGACTTCCCACCTTTGCCACTCAGCGATTCCTCTCTCGCCCCTTTTCCAGGCATCTCTGGGGGCTGCGGATTAATATTAAATACCATCATTTATATGTTAGGGACCGGATGCTTCTTTGTAAATGACATACCTGAGCTCAGCCAGAAATTATGGTGGATTCCCCCCCCCCCCCCCCCTCCATATCCACTGATGTGTATAAACTTTTAAGCAGTGACCAGCCCTAGATGATCTCATCTAACTGAATTTCGGATGGTCCCTGCCGGCCATAAAAATCCATCAATCCTTCTTGAAAGGACAAAACCCCACCGGTTTTGCCCCCGTAAGCGACCCCATCGGAGCCCACATTTCTCCAGGCTGCTGCAACCAAACCCCTTCTCAGCAGCCCCAGGGGGCGCTGCAGGCGGAGGTGTTGGGGCAGGGGAGAACAAGCGTGGGGACCCTGCTATTAATACAGTAATGTCCAATGCAAGCGCCCCAGCCCTTCACACGCTCAGTTCTCCAAGACCTCCAGCGGGCTGGGCAATGCTGACAACCCGCGCCACCTTGTGGCCAACTGAGCACCGCCCTAGCCCTTAGCAGGTGCCGAGCTGGCCCAGCGGCTGGCCTGCGGAAGTGCTGGGGAATAGGAGACATTCTTCCCCCCAGAACGTTTGCCACACCAATTGGGGTGGGGGAACAAACAGGGGGGTATCATTAAAGACCCCAGAACATTTTAACTCTGATGTCCCCCCCCAAATTCCAGTTCAAGTTACACCTCACCTCCCTCCCCACGCACCAGCGCGTGGCTGTGTGCCGCCGTGACCCGCTGCCCCCCAGAAGCAGCCGCAGTTCAGGGAAGGCACCTTGACAGCTTGCAAGGAAGCCGGGAGGTCCAAAGAACTCCGGTTCAGGATCCACCGTCCAGGCCTGACTTTTTAACATTTGTATTACGGCAATGCCTAGGCACCGCACTCTTGGCCCAGGGCCCCCATTGTGCCGGGCACCGCGCACACACCGTGAAAAGAGATGGTCCCTCCCCACAGAGAGCTAGTAATCCAAGTGGACTTGGACAGAGAGTGCAATGGAGGACTGGCTGAGGTTTTTGTTCATCGCTTTCTTTTTCTCCCCTCCCCACCAAAACACGGCTAGTTTTGTCAACACACAAATGGCCGCTTCCAACAAAATCTTGCAGGCGTTTTGTTGAAACCAGCTCCAAAAACTGCCAGCGGTTTGGGGGAAGACTTTCAGTAAAAAAAAAAAAAAACACCCCAACATTTTAAAAAACAAATTCGTTTTCCAGCAATGGAAAAAGTCTGTAGAAAAATCCAGGGAAAAATTAATTCTTTTCCCCGCTCTAATTCCTCCCCCTCCTCCGAAAGGGGAAAAAGCCCCATTCCCAGAGCAGCATTGGAGAAGCTCTAGCCCAGGTCACAAAACAGAAATCTTGACACTCTCTCTTTCTACGAGTTTGTAAATGCGTCCTTTATTCATGGAAAGCTTTAGAACAGAAAAGCAGCTCAGAAAACATGATTCTTTATTTCTAGTGCAAGAGCCCCAGTCAGAGACTATTACCCTTCTGCGCACGGTGCTGTACGGACACAAAAGAGCGATTTATTTCCCCCCGAAGAACCCCACTGGAAGAGGACTTTCACTCTGATCAGTACAAACTGGAATAAAAAGCAGGGCAAAGAGCCCGTGGAACGTGCTTCTCAATCTCTGCCAGCCGAGGTTCAGCAAGGAAACGGAGGGCAGCAAGAACAGAACAGGAAGCACGGAACAGACAAGAGGATGCCAGAGCGGAGCGCTCCGTAGAGCCAGCCTAAGCACGGCCAGCAAATCCCGCAGAGGTTCTGATAAGGGGCAGCGTTGCCTAGTCGACCGTGACTCAGGAGACCTGGGTTCTATTCCCCGGCTCTGCCACTGCCAGCTGAGTGACCTTGGGCATGTCACATGCCCACTCTGTGCCTCAGTTTCCCCATCCCATATTTTGCCTGTTTCACCTAAACTCTTGCCTAGGTGCAGCGCTGCGGAGTGCCAACTCATCTGCTGCCACTGCCGCCATCAAGCGAATAACAATGATCTCAGAGGGAGCACGGGCATTTCCAAAGGGAAATGGGCATCCGTCTCCCACAGTGCCCTTTGAAAGGGCCCAGTGTGAATGAGGCCTGGGGACCTCAGCACAGGGCAAATTTCAGCCCCAGCCGGTTAGATGGCGCATGTTAGCAGAGGCAGCTTTTTAGCTGGCTCCGAGATTTTATTTTAATTTAAAAAAAAATAAAGAAATCTAATTCCCCCCCCTGCTCTAACCACAAGACCCCACTCCCCTCCCACAGCTGGGGTTAGAACCCAGGAGTCCTGGCTCCAAGCCCCACCCTGCTTTAACCCACTAGACCCCACTCCCCTCCCAGAGCTGGAGATAGAACCCAGGAACCCTGGCTTCCGGACCCCCACCCCGCTCTAACCACTAGACCCCACTCCCCTCCCACAGCTGGGGATAGAACCCAGAAGTCCTGGCTCCAAGCCCCACCCGCTCTAACCACTAGACCCCACTCCCCTCCCAGAGCAGGGGTAGAACCCAGGGAAAAGCATCGCTGAGTCACCAAGTCGGTTACGTTCCCCCGGACAACACATGAACTTCCAGCTGGTGCCAGGCGTGGGATACAGGCTTAGAAAGAGACACCAATCAGATCCCGGTGGGGCCATGGACTTCCAAGCCCCTCGCTCAATCAAGTCCCACCCCGGGGGTGGGCCCCACCCCAAGGACAATGCCGCCGCCCCCTCCCCGCGGGCAGGGCCCCGCCTACAGGCTGCCGAGGTCCAGCGCCAAGCATAGCAGGTTGACTCCGTTGCAGGCGAGGCAGACGAGGTTGCAGAGGGTCGACAGCCCGTGGCGTTTGAAGAACGTCTGCCGTGCGGCCTGGTACTTGGGGTCCCTCTCCCGCAGCTGCTGGTACGTCTCGCGCCGGGCCGCCAGCCCCACCTCCCCGCCCAGGCCGTGCTCCCGCTCGATGGCCTGCAACCGGAACATGGCCGCCGTGGTGGCCGGGGACAACCCCATGGCGTTAACGCTGGCCAGGAGGAGGCAGACAACATAGAGAGAGCCCTGGGGGAGGGAAGAGAGAGATGGTTGGGATGGTGGCACGGGACACTGGGTGTCAGGACGCCTGGGTTCTGTCCCCAGCTCTGGGAGGAGAATGGGGTCCAGCGGACTGAACGGACGAAGTCGGAGATAGAACCCAGGTGTCCTGACACCCAACCCCCAGTGCTCTAACCACTAGACCCCACTCCCCTCCCAGAGCCAGTGTTACCTATCAGCTCTGTGTTCTTGGCGAAGCAGGGCACAGTACCCAGCCTGTCTGACTCACAAAAGACCCTCCTCCCTCCGGCTTGAACCAAAACCAGTCAGAAGAAAGACTTACAAAGAGCAATGACAAGGCCGTGGGAGACACCCCTAAGCCCCTGGGACAAGGGGGACAGGATGAAGGAAACTCCCCTGACCTCATTTGCCTCGAAGATGGGACAAGGAGGCATCGCCATGAGCATACAGAATGGAGACCAGCGATTCCAAGGCAAGAACCCCAGGGAACGCTGGGACCAGCAAAGCGGGGAAGCACGGCATGATGGGGGATCTCTGCTCCAGATGTTAATGAACCCAGGCCTGCACACCCCCAGTTCAGCAGGTATCAGACCAATTCTAGTAACGAATCCTTGATTGATATCCAAAACAGTGAAGCTGCCTAATTGCATTGTGAGCTCCCTCCAAGGAACACGGCCCATAGCCAGGAATGATCAGCTCCCACGTCTGAACAAAACCACTTCAGTATTAGATTTGTTTATGGGTAAACAAGGGCTAGTGTCTCCAGTGAACCATTGTTGTTTCTCTACAAAAACCCCTACCCACGCTCCAGTAAGTGCTCTGATGCCTGGATCCAAACTCTGCATCCGTTCCACTGGGACTTCATCTTCTCCTGACTGATCGTGCTGGGGGCTCTGCCTGTCTCCAGCACCCATGACCCTCACTCAGTTACCACCACCACCTGGGAACCCCGATCAATTGAAGCTTCACAGAGTGGTGAGAACCCAGCTCTCTCGCTCTCTCCAGGTAGAGCCTTCTGGCCCTGACTTGGTGATCAGTTATAGTTTTCTAAACCTGACTTTTATAATCAAGTTTAAGTTAGATTTAAGATTATCACTGTTCTGTTTGTTTCGCTCCCCTATGGTTATTACCTGGCAATAAATAACTTTCATGATTAAGCTGGTTGCTTCTCTTTCTCTCTCCCGCTCATGGGTGTTTTTTTGGTTCTCTCATTCGCTCTGCAGCAACGCTCCTCCTACCTAAGCTAAAGATCCCCGCAGCGCCCAGAAATCCTGTGGGGTTTGCTCATCGAGTGGGTTACGACCAGAGCAATTGTAACGGGAAAGTGGGGATAGGGACGAGCTGAACCTGGGCCATACGAGGGTGGTAGCTTGGAAGTGCTGCTCGACCCAGCCTGCTGAGTCCAGGGGCATAGAAGGGATCAGCTTGGGAGTGCTGATTAACCCGGCCCTCTCAGCACGCTCTGTTAATGTGTGTGTGTCTGATCCTAGGGCTGGAGGAACCCAGCCCGGGGGAACCTCAGTCCTGCAGGATCGCTCCACAGGGAGGGGACTTGCAGCAGGGAGAAGCAGAGCTCCGTGTGAGAACACACACAACACAAGCAGAACATCGATAGAATTACAGAACCCCCTACCCACCCAGAAGAGTAACCCTAATAAATGAGGGTACCCCAAGGTAACGGGCAAAGCTGGTAAGAACCTGCATCCTGACACCAAGCCCCTGCTGCTCTAACCACTAGACCCCACTCCCCTCCAAAAGAGGAAAGATGCGAAGAGTCCTGGCTCCCAACACCCTCCCCCACCAACCCACTAGACCCCACTCCTGTCCCAGAACCCAGGCATCCTGCACTTTAACGGCTTTCTGATTCTCAGCTAACCCTGGAAGTCACTGATGGCAGGGAGCTGACCCACCCTCCTGGGCTGTGCCCAGCCCCTCAATGGTACCTGCAGGGTCTCCATGGTGCTCAGCAGCTCTCGGGGGTGGTAGAAGGCGAAGATGGAGAGGTTGAGGAAGGCACAGGCCACCAGGGTGTAGAAGTAGAAGGGGAAGAGCTTGCTCTGGACCAGGCCGAAGGTGTGTCGGCTGACGCTCCGGATCAGCACAAACCCTAAGGCAAGGAGAGAGGAGGAAATCAAGGCACGCCGAGAGCGTTAGAGCAATGGGGCTGGGAGCCAGGACTCCTGGGTTCTACCCCGGCTCTGGGAGGGGAGTGGGGTCTAGTGGTTAGAGCAGGGAGCCAGGACTCCTGGTTCTAAGAAGGGAGTACGGTCTAATGGTTACGGGAGGGGAGGGGCTGGGTGTCGGACTCCTGGGTTCTATTCCCAGCTCTGAGAGCCGGGGGGACCCAGGCAGCACGTCCCACCTGAGATGAAGGTGACCCATATCTGCATCCCCCAGGCGAGAGACAGGACGAAGAGCTGGGCGACTTTGGCCAGGCTGCCGGGCTCCCCTTCCATCGGCATCTCTGCTGCGTTTACAGACCTGGAGGCAGAGAGGTGGGGGGAGAACCCACGATGAGTTCGGGGGAGCAGGGACAGCCGCTCCCAGCGCTCTCTGGGTCACTGCGGAGTAACGAGACCATGCAGAGGGGAGGTATCCTGGGCAGGCCCCGGGCCGAGATCCTGGCTGAGATCAGCGCCCCGTTGTGCCGGACGCTGCACGCACCCAGCGAGAGATGGTCCCTGCCCCTAAGAGTTCAGACTAAATAGACACATAATAAAACAATCCCGAGCTCTTCCCAGCCAGAGATCTCAAAGCACTTTACGAAGGAGGTCAGGATTATCCCCCTATCCCACACGGGGAAACCAAGGCACGGAGCAGGGAAGCGACTCACCAAGTTCCCAGCTCTGCCGGTGGTCTGCTGGGAGACCAGAACCCAGGTCCCAGTCACGGGCACTAGCTGCTAGACCACACTCCCCTCCCAGCCAGGTCATCACACCCAATTTAAAGGTGGGGAAACTGAGGCACGGAGCAATTAAGCGACTTACAAAACCGACCCGAGAGGGGGTGAAGATGGCCGAGCACCCGGGGGCTAGAACAGCAGGGAGGCCGGTCTCAGTCACCGCCGGGGCTGCCAAGAGGAGATAAGGGGGGGGGGGGGGGGGAGAGAGAGAAAGGCTGTAGGGGGATGGGCAGGCGCCTGGTGTAGGATCATGGCTCCCAACAGCCAATGGCCCAGATAGAGAAACGCTGCCCCGCCCTGTCCCTTAGAATCGGCGGCGGGGGGGAAGGGGGGGGGGATAGCAGGACAGACAGATCTAGGGAGGCCCGTCGTGTGGGGCCTCAGGACGCCTGGGTTCTCTTCCCGCCTCTGCCACTGACTCCAGGGCGAAGGTCACCTGGCCGGCCGGCCACACAGCTGGGCAGGGACCCAGGCGTCCTACCCCCACCCCCCTCAGGACTGGGAGCAGCGCCCGGCAGCGTGGGGTCGGGCACCGGGAGGTCCCCAGCCTTGCACATGATCGCGCGGGGCGGGGGGGCAAAGTCCCTGGCCAGCCTTGGGGCCCCACCAAACACAAGGGCCAGCCAGGGACCTACGGGAGCCCCCCGCTGGGTGGCTGCTCCCCCGGCCCCACGCGTGCTGCTGGCCCCACTCCTGCCTTCCCCTCCCCCACGGCCCTAAGCTCCTCCCCCTGCCTGCACCTCCCCCTCCCCCGCGCGGGAGGATCGGGTCCGCACCTACCCCACCCGCACGCGACTCCTGCCCGGGCTCAGCTGTAGTGTAACCCTGGTCACGCCCCCTTGCCCTCAAGGCTCCACCCCCCTCCCTGGCTCCTGCCCAATCACCTCGCAAGGGGAGCTCCAGGCCAATAGGGACTGAGGGGGAGGATGAGCTCATGCACGGGGCGGGGCTAGGAAGCCACGCCCCTTGGCCTTTGTGATTGTTTTTGTTACATGGGGGCGGTGTGGCGGCCTGGATGGGTCAAACCCCGCCCCCCCTTGTTCCCGCCCCTCCCCCCGCGCTTTGGGGTCCACGTGGGCCCCTAGGAGCGAGGCAGAGACCCCGGGGGAGATGGATGCGCTCAAGGGGCAGGTCCTGACCACCAAGGTACCAGAGCAGCCGGGCTGAGCCCTGACCCAGCTCATCACCCCAGCCCCAGGCGGGCACCGCCTGCCCTGGCGCAGACCCACTGGGCGACCCACCCCACCCAGATCCGGGTGGAACAGGGATCGCTGCACTGGAGCAGAGCAGGAGCTCATCGACCCTGGTATCCCGCCCACCAGGGGCCCATCGACCCTGGTATCCCGCCCACCAGGGGCCCATCGACCCTGGTATCCCGCCCACCAGGGACCAATCAACCCTGGTATCCCGCCCACCAGGGGCCCATCGACCCGGGGGAGGGGCAGACGGGGGTATGTGAGTAGCAGAATTCTCCCCCTTTGTTTCCAGGAGACCACTCTGATCACAGTCTCCAAGGAGGACAAGAATAGGGGTAATGCACCCAGCTGCTACTTATCCAGGGCTAGCAGCAATGCAGAGCTGGTAAGCGACTCCACGCCTCTGGGAACGGAAAGAGAATCCTGGTCCTTGCTGCTGAAAAGCCTGGAGACCCCATCGTGCCGGGGCTCTGAGTCTGCCTGGATCCCCATCACCCCACTCCCTAGTTTGGGGCTCACACAGAGGGTGATGGCTCTAAACCCTCTTTGCGCTGCTCTTCTTCCTGTCTCCAGTGACATCGAGAGCAGCCTCGAGGCTGCTCTAATTCCTGCCTTGCCCAGGAAGCAGGGAAATGGCCAACCTCTGAGCATGCCCCCGATCCTGCCCTTTTACTCTGTTTTCACACCAGCCGGGAGACCCCTTGCCCAGAGGGATAATCCGGAGGGGAGGCTCTTCCCACCCCCTTTGTGCTCCCAGAGCAGCTATAAAGGGGCTTGGGCATCAATGAGAATGGGGTCCCTGTCCCACCCCGCAAAAGGACACAGGATTCACCCTCCCCACACCTGGACCACTCCCAGCCTCCTCCCCATGGGCTGAGTCCATCACTGAGACCCCTAGACAATCATCCCCCCACCCTGCCCCTGAGCTCGCAGGGGCTAACAGGGAGAGTGGTGGGTACAGGCTGACGGCCCCCTCTGATCCCCTCCCTGCAGAGCCAGCTGGAGACAGAGGCCTTCGAGACAAATGGTGAGAGACAATCCCATCTCCATGATGGGGGCGGGGGGCAGACCTGGCTGATCCTTTGTGGGGACGGGGGTTACTAGACCTGGAGGGCAGCAAGTGGGCATGGCCAGCCAAGACACACCCCCTCCTCAGCAGGCAGTGGGGTGGGATGCCCTCTGAGGAGGGAGCCTGGCTCTCTGGCCCTGATTGGGGGCTGGGGGGTGGGAGGAGCCAGGGTGGACCCCATTAGGGGGCAGATGAGTTGGCTTTGGGTTGGTCCCTGCCTGGGATCAGGTTGAGGGGCAGTGTCCCAAGCCAGGTGGGGAGGAGGGCATGCTGTGGGATTGAGGGGGGACCTTGGCAAGACACCGGTGTTAGGGAGAGCAGCCTTGGGGCTGCTCTAACTCGTGCTTGGCCCCATCCATGGGCCCCTGGGGAACAGAGAACAACCACAGTGCAGTGTACCCCAGCCACGCCCCAATCTGCCCCCTATGCCAGTGCAGAGCCAGGGTGGCACAGGGAAGCAGGCTCGGCACGTTTTTAAGTTCTTCCTCGGGCTCCATCCCCATGCCAACTCCGGCTCCCCACTCAGCCCCGGCCACCTTTGCTCTGTGGCAGGGATGATCCAGGCGATGCTCCCGGATTCCCAGAAGATCCTGAAAAACGAGCTGGAGATCATCAGAAGCCAACTCCATGCCCAGGCAAAGGTAACCACAGCAGGGAGAGGGGATTTGTTACGTGCATTATGGTAGTGCCTAGGGTTCCCCATTGGGCTAAGCGCTGCACAGGCCCCAACCAGGATCAGGGCCCCACTGGGCCGGGTGCTGCACAGACACCTAATGAGAGCCAGTCCCTGCGCCAGCTTACAATGCAAACACACAAAAGGTGGGAAGGGAAACTGAGGCACATAGCAGAAAAGTGATTTGCCCAAGGCCACCCAGCAAGTTCAGTCCAGAGCTGGGACTAGAACCGTGGTGTCCTGTCGCCCAGCCTGGTGCCCCATGCGCTAAACCCCACTGCCTCTCCAGCCCAGCCCCCTTTCCCTCTATGCTCAGAGGCCCTGGGAAATAACCAGAGGTGGCAGGGCTGGGTGTCAGGGCTCGGCCCATGAACCCCCTTTGTTGCGTGTCTCTGTGACAGGCCTTCGAAGCCCTGAGCCACTCGGTCTCCTTGCTGGAGCAGGAGAGCAGCTTGCAGCAGCGAAAGATCCAGCAGCTGGAAGGTGAGACGCTGCTCAGTCCCCGTCAGAGCCGGCTCTCCCAGCAGAGGGCTCTCCCAGACCAGGGGATTAGCTCCAGCCATTGGATGATGGCGCCCCCATTGTGCTGGGTGCTGCATAGACACCCCCCCGGACAGATCGGGGCCTCCGCTGTGCCAGGCGCTGCACAGTTCCCTGCCCCCCACCCCTCCGACCGAGAACAGGGCCCTGCCCAGTCACAGAGCAAGCGACAGGCCCTGCACTGAATATTTCACCATAGAGAGAAAGGAAACGTCATTATCCCCATTGTAGAAATGGGGAAACCGAGGCACAGGGCGGGACAGTGACTCACCCAAGGTCACACAGGGAGCCAGTGGCAGAGCTGGGCGTTGAACCTGGATTTCCTCAGTCCCAGCCTGGGGCCTGAACCACCAGCCCAGCCTACGTCATTTCCCCAAAGGGCTGGGATTGTCAAAGGCACTAAGGGCCGCTGAGCTCCTAATTCCCCTTTAAAACCCAGTAGTTCCTCCCTCCTCTTTAGCTCCTCCCCAAATAGCCCCTCCAGCTCCTCCCTCCTCTCTAGCTCCTCCCCAGTAGCCTCTCCCCCTCTTTAGCTCCTGCCCAAATAGCCCCTCCCTTCTCTGTAGCCCCGCCCCCAAATAGCCCCTCCCACATCGAGAGCCCCTCCTTCCTCAATAGCTCCTCCCCCATCAGTAGGCCCGCCCCTCAAATCCACATGGTAATGTTTGAGTGGGTGTAAAGCGCCCCCCTCTGCCTGCCCCCCACAGAGGAGTTGAGCCGAGCCTGCGGCCCGGCCCAGGGGGAGATGTTCGAGCGGCTGGTGGACGGGAAGATCCTGGAGGTCTGGGCCGCCATGGCCAAGGAGGTGGAAGGGCTGCAGGAGTCTCTGCTGGAGCGCCCTGACCACCGCATGATCCAGAGGGGGGACTCTCTGGAGAACCTGTCCCTGGAGATCCTGGAGAGGTTAGACTGGGCATGGGGGACTGGTTCCACAGCAAGGCGGGGGGGGCTCCCAGATCTGCTGCCCCCAGGATCCCGCTAGCCCAATACCCCCTCCCCTGACTGGATTGGGGCCCTGCACAGTCACAGAGCAAGAGACAGGCCCCGCACTGAAGATTTTACCCTCTAGACAGACAAAGGAAAGATCATTATCCCCATTGGAGAGATGGGGAAACTGAGGCACGGGGTGGGACAGCGACTCGCCCAAGGTCACACAGGGAGTCAGTGGCAGAGCTGGGAGTTGAACCTGGATCCCCTGAATCCTAGTCCAGGGCCTGAACCACCAGCACCTGCCCCCTCCCCCAGCAGCCCCGTGCACCCGTCACTCGCCCGTGTATGGGACTGGAGTGCTGCTCGCACGGTAATAGCCCCCATTGGGCCAGTCGTGGCATGGACACCTGGTGAGAGACAGTCATGGCCCCAAAACTAACTAGACAAAAGCTGGGAGGGGAAACTGAGGCACGGGGGGGTCCCAGCTGCAGGGCTGGGAATAGAACCCAGGCATACAGAGTCTCAGGCTGGGTCCCAAGTCGCTGGAGCCTGCTTGCCCTCCTGTGATGTTACCACATTGAGCGTCACGGAGCTTTCGGCTGCAACCTGTGGTGGTGGTTTCAGAGCAGAAAGGGGAGAAATCTTGGCCCCACGGGGCCCCTAATTCCTATGCGACCTTTAAAAATCTCCCCCAAGGACATTTTCAACGGTAGCCCCTCCCTCTTCAATAGCTCCTCCCCCAGGTAGCCCCTCCCTCTTCAATAGCTCCTCCCCCAGGTAGCCCCTCCCTCCTCAGTAGCTCCTCCCCCCGAATTGACTGCTCTGGGCTCAGGATATCACCCAAGGGGGTACCCAGGGCATGCAGCTGCTCCAAGCTCCCATGCTGGCGGGAGCCCGCTGCTCTGCGGATTTCCCCAGCCCGGCCTGTGGCTTTCAGTCGACTTTCCTCTTCCTTTAGCAAGAAATTCCTCTGGGAGGAGCTGGAGTCAGTGCAAGGTGAGATGAGGAGGATCCATCAGAAATTGAGTAGGTACCCAGCCGAATATCCCTTTCTTTGCCCCCAGCCCTCGGGTGTCTATGGGTAAAAATCCCCTGGGCACAATACGCCCTCAACAGCGCCCTCCAGCCCTGGATCAGTGGACGGGAAAACGAGGCACAGAAATCAGGAAAGGGACTGGTACAAAGTTCAGCCCATGAGCTTGTGATAGAGCTGGGGATAGAACCCAGGAGTCCTGGCTCCTCGTCCAAACCCCGCCCCCCCCTTAATCTAACTATTACACCACACTCTCTTAAGGAATCAAACCCAGAGCTCTGCTTCTCAGGCCCAATGCCTTAACTACGGGGCCACCTGTCCTCTCTGCCTTGTAGCCCTGCTGAGAGGCAGGTCTGCGTCATCAGCCCCATTTTCCAGGTGGGAAAACTGAGGCCCGGAGGCGCCGAGCGCTCTGCTGAGGGCCCCACTGCAAGTCGAGGGGCAGGAGCAGTGCTGGGCTCCAATGATTCCAGGCGACAGGGCCAGAGGTGCCACTAGGGGCATTCGGTTAGCTGTGGAGCCCATTCTGGGAGGGTTTGGGTGGGGGGTGGGGAACCCTGAACTGGGGACTCTGGTTTTTCTCTTCCTCAGAGGACCAGGAGGATGATATAACCAAGAACCTCGTCAGCATAAAGAAAATGCACGAGAATCAAGTGAAATGCAGGAAGGTGAGATGTGGGGGAGGGGAAGAAGAGGAAAGGGGGTGGGGCTACATGATGCTCCTCCCCCTTTGCAGTCCATTCACAAATCAGGCACTTTGCATCCTATAATACTCTCCCCTGCCGTCACCCAGGCACACGCTGCTGCCAGGGGAGAGCGCCCCCTACTGAGCCCCTGCTGCACTCCCTGCAGGACAGCGCCCCCTAGCGCCGCACTAGGGCTAGCACTGACTGCTGGGGAGAGCGCCCCCTGCTGAGCCCCCCACCCTGCTCCCTGCCACACAGCGCCCCCTAGCACCACACTGGGGCATTGGGGTCAGCACTGACTATGAGGGGAGAGCCCCCCAAGCCAAATAGCAGATCTCTGTGCCCCAACGCTTTGGTCGGGTGGAACCCCAGTTTGCTAGAACAACCCCCCCCTCTTCCCCCAGATCCTGTCGCAGCTGAAGGGCAAAGGGCCGGGCGCAGAGGGGGCCCTGGAGTGCGTGGGCGGAGGCAGAGATGGCAGGCCGGTCAAAGACGAGCTGAATGATATATGGTAAGGGTGGCCAGGCCGGAGCTTGCTGCTGGGGAAGGGGCCGCCCAGCTCCCGTCCCGCAGCCCCTCTCCATGCTGAGCAGTCCGGGAGCCCCTCATCTGTCCTGTGCCCCCCCTCCCCCCCACACACACCTCTCTGGGCTCTCATTGCAGCCACTAGGGGGCAGCACTGACTGCAAGGGGAGCGCGCCCCCTACTGAGCCCCCGCCCCGCTCCCTGCAGCACAGCGCCCCCTAGTGCCACACTGGGGTCAGCACTGACTGCGAGGGGAGAGCGCCCCCTACTGAGCTCCGGTCCTGCTCCCTGCAGCACAGCGCCCCCTAGTGCCACACTGGGGTCAGCACTGACTGCGAGGGGAGAGCGCCCCCTACTGAGCCCCTGCCCCACAGGGCCCCCCTAGCGCTCTCTGCATCACCTCCCTTTGCCCAGTGCTGACCCCCTTCTGCCAGTAGCTTCCAACTCTCCCATTCCTGCCTCCCCCCAATGCAAGGGCAGCCAAACATGCACCTCAGTGAGCGTGTCACCACCTTGCCTGCGGCCATATTTGAACCCTGGGCCCTGCGGGGCTCTAGGCCAGAGCTAAAGGAGCAGCTCCGTGAGTGGGCAGCAGTAGTAGGTTATGTTCTTTCACACATCAGTCGCTAGAAGGTGCTGAAGAGAAGGTCAGGCTGGTCTTGGCTCAGGGGTCCCTGCATAACTGGGGTATCCCCAGCCCTGCAGTCTGTCTGTACCATCGCCCCAGCACCCCCCTGCCTAGTGGGGGGATCTATTAACGGGGTCTCCCTGTACAGGTCGGCCGTCAACACCCTGCGGAACTCCATGGCCCACTGCAGCCTCCGGGGCGACAGCCAGGCAGCGGTGAGGGTCATAGGTGAGTGGGCGGGGAGGAGCTGGGGGGGCTGGGTGTGGGATTGGGGGCAGGGAGGTGGAAAGGGCTGGGTGTGAGGGGACTGGGGTGAAATGGGGGAGGGGCAGGGGGCTGGGTGTGAGATGGGAAGGGGTGGGGGAGTCGGTGTGGGGATGGATGAAATGGGGGAGGGGGCTGGGTGTAAGATGGGAAGGGGTGGGGGGAGTCAGTGTGAGGGGACTGGGGTGAAATGGGGGAGGGGCAGGGGGCTGGGTGTGAGATGGGAAGGGGCGGGGGGAGTCGGTGTAAGGGGACTGGGGTGAAATGGGGGATGGGCAGGGGGCTGGGTGTGAGATGTGCAGGACTGGGGGTGTCGATAGGGGGCTTCAGGGGGTGTATGTGGCAGGATTGGGGTAAATCCACATGGTTCCACTGGAGTCAAGTGGGGTCAGTTCTGAGCAACTGGGAATCCGGCCCCTCTTTGTCGAAGCTCCCTTGGGCAGAGCCCCCCGAGATTTACCCCCCACCCCGACTGAGCAGCCCCCCCCCCTTGCCTCACCAGGCCGTCGGAGCCGTCGGCAACGCGTGTCCATCTCGTCCAGCCCGCCGGCCCCTGCCGCGGAGCCAGCCCTGTGCCTGTGCCGGGAGGAGAGCAGCTCAGACCACAGCTCCTGCGAGGGCCCCTGCCCCTAGTGGGGGGCCATGTCGGTAAGACCCCTCCCCGCGGCAGGTCCTGGGCTCTGCTGGGCCAGCCGGGGCAAACCCCTGGAACCAATAGGGACTTGTGCCCGAAACCCCCTGTGGGACGAGACCCTGGGCAGCAGACCATGGCTGAGAACCCAGGCGTCCGGCCACCCAATCCCGATCTCTGCAACCCCTCTCCCGCTGTGGGGGGAAGGCTGAGAACCCAGGCGTCCGGCCACCCAATCCTGATCTCTGCAACCCCTCTCCCGCTGTGGGGGGAAGGCTGAGAACCCAGGCGTCCGGCCACCCAATCCCGATCTCTGCAACCCCTCTCCCGCTGTGGGGGGAAGGCTGAGAACCCAGGCGTCCGGCCACCCAATCCTGATCTCTGCAACCCCTCTCCCGCTGTGGGGGGAAGGCTGAGAACCCAGGCGTCCGGCCACCCAATCCCGATCTCTGCAACCCCTCTTCCGCTGTGGGGGGAAGGCTGAGAACCCAGGCGTCTGGCCACCCAATCCCGATCTCTGCAACCCCTCTCCCACTGTGGGGGAAGGCTGAGAACCCAGGTGTCCGGCCACCCCCTTCCAAGGCTGGTGCCCCACCCCTGGGTCTCTGCAGCTGAGGGACAGTTGTGCCCTGACAGTTAAAGGGCCAGCGCACTAATTTGCCCTCCTCTCTTTCCCCCAGGCTGAGAGAAGAGAGTGTCTGGGACCTGCCAGACCTATGGATGAGACAGAAATAAACAGCTGCTTGGGAGTGACGAGGCCTGGGGCCTTCCATGGTGCCAGGCTCCTCAAGGCCAGAGAGGAGGAACTCAGGGGCCCAACCGGGGAGGTTCCCCGGCCAGACCATGGATCCCCTGTCCCTGGCGGGCACCGATCTCGGCCTCTCTGTGTGATGCTGTGTGGAGGTGGAATGCCCTCCTCTTCTCTCACAGCCATGGGGGTGGAACCCGGGGTCCTGGCTCCCAGCCCGCCCTGCTCTAACCACTAGACCCCATCCCTCTCATGGAGCTGGGAACCCAGGAGTCCTAGTCCCCGGGCCTTCCTGCTCTAATCACCAGATGCCCACTTCCCTTCCAGAGCCAGGGAGAGAACCCAGGAGTCCTGGCTCTCAGGGCTCTGCTCTAACTACTAGACCCCTGCCAGAGCCAGGGAGAGAACCCAGGCGTCCTGGCCGGGCAGTTTGCTCTGTGTGAAGAAACCCCTCCCCCCACTCCACCCCCGTCCGGAAGGAGTGTCCAGCGCCCTGAACTGGGTGTGGAGAGTTTGTGGCTCTGGGTGGCTGCCGTTTCCTGACCAAAGGATTCAGATGTGAGGGCTGCAGGCGCTGGGAGAAAGGAGGGTGTGAAAGCCACTCGCAGCCCTGCGGGCTCTCCTGGCAGCCACTAGGGGCCAGCACTGACTATGAGGGGAGAGCACCCCCTACTGGGCCTCCTCCCCTCTGCCTGCAGCACAGCGCCCCCTAGCCCTGCACTGGGGTCAGCACTGACTGCCAGGGGAGAGCGCCCCCTGCTGAGCTCCTACCCTGCTCCCTGCAGCACAGCGCCCCCTAGTGCCACCCCGAGGCAATGGGGCCAGCACTGACTGTGAGGGACAGCGCCCCCTAGTGCCACCCTGGGGCAATGGGGCCAGCACTGACTGTGAGGGGACAGCACCCCCTACTGGGCCTCCACCCCGCACCCTGCAGTACAGCGCCCCCTAGCCCTGCACTGGGGGGAGAGCGCCCCCTGCTGAGCCCCTGCCCCGCTCCCTGCAGCACGGCGCCCCCTAGTGCCGCCCCGAGGCAATGGGGCCAGCACTGACTACAAGGGACAGTGCCCCCTAGTGCCACCCTGGGGCAATGGGGCCAGCACTGACTATGAGGGACAGCGCCCCCTAGTGCCACCCTGGGGCAATGGGGCCAGCACTGACTGCGAGGGACAGCGCCCCCTAGTGCCATCCCCGGACAATGGGGCCAGCACTGACTGCTAGGAACAGCGCCCCCTAGTGCCACCCCCAGGGCAAATGGGTCAGCACTGACTGCTAGGGATAGCAGCCCCTAGTGTCATCCCCGGGCAATGGGGCCAGCACTGACTACTAGGGACAGTGCCCCCTAGTGCCACCCTGGGGCAGTGGGGCCAGCACTGACTGTGAGGGACAGCGCCCCCTAGTGCCACCCCCAGGGCAAATGGGTCAGCACTGACTGCTAGGGATAGCACCCCCTAGTGTCATCCCCGGGCAATGGGGCCAGCACTGACTGCTAGGTTTCTTGCACCTTCTCCTACAGCAGCTGGTACTGGCCACCTTCACAGACGGGGACGCCCTTCTGCAGTGAATCACCAGAGTTTATGGCGAGACGGGTCCCTCAGATCTAGTCTGACCTCCTGAGTGGGAGGAACGGTCACCCTGCACATACAGGGCTGGGAGGCAAGGAGCGGGAGGTGGTGAGACATGGGGGTGGTGGGAAGGAGGGTCCTGGGGGTTCCTACCGTGCCCGTTCCAGTCCCTCTCGCCTCCACCCCTGCCCTGTCCTGTGGATCCCAGGCTGGAGAATTGCACCCACTGGTTCCCGGAGCCAGCTCCGAGTTGGAGCGTCTTTTAGAAAGTTCAGCTAATCTAGAGGGAAAGACTCCAAATTGTGAGAATCCACCACCGCCCTGGGTCAGTTGCTCCGATGGTTCATTCCCCGCCCTCCTAAAAACGGGCCCCTTATTTGTAGTCTGAATGTGTCTCGCTCTGGCTCCCGCCGGACCCTTTTCTGCTGGATCCCAGAGCCCGCAAGGATCAGAAATCTCCTCCCCACGCAGCTACCTGGATTAACTGTCTCTTGGCTCAGCTTCTTGAGTCTCTCTAAGGGAGCCTTTTCCAGGGGGCGGCTCGTTCTCAAATCTCCTGTCTGAAGCCGGCTCAGTGGCCTTTTTGGAAGTGCCCACCCCAGAACTGGGCGCAGCATCCCAGTAACGGGCTCGCCTTAGGGCCCAATGGCTTCCAAGTTCAACGACTCCATCCATGTTCAAAACCTTCCCGCTGCCGGAACGAGAAGGCTCTGTATTTTCCAGTGGTGTTGGACGGCTTCAGCCCCCGTGCCTGACCCATTCCCGGCCCCAGGTGCAGACAAATTTCGCCATGCTGCCTTGCAACCCTGTTGGCTAGTCCCTGGTTATTTGACAGCGATCGCTCGTCTCCCCAGTCCTCCGTTTCCATCCCGTGTCCTGCGATGACTCTCCTCCCATCGTCCCCCAGGAGTTATTGGCCGGAATCTACCTCCCGAAATGATCCCACGATCCTGGGTATATTTTTGACATTTGAGATGTTACAGCTGCTTCACTGGGGCATTTTCTGCTCTACTGACTCCTGGCTGGGACTTTTCCCTCTCGGGTGGGGTTTATTGGTTCTCACACGTCCCTTTTGCCATGTGTTCCTAGAGCCAAACGCGCCTCTTGCTAATTAGTATTTTTATTTCAGAAGCTCCAGCTGAGATCAGGGTCCTGTTGGGCCAAGTGTTGCACAGACTCACAATGAGAGACAGCCCCTGCCCCCATCTGAGATCAGGACCCCCTGTGCCAGGCGCTGCACACAGCTCCAAGGAGCTCACAATCAAAGGAGACATAGCAGGGATCATTAGCCCCATTGTACAGATGGGGAAACTGAGGCCCAGAGAGAGGAAGTGACTTGCCCACGGTGACCCAGGAAGTCTGTGGCACAGTTGGGAATTTGGCCCAGTGCCTTAGGCCCAAGACTGCCCTGCTGCGCTTGCAAGCATGCTCGGGCCAAGAAGCCATGGACAAGGAGCTTCCATTTCCCTCCGAGTTGGGGTCCCACCAGGGCCAGGCCAGTCTGTTGTTAGGCGCTTCCCCTGCCAGCCTGGACCTGCTGGAGGGAGGGAGAGAAGTTGCTCAGCCTCTGTGGGGCTGTAGATCCCTCTGGGCGGTGCTGGGGGTCAGGGAAGGTTTCCATGGGGCAGCTGTGGGGGGGCGTGAGGGCGGGTTAGCCTCTGCCTTCCCTTCATGCAATGGAGGATTTACCGCCAAACCGGGGGGCACGGGATCCATAGAGCACAGAGCTGGGCCTTCCAGCTTCTTGGGTGCATCCAAGAAGCAGCAGATGGTCCACCGGAAGCTGCGCTGGACCGTGCTGTGTTTCACACGAGCACTTGTGTACGGAACGTGCCATGTTTCTCACCAGCGTGCGGAAGTGGAACCTGCAGCATCTTTCACAGGTGCATGCCCCGTGAGCGTTCACTTTGTCCTTTTCTGTTCTCCTTTGCTTGTTCCAACCAGTTCTTCCCTCCCTGGACCCCTGTTAGCTCACGCCTGCCTGAGAGAAAGCTGCTCTTACTCACACGCTTTGTGCATTCCCTGGGACACTTTCGGGGCTACCCAAGGGGTGCAGGGTGAGCCCCAGCTCCCAGCTCACAGCTTGCCTTGTCTGCACCCAGTGCCAGTGGGGGAAACACCCCAAACTGTGAGCTGCTGGCTTCGCAAACCCGGCTTTTTCCCTCTGCCGGCTGGCAATTTGTACACCCCAAACGAGTGCTTGGAGCAGTAACTCCGCCAGAGGTTACGGGGCTATTCCAGGGGTTGATGGGGGGGTGGGGGGGGGAGATCCTGTGATGTGCAGGAGGTCAGACTAGATCATCGTGATAGTCTCTTTGGGCCTTAAAGTCTATGAGTCTAAACCAGGGGTGGGCCAACGTTTTGGCCTGAGGGCCACATCGGGGTATGGAAATTGTATGGCGGGCCATGAACGCTCATGAAACTGGGGGTTGGGGTGCGGGCTCTGGAGTGGGGGCAGAAATGAGGAGTTCAGGGTGCAGGAGGGGGATGGGGGGGAGCTGGGGATGAGGGGTTTGGGGTACAGGAGGGGGCTCCAGGCTGGGACCGAGGGGTTCAGAGGGTGGGAGGGGGATCAGTGCTGTGGCAGGGGATTGGGGCTCAGGGGTGCAGGGTCCGGGCGGTGCTTACTGCAAGAAGCTCCTGGAAGCATGTCCTCCCTGTGGCCCCGAAGCACGGCCAGGTGGCTCTGCGCGCTGTCCCATCCGCAGGCACCACCCCTGCAGCTCCCATTGGCCGGGAACCATTGCCAATGGGAGCCCTAGGGGAGGTGCCTGCAGACGGGGCCGCGTGCAGAGCCTCCTGGCCACGCCCCCGTGTACTACATAGGAGCTGGAGGGGGGGTCATGCTGGTTACTTCCTGGGCCATGCGGCGTGGGGTAAGCCCCCGACCCCGCTCCCTGGCTGGAGCCGAGGGCCGGATTAAATGGTCTGACGAGACGGATGTGGCCCGCGGGCCGTAGTTTGGTCACCCCTGGTCTAAACCCACCAGACGGTTATTTGACCCAGCTTAAGGAAAAGATTCAGACAGAAGCCGCGTCATGGACTCACAGGCCCCTGGGAGGGACCTTCCGTGTGACAGCCCCCCCGTGAGGGTTGCACTCTGTCGCTGGGGTTCGGTCCTCTGGCCCCGCCGCCCCCTGGGACATTTCCTAGAAGCTTTCCGCATGCCTGTCCCCCCCCCCCCCCCCCAAGGGAGTCTGCTCGCTCTGGACCCCCACCCCCGGAGGGACCAAGGCCACCCTGATCTCTAGCCCACAGTGACTCTCTGCCAGCGTAACAAAGGGTTTATTGAACATCTGGACCCAGCACAGGAGTTCTCAGGGCCCCGAGCCTAGCAACCCTCAGCCCAGTTCATCTAGGTCAATCCCATATCCAGGTGGACACAGGGCGCCCTCTGCTCCCAGTCCCCACGCCCCCTCCTTCCAGCCGATCATCCTACAGCCCCTCCTCCATCCTTTGTCTTTGGTCCCAAGCAGACAGCTCACCTGGGCCCTCTCTCTTCAGCCCATTGTCCTCCCACTGGCCAGAACCGACTGGCTCCCGAGATGGGGTGGGTCTCCCGGGCACCAGTTGCTAGGGTCCCCAATCTCCAATCCATTGTCCGGGGTCCCGGCTGCTAGGTGAGATCACACCTGGTCCTTGGCAACAACGAAAACCCTCTGCCCCCACCACGTTAAACATGCAGCATACTGGGGAAACGGAGCTAAACACCGCGCTCATGCAAAACACTGAGAGAACCCCCAACTTTGTCACAAGCCAGTACAAGGCTTGGAAACATGGTTACGGAGAAAAGACAAATGTAAACCGCAGTCTGGCACCTATAAGGATTGACAAGGGCCTTCCCTGTGTAATGAGAGTGCACTGGGGGCCCATTTTGAAGCTTTCTCCACAACCACAAAGGTTAAAAACTTTCCTTTGTCTTCAAGACCGAAGGCTGAAATCATCCCATATCCACTGACTCCAGGACCTGGGGCTTTAAGGAAACCAACAATGATCATGAGACTCATGAGCCTTGGCCACTCTGGACGTCTCACCCAATGGTGAGTCTCCCAGCCCTGGTCTGCACATGAGAGGGCTAGAGAACCCAGGTGTCCTGACTCCCAGTCCCCGCCACGCCAACCACTAGACCCCACTCCCCTGTCAGAATTGGGGAATAGAACCCAGGTGTCCTGGCTCCCAGCCCTCCTGCTGTACCCACTCATTCTACTGGAACGCTCGTCCCGGCCGAGTGTCACCTCTAAAAGGGACCCCCATCTTGTCCCTCTCCTGCTCCTGTTCTATAGTTCCAGAGCTTTTGTCTCTTTTCATAACCAAGGTGTTTCACTCATGTCAATCCGCCCCAACGGGCCCCTGGTTACGGGTTTGACGTGGGCTCTGTAAAGGTCAGAGCCTCTAGACAGTCACCGCTAGGCTGGGGTGAACTGTACCAATTCCGCTCACGCTCTGTGACCTGCCCGGCCCACCCCCGGCAGCTTGGGAAATGCTATTCTATGTGTCGCAGAACGTTTCCGAAGGCCCATCCCGCAAGAACCATGACGACCTGCTCTCAGCCGAGACCCCGCTCGGCCCCCTCACCGGGGAAACAGCGTCAAGGTGGCGCTCACCGGGCAAACGCGGGCCCCAGCGGCCCTCTGTTGCCAAGGGCACGCTTCCCCTGGCACACCTGTGAAACACCCGCACAAAAGTGCTCTCGATGGGGCACAAGCATTGCAACCCCTGTTTGTGTGAGACACCGGGTGTGCCCCAGTAGAATGAGTGGGTACAGCAGGAGGGCTGGGAACCAGGACGCCTGGGTTCTAGCCCCAGTTCTGGCAGGGGAGTGGGGTCTAGTGGTTAGAGTGGGGGGACTGGGAGCCAGGACACCTGGGTTCTAGCCCCCCTCCTGGCTCCCTGCTCTGACCACTAGACCCCACTCCCCTCCCAGAGCTGGGGATAGAACCCAGGAGTCCTGGCTCCCTGCTCTGACCACTAGACCCCACTCCCCTCCCAGAGCTGGGGATAGAACCCAGGAGTCCTGGCTCCCTGCCCCCCACCATTATTCTGGTCTCTTCCCAACTCTAGGAGGGGAGCGGTGTCTAGTGGTTGGAGCAGCAGGGCTGGGGGACAGGACTCCTGGCTCTGGGAGGGGAGGGGGGCCTAGTGGTTGTGGGGGGGGACTGGATTCTAACCCCCCTCTGACTCTCAATCACCTAGTACAAAGCCCCCGCTGTGGTGTGTGTGGAGTTGGGGGGGGGCACTTTAAGCCCTGTCCTACCCAAACGGCTCCCCCCAGATTATGATCGACCCCCCCCTCCCCATTTTCTCAGACCCCTTAAGCACGCGGGGGGGGGGGGGGGGAGCCAACGCAAACCCCAGCGAGCACAATAAAAAGCAACGGGACAATCCACCTGCAAAGGGGGGCGGCATGGGGAGGGGGGCGGCCCCTTCTCCCCGCCGGGGGCACATGCCTCGCGTTAATGACGCCGGCTGCTCAGCCCCCCTCCCACGCGCCCGCCCCTGCGCCGCCCCCTCGCTCGGGAGAAGCCGCAGCTGCGGAGCGGCTCCGGAACCGGGCGGTCGCCGCGATCCAGCGCCATGGAGCCGGGCCGGCGGCCGGCGGAGCAGTGACCGGCCGGCGAGGAGCCGCGGGGGCCTGGCCGGGGGGGCAGCGATGGCTGCTGCCTAGAGAGGGGCGGTGAGAGGGGCCGGGGGGCTCGGCAGGCCCCAGCGCCAGGCAGCGGGGGCCGGCGAGAGGCGGGGGGGGCGGTTATGTGTGGTCTAAGATGGGGGGGGGCTGGGGGTGTTAGATGGACAAAGGCGTGTGTCGGGGTTCGACGGATGGGGGGAGGGGCTGTATGTAATGGGGGTGCGTGGGGCTGGCTGGATAGAGGAGTTTGTATGGGGCTGGATGAATAGAGGGAGGAGGGGGTGGGGCTGTATAAAGGGGGTGTTTGGGGACGGATGGATAGAGGAATATGTATGGGGATGGATAGATTGTGGGGAGGGGGTGGGCTGTATAAAAGGGTTGTATGGGGATGGATGGATAGAGGAGGGTGTATGGGGCTGGATGAATAGAGGGAGGAGGGGGTGGGGCTGTATAAAGGGGGTGTTTGGGGACGGATGGATAGAGGAATATGTATGGGGATGGATAGATTGTGGGGAGGGGGTGGGCTGTATAAAAGGGTTGTATGGGGATGGATGGATAGAGGAGGGTGTATGGGGCTGGATGAATAGAGGGAGGAGGGGGTGGGGCTGTATAAAGGGGGTGTATGGGGATGGATGGATAGAGGTGGGTGTATGGGGATGGATGGATGGACAGAGGGAGGAGGGGATGGGCTGTATAAAAGAGGTGTATGGGGATGGATGGATAGAGGGAGGAGGGGATGGGCTGTATAAAAGGGGTGTATGGGGATGGATGGATAGAGGGAGGAGGGGATGGGCTGTATAAAAGAGGTGTATGGGGATGGATGGATAGACAGGGGTGTTTGTGGGGATGGATGGATAGAGGGGGGTGTATGGAGATGGATGGATAGAGAGAGGAGGGGATGGGCTGTATAAAAGGGGTGTATATGGATGGATGGATGGATAGAGGAGGGTGTATGGAGATGCATGGATAGACAGGGGTGTTTGTGGGGATGGATGGATAGAGGGGGGTGTATGGAGATGGATGGATAGACAGAGGAGGGGATGGGCTGTATAAAAGGGGTGTATATGGATGGATGGATAGAGGAGGGTGTATGGAGATGGATGGATAGACAGGGGTGTTTGTGGGGATGGATGGATAGAGGGAGGAGGGGGTGGGGCTGTATAAAAGCGGTTGCCTGGGATACAGAGATTTACAGCCCCCGGCCTGGCACAGTCTTGGTGGCAATCTGTAGCCGGTAACGGGTGCGATCCCTGGGCCCGGGAGCCTGGCGCCTGGGTGACTCATCAGAGCGAGGGGCCTGTTGCTAGTGGACCAGGGCTGGTGGTGGCTGGATCTGCCCGTTGGCCCCGCTCAGGCAGGGGCGATGGTGCCGTGGCCCGGCAGAGCTATATGGGGAGGTGGGGGCGGATCAGAGCCCGACTCTGCGCAGAAAAGGGGGGGCTCGGCAGGTGTGATGTCAGCTGAGGACCTGGAGAGCGGGGCTGGGGCTGGGGGCTGGATCGGTAGCGGGGACCAGTGCGGGGTTGTCCACCGGGGCTGGGAAATACGTGTGTTTGGGGCGGGGGGAATCAATCTCTATGTATCTCCGCCTGTGGCCAGGGCAGCCGAACTGGGGTGTAAAATGGACAGGATTAGTGGGGGGAGGGTATTCACCCCAGTATCAGCTAGCACGCCCCTCCCGGGAAGTGGGGGGTCATGACCATCCGGAAGAGAACTGGGTGAAGCGGGGTGTCAGTTCAATGTAACTGTACGTGTGTGTGTGGGGGGGGGGTGCCTGGAAGGGAGCAACACCCCTCCCCCAGTCCCCAAACACATGGGGCAGAGAGCAAGAAGGCTGAGATGAATTCAGATTGTTGACTGGATTTCTGGTAGAGTCTAGCCTCTGATCGAGATCAAGGCCCCGTTGTGTCGAGCTCTGCACAGACCCCAGCTGAGATCAGGGCCCCGTTGTGCCGGGTGCTGAACATTGAGTGACGGTCCCTGCCCCAAGGGGCTTACAATCTAAATAGACACAGAGTGGGAGGGGAAACTGAGGCACACAGCGGGTCAGAGGCAGAACAGGGAACAGAACCCAGGAGTCCTGAGTCCCAGTCCGTCCCCAGGAGCGGGTCCCTGCTAATGCTTTGTGCTCACTGGGTGCAGACGGCTGGGGCCCAGCACTGCCAGGCTGGCTCCGGGCAGGGGGAACGGGTCACTCAGCAACTGCTGCTGCCCTCTCTCGGGTGTGTGGGCTGGGGCTAGATTGTACATCCGTGCTCTGTCCTCCTCCGCCGGGACTACTTCCAACCTCCCAGCCAATCAGCACCTCTCAATCCAGTTCCTTCACCCAGACAGTGCCATCTGTCCACCTCTGCCGGGACTACTTCCAGCCTCCCCACCAATCAGCACTTCCCAATGTATCCCCGTCACCTGCCTGCTGTCCACCTCTGCCGGGACTACTTCCAGCCACCCCACCAATCAGCACCTCCCAATGCAGCCCCGTCACCTGCATGCTGTCCTCCTCTGCCGGGACTACTTCCAGCCTTTTACTTTTGGTACCTTTACCCTGCAGGTGGAGGGATACATAAAATAGACCCACGCCTATTTACAAACATTTCTAAGCCAGACTTTTTAGAAATCGCGGGGGCAGCAGAGATCGCCCCAAGGGGTGGGAGAAAGGCTCCGACCTCGGCTGATCCACACCTGGATCTCGTCGCATCCTCACGGTGGCTTGGCTCACATGCCTCATTTCATGGGTGTCCGAGCACTTCCCGCAGGGAAACTCCGGTGGCACAAAACCCCGAAGTGTGACTGAAAGTGTAACTGGTGCCCGCCCTCTCTCGCACGAGTGTGTCTGGGACCTGCCCTCTCTCTCACGAGTGTGTGTGGGACCACCCTCTCTCTCACGAGTGTGTGTGGGACCCGCCCCCTCTCGCACGAGCACATCTGGGACCCGCCACCTCTTGCACAATGCATGTGGCTGGGATCCGTTGTCTCTCGCACAGGTAGGATTCCCCATCTCTCGCTCAGGCAGACAGGGTCTGATGGTCCAACTGGCGGCCCATGGGGCGGTTCTGTCCAGCCCCCGAATGCCTCCGCCCCCCCAGTTCTACAACACGGCGTCCTCCAGACAGCTTGCACATGCCTTGTACGTACAGTGCGGCGAGGAGGTCCCGCATGGAGGATGCCGCTTAGTAGAGCCCGCGTTTCGGTATGTCACCCGCGGAGGTGCTGCCCAGCTGGGACCCAGCCTGCGGCCCCGAATAGGGCCCAGAACCCGCCGAGTCCAGTGGCCAGAAGCAATTTTGGCAGAGGAGTTTCCTGTCAGAAAAGGCCATTTTGTCACAACTGAAAGATGGATTTCCACCTCCTTTTTGACAGCAAAATTTGGAAACGGATCAAAATGGAGCCGGTCCTTCTGCTGCATGCGATTTCTTATTCTCTTAAACTTTCACACTATATTGCATTCGATTTTATACATTTACATTATATATTCCATTATACTCTGAGATTATACGATTTATTATTCTATAACCCTTTATCTTATTATTCTGTTCTATAGACTTTAGATTGTTACATTTGATAGAGCTATAAAATAGAGAAAATACCATCTAATATAAAAGTCTAATAGAACCTAACTATAGAAAAAATTTAGTATTAGAGAATATTTTCTCTATTCAGATTGTGGTTCTATGCAAGTGTACTAGAATCTACATCTAAAAGAAGAATCGATTACACTTTGATATTAGATTCTCGTTTCTCTGTTTTTAGATTCTATTATACAATTTCTCATTCACCGCAGCAGATCTTGTATTTTGCTGGTTTACATTCCTCTCGCTTTCCCATCTGACACTGAGATCTCTCCTAGCTCATGTTTTCTGTCCTGTTCGAACGCTTCAAATGTATCGAAACAGCGTCCGGCTGCTCCCGATGGTCCGGCGTTTTCCCGGAATTTCCATTCCACCAACATTCCAAAATCTCGACTTGTCGTCCCGATTCGAGGTGATTTGTCGGATTGTCCCAATGCCTCAAAAGGAGCAGGGACAGAAGGATGGCAGCCATATCAAGAGCCCATGGTGGGGGGGGGGCGGGCTCAGCTGAGGAATAGGCTGTGGGGAGCAGCGAGATCTCAGCCTGGAAGATGAGTCAGGGGAGTGGGGGGCGGTTTGCACCATGCGAGATGCTGCTTGGGGGAGGGACCTGGGGTCTCTGTTCGCACTGTGCATGGGCAGGAGGCTGTGTAGGGATGCACTGACCCCTCTGCCTTTGGGTCTCCTTTGCCAGGTGCCCCCTCCCCACGGAGGGACCCCCTCTCTCCCACGCCCAGAGTGGGCATCATGGCTGGCGGGAAGCAGGAGCTGAAGAGAAGCGTTTCCATCATCCCCTGCTTTGTGTTCGTGGAGGTAAGGCATTGGGCGATGGGGCTGGGCACCAGGACACCGGGGTTCCCACCCTGGCTGTGGAAGGGGAGTGGGGTGTAGTGGTTAGAGAAGGGGGCGGCTGGCAGCCAGGACTCCTGGGTTCTGTGCCCCACTCAGCGAGAGAATCCAAAATTAACCAACGTAGCTTAAAACAGGGACCTGGCCCTGCGAGCTTCCCTGTGGCAGTGTCACGGATCCACAGGCCCGGTGCTCTCGCACGGCCCTGGGAGGACCCCTTCAGTGCGTCAGCCCCCTCAACGTCTCACTGGGGTCAGCCCCTCGGCTTCCCCACCTCCTGGGACCCAACCTCAGAACCTTCAGCACCCCTGGGTCACCCCGTGAGCTCCCCATGGCGAGGCCACCTGGATTGGAGCCCGGGGGGAGACTTGCACCCCCAAAGGGAGCCAGGCCCCCCGACTGCCTGACTCCAGAGGGACGCCCCTCCCAGCAGGAGGGTTTATTAGTGTCTGGAACACAGCGGCGCAAGCCCTTCGTTCCTGCAGAGAACAGAAAGTTACAGCCTGGTCCATCTGGGTCATCCATGCTCCGTAGTCGGTAGGTACCAAATGTCCGGGCATTTGGGTGGTCCTTGTTTTCTGGGACTCTCCCTGGGCCTGGGGTCCAGGTGTCAGTCACACCTGGACCCCTCTGCAAAGAGTAAACAACCTCCCCCCATGCAGCACATAGGGGAAACTGAGGCACACACCGTATTCATACAAAACATTATGAAAAATTCCCACTTTCACCCAGAAAGCGCCCCGGCCAGGGGGACTGTAGAGCTGTGAGCTTCTCTGCAGCAGTGCCCAGCCTGGGGAGAGGAGGGGACTCCAGCACTGCAAGTTCCCCACAATAGTGCTCCAGGCCAGGGGCGAAGTGGGGGGGGGTGGGAGGGAAAGCAGTGCTGTGAGCTTGCAGCAGTGCCCTTCCAACCCCCCTTCCTCATGCCCTAGCACCAGCCCCCTAAATGTCAAGTGTGTGGGTGGGTCGTGCTGGGCGGGGGGGCTAAACAACCCCCCCCCCCCGTCCAGCTCAGGAGCATGAAGCCGGCCCAGAGAGCCAAGGTCATGAGTCAGAGAATGAAATTTACCATCTGTTGCTTCGCTTCATAAAATCCTGGCCCTGACCCCTTGAGATCACTGCCAGGGGTTGGGTGGGCTGGAGGCAAATCCCCAGCCCCCACTCCCTTGCTTCCAGGATCCTTCATCACTTCCTTCCTGTCCTAAACAGCCCCCATGCCCCACCCCAGAGGTGGCTGCATCTCAGCACCGAGCAAGGGGTCCCTGTATAAACAGCCCCTGCACCCCACCCCAGAGGCGGCTGCATCTCACTGCGGGGCGAGGGGGCCTGCAGCCTTGAAAAGCCACAGAGTGGTGTGTGTGTTGTGGAGGTCGGATTTATTTGGGTGCTCCGGCTGGAGGAGGGGCAGGTGAGGGGGCTGGGGAAGCCCTGGGGGGAGGCGGGAGGGGGGGGGAGCAGCCGTCTGCCCCAGTTTGACTGAGGCGGGCGCCTCTGCCCTCAGCCGTGATGTGATGCGGAGCTACAGCAGGCATCCAAGCGTGAACGGGAGTGCACGAGGGAGCTTGCACGGAGCCGGGGGGGGTGGGGGGGGGCGGAGAGGCGGGACGGGTGGTTCCTGGGCTCCCCCCACTCCCAGCCCGCGGCTCTGCGTCCTCGCTCCTCTCCGCCGGGCCGGGGCCGGGCGCTGAGTTGCCATGTTCTATTTCCAGCTGGTGATCATGGCGGGCACGGTGCTGCTGGCGTACCACTTCGAATACACCGACACCTTCCCCGTCCACGTCCAGGGCTTCTTCTGCTACGACAGCGCCTACGCCAAGCCCTACCCGGGGCCCGAGGACGCCAGCCGCGCCCCGCCCGTCCTGGTCTACTCCCTGGTCACTGCTGTGCCCACGGTCATGGTGAGGGGCACCCGGACAGGGGCGGCGCGTACAGTGGGGGCTGGCGTGTGGGGCTGGCATGGGAGGGTGGGGTGGTGCCCGGGGGTTCTGGTGGGGCTGGGATCTCCCCCCCTCCCCCACACTCCCCACCTACCCCTGTGGGATTGGGCCCATGAGGGTCACACCTGAGTTCTGACCCTCCTAACCCATGCCAACCCCTTGGGCTTTGGGGCAACGTACCCCCCCAAAGCAGAGGCTTCTGTCAAGGCCCCCACCCACCAGCCCCCATGTGCCCCTTTGGGGGCCAGCGACCAAGGGCCCCCCCCTCCCGCAGGGACCCGCTGGCATCTGAAAATCCCGCTCTGGATACTGCATAGCGGAGGGGGGGGGGCTGCTTGGGGATCTCAGAGCCTCCTCCGGGGGCCCCTCAGACCCGGCTGCGGCGTCAGGGTCCTGGATCTGGGCCTGGGTTAGCCGGGGCCGGACATTCCTTCTGCATGGAGTGGGGGGGGGGGCGCTCTGAGGGGCTGGTGGAGTGGGGGGGGCTGGGGTTTCGGTGGGGCCAACACGGGTGGGGCAGGGGCGTCATGTAGCTCATCTGTGCAAAGGGAACAGGGAGCAGCTGGGGCCTGGTGCCCCCAGGGCCCCCACCCCCCATGCCAAGTTGGTAGCCTGAATGCAGCTGGTTCCATGTATGGCCAAGCCCCTGCCCCCCAACCAGAGCTCGGGCGGGGCCTTGGGGCAGGAGTCAGCTGGGCCTGAGCTGTGAGGACGCTCTGCCGGTGCCCCTCAGTCCCAACCCGCAGCCCCATTTGCCCATTCTCTCTTTCCCCGTCTCTGCCCTCTGCCCAGCCCCCAGCCCTGCCCTTCCCCGATTCCCCTCCTTGATGGGAACTGAGGCTGGGTTTGGGGGACAAGCCACTGTCCCGTCCCCCCTTTAGAAGCTGGGAGCTCCCAGCCAGCCCCCTCCCCTTCCCCCCACTCCCCCGCATCTGGGCTCCATCCGCTCCAGTTGGCTAATCCCCTGCCCCTAGTGGCTGCACCGTCTGCTCTGCCGGGGGCAGGGGGAGGGAGGGAGACCCACGGAGGGCTGGTGGGGGTGGGGGGGTCAGGGATCCCCAACTCCCCTTTGCACAGATGAGGCTGCCTGACTCTTCCCCCCCACCCCCGCCCCAAGGACCCCCCAGCACCTGGAGCAGAGGGGCCAGCATTGGGATCCAGTCTGGGGTCCTGATGGGAGCTGGGCACCCCCTGGGGCTGGGGCAGGGTATTTGGGGAGGGGAAGACTAATGGGGGGGCTGATCCTGCACCCTGGGCCCGATTCTCAGTTACGGTGACGCCCCTTTGTGCTTCTCAGGGGGGAGCTCCCCTGCCTGGTCCCAGGACCCCCAGGCTGGCCCAAGGCCCTGGCTTGGGGGGCGTAGCTGGGCTGTGCCTGCTTCCTGCCCCCCCGCCCACAGACGCCCGTGCTGGAGCAGAGCATGAGTTAGAGCAGCCCCGAGGCTGCCCTGACTGGCTCCTAGGCCCCGTCCTGCCCCCCTGAGAGGTGGGAGGGGGCAGCCCCTGCCAGCAGGGCCCAGGTGGGGATTGGGCCTGAGGTGGGGTGGGGGCGCAGATGTAGCCGCTAACTGGGATCCCCCCCCTCCCAGATCCTGGTCGGGGAACTGACTGCGTTTTTCTGCCGGCCGCGACGGCGTGAGGAGAAAACCATCATCTCTGGGGAGTGCTGCTACTTCATCCCGCTGCTGAGACGTATCGTCCGCTTCCTGGGTGAGTGGTGGGGGGGCCCTTGCTCCCCACCCGCAGCCCCCTACTAGCCCGGCCCTGGGCTCCCCCCCAGCTCTGCCGGTGCCCCTCACTCCCGACCTGCAGCCCCCTGCTAGCCCAGCCCTGGGATGTCCCCTACCCCAGCTCTGCCAGTGCCCCTCACTCCCGACCCGCGGCCCCCTGCTAGCCCAGCCCTGGGATGCCCCCTACCCCAGCTCTGCCAGTGCCCCTCACTCCCGACCTGCAGCCCCCTGCTCACCCGGCCCTGGGATGCCCCCTACCCCAGCTCTGCCGGTGCCCCTCACTCCCGACCCGCGGCCCCCTGCTCACCCGGCCTTGGGATGCCCCCTACCCCAGCTCTGCCGCAGCCCCCGTCTCTACACTAATTACTCTCCCCCCCTCCCCCCCCCGCAGGTGTCTATTCCTTTGGCCTCTTCACCACCACCATCTTCGCGAACGCCGGGCAGGTCGTCACGGGCAACCAGACCCCCCACTTCCTCTCCGTGTGCCGCCCCAACTACACGGCGCTGGGGTGCCAACTGCCCGGCCCCCAGTACATCACCGACCGGGGGGCCTGCGCCGGGAACCCCGTCCTGGTCACTGCCGCCCGCAAAGCCTTCCCCTCCAAGGACGCCGCGCTCAGCGCTTACGCCGTGGTCTACACCGCCGTACGTGCCGGGGGGACTGCGGTGTGGGGCAGGCCGATGGGGCTGTGGGGCAGAGGGAGGGGAGGCTGCTGGGTTGGTGGGGGCCGTGGGATGGGGGTAGGGAGGTGGGGCAGGACGGCAGTGGGGCTGGGGGGGCAGGGAGAGGGGAGGGGCTATGGGGCAGGGCAGCCCGAGGGAGGGGGAGGGAGGCAGGGAGTCTGCGGGCATGGGGGGGCTTCTGGGTGTTGGGGGGCTTCTGGTGGCTTCTGGGCCCCCCCCTCACGCCATCTCTCCCCCACCCCCCAGATGTACGTGACGCTGGTGCTGGAGGTGCGGGGCTCCCGGCTGGCCAAGCCCACGCTCTGCCTGGCGCTGGCCGGCCCGGCTGCCCTGGTGGGGGTGGTGCGGGTGGCCGAGCACCGGAACCACTGGGCCGACGTGCTGGCCGGCTTCCTGACCGGGGCCGCCATCGCCGCCTTCCTGGTGAGCCCCCGGCCGCACCCCCGTTTCCCCCGAGTGCCCCCAGCCCCCCCCACACACACACCCACCTCTCCCGAGTGCCCCCTGGCCCTGCCACACACACACACCTCCCCCGAGTGCCCCCAGCCCCCCCCCCACACACCCACCTCCCCCGAGTGCCCCCTGGCCCTGCCACACACACACACCTCCCCCGAGTGCCCCCAGCCCCCCACACACACACCCACCTCCCCCGAGTGCCCCCAGCCCCCCCCACACACACCCACCTCTCCCGAGTGCCCCCTGGCCCTGCCACACACACACACCTCCCCCGAGTGCCCCCAGCCCCCCCCCACACACCCACCTCTCCCGAGTGCCCCCTGGCCCTGCCACACACACACACACCTCCCCCGAGTGCCCCCAGCCCCCCCCCCCACACACCCACCTCCCCCGAGTGCCCCCAGCCCCCCCCCCCACACACACACCTCCCCCGAGTGCCCCCTGGCCCTGCCACACAACCATCACCCCCCACAGCTCTCCACAGCCCCCTCCACCCCCACCTCCCCCGAGCGCCCCCAGTCCCCACAGCTCCCCACAGCCCCCTCCACCCTCACCTCCCCCGAGCGCCCCCAGTCCCCACAGCTCCCCACAGCCCCCTCCACCCTCACCTCCCCCGAGCGCCCCCAGTCCCCACGGCTCCCCACAGCCCCCCCACCACACCCCCACCTCCCCCGAGCGCCCCAGCCCCCTCACGCCCCCTCACCTCCCCCGAGTGCCCCCAGCCCACCCCACACACCCCCCCCACCTCCCCGAGCGCCCCCAGTCCCCACGGCTCCCCACAGCCCCCCACCACACCCCCACCTCCCCCGAGTACCCCCAGCCCCCCCCACACACACACCTCCCCCGAGTGCCCCCAGTCCCCATGGCTCCCCACAGCCCCCCACCACACCCCCACCTCCCCCAAGTGCCCACACCCCCCACAGCTCTCTACAGCACCCCCCGCCCCGCACCTGCTCACCTGAGCTCCCCACAACCCCCCACCTCCCCCAAGCGCCCCCACCCCCTGCCACACAGCACCCACCTGCCCCCCATCCCTACACCCCAGGACACCCCACTGAACCATACGGCCCCCACCTCACCCCCAACCCCCCACAGTCCCCAGCGCACAACCCCCCACCTGGGAGGCCTCTCAGCCGCACCCCAGTCTCCCCCATCACCCGCAGCCCCCCATCGGCTGGGGGGCGCCGCGCCGCAAGGGGCGGGGAGGGGCTCGTGTGGGGCTGGACCCTCCCTCACTCTGGGTCCCCATCCCCAGGTCACCTGCGTGGTCAATAACTTCCAGAGCAAGGCGCCCACGGCCCAGAAGCCAGCGCCGGCCGAGAGCCTGGCCAGCGTCCCCGGGGTGGGGCTGCCCTGCGTCGAGAGCCCCCTGGAAAAGTTCAGCGTCGCCCAGGTGAGGGGCAGGGCAGGGATGCGCCCAGCTCTGGGGAGCCACCGGCCAGCCCATCCCCCTCCCCCCGCGGGGCAGGGGCTGCATCCTCTTCGCTCAGCCACAGGGGAGGCGGGGAGGTTCCAGGAACAGGTGTTTGGGGGGGGGCTGTTCCCCTTCGGGGTGGGATCAGGACAGGGAGGGGCAGTGGGACCCAGACAGTGCGGCCTTAACCCCTGGCCCCCAGCATGCGGGGCTGGGAACTTCATACTCCCCCGATCCCCTCCCCCCTGACACCCCTACCCATGGCCCCTCCCCCACAACACCTCGACTCCCCCTCATCCTGCCCCCCCAGGTCATGCTGGGAGCGGGGGCGCGGGATGCTTCACCAGGCATCTGGCCTCCAGCAGCTGGCTCTAAGTTAGGGGTAGATCACGCACGAACCTAGTCTGGGGGGGTTCAGAACTGGGGGGGTCTGGCTGGGACATGCAGGGGGAGTGGGGCCCAGTGTGGGGTGCCCGGGGGGAGCATAGTCCCCGAGTCCTGCATCCTGGGTTCCTTCTCTCCTCACACCTCCTCCCAAGCTGCCCCCCAGAGATGAGCCCCAAACCCCTTTCTCACCCCATAGGAGCCTCAGTCCCCCAGTGAGGGCTCCCCCCTGGGAGACCCCTCTATGCCCCCGTGTGAACTCCAATGACCCCCTTGATCCCCCCTGGGTGTAAACCCTGGTCCCCCTGTGTGAACGCCAATGACCCCCTTATCCCCCCATTGTGAACCCCAAAGACCCCTCACCTCCCCCTCCAATTCCCCCCCCCCCCCATGATGAGGGAGGAGCAAAGGCCTAACATTGTTTCCATCTCTCTCTTGTTTCTCTCCCCCGTCCATTTTCCCCCTCCCCCCGTCTGGCGCTGCTCTCCCTGTCGGGGGGGCCCTAGCGGGTCAGGGACCCCCCAGAAGAGCAGGATTTCTCCACGCTGCTCACCCGAGGCCTGGAGAGGCAGCTAGCTCGCTCCCTCCACGCGGGGGTCCACGCTGGGGCGGCTCGGCCCTACGAGTAAGTGCCACCCCCACCACGCCCTGCTGGAGACCTGCCGAGGGAGCGCTCCCTCCCCCCACCCGCAGGCAGGTGCAGCCAGGTGTGGGGCAGGAGAGGGGGTGAATGAGGAGGGTTGATAATGGGAATGTGTTTTGGGAGGGCAAATGAATTTGGGGACAATATGCAGATTTTTACGGGAGTGAAACAGGAGTTTGGAGGGAAAAGGAGAGAAAATGGGGGGATTTGGAGGTGGAACCACCTACTAGCACTGCCCGAGCCAGATTACAGAGGGGATAACAACCTACTAGCACTGCCTGAGCCAGATTGCAGAGGCGATAACAACCTATTAGTGCTGCCCAAGACAGATTGCAGAGGGGATAACAACCTACCAGCGCTGCCCGAGCCAGATTGCAGAGGGGATAACAACCTACCAGTGCTGTCCAAGACAGATTGAGGCAATAACCTACCAGCGCTGCCCGAGCCAGATTGCAGAGGGGATAACAACCTACCAGCGCTGCCCGAGCCAGACTGCAGAGGGGATAACAACCTACCAGCGCTGCCCGAGCCAGACTGCAGAGTGGATAACAACCTACTAGCGCTCCCCAAGCCAGACTGAGGAGATAATAACCTACTAGCACTGCCTGAGCCAGATTGCAGGGGGGAGAACAACCTACTAGCACTGCCCGAGCAGACTGAGGGGGGGATAACAACCCACTAGCGGTGAAGAGGGGATAACAACCTACCAGTGCTGCCCAAGACAGATTTCAGAGGGGATAACAACCTACCAGCACTGCCTGAGCTGGATTACAGAGGGGATAACAACCTACTAATGCTGCCCCGCTAGCAGCATTGCTCCCTCAGCTGTATCAATAGAGGGTTTTGCTCTGGTATCAAAGGTTGTGGGCTCAATGTGGGGGGCTGTAACTTTTTCAGGGGCTTTGGGGCCACGTTTAAAGCTCTGCCCCCCTGTTTCTCTCCCCTCCAGGATCACAGATCTGTGCTCCCAGCGATCGCCTGACCCCCAGCTGTGTCTCTTTCCCACCACCCCCGACGTGCTCATCCCCTCCCGCTCCGTCACCAGCGAGGTCTGACGGAGGCACTGCCCCCTGGGGAGGGGAGGGGGAGGTTAGGGCCCCCCCCAGAGCTCCCCACCCAGAACACCCCTCTGCCTATTACCCAACCACGCCATCCCTTTAACCAGTTCCTCCCTGGTTTGTTTGGGGTTCGTAATGACACACTTGTAAGTGTGTCATTGGGGGGGTTATGGGGGGGTGTGTAAAATCGCACCCTCCTTTTCTATATGACCCAGCTTTCTCTCCCCCCACGTGCCCTCCCGCCCCAGATGGGCCCAATCCTGCTGCCAGGGCAATACGTGGGTGTTTCAGTCCCTGCCCATCCTGCAGCCGCTGACGTTGGGGTGATAGGAACAGAATTAGGGCCCCCCAGCTGGGGGCTGCCTCCCCTCTATTTGAGCTGGGCCAGTGGGAGATTGGATGGGGGGAACTGGGGGGGGGTATGTCAGTCAGTTTGATCTGGGGGGAGGGGGGCGGAGCTGAACCGGCCCCTAGAACCAGAGACCCAGCCAGCAAAGGGCGAAGGGGGAGGGGCTGGGGACAGAAACTGACAAGGGGGCAGTGCTGAGTGGGGGGCTGGGGGAGCAGTGGGGGCCAGAGGGGGGTTTGGGGGCCATAGGGGAGTCGGGGGCTGGTTTCAAAGGCCTCGACGGAGCTAAAAGACAAAAGGAAGAAACCAGCAAAGTGGCGGGGCGGGGGGGTGGGGAGGTGTTTGCAGCAACTTCTGGGCACTGCTGGGCCTGGCTTGAGCAGAAGATTGGGGGAAGGGTATGAGGGGACGGGGACGGGTGGGGGGGCATGTGAGGGGTGGGCGACGGCATTGGGGGGGCAGGCGTTGGGGGGTGCTTCTGGCTCTGGAGCCCATTCATCCTGGGGCCTGGGCCACCCCTACAGCCAGGACCCTTCTCCCTGGGGGTCCCAGGGTGCCCCCCAGAGCTGTCAGTGCCCAGAGAAGTGGGGGAGGGGGAACCCTGAGCCCTTTGAGGGCAGCTCAGCCCCGCAGGGCAGGTGGGCTCCCACCCATCCATCAATCACAGATTATCGCTGTCCAACCATAGAGCTCAGATGAGGGAAGGGGAGGGGCTCATCCAAGCCCCACCCACAAAACAAGCCCCACCCACAGGTGTTGCCCAGACCAGATGAGTTTTTTTTTGGGGGGGGGGGGGGGGGGGACTTGGTGGGCCCCTGTTCTCCTTACCTGACGGGGAAGGACTAAGTGCCCCCCCACATTCAACCGGGCTGTGGCTGGTGGCTGATCCATGCCCCCTCCCCCCCCCGGGCTGGACTCGTTAACAACGTGGGTGTCTAAGTGACGGGCGCCGAGCCGGGGCCGTTCACACCCCTGCGAGCGGCTGGGCCGGACTCGCCCCCGCCGGGGTTTCCCTGCCACCGTCACACCTAGAGCTGGACTCGTTCCTATCGCCACGAGCCAGGAGCATGAGGGGAGCCCCGGAGCGGTGGGGGGGGGGGGGGCGGTGTACACAGCATCGACACCCCGACCACCAGCAGGGATCGAACACGTCCCAGACCCATTTCTTCCCCGTTGGGTCGTCCAGCCAGGGCTGGGGAGTCTGCTGTGGGGACCCCCCTGCTGGGCTATGGGGGGCAGGTGCCTGGGGGGGGGGGAGGTCTGATCCAATGGTGGGGGGGGGAGGGTCAGGCCAAATCCACCATGTTACCAGGAAGATTTAATAAAATTCACGTTTGTAACAGACGCTGGTGGCCTGGACAGTCGTCAGTCTGCAGCCCCCCGAGTCCCAGCCCCCCGACTGAGTGTGTGAGACTGCACGTGGGGAGGGGGGCAGAGGGCGGAGCAAACAGCGCAATTGATGCCCCTCACTCCTGACCCGCAGCCCCCTGCTAGCCCAGCCTGGGCTCCTCCCACCCCACAGCTCTTCCAGTGCCCCTCACTCCCAACCCTCAGCCACCTCCTATCCCAGCCGGGGCTCCCCCCAGCTCTGCCGGTGCCCCTCACTCCCAACCTGCAGCCCCCTGCTAGCACAGCCCTGGGCTCCCCCATGACTCTCCCTCCCCAGGCTGGCTAAGCTCCAGTGTCACTCCCACCCGATGTGAGGATCAGTCACCTCAGCCGCATGAACCAGGGCGTGCTGCTCACGGGGTGGGGGCAGGGGTGTCTCATAGCATCCCCCTCCCCCTGCACCCTCAGGGTGGGACGCTCTCCCGCAATGACTCTTTCAGGCCCAATTCATTGTCAGGGTGAAACCCCCCTGTCACCGACTCCCAGGTCGTGCCCACTCTTGGCCCCGTGCGGTCCGTGGGGGGAACCCCCTTCAGTGCGACAGCCCTTCTCAGGGGTCCACTCTCTTTCGGGGGTTCAGCCCCTCCACCTCCCGGAGCCTTAGCATGCCTGTCTCTCGCCATGGGCCCCCTCAGGGAGTCCCCTCGCTCTGGACCCCCGGGGCCTCCACTCCCAGAGGGAATAACACCCCCTGCTCTCTAGCCCGGAGCGACTCTCAGCCAGCGTGACACAGGAGAGTTTATTGAGTGTTTGAACCCAGCACAGGAACGCTCAGGGCCTCAGGCCTGGCCCCCCTCAGCACATCCCAGTCTCCCCTGCATCCAGGTGGGCTCTGCCTGCTCCCCCTCTCCAGCCCAGAGCCCCCCTGCTTCCCAGCTGATATCAGCGGCCCCCAGCCCCCCCTCTGTCCATTGTCTTCTCTCCAGGTAAACAGGGTCACCTGGGCCCCTCTTCCGTCCTCTGGCCCCTCTGGCTGGAACCGGCTGGTCGGGTCACCGGGGTCCCCACAGCCGTTGTCCTCCCACTGCCCAGAACCGGCTGCGACTCCTGAGCTGGGCCTCCGGGTCGCCAGGTCACCCGTCACTGGGGTCTCCATTCTCCAGGCCATTGGCTGGGGTCCCAAGTTCCCTCCCCGGGCCCCTGTACCAACAAACTCCCTCTCCCATCCCCTCGTTAAACCCGTAACACCCAGGGAAACTGAGTCCCACCCCCTCTGCATGCCAACCATTGGAAAAACCGAGAAAATCCCCCACTTCGTCACATCCCCCCACACCCTAGAGTGAAAAGGCCCAGTGTCCCCTCCCCACCCCTGAGCAAGCCAGTCCCCTGCCCGGGGGCAGGATCGGAGCCGGTGCCCCCTAGAGAGGAAAGGCCCCGGGGCCTGGAATTCCCAGTGGCCTGTGCCCAGGGCAGTCCCTGCCCCCACCCTGATGTCTCTCTTCCTCTGATGCAGTGGTTTATTCTCCATTGCCATGGAATCACAATCGGGGGGGGGGGGGGAGAGACGGGGGGGGGGGCATATCGCAGGAGCATCTGGAGGTTTTGCAGCAGCAAGAGAACAGTCCCCTCCAACCCTCGTGGGGGGCGTGCCAGGAGCTGGGATGTGCCGCGGGGGATGCAGGGATCGGTGGGTTGTTCTCCCCTGGGGGCAAGTTATTCCCTCCCTCCCCACTTGGGGGGCAGGGCCCTCGCAGCAACCTTTGAAAGGTCCCGCTGGGACGCCGGGGTAGATGGGCCTGCAGAAGGGGCACCAGCGCCTCCCCAGCAGCCCCTGGTGGCTGAGCGTGGCCTGCCTCAGTTTCCCTTCTGTAACGCGGGTTCTTAAACAGCCCGGCGGCGTCAAAGCCAAGGATTTAAGGGCTCTTCCCGCAGCGCCCGGAGAAAACTTGACCCGTCCCAACGTCGCTAGGTGCCAGCGGCTGCCCCGTTTGCCCAAGCCGCCAGTTTGCCTAGCTCAGCCCCCCCCCACCCCCACCCCACAACAGGCCCAGGCGCTCCTACCTTCATTAACGGCCTTCCAGCTAACGAGGCCCAGGTGAGGCTGCGCTCCTGCCCTTCCGCAGAGTCTGGCACTGGTGGGCTGGGCAGCCACCCCCAGGAAGGGCCAAGCGCCCCCTCCCCCAGGCGCCCCCCCCCCATGGCGCTGTATGGCCTAGTGCCGGCAGGGAGGAGACGGGAGCTGCAGCAGGGGAGGGTAGAGTGCGGGCGTGGGGGGGCGTACGGCTGAGTGTGGGTATATGGGGGGGGATGCAGAGGCATTAGCTATTCACTCTGCATGAGGCCTAGATCCAGCCCTGGGATGCCCCCCCACCCTCGCCCCACATCCCAGACCGGGACGAACCTCGGGGCCATTTAAAACTTTCCCTCCAGCTCACCGGCCCGTGGGTCTCGCTCGACGGTTTCGGTGGAAAAATCTCCCGACTAGCATCAAACCGCTGGGGGCTGGTTTGCGTTTGCCCTGCGAAGGGGCCCCTTGGCTGGGGGCTGGGGCGGGGCGATGCGGAGACACCCCCTGACTCCAACGTGGGGGCTGGGCTCACAAAGAATGGAAACCGGGGGCCAGGTACCCCTGCCAACCGGAGAGGGGCCCCCGAACATCATCATCAGCACTGAGCGTGAACGTAATTGCTCTGAGCGTAAGACCGGTTGTAATGACTGGGGTTAGGGGATTATGGGCTAGTGGTTAGAGCTGGGATGGGATAGGATGGGCTGGGAGCCAGGACTCGGAGCTAGTCCCAGTTCTGGGAGGGGAGGGGAGTGGGACTGTTCTTAATGTTTTCTCTGAATACTGTGCGGGTGCCTCAGTTTCCCCTATGCATTTCTTAAGTATCCTGGTGGTGGGAGAAGGGTGTGTGATTGTTGCAGACACCCTGTCTCCTGGCAACTGATGGCCTGGGCCCCTGCCCTGCAAGGTGCCAACTGAAGGTGTTGGAGAACAAAGAGATCCCTTGCGTGGGGGGGGGGACGGGGGGGGGGGCAAAAAGGCCAGAGGAGGTGCTGGAGAGAGAGCTTAGTTTGGAACAGGCTGGGGAAATGGAGGGAGGCCCAGAACTGGGGTCTGGGCTCCCTACCCTGCAAAATGGACCTGACTAGAGTGATCAGATAGAAAGGGTGAAAAATTGGGACAGGGGGTGGGGGGTAATAGGCACCTATATAAGAAAAAGCCCCAAATATCAGGACTGTCCCTATAAAATCAGGACATCTGGTCACCCTAGACCTGACTGAGGGGGTCCTGTTTTCTGTACCTACAAGCTCTGTTTTGGACTGTGTTCCTGTCATCTAATAAACCTTCTGTTTTACTGGCTGGCTGAGAGTCACGGTGAATTGCAGGAAGTGCGGGGGTGCAGGAAGAGGGGAGGGGAATCTAGTGGTTGGAGCAGGGGGTGCTGGGAGCCAGGACTCTTGGGTTCTATCCTCAGCTCTGCCACTGACTGTGTGATCACTGGCACGTCACCCCAGTCTAGGGTGGGCAATGTTGGGTCCGATAAAGGCTAGGGGTAGGCGTGGCCAGGGGAGGCGGGTTCCCTTCCTGAGTACTTCATTGGTATGCGTTTCAGCCCCCTGCGCCCTCCCGTCCTATCCCACACAGAGCAGGAGGGGAGTTAACACCTCATTGGGAAGCATCCGGGCAGCTCCTCCTTCTGGGAGTGACAGGCTCAGGCTCTCTGCAAACTCAGGCAAAGTCACCGTGCTGGTTACACCCAGGCAGCTCCCCCTCTCCATCGACGGGCTCAGACTCTCTGCAGACTCCATTATCGGACAGCCCGCCTGGGAACGCCTTTGTTACTATAGAAACATCACTCGTTGCTCTACCTGTCCGTCAGCGCGCGGTTTGTCTGTCTGGGTTTAGCATCAGCTGGTGCCTTGGGCTTCACCTGAATGGCACAGAACAGCTGAAGGGGGCTGCGTACCTGTTTAGCTGGGTATGGCTATGGGGAGGTGCCCCCCCATGTGTTATTTTTCACTACTGACTTTTAGGTAAATTATGGTAGAGCTGAGCTCAGGGCCCCTGTTGTGCCAGGCACTGCCCAGACCCCAACCGAGATCAAGACCCCCGTCATGTCGGGCACTGCGCAGACCCCCCAGTAAGAGACAATCCTAAGAACCCTAGTCTATATGACCAAAGGGTGAGAGGGGAAACTGAGGCAGAGAGTGGGTCACCCAGCAGGCCAGTGATGGAGAACCCAGCTCTCCTGAATCCCAGGCTTGTGCTTTTCCCACAGGGAAACATCCCCCGTCTCCTGCATTGCCCCTTTAAGTGCTACACCAGAGACTTGAAGCCCCCAGCACTGGGCGCGATGGACCCTTGGCACTGTAGCTGCCGCCCATGGCGAGGCCTGGCACTGAGGGTCAGGAGTCCTGGGTTCTGCCGTCCTGACTCTGACCCTCACGACAGCCACACGCCCGCCCCCATGCCTCAGTTTACCTCCAAGAAAGGTCCAGGGGCACGGCTTAATGAGTATTCATGAGGTGCTCTGAGCTCACTGGGCAGAATGCACAGGGGCGGGGCATGGTGTTGTCACTGGCTGGGTGCATTTATGTCAAGCTCATCCCTGGGGAGCAGGGGCTGAGCCCCTGAGACAGAACCAGTGGGGCCCAGCGCTGCCCCCACGGCAGGTCTGTGCCCAGGGAGCCCCAGCTCCCGGAGGCAGGTGGTGTAACGGACACAGCAATGCTGCCTGAGTCTGCAGAGAGCCTGAGCCCCTCGCTGGGGGACAGGGAGTTTCTCCCTCCCATCAACTACGTCCCCCATTAGCTGGGGGTTGGTGGCTGGGGCAGGCCGGGATCCGATCCCACCGTTATTGGGGGGGGGGGGGGGTGCTCTCCTGATGAGACTGGCACCAGTATTTCATGTTGGGGAGCTGGCAGATTGGGGGGGGCTGAAGGGGTCAGTGAAGCAGGGGGGGAGCAGCTGGAGGAGGGGTCTGGTGGGGCCCGGGGTGAAAGAGCAGGGATGGGGGCTTCAAGGGAGCCTGGGTAAGTGTGTGTGTGAGTCACTCTCTACCTTGTCTATTTCAGCTGTCCCCTCCCCTGCACCCCCAGTCCCAGGGCTGGAGGTGTGTGTGTGGGGCAGGGGGGCTCAGGGGGCCCTGAGAGATTTGCCCCAGACCCTGACCCCAGGGGCACTGACACAGGCCCTGTGTCGGGGAGGGAGGTGCTGAGGCTTGAGCCGGGCCTCTGCCAGAGATAGTGCCTGGGCACCAGGGCCGTGCGAGGGGGGGGGGGGGCTGAGCCAGCACTGGGCACTAGGGCCGTGCGGGGGGGGGCGGGGGGCTGAGCCAGCACTGGGCACTAGGGCCGTGCGAGGGTGGGGGGCTGAGCCAGCACTGGGCACTAGGGCTGTGCGGGGGGGGGGGGGGGTAGGTGTAAGCTAGTGATGGGCACTGGGGCTGTATGGGGGGGGGGCATGAGCCAGCACCAGGGCCGTGCAGGGGGGGGCGGGGGCTGAGCCAGCACTGGGCACCAGGGCCGTGCGAGGGGCGGGGGGGCTGAGCCAGCACTGGGCACTAGGGCCGTGCGGGGGGGGGGTAGGTGTAAGCTAGTGATGGGCACTGGGGCTGTATGGGGGGGGGGCATGAGCCAGCACCAGGGCCATGCCAGGGGGGGCTGAGCCAGCTCTGGGACTAGGGCCGTGCGAGGGGGGGGGCGGGGGCTGAGCCAGCACTGGGCACTAGGGCCGTGCCGGGGGGGGGGGGTAGGTGTAAGCTAGTGATGGGCACTGGGGCTGTATGGGGGGGGGCATGAGCCAGCACCAGGGCCATGCCAGGGGGGGCTGAGCCAGCTCTGGGACTAGGGCTGTGGGTGGGGGCTGAGCCAGTGGTGGGCACCAAGGCAAACCCAGCTGGGGCTGAGCAGACCCCCCCGCTAGCCCCCCCGCCCCGCCCCCGTGTCCGCAGAGCCCAGTTCCCGCCCCGGTGAGGCCTCTGGGGGGGGGGGGTTGTCTATCGGGCACCGGCGTGTCGCTCCCCCACCTCACTCCCTTTGTACCTCCTTCCCCCCTTTCGCTGCCCCCCACACTGCTCCCAGCCCCTCCCCACCGCCCCCTCCCCCTGGTCCAGCCACGCAGGAGCCTCACACTCACGGGGGGGGGGGTCAGTTTCCCAAGAGGGGCGGGGGCGGGGCCCTCCCCAGCTACCCACCTTCCCCCCGCCAGGGTCCTCGCTCCCCCTCCCGCCCCCTCTCTCCAGACCCCCCTCCCTCCTCCCAGATACCGGGGCGTCGCCTCCTTTACAACCACGATCCCCCCCCCCCGCTCAGTCCCACCCCACTCGCGTGACTGTCACCCGCGGGCAGGCCCCACCCCACGCCGGGGCTTTGCCCCTCCCCACCCCGCCCCCCCGGCGGGCAGCGAGTCTCCCAGCCAGGGGCACAGGGGCGTGGCATCCACCGGGCTGCGGGTCCTGCACTCGCCGCACGGATCCTTCCCCCCAGCTGGGGGTGTCACCCCCCCCCATCGCGTGACCCCCTCCGCTCCCGGGGGGCTGGCTGCAGTGAGGGCGGGGGGGGGAGCGGCTCGCCTCGCCTCTCTTGTCTTTTCCCAGGCATGGTTGTGGAGCTAGGGGCTGGGGGGGGGGGGGGGCTGCTTTTTCCTGAGCCATGGAGGTTTCTGGACTGGGGGGGGGCGATCCGGGGAGGGAATGGGGAAGGGGGGGGGCGGGCGTGATTTTAAAGACACATCCGGCTGGAATCCCACAAGAAATCCGGGGATTTCCTCCGCCGAGAGAAAAGATCGAGAAGGAGCCAGGGCTGAGGACGGACCGACAGACACGAGGCGAGCCGCTGAGCCCCCCCGCGGCCCCCCCTCAGGAGCTGCCGGACAAAAGCGGGGTGAGTCCTGGGCTCTCGGGTCGCTTCCCCCCCCCCCCCCCCCGGAGCCTTTGCAGCCTTTTGCTGTTTCTTTGCATGCCCAGGACTGGATCCGTTTGCTGGGGCGGGCGGGCGGGGGAGGGGGAGTGTGTGTTTGTGAGTGTGTGTCAGCGAGTGTGTATGTCAGTGAGTGTGTGTGTCTGTGTCTGTCAGTGTGTGTTAGTGTGTGTATGTCAGTGAGTGTGTAATAGTGACTGTGTGTCAGTGTGTGTCAGTGAGTGTGGGTGTGTGTTTGTGTGTCAGTGTGTGTGATAGTGACTGTGTGTGTCAGTGTGTTTGTGTGTCAGTGTGTGTGTGTGATAGTGACTGTGTGTGTCAGTGTGTTTGTGTGTCAGTGTGTGTGTGTGTGATAGTGACTGTGTGTGTCAGTGTGTTTGTGTGTCAGTGTGTGTGTGTGTGAGTGTGTTTGTGTGTCAGTGTGTGTGAGATCCGCCAAGGTGGGGCAACATGCTAAGAAAACCCCACTTGGTTTTTTCCATCCCACCCACTTCATTCCATCTGCCCCATCCTTTCCCAAGGCCCCATTTCCCGTCCCTTCCAGCCCCTCCCCCCCACACACACACACTTTCCCAGCCCCTGGGGGCAGCTCCTCTCCCCCCACCCCAGCGCCTCCAGCCCGCACTTCTACTCCGGCGGGTGGGGACCAGCTGGACTCAAGTGTCATTTTCCGAGCCCGACAGCGCCGGTTTGCGGGCTCTTCCCCAGCCAGGCACACGGCATGAAGATGAAGCCCCGGGGTTATTTTCTGGTTGGGGAGCCCGCCCTGGTCCTTTTTTTTTTCAGGGTGTTTTCTTTTCCAAATAATCTCCGGGAATGTTCCCCCCCTCTCTGGCAAAATTCCCCCCCCCCCCCCGCCTTGTGTTTTCACACCGCCTCTCATTGCTGCGCCTCTCTGCTTTGTGGCTTTTCTCGCTGATTCCTGGGTGGTTGTTTTTCTTTTCTAGTGAGCAAAAACGTGCAGCCCCCCCCCCCCATCCAAAAACCGCCTGGTTTTTATTCCTCTCGCTAGTTTGTCGGTTGCTCCCCGCCCCGACTGATGGCTGGTTGTTACCGAGACAGGAGGGTGCTGGGGATTCAGATGGACACCCATCAAAGGGCATTTGCACCCCCAGGCGTGGGCCCCGGGCCCCAGGAATCTCGGGGGCCGGCTGGGCGGAGCGGTTGGCTTGCCCTAAAAGTTGCACTTGTTTATCCACCCCCTAAAAGAGCCCCCCCCCCCCCCGGCCTGGGCTCGACTCCCAAGATACCAGGACAGCGGGGAGACCTGGGGCCCTGCCCAAAGCTACCCCCAAACCCGCCCCTTCGCCCCCATTTTCCGTCGCCCCCGCCTGTGATCGGCGATCAATCGCCGCCCGCGTTTTGCTTAGGGCTTGGTCTGCGTGTGTGTGAAAATGACTAGCCCTGATCATGGCTTCCTGGATCGCTAGATCCTGGGACAAGGCAATCCGGGGGAGCTGGCCTCGGTGCTGAAAGCGAAGGATGGGAGGGGGGGCAGGAAAGGAGAGGGATGGGGGGGGGGGAGCAGGGGAGAGAGCAGAGAAAGGCCTGGTGGCTGGATAACAAGATCTCGCGTGGCATCAGAGCCCAGAAGGCGGCTTTCCTAGCCAGGGGCTGGGCAGTGCCCGGTGTGATGGGGCCCTGATCTCGGCTGGGGTCTCTAGCCATGATTCTGAGACATCTAACAATTCCAGAGCACGGGTATTTCCAGAGCAGATGTCCCCATCTTTCCCTGCTAGGAGAAGGGTCCCTGGGAGCAATAGGGGGGTCTTAAAGAAGAGTAGAAATCCGGGGGGTGGGAGCACCGGGGGGAAAAGTCTTGCATCACACGTCCAGCTGTGTAACCAGTCACGCAGCAAATAGTGCTGGTGTGAAGAGCTGCTTTGGGTCCATTAACACCCCCCCGAAAAAATACCACCCCCACAACACCCTGCCCAGACCTCCGGAGTGTCAGAATTAAACATTTATCGGGGTGCCTGTGTGTGCTCCCCGCTTGGAAGAGGAGAAGCTGCCTGACTGGTCAGGAGGGCGGGGTTCTAGAATCAGTGCTAGGAAGGAAGTGGGGTTTAGTGGTTAGAGCGGGAGGGCGGGGGGCTGGGAGTCAGGACGCCTGGGTTCTGATTGTGGCTCTGGGAGGGAAGTGGGGGCTAGTGGGTTACAGCAGGGAGAGGGAGGGGACTCAGGACTGAGGGTGAATGTTTTTGCCCCCAGGTTTAAATCAGCTGTAAAGAGTAGGGTCAGGGCATTATGGCCTAGTGGTTAGAGCAGGGGCTGGGCACTAGGACTCCTGGGTTCTATCTCCAGACTACTCACAATTAGACTAAGGGAGGCTGGGCAGGCTACATACTCAGGGCAGCGGTTGCCAAAGTGACTTAAGGAGTTTGAAATGTACAAGAATTAGCCAAGGTGCTGGCCAAGCCCAAATGGACCCAGCCTTAATGAGGCCTTTTTAAAATGACTAATGGAATCATCGTTACCGCAAGAAACCATGAGCAAATCCCAGCTGGGCCCGAACTAAAAGTCTTTTAGCCAGCTCCTCCCTGCCCCTGGAGCACTTCCCCCAGACCATGTTCCTGTACCCAGCATTGCACCCCCACTGATTCCCCTGACACCCCTAAGTTAATGGGGTGTTTTGCAAGCTACCCACATGGGGCAGGGTATGTTTAGATACTAGCAAGTGGTGCATCTGTGAGTCAGGACTCCTGGGTTCTTGTACAGTGTTGCTCCATTGGAGTCAATGGGTCAGATCCCCGGCTGGTGTCAATGGACATCGCTCTATTGGAATCAATGGGCCAGATGCCCGGCTGGTGTCAGTGAGCGTCGCTCCGTTGGAGTTAATGGGTCAGATCCCCAGCTGGTGTCAGTGGGCATCGCTCTATTGGCGTCAATGGGTCAGATCCCTGGCTGCTGTCAGTGGGCGTCGCTCCGTTGGAATCAATGGGTCAGATCCCTGGCTGGTGTCAATGGGCGTCGCTCCGTTGGAATCAGTGGGCCAGATCCCTGGCTGGTGTCAATGGGCGTCGCTCCGTTGGAATCAATAGGCCAGATCCCTGGCTGGTGTCAATGGGCGTCACTCCATTGGAGTTAATGGGTCAGATCCCCGGCTGGTGTCAGTGGGCATCGCTCCGTTGGAATCAATGGGCCAGATCCCTGGCTGGTGTCAATGGGCGTCGCTCCATTGGAATCAGTGGGTCAGATTCCCGTCTGGTGTCAATGGGTGTCACTCTATTGGAGTCAGTGGGTCAGATCCCCGGCTGGTGTCAATGGGTGTTGCTCCATTGGAGTCAGTGGGTCAGATCCCCGGCTGGTGTCAATGGGTGTCGCTCCATTGGAGTCAATGGGCCAGATCCCCATCTGGTGTCAATGGGTGTCACTCTATTGGAGTCAGTGGGTCAGATCCCCGGCTGGTGTCAATGGGTGTTGCTCCATTGGAGTTAATGGGTCAGATCCCCGGCTGGTGTCAGTGGGCATCGCTCCGTTGGAATCAATGGGCCAGATCCCTGGCTGGTGTCAATGGGCGTCGCTCCATTGGAATCAGTGGGTCAGATTCCCGTCTGGTGTCAATGGGCGTCGCTCCATTGGAATCAGTGGGTCAGATTCCCGTCTGGTGTCAATGGGTGTTGCTCCATTGGAGTCAATGGGCCAGATCCCCATCTGGTGTCAATGGGTGTCACTCTATTGGAGTCAGTGGGTCAGATCCCCGGCTGGTGTCAATGGGCGTCACTCCATTGGAGTTAATGGGTCAGATCCCCGGCTGGTGTCAATGGGCGTCACTCCATTGGAGTTAATGGGTCAGATCCCCGGCTGGTGTCAGTGGGCGTTGCTCCGTTGGAGTCAGTGGGTCAGATCCCCGGCTGGTGTCAATGGGCGTCGCTCCATTGGAGTCAGTGGGTCAGATTCCCGTCTGGTGTCAATGGGTGTCACTCTATTGGAGTCAGTGGGTCAGATCCCCAGCTGGTGTCAATGGGCGTCACTCCATTGGAGTTAATGGGTCAGATCCCCGGCTGGTGTCAATGGGCGTCACTCCATTGGAGTTAATGGGTCAGATCCCCGGCTGGTGTCAGTGGGCGTTGCTCCGTTGGAGTCAGTGGGTCAGATTCCCGTCTGGTGTCAATGGGTGTTGCTCCATTGGAGTCAATGGGCCAGATCCCCATCTGGTGTCAATGGGTGTCACTCTATTGGAGTCAGTGGGTCAGATCCCCGGCTGGTGTCAATGGGCGTCGCTCCATTGGAATCAGTGGGTCAGATTCCCGTCTGGTGTCAATGGGTGTTGCTTCATTGGAGTCAATGGGCCAGATCCCCATCTGGTGTCAATGGGTGTCACTCTATTGGAGTCAGTGGGTCAGATCCCCGGCTGGTGTCAATGGGCGTCACTCCATTGGAGTTAATGGGTCAGATCCCCGGCTGGTGTCAATGGGCGTCACTCCATTGGAGTTAATGGATCAGATCCCCGGCTGGTGTCAGTGGGCGTTGCTCCGTTGGAGTTAATGGGTAAGATCCCCGGCTGGTGTCAATGGGTGTCGCTCCGTTGGAGTTAATGGGTCAGATCCCCGGCTGGTGTCAATGGGCGTCGCTCCATTGGAATCAGTGGGTCAGATCCCCGGCTGGTGTCAATGGGCGTCGCTCCATTGGAGTCAGTGGGCAGATCCCCGGCTGGTGTCAATGGGTGTCACTCTATTGGAGTCAGTGGGTCAGATCCCCGGCTGGTGTCAATGGGTGTTGCTCCATTGGAGTCAATGGGCCAGATCCCCATCTGGTGTCAATGGGTGTCACTGTATTGGAGTCAGTGGGTCAGATTCCCGTCTGGTGTCAATGGGTGTTGCTCCATTGGAGTCAATGGGTCAGATCCCCGGCTGGTGTCAGTGGGCATCGCTCCGTTGGAATCAATGGGCCAGATCCATGGCTGGTGTCAATGGGCGTCACTCCATTGGAGTTAATGGGTCAGATTCCCGTCTGGTGTCAATGGGCGTCACTCCATTGGAGTTAATGGGTCAGATCCCCGGCTGGTGTCAGTGGGCATCGCTCCGTTGGAATCAATGGGCCAGATCCATGGCTGGTGTCAATGGGCGTCGCTCCATTGGAATCAATGGGCCAGATCCCCGGCTGGTATCAATGGGCGTCGCTCCATTGGAGTCAATGGGCCAGATCCCCGGCTGGTGTCAATGTGCGTCGCTCCATTGGAGTCAATAGGCCAGATCCCCAGCTGGTGTGACCTGGCAGTGCTCCATACATGCTCCACCCCAGAGCTGGCCCCAGTGGGGCCACATGGGGTAAGAGCCCAGAGAGCCTGGCACAGAATCAAGGTAGTGCTGCCAGCCTGGCATCCTAACCCACCCCACCGCCGTCCCCTTGTGGCTAACTCTCTATTGCTCTTTCAGCCCCTGCTTTCTTTCCTGTTTTCTCTGCAGGCTGGCACTCCCCTCCGGGTCACCTGGGCAGGAGCTGTGCCCCAGAGGAACCCCCAGCCCACTGGCTCCCTTCGACGACGGGTATTCTTGGGTAGATAATACGGATTGCGTTGTTATTGCTTGAGAATACGCGTAGCCGAGGGGAGAGTCGCTCATCGCGCGCCTCTCTCCCTCCTTCCTGCACCGGCTGATGCTCACCCTCTGCCCATGCAACCGGGGGCTCAGCCCCACCCCTGGAGGAACATGGAATTGTGCCCGCCCACACCAGATGGCACCAGCGAGCCAAGACCCATGTTGGCCCCTGTGTTGTGCTACCCCACATCCCAGTGATTGTGTTGGCGTGTGGAACTCCTTGCCACAAGATGAGAATTCCTGCATGGGATCAGACTTTTCCATGGCGAGCAAGAGCACCCAGGGTCAGGATGGGGAGGGTCAAAAGAATAGGTGGGGGTTAGAAGGTTTTAAACCCCCCTTGGGCAATGGGCCATGAGCTGACCCCCCGATATTGGGGGATAAGAGGAGATTGCCCCCCTGGGAAGAGGCAGTTAACCCACCAATGGGGTTCTTGCATCTTCCTCTGCAGCAGCTGGAGACAGGAGACAGGGCCACATGTGGATTCCTGGATCTTTTTCTGGCCATCCAAGCTGCTTCCCCGGGAAGCCAGCTGGGGGGTCTGGACCCACTGAGTCCAATGGAGCAACAGCCAGCTGAGGACGTGGTGTGAGTGGGGCAAATCAAGGTTGCTCCATTGGATCCAGTCAGCGTTTGCATCTGGGGCACGTTCTCTCCACAGCCCGTCCTGCGCCCTTGCTGGAGGCAGAGACGTTGGCCTCCAAAGTGCCTAGTGGCTGCCGTGACCTCCTAGGAGACCCCCCAGGCTCTGACCTGCGGGGCTGAGTCCACGCACCCAGGCCCTCACCAGTCACGCTCACCAGCCCGCCCGCCCCCCACTCTGGTACATGACAAGACGAGGGGCTGTTAGCCCTGATAGTTCATTTAGCTCCAGTTACCATCCCCCACTCTGCCCTACTGGCTGGATGCAGCATTCGCCTTCGCTCCCTGCTCTAAGCCGCCGCTTGTTAAAACACCCGCTGCCATCCACCCCAGAAGCAGCCGCAGCTCAACTTTGGGGGAGACAGCACCAGGGTGAGGGTGGGATTCCCCTCCCCCCACCAGGAGCAGCATGAGATTTGCAAGGTGACTGTCCCCCGCCTGCCCCGCCTCAGCCCCAGACTTGCCTCCGAAGGGTCAGGCTGCTTCCTATGGCCAGAGGTTCCCGGGGTATTGTAGGACTTATAACCCCGGTACTGCAGTGTCGCCCCCGCTGGGGATCTGAGATGAATGCTTTCTCCTCTAGCTACAGCCGCCCTCGGCAGGAGCACCCCCCCACACCCGAACGTCTCGCGCCCATGTAGCAGCCAGATCCATGGTAGCAAAGCTCAAGCTAGCGACCGGGGACCTTGCAGCTCGGGGTCTCCAAGCCCACCAGGCTCAAGGGCCCGAGCTCCAGCCCAGAAGTCCCGACTCCCCGCCAAATGCCCTGTCCGCTGGGCCTTGTTCCATCTCTTTTAAGCGAGGGTTAAGTGACGCCGAGGCCTGGTGCCGGCCCCGGCGCAGGGGGGTGGATTTCAGCCCCGGCTGCTGATTTGGGAGATCCCCAGACCCTGCGAGGACTGGCCCATGTGTCCGTGGGGGGGCAGGCGAGGAATCCTGCTGCCACATGAGCTGCCTCGCCGGATCTGAGCCGAGGCCCCAGCCCAGGGTCACCGGCCGCTTCCGTGATTTCACTCAGTGGGACGTGCGTGGAGATAAGCAGGCACAAGCCGGAGTGGCAGGTTTGTATCATTTTTTCGTGGTGCCCAGAATGGCTCCAAGTCCTGCCCGCCCCCCCCCCCTCACACAAACACACCTGCCTAAGGCTCTGGGAGGGAGTTGGGGGCGGGGGGCGGGCTCTGGGCTTGGGGCTGGGGTGCAGGAGAGGATGCGGGGGGTCAGGCTCTGGGAGGGAGTTTGGGGGTGGGGGGGCGGGCTCTGGGCTTGGGGCTGGGGTGCAGGAGAGGATGTGGGGGGTCAGGCTCTGGGAGGGAGTTTGGGTGCGGGGGGGGCGGGCTCTGGGCTTGGGGCTGGGGTGCGGGAGGGGTGCGGGGGTCAGGCTCTGGGAGGGAGTTTGGGGGCGGGGGGCGGGCTCTGGGCTTGGGGTGCAGGAGAGGATGTGGGGGGTCAGGCTCTGGGAGAGAGTTTGGGTGCGGGGGGGCGGGCTCTGGGCTTGGGGCTGGGGTGCGGGAGGGTTGCGGGGGTCAGGCTCTGGGAGGGAGTTTGGGGGCGGGGGCGGGCTCTGGGCTTGGGGCTGGGGTGCGGGAGGGGTGCGGGGGTCGGGCTCTGGGAGGGAGTTTGGGTGCGGGGGGGCGGGCTCTGGGCTTGGGGCTGGGGTGCGGGAGGGGTGCGGGAGTCACGCTCTGGGAGGGAGTTTGGAGGCGGGGGGGCGGGCTCTGGGCTTGGGGCTGGGGTGCGGGAGGGGTGCGGGGGTCAGGCTCTGGGAGAGAGTTTGGGTGCGGGGGGGGCGGGCTCTGGGCTTGGGGCTGGGGTGCGGGAGGGGTGCGGGGGTCAGGCTCTGGGAGGGAGTTTGGGTGCGGGGGGGGCGGGCTCTGGGCTTGGGGCTGGGGTGCGGGAGGGGTGCGGGGGTCAGGCTCTGGGAGGGAGTTTGGGTGCGGGGGGGGCAGGCTCTGGGCTTGGGGTGCAGGAGAGGATGTGGGGGGTCAGGCTCTGGGAGGGAGTTTGGGTGCGGGGGGGGCGGGCTCTGGGCTTGGGGCTGGGGTGCGGGAGGGGTGCGGGGGTCAGGCTCTGGGAGGGAGTTTGGGGGCGGGGGGCGGGCTCTGGGCTTGGGGTGCAGGAGAGGATGCGGGGGGTCAGGCTCTGGGAGGGAGTTTGGGTGCAGGGGGTGGGCTCTGGGCTGGGGTGCAGGAGAGGATGCGGGGGTCAGGCTCTGGGAGGGAGTTTGGGTGCAGGCTCTGGGCTTGGGGCTGGGGTGCGGGAGGGGTGCGGGGGTCAGGCTCTGGGAGGGAGTTTGGGTGCAGGCTCTGGGCTTGGGGCTGGGGTGTGGGAGGGGTGCGGGGGTCAGGCTCTGGGAGGGAGTTTGGGTGCAGGGGGCGGGCTCTGGGCTGGGGTGCAGGAGAGGATGTGGGGTGCAGGAGAGGATGTGGGGGTCAGGCTCTGGGAGGGAGTTTGGGTGCGGGGGGGCGGGCTCTGGGCTTGGGGCTGGGGTGTGGGAGGGGTGCGGGGGTCAGGCTCTGGGAGGGAGTTTGGGTGCAGGCTCTGGGCTGGGGCAGGGGTGCAGGAGGGGGTGCGGGGAGCGGCGCTTACCTCAGGCAGCACCCCTCTGGCAGCGGCTCCTAGGCGGGGGAGGAGGGGAGGTTTCTACACGCTGCTGCCCACAGGCACCGCCCCCGCAGCTCCCATTGGCCGCAGTTCCAAAGGCAGAGTCGGCGCTCGGGGCGGGGGCAGCGCGCGGAGACACCCCCCCACACACACACAGGGGTCACTGCGCTGCCGGTGGTGGCGGGGGGCCCCGGGCTCTTTTAAATCGCCCGGGGGCAGCAGGCGGGGCAGGGAGACACTCCGGGGGAGGTGCGTGGGGGCAGCAGGTGGGGCCGGGTGGGTGGGGAGAGACCCGGCCCTGAACATTGGTGGAGCCGGGCCCCCATGCTCTGAATATTCCTGGAGCACGGGCACCACGGGCCCATATAACTCACCGCCCCTGGGCGCAAGGGGGCTGGGAGCCAACCAGTGCAATGCAGCCCTTTCCTTTGGGTAAGGAATGGTGTCCCTAGCCTCTCTTTGTCAGAGGGGGGTGATGGATGGCAGGAGAGGGATCACTTGATCCTTACCTGTTAGGTTCACTCCCTCTGGGGCACCTGGCATTGGCCACTGTCGGTGGACAGGACACTGGGCTGGATGGACCTTTGGTCTGACCCAGTACAGCCGTTCTTATGTTCTTACGTTCTTAGCATCAGAGTGAAAAACTAGTCCCAAAGCCCCCCAGGGGAAATGCTAGAACCATGGAAATCAATAGGAGCTTCGGCCACACACATCTGTGGGGCCTGCAACTCCCCCTGGGGCTGGGCATTCTGCAGAGTTCTTTCTTTCTTTCTTTCTTTCTTTCTTTCTTTCTTTCTTTCTTATGTTGAAACAAATGGGTAGACTCCAGCCAATCTGTGGCTATCCGCTTTATATCCGTGGCCCATGTTTGCGGCTCGCGGATCGGACGCGGATATACATTTTGTATCTGCACAGGGCTCTACAAATAGGCATTGAAGGAACTCAGCACTTGAAAATGGGGGAGGTTTTTGTGTGGACATTTTCAACAAAAACTGGAAAGGGAAAAAACCCCAACCCCTAATTGTCTCTCTTGAAATTTTCTGTAGAAAAAAATTGACTGTTTTGTGTGTGTGTCCCCCAAACCACCATTATTTTTTTGTTTTCGTTCAGTCTTGGTTTGGGGATTTTCCCATTTTGGGGTCAGTTTTCAGATTTTTGGTTGTTTGCAGCCCAATCAAACGTCTGGGAGGAAATCAAACACTTTCCACACACAAAAAAAGTCATTTTTCTCAAAAACCCCAATTGTCCATCAAAAAGCCATTTCAAGGGGGGATTTTCCACTGGCCCTAGTGCAGCATCTTTGAAAACGTCGACTGATTTTCTTCGGTTGCCTAAATAAGAATGGCAGGGCCTCTATTTAAAAGCCTGAAATCAAACGTTTCAAACACTTTTAAGGAGATTTCAAGTAGGCGCAGCGATTTTATTCCTTCTCTATTTGGCTGGTGTCCTGCGCTCAGCTAAGAAGCAGGTTGCTAAATTGGAGAAGGCTCAAAGAAGAGCCAGGAAAATGATTCAAGGATTAGAAAACAGTGAGAGCCTCCAGGAACCCAGTCTATTTAGCTTAACAAAGAGAGGGTTAAAGGATGACTTGATCCCAGTCTCTAAGTACCTACAGGGAACAAATATTTATCACGGGCTAGTTAGTCTAGCAGCGAAAGGTCGAACATGATCCAAAGGCTGGAAGTTTGAAGCTAGCCAAATTCAGACTGGCAATAAGGTGCCCATTTTTAACAGTGAGGGGAATTCACTATTGGAACAACTTCCCGAGGCTCCCGATGAGTTTTCCATCACTGGCAATTTTTAAATCAAGCGTAGGTGTGTTTCTAAAAGCTCTGCCCTCGTTCAACCAGGAATTACTGCAGGGCAGCTCAAACCTGTGTTTGAGCTCAAGGGTCCCGTCTGGCCTTGGAATCTATCAATCTAGGCAAACCCGGGGCTTGGCCTGGGTCACAAATCCGGCCCGGCTAACGTATTCCCACCTTGGCTTGGTTCTGACATCGCCAAGGCCCAGGGCGGCACTCGCCAGTTCTCCCAGTCTGGGGGAAGCTGGGCAGCCAGCGCGCCCAGTCTGCGGGTGGCTCTCAAAGACTGGATCTTCCCGGCTGCTTGACTCCTGCCCTGCTGCGGAAAAACCCCGGCGAGCGGAGCCTGGCTGCCTTAGGTAAATATGGGGCTGCGGGGGAACTGTTCTCAGGGCGTTTCTCTCGCTGTCCGGTGGGTGGCTGGTGAGCCATGGGGGTGGTTAGATATGGCCCTTCCTAGGTATATTTCCCACCCCCCATCTCTCCTCCTAGTGCGTCTGCCGACTCCACCAGCACATCGGGACTTGGCTCCTGGTGGGAGAGGCCACTGGGCTCCAGCGTCTCTCCAGATCTTGGGCGGAGGCAGGAGAGTGGCTGCTGGGAGCTTTGCTCCAGCAGGGTCCTGCCCCGTCTCCCCAGCTGAACCATTTGGCCTACAGGGCAGATGTGGAAAAGGCTCCGGAGCACCCTGCAGTCCACAGCCTCCGCTGCTCTAGAACCTCCCTACTCCAGAGCCCCTGTTCCAGAACCTCCTTCTCTAGAATACCCTGGTCTGGAAACCCCGTCGTTCTAGATCTCACAGCTCCGTAATCATCCCAATCCAGCCCCCCCAACTCTACAGTCACTCTGCTCTGGGACCCCCATTCTAGAACCCAACTTGAGAACCACCCAACCATTAAACCACCATGTTCAGGAGCCTTCCAGTCCAGAACCCCCCAACTCTAGAACACTCCTCTTCTACAACCCCAAACATAACCCCCTATCTCTAGAATCGCCAACTCAGGAGCTCACTGTTCTAGAACCGACTCTAGCATCATCCTATTCAAGAGCCACCCCCAGATCCAGGACACCTTCCCCCAGCTCTAGAATTGCCCTCTCTAGCTCCCACAGAGGTGACAGGCCAGATGCAGGGATCGCTGGGGAAAATTCGCTGGCCCCATAATGGTCCCATGCCATCCCCCCATGCTCTCCTCCCCACCATGGGTGTGTACAGTATGTCTGTGTATATGTGGGGAATGGGGTTGTGGGAGGGCCCAGCACATCCTGGGAGCAGGGGGTTGGCTGGCAAAATCAGCGCCCAGAAACGCCAATGATGGGCACATTGGCAATTCGGAGACACACAGATCAGGGTGGCGGATGGGCAGTGAATGCCCCATTCCCTTTAATTCTCCCCTTCCCTGATAGTTATTAAAGGTGCTACTAGTCCACAGCTTCCCCCCCTTCCCCACCGTCACTAGAGGCTGCAGGTGGGATTGAGTGGGGGGGGGGATGTCATCGGGGGAGGCTGTTTCTGGCCTCCCCCTTAAAAATTGTCCACCCACTGGAACCCTGAAAGTTCTCATTGTTGCCTGGCAACCGGAGCAGCAGGCGCTAGGCAACGCAGTTGCTAGGGAGCATGTGTGTGTGTAGGGGGTGATTGGCAGCTCTGACAGAGGCCTGGCAAATGGCATTTGACCAGATGAGCAGCCAGGACTAGTTTCCTCCCCCCTCCCCCCCAAGTGCCAGGGTTGCCAATTTCGGTTGGACGTATTCCTGGAGATTTCATCACGACATAATCGTTAATTAAAGATTCATCTTTAATTCCTGGAGACTCCAGGCCAATCCCAGAGCTGGGAACAGACCCAGAAGTCCTGCTTCCCACCCCGCTGGCCTGCTCTAACCCATGCCCATGTATATTCACTGCCCCCAATTCCCGAGTCAGTGCTGGGAGCTGTCCCCGCTCCCATGCCCTGCTCACTCAGACCATGCGTACCGGCCATAGTCCCACCCCCCTCCACAGCCACCCTGCCAGCTCCGCATGCCAGCACCACTGGCCACCTGCAGCCAGGGGCCCTGCCCAGAGCTGGGCACCAACCAGAAACTTGCCAAAGGAGGGGACCCTGGCACGGCCACCCCCCACCCCCTGTCCAATGCACTGTACCACCACCACCCCGCTCTCCTGCCCCTAAAACAGCCCCTCCCCCATACACTGTACCCCCGCCCCATTCAACTCCTGCCCCTAAAACAGCACCCACACCCCTCCCCTTCCATTCCCCCCCCCACCCCATTTCGGACACTGACACATTAGCAATGGATTCTCAGACACATTCAGAGCAGAGATGGAGGGGAGAGGTAAAAGCCCCCCCCCCCCCCCCAGGTCTCCTGAATGTGACAGATCTCCAGCCAAGCGGGCCATGGAAACCAGCCCCGAAGAAAGGGGGCCAAACCCCTGAGCCACCCAGTCTCTGGGGCTGCATGGGAGCTGGCACACCCTAGAGGGGAAAGGGCCAGGCTCCCCCCAGAGCAGTCCCAGGGTGGGGGCATGTTGGTGGGGGGCGGTGGCACCAAAGCCCCCTTGGGTACCCCCCCCCCCATTTCACAGTGGGTCTCACCTGCCCCACAGCAGGCCCTTTGGGCACCCCATATAGTGGTCTCTGCGTGTCTGTGTCCGTGCAGGGGGGGTTGCTAAATCCATTACCCTGGAGGGAGGGGTCTGTAGTTTATATCCAGCATCCCCAGGCTGACAGGTGAGTTGGGGGCAAGTGAGCATGTGTGGGGAGGGGAGATCAGGGACCCCAGTCTAAGGTCAGAGCCAATTCACCCGGCTCTGCAGTAGCTGGCCTGGGAGTTCACACCAGCTCCAGACCTGCCTGGCACATGGACACACACACACTGTGCCTTAGCTGGTAATTAACAACCGAGGTGCGATCCCCATGTAATCTCGTTAATTGGACCCTCCTTAAAATCTGCCGGGAGGTGGGGTGGAAGAGACTGGCTGAGGTGGGTTCCTTGACCCTTTGCAGCCCAAAGATCCCCCTCTGCCCCCCCCCCCGCACCAGCTGGTGACCCCCTCAGGCATGGGATGAGCTTCCTTTGTAACATTTTACCCCAGGCTGGGCTGCCCCTGGGATAATGCAGCCCTGGGTAGCAACGCTAGGACCCCAGGGTGCTTATCAGGGGTCCTCTCCCTGGGGTGTACCTGGATTTCCTCCCCTCCCCAATTCTACTGCAAATTAACTCCTCCCAACCTAGCTCCCCTCCCCCTCCGCCAGCTCTGGCCCTACTCCCTGCGTCCCTGGCAGGCGACAGATGGCGAGAGGTTTGCAGATGCCCCACGGAGCACGGGACAGATGGAGGCACCAGCCGGCTGAAAATGCCACCGTTTAGTAACTGCTAAATGTTTGAATTAATCCCCCTCTGAGTCCCCCATAGCCCCCGGTTGCCTTTGGGGCCCAAAGCCAGCGATCACCCATTCACGTTACGGTGAAATAAGTTTCTCTGGAGCCTATGGGTCGGGATTGAGGGGCAGTCACAGGTCAGGGTTGAGGGGCATCACCAGAGCAGTGGGGGAAGCCAAGCTGGGATAGCAGGGGGCACAGGTTGAGATTAAGGGCTTTGGCAGAGGTGGAGCCCAGGGCCAGGGTAGCAGAAGGGCTGCAGGTCAGGGGTGAGGAGCATCGACACAGCTGCGTGGGGGGAGCAGCTGGGATAGGTCAGGATAAGGGGCATTGACTGAGCTGTGGGGCGGGGGGTGACGAAGTGGGGGGATTTTCTCAGGTTTTCCAATGGTTGGCATGCAGAGGGGTGGGTCTCAGTTTCCCTGGGTGTTACAGGTTTAACGAGGGGATGGGAGAGGGAGTTTGTTGTTACAGGGGACCGGCGAGGGAACTTGAAACCCCGGACAATGGCCTGGAGAATGGAGACCCCAGCGACGGGTGACCTGGCGACCCGGAGGCCCAGCTCAGGAGTCGCAGCCGGTTCTGGCCAGTGGGAGGACAACAGAGGACCCCGGTGACCCGACCAGCCGGTTCCAGCCAGAGGGGCCAGAGGAGAGAAGAGGGGAGAGGAGGCCCTGGCGACCCTGTTTACCTGGAGAGAAGACAATGGACAGAGGCGGGGCTGGGGGCTGGTGATATCAAATGCTCATCTGGGAAGCAGGGGGGCTCTGGGCTGGGGAGGGAGCAGGCAGAGCCCACCTGGATGCAGGGGAGACTGGGATGTGCTGGGCTGAGGGAGGCCAGTCCTGAGGGCCCAGAGAGTTTCCTGTGCTGGGTTCAACGCTCAATAAACCCTCATTTCACGCTGGCTGAGAGTCGCTCCGGATTAGAGAATGGGGTGTTATTCCCTCTGGGAGTGGAGGCCCGGGAGGGTCCAGAGCAAGTGGACTACCTGAGGGGGCCCACAGCGAGAGATGGGTGTGCTAAGGCTCAGAGAGGTGTGGCTCCAGGAGGTGGAGGGGCTGAACCCCGAGAGAGAGTGGGCCCCCGAGAAGGGCTGTCGCACTGAAGGGGGTTCCCCCCACGGACCGCACAGGGCCAAGAGTGGGCATGACCTGTGAGTCCGTGACAGGGGGAACCCAGGGCTGGGATAGCAGGAGCTGTGGGTCAGGATCCAGGGGCATGGGCAGAGCTGTGTGGATAGATTTGGCAGCCAGCCTTTTGGTGGGTGCCCCAAATAAAGGGAACATTCCTCAAACCCCTCTGCTTTCCCCACACCGCCATCGGCGCCTGGGGCACCAGCCACAGGGTGTGTCCATCTTATAAAGCCCAGTCAGTGCAGGTGACCTGGGGTCCAGTGCCCAGGGCAGGGGGTGGGGCCCGGACTCCTGGGTTCTATCCCAGCTGCGGGGGAATCCAGTGCCCAGGGCACGGGGTGGGGCCCGGACTCCTGGGTTCTATCCCAGCTGCGGGGGAATCCAGTGCCCAGGGCACAAAGTGGGGCCCGGACTCCTGGGTTCTATCCCAGCTGCGGGGGGATCCAGTGCCCAGGGCAGAGAGTGGGGCCCGGACTCCTGGGTTCTATCCCAGCTGCGAGGGGATCCAGTGCCCAGGGCACAGAGTGGGGCCCGGACTCCTGGGTTCTATCTCATCTGGGAGGGGGTAGGTCCAGTGCTCAGGGCAGGAGGTGGGGCAGGGAGGGCGCAGCCAGAGGCGGTTGCAGCCACTGATTGGCTAGGCTTCAGAGAGTGGGCGGGCCTTCCCCCCGCATTGGCTGGAAGGTAAGAAAAAGAACGGGTCAGTGGGACTCGCCACAGGATTGGCTAGGTCATGGAGGGGGCGGGCCTTATTCCGGATTGGCTGGAGGTTGGAAGGGGGCGTGACCGGAACAGAACACGATTTCTAATTAGTGGGCGGGGCAGCCCTCCTGATTGGCCGGAGCGAGGGGTGGGCGGGGCAATGTCGGCGGCGCTGCAGCGGGCGCTGGGCGCAGAGGGGCCCGGCCCGGCCCCGACCCCGGCCCTGGTGCTGGGCCCGGCCCGCTCGGGCCGCTCGGCGCTGCTGTTCCGGGCGGCGCTGGGCGGGCCCCGCGCGCTGTTCCTGGCGCCCCGCGCCCTGCAGCGGCTGCCGGGGGCCCGGCGCGGGGAGAGCGACCCGCGCGGCCTGCAGGTGAGGGGCGGGGCCAAGAGCCGGGGCGGGGCCTGCGCAAAAGGGGCGGGGCCAAGGGTTAAAGTCATTGGGGGCTGGATGGGGGGAGACGCTGGAGGCCGCAGTGTCTGATGGGGGGCGGGGCTAAGGGGCGGGGCTTCATGGCAGGGCAGGAGCCTCAGGGGCAGGGCATAGGCTAAAGGGCGGGGCCTGAGGAGTGGGAGGGGCCAGAGAGGGAGGGACTTTTTGGAGGCGGGGTGGGTGGTGCTGGCCTAGCACAGGGCCTGGACCTGGCTGGGTGTTGGGGGATGCTGGGCAGGGGAAGGGAGGAGATCCTGGGGTGGGGCTGGCATGGGGGCTAGGCTGTGGTTGGCCTGGGGAGGGTGGGGATCGCAGGCTGGGCTGGGCTGGGCTGGGCTGTGGGGGAGGAGATCCCGGGCTGAGGCTGACCCAGTTCACTAGCTCTCTCCCCTTCCCCACCCCAGCGCATCCAGTTCCTCTACCCGCCGTCGCTGCGGGAGCTGCTGCAGCTCTTGGCCTCGCTGCCCCAGAGCCTGTCTGGGCCCCCCGCCCTCCTCCTGCTGGACGGGCTGGAGCAGTACCTCGCTGGGTGCCCTGGCCCTCAGGCGGCCGCCCGGCTCTCAGCCCTGCTGGTGGACACAGCTTCCTACTTCACGGGGCGCCTCGGCGCGGACCCCCGAGGATCTGCCCCCTGCTGCCAGCTCATCGCCTCCATGCGGGTCTCTGGGGAAACAGAAGTTGAGGATCATCTCTGCATCCTCCAGCGCTACTTCCCAGCCCAATGCCGGCTGTGCCCCGACTCCGCGGCAGCCCTGGGCCAGGAGGACTGCGGGGGCGCCAGGATATTCAGGGCGCGCCTCTCCCAGCTCGGTGCTCTGGACCGGGAATGGAGGCTGGGATTTGGCCTTGATGGAGAGATGAGGGTATCCCCAGTTCCGTGGGGGGGTGCAGAGGATCCAGGGGCAGCTTCGGACACAGACAGAGCTGCCGGGGCTGAGAAATGACCCCAGGGGCTCTGGCTTCTAGCGTTCTCCACTGGCGTGTAAATTAATCTGTTTCCCGAGTGTGCGTCCCCTCCTTGACCTGCTTAATTTGCCACCCACAGTGAATAGAAATGGAGGAAAATTCAGCAATACAAATCTGTTTATTCCAGGAACAGCTGAGATGGGGGTGCTGCACAGACACAGTAATATGCAGTCTCTACCCCTGAATCTAATTTATTTTCCACTGTTTTGGCTCTCTGGGGAGGTGGGGTGACCTGAGCGGTTATCTGCGCCCAGCTCTGAGGGGGAGCCCATCTGTTCCAGTGCGCAGGCTGCAGGGCTCGGAGCAGAGGAGACGGAGCTTCTGTTCCTGGCTCTGCCACTCAGTACCCGCTGTCTGACCTCGAGAAAGTCACTGCCCCTGCTCTGAGTATTAGACCCCACTCCCGGTCCAGAGCCAGTAATAGAACCTGCCTCCAGCCCCTTCCAGATCTGGGAGTAGAACCCAGGAGTCCTGGCTCCCAGGCCCTCCTCCCCCGTTCTAACCCCCTGGACCCCACTTCTCCCAGATCTGGGAGTAGAACCCAGGAGTCCTGGCTCCCAGGCCCTCCTCCCCCATTCTAACCCCCTAGACCCCACTTCTCCCAGATCTGGGAGTAGAACCCAGGAGTCCTGGCTCCCAGGCCCTCCTCCCCCATTCTAACCCACTAGACCCCACTCCCCTCCCAGAGCCTTGAGTGTCCCTCACAGCTGGCTTAGTGCCATGGAGCTGGTCCGGCACAGGGCTGGGGCGCTGGCACAAGGAGCCACGAATCAGCCCACGTGCAGGCGCCCTGCCGCCCCGCCAGCTCCTGCCCCCTCCCGTCTCTCCGGACGGGCTCCCTTCCCAAGTGGCTCGCCCTGCCGATGTTGGATCGGCGCCAGTCGCCTGCCGAGAGTCAGCGCTTGGCTGGGCTCCCGCTGCCTGCCACAAGCTGAGCCGCTGCTGATAACCCCCCGGGGAGGGGACGGTTGCTGTGGAGATAATCGCTATCAGGTGGGGACCGGCACTGAGCTGACCCGTGGGACTGTTTGGAGGGCGGGAGGGGGGGGTGTTTTCTCACACTTGTGGGGGGGCTGGACCCAAGCAGAGCCACTACCCCGGTTCCACCCCTGGCACCCCGGGCACTGTCTGCAGCCCATTCGAGCTGCGCCGCCGTGTTTCTGCCGGCGCCCGGGTTGAGAGCCAGTGGAGTCATTGACGCCCAGTGGCACGGGGGAGCCAGCAGCGTCCAGGGCCACGTTCCCTTGCACTAGGCCCGTGCACGTGCAAGACGCCAGCACGTGGGACAGGCCGCCATGCACTCTAGCTTTCAGCGGTGTCGCGAGGGGATCCTCAGGCCCTGCTACGAGGAGCGGAAGACACGGTTTATCTGTATGGCGGCAGCGTCCAGGATCTCACGGTGCTAGGCGCCGTACAAACCCAGATCACACAGCCAGTCCCTGCCCTGAAGAGGTTCCAGTCTCTCCCCGGCACCTTTCCCCCTGCGTCTCCCTCGCTCCAAGCTCAGCAAAGGTTGCTCAGGGGAAGGCAGAGCCCAAATCGCGGCTGTCGGGGTCTGGCTGCTCTGTAAAGCCGCAGGGAGGGATCCCGGGGAGGGGTGAGAGCGAGGGAGGACAAGGCTGGCCCAGGACCAGACATGCTGGATGGGGAAGGAGGTTTCTCCCCAGCAGAGAAGGCAGCAGCCCCCTGGAGGCATAGTGAGGGGGAAGAGCCCTAACCGGTTTGAAGCCGGAGCTGATCCGTTTCCGATGGCTGATGTAACGGGGTGTCCCGGATCCGTGGAGCCTTCCCCAGCAGAGACTAGGCAGACGCGGAGTGGAAAAAACCAGCCCCTTTATTAAAAGGCAAAGATCTATCATGCATCCAGCCGCTGCGGGCTCCTAGCTGGGCCCCAGCCCTGCCAGGGCACTGTGCGCTGTGGGGCAGCCCCCGAGTTCTGGGGGATTCTCAACCCCCACTAGCCCTCCTAGCCAGCTCCACCTGCTCCCCTTTAACAAGCCCTTGGCCTACGCTGGGGCCCCGCCGCTGCCGGGCAGATAGGAGACGGCTCTCAACCCCCAGGCGTTTCAGCACTGGCCAGAGGGGTTGGTCTCACCCCAAGAAGCCTGCGGTGGTGCCAGGGCGAATCAGTCCCATCTGGTGCTGGCAGCACCCCTTAAAGGGTTAATGATGAGAGTACCCCAGGGCAGGGACAACCCCATGGAGTTAAATACTTACAGCAGAGGGAAGATCCCAATGACAACCCCGGGTCGGTCAGTATTGTCAGCCCTGCTTTACAAGGGGGGAAACTGAGGCGCAGAAAGGGGGGGGGGTGGGACTTGCCCAAGGTCACAAAGCAAGTTGGTGGCCCAGGTGGGATAGAACCCAGGAGTTTTGGCTGCCAGCCCAACCCCCAAACTACACTCCCCTCTCAGAGCTGGGGCTAGAACCCAGGAGTCCTGACTCCCGGCTCCCCCTAGCTCTAACCACTAGGCCTCACTCTCCTCCCACAGCTGGGGCTAGAACCCAAGAGTCCTGACACCCAGCCCACCCCCCACTCTAATTTCTAGCCCCTACTACCTGACTAATACATGGGTCACAGCAGTAACGGATTTACAGGGCTTTGTGAGCTTTCCTCCCCTATACCCATAAGTACAAAAAGCAAAGGGGCAGGAAGCCCGTGTCCCTGGGCACAAGCAGGGTTGCAGCACTCCCAGCATCCCTTGCAGCTGAGTCAGGCTGGGGGGGGGCAGAGTGGGTGGGCTCCCCTTGGCAGAGGGGGTTGTAGCTTTCCACCCAGCTCGTGTTTCGAATCCAAGCCAGCTCTGGTGTGGGGGGGATTGGAGGTAACGCCCCCTGCTGGCAGGTTGGTCCCAGACCTCCTGCACCGCGGGTGGAACAGCTGGCATGGGCCACGGCGCCCATGGCCCATCCGGCCAGGTGGGAGTTTCCGTCCCGGCAAGAGCCTGAGCCGGGGCAGTTCGGATCCACCTCCGTTGGCTTCCACCAAGAGGGAGCTGGTGCTGAGGTCATATATCCATCGTCCAGCCACGGGGCCCCGCTGCGTCCTGCTGGGATGGGGGTCCCCTCAACGAGCTGCTGCAAGGGGGTGTCCTTTCCATCATGCCAGGACTGGGGCCCCTCAACGAGCTGCTGGGATGGGGGTCCCCTCAATGAGCTGCTGCGATGGGGGTCCCCTCAACGAGCTGCTGCAAGGGGGTGTCCTTGCCATCATGCCAGGACGGGGGCCCCTCTGCGTCCTGCTGGGATGGGGGTCTGTAGCAAAGCGAGGTCGAAGACTCCCCGGCGCGGCGCCTCCTGCTGGTCGTCTGGGAATCAGCTCTTTTCCAGCGCACGGCGCGCCCTCTGCTGGCCGGTGTCTCCCCTGCCTCCGGCCCCCGTGTCCCTCCTGGACCCTGGTGCCCTTTACCTCGGGGTTCTGTCCCCAGCAGTACCCCCTCAGTCTGGGTCTCCCCCCCCAGGGGAACCCCCAACCCTCTGCACCCACCTTGCCTCAGTGGCTACTGCCAGTCACCAGCTAGCCCCCACCTGGGGCAGACTGCAGTCTGTCATGGCCACTCATCATTGGCAAGCGGGTAGGGCCAGCTGCCTCTTCCTATCCCTGGGCTGTACCTCTGCAGCCCCAGTACCTCTGTAGGCCTTCACCAAGGCCTGCAGCCTGGGGGTTTGCCAGGCTGGAGCTCCCCAGCTCCTCTGGCCCTTTTCCTCAGCCCTGCTCGGCTGCAGGTACCTTGCTCCCAGCAGACAGATCCTTCCCCTTCCAGGGCTGGAGAGAGACTTCTCCAGCTCCTGGCCCCGAGCCCTCTCGCAAGGGCCAGCTGGGCCCCGACTGAGCTGGCCACAACTGTGGCTGCTTCCTCGATAAGCCTAGTTTGTTTTACTAGTGGGGCAGCCGCCCCACTACAGGGTCCCCTTCACGAGCTGCAGGGATGGGGGTCTCCTTTACATCATCCCAGGTCTCCTCTACGTCCTGGGACGGGGTCCCTGCTACGTCCTGCTGGGACGGGATCCCAGCTGCCTCCCACTGGGACGGGGTCCCCGCTACGTCCTGCCTGGAAGGAGTTTCCTCCACGTCCGGCAGACACGGGGATCCATCTCTGTTCTCCAGGCCCCGAGTCCCCTGCCCGTCCACCGGCACTAGGAGCACACCACGTAGCTGGCTGGGAAGGGCTGGGCCTGGCCCCCATCCTGGCACAGGTTGGTGTAGAGGTTGGGCCGGTTGGTGCTGGTGCCCAGGGGGCCGTAGTCAGCGGAGATCCCGGAGTCGGACACCAGCAGGTAGCTGTATTTGAGCGGGCGCTGGTGCCCGCAGGGGGCCAGCAGCTCTGAACTGGGGTCAAAGACGGTGTACTCGAAGCTGGAGGAGGATGAGACCCGCTCCTCCGGGACCGGCTCCGGTGTAGCTCCCGGGGGGCCCAGCTCCGGCCCCATGGCAGAGGGGGCTTCAGAGCCCGCGCTGCTCCGGGCATCGGGCAGGAGCAGAGAGTCCTCGCCCGGGCTGCGTGGCATCAGCTGTTCATCCAGCACCAGGTAGTCGTCGGGGGGCTCCGCAGGCGGCCCAGGGCGGGCGGGCGGGACTGAGCCCTGGGCTTTGGGGGGCAGAGGGGGCACCGGCCCCTCTGCCTTGGATTCGCGGCCCTCGGACAGCACCTCCAGCAGGGCGGGCTGCTCCTCCACGTAGCCAGGATTCCAGCTCCACCACAGGTAGGCGTTCCTGTGTCCCAGCCAGAGCTGCGAAGGCAACAGGGCCTGGATCACCAGAGAGGCTGGGGGGTGGGGGGCACCTACTGAGCCAGGCCTGGGGGTCTGAGCCTCCTCTCTGCACCCCTGAACCCTCAGGTTCTGCCTGTCCCCCCAGCACCCACCTTGGGCCAGATCCCGCCAGCCCCTTTGTTTTAAACCAAGGATTTATGTAGGGCCTACAACAACAACAGCATGAAAACCAGCCCCGGGCTCACTCCCCATCTTGGCCCTCCCCCAGCTCTAAGCATCTCCCCCCCCCTTGGACAATCGCCCTGGTCCCCCAGCCCAGCGTGTCCCCCCAGCATCAGACCCCCATATCCCCAGCACAGATGCCCCCAGGGCAGTGTGGTGACCCCCTGCTGGCCAGATCTCTCCATGCATCGACGGGCTGCAGCCCCCCTGGGGTCCCCGGCCAGGGCAGGATCCGGTACCTGAAAGTTCCCCTTGTAGAGGGTGAAAAGCCCCTCAAATTTGTGCTCCGGGCTGGGAATCACCGGCCACAGCTTCGTCTTCAAAAACCTGGGGGGAAGTGGGAGGGTAGTGGTGAACAGGAGACAAGCCCCAGCGTGAACCTCCCCCCCCGCCCCGTTGGAAATGCGCGTGCACCCACCCTGCGAACGCTCAGGGGCCGTTGGCTGCAGGGGGTTCGGGAGACGCAGCCCCCAGCGCCGCCCACACGCCTCGCGCATCCCCTCACCCGCACGCAGCCTCCGAGCACGTGCACGCACGTGACAACACGCACGTGCAGGCTGCCATGCACAAGTACACGCACGCACGCCCGGGGACACCCCCAGTGCACCCGAGGAAGGCTGGGGGTGGATCGCTCCCCCCACCCGCGCCTTGAAGCCTTAGCCTGGAGGGGCCCCGGGGGCGGGGGCGGGGCTGTCCCGGTGAGCGCGGCGGGCGGGCGGTACCTGCGGTGGCTGAGCAGGGCAAAGAGCGCCAGGAGCACCACGATGAGCACCAGGATGAGCGACAGTGACAGGATCAGGGGGTCCAGATCTGCAAGGCGGGGAGGCAGGGTCAGCCCGGGCTGCGGGCAGGAGGGAGCCCAGGGGTGGCGCCAGCTGCCTCCAGTGGGATCATAGGGAAGGGCCCAGGATCACCCCCCTCCCGCCCGACCAGGCCACGGCCCCTCCACCCTGATATCCCCTGCCACCCAACGACCCCTCCACCCCATCCTCCCCACTATCCCCCACCAGCCCATGGCCCCTCCCTCCCCATTCCCCTGCTATCCCTCGCCAGCCCACGGCCCTTCCCCTGTAATCCCACCTCCCTCCGCTATCCCCCGCCACCAGTGTTTTCCCCAGGAATTGAAATTAGGGGGGGTGTTGAATTTACGGGGGGGGGGGGGGGTCAGGGTCGATGAGTGGTGAGACCGTGAAGGTGGGCTGTATGGCACCATAGCAAAAACTGAAAAAATGTTTCATGACTATTTTATTAGATTTAAGTCATGTTTTAAAATCATCACGCAAATTAAAGTTGGCTACTCAAGCCTTCTCTGACGCGCTACGTCTACATCAGGGGTAGGCAACCTATGGCACGGCAACGCGAGCTGATTTTCAGTGGCACTCACACGCCCTGGGTCCTGGCCACCAGTCCGGGGGGGGCTCTGCATTTTAATTTAATTTTAAGTGACGCTTCTTAAACATTTTTAAAACCTTCTTTACTTTACATACAACAGTAGTTTAGTTCTATATTAAAGACTTCTAGAAAGAGACCTTCTAAAAATGTTAAAATGTATCACACTGGCACACGAAACCTTAAATTAGAGTGAATAAATGACAACTCGGCACACCACGTCTGAAAGGCTGCCGACCCCTGGTCTACATCCTCCTTGGTTTCGTGTTATAATTTTGCACAACTTTGTTAGCGAACTTCTTGAATGCAATGCGTTCATCTTTGGTGGCTTCTCGTGTGTCCGGTACTTCCAGTCCTTCAATTGATATGCTCATTAGTCCATTCACATGATCAGGCAGAAGGTGACTTCTTTCAGAAGGCAGAATTCTATTCAATGATGAAAAAGACCGCTCAGCTGTAGCTGTTGTCACTGGGAGTAGCAAGAGATGAATTCCTACTTCTTTCATCCCAGGAAACAGAGCACAAAGATGGGGTCGAGCCACTAGTGATGATAAAAAAGAAGTTGAAGTCAAATCTTCATTCATTCGTGGTATGAGAGTCCACTGTGTTCAAATTCTCTATTGTGTCCTGAGCACTCGGCAGCCCCGTTGCTGGTAGTGCCTCACTCCACTCAACTGTCGGTGTTTTATGGGACAGGCATCTGTAAACGCTACGTAGAGGTTGAGTAGAATCTAGAAGTCGCTGTTGTAGATTTTTAGGAATCAAGTCTGTGTACTTTTTCAGTTGTCTTAACAAACACTTCTTGTCCTCTTCACTTAAGGATTCAATATAAATGCCTTCATTGGTCAACTTCTGGACTGAAATCTTTGCTTCTTCCAGTACTTTTTCAATGGCTAGCTCTCTGATTGATCCAAATGTAGCTTCTATTCCTGGACAAAGATCTACTACTGTTGTAGCAGATGCCAGGATGGCATTGTTTAATGACCCAAGTGGTGTCAACAGTAGACTTACAAGAGAGAGAATGGCAATAGTCTTCTCTGAAGGTAGTAGAAAAGTAATCCACCAGCCTCACTACTTAGATCCATCCCATCTCGGTAAATACTTTCCAAAGCCAGTAATAACGGCTGGAGTCATTTTAAGACAACAGCCAAAGATCGCTCATGAGAAAGCCAGAGGGTTTTCCCAGGTTGGACTAATTTGAACGTCAGTCCCAGTGTATCTTCTATATTTTCCAAAATATTCAGTCTTTTTGGACTCTTGCTGAAAAAAAGAATATAATGAGGACATTACATTTATAGCTTTTTAAATGTCTTTTGAAGAGTCTGCAGCTTGTACTAGTGCTAGCTGGAGTAGATGGCCTCTGCAGTGTGTATTGGAGAGATTAGAGTTACACTTTTCTCCAAGCAAAGCTTGTACTCCACCATGTCTTCCAGAGAAGTTTGCAGCTCCATCAAATGCACAAGCAGCCTCTGTTTGGGGTTCAATTGACAAGCATTTAACTCTTCTAAGATGTGCGTTGTCACAGATGCAGCCAATGTGTCTTCTATAACTTGAACATCTAGAAATGCATCTATTGGCCTACCCCTGACATCAAGATAACATACACAATGACTTAATACGTGATGCCCATTTGCATCCATCAGCCATGTTTGCAAATTTTCTGAATGTGGTGAGAGAGTTCTTCACTTTTTCAACTGTTGAGTCCTTCACGGTTGCACCACAATTAGGGTGACCAGATGTCCTGATTTTATAGGGACAGTCCCGGTTTTTGGGTCTTTTACTTATATAGGCTTCTATTACCCCCCCGCCCCCGTCCCGATTTTTCACATTTGCTGTCTGGTCACCCTACACCACATGCTTCTAGCCAGTCAGTTGAGTTTCTTGAAGAAAGATAGTGAGCATTTGCTGGTCTTGTTCGGAACCCGTGTTCAACTTCAGGATGAAGAAGTGACAATGCACTTAACATTGGCCTCCGGTTTGCAGTGTGTGGTATCTCTTGCTTCAATAGAAAGTATGATGCCACAGCCATGTTTGTTCGCATGAGCTGTGTTGCGTCTCCAGCATTCTTAACAGCCTCATTAACACTCACCGGTGTTGTCCTTGGTCAGTGGAGACTCAAAGTTTAGAGGTGCTTTCACGTGAGTTCTCCTCCCACGTGGGGGGCAAGAAGACACCTTGCTCGTTCCTCCAGCTGCTCACTGTTCGCTCTGGCCACTGCTGTTCATTGTGCCACCGTTCACTCCGTCACTCTGTTGCCAATGGCCCTGCGCCGTCACCTTCTGCTGCCACCTGCCACTGTGACTTCTGCGAGTTGATCTCTTCGGGTTCCACCAGCTCTCGGTGATTTCAGCTGAGCTATCAGAATCTCACTGCTAGTACAGACTGGGCCATCTCTTCCACAGAAACACTGTCCCACAGCAGGTCTAAGCACTTAGACCTGATTATCAGAGACTGTCTAGGAAGGAGTACGGCAGAAAGGGATCTAGGGGTTAGAGTGGACCACAAGCTAAATATGAGTCCACAGTGTGATGCTGTTGCAAAAAAAGCAAACATGATTCTGGGCTGCATTAACAGGTGTGTGGTGAGCAAGACACGAGAAGTCATTCTTCCGCTCTACTCTGTGCTGGTTAGGCCTCAGCTGGAGTATTGTGTCCAGTTCTGGGCACCGCATTTCAAGAAAGATGTGGAGAAATTGGAGAGGGTCCAGAGAAGAGCAGCAAGAATGATTAAGGGTCTAGAGAACATGACCTATGAAGGAAGGCTGAAGGAATTGGGTTTGTTTAGTTTGGAAAAGAGAAGACTGAGAGGGGACATGATAGCGGTCTTCAGGTATCTAAAAGGGTGTCATAAGGAGGAGGGAGAAAACTTGTTCATCTAGCCTCTGAGGATAGAACAAGAAGCAATGGGCTTAAACTGCAGCAAGGGAGGTTTAGGTTGGACATTAGGAAAAAGTTCCTAACTGTCAGGGTGGTTAAACACTGGAATAAACTGCCCAGGGAGGTTGTGGAATCTCCATCTCTGGAGATATTTAAGAGTAGGTTAGATAAATGTCTATCAGGGATGGTCTAGACAGTAATTGGTCCTGCCATGAGGGCAGGGGGCTGGACTCGATGACCTCTCGAGGTCCCTTCCAGCCCTAGAATCTATGAATCAGTGATTTCAGCTGTAGTGGTCACTTAACAGAACAAAAAACTATCTAAGAAGCCTAGATCAGCTCTGTCTTTAACCTGTGGAGAGGGGCAGGTCAAATAGTACTTGTGACTCAGGCAGACCATCAAGCAAAACACCTGTCCTCACCCCTTCTCTTGGTGCCCTCAATCGGCACAGGCTAAGTACAGTTCTACCACCCTTTACTCATACAATCAGAATAACAACATTTCATCTCCTCCCCCCCCACCCCCATTCAAGTGATTTGTAACCCAACCCCAGCCAAAATCTATCAGCAACACAGCTCCCTTTGCTGGATACCTAGGTAGATGAGGTGTGAATGTAAATACAACCTGGTCCTGAAGCCTTTCGCCCCAGCCCCCAGCTCATCACTAGCTGTCAGGGAGAGCTCATTTTGACTGTGCTTACAAATCGTCCTTTGAAATGATGAGGTTGGCCAACATCACCGAAATGAATGCACTGACATTGTCACGAAAACCAACAGCTGGATAAGGAAGCTAGTCTGTGTTCATATTTTTCAAATCTATTCTACTTTTTCAGATACATGGATTTTATCATACATTGTATATGCTTTTAAAGTCTGTATTAATGTTTCAATTTCTATTCAAATTTCCAAACAATCAATAATTGGCACCAATGCATGTAACTAGTTCACAAAACTGGGCGGGGGGGGAAATTCGGGGGGGGGTGTACACCCCCCCTAAGGGGAGTGTAGGGAAATCCCTGCCCGCCACCCAACAGCCCCTCCACCCCCATCCCCCCGCTATCCCCTGCCAGCCCATAGCCCCTCCCCCCACTATCCCCCATCCCCCCGCTATCCCCTGCCAGCCTATGGCCCCTCCCCCTATCCCCCTGCTATCCCCTGCCAGCCTATGGCCCCTCCCCCCCACTATCCCCCATCCCCCCGCTATCCCCTGCCAGCCCATGGCCCCTCCCCCCCACTACCCCCCATCCCCCCACTATCCCCTACCACCCAACAGCCCCTCCACCCCCCATCCCCCCGCTATCCCCTGCCAGCCTATGGCCCCTCCCCCCCACTACCCCCCATCCCCCCACTATCCCCTACCACCCAACAGTCCCTCCACCCCCCATCCCCCCGCTATCCCCTGCCAGCCTATGGCCCCTCCCCCCCACTACCCCCCATCCCCCCACTATCCCCTACCACCCAACAGTCCCTCCACCCCCCATCCCCCCGCTATCCCCTGCCAGCCTATGGCCCCTCCCCCACTATCCCCCACCATCAACGACCTCCCCATTACCCATCCTCCCCCACTCAACGCAGGGGGGTCTCACCGTGGGGCGTCAGCACGGTGACGGGCGCCGACCAGGCGCTCCAGTAGCCGCTGTAGCTGACGCCGTCGGGCTTGACGCGCACGGCCAGGGCGTAGCGGGTCCGGCCCCGCAGGTTGAGGACGAGGCACTCGGTGCGGCCGTCGGGGATGTCGACCTGCAGGGGGCGGGAGGGCCGGGTGAGGGGCGCTGGGCGGGCGGGGTGGGGGGCGGGGGCGGGCGGGGGAGGGGCACTCACCGTCTGGCGCTCGGCGCCCTCGGGGGCGAAGGCCACCTCGTAGCGCAGGCTGCTCTCCAGGTAGCGGAGGCCGGGCGGCTGCCAGCTCACCGCCAGCTGCCCCGGGCTCTCGGTCGGTCGCGCCGTCAGGTTGGACGGAGGGTCCAGGAGAACTGCGGGGTGGGGGAGGGGGGGAGACGTGAGCTGGTGCGTTCGGGGGGGGGCTGGGAATGGGGCTCGAGGACTTTCCCCTCTAGGGGGCGCCAGCCTCAATCCAGTCCCAAGGAGGGGGACTGGCTGGCTGAGGGGGACGTGGGGCCTTTCCCCTCTAGGGGGCGCCGGCTCCGATCTGGCCCGGGGCAGGACTGGCTGGCTGAGGGGGACGTGGGGCCTTTCCCCTCTAGGGGGCGCCGGCTCCGATCTGGCCCGGGGCAGGACTGGCGGCTCAGGGAGACGTGGGGCCTTTCCCCTCTAGGGGGCGCCGGCTCCGATCTGGCCCGGGGCAGGACTGGCGGCTCAGGGGGACGTGGGGCCTTTCCCCTCTAGGGGGCGCCGGCTCCGATCTGGCCCGGGGCAGGACTGGCGGCTCAGGGGGATGTGGGGCCTTTCCCCTCTAGGGGGCGCCGGCTCCGATCCGGCCCGGGGCAGGACTGGCTGGCTCAGGGGGACGTGGGGCCTTTCCCCTCTAGGGGGCGCCGGCTCCGATCTGGCCCGGGGCAGGACTGGCTGGCTCAGGGGGACGTGGGGCCTTTCCCCTCTAGGGGGCGCCAGCTCTGATCCGGCCCCAGGGCAGGCGGACTGGCTGGCTCAGGGGGGCATGGGGCCTTTCCCCTCTAGGGGGCTCCGGCCCCGATCCGGCCCGGGGCCGGACTGGCTGGCTCAGGGGGTCGTGGGGTCTTTCCCCTCCCGGCTCTCACACCTACCCACTTGGTTGACCATGATGGTGCGGGCATGGACGACATTGCTGCTGTTGCCGGCGTAGGCGCCGACGTGCAGGGGGGTGAAGGACGGGGTGCCCTCGGGGGGGAAGACGCAGCTGAAGCGGGTGCTGTTCCAGGGCGTCCGGGTCACGCTCAGGTTGCAGCGCTGTGGGGCGTCCCCCCTGTCGGAGGCGGGGAGAGAGGGGGGGCAGGGGTCAGCGGCGGCAGAGCCTGGGGGGAGGGGAGGCCTGGGGCCCTTTCATGCCTGGCCTCTGCCCGGGGCGGCAGACATGGGGGTGGGGGTCTCAGCATAGGGGGCACGCTTGGTGGGGCACATGCTGGGGCTGGCGTGGGAGGCACAGCCTGAGTTGTAGAGGGAGGGGGCAAGGGCGCAGGCTGTGGGGTGAGACTTGGGGGCACAGAGGCGGGCATGGGGGGGGATGGGAGGCAGGAGGACATCACTGGCATTCCAAGACTTGCCCCCTGCCCCCCGTCAGCTCCACCCAAAGGGGCTCCCAGTGGGGGAGGGGGACTCACTCCACGATGTAGAAGAAGCCGTATTCCGTGGCGCTCGGGGGGCTGCTGCTCTCCCAGAAGCAGGTCAGGTCCTCCAGGCAGCGCGTGAAACATTTGGGGTCCAGGGGCTCCTCACCCAGAAGCAGGGCAGCTGGGGGCACAGGGAGGGCCCAGTTAGCAGCCACCTCTCCCCCGCCGTCCACACGGACCCATTTCCCCTCCCCGGCTGAGCACAGGTTCCCAGGTCATCGAGTGATCCCCCCGATCCTATAGTCCTGCATCCCCAAAGCCCGGCCAGTGAAGAACGCCACTACCCTGCGGCAAACCCTGCGCCCCAGGAACATCCTGCTGCTGGGAGTTTCGAGGGTTAACAGCCCCTTGCCCTGAACTGCCCAGGGAGGCGGCTCCAGGCACAAGAACAACCCCCAACCCCCAGCAGGCAACAGGCCCCAGCTGCAGCTGAGAGTGAGGGGTGTCCTCTGGAGCCAGCCGGCCTGGCCCGAGGGGCTCCTGGGGGCAGACCTCAGCTCCCTGGGTCTGCTCCACTGCAGGCGGACATCCCATGAACGGTGCAGGGCACTCCACTGACTCCGGGCAGGAGAGTTAATGGGGGGTGTGTGTGTGTTGTGACCCAGCTGTGAGTGTGTGTGTGTGTGTGTGTGCACGAGTGTCTACTGACTCACGAAGGGCTATTCAATAGGGAGTGTGTGTGTGTAGCTCTGTCTACAGATGTGTGTGTGTGTACCTGTGTGCGTATGTGTATATATGTATGCATGTGTGTGAAGGTAGGTGTGTGTGTATATACATATGGGTGTGTAGGAATAGGTGTGTGTGTATGTGTATGAAGGTAGGTGTGTATCTGTGTGTGTAGGTCTATGTCTGTGGGGGGTTAGGACTAGATGTATGTGTACATGTGTGTGATTGTGTGTAGAAAATAACAACACAGCTCCTCACTACACTGTTATACCGTGTCCGTGCACTGCCCGGCACAGCTGGGCCCAATCTCAGCTGGGCCTTTGGGCTCTGCCATAATCCAGAGAATACATATTGTTATTTCATGCTTCGTTTGTTAGACCAGTGCCTGTTCCAGGCGTTGCATGGGGATTCAGCCATGTGCAACCCAGAATTTCCCTTAGTCTCTATCGTTTGGTGTGAAGCTACTTTCTGTTAATAACTCCCAGTCTGCGTCACGCATGGAGTCAAGAAATGAACTTTAATTAGCTATTCTGTATAATTACCTTATAGGCTACATTCCCTTTATAGAGTTTAGGGAAGTAGATTTGCTAGATAGATAGATAGATAGATAGATAGATAGATAGATAGATAGATAGATAGATGGGGTATGTGGGGATAGATAGATAGATAGATAGATGGATGGGGTGTGTGGGGATAGATAGATAGATAGATAGATGGATAGATGGGGTGTGTGGGGATAGATAGATAGATAGATGGGGTGTGTGGGGATGGATAGATAGATAGATAGATAGATAGATGGGGTGTGTGGGGATAGATAGATAGATAGATAGATAGATAGATAGATAGATAGATAGATAGATAGGTAGATGGATGGGGTGTGTGGGGATAGATAGATAGATAGATAGATAGATAGATAGATAGATAGATAGATGGGGTGTGTGGGGATAGATAGATAGATAGATAGATGGGGTGTGTGGGGATAGATAGATAGATAGATAGACAGATAGATAGATGGGGTGTGTGGGGATAGATAGATAGATGGATGGGGTGTGTGGGGATAGATAGATAGATGGAGGGGGTGTGTGGGGATAGATAGATAGATAGATAGATGGGGTGGATGGGGATAGATAGATAGATAGATAGATAGATAGATAGATAGATAGATAGATTAGATAGATAGAAGGGCTGTGTGGGGATAGATAGATAGATGGATGGGGTGTGTGGGGATGGATAGATAGATAGATAGATAGATAGATAGATAGATAGATAGATGGATGGGGTGTGTGGGGATAGATAGATAGATAGATAGATAGATAGATAGATAGATAGATAGATAGATGGATGGGCTGTGTGGGGATAGATAGATAGCTAGATAGATAGACAGATGTGATGTTATTGACAATAACTGGGACCGTATAGATCATTGTTGCAACCAAGGTCCTGTAGCGGCACCAAATCTTATATAAAGGGGGTCAAATGAGGTGTCCAAGACCAGGTTATGGTTTGCTGGTTATGATTATGCTATTTGTATGTGTGTATCAATTTTGTAGTTGAAATTATGAATATTGGATCTATACCGTCTGTATTTCAAACTTGTGTTGTGCTTCTGGGGAAGGTTGGTGTTTGCTGGGCCTAGCCTGCTGGATGGCCCATTAAGGACCATCAGCTATACAATTGACCCATTGAGAAAAGGCAGACACGCCTTATGACTCAGCAAGGTATGCAGGGACTTGCCCATGTGACTCCAGACTCCATTTTGGGTGTCCTTACACCAGGAAGAGACTATAAAAGGCAGCTGCCTCATCTCCATCTTGTCTTCAATCCTGCTTCTTACCTCTGGAGGGACTTTGCTACAAACGGAAGCTCTGAACAAAGGACTGAAGGACCCATCCCAGCTGGGGATGTTCTCCAGAGACTTCATTTGAACCTGCAGCTGATTCCATCACTGAACCAAGAACTTTGCCATCGCTGTATGTAATTGATTCCTTTTAACCAATTCTAGCTCTCACCTAGACCTTTTTCCTTTTATGAACAAACCTTTAGATTTTAGATTCTAAAGGATTGGCCACAGCGTGATTTGTGGGTAAGATCTGATTTCTATATTGACCTGGATCTGGGGGCTCGGTCCTCTGGGATCGGGAGGACCTTTTTTCTTTTAGTGAGGCATTGGTTTTCATAACCATTTGTCCCCACAATGAGTGGCACTGGTGGTGATACTGGGAAACTGGAGTGTCTAAGGGAATTGCTTGGGGTGACTTGTGGTTAGCCAGTTGGGTAAAACCAAAGTCTTCTCTGGCTGGCTGGTTTGGTTTGCCTTAGAGGTGGAAAGACCCCAGCGTTGGGCTGTAACTGCCCTGCTCGAAGCAATTTGTCCTGAATTGACACTCTCAGTTGGGTCCCGCCAGAACCAGCATCGTTGTAGATAGATAGATAGAGAGGGTGTATGGGGATGGATAGATAGATAGATAGATAGAGAGGGTGTATGGGGATAGATAGATAGAGGGGGCGTGGGGGGATAGATACATTAGATAAGAGAGATCAGATTTTAGAAAACAATATATTCTATATAACCCTGTTTTCGGAGCAAAATTCAACGTAACCGTGACTACGGAGGCACAAGCAGCATCTCACTCCTATGCTAAGAGAAGACGTGGTTTGAACAAAGGTCTGTACGGTCGGTAGCGCAATCGAATATCCGAGAAACACAGAAATGTGGGTCTGTTAAGGGACCTCGAGATCTCATCAGGTCCAGCCCCTGTGCAAATAAACCTCGACCATCCCTGACAGGGGCTTGTCCAACCTGTTCTTAAAAACCTCATGTTGGGGATCCCACAACTGCCCTTGGACGCCTGGTCCAGAGTTTAGCTCCCCTTAGGGTTAGTTAGAAAGTTTTCCCCTAATATGTAACCTACGTCTCTCTCACTGCAGATGAAGCCCATTGCTTCTTGTCCTACCCTCGGGGACATGGAGAACAATTGATCCCCGTCCTCTTTGTAACAGCCCTCAAGATATTTGAAAACTGTTCTCAGCTCCCTGCCTCAGTCGTCTTTTCTCAGGACTAACCATGCCCAGGTTTTAATCTTCTCTCACAGGTCCAGCTTTCTAAACCTTTGATCATTTTCGTGGGTCTCCTCTGGCCTCTCTCCAACATGTCCACCTCTTCCCTAAAGCACAGATACAGGACTCCGGCTGAGGCCTCGTCAGTGCCGAGCAGAGCGGGACGGTCACCACCTGTGTCTCACATACGACACTCCTGCTAATACACCCCGGATTATTATCTGGTTTCAGAACTGCAACACGTTGCTGGCTCGTTCAATTTGTGACTCACGCTAACCCCCAGCTCCTTTTCCTGACACCAGTCGTTTGATTTTTCCTTTCTACGTGAAGCACTTTGCACTTGTCTTTACTGAATTTCATCTTGTTGCTTTCAGGCCAATTTGTCAGGGCTGTTTTGAATTCTAATCCTGTCCTCCAAAGTGCTTGCAACCCCTCCCATCTCAGTGTCAGCCACAAACACACAAGCACACTCTCCACTCCATTATCCAAGTCACTAATACAAATATTGGACCCAGGACTGACCTCTGCGGGACCCCAGCAGACACACCCGCCCAGTTTGACAGCCAACCATTGACAACTACTCTCAGTACAATTTTTCAACCAGTTGTGCACCCACCTTGTAGTAATTACATCTAGGCGGCATTTCCTTCGTTTGCTTATGAGACTGTCACATGGGACTGCATCAAAAGATTTACTGAAATCAAGATATTTCCTGTCTACAGCTCACTGGGCCGGTAACCCCGTCAAAGAAGGAAATTAGGTTGGTTTGGCATGATTTGTTCTTGACAAATCCATGCTGGCTAGTCCGTATTATCCTATTATCTTCTAGGGGCTTGCCAATTGTTTAATAATCTGTTCCAGTATCTTTCCTGGTACAGAAGTCAGGCTGACTGGTCTATAATTCTCTGGGTCCTCTTTGTTCCCCCTTTTAAAAGATAGATACGACATTTACCCCTGTCCAGTTCTCTGGGACCTCACTCATCCTCCATGAGTTCTCGAAGATCATCGCTAATGGTTCCAAGATTGCTTCATCTAGTCTAGTTCCTTAAGTCATCTAGGCTGAATTTCATCAGACCCTGCCAACTTAAATACATCTAACTTACTTAAATATGCTTTAACCTGATCTTTCCCTATTTTGGTTTGCATTCCTTCCCCCTGGTTAATCTTCATTGCGTTGAGTACCTGGGCATCGCTAGCCGTTTTCGTGAAGACTGATGCAAAATAGTCATTATACACTTCAGCCTTCTTGATGTCATCGGTTATTAGCTCTCCTTCCCTGCTAAGTAGAGGACCTCCACTTTCCTTTGCCTTTCTCTCGCTCCTAATGGATTTAAAGAACCTCTTCTTGCTTTATGTGTCCCTGGCAGGTGTAACTCATTTTGTCCCTACATACTTGTGCTGGTTTTTTGTTCTCCTCCTGAGCAGTTCATCCAGGTTTCTACTTTTTGTAGGAGCCCTTTTTGATTTTCAGGTCAGTAAAGAGCTCCTGAAGGAGCCACTTTGGCCTCTTACTGTTCTGATCTCTTCTTTGCATTGGGCTACTTCGCAGTTGTGCGTTTGATAGTGTCGCCTTGAGAAACCGCCAGCTCTCCTCAACTCCTTTATCCCAGAGATTTTCTTCCCATGGGGCCTCAACTGCTAGTTCTCGGAGTTCGTCAACGTCTGCTTTTTTGATGTGCACTGTCCTGCTCCTGCTGCTCTCACTCCTTCCTGTCCCTCGAAACACGGACTCTATCCCGTCACGATCACTTCCACCCAAATCGCCTTCCAACTTCAGATCCGCGCCCAAGTCCTCCCCACTGGTCAGAATCAGGTCCAAACTGCCCCTCTCCCGGTTACTTCCTCCGCTGGCTGGAACCTGGCTCCAGCACTTTCCAGCAACGTACTGGAAATCTTCCCGTGTGACTTTCCCACCAGATGTCTGGGGAAAGTCCCCTCACTTACTACCAGGTCTTGTCTTTTGGATCCGTCTGTTATTTGTTCTAGAAATGCCTCCTCCACCGCCTCTTCCTGATCTAGGGGTAAACCCCCCAACCGTGATGTCACCCCTCTTTTTTTCCCCCTTTTATCTTTACCCGAGACTTTCGGTTGCTCTTCCTCCCGCCTCCTTCTGGGCCAAGACTGTACAAAACAACTTTGTATGCTACACATGATAAGGACGTTTCAGACTATGTACATACTTAGATGGCCTGGGTAAAATACAGTTTGGAAAACATATTCCAAGTATTAAACAAACTTACATTTGTTAGTCTCTAAGGTGCCACAAGTATTCCTTTTTTATTTTCTTTTTGCTGACACAGACTAACACGGCTACTACACTGAAACCTGACATAATATACAGATATCCACATGCTTAGACACACATTTTCATAGAATGGAAGGGACCTTAGGAGGTCATCTAGTCCAACCCCCTGCTCAAAGCAGGACTAATCTCCAATTTTTGCCCCAGATCCCTAAGTGGCCCCCTCAAGGATTGAACTCACAACCCTGGGTTTAGCAGGCCAATGCTCAAACCACTGAGCTATCCCCCCCCCCCCCCCCCGTTAATAGATGTGAAATGTGTGTATTATATGTGTATATATATGTGTGTGTATATATGTACACAAGACACACATACACAAAGAGAGGCAAATACTCCAATATTTTGTATAGACACACAAATTATACACACACTTCTCTATCTGTACATAGATCCACATCTAGCTGTCTATACACGGCCTTACCATAGAGATTTCCCAAAATGTGTATCACATAACATGCACCCCCCTGTCCATATATAGATATGCAGCTACCTCATTAGCTATACAGTGCACCTTTTTACCATATACGTTTCTCAAAATATGTCACACAACACACACGCTTGTGCAACCGCCCACCACGCTTATCTGTGCATGGGCTTGGAAGGAGAAGATGTTTATCAGTGAATGTTGATTTCACCACATACATGCACAAACTGATAAAAAATGTTTCCACCGATAATCACTGAAATGTACCGAGAGGCAGAATGTTCCCTGAGAAGGGTGTAGTTTGATTTAAGGCTGTTTCCTTTGCGTATTTCGATATGCGACATTGACAATTTGGGTTGTACCGGTGAGAATGCTTGAACGTCTTGAATCTGAATGTCTGGTGTCATTAAATAATTGTGTCGGCACCCCCCCCCCCCCTTGTCTGAAAAAAGCCCTGTAATTTTGTGCAGCGGTGAAGATTTAGCTCAATGCAAATCTAAAAAAAAAGCTTACAAATAAACACTGCTATTACCTGTCGAAATGATCAAAAATAAAAATCAAATTTGGCCAAGTCTGGCTCTGCAGCACTTGTAAGAGGCTACCGCTAATTACTTCTGCTTTTATATAACGTGTCTCTCAGCAGCTCTTGGAAAGTCTCCGACCCTCTGTGCTACAGAACTGCCAGGCAGCCCCGTTAGCACGGGCTATGAAACAAACCTAGACCAGCACACGGGCAAGTGGGCCAGCGATAAACTCTGCCGGAGAGGTGGGTTGCCAGGGGGCTTTCCCCCAACTTCAGCATCCTTCTGAAGATGCTCAGATCGCTGACAGTGAGGGCCAGGTAGGCATTTGAGTGGAGGGACGGGTGTGGGGTGGGGGATAGATAGTCAAGTATCAGGGGGCAGCTGTGTTAGTCTATATCCACAAAAACAACGAGGGGTCCGGTGGCACCTTAAAGACTAACGGATTGATTTGGGCATAAGCTTTTGTGGATAAAATACCCACTTCTTCAGATGCATGGCGTCTTCAGATAGATAGATAGATGGGGTGTGTGGGGATGGATAGATAGATAGATGGGGTGTGTGGGGGGATAGATAGATAGATGGGGTGTGTGGGGATAGATAGATAGATGGGGTGCGTGAGGTTAGATAGATGGGGTGTATGGGGATAGATCGATAGATAGATAGATAGACGGGGTGTATGGGAATAGATAGATAGATAGATGGGGTGTGTGGGGATAGATAGAATGATAGATAGATGGGGTGCGTGAGGTTAGATAGATGGGGTGTATGAGGATAGATCGATAGATAGATAGATAGACGGGGTGTATGGGAATAGATAGACAGATTAGATAGATGGGGTGTGTGGGGATAGATAGATAGATAGGGTGTGTGGGGATAGATAGACAGATTAGATAGATAGGGTGTATGGGAATAGATGGGGGGGGTGTGGGGATAGATAGATAGACGGGGTGTATGGGAATAGAAAGACAGATTAGATAGATAGATAGATGGGGTGTATGGGGATAGATAGATAGATAGATAGACAGGGTGTATGGGAATAGATAGATTAGATAGATGGGGTGTGTGGGGATAGATAGATAGATAGACGGGGTGTATGGGGATAGATAGATAGATAGATAGATGGGATGTATGGGAATAGATAGATAGACGGGGTGTATGGGAATAGATAGATAGATAGACGGGGTGTATGGGGATAGATAGATAGACGGGGTGTATGGGAATAGATAGACAGATTAGATAGATAGATAGACGGGGTGTATGGGGATAGATAGATAGACGGGGTGTATGGGAATAGATAGACAGATTAGATAGATAGATAGACAGGGTGTATGGGAATAGATAGATAGATAGATGGGGTGTGTGGGGATAGATAGATGGGGTGTATGGGGATAGATCGATAGATAGATAGATGGGGTGTATGAGAATAGATAGACAGATTAGATAGATAGACGGGGTGTATGGGGATAGATAGATAGATAGATAGATAGATGGGGTGTATGGGAATAGATAGACAGATTAGATAGATAGATAGACAGGGTGTATGGGAATAGAGAGATTAGATAGATGGGGTGTGTGGGGATAGATAGATAGATAGATAGATAGATAGATAGACGGGGTATATGGGAATAGATAGACAGATTAGATAGATGGGGTGTGTGGGGATAGATAGATAGATAGACGGGGTGTATGGGGATAGATAGATAGACGGGGTGTGTGGGGATAGATAGATAGATAGAGGGGGTGTATGGGGATAGATAGATAGACGGGGTGTATGGGAATAGATAGATTAGATAGATGGGGTGTGTGGGGATAGATAGATAGACGGGGTGTATGGGGATAGATAGATAGATAGATAGATAGACAGGGTGTATGGGGATAGATAGATAGATAGATAGATGGGGTGTATGGGGATAGATAGATAGATAGATAGATAGATAGATAGATAGATAGATAGATAGATGGTGTATGGAGATAGATAGATAGATAGATTAGATAGGGTGTATGGGAATAGATAGATTAGATAGATGGGGTGTATGGGGATAGATAGATAGATAGGGTGTATGGGGATACACAGATAGATCGATGAGATGGCTCAGCTCTGCTGTCGTTCCGGCTCTCGTTAGGACAGGTGTCTGAGGACCACGAGTCGGCTGGAGGGATACGTGTGTCGGGATGGATCAGGCAGCCCCACACGCTGGGCTAAGACCTCAGCGCACGTTTCACGGCTACATTCACTACTAGAGCCTGGTGCACGCTCGCACCCAGCATGCCCTCAGCACCCACCCCTGCAAGCGCACCCCCCACCCCCACGCACGTGCGTGCACCCCCGCTCGCACCCCCGTGCACACATGCCCTAGCTGTCAGCAGAGGCAGGAAATCGGTTTCCTGTTATGAGCCACCCCTGCCCGTGCCCCTGCCTGGCCCCCGGGCCCGCTCCCCTTCCCCCAGCCCGCAGGGCACTGCCAGCCCCCAGGGCCCGCGCTGGTACCTTGGATGTTGAAGCCATTGCCGGGGCCGGCTCCCTCCTGCGTGGTGCAGGTGGCCCAGGCCAGCAGGGTGCAGAGGGCAGCGATGCGGCTGCAATGAGGCTCCATGGCCCGTCTGGCCTGGCAGGGCTCCCTGGCTGCAGGCTCTGGCTGCTTCGGGGCGGGCAGGCTGGGAGGGGACAGATAAGGGCTGGGCCGGGGCTGCTGCTAGGAGAGGCTGAGGAGCAGGGCAGGGAGTTGGAGAGGAGCCAGGAGCGGTAGAGACGCCCCCACGTCTCCACCAATGCCCCCTCCGCTGCCTTGGGGAGCAGATCACTGCCCCGTGGGATCTGGGGGGGAGCGGATCACTGCCCCGTGGGATCTGGGGGGGAGCCGATCACTGCCCCGTGGGATCTGGGGGGAGGAGTGGATCACTGCCCCGTGGGATCTGGGGGGAGCGGATCACTGCCCCGTGGGATCTGGGCAGAGCGGATCACTGCCCCGTGGGATCTGGGGGAGGAGCAGATCACTGCCCCGTGGGATCTGGGGGGGAGGAGCAGATCACTGCCCCGTGGGATCGGGGGGGGAGGAGCAGATCACTGCCCCGTGGGATCTGGGGGGGAGCAGCAGATCACTGCCCCATGGGATCTGGGGGAGGAGCAGATCACTGCCCCGTGGGATCTGGGGGAGGAGCAGATCACTGCCCCGTGGGATTGGGGGGAGCAGATCACTGCCCCGTGGGATCTGGGGGGGAGGAGCAGATCACTGCCCCATGGGATCTGGGGGGGAGGAGCAGGTCACTGCCCCGTGGGATCTGGGGGGAGCAGATCATTGCCCCGTGGGATCGGGAGGAGGAGCAGATCACTGCCCTGTGGGATGTAGGGGGGAGCAGCTCACTGCCCCATGGGATCTGGGGGGGGCAGATCACTGCCCCGTGGGATCTGGGGGGGGCAGATCACTGCCCCGAGGGATCTGGGGGAGCAGATCATTGCCCCATGGGATCGGGAGGAGCAGATCACTGCCCCGTGGGATCTGGGGGGGCAGATCACTGCCCCGTGGGATGTAGGGGGGAGCAGATCACTGCCCCGTGGGATGTAGGGGGGAGGAAATCACTGCCCTGTGGGATCCAAGGGATTCTGCCTGGTTGGATCCAGGGGTGGGCTGTGGATCACTGCCCCGTGGGATGCAGGGGGGAGCAGATCACTGCCCCATGGGATGCAGGGGGGAGCAGATCACTGCCCTGTGGGATCCAGTGGGGGGCTGTGGATCAGTGGCCGGTGGGATCCAGAGGAGAGGAGATCCCCATCACACAGGATTCACTGGCCCTTGGGATGCACAGTTGGGGAGTCGATAAGACGAGGCGGTGAATCCCCACCCCGGGGGCTCTAGCAGGGCCGATCCTGCGCTTTGCAGAGCAAGGGGGCAGCCGGCTCCCTCACTGGGCCGCACACGGGGACACTCAGGCCAAACGGGGGCTGAGTGTTTTACAGAGGGTTTTAAAGGAGGTTTAGACACCCCCCCCCCCCCGGCCCGCACGCCCCAACCGTCGGGCTGGAAGAAGGGCAGGTCCCTTCCCAGCAGCAGCAAGATAATCAAACCCGCCCGGGGGACGTTGGGCAGCAGATAAAACAAGGCGTTGTGATGCGAGTACATTGGTATTGCTGGGTTTGTGCATTGCAAGACCCCTAGAGGTGCCAACCAAGATCAGGTCCCTATTGGGCCGGGCGCTGCCCAGACCCCGACCGAGATCAGGGCCCCCTCGTGCCAGGCGCCGCCCAGACCCCGACCGAGATCAGGGCCCCCTCGTGCCAGGCGCCGTCCAGACCCCGACCGAGATCAGGGCCCCCTCGTGCCAGGCACCGCCCAGACCCCGACCGAGATCAGGGCCCCCTCGTGCCAGGCACTGCCCAGACCCCGACCGAGATCAGGGCCCCCCTTGTGCCAGGCGCCGCCCAGACCCGACCGAGATCAGGGCCCCCTCGTGCCAGGCGCCGCCCAGACCCCGACCGAGATCAGGGCCCCTTGTGCCAGGCGCTGCCCAGACCCCGACCGAGATCAGGGCCCCCTCGTGCCAGGCACCGCCCAGACCCCGACCGAGATCAGGGCCCCCTCGTGCCAGGCACTGCCCAGACCCCGACCGAGATCAGGGCCCCCCTTGTGCCAGGCGCTGCCCAGACCCTGTGAGACAGCCCTTGCCCCAAGCACTCCCGATCTAAACTCACAAGCCAGACAAAATAAGGTCCATTATCCCCATTCTACAGACAGGGAAACTGAGGCACCAGGGAGTGTGTGGCACGGCTGGGAACTGGACCCAGCTCAGGCAGCTATCTGGAGCTTTCACTAACACCCCGTCCCCGCTTTTGACTGTGAAAAACAAACTGTCCCACGTTCAATCAAAGCCAGGCCCCAAGCCCCGGCCCCCCGTGACGCAGGTGGGATCCAGCACAGCAAGAACACGGGAGGGACAGGCTGGAACAAACACGGCGTGTTGGCCAGAGATAAGGCGCCACAGTGGCGCCGGGCTCGACCGGGCTGTTTACAACAAGCCTGGGGCCTCTTTGAAACAGCTGAATAGCCCGATCCCGGGGGGGAGGGGGGGGGACTGAGCGTCCCACTCAACACCCCCAGCCCCACCCCCAACACACGCCAAGCGTCGCCATACAGCTGGGAATACACGCATGCAGCCTCATCCCTGCACACACGACTACACGCATGTACACACGCACATCCCTGCATGTACCCCCCCAAAAACAGGCACATCCCTGCATGCACACGTGACTACATACACACGCATGCAGCCTCAGACACTCTAGCACACGCACATCCCTGCATGTACCCCCCCAAAAACAGGCACATCCCTGCATGCACACGTGACTACATACACACATGCATGCAGCCTCAGACACTCTAGCACACGCACATCCCTGCACACACGACTACACACATGTACACACACGTCCATTCCTGCATGTCCCCCCCCCAAATACAGGCACATCCCTGCATGCACACGTGACTACATACACACATGCATGCAGCCTCACTCTAGCACACACACATCCCTGCACACACAACTACACACATGTACACACACGTCCATTCCTGCATGTCCCCCCCCCGAATAAAGGCACATCCCTGCATGCACACACATGAACACACACACACACACAGGCAAAGGCATGCACATACAGCCCGGCATATAATCATCCCCTGTGTATTATTACGCACATGCACAAACACGCACACAAACATACACACGGGCTCCTTGCATTGTAAGGTTAAAACATCAGCCACGGGGGACTTTGTCCACCTTGGGGTTGGGTTCTAGCCCCAGCTCAGGGAAGGGGGGGTGTCAGGACTCCTGGGTTCTAGCCCCAGCTCTGGGAGAGGCCTCGGGGGCTAGTGGTTGGGGGGAGGGGGATCAGGACTCCTGGGTTCTAGCCCCAGCTCTGGGAGAGGCCTCGGGGGCTAGTGGTTGGGGGGAGGGGGATCAGGACTCCTGGGTTCTAGCCCCAGCTCTGGGAGAGGCCTCGGGGGCTAGTGGCTGGGGGGAGGGGGATCAGGACTCCTGGGTTCTAGCCCCAGCTCTGGGAGAGGCCTCGGGGGCTAGTGGCTGGGGGGAGGGGGATCAGGACTCCTGGGTTCTAGCCCCAGCTCTTGGGAGAGGCCTCGGGGGCTAGTGGCTGGGGGGAGGGGGATCAGGACTCCTGGGTCCTAGCCCCAGCTCTTGGGAGAGGCCTCGGGGGCTAGTGGCTGGGGGGAGGGGGATCAGGGACTCCTGGGTTCTAGCCCCAGCTCTGGGAGAGGCCTCGGGGGCTAGTGGTTGGGGGTAGGGGGATCAGGACTCCTGGGTTCTAGCCCCAGCTCTGGGAGAGGCCTCGGGGGCTAGTGGCTGGGGGGAGGGGATCAGGACTCCTGGGTTCTAGCCCCAGCTCTGGGAGAGGCCTCGGGGGCTAGTGGCTGGGGGGAGGGGGATCAGGACTCCTGGGTTCTAGCCCCAGCTCTGGGAGAGGCCTCGGGGGCTAGTGGCTGGGGGGAGGGGGATCAGGACTCCTGGGTTCTAGCCCCAGCTCTGGGAGAGGCCTCGGGGGCTAGTGGCTGGGGGGAGGGGGATCAGGACTCCTGGGTTCTAGCCCCAGCTCTGGGAGAGGCCTCGGGGGCTAGTGGTTGGGGGGAGGGGTGTCAGGACTCCTGGGTTGTAGCCCCAGCTCTGGGAGAGGCCTCAGGGGCTAGTGGTTGGGGGGAGGGGTGTCAGGACTCCTGGGTTGTAGCCCCAGCTCTGGGAGAGGCCTCGGGGGCTAGTGGTTGGGGGGAGGGGGATCAGGACTCCTGGGTTCTAGCCCCAGCTCTGGGAGAGGCCTCGGGGGCTAGTGGTTGGGGGGAGGGGGATCAGGACTCCTGGGTCCTAGCCCCAGCTCTGGGAGAGGCCTCGGGGGCTAGTGGTTGGGGGGAGGGGGATCAGGACTCCTGGGTTCTAGCCCCAGCTCTGGGAGAGGCCTCGGGGGCTAGTGGTTGGGGTGGGGGCCAGGGACACTCTGCTCCCAGGAGGCGGAGGGGCGGGGGGTGGGGGGGTGGGAAGAGAAGGACCCATATCAGCCGTTCCCAGGACGCTTCCCTCTCTCCCTGCTGCTTATCTCCCCCTCCCAGGCGGGATAATGACCCCCCCCCCCAGAGGCTCCCTCCGGATTTCCCCCGCTGGGGCCTGCCGGTTAACCCTTTCCGAGCTGTGGGGGCACCAAGGGCTAACAGGCCCTCCCTTTTCCCCGCAAGGGTCCCAGTGGGGTTGGTGGGAGCTGGGATAACCAAGACTAGGGGGGATATTAAGGACCCCTTTAACAGTGGGGGGGGGGGAATATAGCTGGCTGGTTGCTAGGCAACTGCAAGGATTGGGGGGCAGAAAGCTAGTGGTGAGATGAGCATCTCGCAACCCCATGGGAGAGCCGGGCGGGAGGGGCTTTGTGTGTGTGTGGGGGCTGACCCCCCCCGAGCAGTGTTATAAATTCCAAAAGGGGAGGGGTATTTACAATTCAAAGGAACCGTTTGATCTGGGTCTGAGACGCTGAGTCCCTGTGCATGCGCCTGTCACGTCATCCCTCTGCGCCTCAGTTTCCCCACCTGTCCAATGGGGAGAATGCCTATTTAGATGGTCAGCTCTGGGGCAGGGACCCTCTCTCAGTGAGTCCATGCAGCGCCTGGCCCAAGGGGGAGCCTGATCTCGGGCGGGGTCTGGGCAGCCCCGGCCCAAGGGGGAGCCTGATCTCGGGCGGGGTCTGGGCAGCCCCTGGCCCGAAGGGCGCCCCGATCCCAGACACAGCCTGGAAGCGCAGCTGTGAGACGCTAACTGAAGCTGCCTGTGGGGTTGTGGCAAAACGGGAATTTGCGGTAATATTTTCATTCCGCCCACACGTGCCTCAGTTTCCCTCCGGCCATAGCCTTGCTACCCAGCAGACATGAAAGGGCTAAATCTGCTCTTGGCTGGGGTGGACCCAGGGGCTCGTTCAAGGACCAAGGGGAGCCCCCCAGACCCACCGTTCACACCCAGCAACCCAGCCCAGGCCCCGGCACCAGAACAAAGGGGTCAGGCCGGGGGTTAAGCGCTGTCCCCTGGAGCCCCAGGGCAGAGCCCGAATAGTGCCCACCGCAGCTCTGCTGGGTGCCCGTTCTGGCTGGGCCAGGTTGCCCCACGCGACCCCTCAGTGCCACCCTGGGGCCCGCCCAAGGCTGCGAGCAGGCGACTAATGAACCCGGGGGGCACGCAGGGGCTGGCTGGCCGGCCTTCGCTGCAGGGAGCAACCGAGAGAAACAGGGCGACTGGTGCCCCAGGCCCAGTTCCGGAGTCACATGGGGCCGGGGGGGGGGGGGGGCTGCCCCATAAGGGAGTCGCCCCAAACACCCAGCCTGGAGCAGTCCCTGAGGATCCAGGTCAGGGGTTAGGGGGAGATGGGCTCTGGGCTGGGAGCGGATCCCGGCGGGACGGGGCCCCCGGGAAGACAGAGCCCCCATGCCCAGCGGGCACTTAATAAACCGGGGCTCCTGCGCCTGGTAGCACCCGTGGCCAGCCGCGATTCATAGCCGATGGCCCCGGCCCTGGGCAGCCGGCCGCCCCCAGGCGTGGGGCAGGGAGCCTGGCCTGGCGCCAGGAGGCACTGCGGGCCCGAGATACTGACCTGGAGGGACCCAGGGCACGGCCTTGCGCCAGCTGCCCCCAACCTGATCAATCGCCCCTCCCACCAGACATCCCCCCTCTCTCCACCCCTTCCCCCGCCAGCCCCATACCCCCCCTCTATCCATCCCTTCCCCACCCCCCACCTGGCCCCATGCCCCCTCTCTCCATCCCTTCCCACCCCCCAGCTCCATACCCCCCCTCCATCCCTTCCCACCACCCCCCAGCTCCATACCCCCCTCTATCCATCCCTTCCCACCCCCCACCCGGCCCCCATGGTCCCCCTCTCTCCATCCCCATACCCCCCTCTCTCCATCCCTTCCCACCCCCCAGCTCCATACCCACCCTCTATCCATCCCTTCCCACCCAGCCTCATGGCCCCCTCTGTCCATCCCTTCCCACCCCCCACCTGGCCCCATGGTCCCCCTCTCCATCCCCATGCCCCCCAGCCCATACCCCCCTCTCTCCATCCCCATACCCCCCTCTCTCCATCCCTTCCCACCCCCCCAGCTCCATACCCCCCCCCTCCATCCCTTCCCACCACCCCCCAGCTCCATACCCCCCCTCTATCCATCCCTTCCCACCCCCCACCCCGGCCCCCATGGTCCCCCTCTCTCCATCCCCCATACCCCCCTCTCTCCATCCCTTCCCACCACCCCCAGCTCCATACCCACCCTCTATCCATCCCTTCCCACCCAGCCTCATGGCCCCCTCTGTCCATCCCTTCCCACCCCCCACCTGGTCCCATGCCCCTCCCTCCCCATCCATACTCCCCTCTCTCCATCCCTCCCCCTCACCCACCAGGCTGCCATTTTGAGTTTCCGCGAGGCGGGGCCGGGGGGCTGCACCGATTCACCCAAGGAAAGCGAGTTGCCCCTTCATTTTTTGCAGCTGGTTGATCCCCCCCCCCTCCAGTGGCCACTAGGGGGCAGCAGCTGCCCTGGCTGGCTGGGGCGGGGGGCCCCTGGCTGGGGCTGCCAGGAGCCCCCAGACGGGGGCAGGGAGGGGACGTCGGGGTTTGTGGGTTGGCGGAGAATGGGGGGGGGGATGTGAGATGAGAAATGTGAGTTGTTAGTTTTAATGCCCCCCCCTCCCTGCGGGTGGGGGGTGACTGAGGGCCCAATCCTGGGCTGTGGGGGGGTTGCAGACCCCTTGATCCTGGGTGGCGAAGGGCCCGATCCCGCAGTGGGGACCCCCTCCACCAACCCACAAGCTGCGGAGGGGAATGGGACCCCGACGTCCCCTCCCTGCCCCCGTCTGGCCCCCCCCCCCCCGCAGCCAGCCAGGGGCAGCTGCTGCCACCTAGTGGCCACTGGAGGGGGGGGGGCTCAACCAGCTGCAAAAAAAAAAGGGGCGGGGGGGAACTCGAGTCTTCTGGGGCTGCTGGGAAAATTAGTTGCCCCCCATCTCCACCCGCCTGCCCCAAATCCCCCCTGCCCCCAGGGCCTGAGCGGGGGTGGGGCCGAACAGACCATCAGACCATGGTTCGCTCTGCTTGGGGGGGGGGGTTTATTGGAAGAAGGGCCCACGGGGGCCAAAACATCCAGGACTCAGAGCCCCCCCTCGGCTGATTGCTGGTGGGGAGCCAGAGGGGGAACCCCCAGCCCAGACCTCCCCCTTAGCGGGGACCTCTCCCTGGAGCGCTGGCCCCATCCGGGTCCCCGTGAATCGCCTGCCCCCCCAAACCCCTCTCCTCGGGAGCAGGGAGCCCAGCCCCCAGCCCAGCCGATCCTAGCGTCTCCGGGCCCCCCGGGCTCGGCGCTCCTGGCTGCGGGGCATGATCGGGGGCAGGCTGTGGGGTGCCCATACTCAGGGACAGAGTGTGGGGGGGGAGTTGGGGCAGCAAGCAGGGGGGGCTGGGGAACGAAGCAGGAGGTTCTGGGGGTGGCGATCAGGGGGGAGAGACCGGGGGAGGCTGCTGGGGGAGGCGCTAGGATGTGGGGGGCTGGGGGCGAGGGGAGGCGGGAGCATGGGGGTGTGGCCGGGTTGCAGGGTGCTGGGGCAGGGGCTGAAAGGGGCCCTGGGGGGGAGGGGAGCGGGGGCTGCGTGGTTAGGGCTGGGCTGGGGGGAGGGGAGCGGGGGGCTTTGTGGGCAGGGCCGGGGCGGGGGAGGCGGGGGCTGGGGGGCCCCTTCCGGCGCAGGACGAAGTCGAAGTTGGCGGCTGGATTCATGGCGTAGAAGACGTTGGCCCCGTCGGGGATCAGCAGCTCTGGGCGGGGGGGCGGGGGAGAGTGTGAGGGGGCACAATGGTATTGGAGCCCCCCTTCCCTTTTCCCAACACCTCCCCTCCCCCCATGCCCTCATACCCCCCCCACATGCTCCCCCGTCCTCTGTTCCAGACATACCCCCGCCCCTCCCCCAATACCACCTTCCCCCCCCCCTCGGGACACCTCCCTTCCCCTGCATGCCCTCATACCACCATACCCCCCCCCCCGCGGCGTGCTCCCCCCACCTGGTCCTCTGCTCCAGCAATATCCCTGCCCCTCCCCGTGCCCTCACACCCTCCACCCAGCATGCTCTCCCCCACCGGTGACACCTCCCCTCCCCCCAGGCTCCCCGCCCCAGCCGCGCCCCCTCACCTCTGCCGCCCCCCAGCAGCTGCAGCAGCTGGAAGTCTGCGGGCGGGGTCCCCGTCCAGGCTGTGTTTCTGCAGCGCCCGCAGCACCACGGCCGGGGTCTTGTCCTGGCTGGTCAACTGGGGGGGGGGGCAGAGGGGGGCACAGGATCAGGGTGGGGGGCAGAGACAGGCCCGGGGGGGGGGGGTGGAGGACAGGATGGGGGAGGGGCAGCACATGCAGGATGGGGAGGATACAAGGGAGCAGGGCAGAGATGGGGCAGGGCCCAAAGGGCCCCCCAGCCCCCCCCTCACCAGGATGCTCTTGTAGAGGTTGCCCTGGGCGTTGTCCATGCTGACCCGCACGATGCAGGAGTCCGCCCCCTGCTGGTTGTAGAGGGGCGAGCAGGGGCGGCGGGCGAGAGGGGGGCGGCTCCTCGCCGGGGCAGGCGCTCAGCGGCAGCTCCAGCAGGCTCTGGGCCGGGGTGGGGGGAGAAACGGGAGCTGGTGAGCAAGCGGGGAAAGAACCCAGGAGTCTGGGCTCCCAGCCCCTGCCCCCCAACTCTAACCACTGCACCCCACTCCCCTCCCAGAGCGGGGAGAGAACCCAGGAGGTCCGGGCTCCCAGCCCCCCAACTCTAAACCACTGTACCCCACTCCCCTCCCAGAGCAGGGAGAGGACCCAGGAGTCTGGGCTCCCAGCCCCAGCCCCCCAACTCTAACCACTGCACCCCACTCCCCTCCCAGAGCAGGGAGAGGACCAGGAGTCCGGGCTCCCAGCCCCCCAACTCTAACCACTGCACCCCACTCCCCTCCCAGAGCGGGGAGAGAACCCAGGAGTCCAGGCTCCCAGCCCCTGCCCCCAACTCTAAGCACTGCACCCCACTCCCCTCCCAGAGCAGGGAGAGGACCCAGGAGTCTGGGCTCCCAGCCCCAGCCCCCCAACTCTAACCACTGCACCCCACTCCCCTCCCAAAGCGGGGAGGACCCAGGAGTCCGGGCTCCCAGCCTCAGCCCCCCAACTCTAACCACTGCACCCCACTCCCCTCCCAGAGCGGGGAGAGAACCCAGGAGTCCGGGCTCCCAGCCCCTGCCCCCCAACTCTAAGCACTGCACCCCACTCCCCTCCCAGAGCAGGGAGAGGACCCAGGAGTCCGGGCTCCCAGCCCCAGCCCCCCAACTCTAACCACTGCACCCCACTCCCTCCCAGAGCGGGGGGAGAACCCAGGAGTCTGGGCTCCCAGCCCCTGCCCCCCAACTCTAACCACTGTACCCCACTCCCCTCCCAGAGCGGGGAGAGGACCCAGGAGTCTGGGCTCCCAGCCCCAGCCCCCCAACTCTAACCACTGCACCCCACTCCCCTCCCAGAGCAGGGAGAGGACCCAGGAGTCCGGGCTCCCAGCCCCAGCCCCCCAACTCTAACCACTGCACCCACTCCCTCCCAGAGCGGGGAGAGAACCCAGGAGTCCGGGCTCCCAGCCCCTGCCCCCCAACTCTAACCACTGCACCCCACTCCCCTCCCAGAGCAGGGAGAGGACCCAGGAGTCTGGGGTCCCAGCCCCAGCCCCCCAACTCTAACCACTGCACCCCACTCCCCTCCCAGAGCAGGGAGAGGACCCAGGAGTCTGGGCTCCCAGCCCCAGCCCCCCAACTCTAACCACTGCACCCCACTCCCCTCCCAGAGCAGGGAGAGGACCCAGGAGTCTGGGCTCCCAGCCCCAGCCCCCGCCCCCCAACTCTAACCACTGCACCCCACTCCCCTCCCAGAGCAGGGAGAGGACCCAGGAGTCCGGGCTCCCAGCCCCCGCCCCCCAACTCTAACCACTGCACCCCACTCCCCTCCCAGAGCAGGGAGAGGACCCAGGAGTCCGGGCTCCCAGCCCCTGCCCCCCAACTCTAACCACTGCACCCCACTCCCCTCCCAGAGCAGGGAGAGGACCCATGAGTCTGGGGTCCCAGCCCCAGCCCCCCATCTCTAACCACTGCACCCCACTCCCCTCCCAGAGCAGGGAGAGGACCCAGGAGTCTGGGCTCCCAGCCCCAGCCCCCCAACTCTAACCACTGCACCCCACTCCCCTCCCAGAGCAGGGAGAGGACCCAGGAGTCTGGGCTCCCAGCCCCAGCCCCCGCCCCCCAACTCTAACCACTGCACCCCACTCCCCTCCCAGAGCAGGAGAGGACCCAGGAGTCCGGGCTCCCAGCCCCAGCCCCCGCCCCCTAACTCTAACCACTGCACCCCACTCCCCTCCCAGAGCAGGGAGAGGACCCAGGAGTCCGGGCTCCCAGCCCCAGCCCCCGCCCCCCAACTCTAACCACTGCACCCCACTCCCCTCCCAGAGCGGGGAGAGAACCCAGGAGTCCGGGCTCCCCGTCCCCCCTCCCCCTGCTCTAACCACTGGAGCCCGGCGGGCACTGGCCTTTGCACTGGGACAGCCCCTCCCATCCCCGGCTACCCCCCGCCAGGTCTGAGCCACCCCGGCAGCCCCCCGGTACCTTGCAGAGGGGCCCCCCCCATCTCCGGGGAGCAGGGGGCACTGGGCCCCTCATCGGCTTCGCAGCTGCTGCCGGTGCCCGAGGGCGAGATGCTGCCCTTCGCGGAGGGCAGACGGGGGGGCAGGGCCTCGGCCCCCAGCAGGAGCCTGAGGGAGACGGGGGGTTAATTAGCCAGAAAGGGGAAAGGGCTGGGGGGGCCTGAAGGGAGAACATCCCCCCAGACATCCCCATCCCCCTCTAGATGCCAATTCCACCCCCACAGAGCGAGACGCCCCCCAACGCCCACCTCCACCCCCAATACCCATGGACCCCCCTGCCCCACCCCCACATGAATGTGGGAATTCTGGTAATAGTTTTATGACCGCTAGGCATGCCTCAGTTTCCCCCACTGATTCTGCCTGACCAGCCAGTAGTGCCAAGGGAACGACCCCCAGAGGGGAGGGGAGTGAGGCCTGGCCAAGAGCTGCCCCATGGCGCCCCCAGGATCGACCCCTCTGAACAGGGGATGTGGGAAGCCGACGGGAACCCCCATGGGAAACTGAGGCAGGCTGGGCACAGCCAAGGGTGTGATCGGCCCATGGCCCTCGTGCCAGAGCCACCCCCACCCCCGAGCAGGGCTCCTGGCTCCCGGTGCTCAGGTCGGGGGCAGATGGACGCCGGGACGGACAGACTCCGCGGCTGGATGGGCCGTCGGGATTGTCCCGTCCGGCCTTTCGGAGAGCCCAGCCCCGGAGACGCCCGCCCGGCCGCAGCTGCAGGGGAGCCGGGGGGGGCCAGGGGCGAGTCCCAAGCCGGGCGGGGGGGGCCCAGGGGCGAGTCCCGAGCCGGGGGGGGGCAGGGGCGACTCACGAGCTGAAACGTTTGCTGAGGCTGCGTTTCACGTGGGGTGAGCTGGGCAGGAGTCGGCCGGGGGCTCGATGAGCCGCGAGACTCGGTAGCTGCAAGGGGGGGATTGGGGGGGGGGGTTAGCGAGTATCCGTCCTGCCTCCCCACTTCTGCTGCTATTTCACTCCTTCCATCATGGAGGGGAGGCTCCAGCAGCTCCCCGGGTGATGCCCCACTGCCCCCTTCCCCACATCCCTACTGCCCCCCGGCCTCTCTCCTCCCCCCTCACTGCCCCTCCCCCACCTCCCTACTGCCCCCCGGCCTCTCTCCTCCCCCCTCACTGCCCCTCCCCCACCTCCCTACTGCCCCCCGGCCTCTCTCCTCCCCCCTCACTGCCCCTCCCCCACCTCCCTACTGCCCCCGGCCTCTCTCCTCCCCCCTCACTGCACCTCCCCCACCTCCCTACTGCCCCCCAGCCTCTCTCCTGCTCCCCCTCACTGCCCCTCCCCCACCTCCCTACTGCCCCCCGGCCTCTCTCCTGCTCCCCCTCACTGCCCCTCCCCCACCTCCCTACTGCCCCCCGGCCTCTCTCCTGCTCCCCCTTACTGCCCCTCCCCCACCTCCCTACTGCCCCCCAGCCTCTCTCCTGCTCCCCCTCACTGCCCCTCCCCCACCTCCCTACTGCCGCCCGGCCTCTGTCCTGCTCCCCCTCACTGCCCCACACCCACCTCCCTACTGCCCCCCGGCCTCTCTCCTCCCCCCTCACTGCCCCTCCCCCACCTCCCTACTGCCCCCCAGCCTCTCTCCTGCTCCCCCTCACTGCCCCTCCCCCACATCCCTACTGCCCCCCGGCCTCTCTCCTGCTCCCCCTCACTGCCCCTCCCCCACCTGCCTACTGCCCCCCGCCTCTCTCCTGCTCCCCCTCACTGCCCCTCCCCCACCTCCTTACTGCCCCCCGGCCTCTCTCCTGCTCCCCTCACTGCCCCTCCCCCACCTCCCTACTGCCCCCCAGCCTCTCTCCTGCTCCCCCTCACTGCCCCTCCCCCACCTCCCTACTGCCCCCAGCCTCTCTCCTGCTCCCCCTCACTGCCCCTCCCCACCTCCCTACTGCCGTCCGGCCTCTGTCCTGCTCCCCCTCACTGCCCCACACCCACCTCCCTACTGCCCCCCGGCCTCTCTCCTCCCCCCTCACTGCCCCTCCCCCACCTCCCTACTGCCCCCCAGCCTCTCTCCTGCTCCCCCTCACTGCCCCTCCCCCACATCCCTACTGCCCCCCGGCCTCTCTCCTGCTCCCCCTCACTGCCCCTCCCCCACCTGCCTACTGCCCCCCGGCCTCTCTCCTGCTCCCCCTCACTGCCCCTCCCCCACCTCCTTACTGCCCCCCGGCCTCTCTCCTGCTCCCCCTCACTGCCCCTCCCCCACCTCCCTACTGCCCCCCGGCCTCTCTCCTGCTCCCCCTCACTGCCCCTCCCCCACCTCCCTACTGCCCCCCGGCCTCTCTCCTCCCCCCTCACTGCCCCCCAGCCTCTCTCCTCGCCCCCCTCACTGCCCCCTCCCCTGCCTCCCTACTGTCCCCCGGCCTCTCTCCTCCCCCCTCACTGCCCCTCCCCCACCTACCCACTGCCCCCCGGCCTCTCTCCTGCTCCCCTCACTGCCCCTCCCCCACATCCCTACTGCCCCCCGGCCTCTCTCCTGCTCTCCCTCACTGCCCCTCCCCCACCTACCCACTGCCCCCCGGCCTCTCTCCTGCTCTCCCTCACTGCCCCCTCTCACTGCCCCCCGGCCTCTCTCTTGCCCCTCCCACTGCCCCCTCCCCCACCTCCCTACTGCCCCTCCACTGCACTCCCTGCTCACTGACCACCTGCCCCCCACTGCCCCCCACTGCTCCCCCCGAGATCCCTCCCTGCCCCCGCGGTACCTCTGCTCCTCGGAGAGCCGGCCGTGGCGCTGAAAAGCGGCCAGCACAGGGCGGTTGGGGCGCAGGGCGGAGCCCCCACACGACGCCTGCAGCTGCCGGATCCGCAGCAGGATCTCGGCCTCCTGGGCCCGGACACAGGGTGAGATGGGGTTCGGGGCTCCCGCCCCCCCAGATCCCATCCCCCCTCCACCCAGCCCCCTGCCCCTCCAGATCCCATCCCCCCTCCACCCAGCCCCCTGCCCCTCCAGATCCCATCCCCCCTCCCGCCCAGCCTCCTGCTCCCCAGCTCCCGTCGCCCTCTCCGCCCAGCCTCCTGCTCCCAGCTCCCATCCCCCCCTCCGCCCAGCCTCCTGCCCCCCCAGATCCCGTCCCCCCTCCGCCCAGCCTCCTGCTCCCCAGCTCCCATCCCCCCGCCGCCCAGCCCCCTGCCCCCCCAGATCCCATCCCCCCCTCCGCCCAGCCTCCTGCTCCCCAGCTCCCGTCGCCCCCTCCGCCCAGCCTCCTGCTCCCCAGCTCCCATCCCCCCCTCCGCCCAGCCTCCTGCCCCCCCAGATCCCGTCCCCCCTCCGCCCAGCCCCTGCTCCCCAGCTCCCGTCGCCCCCTCCGCCCAGCCTCCTGCCCCCCCAGATCCCATCCCCCCCTCCGCCCAGCCTCCTGCTCCCCAGCTCCAGTCCCCCCCTCCAACCCAGCTCGCTCCCAGCCTCCCCTCCCCTCCACCCAGCCCCCTGCCCCCCCAGATCCCGTCCCCCCCTCCACCCAGCCTCCTGCTCCCCAGCTCCTATCCCCCACTCCACCCAGCCTCCTGCTCCCCAGATCCCGTCCCCCCCTCCACCCAGCCTCCTGCTCCCCAGCTCCCATCCCCCCTCCACCCAGCCCCCTGCCCCCCCAGATCCCGTCCCCCCCTCCACCCAGCCTCCTGCTCCCCAGCTCCTATCCCCCCCTCCACCCAGCCTCCTGCTCCCCAGCTCCTATCCCCCACTCCACCCAGCCTCCTGCCCCTCCAGATCCCATCCCCCCTCCACCCAGCCCCCTGCCCCTCCAGATCCCATCCCCCCCTCCGCCCAGCCCCCTGCCCCCCCAGATCCCATCCCCCCTCCACCCAGCCTCCTGCCCCCCCAGATCCCGTCCCCCCTCCACCCAGCCCCCTGCCCCCCCAGATCCCATCCCCCCTCCACCCAGCCCCCTGCCCCCCAGATCCCGTCCCCCCCTCCGCCCAGCCTCCTGCTCCCCAGCTCCCGTCCCCCCTCCGCCCAGCCTCCTGCTCCCCAGCTCCCGTCCCCCCTCCCACCCAGCCCCCTGCCCCCCCAGATCCCGTCCCCCCCTCCGCCCAGCCCCTGCCCCCCCAGATCCCGTCCCCCCCTCCGCCCAGCCTCCTGCTCCCCAGCTCCCGTCCCCCACTCCACCCAGCCTCCTGCTCCCCAGATCCCATCCCCCACTCCACCCAGCCTCCTGCTCCCCAGATCCCATCCCCCCTCCACCCAGCCCCCCCAGATCCCGTCCCCCCTCCACCCAGCCTCCTGCCCCCGCAGCTCCTGTCCCCCTCTGCTCCCAGCCTCCCGCTCCCCCAGCTCCTGCCCCCCAGCTCCCAGCTTCCCACCCCCCCAGATCCCGTCCGCCCTCTGCCCAGCCTCCCGCCCCCCCCAGCTCCCATCCCCCCTCCGCCTAGCCTCGCGCCCCCCCACTGCGCCCAGCCTCCTGTCCCCCCAGCTCCTGTTCCCTATTGCCCCACAGCCGCCCATCCAACCCCCCATCCCCCCACCTTCTGGTCTTCCATCTCCCATCCCCCCAGGTCCTGTCCTTGCCATCTGCCCAGCCTTCTACCCCCTTAGCTCCCATCCCCCCACTCCGTCCCCCCCCAGCTTCCATCCCTCCATCCGCCTCCTGTCCCCCAGCTCCTGTCCCTCATCCCCCACAACCCTCATCCCGTCGCCCCCAGCTCCCATCTCCTGACCCTCCCCGCAATCTCCCATCCCCCCAATTTCTCCCACCAACAGACCAGAGATACCAGGAGTCCTGACTCCCAGCCCCCGCTCCCCCCCCCAGACCCCACTCCCCTCGTTCTCTCACCTTCCGCCTCTTTTCAAAGTTGATGAGCCCACCCTGGGGGGGATCAGAGAGAGAACATGGAGGGGGGTTGCCCCCCCCCCGTGTTTACATTAGGTGGTTACCCCGGGAAGGGGCTGGCACTGGGGGAGGGCTAGTGAACAATGAGGGGCGGGGGGGGGGATGTGAGATGAGAAATATCCCGGCCCCCGGGGGCAGGAGGAGCAGAAGAGCCTCTGGGGGTGTCGGGTGAACCGGCAGCTCGGCCCTACGGGGCCCCCCGAGGTGGGTGCCGTGCATGGGGGCACAGCGACGGTGTGAGCCTGGGGGGAGCCCCCCCCACCCCAACTCACCTCCAGGAAATCCGGCAGCGCCGTGTCCAGCATCACCAGATCCGTCAAGAAGGTGCCGAGGTACGGGACCGTGCCCGGGGGGGGCGCCTGGAGAGGGGAGGGTCCAGGTCACCCACACGGCTCTGCCGGTACCCCTCACTCCCGACTCACAGCCCCCTGTTATGCCTCCCCACCCCACCCCCACCCCCCAGCTCTGCCGGTGCTCCTCACTCCCGACTCGCAGCCCCATTATCCCTCCCCACCCTCCAGCTCTGCCAGTGCCCCTCACTCCCAACTCACAGCCCCCCTGTTATCCCTCCCCTGCTAGTGCCCCTCACTCCCGACTCGCAGCCCCCTTATCCCTCCCCACCCCCCAGCTCTGCCGGTGCCCCTCACTCCCGACCCGCAGCAATTCCAGGCCCTAGAGTCTGGCCGGGGCCCCATGGCTCACCGCTGGCTTCTCCGGGGGATTCAGTTTCTGAGGCGCTTTGCGGGCGACGCGGGGGCTGGGGGCTCTGTCGGGGTCGCCCTGGGCAGCGTCTCCCTGTGCAGAGGGAGGGGCCCAGCGGGGCCCAGCGGAAAGAAATAATTGACGGGAGCCTCCTGTACATGGAGCAAAATCCCACTGCCGGGGGGATGGTGCCCCCCAGCGCCCCCCACCCTGTCCTCGGTGCCCCCCCTGCCCCCTGCCGTTCCTGTGACCCTCCTGCCCTACACCATGGCACCCCTGGCGAGCCCCCCAACCTGCCCCCACAGCATTGCACCCCCGGCAAGCCCCCCCACAGCGCAGCACGTCCTGCCGAGCCCCCTGCCCTGCTCCCTGGGGCTCAGCACCCCAGAGCACGGCCCCCGCGCCAGGTACCTGCCGCAGGATTTCCCGGCAGCTCAGGTGGTTCTTGTCGTCGGAGAAGATCTGCGAGAGCTTCCGGAAGATGCCCCTGGTGTCCCTGGGGGGAACCGAGGCAGAGTTCTCTCCATGCGTGCACCCCCGATCCCCGCCCCCACCCAACCCGGCACCCCCGATCCCTGCCCCCACCCAACCCGGCACCCCCGATCCCTGCCCCCGATCCACGCCCCCACCAAACCCAGCACCCCCGATCCCTGCCCCCGATCCCCACCCAACCCGGCACCCCCGATCCCTGCCCCCGATCCCCGCCCCCACCCAACCCGGCACCCCCGATCCCTGCCCCCGATCCCCGCCCCCACCCAACCCGGCACCCCCGATCCCTGCCCCCACCCAACCCGGCACCCCCGATCCCTGCCCCCGATCCCTGCCCCCACCAAACCCAGCACCCCCGATCCCTGCCCCCGATCCCCACCCAACCCGGCACCCCCGATCCCCGCCCCCGATCCCCGCCCCCACCCAACCCGGCACCCCCGATCCCCGCCCCCACCCAACCCGGCACCCCTGATCCCTGCCCCCACCCAACCCGGCACCCCCAATCCCTGCCCCCGATCCCCACCCAACCCGGCACCCCCGATCCCTGCCCCCGATCCCCACCCCCACCCAACCCAGCACCCCCGATCCCTGCCCCCGATCCCCACCCCCACCCAACCCGGCACCCCCGATCCCTGCCCCCGATCCCTGCCCCCACCCAACCCGGCAACCCCAATCCCTGCCCCCGATCCCCACCCCCACCCAACCCGGCACCCCCGATCCCTGCCCCCGATCCCTGCCCCCATCTGCCCTGGCACCCCCGATCCCCACCCTCATCCCACCCGGCACCCCCAATCCCCACCCTGGCACCGCCAATCTTCACCCCCGATCCCCGCCCCCACCCAACCCGGCACCCCCGATCCCCACCCTTACCCCACCCGGCACCCCCGATCCCCACCCTCACCCGCCCCGGCACCCCCGATCCCCACCCTTACCCCACCCGGCACCCCCGATCCCCGCCCTGGAACCGCCAATCCTCAGCCCCCGATCCCCACCCCACCCGGCACCCCTGATCCCCGCCCCCACCTGCCCTGGCACCGCCAATCCTCAGCCCCCGATCCCCGCCCCGGCACCACCAATCTTCACCCCCGATCCCCACCCCCACCACCTCCAATCCTCAGTCCCCAATCCTGGCATGCATCAATCCCTGGTCCCTGCACCCTCCTGACACTATCCCCACCCCAGGACCCCTGATCTTCTCACCCCCCTAATCCCTCTCCCACCCCCCACCCGCTGAACCCCATCCTGGTTGCCTCCCCAGCATGCCCTGACCCCCGCCATAGCACGCCTCCAGGGTCACCGGGAGCCCCAACCCAAGAACATTGGCTCTTGGGGGCAAGTCCCACCCTCTGGAAGGCGGGACTTCCTGGATTAGCCCTGGCCATCCCAGCCGCGCCTTTGGGGGGCGCTGGTCAGGCTGCAAGGAGCCAAACTCACCCCCGAGCTCTCCCTGCCAAGCCAAAGGGGGGCGGGGCGTGAGCGCTGCCGCTCGCCACCGCTGGACAGCCCCCGCCCCTTGCACTTGTCCCCCGCCCCCTCCATTCAGCCCCCGCCCCCCCCCGGCTCTCACCTGCCGACGGCAGCCCAGGTCCTCTTGAGCCGGTGCACAGGGCTGGACTGCAGGGCGGAGATCACGGCTCGCAGGGAGGAGAAGTTACGCAGAAAGTAGCAGTGCTGGGGGAGGAGGGGAGTCAGTGGGGTCCAGATGCCCCCCCCAGATCTGCCCCCCAACCCCCCCACACGTCCAGTTACTACTGGACTCCCTCCCCCAGCCCCTGCTGGCCTGGATCCCCCCCCAACCTCTCAAAAGTGTCCCTCACCTTCCCCCGCCCCCCACTGGGCCCCCTCGGTCCTGCCCCCCACCCCCTCAGCTGTCCCCTGCCCCCACCTGGGCGATGGTGACCCACTTCTCCAGCAGCCGGGCTCTCTGCAGCGCACGGAGCTGCATGTCTCCCAGCACCGAGGCGACGACGCAGCCGGTGACGGCGTTGAACTGGGCCACGGTGGCGCGGACGCTGGGTGCTGCCCCCTCGCCCGCCCGGCGGTCCCGCTGCGACCACACGCAGCCCAGGCAGTGGAAGGGCTGGACCTGCACAAACAGCTCCTGGTGGGGGGAAGAGGGAGCGGGGGAGGGCCCGTGCTCGGTGCCCAGGGACAGCAAAGGAATAGAACCCAGGAGTCCTGGCTCCCAACCCCCTCACTCTAACCCCTAGTCCCCACTCCCCTCCCCTTCCAGAGCTGGGGAGAGAACCCAGGAGTCCTGGCTCCCAACCCCCTCGCTCTAACTCCTAGTCCCCACTCCCCTCCCAGAGCTGGGGAGAGAACCCAGGAGTCCTGGCTCCCAACCCCCCACTCCTCCCCCCACCCCCGAGCTGGGGAGAGAACCCAGGAGTCCTGGCTCCCAGCCCCTTCCTGCTCTAATCACTAGCCCCCACTCCTCTCCCAGAGCTGGGGAGAGAACCCAGGAGTCCTGCCCCTCAGCCCCCTGATCTAACCACTAGACTATGCTCTCTTGGGTGCTCTGGCCCCCCTCCCTCCATCCCCCCACTTACTATGTCCATTAGCGTGAGCTGCTCGGCCACCTCCTCCGCACTGAATGACAGGAGATCGGGGGGCTCCCCGCAGCCCTCTGGCCCCCCCTCACCTCCCAACACCAGCGGACCAGCCCCAGGGGTTTCACAGCCTGCAGGGGAGACAGCGCAGGGCATCAGACCAGCCGGCTGCACAGGGACCTGGGCGCGGGACAGGCGCTGAGGGGCTCCAGCCAAGGGATGGCTAGAGGAGGGGATAAGATGGACAGGCAGACAAGGGGCTCTAGCCAGGGAACAGGTGGGGGTGGAAGAGCCAGGAGGGAGACAGGTGCTGGGGGGTTGTATCCAGGGGACAGCTGGAGGTGGGAGTAACAGGGGCAGGCAGAGGTGGAGGCAGGGGACAGGCAGAGGCAGGGGTTGTAGCCAGGGGACAGGCTGAGGCAGGGGACAGGCGGGGCTGGGGGTTGTAGCCAGGGGACAGGCCGAGGTGGGGGTTGTAGCCAGGGGACAGGCAGAGGCAGGAGTTGTAGCCAGGGGACAGGCGGAGGCAGGGGACAGGCGGAGGTGGGGGTTGTACCAGGAGCTGGGGGAACAAGCGGAGGCGGGGGCTGTAGCCAGGGGACAGGACGAGGCGGGGGTTGTAGCCAGGGGACAGGCCAAGGCACGGGACAGGCGGAGACGGGGGCTGTAGCCAGGGGACAGGCTGAGGCGGAGGTTGTAGCCAGGGGGTGGGGGGGACAGGCCAAGGTGGGGGTTGTAGCCAGGGGACAGGCAGCGGCAGGGGACAGGCCGAGGTGGGGGTTGTAGCCAAGAGGTGAGGGGAACAGACGGAGGCAGGGGTTGTAGCCAGAGGACAGGTGGAGGCAGGGGACAGGTGGGGGTTGTAGCCAGGGGGTGGGGGGAACAGGCGGAGGCAGGGGTTGTAGCCAGGGGACAGGCAGAGTCGGGGATTGTAGCCAGGGGACAGGCGGGGGTTGTAGCCAGGGGACAGGCCGAGGTGGGGGTTGTAGCCAGGAGGTGGGGGGAACAGGAGGAGTTGGGGGGTGTAGCCATGGGACAGGCGGAGGCAGGGGACAGGCGGAGGCAGGGGTTGTAGCCAGGGGACAGGCCGAGTCGGGGCTTGTAGCCAGGGGACAGGTGGAGGCGGGAGTTGTAGCCAGGGGACAGGCAGAGGCGGGAGTTGTAGCCAGGGGACAGGCCGAGGTGGGGGTTGTAGCAGGGGGGGGGAACAGGCAGAGTTGGGGGCTGTAGCCAGGGGACAGGTGGAGGCACAGGACAGGCAGAGGCAGGGGTTGTAGCCAGGGGACAGGCGGAGGCGGGGGCTGTAGCCAGGGGATAGGCTGAGTCGGGGCTTGTAGCCAAGAGACAGGCGGAGGCGAGGGTTGTAGCCAGGGGACAGGTGGAGGCATGGGACTGGAGGAGGTGGGGGTCGTAGCCAGGAGACAGGCGGAGGCGAGGGTTGTAGCCAGGGGACAGGTGGAGGCAGGGGACAGGCGCAGGCAGGGGACCGGCGGAGGTGGGAGTTGTAGCCAGGAGACAGGCGGAGGCGAGGGTTGTAGCCAGGGGACAGGCGGAGGCGAGGGTTGTAGCCAGGGGACAGGTGGAGGCAGGGGACAGGCGCAGGCAGGGGACCGGCGGAGGTGGGAGTTGTAGCCAGGAGACAGGCGGAGGCGAGGGTTGTAGCCAGGGGACAGGCGGAGGCGAGGGTTGTAGCCAGGGGACAGGCGGAGGCATGGGACTGGCGGAGGTGGGGGTCGTAGCCAGGAGACAGGCGGAGGCGAGGGTTGTAGCCAGGGGACAGGTGGAGGCAGGGGACAGGCGCAGGCAGGGGACCGGCGGAGGTGGGAGTTGTAGCCAGGAGACAGGCGGAGGCGAGGGTTGTAGCCAGGGGACAGGCGGAGGCGAGGGTTGTAGCCAGGGGACAGGCGGAGGCATGGGACTGGCGGAGGTGGGGGTCGTAGCCAGGAGACAGGCGGAGGCGAGGGTTGTAGCCAGGGGACAGGTGGAGGCATGGGACTGGAGGAGGTGGGGGTCGTAGCCAGGAGACAGGTGGAGGCGAGGGTTGTAGCCAGGGGACAGGTGGAGGCAGGGGACAGGCGGAGGCAGGGGACCGGCGGAGGTGGGAGTTGTAGCCAGGAGACAGGCGGAGGCGAGGGTTGTAGCCAGGGGACAGGCGGAGGCGAGGGTTGTAGCCAGGGGACAGGCGGAGGCGGGGGCTGTAGCCAGGGGACAGGCCGAGTCGGGGCTTGTAGCCCAGAGTCTCTTACTCTCGGGCTCCGCCTGTTCGTCTCCCGGCTCCTCCTGAAAGAGTCGCAGCAGCCCCTCGGCCCGCGCACACCCCTCCGAGCCCAGGGCTGCCTGGCGCAGGTAGCCATGCAGCTGGCGCAGGCTGCGGTGCTGGGGGGCTCCCGGAAATCCTCGGGGTGATCACGTAGCCAGAGCTCCAGGACCCGCAGCACAGCCCTGGGGGGGATAGGGGGGGTCAGTCCTGAGAAGAGGGGGCAGATCAGTCTCTGAGGCTCCTCCCCTCTGGGTCTGGGGGCATCCCTGTAACCCCAGGAGCTGGTCTGAGACCCCCCAACCCACAGCAGCCCCCTTCCCTGGCCTGGGTGGGTGAGGGCCCCCACCACGGGGACCGGACTGCAGGGTTCTCGCCTCTCAGCTTGCCCAGAGACCAGCCCCCTGGGCTCAGCTGTTGGGGGTGGGGGGATCCCAGCACCCCCCTGGGATCACCTGTTGGGGGTGGGGGGATCTCAGCACCCCCTGGGCTCACCTGTTGGGAGTGGGGGGATCTCAGCACCCCCTGGGCTCACCTGTTGGGAGTGGGGGGATCTCAGCACCCCCTGGGCTCACCTGTTGGGGGTGGGGGATCTCAGCACCCCCTGGGCTCACCTGTCAGGGGTGGGGGGATCTCAGCACCCCCCAGGCTCACCTGTCAGGGGTGGGGGGATCCCAGCACCCCCTGGGCTCACCTGTCGGGGTGGGGGGATCTCAGTGTGACGAACTAGGACTGTTGTTAATGTTTTTCCTGAGTACTGTGTGTGTGCCTCGGTTTCCCTATGCAGTGCTTGAGTATCTAGGTGGTGGAACAAGGGTGCATGAGTGTTACAGAGGGGCCTGGACACAGAGAAGGGCTGACACGCTGTCTCTTAGCAACGGATGGCCCCGGCCCCCTCCCCTGCCAAGGTAAGAGCTGAAGGTGTTGGAACAAAGGGATCAGGTGACCTCCTGGCCCGGGAAGCAGACAAAGGGGGAGGTGGGGCTGGACAGTTTCAGTTTGGAGCTGGCTTGGGAAGAGGAGGGGAGGGGGGCAGACAGGGTCTGGCCTCCCTGCCCCGTTTGGAGCTGTGGGGTGAAATGCAGGGAGCCCCGAGCTGGGGTCTAAGCTCCCTGCCCCCCGGAAGGGCCCGACTGAGGGGTCCTGGATGTACTGACAAGCTCTGTTTAAACTGTGTTCCTGGCATCTCTAATGAACCTTCTGTTCTACTGGCTGGTTGAGACTCCCAGTAAATCCGGGAAAGAGGGGTGCAGAGCCGGACTCCCCCCACACTGCGTAACACTCAGCACCCCCCAGGCTCACCTGTCAGGGGTGGGAGGATCCCAGCGCCCCCCGGGCTCACCTGTTGGGGGTGGGGGGATCCCAGCGCCCCCCGGGCTCACCTGTTGGGGGTGGGGGGATCCCAGCACCCCCTGGGCTCACCTGTTGGGGGTGGGGGGATCCCAGCGCCCCCCGGGCTCACCTGTCGGGCCCAGCGGCAGCAGCAGCTCCAGCACGCGGCCGGGGGTGGCGAAGGCGCGGTAGGTGGCCAGGAAGCTGGGGAGGTAGCCAGGGTCGCTCTCTGCGTTGGCAGAGACCAGGCCTCTCACCAGCTGGGGCAAGGTCCCCGCACGCAGCCGGCGCAGCTTACAGGTGCGGTACTGCACGAAGGGGCAGGGGGCGCCAACTCCAGCCTGCGGGGGGCGGGGAGAGATGGAGCGAACAGAGAGATGGATGGAGGGATAGAGGGGGAGGCAGGGAGTGAAGGTGATAGATAGATAGATAGATAGATAGATAGATGGGGTGTATGGGGATAGATAGATAGATAGATAGATAGATAGATAGATAGATGGGGTGTATGCAGATAGATAGATAGATAGATAGATAGATAGATAGATAGATAGATAGATAGATAGATGGGGTGTATGGGGATAGATAGACAGATAGATAGATAGATAGATAGATAGATAGATGGGGTGTATGCAGATAGATAGATAGATAGATAGATAGATAGATAGATGGGGTGTATGCAGATAGATAGATAGATAGATAGATAGATGGGTGTATGCAGATAGATAGATAGATAGATAGATAGATAGATAGATAGATAGATAGATAGAGGGGGTGGATGGGGATAGATAGATAGATAGAGGGGTGGATGGGGATAGATAGATAGATAGAGGGGGTGGATGGGGATAGATAGATGGATGGATGGGGTGGGGGGATAGACAGGTATGGAGTGATTGAGACGGCGGGAACAGAAGGAATAATTACCCCACCCCAGCCTCTTTTCCCTCCTGCAGGATCCCAAAAGGCTCCACTGGCCTGAGGTGCAGCCACCTCTGGGGCGGAACGCGGGGTCTGTTTATACAGAGACCCTTTGCTTGGCGCTGAGATGCAATCACCTCTTGGGTGGGATGTGGGGGGGGTTGTTTATATAGACACCCCTGGCCCGGTGCTGAGATGCAGCCCCCTCTTGGGTGGGGCACGGGGGTTGTTTATACAGGGACCCCTCACCCGGTGCTGAGATGCAGCCACCTCTGGGGCGGAGCACAGGGGCTGTTTATAACAACGCTGTGCAGCAGATTAGGTCAGGCTGTGAAAAATTTAGCTCCCAGAGAAAATGACCCAAAGTCACAGCACAGCGCCCCCGGCTGGGCCCCCCGCCCCCTGCAGCACCAGGGGTCAGCTCTGGGATCCCCCTTGGGCTGCTGACTAGGCCCAGCCCCGCTTGGCATGGGGGAGGCTGACAGGTCCCTGGCAGAGCCCCCCGTACCGGCGGGCAGGGTCCCCCGTTGGCTGCAGGCTCTGCCCTCACCCGACGCAGGGCGACGCTGTAGATGGCCCCGTCTTCCACCTCTTCACCCCACTGCTGGAGGGGCTCATGCAGAGACCAGGCCATGGGCCCGGCCAGCACCCGACACACAGCGAGGGGAGGACGTGGCTGGGGAGCAGGGAATCAGGACTCCTGGGTTCTGTCCCCAGTTCTGGGAGGACAGTGGGACCTAGTGGTTAGAGCAGGGTGGGGGCGCTGGGAGCCAGGACGCCTGAGTTCTCTCCCCGGCTCTGCCACAGATGCGATATGTGATCCTGGGTGAATCCCTTCACCTCTGGGTGCCTCAGTTTCCCCCGCATATGATACCATGTCTCAGAGGAGCCCTGGCCCTGAAACCTGGGGGATGCAAACGCAACTTCTAGAGGTTTCCCCTGGGGGGGGGGAGGATTAAGGGGTCACCTCACCCCACTCCCGGTGCAGCCAGCAGCCTGGGGTGCTGGCAGCTCTGTACCGTTCCCCAGCCCTCCACCTGTGCACAGCAGCACCTGGCCCCCCCCCCCCTCTACAGGGAGGTGCTGAATCCACATCCCTACAGAACAGATGGAGAAACTGAGGCACAACGCAGCTTTGGAATAGACGAGAACTCGGAAGTCTGGACTCCCACCCCCACCGGAGGGGGGGCTGCGCGCTCTGGGGCTCTGAACAGCCCCATTTCCCTCCCCCCATATTTCCCCCCTCCCTGGCTCAAGGAGCTGCAGTGGAGCCGCCCAACCGGTTCCGCAGGGTCAGCCTCCCCCCAGCGCCACGAGGGGCCCTGCCCCCAACCCCAGCTGGTGGCGCGGGGTGGGGGGGGGCTGACACCCCAGTGGCCACAAGTCACGTTCTCCGCCCCCAGCTCGGGGATGTGGGGCTGGTGTCCGGCACCCTGATCCCTGTGGGGGTGAGGTCTCCAGTGCCCCAAGCTGCCCCCACCCCACCCTGCCCGTTCGGTGCCCCGCGGAGCTGGGGGGGGGTCTCAACCTGGGCCCTGGCAGGGCAGGTGCCACCTGGACACAAAGTGCCCCCTCTCCCAATGGGCACCGAGCGCCCCCTTATCCCCCCCCCCGGGCACCCAGCGCCCCCCTTCCCACCCCCATGGGCACCCATCGGCCCCCCCGGGCACCCAGCGTCCCTCCTCTCCCAATGGGCACCGAGCGCCCCCTTATCCCCCCCGGGCACCCAGCGCCCCCCTTCCCACCCCCATGGGCACCCATCGGGCCCCCCAGGCACCCAGCGTCCCTCCTCCCCCCTTGGGCACCCAGCGCCCCCTTATCCCCCCTGGGCACTCAGCGCCCCCTTCCCACCCCCATGGGCACCCATCGGCCCCCCCAGGCACCCAGCGTCCCTCCTCCCCCCTTGGGCACCCAGCACCCCCTTATCCCCCCTGGGCACTCAGCGCCCCCCTTCCCACCCCCATGAGCACCCATCGGCCCCCCCGGGCACCCAGCGTCCCTCCTCTCCCAATGGGCACCCAGCGCCCCCTTATCCCCCTGGGCACTCAGCGCCCCCCTTCCCACCCCCATGGGCACCCATCGGCCCCCCGGGCACCGAGCGTCCCTCCTCCCCCTTGGGCACCCAGCGCCTCCTTATCCCCCCTGGGCACTCAGCGCCCCCCTTCCCACCCCCATGGGCACCCATCGGCCCCCCCGGGCACCCAGCGTCCCTCCTCCCCCCTTGGGCACCCAGCGCCCCCTTATCCCCCCCGGGCACCCAGAGCCCCCTTCCCATCCCCCTGGCACCCAGTGTCCCCTTCCCCCCCCCGGGCACCCAACGCCCCCTTCCCACCCCCATGGGCACCCATCGGCCCCCCCGGGCACCCAGAGTCCCTCCACCCCCCTTGGGCACCCAGCGCCCCCTTATCTCCCCGGGCACCCAATGCCCCCTTCCCACCCCCATGGGCACCCATCGCCCCCCCCCGGGCACCCAGCGCCCCCTTATCCCCCCCGGGCACCCAGCGCCCCCCTTCCCATCCCCCTGGCACCCAGCGCCCCCCTTCCCACCCCCATGGGCACCCATCGGCCCCCCCGGGCACCCAGAGTCCCTCCTCCCCCCTTGGGCACCCAGCGCCCCCTTATCCCCCCCGGACACCCAGCGCCCCCTTTCCCATCCCCTGGCACCCAGTGCCACCTCCCCCCCGGGCATCCAACGGCCCCTTCCCACCCAGCGCCCCCCGCCCGCAGCCCAGCCAGGGCCCGACCCCCCAGGGCCGATGTCTCCGCTCGGAGGTTCGAGTCCCCGGCGCGGCGTTACCATGGGGGGAGCTCCGGGACCGGATCGCGGCGTCCGCCCTTGACTCGGCGGCGCCGGGAAGGTCTCTCGGCTGCAGCCGCGGGGCGGGGAGGGGCCGGGCCACGGGAGGGGCTGGGCGGGGGGGGGCAGCGCAGCTTGGCCTCAAGGGGCCCCTCCCCCAGTCCAAGGGGGGCGGGAGAGCAACGCAGGGAGCGTCTGGGCCCTGGAGTCCGGGCCCTGGGACCCAGCCGCCCCCCGGGGGGGGGGGAGAGTTGGGGGGTGTGGCTGGGGGGTGCCCAGTGTTACAGGCTCAGCCCCCTGGAGGGGGCAGCCAGGGGGACCTGAGAGCGGGGGTCTGCCCAGCCAGGAGGGGGGACAGGCTGGGCAAAGTCGGGGGGTGGAGGACAGGACTCCTGGGTTCTCTCCCGGGTTACAACAGGGGTTGGGGCAGGACACGGGCAGGTCTCCCAGCTGAAAATCCACTGGCCCCATCTCGCCTCCGGCCACGGCTCCAGGATTGAGAGGCACTAGCAGGGCTGTGGGGCAGGGGAATGGGCCCCAGGGGTGGGGTAGGAGGGGCTGTGGGTCAGGATTGAGGGGCACCGCCAGGGCTGTGGGGCAGAGGAATGGGTCCCAGGGGGTGGGGTAGGAGGGGCTGCGGGTCAGGATTGAGGGGCACTGCCAGGGCTGTGGGGCAGGGGATGGGTCCCAGGGGTGGGGTAGCAGGGGCTGCGGGTCAGGATTGAGGGGCACCGACAGGGCTGTGGGGCAGGGGAATGGGCCCCAGGGGTGGGGTAGGAGGGGCTGTGGGTCAGGATTGAGGGGTACCGCCAGGGCTGTGGGGCAGGGGAATGGGCCCCAGGGGTGGGGTAGGAGGGGCTGCGGGTCAGGATTGAGGGGCACCGCCAGGGCTGTGGGGCAGGGGAATCGGCCCCAGGGGTGGGGTAGGAGGGGCTGTGGGTCAGGATTGAGGGGCACCGCCAGGGCTGTGGGGCAGGGAATGGGCCCCAGGGGTGGGGTAGGAGGGGCTGCGGGTCAGGATTGAGGGGCACCGCCAGGGCTGTGCCGGGGGCGGGGAGTCCAGCGCTGCGCTCGACCCTGAACAGTTGGGGGGAGCGGTGAGGTTCCGCTGGCCCGGGAGCAGATGCCCCCCGGGGGTCACAGCTCTGGGAGTCCGGACGGGGGGCCCGGGGGGAGTTTCTGGGGCCCGCGGGCTGAGCCGTGGCAGGAGGGGCCATGGCCCAGTGCTGCTCGCTGCCTGGCGGGGGACCCGCTCCCGTGATCCCACTCGCCAGCCTCTCCTGGAGGGCACTGGGATGATTTGGGGGTACAGCAGGCTGGCCCCCGCAGCTGGAGGGGGACGTTCCATTCCAGCAGCCCCAGGGGGACCCCTTGCTGCCCCTGTGCCCCCATCAGCTCTGCTCCGGGGTTGGGACAATCCCTGCCCCCCTGCATGCGGCGCATGGAGCATTGGCAAAGGCCCCGCTCCTAGGGGCCCTCGCCCAGCAGCACGGAGCCGGGGGCGGAGCCGCCTCAGAGAGGAGCAGTTACAAGCCCCCCTGTCTGATGGGGGGAAACTGAGGCATGGGATTGCAAAGGGGGCCGGCGGTGGCCAAGGGGCGGGGTGGGAAGCGGGGCACGGTGGCTCTCTGGGAGCAGAGCCTGTTGCCGGGATGGAGATTCAGGCTCCTGGGGTGAAGCAGAGCCCAGTGGGAAGCAAATCTTTGCCGCTAGCGCCCCCTCTGGGGCATGCAGGGGCTGCAGCCAAGAGGGGGGCTCCTGGTTTCTGCAATTAGCTGCAGGGCGGCACTAGGGGGCGCTGTGCTGTGGGGCGGGGGCTCAGCAGGGGGCGCTCTCCCCCGACATTCAGCACTGGCCCCAGGGCACCGCTAGGGGGCGCTGTGCTGTGGGGCGGGGGTTCAGCAGGGGGCGCTCTCCCCTGGCAGTCAGCGCTGGCCCCAGGGCACCGCTAGGGGGCGCTGTGCTGTGGGGCGGGGTTCAGCAGGGGGCGCTCTCCCCTGGCAGTCAGCGCTGGCCCCAGGGCACCGCTAGGGGGCGCTGTGCTGTGGGGCAGGGGCTCAGCAGGGGGCGCTCTCCCCTGACGGTCAGCGCTGGCCCCAGGGCACCGCTAGGGGGCGCTGTGCTGTGGGGCGGGGGTTCAGCAGGGGGCGCTCTCCCCTGGCAGTCAGCGCTGGCCCCAGGGCACCGCTAGGGGGCGCTGTGCTGTGGGGCGGGGGTTCAGCAGGGGGCGCTCTCCCCTGGCAGTCAGCGCTGGCCCCAGGGCAGCGCTAGGGGGCGCTGTGCTGTGGGGTGAGGGCTCAGCAGGGGGCGCTCTCCCCTGGCAGTCAGCGCTGGCCCCAGGGCACCGCTAGGGGGCGCTGTGCTGTGGGGCAGGGGCTCAGCAGGGGGCGCTCTCCCCTGACGGTCAGCGCTGGCCCCAGGGCAGCGCTAGGGGGCGCTGTGCTGTGGGGTGAGGGCTCAGCAGGGGGCGCTCTCCCCTGGCAGTCAGCGCTGGCCCCAGGGCACCGCTAGGGGGCGCTGTGCTGTGGGGCAGGGGCTCAGCAGGGGGCGCTCTCCCCTGGCAGTCAGCGCTGGCCCCAGGGCGGCGCTAGGGGGTGCCAGCCATGCCGAGTGCCCCATGCCCCTGGCTGCCCCCTGGCCCCACAGGGGAGGGGATGCCCATCACACTGCACCAAACCAGGGGCTGCTCCGCCCAAGCGGCTTTATTGAATCACACACAGCACAGGGGGAGGTCATCGGGGGGGGGGGGGGAGATACTTGGCGGTCCCAGTGCGGAGGGGGAAGCTCTGGGGCAGCCGCTCAGAGGCAGCAGGGAGCGCGAGAGGCCCAGGCTGGGGGGGCACGATTCACCCACTGCCTGCGGGGGGGTGGGGGCGGGGGGGCAGGGGAACGCTTTCTCCCCTAAGGCGGGGGAGGGAGGGGCCCAGCCCCAGGGAGCCCTGGGGCAGCAGGCGCGCTTGCTCCCCGGCCTGAGGGGGGCGCTGTGGGGCTGCTCCCCATCCTCCATGCTGCCCCACTAACCCTGGGCCCCCGACCCACGGCCGATATGGGGGGTTGCTGGGGTCAGGGCCGAGCCGGCAGGGCCTAGGGCACCCAGCCGCCGGCTCTCGGGGGCACCAGTCAAGAGCCCTGGGCTGGGGCCAGCTGGGCCTTTAATACCCGAGCAGCGGCCCTGCCTTGGGGGGGGGGGGTGGGGCCGAGCTCCGAGCCCCCCCAGGGCTGCCCCCGCCCAGGCTGGCTACGGCTTCCCCTCCTTCTTCTTGGGGCGGTTGCGGCGCTTGGTCTTGGCTTCGATGATCTGCTGCGACTGGCGCTTGAGGGCGGCTCGCGTCACCACGTCGCCCTCGTCCCCGCTGTCTTCCTCGTCTGGGGGCAGAGACGGGGGGCGCGGGCTGGGGGGGGGCAGAGCGGCCGCTGCCCGCCCCACGCCCAGCGCTGCCTGCAAGCCTCGCCCCCGCACCCACACCCGCCCCCAACCTTGCCAGCTCCCCTCAGCCCCATAGCCCCCTCCCAGCCCCCCCACTCCACATCTCCCCCCCCACGTGCCCCTCCGCCGCCTCCAGCCTGGAGGGACACCCCCCCCCCCACTCACCATAGTACATGTCCTGCTTCTGGGCCACGGGCACCTTCACCCGGACGTTGGTGCTGGGCAGGCGCCCCTCCAGGTTAGCGTGGAACTGCGAGAGAGGGCAGCGTTAGTGCTGATGGGCCTGGCGGGGTGGGGGGCAGCTCCAGCAGGCGGGGCTGCCCGGGGGGGGGTGAAAAGGGGAGCCCCCCCCCCCCCCCGAGCCCACCTCCTCCTCGGCGATTTTCTGCAGCAGCTCCCTCTGGTCCTGGTCGCTCAGCTCGGCCAGCACCTTGAGCAGCTTCTCCTCCGTCTCCGCCAGCAGCTCCACCACGTAGTCTCTGGCGGCCTCGTCCGGCGGGGCCCCAGCAAAGCGCCCGCTCTCCTGGGGGGGGTAACAGTGCCCCCGCACGGTGGAAACTGAGGCACGAGCGCGGGCAGGGCCTCGCCCGAGCTCAGACAACAGGGCAATGGCAGAGCTGGGGATAGGACCCAGGCATCCGGACCCCCAATCCCAGCGGCGTTCATGCCAGCCTGCGACCCCCCAACCCCTTCTCCTGTGTTTAGCCCAGGGCGTGGCCAAGGGGCCCCCTGGTGGCCATACCAGGCAGTGCAGGGCGAGGACAAACTGCAGGGTCGGTCTGTGGCCCCAGGGGGCGCTGCGCCAGGGGGCTGCCCGCTTGCTCGCTCACCAGCGGGATGTGCTGCACCTTCCTGGCCAGGTGCTCCACGCCCGCCTTGGCCATCAGCAGCACCCGCGTCACCTTGTCCAGCTGCCCCTTGGCCGCGGCGCGCCGCGTCTCCTCCTGGCGCAGGTGAGCTCGCAGCTCCTCCAGCAGGCGCTGGGCCCTGGGCAGGGGGCAGGGCGGGCGTCAGGGCGGTGGGCACTGCCTACCCTGGGGCGGGGCAGGGATAGAGAGCTCCCGCCCTTAGCGCCGGCCCATACAGGGCAGCTCTTGCTCCCAGCCCTACCCCCGCTCTAACCACTGGCCCCCGCTCCCCTCCCAGAGCTGGGGATAGAACCCAGGAGTCCTGACTCCCAGCCCCCCTGCTCTAACCACTAGACCCCACTCCCCTCCCAGAGCTGGGAATAGAACCCAGGAGTCCTGACTCCCAGCCCCCCTGCTCTAACCACTAGACCCCCACTCCCCTCCCAGAGCTGGGAATAGAACCCAGGAGTCCTGGCTCCCAGCCCTACCCCCGCTCTAACCACTGGCCCCCACTCCCCTCCCAGAGCTGGGGATAGAACCCAGGAGTCCTGCCACCCAGCACCCCCCATGCTTAACCCCACGTACACCAGTGGGGGGGGGGTTGGCAGCTCACCCCGTCACCCGGGCCTCCCCCGAGTAGGTGAGGCCTTGCAGCTCGGCCTGCAGCACCTCCTCCTCCTCCCGCAACTGCACCAGGGCCTCCTCGTTCTGCGTCGTCAGCTGCTCCAGCTGCTGGAAGGTGTCTCCTTGGGCCAGGAACCGTCTCACCACCTCCTGCCGGGGGGGGGGGGGGTGTTAGAGCCCCCCAGGGCCACGGCCCGGCCCCCTCCACCCCCCTCTGCCAAAACGCAGCCACCTCTGGGGAGGGTGGAAAGGAGCAGCGGGGCTGGGAGCCAGGACTCCTGGGTTCTATCCCCAGCTCTGGGCGGCGAGTGGAGGCTAGTGGTTACTGCAGATTGGGAGAGGGGGGGGGGGGCTGGGAGCCAGGACTCCTGGGTTCTCTCCTCCAGCGGGGTGGCGTGGGGAGGGCACTGCCCATGCTGCGCTGTCCCCCGAAGAGGATCGGTGTGCGGGGTGAGACAAGGGCAGCTCGCTGTGCCAGGCAGGGGGGCAGCGCCCGCGGCTCTTCCCGCCCCGGCTCTGGCCGGGGAAGCCGATAACCAAGATAGCCTGGCTGTCAGCCCGCCGTCGCCATGGCAGCGGCTCCGGGTGAGTGGCGTGGGGCGGGCGTGAAGGAGACCGGCCTGCTTCCCAAGGACCTTGGGAGCTGGCACTGCCCCTCCTCCCCTGAGACAGGGAGCTGGGGGGTGGGGCCCCGCTGGCCACAGGCCCAAGGTCAAACTCTCCTGGGTTGGGGGGGTGATTTCTGAGTGGGGCGCCCCCACCCGCTGGCGTGGGACTGGCGCGGGGCGAATGATGGGCAGGTCGTTCGCGAGGAGCCGGGGCCGGACGCGACTCGGGGCTGGGGAGAGGTCATGGGGCTGGCCAGAGGGTGCCCCCTCGCTACCCCCCAGATGGGGAGGGGAGAGGTTAGAGTCAGGACTCCTGGGTTTCTGTTCATGGCTCAGGGCGGTAGTGGCGTCTAATGGTTAGAGCAGGGGGCTGGGAGCCAGGACTCTGGGAGGGGAGCGTACCCTAGTGGTTAGAGCCTGCGGTGGTTTCCCCGCTGGGCCGGCTGGGAAGTGCTGGGGACCTGGGGGCGGTGCCGGGGGCAGACCCCTCCTCAGCCTCTCACCCTGGAGTTGGTGACCCCGGTGGCCATTTTGATCTTCTCGAAGGTCTCCTCCGCCGTCACCATGCCCAGCAGCTGCCTGGCGCGGAGGCTGGTGCCCCTGTTGCGCTGGGCATCACTCAGCAGGTCCTCCGTCAGGGGCAGGCGCTCCCGCAGGGCCTGGGGAGAGATGTGGCGCTCAGAGCCCCCCCCCACCCAGCGCGCTCGCCACCCGCAGGCCGGCCTGGGCCAGGGCGCTTCGCCCACCAGGGCCTGGGTTCAAATCCCACCGGGGGCTGCAGCGGCTTGGCCAGTCCGCGTGAAATCAGCTGGGGTGCAGAGGGGCAGACACCCTGCCCTCCACCGGCTGGGTGGGGAATGCTGACCGTGCTCCCCCTGTCCCCTACCGGCCGTGTGGGGGTGGGGCGTGCCAGCCGGGTGGGGGTGGGCAGGAGGATCGCAGTCGGCTTGCCCCCTGCCCACTACCGGCCACATGGGGATGGGGCATGCCAGCCATGGGCGGGGGGATGCTGACCGCACTCCCCCTGCCCCCTACAGGGAGTGGAAGCCCGGATTGCTGCCAGCGGTGCCATTAGTGGGACAGGCCTGGATGGGTCTCACGTGAACCCCTATGGGGGGCCCTGGATCCAAGGCAGATGGCAACTCCCCCCATCCCCCACCACCTGCAGCCCCACAGCTGAGCAGACACACGGGGAGGGGGCGGAGATGGGGGGAGGGCTGGCATGAGGCACCGCTTCAGGGCGATGGTGGGAGCGGAGGGGGGGCTAGTGGCTAGAGCAGGGGGCTGGGAGCCAGGACTCTGGGAGGCGAGTGGGGCTAACAGTTATGAGCCGGGCTGCTTAGCTGGGGAGCTGCTGCTGTCCAGGGTGGGTGCCACGTACCCACCCCTCTGGCCTTACCCGTCTCTCCGCCCGCTCATTCTGTGCCCTCCTCTCCTCTGCCTGCTTCTTCAGCTCCGTCAGCTTCAGCTCCCACATGTACCTGTCCCGGTAGACACTGTCTTCTTGGAGCTGGAGCTGTTCCTGGACGGGGGGCAGTTAACGCCGGGTCAGCCCCCAGAGGAAAAGCCGGGGTGCGGGGCAAAGATCAGTCCAGCAGACGCTGCTGGTCAAAGCCCCCAGATCTGAGCTGGGACGGAGCGGGCGGGCGGGTACCGGCCAGGACGGGGCCCCTGGTCTGAGCTGGGACAGAGCGGGCGGGCGGGTACCGGCCAGGACGGGGCCCCTGGTCTGAGCTGGGACGGAGCGGGCGGGCGGGTACCGGCCAGGACGGGGCCCCTGGTCTGAGCTGGGACGGAGCGGGCGGGCGGGTACCGGCCAGGACGGGGCCCCGGGTCTGAGCTGGGACGGAGCAGGCAGGCGGGTACCGGCCGGGATGGGCCACCGGGTCTGAGCTGGGACGGAGCGGGTGGGCGGGTACCGGCCAGGACGGGGCCCCGGGTCTGAGCTGGGACGGAGCAGGCAGGCGGGTACCGGCCGGGATGGGCCCCCGGGTCTGAGCTGGGACGGAGCGGGCGGGCGGGTACCGGCCAGGACAGGGCGGGTGGGCACCGGCTGGGATAGGCCCTGGGTCTGAGCTGGGACGGAGCGGGCGGGCGGGTATCGGCCGGGACGAGCCCCCAGGTGTGAGCTGGGACGGAGCGGGCGGGCGGGTACCGGCCAGGATAGGCCCCGGGTCTGAGCTGGGACGGAGCGGGCGGGCGGGTACCGGCCGGGATAGGCCCCGGGTCTGAGCTGGGACGGAGCGGGCGGGCAGGTACCGGCCAGGACGGGGCCCCTGGTCTGAGCTGGGACGGAGCAGGCAGGCGGGTACCGGCCGGGATAGGCCCCGGGTCTGAGCTGGGACGGAGCGGGCGGGCAGGTACCGGCCAGGACGGGGCCCCTGGTCTGAGCTGGGACGGAGCAGGCGGGCGGGTACCGGCCAGGACGGGGCCCCTGGTCTGAGCTGGGACGGAGTGGGCGGGCGGGTACCGGCCGGGATAGGCCCCGGGTCTGAGCTGGGACGGAGCGGGCAGGCGGGTACCGGCCGGGATAGGCCCCGGGTCTGAGCTGGGTACTGGGCTAGAATGACCCACTGGCCTGAACTGCTGCAGGATGGAGGAAAAACCACCTCCACGCCCCAGGGGGCTGATCTGCGGTGGTGGCCTCCCAATCCTCCATCCTCTGGCAGTTCCCCACCCACACCCTGGTACCCGCCATCTCCCTCCTACACCCTGGTGCCCCCCATCTCCCCCCCACACCCTGGTACCCACCATCTCCCTCCCACACCCTGGTGCCCCCCATCTCCCACCCACACCCTGGTGCCCCCGTCCACACCCTGGTGCCCCCGTCCCCCGCCCATACCCTGGTGGCATCCCGCGTGGCCTGGGCCTCCGTGTTCATCGCTTGCAGGGCATGGAGCTCGTGGTGCAGCCGCAGGATCTCAGCTTCCAGCGCGTCCAGCTGGGTCTCGGCCGTCAAGCTCTGCTCCTGGGGGGCGACAGTGTCAGCTCCCCCCTCCCCGCCGTGCCCCCGAGGGCAGGGATGTGCCCGGATGGGAGCCGCCCCCAGGGCGCCTGGACCCAACCCTGCGGGTCCCTGGGGGGAACTCGGCCAGGATCCCCACGCTGGAGGTGGCAGGCGGGAAATGCCCGGGGGAGGGGGTAGGCCCCGACTCTGGAAGCTCAGGGGGTGGGCGGGATGACGGGGGGGAGGGGATTCTCGGTCCAGCCCACGCGCCGCGGCGGCCCCCACCTGCAGGTGAGCTTTGAGCTGGCGGTACAGGCCGGTGACATGCTCTGCCTCCTCCACCTTCATCCGGGCTTTCTCCAGCCGGTTCTCCAGCCTGCGCAGGGTCTGGGTGGGGAGACGAACGGCACCGAATGAGCCACCCGGTCACAGCGGGAACCAGGCCCCGGGGCTCCCCGGCTTTGGATCAGGCTGGGGGGAGCCCCCCCTTGCCCTCCCCAGGTGGCTGAGGCCTTGGCCTGCCTCCCAGGACCCCTGGTCCCCGGAGCGGGCTGAACCGAACCCTCAGATCGGGGCTGTCTGGGACCAGCGGGACCAGCGGTGCCTCAAACGACACCGGCTCTTACGGCCCCGGCAGGCAGCCCGGCCAGCCAGCGGGGAGGAACCGGCGCCGAAGGGATTCCGGCACTGCCTGGTGCCCATCCCGGAGCCCAGGGCACCCTCCTGTCACGGCCTCTGGGCCGGCTGCAGGGCAACCCCGGGCGCCAGGGCCGGTTTCATCCCCCCCGTGTTTTGGAAACAGCCGCATCTGCCGTTTATTTAGCAAACAGAGAAGCCGTGATCTCGCCAGACACCAGGCAGCCTGGGGGAGGGCGGGCGGCTCTCAGCACGGCAGGAGGGGCAGGAACGGCACCTTCTTATGCCCCCTTCCTGCTGCCAGTGCCTACTCACGGCAGCAAATGATTCGTGCTTGCGTGGGGAAGGGGGCAGGGGGTTGGCTTCCCTTGTCCCTCTCGGGCTCATGGGAAGGAGGCTCTGGTCTGGAATTCCAGAGAGCAGGGTTCTAGTCCCAGCTCAGCCACATCCCCGCTCCGGGGGGGGGGGGGCGTGCCTCAGTTTCCCCACCCGTGAACAGGGCCAGAGATTCTGACCCTGAGAACCGGGGCGGGCCCATGACAGCAGCGCGGGGCGCCGTCTCCCTCCAGTGGCTGATTTGTGTCCCAGGTTTCTGAGTTTGCTACTCAGAGAGGAGAGCTGCCTATCTGCTAGGCCACGCTGCCTCCCCGGTATCACACGAGAGACATCGGGGGGAGGGAGACAAGGGGAGCCCAAGGACACAGGGAGAGGTTAGCGGTCAGCAGAATGGCCAGCGCCCAAGGGCACCAGCTGCCCAGCCAACAAAGTGGCCAATTGTTTGCGACTTCCCCGGGCTGATCCGCCTCCCTACCCAATGGGGCAGCAGCTGGTGCTCCAAACCCTCCTTGCCCCACACTCTGAGCAGTAGCCAGGCCAGAGATACCGTAATACACCTACTATTTGTGTACAGCACCTGGCACACTGGGCTCCGGGGCCAAGGCCCGGGCACTACCGTAATACACCTAATAAATCACAGTACGCACAGAAATGAACCTCCCGCTCCTGTTGACGCGCTAGGGGCTGAGAGGGCGAGTGCTGTGCCGGGGTCGGTGTGAGCCCCCGCCCCCCGAAACCCCCCCTCTCACCTTGGCTGCCTCCACATCCCCGTCCTCCAGCGCCGGGAAGCCCCGGGCCTCCTGCACCTTGGAGTCATGCTGCAGCTGCAGCTCCTCCAGCCGCCGCTTCCTCACCTCCACCTGGTGCTTCAGGTCGTTCAGCCGGTTGATCTTCTCGCAGAGTCGGTGGTTGATGAACTCGATGGCGCCCTCGGGAGGAGAGAGGAGGGAAGGGGCCAATCGGACAGGGCGGTGTTTTCCGGGCCGCAGCTCTGCTCCCGCTGAAATCACCCCACCCATACTGCTCTGCCGGTGCCCCTCACTCCCGACCCGCAGCCCCCAGCTAACCCAGCCCTGGGCTCTCCCCACACACTGCTCTGCCGGTGCCCCTCAATCCCAACCTGCAGCCCCCCACTAGCCCAGCCCTGGGCTCTCCCCACACACTGCTCTGCAGGTGCCCCTCACTCCCGACCCACAGCCCCCTGCCAGCCCAGCCCTGGGCTCCCCACACACTGCTCTGCCGATGCCCCTCAATCCCAACCCGCAGCCCCCCGCTAGCCCAGCCCTGGACTCTCCCCACACACTGCTCTGCCAGTGCCCCTCACTCCCGACCCACAGCCCCCTGCTAGCCCAGTCCTGGGCTCTCCCCACACACTGCTCTGCCGGTGCCCCTCAATCCCGACCCGCAGCCCCCTGCCATCCCAGCCCTAGGCTCCCCATGCACTGCTCTGCCGGTGCCCCTCACTCCCGACCCACAGCCCACTGCCAGCCCAGCCCTGGGCTCCCCAGGCACTGCTCTGCCGGTGCCCCTCAATCCCGACCCACATCCCCCAGCTAGCCCAGTCCTGGGCTCTCCCCACGCACTGCTCTGCCAGTGCCCCTCACTCCCGACCCACAGCCCCCAGCCATCCCAGCCCTGGGCTCCCCATGCACTGCTGATGCCCCTGATTTCTCTCTTTTTCCCTCCTAGAAACGCGAGCCTTGCGACTGTCCATCCGTAGCCTTGACCAGCCAGGCTGGCACGCAGCATGGCACAAAGCACCCACATACCTCTCCACTTTTATTTTTCAGCGAGGCCTTTTCGGCAGCCCGGTCCCGGAACACCTCTTTTATGATTTGTTCATCTCCCTGCAGAAGAAGAGACGGCTGCTGTCACCCTCAGAGCTCCTCGGGCAGCCTCACCCGTACCAGGTGACACTTCCAGGCACATCGATCTGCGGAACAGACGTCCCGATTCCTGGACACGCCTGCCCCCACCGTCCCTCGGTCCAGCGCCAAGCAGACAAGGTGGGTGGGAATGAGCTGTCAGTTTGTATTGTGGTAGCAGCCTAGCAAGGCAGTCACGGGCCAGGGCCCCATTGTGCTGAGCACTGTATCTTATACTAGGTGTATTACAGTAGCACCTAGGCACCCAAGGCATGGGCCAGGACCCCATTGTGCTGAGCACTGTATCTTATACTAGGTGTATTACAGTAGCACCTAGGCACCCAAGGCATGGGCCAGGACCCCATTGTGCTAGGTGCTGTACATTATTTATTAAGTGTATTACGGTAGCGCCTAAGCACCCACGGCATGGGCCAGGACCCCGTTGTGCCAGGCGCTGTACAGGCACAGAACACAAAGCCAATCCCGGACCCCGAGAGCGTATCTAGGTCACTGGGAGAGGTTCAGAGAAGAGCCGCGAGGACGATTAAAGGATCAGCAATCCTGCCTGATGGCGCTCCTGGTGTCTGTGGCTCTGGGGTCAGTGCCACAAAGCGACAGTTAAGGGGTGGCGTGATCCCGATTTGGAAGTGCCTGCGTGGGGAGCAGCGACATGACCAGAGCAGCTCCCCAGTCCAGCAGCCAAAGCCGTAGCAAGAGCCAATGGCTTGCCGCTGCAGCTAGACCAATTCGGACTGGAAATAAGTAGCACATTTTTAACCCCATGGGAGCCATTCGCCAGGGGCCGGGGGGGACTCTCCCTCACCGGCCGTTTTTAAATCACGGCTGCCTCTTGTCTCCAGCTCTAACAGGAGTTCATTCAGGGCAGTTCTGCGGCCTGCGTTCTCCAGAGCTCAGCCTAGATCAGGGCTCTCAAACACGCAGCCCGCGGGGTTATTTCCTGTGGCCGCCAAGCACCCCGCGCCCCCCCCCCCGCATTATTTCCTGCGGCCGCCAAGCACCCCGCGCCCCCTCCCCCCACTCCATTATTTCCTGCGGCCGCCAAGCACCCCCCTCCCCCCCCGCATTATTTCCTGCGGCCGCCAAGCACCCCGCGCCCCCTCCCCCCACTGCATTATTTCCTGCGGCCGCCAAGCACCCCCTCCCCCTCCCCCCCCGCATTATTTCCTGCGGCCGCCAAGCACCCCGCGCCCCCTCCCCCCCGCATTATTTCCTGCGGCCGCCAAGCACCCTGCGCCCCCTCCCCCCACATTATTTCCTGCGACCGCCAAGCACCCCGCGCCCCCTCCCCCCCGCATTATTTCCTGCGTCCGCCAAGCACCCCGCGCCCCCTCCCCCCCGCATTATTTCCTGCGGCCGCCAAGCACCCCGCGCCCCCTCCCCGCATTATTTCCTGCGGCCGCCAAGCACCCCGCGCCCCCCCGCATTATTTCCTGCGTCCGCCAAGCTCCCCGCGCCCCCTCCACCCCGCATTATTTCCTGCGGCCGCCAAGCACCCTGCGCCCCCTCCCCCCCGCATTATTTCCTGCGACCGCCAAGCACCCCGCGCCCCCTCCCCCCCGCATTATTTCCTGCGGCCGCCAAGCACCCCGCGGCCCCCCTGCATTATTTCCTGCGGCCGGGGGGGAGAGAAACGGGGGCGCCACTAACGCTGCTCTGGAAAATCCTCCAGCACAGGTAGCTGGCTGGTGTGCTACACCCATGGCCCATCATGCTAACCAGCGCTGTCGGTTTGCTTGTGCCTCCCCACCTGCCTGTCTGTCCGTCGCCACCTGTCGGCTCCGGTCTTATACTTCGATTGGAAGCTCTTTGGGGCAGGGACGGTCTCTTTGTTCTGTGGTTGTGCAGTGCCTGGCACAATGGGATCCTGGGCCAGGGCTGGGGCGCCTCGGCGCTACCGTAATACACCTAATAAATAATGTACAGCGCCTGGCACAATGGGATCCTGGGCCAGGGCTGGGGCGCCTCGGCGCTACCATAATACACCGAATAAATAATGTACAGCGCCTGGCACAATGGGATCCTGGGCCAGGGCTGGGGCGCCTCGGCGCTACCATAATACACCGAATAAATAATGTACAGCGCCTGGCACAATGGGATCCTGGGCCAGGGCTGGGGCGCCTCGGCGCTACCGTAATACACCTAATAAATAATGTACAGCACCTGGCACAATAGGTTCCTGGGCCATGGCTGGGGCACCTAGGTGCTACCGTAATACACCTAATAAATAATGTACAGCGCCTGGCACAATGGGATCCTGGGACATGGCTGGGGCACCTCAGCGCTACCGTAATACACCGAATAAATAATGTACAGCACCTGGCACAATAGGGTCCTGGGCCATGACTGGGGCACCTAGGTGCTACCGTAATACACCTAATAAATAATGTACAGCGCCTGGCACAATGGGGTCCTGGGCCATGGCTTGGGCCCCTAGGCACAACTGTAATACACCTAATGACATACAGTACCTGATACACCCTCCACCTTCACACATATTCCCCATCTGCACACCCCTGTACACTCCCCTGCACCCTCCTACACCCCCACCCACCCCCATAGACCTTCATGCTCACCCCCCACAGACCCTCACGCTCACATTCCCCACGCACACCCCCAAAATAACCCCCACCCACCCCCATAGACCCTCACACTCACACCCCCACACACCCTCATGCTCACACCCCCACCTGCACCTCCCCCACACGACCCCATGTCTTCCGCACCTGCACACCCTAATACGCTCTGCCACCCCCTCATAAACCGCACGCCCAGCCCCATACACCTCCCACCCAGCCCCACATAAATCCCTCAACGCTGGACCACACCAAGAACTGGAAGAAGTCTCTGAGTGGGGGGCTACTGCTCCCCCGCTCACGGGCAACCAAAGCACAGCCTGAAGGGGCCAGGGCGACACATGGTGTCGTGCCGCAGGCTCCGAGCGCCCTGCCACCCCCGGGGGCTGCTCACCGCCGCGATGGCCGACAGCTTCTTGTGCAGCTTTTTGTTCTCCTGCCGCAGCCACTGGATGGAGTCCCTGTTCTTCCTGATGGTCGCCTGGGAGCTCTCATAGAACGCTTTCCGGTCGCCCTCTACCAAGGGTGCAAAACAGCCCCAAGCGGGGCGTTACCAACAAGGACAGGCAGCTGGGCCACTGCCTGTCAGCCCCTCGGCTCGCTCACGCTAAGCAAGGGCTAGCGCGGTCAGAACACTTCTGAGGTGCTCTCCCCTCTGTGCCAGCAAAGACCCCTGCTCCCGAGAGGGCTCTTAGCAGCCACATGTCCTGCAACTGAGCTAGAGAAAGGCAACCCTAGCCAAAGGGGGGAGGGATAGCTCAGTGGGGGGAGGGATGGCTCAGTGGTTTGAGCATTGGCCTGCTAAACCCAGGGTTGTGAGTTCAATCCTTGAGGGGGCCATTTAGGGATCTGGGGCAAAAATTGGGGATTGGTCCTGCTTTGAGCAGGGGGTTGGACTAGATGACCTCCTAAGGTCCCTTCCAACCCTGAGATTCTATGATTCTATGAATGCAAATGGAAGGCCCCTCTGAACGCGGGTCACTTGCTCGGAGACCTGCGGTACATCCACAGGAAATACGAGGCTAACCTGGCTCTGAGAGCAGACAGCTTTAGAGGAAGGCACAAGAAACCCCCTGCAACAGCAGACGGGGGCTAGTGTGCCGGTCCCATCTGGTCTCCAATAGCTCAAGACTGGCTGAAGCATTGGGGTTTATCCCTTCCAATACTCTGATAGTATGAACGGTTCTAACTTGGATCTTGTTATCCATAGCTAGGGCCCTACCAAATTCCCGGCCATGAAAAATACATCACGGACCATGGAATCTGGTCTTCTGTGTGCTTTTACACTATACTACCCAGATTTCACGGGGGAGACCAGAGTTTCTCAAATCGGGGGTCCTGCCCCAAAAGGGAGTTGCAGAGGGGTCACACGGTTTGCCGTCAGAGCTAGGCAGCCGGAGAGCAGCAACTGTTGGCCGGGCGCCCAGCTCTGAAGGCAGCAGCCCGCCAGCAGCGGCACAGACGTAAGGGTGGCAATACCAGACCATGCCACCCTTACTTCTTCGCTGCTGCCTTCAGAGCTGGGCGTCCGGAGAGCGGCAGCTGTTGACTGAGGGCCCAGCTCTGCAGGCAGCCGTGCAGAAGTAAGGGAAGCAGTACTCCAGCCCCCCTATAATAACCTTGCAACCCCACAGAACTCCTTTTGGGGTCAGGACCCCTGCAATTACTGTACGACACCGTGGCATTTCAGATTTAAATCCCTGAAATCATAACATTTACAATTTTTAAAATCCTATGACTGTGAAATTGACCAAAATGGACCGTGAATTTGGTAGGGCCCTATCCATAGCCAGTTCTTCTTCCAATCCTGCCGTTCTGCGCCTCAGTGCCAGCCAGTGGCAGGGAGTTCCCGGGTCTAAGGCTGTGTGGGTAAAGCACCTCTGCTCTCCTCGCCGCCCCTACCTACTCCTAGTCCAGAGCACTGGACTGGGACTCAGGATACCTGGGTTCTATTCCCAGCTCTGCGAATTTCCCTGCTCTGTGTCTCAGTTTCCCCTTCTGTAAAATGGGGATAATGGTATTGGCCGCCTTGGTAAATCGCTTTCAGATCTACGGGTGAGAGGCACTTGTCACGGAGTATAGGGGAGTCTGGCCCTGCACCCCTCTTCCCCGGATTCACTGGGAGTCTCAGCCAGTCAGTAGAACAGAAGGTTTATTAGAGATGCCAGGAAGACAGTCCAAACAGAGCTTATCAGTACAACCAGGACCCCTCAGTCGGACCTTTTCGGGGGGCAGGGAGCTTAGACCCCAGCCTGGGGCTCCCTGCGTTTTACCCCACAGCTCCAAACGGGGGCAGGGAGGCCAGACTCTGTCTGCGCTTCCCAGCCAGCTCCAAACTGAAACTGTCCAGCCCCTCCTCTCCCTTTGTCTCCTTCCCGGGCCAGGAGGTCACCTGATCCCTTTGTTCCAACAACTTCAGCTCTCACATTTGCAGGGGAGGGGCCGGGGCCATCCGTTGCTAGGAGACAGAGTGTCGGCCCTTCTCTGTGTCCAGGCCCCTGCCCTGGGGCTCTGTAACAATCATGCACCCTTGTCCCACCACCTAGATACTCAAGCACTGCATAGGGAAACCGAGGCACCCACACATTACTCAGGGAAAACATTAACAACAGTCCTAGTTCATCACAGCGCTATACAAGAGCTAGGAATTATTCTTCCTCATCATCCCCTGGGGCTGGATTTGGCTGTGTAGGAAGCTGTTGCTGGAGGGAAGAATTTAACCCCCTCCACCCCACTCTGTGACCTGGGTTAACAGCACGCTGGGGGCTGCTTGAGTTGAGAAGGAAGCACTGATGCAGATGGAGAGCCACACATGGTGACCTCTCCCACTTCTGAATGCTGACCCCCGCCCTGCTCTCCTGCCCACCTCCAGGACAAACACCGCCCCCCCTCCCCAGTGGGTGCAAGCTGCTGCGGAACAGCTACGTACCTAGGAGCTGTATCTTATTCTGCAGCTCTGAGATCTGCTCGTGGACTGGGGGCTTCACCCCGGCAGGGCCCAGCGTTGCAGGCATGGTGACAGCAGCCCCCTGGCACTAGGGAGCTGCTGGAGAGCAGGGTGGCGAGACACAGAGGAACACTAGGGCTGTCAGGGGAGCACCCTGGGCAGGGAGAGGGTCCACCCTAGGGCAGATGGGGGCACCCTGGGAAGGGAGAGGGGCACCCTGGGCAGATGGGGGGCACCCTGGGCAGGGAGAGGGGGTACCCTAGGGCAGATGGGGGGCACCCTGGGCAGGGAGAGGGGGTACCCTAGGGCAGATGGGGGCACTCTGGGCAGGGAGAGGGGGCACCCTGGGCAGGGAGAGGGGGCACCCTAGGGCAGATGGGGGGCACTCTGGGCAGGGAGAGGGGGCACCCTAGGGCAGATGGGGGCACTCTGGGCAGGGAGAGGGGGCACCCTGGGGCAGATGGGGGGCACCCTGGGCAGGGAGAGGGGATACCCTAGGGCAGATGGGGGGCACCCTGGGCAGGGAGAGGGGGCACCCTGGGCAGATGGGGGGCACCCTGGGCAGGGAGAGGGAGCACCCTAGGGCAGATGGGGGGCACCCTGGGCAGATGGGGGGCACCCTGGGCAGGGAGAGGGGCACCCTGGGCAGATGAGGGGCACCCTGGGCAGATGGGGGGCACCCTGGGCAGATGGGGGCACCCTACAGCAGGGAGGGGGCACCCCAGGGGAGGTGGGGTAGCACCTGGTCCCCGTAGATGGCTCCACTCCCCTCAGTGCCCCAAGCCCCACCGGGTCCTGCCCTGCTCCCCTGCAGCCGCCTCTGTGCCCCTCCAAGGCCCTGCTCCCCATTCAACATCTTCCGCCCAGCTCGCCATGGCAACCAACTCTGATACAAAGCCTCCCATTGGCCGCCAAGGCGCGGGTCCGGCGGGGCCTGATGGGAAGAAGGTCACCAGGCTCTGACCCTCTGTGTGGGAGCCAGGTAACCCGGCTGCCCCAGTCCGCCGCCATACAGTGGAGGAGGAGGAGACTGGGAGACATCCGCTTCTCCCCCTCCCCTGGTCTCCCTTGCTATTAATGGCTGGACGACTTCCGCCACATTCAAGGTGGCCGCCAAAGCGCGGCGCATTCAACACCATAATGGTTAGAAGGGGAGGGAGGGTCAGTATACTTCCGCCACATCCAAAATGGCCACCTGCCAGGGGGCCGAGCAATGCCACTCTCAAAATGGCGGCATGAACACGCCGTTTCCTTTGTCTCTCCCGCCTCCATCCTTTTCTGGGCCAGCAAGCGGATGTGAGCCGCCGATCACTTCCGCTTCCTCTGGCGTGGACCCTGGACCCTTCTCCACGGGGATTCCGCCCCTTCCTTGGGTAACGGGGGGGGGGCTGGGTCTGTAGGGGCCCGGTGGGGGGCGGGGCTGGGTCTGTGGGGGGCCTCAGTGGGGGCTGCATCTATAGGGGCCCTGATGGGGGGGGGTCAGTTCCGTTCTATAGGGGCCTCCATGGGAGAGAGCGGGGCTGGGTCCATGGGGGCCTCAGCGGGGGGGAGGGAGGGGTGGGTCTATAGGGGCCTCAGCGCGGGAGGGGCTGAGCTATGTCTATAGGGGCCTCAGCGGGAGAGGGGCTGAGCTATGTCTATAGGGGCCTCAGGGGGATGGATGGGGCTGGGCTGCATCTATGGGGCCGCAGGGAGGGGCGGGATCTATAGGGGCCCTGATGGGGGCGGGGTGAGCTCTTCTATAGAGGCCTCCCTGGGTGAGGGAGCTGGGTCTATAGGGGACTCCGCGGGAGTGGGGCTGGCTCCAGAGCAGCCCCACTGCGGGCTGTGCCCCTCAGCGGGGAAGGAGCTGGGGAGGGCGGTGCAGGCTCTGCAGGTATTGGGCTCTCCAGAGGCATGGCCCTACAGGGGCCTCCATAGGGTGTGAGGCCCCCCCTCGCCGGGGAGGGGTGCAGAGGAAGCAACTCGCTACACTGGCTCCCTTTTCTTCCCGCCCCACCAGGATCTGCTTCCTCTTCCTGTGAATCATGCTGCTGCTGCTGCTGCTGCCGGTACTGAGCGCCCTGGTCTCTGCCGTGGAGGTGAAGCGACCCCGGGGTGTCTCTTTGACCAGTGAGTTACCAGGAGCTGTCACAGAGTCCCCTACTGAATTGGGTCCCTGGCCCTTTAAAAAGTGCTTGTGGGGCGTGACTAGTTCAAGGAAATGCCCCTGTGTCATCTCGGGCAGAGCGCTTCCTAGCGCTGCATCCACCCATGCACCTCCACCATTGGCTAGAGCGCTCCGAGTTTCGTGGATGTTCTGGGCCCCATAATCTAGCATATTTAACTAGATGGGGAAACTGAGGCACAGAGCAGGAGCGCGCTTACCCCCCAAGGTCATTCTGGGAAATTGGGGTCAGAGCCCGGACTAGAGCCCAGGAGTCCAGAATTCCACCCCGGCTTTAATCACTAGACCCCGGGCCCCTCCCAGAGCTGGGAATAGAACCCAGGCGCCGGCCCTCCTTAATGAGCCGGGCTGATGGGTGGCAGCGTGTCCTAGTACTTGGAGCCATGGGCCTGAAGCCAAGAAGCAACCCAGTGCTGAGCCTCGGGGAGCCCTGGTTGGTTGCCGCCTGGGCAGCGTGGCTGGAAAGCTGGCCTAGTGGTCGCTGCTCCCGCAGGCCCATTGGGTGGAGTGTGGAGGGAGCGCAGGCCCCGAGAGGGAGAGGTTGGGGGTGAATCTCCACAGATCCCCCTTTCCCTGTCACGTCTCCGGGTCTCTCCCTCCCAGACCATCACTTCTACGAGGAATCGAAGCCGTTCACCTGCCTGGACGGGTCCTCGACCATCGCCTTCGACTGGGTCAATGACGATTACTGCGACTGTCAGGACGGCTCGGACGAGCCAGGTGGGTGACGGGCCGGAGGGCCCCCCGCCGGTAAGGCAGCAGCGTGCCCCGCCCTGCCGCTCGCTGCTGTGAGCTGCCGCGTTGGCGTGGGGCTGTGCCTGCCAAGGCAGGTCCTGCCTGAAAGAGCAGGGGGCACATGCGGGGAGAGGACATGAGGCAGCTGCGGGGGGACGGGGCATGATGGGAGGCACAAAGCAGGGGGGAGGGGACTGGGGGGGGGGTGTCATTTGATCCCCTCAAGTGTGGCTCGGCACGTCTCATCTAGTCAATTCCCTGCCATCGCGGGGGTGTCGGTGGCACCTCGGTCCCTCCTGGTCTCTGCCCGTGGCCCAGGTTAGCTTCTGGAGGTCTGAAATACGTGGGTCTGAGTCCCACTGCCGGTCCTGGGGGGCGGTCTCTGGTCTCTGCTGGCCAGGAGGACAGACCAGGTGATCGCTTCCAACGCTCGGAAATAAGCCTCGTCTCACTGTGTCCTCGCTACCTCTGCGCTCGGAGGCCGCACTAAGCGCGCCCCATAGCCGAGCCGCTCTGTGGGTGCTTTCCCAGGGAACTGGGGGAGAATCTGCCCTGGGAAGGCGTTGGAGGCCTGCCAGCCCCCTGCAGCCATCTGCTGAGTGGTTGGGCTGGCAGGCTGCGCTCGCTGGTGGCGGGGAGGGTGTAGACGGGACTCGGGCTACGTCCGCTGTGAAGCCCGGCCCTGAGGGCGAGGAGACTGGGCAGCTGCCCGCTGCGGGTCTGTGCTCTGCCAACCAACAGGGCTGTTGTGTCTCTTTCAGGGACCTCTGCTTGCCCCACCGGCCGGTTTCACTGCACCAACGCCGGCTACCGGCCGCAGTACATCCCCTCCTCCCGCGTCAACGACGGCGTCTGCGGTAAGCTGGGCCGTCCCTGTTCGGGGGGGAGGGGGGGCTCTGCCTGAGAGCGCCTGGGGGCGCTGGGCGGGGCCGTGACGGCTGGTGTTGTCTCGCTTTCAGATTGCTGCGACGCCACGGACGAGTACAACAGCGGCTTCGTCTGCGAGAACACCTGCAAGTAAGAGCGGCTCCCGGGATGGGGATCAGACCTGTCCAGGGGGATTGGGTGGCTTGGGGGACATGGGGCCTTTCCCCTCTAGGGGGCGCCAGCTCTGATCTGGCCCTGGGGCGGGGAAGTGGCTGGCTCAGGGACAGGGAATGGGACATGGGGCCTTTCCCCTTGAGGGCTCTGCTTGCCGTTGGGTTACCGTAACATTGACCGGGGAAGGCTCATCCCTGCCTAGCTGGCCCGTCCCTGCGCCAGCCCAGTAGCCAGCTGCCGCCTGGGGCATCCGACCTCCACTGCACCTGCTAACAGCCTGTGATCACGTGGTGCCCCTCTCTAGGGGCCACCCCCGTACCGGGTTGAGTCTACCAGCCCTGGGGTCTCTCCCTCCTGCAGAAGAGCTCATGCCCTTAGATCCAGCGGTCCCAGGCTCAGTCCCTGCTGCTGCTGGCTGATCCGGGGGCCTCTCTCCTCTCCCCCACCCCGTGCAGAGAGATGGGCCGGAAGGAGCGGGAGACGCTGGCGCAGATGGCCGAAGTGGCCAGGGAAGGCTTCCAGCTCAAGCAGGTGCTGATTGAAGAAGCGAGCAAGGGCAGGGAAGACAAGCAGGTGAGGAGATTGGGGAACTGGGGGCCGGGTCCCGCCACTGCCAGCTCCCGGCTCTGGTGAGTCCGGCCGGGTCGTGGGCATGGAGCACGCCCGGGGCCCGGCTGCTGAGGAGGGAGCTCAGAGCAGCTTTGGGTGCTCGTCGGTGCCGCTCGCTTGGGTCCATTGATGCCGCAGGCAAGGTGGGAGGGTAGCGTGGGCGGGCAGCCCCATGCCAGTGTAATCTGGGAACCCCCCGGACTGGGTTCCTAGTCTGTGCCAGTCCCGCCTGGCTCTGCAGCATGGCTGTAGCCGTGGTGAGGCTGGGTGGCCCAGGGGAGAGGGGGCAGGTTGGTTCTACTCCCAGCCATGGGCGAGGGGGTGGTGTAGGTTTCGATCCGGGAAGGGGACGGACGGGGGATCAGGACTCCTGGGTTCAGTAGCAGCTGGGCGACCTTGGGCCAGCCGCTGCATTTCCCCCCCCCGCCCCGCGCCTCAGTCCCCTGCGTGTGGAACAGATGATCCCCGCAGCGGGTGGTGAGGGTAAATCCAGGGGGGGAGTGGGGAGCTGCGGCCTGACCTGGGCAGGGGCCACAGCTTGGTGACTGCTGAGTGGGGCAGGCCCGGCCTGCTCCCCGACCCCCACCCCTCTCGCTGAGCGCGATGGGCCAACCTGCTCCCTAACCACCTGCCCCCTGTGCAGAGGACGCTGGCTGAGTTACAGGAGGGGAAGAAGTCTCTGGAGGAGCAAGTGGAGACGCTGAGATCGGGGAAGGAGACAGCAGAGAAGCCAGAAAAAGAAGCCAAGGAGATTCACCAGAAGAAGTGGGAGGGTGAGGGCAGTGCCTGCTCCGTGGGGCTCTGGGGAGGGGGAGGGCGAGGGCGGTGCCTGCTCCGTGGGGCACTGGGGGAGGCAGAGGGCTCTGTAGGAGGGCAGTGCCTGCTCCGTGGGGCACTGGGGGAGGCAGAGGGCTCTGTAGGAGGGCAGTGCCTGCTCCGTGGGGCACTGGGGGAGGCAGAGGGCTCTGTAGGAGGGCAGTGCCTGCCCCATGGGGCACTGGGGGAGGCAGAGGGCTCTGTAGGAGGGCAGTGCCTGCTCCGTGGGGCACTGGGGGAGGCAGAGGGCTCTGTAGGAGGGCAGTGCCTGCCCCGTGGGGCACTGGGGGAGGCAGAGGGCTCTGTAGGAGGGCAGTGCCTGCTCCGTGGGGCACTGGGGGAGGCAGAGGGCTCTGTAGGAGGGCAGTGCCTGCTCCGTGGGGCACTGGGGGAGGCAGAGGGCTCTGTAGGAGGGCAGTGCCTGCCCCGTGGGGCACTCGGGGAGGCGGACGGTGCCCGGCTGGCTCTGGCACTGGGAGCACTGCTGTGAAAGAGGCAGCGTGGCCCAGTGGGCAGAGCACCAGGGCGGGAGTCGGGCTCCCCTTTCCCAGGGGAGTGCATCAGACTGGTTAGATCCGGGAGGCCCCTGCCTGGCCCCTGGTTCTGTGCCTTCCTCCGGGAGAGGAGCGGGGTCTAGTGGGGAGATGGGTGGGGGCATTTGGAAGCCGTGGGGGGCTCCGGCTCATTCAGAGCTGTCCCTTTGTCCCTCTCGCAGGGACTCCTGGGCCAGGCTCACTGTTGGCAAGCAAGGGGGGCTCCGGGATCGTCCCAGCTGGGGCCACGCGGCTGAGCCCTGGGCTGGGGCTCGGGGGATCCGGGTTCCATTCTCGGCTCCCACAGTGACGTGGGCGAGTCACTGGATCCCTCGGGGCCGCAGCTCCCTGACGTCAGCGCGGTGCCCAGCGTGGCGGGGCCCCAACGGGGACACTGCGGAGGCTGGGCAGGGGCGCCATTCTCGAACCCAGTGTCTCAAACACGCGGTCTGCGGGGTTATTTCCTGCCGAGCTCCCCTCCCCCCCCGGAGTTATTTCCTGCGGCCGCCGAGCTCCCCTCACCCGCGTCCCCCACCCCCAGCATGTTTCGTACCTGCTCCTCTGCCTACCTCCAAGCCCTTCCCGCCACCAAACAGCTGTTTGGCGGCGCTTAGCGCTTTCCAGGATGGAGGGGGGAGGAGTGGGGAGCGGCGGAGGAGAGACCAGGGCGGGGATTAGGGGAAGGGGTTGGAATGGGGGGGGGCAGGGACAGGCCCTCATGGAAGGGGCGGGGCCGGGGGTCGTACCTTTCTATGAGAAGGTGTTGGTGACGCGGCCCTCGGGCCAATGAACTCCCCCTCCTGTGGCTCTGGTGGCGATTCGAGGTCGAGGTCCCCGCTCTAACCCGAGCTCTGGCTGCTCCCAAACAGAACAGAAGGCGGCCGAGATGGCGGCGCGGGAGCAGGCCCGAGCCAGCGAAGCCTTCCAGGAGTTGGACGATGACGGGGACGGCCTGTGAGTCTGGGTCTCGCTGGGAGGGTGGATCCCAGCAGCCAAAGGGACGTGTGAGCAGCGCCCCCTGCCTATGTGTGCTGAGCCCCCTGTCCCCGGAGCGAGCCCTGGCCAGCCAGGACAGGCCCCGGCAGCGTGTGCTGAGCCCCCTGTCCCCGGATCGAGCCCTGGCCAGCCAGGACAGGCCCCGGCAGCATGTGCTGAGCCCCCCTGTCCCCGGAGCGAGCCCTGGCCAGCCAGGACAGGCCCCGGCAGTGTGTGCTGAGCCCCCTGTCCCTGGAGCGAGCCCTGGCCAGCCAGGACAGGCCCCGGTGGCGTGTGCTGAGCCCCCTGTCCCCGGAGCGAGCCCTGGCCAGTCAGGACAGGCCCCGGCAGCGTGTGCTGAGCCCCCTGTCCCCGGAGCGAGCCCTGGCCAGTCAGGACAGGCCCCGGCGGCGTGTGCTGAGCCCCCTTTCCCCGGAGCGAGCCCTGGCCAGCCAGGACAGGCCCCGGCAGTGTGTGCTGAGCCCCCCTGTCCCCGGAGCGAGCCCTGGCCAGTCAGGACAGGCCCCGGCAGCGTGTGCTGAGCCCCGTGTCCCCGGAGCGAGCCCTGGCCAGCCAGGACAGGCCCCGGCAGCGTGTGCTGAGCCCCGTGTCCCCGGAGCGAGCCCTGGCCAGCCAGGACAGGCCCCGGCAGTGTGTGCTGAGCCCCCCTGTCCCCGGAGCGAGCCCTGGCCAGCCAGGACAGGCCCCGGCAGCGTGTGCTGAGCCCCCTGTCCCCGGAGCGAGCCCTGGCCAGCCAGGACAGGCCCCGGCGGCGTGTGCTGAGCCCCGTGTCCCCGGAGCGAGCCCTGGCCAGCCAGGACAGGCCCCGGCGGTGTGTGCTGAGCCCCCCTGTCCCCGGAGCGAGCCCTGGCCAGCCAGGACAGGCCCCGGCAGCGTGTGCTGAGCCCCCCTGTCCCCGGAGCGAGCCCTGGCCAGCCAGGACAGGCCCCGGCAGCGTGTGCTGAGCCCCCCTGTCCCCGGAGCGAGCCCTGGCCAGCCAGGACAGGCCCCGGCGGCGTGTGCTGAGCCCCCTGTCCCCGGAGCGAGCCCTGGCCAGCCAGGACAGGCCCCGGCGGCGTGTGCTGAGCCCCGTGTCCCCGGAGCGAGCCCTGGCCAGCCAGGATAGGCCCCGGCGGCGTGTGCTGAGCCCCCTGTCCCCGGAGCGAGCCCTGGCCAGCCAGGACAGGCCCCGGCAGCGTGTGCGCTCCCTGCTGCGTATCCCGGAGCCCCGGGCGGGGTGTTGGGGTCCAGCAGCGCCCTCAGTGGGGACTGGCCTGGCTGGTGCCTTTGCCCCTCACAGAAGTGGGTGAAGCTGAGCCCAGACCCCTCTGCAGGTCTCAGCAGATGCCCGCGGACTCGGCCTGCGATCCCCCCTGCCCTGGGAGAGCTCGGCCGATGCCCAGGGAGCTCAGTTCGGCCAGGCAGCCTGGGACTCGGTGCTGATGGAAAAACAGGCCAGCGCCAAATCCCAGCCTCCGAGCGGTGGGGGGAGCCGGCCACACTGAGCAGCCGGGGAGGGGTGCAGGACGGGGAGGTGCCAGCTATCATGGGGGGCACGACACTCCTGCCCCCCCAGTTTGTTTCAAGGCCATAAAGGAGATTGGCAGATGGGCATGTGGGGCAGCCGCTTGGCTCCTCGCCAGCTGGAGGCTTTCAGCCCCCACACCCGCCCTCCGCATAGAGGGCACCGGCTCACCCATCCTGTCCGGTCCGTCCCGTCCCCCTTCTCCTGGCTGCAGGGTGTCGGTGGCCGAGCTCCAGACCCACGCTGAGCTGGATGTGGATGGAGACGGGACCCTCTCGGAAACAGAAGCCCAGGTATGGAGGAGGGCGGCGTTCCCCCGGGGCACGGAGGGGGACGGCGTTCCCCCGGGGCACGGAGGGGGACGGCGTTCCCCCCGGGGCACGGAGGCGCAGTGATGTGCCAAACAGTTCTTAGCATGTCTCACGTTAACCCTCCAGGTAGGGTCGTCCTCCATTCACCAACAGGGAAACTGAGGCAGGGAAGGGCCTTGACCAAGTTGGCAGAGTCAGTGGCCCGACACTGCCCGCTCACAGAGCTGGGAAAAGAGCCCTGAATCCCAGCCCCGCCCCCCAGCTCTAACCACTGACCCCAGTCCCCTCCCAGAGCTGCGGCTAGAACCCAGGAGTCCTGACTCCCAGCCCCCCTGCTCTAACCAACTAGACCCCACTCCCGTCCGGATAGAATCCCATGCTCAGATGATTCGTGAACTCTACCCAGGGATCGCTTCACCTCGCACTGAAATGCAGCCACCTCTGGGGTGGGAAGCCGCCACTGCTTAACAGCTCCCACTACCAGCATGTAACAGTGCTAAGTTTGCCTGGGACGAGACCCTTCCCCACATAGCCCCGCCCCATTTGCGATGAAATCCCAGCTACCAAGAAGGTGGCTGATCCCATTACAAAGGCAGAGCTCCATCCACCCCGCGGACCCACGCTTCTCCACCCTCCCCCACCCTGTGCTTGGACTGCTGTTGCTTCTGTGGCCGCAATGAAACCTGCAGAAATTCAACTCGGTCCCTCCTGGCCCCCAACCCACCAAAACCCCGTTCCACTGCCCCCCAGGGACCAGAGCGTGGCCCCCGGCGTCCGTTCCTCCCGTTCTCCACCAGGTGGCAGTAATGGCTCAGAAGCAGGTGTCCTTGCTGCTCCCATACTGAGGGTGTTTTTGGAGGGGCGGGGGGGGGGCTTGTTGCCAGGGGGCGTGGCATTCCCTGGCGTGGCTGATGTCCTCTCTAGATGACGGGCGCGCGGGAAGGTCCGTATGTTGCCTTGCTGGGATGCATCAGTCCTGGCCCCCTCCCCGGATGGGATCTTGCCCCTAGAAATTGGCTCTTCCCCGGGGGAATTTTGGAAGGCTGCTCATGCAGGAGGATAGGAACTGTCGGCCCAGGGAGTGATCTACGAGGCGCATTACGGTAGCGGTTAGAGGCTACAGCTGAGATCTGGGGGCTGCTGGTGTGCCAGGCACTGCACAGACTGCTCCGCCCCCCACACCGAGCTCTGGGGGGCCCTCCATCGAGTCAGCTGCAGCACAGATCTGAGAGACCCCAATGAGTGGGGCCCAGAACAGACCCCTAGGGAGACACAGACCCTGCCCAGCAGGGTAGGGAAAAGGAAGGATGATTGTCCCCACTTTGGCAGTGGGGAAACTGAGGCACGGAGAGATTCAGAAGTCAGCCAGGGAGACAGTGGCTGAGCCCGGAGTCCCACCTGGGTGCTTTAACCACGAGCCCAGCCTGCCTCTCTGCTAGCCCCGTCTCCGCTCAGCCGCTGCAGAGGAAGAAGCCCTGCAGGAGACGACCCTGGCTTAACTCTCCTGGGGAGGCGGCTGCCAGTTAGAGATCGGCTCCTGGGTGGGAGTCGGGGCCTGCGTAGCCCCTTCCACGCTTCTCCCGGCACGTCTCTGCCGCCACGTGCTTGGTATCGCGGTCTAGTTTTGAGTGCTGCCCTCCGCTTGGCCTCAGCGGCATCCAGTGGCAGAGAGTCCCACAGACCTCGCTGTGCCCCGCTGCACTCCAGCCTCAACGCTTCTCTTGCAGACCCTTCTGGGGAACGCCTTGCAGGCCGACGCCTCCAGCTTCCAGGCCGCCGTGTGGGCTGCGATCAAGGAGAACTACAAGCCCGAGGTCAGTGCTCTGGGGCCGGCCCTTCTCCGAGGGGGCCTCTGCCTCCATCTCTGTCTGGAATAACATAGCGAGCCCCTGGCAGCATTGATGTCTGGGTATGAAGCCTCCTGGCAGCGTGATGGGATGATAGTTGGGTGTGCAAGTCACTTCCCCCATCGGTGCCTCAGTTTCCCTAGCTCTTCTCTCGTGCTTTTCATCGGTGGAGCTCAAAGTGCTTCACAAAGTAGCTGAGGATCGTTGTCCGCATTGTGCAGGTGGGGAAACCGAGGCACGGAGCGGGGCAGTGGCTCACCCAAGGGACGCCCAGCAGCAGAGCCAGGAATAGAATCCAGGCCTCCTGAGACCCAGTCCAGTGCTTTAGCCACTAGGCCACACTCTCTCCCTGGAGAGGGGATGGGGACACTGACCTGGGTGGAGAAGAACTGAGTATTATTATTTCTGGCTGTATTCAGAAGACAGCTCTCTCTTCTGCGCTCTGGTATTGAACCAGGCCCGTTCCCACTCCCAGACTCTGCTGCCTTAGAGCTCTGACGGGCTGCCCGTGCGTATCTCTGTTTGGGTAGGGCCTACGCTAAGTGTGCCACTTGGTTTTATTGGGCAGTCATTTTTCAGTGCTTCGGGGAGACCAGGTGGGACGGGGGGTGGGGGGAGCCACCATGGGATGAACTTCTGAGCTCTGGAATCAGTGCTGGCTTGTAGCCTTTTGTCACCCGCCCCTCTCATAAATGGGGAAACTGAGGCACGGCGCGGGGACATGACACCCCCGCAACAGGGTGGTGGCTCTGTAAGCTGATCACTGCCCCCTGCTCAGTCCCCAGGCTGGGGACAGGAAAGAGCCCAGGAGTCCAGCCCCAATGGCCGGCCCTCCGTCTCCCCTGGGACCCTGCTTGGCAGCGTCGGGGGGCAGCCGGGTGCTGCGCTGACGCTGGCCTGTGGCTACCGTGTGCTTCCAGGGCCTGCCCGATGCTGCTCCCCTGCCCGAGGCCCCAAGAGAAGAGGCCCCCGAGCCCCAGCCGGACCTGTCCCCGGAGCAGCCGGCTCCCGAAGATGACTACGAGGAGGAGGAAGAGGAGGAGGGCGACGATGAAGAGAGCAACGAAGAGGAGCCGAAGGTAGCGCGGGGAGGGGCTGTGACCTGGCCCAGCTGGGGCAGATCTCTCTGGAGACCCCAGTCCTTGCAGCAATCTCCCCACGAGTGACGCTTCCTGCGTGCCCCTGACACTCAATTCAATCCCGGCTGCTTGACTCTCCTTCCTGCGAGCCTGCAGGGGTCTCCCGAGCCCCTGTGGGAATTAGGGGCATGAGGAAGCTGATAGGATTCAGGCTCCTAAATCCCTGCAACTCCGCACCTGTGTCTACCCTGACCCTGTCCACCAGGGGATGTGCAAGTGACTCCCACAGAAGCGTTGGGATCACTGGACCGGGGCAGGCCCATCTAGCCTGGCATCCCGTCTCCAGTAAGCCAGGGCCAGCTGCCTCCGCGGAAGGAGCAAGAATCCCGGTGGTGGTGGGATAAGCAGCCCCCAGGGACAGGCTCCTCCGAACCCCCATTGGAGCTCAGTCCTTGTCCTAGAGGGGCGGGGGCAGGGGTGGTTCTAACCCTCCCGAACCCTTGGTCATTCTCCCTCTGGATAATCTCATTCTCCGTCTAAACACCCAGCCCCTCTTGTCCTCCTGCTGAGCTCCTCATGTGGCAGTGAGTTCCGCCGTTTCCTCGCATAGAAATAGAGGGTTGCATGCTCCCAGCGTGGGCTCCACGCATCCTTCCATTCAGGGACTCCCCGCAACCTCTTCCCCGCCCGCAACAAGCCAGGGTCCCAGTCCAACTTCCCTCTTCCCCTTCAGGTCCCCCCGCCCAAGCAGCCATCTGACAAGACAGCGGAGGAGGAGGAGGAGAAGATGCCCCCGTATGATGAAGCGACGCAGGCCCTCATCGACGGTAGGGCTTTACATCGGGGACAGAACCTGCCCGCGGGGGGTGGGGAATTCCCCCCCAGCGGGACCTGAAAGTGCCAATGCGGTGCTGAATAATTCTCGGTTGCCAATGTCCCTGTACAGACATCCCAGCCCCACCAGGGGGAGCTCTGTGTGTGTAGCAGGCAGCAAGGGGGGACCCCAAATCCCATAGCCGGGCCCAGAATTCAAACTGGGGTCGCCCCTCTTGGCCACGTGACTCTGCCGCCCGCTCCCCGCGTCCCGAAGCCTGGTCCGAACGCCAGCAGCCATGTGAGCCCCTAGCGACCCTCAGCGCCCGGGTCGGCAGCTTCGCTTGGCTCAGGGGTTGCCCCGTGACCAGCCGAAGCCAAAGCGCGTTTACCAGCGTCCCTCACTAGCATCTGGGCTCCCAACCCAGGGGTGCAGAACCCCCCCCCCCCCCCCCACAGCGGGTTCCTTGCCACTTCCTCGCTTGCGGTACAAATCTCCAGCTAACGCCTGTTGTTCCCCCCGGATTGGCTTTGGAAATACCATCTCCAAGAGGCTTATGGGTTTAACGCCGGCGGAATATGCTACCTGATCTGTAAACAAAGGCCATTAGCGCTAATCGGGATCGAGCGCGGCAGGCGGCTCGTGCGTGGGCGGGAAGAGCTGATCCCATTTGTGTCTTTGAGTGAGTCAGAGCGTGGCCGAGAACTCACCAGTTCCTCTCGACTCCGTCGGGCTCGGGGGCTCGCCGATCGTTCCCTTCCGGAGCAGGTCGCCCTGCCCAAGACGGGCCCAGATCTTCAAAGCGACGTAGGCGCCTAACTCCTTTCGGTTTCAAGGAGAATTAGACACCTCAGTACCGTCAAGGATCTGGGCCAAAGTCGGAAGGCTAAAGATACAACGATGGGTCATGCCCCGTGCTCACGCAATGCCTTTCGGTCCTAAGGAGTGTGGGAACTAGGCAGCCACCTCTGAGGGGTGGCTCGGCCGCTGATTAGGGGTGCACAGCAGCGCTGCCGTGTGACGGGGAGGGGTTCGAGGATGGCAACGAATCGCAGTGAACACGAAATGGCAGTTGCCAGCAATACCCCGTTTCTCTGGCCCCTGTCATCGTGGTGTCTGGGCGCCTCACAATCTTTAGTGTCGTTCTCCTCAGGCAGCGCAGTGCTGTTATCCCCGTGTCCTAGATGGGGAAACTGAGGCACGGAGGCGGCGTGACTTGCCCACGGTCGCCCAGGGAGCTGGGCCTGGACAGCTGACAGGCTAGCGCTCTAACCACTGTGCCATCCTTCCTCTAGCCAGAATGCTCTTCAGCTCTTAGCTTCGCGGCCGGTGCCCCTTTATTTCCCCACCAGCAGAGCAAGCGCCTACCCCCAGCCATCCCGCCGTGCGCCGGCCACGGGTCACGCTCTGCCCACAGGACCCAGAGGCACATTTCATCGGGCCCAACGCCGGGGGAACTGGGTGGAATTCTCCGGCCTGTAACCCAGGAGCCAGCCTCGCCGATCTCCCGTCTTGGGATCCTCCTACCTGGGAGCTCTGGGTGCAGAATCCCGAGATGGGGCTGACTTGGGGAATGGGTCAGCACTTCCAGCAAGCTAGCCCCGGGGCGCATGCCTTGTCCGGGACCACCCACCCGCCACGGGGTGGAGGGTACGTTAGCGAAGCAAACCAGCCCTGCACCAAACCAAAATCTCGCTTCCCCCCCCCCCGCCACCTTATTGCTCCTGCCGCAACCTGCGACGCTAGCGATGCTCTGCCATCTCTAGGGTGTTTAAACCCCCCGTTTCATGGCGGCGCCCCTGCCAGCCCCCATTTCCCCATCTGTTCCGGCAGCTCGTTCTGCTTTCATCCCTTTGATCGTCTGTGTCGCTCGCCTCTGGGTCCTTCCAGCTCCTCTCCGTCCTTTCTGTAGAGCGCTGACCAAAACTGGACGCGGTTCTCCGGCTGAGGCCCAGCCGGCGCTGAGCAGAGCGGTACTCGCCTCCCGGGACTTGCATGCTAGGCCTCTGTTAATGCAACCGAACCTTGCATCTGCAGTGCTGACTCATGTCGAGGCTGGGATGCACCACGGCTCCCAGATGCGTCTCAGCGGGGCTGCTGCCAAGCCGGTTATCCCCCAGTCTGTATTGGTGCATTTGGGTTTTCTGCCCTGAGGGCAGCACCTTCGGTTGTCATTTCATTGTTTGTAGCCCAGTTCTCCCTCTGTCCTCCAAAGTGTTGGCCACCCCCCTCGCTGTGTGTCATCTGCTGTCAGCTCTCTGTCTCTATCGCCACCGTGTCTGAGCGCCTGGCAGGCAGGGCAGTGCAGGGCTGTTGTCCCCAGGGACAGATTGGGGAAACTGAGGCTCAGGACTGGCCTTCGCTGCTCTTGGGGCGAGGTGTAACTCGGGGCTGCCCCTCACCCGACTCCTGTCCCCACACACCTCTAGCTGGGGTGCTTTGCGCTCAAGCCAGCGGGGCCGGGCTTTTTGCAGTGGGGACGCTCCCAGCCGGGCAAGGCCGATCCCCCGGGCTAACGACGCAGCGAGGGGACCCTGGCGTGGCTTTACCCTTGGCAGAGCAGGGGGCTGCCCAGTTCCGGGCTGGTGCCCCACCTCCCCTCTGCCATGCGGCTGTTCCAGCCCAGCCTCGGGTTGCCTTTCCTCCGCCGGGCTGCGTCTGCCCCCCTCTGCTCGTTGGGGGCTTGGCTGCTGGCACCATGCAACCCGCAGTGCCAGGGCTCACCTCAAGCTGCCTCTTGGCTCCCTCTGCCAAAGCATTGGTTACTTGCAGCAATAAATGAGGCCTATAGGGATTGTCCCAGACCCGGGGGGGGCCCATCTACCCCGGCATCCTATCTGCGACAGTGCCCAGACCCCACTGACCCCAGCTCGCTCCTGAGCCCCATTCAACACATGAAGAGACGCGAGCCCTGTTTCTGGAAAGTGCCTAAGCATCTTGCTGGGCTAGGATTCGAACCCAGATCTCCGGAATCCCGGTCCAGTGTCTTCACTGAAAACCCAGCCCAGGGGTCAGGCCGGTTACCGCTCCCGAAGAGGGGGAGTTCTGGTAGGGGCCCCCCCCCGGCCGCCTCCCTGCCTGAGCTGCCGATGTCATCACAGCTTCCAACCCTTCAATGCAGAGTCCAGTGAAATGGACC